>CM061488.1:5390357-6736071 GCA_030867185.1 Tagetes erecta | reverse complement strand
TGGCATGGATGATTCTTCTCCTGAATTGATTCCTTTCACAGCTCAAACATGCCTTACTTCCGATGATAATGGGAATCCTGAGGATGCTCATCGGTACCGCTCGATGATCGGATCTCTCATCTATCTGACTGCAAGCCGACCAGATATAACATTTGCCGTGTGTTACTGTGCTCGTTTCCAAGCCAATCCAAAAGAATCACATGAAAAAGCTGTTAAACGAACTTTTCGTTACCTTAAGGGTTCCTCTCGTTTGGGACTTTGGTACCCAAAAGGTGGGAATTTTGATTTACATGCCTTTTCTGATAGTGATCATGCTGGTTGCAGGATTAACAGAAAATCAGTCACTGGCGGATGTCAATACCTTGGGGAATGTCTTGTTTCATGGCAAAGCAAGAAGCAAACAACCGTCTCTCTGTCCACAGGAGAAGCAGAATACATAGCTGCGTCAAGTTGCTATTGCCAAGTGCTATGGATTCAGCATCAGATGATGGATTATGGCATCAACTTTCTTCATACGCCACTATTCTGTGATAATGAAGCTGCTGTTGGAATTGCCAAGAATCCTATTCATCACACTCGCACCAAGCACATTGAAACAAGAATTCATGCAATCAGGGATGCACAGGAAAAGGGGTTTATTGATATTATTCCTATTGAAACTCGAAAGCAAAAAGCTGATCTTTTCACAAAAACTTTTGACAAACCACGTTTTTATGAACTGATCTCCATGCTGGGACTTATATCTTTTTGAAAACCTTTTTTCTGTGAGAATCCATTTGTAAATATGTATATAATCTTTTCTTCTTCTTCCTTGAAAATTCCGTGGGTCACTCTAATTCTTCGCTCCGTCACTTTATTTTATCTTTATTTTCTTTTATTTCCTTCTATCTTTCTTTTATTCTGTATATATATATTAAGAAAAATCTGAAAAACAAAAATTTCTTATTAGATAGCTATAATATAGAAATTTTGGGGGAGATATAAAAGATTAACTAATTATAGTTTTTCAAATTTTGCTATTTCAGGATCTCCATTTTGATTGTTGTTGAAGAGTCGTTGAAGGAGGTCAGAAGCATTGCGTTTGGGATATGTCAGATAGGCTCAGCCTGAAAACAAAGTAAACAGTGATTGTGCAGCCAAACATAACGTTCAAGATCTCAACAACAAGGATTATCTCCTTGACATAATTGGATTGCACAAAGATAAGGGTTCTGTCAAAAATGGGTTGAGAGCGTCAAATCTTTGCCTTGATTTCCCGAAACATCCCAAATCACCCTCGCCCTATCCCCGAATCGAGTTTCTAGTATGCAAAACAAATAAAATAAAAAGCTGCTAGTGATGCTCTTCGGAAAAGCCTCTGAGTGAGTTACTCGTTAACTCCTCAGAACGTATTGAGTCAAGTGCTTAACTCCTCTGCTATACGGAAGTATTGACCTGGAGTTGGTGGATCTTCTCTGCTATACGGAAGTATTGACCTGAAGATTCACCGAGCATGCTCAAATGTTTATCTCCTCTATTATACGTCGGTATAGACCTGGAGCTCTAGACTATTTGAGTTTCCCAAATAATAAGTCGCATTGTGTTCAAATGAATCAATTGCTGACAAGCTCCACTCACAAAGAAAAGATGCAAAAATTGCACAAGTGTTAAAAGAAGCAAATGCATCGATCAACATTCAAAAGTTGATCATTGAAATTCAAGCAAAGTCAATCGTATTGCTCAGATATACCCTGATGACAGAACTTGTTCTTTTTACCTAGATGTCTGTGGGGACCGAGTTGTCTGAGCTTCTTCAATCAAACCATAAACATGATAAAAGAAGCTGCTGATCTCTTGTTGAAAGGACTAAGGCATGGGTTTAAATGGACAAACATATCTGCAATCCCGCCAATCGATGATTCTCCGGATTCTGCTCAAAACATCATGAAAAATATATATCCTTATTAGCGTTTAAATTTCCTTTCTGTTATTTTATTTTATTTTATTTTATTTTATTTTTCTAACTCTTATCTTGTTATGTTAGTATTTTTAGGATTATATAAGTATATGTTTATTTTTGGAGCGTTGAATTCGTGGGACGGTTTCATGGAGTTTCAAAGAATTTAAAAATTGAGAAAATCCAAAAATATTTTTTTATGTGTGCTAGCGAACCTACAAGCGAACCTACAGGTTCGCCAGAACCTCAAGTTCGCCCGGAATCTATTGATTCGCCGCCGTGGTTTCACTTGACTTTTGGTCTTCTGGCGAATCTAAAGTTCGCTGGTCTGTCTGCCAGCGAACCTGTGCCTGTATATATATACAGTGACAGCGAAGTATCTCACACTTTCGTTGTCATCTGTACTGTAGCACGCTTTTCAAAACCCACTCACGAACGTTCGATTCTCACTTTCAACCGGCTTTTTCACACATTAAACATCACTATATTGTCTGGTATGTGATCGTCTTCATCTTAATCTCTGTTTAAACCCTTAATCGCACTCTAAACCTGTTTAATCTGTCGATCTGTGATTGTGTGTAAATCAATGACTGTTTTAGTGTGTTTTAATTAGGCTTTTACTTCATAATAGTCCCCTTTGATGATTATACTACCTGTTTGTTGCTTTGTATGGTTGATAATGGTGTATTGATTGTGATTCTGACCGTTTTTCAAAAACTAGGGTTTCCAGCGAACCTATGTGTTCGTCTGGCGAATCTGAACGAAAGTTCAAAACTTCGAGCGAACCTATGTCGTTATGCTGCCCGCGCAACAACATAGATTCGCCCGACTGTTGCTAGCGAACCTATACATTCGCTCGACCAAAATGACTGATTTTTCATGTCAGCGAATCTATAGGTTCTGGTGCCAAAATCTCAGGTTCGCTATATCAGCGAATCTAAATTCCAGCGAACCTATTAACTGTTTTTTTAAATCTTCGTTTCTGATCAATCTTCGTTTATTTTTCAGGCACAATGTCGACATTATTCTTCGAAAGAAAGCACAACATGTGTGCTCTGCTTGACGAGAATTTCGAAAAGGCCGGCGGCTATAGAGATTGCATCAAATGGCTGAAGTCCTCTCACATATATCATGCCATTTCTCACTCACCTACTATATATGAGCTGCATGTTCGGGATTTCTGGCAAACTGCGGTGATGAACGTGTCGGTACAGCCATCACGAATATGTGCCAAAGTCGGTGGCTATGATTTGGAGTTTACTGAAGCCGATCTGGCTAGAATCCTGAGGTTAGAAGAGGATGTTGGTGAGGAGGTCGGTATGACTGCTGAAGAAGTGTATGGAGCATTCCGGACTGCTGGGTATGAGGGTCCGATGCCCGGTGAGAAGAAAATGGAATTTGTGAAGTCCTATCTGATCCAGGAATGGAGGTACATCGCACACGTATTTATAATGTGCCTGGATCATAGGAAAGGGGGTACAGACGGGCTGAATTTAGACTGGGCACGGGCTATGATGCTATTTTGCCGAGAGCAGAAAGCAAATCTTTCGAAGCTGATCTACAATTATCTACTCGAGAACATCCATGCCACCAAAGGGGCTAAATGGTTGATGTACCCCAGATTCATTCAGATGATTCTGAATGACAAACTGCCAAATCTGCCAGTGGTGGGTGCAGAACTAAAGATCTGGGAGATGCACCCGAGGATTTTCAAAGACTGCAATTCAGTGAGATCGGATTGTGTGGGGAGGACTTCATATCTGTGGGAGAACATGTACCCGGCTGAAAGATGGGTACAAATTCAGAGGCTGATTGAGACTGAAAGAAAAAGGGGTGGAGAGAACATAGAGATTGTAGAGAAGAAGATGAAGAAACGGAAAGCGTACGCCAAAGAAAAAGATTATTCATTCGATCGAGAGGTTGATGAAATTCAGGCTGAAATTGATGCTGGTAGGGAACAGCGGACGAAGAGGAAGTCTGATGCATCGACTGAAGCATCAAAGAAGGCGAAACATGATACTGGGGGTACATCTGCCGAATCTGGGAATGAATTGAAAGGTGAAGTTGAACGGTTGAAGGCAGAACTGGTGGAACTGAAGGGCAAACATGAACAGTTGGAGACACAGGATGCTGAGAAGTCATCAGTTATATACGAAATGGGTAGAATGATGAAGGATCAGCAGTGTTTAATGGTCAGGATCTTCAAGGAACTGAACAGTTTGAAGGAAAAGGAGGGGACAGAGCCTGCTATGACCGAAGCTGAACTGAACTCCTTAACGGATGCTACAAGGTATCCGTTAATGGATGTTGTTTTTGGAGACAAAGGAAAGGGCAAAGCTGTTGAGGAAACGTTTGATGAGGAAATGGGCATTGATTTGGATGTTTTCGAAGGAGAAGAAGTGGTCGGAGGATCTGGTATGGATTACACTTTGATAGATGAACCGGAGGTTAATATAGATGCAGATAGTGAGGAGGATCTGGATGATGAGCCTGAAACGTATAAGGTGGAAGAAAAGGGGGTGAGTTACCAGTTCGAGCACGTAGACTTAGACAAATCAGAGTGGTTTAGGAAGGAAGAAGAAGTGGTTCCCGAAGTGCCGATATTTCAACACCTAGATGAACCCAACACCAAACAGCTAGATAGGCAGGTGATAGCGTGGAAGTATAATAGTTTGGTGGATGCTTATATGGTTAAAAGAAGGGGCGGTGACATTAGTTATATAAAGAATAGGAAGCATTTCGCCACCCTACCTCGGTGGGATTTGCGTAGGCTGGCAGAGCTTCCGTTACTGGGTAAAGAAGATAGCGGAAGGGCTTGTGCGTTCGAAGTTACAATCAGGGAGGCCGCAAAGACCAATTTTATTGATTTTGGATACCAGAAGCCGAGGAGAATGAGACAGAAAAGGGATAGACATTGGGTATCGTGGAAGGGTAAGATTGTTCTGAAGATCGAAGCACCAAAAGTGATGACCAGGGTTAGAGTTCCGGAAACTCAGCCACCGAGACTGCAGGATTTTCTCAAATGGTTCTATGACAACAGCTCGGGTGAGGCAGTTATCAGATTGAAAGGAGATGACCGTCCAGAAATCCGTTTATTTGATCCAATGGAGGTCTTCTCTTTTTGTGACGAGGATGAAGGTGTTATGTGAAAACCAGATAAAGCACGGGGCTGGAGATGATACAAAGATCGAAGCGAACCTGTTCGTGAAGGTCGCAAACAAAGCCCGGGGGATTCGTGCTGAACTGAAGACGGTAAATGAGAGACTGAGGATTTCTGATGATCAGCGTATGGACATGGACGACCTATCTAGACAGCTGGATCAAACCATTGAAAGAAGGTTCGAGAAACCGGTGGAGGTTATTGATTTGGATGTTACGGGCGAGGAGCAAACTGTAGAAACTCAGGCGGAGACGACAGTTCAACATATGCCTGATACTGAGGTCGCAGATGCAGAGTTTGTGGAATCGATGCTGAATTTGAGTGAAGATGAGGTCGGATCAGAAGACGTTACCAATCCTTTGGCCGGTATCGAAGAAAGGGCAGGAGCGTACGTTGAATATCTTTGAAGCCAAGATAAAGACGGAGCTGAATCAGAAGACTTCCCCAGGTGAGGTCCAACCTAGGGGGAGTATTGATAGTCACATGTATAGGTTGGACTCACCGGCTTGTCGGTGTTACTCTTGTATGTATTTGTATGTCTTGTATTTGTAAGTGTTCTAGCGAACCTACGGGCGAATCTATAGATTCGCCCGTGGTTCAAGTTAGCTTTTGTAAATGGTGTCGAGTGGGCGAACCTAATTGTGCCCAGCGAACCTGTGTTGGTTCGCTAGATAGATTCGCTACAGCGAATCTATCAGCGAACCTAACACTGCTATATATTGTAACCTTATCCTCATCTTAATACAACTTTTGCACATCTTTAACCAAAACTCTCATCCACTGATTGTGTTGTGTAATCGTTCATTTGAGGTGCTAGGAGCATATTCTACTTATCTTTGTAGCTTATATACCTCATTTGTGTTGTGTAATCTTGTTATTGGGTTTGTTTGGATATTATACACTTTGTTGTTCAAGTCTTGGATATTTTGTTGTTAAACAAGTCAACATAGCACTGAAATCACGATCTTTATGGACCAACATAAAGGATCCCGGATCATTCTCCGGGTGTGACCGATAAGAATACTTAAGGAACGAATTAAACTATCGGTTGGGTTGAATCACCTTTCGGTCTTTTCAACAATTCTAACATACCCAAATGAAAACTAACCTCTCGATCTAGCTGACACAATACATTATCATGCAAGGGGTAACATGCAAAGGAAATATTGAACACAATTAACAAGATAATCACGTATTAGGCAAACCTCCTCTCGGACCGTTCAAACCCTAATTATTTAACTATCAAGATTAATTGTCTAACTTACTTTTTCAAGCCAAGTTAAGTAGGTCGTTAAAGTTTCAAGTCAAGTTTTACCAATCCTAATGATCACTACGTCTAGCAATTCATTACACAAATCAATAACACAAGGTCAATGACTTAGCTACGAGAATCAATATGATCACATCAACCACTCAATTCAAGTAAGAACTTAGTAAAATAATAAAAATCAGTACTTTAACAACCATACACATTCAACATACCAAGAACATGCAATTTATGCTAGAATTCAAAACTCACATAAAAACAACCGAAACCAATTCCATAATCAATAACCGTTCATCATCTAGGTAGTAATACTAGTTTAGCTACTCATGATCATATAAAAAACATCAAAACATTCTGAGTTTAAAGCAAACATGATCAAAAGTTAATTAAAACAAGAGTTCAAGAGGATTAAAGACCCGAAACAACGATCGTTTAGCGTCTCGATGATCCAAGCTTCAACCACTTGCTTCCAACCTCCTTGAATCACCAAAAATCTCCTTTCTTTATGCTCTAAAACGGCTGGAAAGAACTCCCCACGACTAGGGTTTGTAATGTGTTTAAATAGCCAAACCCTAATAAAATCCCGTATATTTGTGCTAGGAGATACGCGCATCATAGACCCCTGTCCTGCGAGTATCGCCTAGAAGGCCTCCAACCAGAAACTTTTATTTTCTTTCTTGCCTTCCAACTCCAAGTCTTCTCTTGTGCTCCACTTCATTCCTTTAGATCATTTGCACATTTTGAAGCACCAAAACACCTACATAACACAAATATAATTTAGATCCATGTGTCATTCAATTAACATATGAAAACTAAGCGAAACACAAGCATTAAACCCGAAATTTGGACGAATATGATTAACAAAACCATGATGTGTTAGCCACACATCAATTTACGACCAACGAAGCCGGATTTTCTCAATTTTCTAACTTCGATTCTGGTTTTTCACAATTTGGTGGTGGTGGGGATTATACCCCCGTTCGTGACTTTCGGTTGGTAGATGAGCAAATGGATCAAGAATTTGATCCATTTTTTGGTTTGGATGACATGGAGGGAGAAGCAGTCCCGGAGACCCAACAACAACAACAACAACAACAACAACAACAACAACCACAACAACAACAACAACCCTTGGACTTCTCAAGAAGAACAGGCTTTGGCTAAAATCCGGTAAGACCAAGACCTCCACCGAGACGCAAAGGAAAAAATCCGGTGGAGTCATCATCAACGGAGCGTGAAGAATTGATGAAGATGCTCGGCCAGTTCAACACCTGCAACAAAGAGGAAGCTGAAGACAAAAAACGAGTACGAGAAGAGAATAGGAAATTGAAGGAAAGGAAGGCCGCAGCCCGGATTGCTCGGGATGAACAAGCGAGTAAACTCATAGAATACCAACACCAACAAGCGATCGAGGCCGACAAAAATAGGGATTTAGAATTCATAACGAAGTCGCAAGATCACTTGAGTGGACCGTTGTTGCAAGCCGTGTTGGCTAGAAAACAAGAAATCGCCGCTCGTTGGGGTTGGAGTGGATTTTAGTTTTTTTTAAAACGTATTTTTAGTTTATTTAATGTAATTGTTTTTTTAATGTAATCATGTTTTTAGTTTTAATTAACTTTTATTTAAAAAGTGATAAAATATGAGAAATAAAAAAAATATAAAAAAATGATGTGGGGTGATGTGGGGTGGATACCGGGTAATTTGGGGTGGATGTGGGATGAATGTGGGAAGGAGTAAAAAGTGTGGGGTGGTGTGGGGTGGTGAGGGGCGGACTCCCCTCACTCTAAACATTTTGGGTTTTTTTATTTTGAGCAACACCATAAATGAGTTCGCCTTCGCTTCCGTTCTTCAAATCGATCGATCCTCAGTTCCCGTTCAAAATTAGGGCAACTTTGCTTGAATCATCATCGTCATCATAATCATCATCATCATCGTCATCGTCATCGTCATCGTCATCATCATCGGCATCGTCATCATCATCATCGACATCATCATCATCATCATCATCATCATCATCGTCTTTGGCAATCTCACTATTTCCGGCGAACGATCACAAGTAAGAGTTTTAAACCTTTGCTTGAATATGAGGCTAGAAAGTTGCGTTGATCTCATCTGATTTTCATACTCATAAGTTTCTATTTAGCTTCATGTTATGTTTGACTTGTTTATTAGATATACAAATGCATGATTTTGGTACGTTTGATCTATTTTGATTGGTAGTTTATGATGAATTTGGTATTTGGAAAGCATTTAGGTCAAATTTCCTTTGATATACAGAACATGCCAATCTAGAATGTTAAAATGTTCATTAACCCTAATTTTAGGTCAAAAAACGTGTGTTTTTATTGGTGTTTGATCCTAAACTAAGTATGTGTAAATATGTGGCATAATATCTTCCCTATGAGTTTGAACTTTTGATGGTTTGATCATATGTGGCTCTTGTATGCATATATATTTGTGTATGTCAATGTGTTAGTATGTTTACTGTCAACTTTGTGTATGTATGCATATGTAAATTTTATAAAAAATATGGGAATTATTTGATGTTTTTCCCCAATTTGATAATGTTGAAGGGTTGATTGTCTTATTTTTGTTAACTTGCTAAAGTGTTGATTAATGCTTTATATTGTTTTATATATGTAACCATTCTTTTTGTTGTCTTAAATGTAGTGTGTTTTTATCATCTATCAGACCCATTTCGGGTACTCGAGGAAACGTCTCTCGGTCTAGGCGTTTGAGTGCAGGTGATAAAAGGCTACGAACACATTCACATAATTTTTTTTATTGGACAATTAGAAATTTCATATAGTTCTGTGATTCATGAAATAGAAGCTGTATCTTTTGATAAATTCCAATAAATAAAAGAACCATTAGTCGAGAGTTCTTCCATTAGTACTGATTCAACTGTTTTATATTGGATTCGAGTATTAGACAATTATGGAACTTTTGGAACAACAACTTCAATGGCCACACATGTGGCTTGCAACACCTTCTTTAGTTCAATAATGTCTAGTACAGTTAATATCAATTTAAAGAGATTTGATCTTAGTTTCTATTTTAGCAGACATTATTTGAACATAATTTAAGATAATCTTAATGTAATGATTTACATTGCAGCACTATGACATTGGAAAGTAGTGCGAGGCCAAGTTGTGTTATGAGTTTGTTGGCTAAATTTCGATTTGGACCTTCATATTTAGGTCATCAGTTGCACAATTATAGACAATATAAGGACTCTTTTGACGAGTGCACTTCAGCTGTTGTTGAGAGGCACCGGTGATCTTTTGTTTCAGGTTAAGAATTTAATATTTTTGTTCTATTTTTTAACTTGTGCACTTCATTTTTTGGACCCACTTCAAGTTGAAGTTACTGATGTTGTCTGCTACTATTGTTGTCTCTGTTTTGGTATAAGAGGTATACAATTCTTCGTGTCGAAACTGAAGTTGGAGAAAGTGAGCACTGCATCTTCTTCATGTAATCATGTGAAAGTCTTCTATTATACAAACATGGTAAATTGTCTTCTGTTAAGTATTTGATTAGGTTAGGTTTAAGTTGTAGGTCTTTAATAGTAAGCATCCATATCTTCTGTATATGCTTTGTTATGCAATACTTGAATTATTTGCTTACATCTCAATTGATTTTTGTAATTAATATCAAATGATATCACATCATGCAAAAAAAACAATTATTGTGTCAAGAACTCAAGATCATCTTGATGGACATCATTTTATGTGTTGATTTGATGGT
Source organism: Tagetes erecta (assembly GCA_030867185.1). Lineage (NCBI taxonomy): Eukaryota > Viridiplantae > Streptophyta > Magnoliopsida > Asterales > Asteraceae > Tagetes > Tagetes erecta. The sequence continues at coordinate 6,725,961 of CM061488.1, read as the reverse complement.
AATTGTAGCATTATTATAGCAACTAATGGTTCCACCTCTGTTTTGCTTTAAACTATCTGTTTGATTTGGGAAAGCTTGTTTATATGTTTGAATGGTGCCAATAGATACATTTATAAATATAGGGATCAACAAATTCATAATGAAAGATATTGAAGTTTGAGGTAAGTAAGACGATGGGAAGATGGCCGATTTAGTGTTTTTGCCTTTCCTATTGCCCGCCTCTTGATGTTTACTATGTTGTAAAAAGTAATTAGAAGTTACTATGCTAAGTTCCAAACACATTTAGTCCTTACTCATGCTCTTGTATGTGTTTATAAGGGCTTATATCTCTTTTATCGTGATGCACGGTGCTTGTGTTTATTTTACCTTTATATTAACTTTTAAACTGCCTTATGTTTTTTCATTTACAAATGCTAAGATTCTATGTTTGCAAATTGTTGATGCTACAAATGGCGAATTTTCTTACACATGTTTCTTTCTTTAGTTGATAGAGATGGTGATTTATCAAGGATGTACAGACACTTTTCAAAGATTATCCGGGGACTAGATTATCTATTTTCTTTAAGTATGTTTGTAATATTGCCACAAATTTGTTTCTTTTATACGTTCTTTTTCTATCTTCTTGTTTCATAAGCATCCCTTTGTTGTACAACATGTCACTGATGAAGTTAAAATGTAAGTTAAACGAGCAGAAGATGCTGCAAGTAAACAAAAGGTTTGTACATATTAACCTACTAAACATGCACTTTTCATTCTTTTTGAATTATATTTATTAAGCCATTGATCCGTGTGTTACAGGCAGAAAAGAGATGTGACTGGCTTGCAAGAACAGGTGATCATGATAATATAGAATATGCATTAATCAGTAATGTATCATATACACTTGCTACGTTTTGTGATAACATTCTTAAAAAGGGTGGAAGTGAGAAATTGAGTGATGAAGCAGTTAAAAAAGATACACTTATGAAGGTAATATTTTAATAGTAGGCATTCTCTTAATAAAAGTGGTAACTGGCTGACATGTTTTTAAATCAATTTGCAGGTTGTGAAGTTGCTTTCGTACATTAGTGATGTAGATCTATTTGCTGAATTTTACATGTAGACGTATTTAGGTTCTGATATAATAATGTCAATTTTTGGCAATTTTTACATTACAGAATTATGAACCTTTTGTGTCTGTTTCAGATTTATGATTTAGCATTGGCAAGTGAAAATCAATCTCACTTTGAGGAGTATTGTAGCAATAATCTAAATGTTAGCCCAGGAATTGATTTAACAACTGTGTTGACTACTGGTGTTTGGCCAAGTTACTAATCTTTTGGCATGAATCTACCAGCAAAAATGGTACAGTGGCCATTAACTTCATTTTTATGAGAAAAAAAGATCCGAGTTTTGGTTTTGTTGCTCTGTAATGTGTATATATGTCTTATCTTTTTACGTAAAGTGTGTTGAAGTTTTCAGAAAACATACATGGATATATTCTTTAGGTACATGCAACATAAATGGGAATCTTGATTAAAAGCTATAGAACTTATTGTCACAACCTACCAGGTATCTCCTATGTACTCACGTTTACAACTATCATGATCGCTGTATACGACTCTAGGCTGCTGTTAGAGCAGCTCTTTGTTTACATTTGGTTTTTTAGTTACAGAAGTTTATTGGCTAATGCATGCCTCTACTTGTTAATAGCAGCTCGGTCAAAAAGTATAAACCAGTAAACCACAAGCTTTAGGTGTTGGATTTGTTTGTTTAGTTACAAAGTCATAGGTTGAAAAAGTTAGAACTGAATTGTGGGTTGGGGGACTACTTAACATGTATAAATGAGATTCAAGTAGATGAAATGTCCCTTGTTAATGTGTATGTATCTGTGTTTAAGTGTACTATTTATTTCTTGATTGTCATATATCTTTTTGCTACTATTTTAGATTCTAGCTTTGGAAAATCAAATTCAAGATTTCGAGACTTGATTTGAAGCTCAATCTGAAAGCTTGATTGGAAAAGCATGGAGGAGGAAGAGCAAGTGATTCAAACAAAGAAAGATTTATTAAGAAATAGGTGTTTTTAGGGCTTCTTAATAGTAATATGTACATTATGTTGGGTGAATACTTTGGTTGTAATGAATACTTTTTTAATTTGGCTATAATAAATACTTTTCTACACTAGTTTTTTTTTTCTTTTATTCATAGGGTTTCATATTTTGCTATGCATTTTTCTATTAAAATAACAAAAATTTCAATTTTTTAACAAAAAATGTGTCGCAAATGCGTAGTAAAATGAGTACAAAGTTTAAATTCAAATATATCAAGTTGCGTAGCAAATGTGTTGCAGATTGTAAATTAATGCGTCGCAAATGCGTCACAAAATAATTGATGAATTAAAAAGTTTGTGTCGCAGAAGTGTAGGAGACAAACCCAATTGTTTTTGTCGGAAATTTGTCGAAAAATCTGTCGCGGGTGTGTCGCAAATGATTTGCGACGAGGGTTTTTGCTACTTCGCGTTTTGTCGCAATTGCGTCGAAAATACCTGTTTGCTACACAATTGCTACGACTTGTTGCGTCGCAAATATACTGATTTTCTAGTAGTGAAATTCAGCCATTTACAGTTAACAACTAAACTAAATCATCAAACAACGAAAAACCAGAGAGTAACCACTAATTAAACCTATAACAAACAAAATTGATTTCAAAACACGATTTCAGATCTTCATTTTTTTATATCAATTGATAAACACAAATAACCAAAACAAAATATCCAAACCTCACTAACTTCTAACAATTACTCTTTCTATGGGATTTCGGTTTGTAATTCAAGTATAAGCAAGTCAGTGAGCAATTGAATTAAATATATTACCATGGGGATACATTTATCAAAGTAATCAGATTGAGGAGGCCTAATCTCACATAAAACTGTTAAACATCACAGAGCAATGACTTTTTTGCCTCCTTTCATGGTTTCATCCTGAAAATAGAACTCAAAAAACAAATTAAGAAAAAAAAGGATACTTAGAATAAAAAGCTTACAAACACTGTGAATACTCTAATTCATAGTTTATATTGTAAAGTTAGTGTTTAACAGTTTGTGTTTAACAGATCTGGAAAAACATTAAAAAACATCAAGAAAAGTTAGCGTTTAAACAATCTGAAGAAAAAAAAACAAAATATTTAATAAATAAGAAAGAAACAAACCTTTAAATGCTCGGTAGATGAAGGTGTCGTCAATGATTGAGAAGTAAACCAGTAAAGATGAACAAACAACAGAAGAAGAAATATAAGTTAGGGTTCCATTTTTTCAACAGTTGAAAAACGAAAATGATGGAACAATGTTACCTTCAATGGAGGATTCAGATGTAGGATGGAGAAGCCATAACCAATGATCTGTGAAGAGAAAAAAGAAATGCTCAGATCTAAGGTGAAGAACTAAAAATAACACAGATCTACCTTGGAAATGTTGTTGTCGTGAAGATTGAATCGAAGAAGAAGCTGGTAGATTGGGAGTGGTAGAATGGTGGAATCACCCGGTGGATTTGAGAGAGAAACGAAAGAAGAGTGGAGAGGAAGTTTGTTAATTTGAATTTCAAAATCAACCTCAAATTAATGCGTGGGGCATTTTGTGACATAAGCAAGTGTATAAAATGGGAAATGTGGACAATGTAAACATTTGACACGTAAGCAAGCTGACATCATTTTGAACTCTCCTTTAGTGGAGTAGTAAGATTGTTAGGATAGTATTTGAACACAGACATATTTTTTCTGTGAAAAAGTTAAGACATATTTTTTCTTTGAAAAAGTTAAGTGTAAGATTAAAATGTTGCAGGATATTGCAGGAAATGTTAATTCATAACTTATGCGGTTAATTAGATCATTTTACCTCATACTTATACGCAATTGAAGACTTTGTTACTATGATTGGTTATCTATATTATTACTTAAAGTCATTGTGATAATCTTTAGATTTAATCTTTTATCTACAGCTTTATCAAAATTATTAACGACCCATATGATTTTACTTGTTTAACATACCTATTTTTAACCATGAAAAAAAACATGAATTATTTGGACACAAGGTGACTGAATAAGGGTGTTCATTATTTGGACATAACTGAAATTTTTGGATTAGGATACCTGATTTAGTTTTATTTTTTATACAGTTTGAACTCAAAATGAATTATTTTTACTATTATTATTTCTTTAGTTACCATCCTGACATCAAATAGTGGTATGTTTTTAAAAAAATTAAACTAATAATTTTAATTTTACATTTTTCGATAGTAATTCAAACCTAGGATATTCTTATCACTAGTCATAACTTTTTTAACATATATCAATATTCACATTTAAAAGTATAATTTGAGTTCGTATTAACAAAAAAAATAATTGAAAAGTTATAACTAATTGTTAAAATATTCTAGATTAAGATTATTATGGTTCAATCGAAAAGTTACCAACCTGAAGAGGAATGTCCCATTAGGCCCGGCCTAGAACGTGATCCGGACCCACTAAGCCCATAATAAAGAGATCAACAAAGCTCAATATAAACCCACTAAAACAAAATATCTTATCTTAAAGAAGATATGGATGATAACTCATCCACACTTAATGACGAAGTAATATAAGGCACGTTGGATATAGGGGAAATCCAGAGGATAATCCTAAAACTGACAGTCGCATGACAGACAAGAAGTGGCCAGCATATGACAGGCCATATCGCATTTATGGTAAACGGTTTTTGCCCTAAATGAAATACTCCTAGATACACAGCAGGGGTCCTTACCCTGGGGGGATAACGGATGCGTTCCTGGACAATACCAGAGACTGGTCCAAAGCTCATTTAACCAGTGGTCGGAAGATACAATGCAAAAGGTAAGTTGGAGTGCATAAGTAAGAGCTCAGATCTGATTCAATGACAGAACATTCTCCGATCAAACTCTTACTCTCACTTATTTACTCCTCTTCATATATTCTTAATCACATTTACTACTATACAATCATATACATTTACCACCACATTGAATATGCAAGCATTTACTCTTGATTTTCTTAACTGATGGATGAATACTAATTGCCACGCCCGAGCTTGGTCACAATGATACCCTCCGGGGTCGATTGTGGCGAATAACGGTTGTTATTGTGTAGGTAAAGACGTTCCAGATTGCGTTGTTCCAGAAAGGATCGGGTGGGTTTTTGGTCGTTACCAAACGTGTGAAGATTCTGAGCCCGACACAACCTAGTTGAAATAAGATGTACCGAATGGATAATCACTAGCTTTTAAATAACAGTATAACAACTTAACGAGTAATAGGTCTGAATCATTAAGCTTGTATATTGCTTAACTATTCAAAGGTAAATGTCTGGCCAATTCAGATAAGAGCTCTTAACTATTTAGATATAGTATAATCTATCTATACATTCTAATAAAAGAGGGTTTTAGATGACACTTGTCATTCATTGGAGTCACTTAGATAATTGTTTTCCCGCTAAAAATGTTTATTAAACGAAGATTTTCATTCCATAATTAATCATTTTTAATTAATTCAAATTTAACAAAATAATCAAATTAAATTATTTCTAAAAATATATTGTTTTGAAAATGTAAAAATCATATTAACTGAATTCATTTGCTTCCTGACACTGATTTTTGTTTTTACATAATGTTATTTAAAGCTAACAAATTGCATTCGATTGTTCAAAAATATTCAGCATTTCAAAATGTAATGTTTTTTTATCAATGTGTCTACATTGCTAGGTCAAGTCTTGACGAGATCCTTGGCAAATACAAGCATGTCTATTTATTATAGAAAATGGTTTTTAATGTTGTAATATGTAAATTATTTTCAAATATTTCTTTTTCCAAAGAAAATATCATATAGAAAGATAACGAACTTTATATTTTATTCCGTTTAGGTTACTTAAATTTTTTTTGTTTCGATTAGATAACTTAAGTATAAAAGGCGTTTAACTCCTAGGTAAATTAACTTGTATAATAGGTTAACACTATTTTTTAGATTAATTTGGGACCTGTTTTTGTGTGTTTTCTATCATCAACTAAATATTCTTACAAACTTCAAAAAAATTCACAGTTTATTCTATAATTTTTAGCAATTTTTTGAAATATTTTGCAATTTGTAAAAAGATTGTCACTTTTTTTTTGTTTTTTTACAAAATTATGAAAATTTTCGCAATTTTTTGTTCGATTGTTAGAAAGTTTTCGTGAATATTTATTTTTTACTATATTTTAAAATGAATGCCAGATTTAATATTTACCTATTATAAATTACATAGGATTGAGAAATCTTTTTAAGGTTTTCTAATCGAAACAAAATAGCGTTTGAGTGACATAAGAACAAAATTAAAACTTGGTTATTTTTTTTCATCAAATTTACCCATTTTCTAAACCATTTAAACTACTTTGGTTTTCATGTCACTTCTCGTGTAACACATGAACATTAAACTAGTGCTTAATAATTTAGAGGTATATGTCTAAATCATTCACATAACTCTCAATCTAAACTATTAAATGCTAAATCATTATGATATCTGAACCGTTAACTTCTGACCGCCTAACATTTTACTTAAGAAAACTTAAATATGAATTTGCCCATTTCTCCGGTCCGACACTATTATCCAGCAATCTCACCGGTGATAACTGATAACTTAATCCATCGGAAACCCACAAAAGCAACTCTATTAGACTATCCGCAACGCTAGGAACCCATTTTTCTAAAAATCAGCCCAGTCAGCATGCCACATCAGCTTTCCACTAACTATCACTCATTCTTCCACAAATCAACTTTTACCCCCAACACCATCCTTCCACAAATCACCTTTATATGTTCACATCATTAACTTTTTTTATTTATTTAAATAATGACATTTTAAAACTAACCATTGGATTTGGGTTATAAAAATAAATTGAATGTGTGTGTATATATGTGTATCTGTTTACAATACAATAGAAATAAACTATTTATTTATTACTTTTATTGAGTAAATAATTAATAATTATAACAATAGAAAATTGTTTTTGTTTCACGTAAAAAACAATTAAATGATGTTTTGGTTTCATATGGGACCCACAATAATTATAAAGAAAGCTTTAAAAGAAGTAAGTATATATGGTGGGACCCATCATCTCCAACAATTAAACGCCCTTCACAGCAGGCGGAGCAGCGCATGTGGCTCAACGTTGTTTTTCCGGCGGGCAGCCTCCACCATGGCCACAGGCGGCTCACGGATGGAGCGCTGGAGATGGTCTTAGGTAATTGAACTCGCATTCATTTACACCCCAATTTTAGTACAACAAATCTTGCGACGTTCAACACTTGCTTAAATTTTTTGTACCAGCTTTTTCTACATCTGTTCAGTGATCAAGGAAGTGATCGATTACGAGCGACCCACAGTTCAATTTTTGGGATCCTTTTACAAGTCACCACATTATAACCCGGATATTAGTTCATGTGAAGAACTTGCCCACCAACTGTTCGACGAAATGCCCAATTAAACTGGTGAATTTGGTTTATCATAATGAAGGCATTTAGACATGTAAAGAGTCATTATCAGTTTCCAAATCCTCTCATAATTAAGAAATTTACTCAATTTGTGCATATAGGTGCAATATCTAATCATTCGTTAGGCGAACAGGCGTTAAATCCCCAATCTTCTGATTGGTGTGTAAGAGCCTTCCCAAAACTAATCAAGTTGAGTTATTTACTAAAGGGTTTAGATATGATCAATGGAAGATTAGTTAATGTTCAGAATAAATGTGTTGTTGATGATGAGTTTCTGATGCAGAGCATGCGTATTTTGAAGTCAACGGGTGCAGCGTTTGTTATGCAGAAGATGCGTACGTGTGTCAACAAACCAATTTACAAGGAAACATTTGATGTTAATTCTCTCAAGAAAATATGTGACATGTTAGTTGTATCTGCTCAACAAAGGAAGTTAGTCCGTCTAGCAATATGCCCACAGGTCACACAACACCAAATATGGACGGTTGCTCTTATTGAGATACTAAATCAGTTAGAAATTGAAATGAGTGTTAAGGATTTTGGGTGTCTGAAAGGCTCTAACATGGCTCAACAAATAGTTGTTAACTGTCTTAGGTTCTTGGATGATGTGGTGTCATATGATCTTGACTCGACATCATGGATGCGGGTTGCACCCAAGAAGGATGCTGACTCATCACCGTCTGCCAAATGGTCAGATTTGCTCGAGATGTTTAATGATTTAATCAACTGTTTGAAGAATGATCATGAGTTTTTCTTTTATGTCATAAAGCTTGAGATTATGAAAGAAGGGTTGTCGCAGATAAAAGATGTTTTGGTAGATAAGAATATTGGGTACAAAGAGGCTCTACACCAACAAAGTTTAGTTCATAAGAAATTGACTAAATCATTGGGTCATTCATCGCGATGTTTGTTTACACTTTTATTGTATTATTTATATGGAAGTATTCAAGATATTGAACTTGATATTTGTTGGTATGCCGAGGATGTTGCTGGGAATAAACTTTATTTGTGTGTGGGGAAGATTATCACATCAGATGAAGATAAAATGTTAATGCATATATTTAAGCAGTTGGATAGGGCCCTTGGAGTTATTAAATTTGTACATGAAATGGCAGAAATGAAAGAGATTTTGGAGATTCAGGGTCATCTATGGTGCATAGGATCAAAGAACAGATCTTTTGCTTATAGAGGACACAACTTCTTCATTCATGGAATTAGTCTCGAATGAAGGATATAATCAAAGACTATTACATGGTATTGTATTCTCCTGTTAATTGCTTATTCACGTATTATATTCTTCTTTGAAGATTTGTTTATTTATCATACATGTTAGGAAATGTTATAGAGTTTAATTGTCATGTATGTATTAGGAAAGATACAAGTTCTTCCACACAAAACCATGAACAATTTGATCACTTTTATCATCAAGATTATCATAAGTTGATTACTAATGACCATTCGTCCGATACTAAACATGATGTGAGTATGACAATCATTTCTTTAAGTTGTAGACAGTTATCAAGCATTAGAAATTAGCATACTTGACGATGATGGGATCATTGCTATAAGACTTTAATCACCAAGAGTAGTTAAATTGGTGAGTTTTTGATTAATTGCCCTTCGCTTGGAAATGACACTTCAAGAGAACAAAACGTATTGCGAATATTATGAAAGACGATTGCTGTTTCCATCTAGTAGTTAGGCCAAGGTTGTCGATGAACATTACTAGTTCGACTTAATATGATATGAAATATTCCAAACACATTGGCAAGCAGTAAAATATTTAAATTGACAGCCTTTGAGCAAACTAAACTAAACTAGTTTAAAGGCTTTTTTCCAATCACTTTCTTCTGTAAGAACTTGGGAAGTGAACTTTGAAAACTATCAATGCTTAGCTTTTCTTTAACTTTCATGCAATGTAGATTCCACATGATTATTACTTTACCTTTGTTATGCTTCAGTACTTCCTTTAATAATTTCACCACAAAAAGCAACTAATGGCAATGAATGGACCATCAGTTCTTGAGATATCACCATTTCAAATCATGATTAAAGTTCCACTGGTTTTTCTTTTAGAGCAAAAGCTTGTGTTGTATTCCTTCTATGATCTTATATCATTATATCCATGAACTCAATGTTTATTAAAGCTTACACTGCCAAAGATCAAGGACATTTTCTAATCATGCAAACCACCTCATCTACCCTCATGAATCTAAGCATACATCTTGCTACCTACGTACGTGGCTGGATACGTACAAAGATCATTCGATCAATGTAATAGTAACCTTAGATACTTGAAACAATATCAGGCTAACATTTATGTAAGTTTCTACCGATTCACTGCTTAACCAGTCGACCCGCTCGTCTTATGAAAGATTGTGAGGATAAAATAGATTAATTGAAATGATAATGACATTTGAGTATTGCTTGACCAAGTAGCATTTTAAGGTAAAATATAAAGCTTCTTTTTATAAAATGTGTTGATAAGAATCTTGACAAAAGCTAAACAATAATGTCTAGCAGGAGATCACTAATTAATAAAAATGTGCCTCTTAGCTTTTTGACCAGTATATTGCAGATTTCTAGGTGAAAAAAGATGTTAACTTAAAAGCTTTGGCATCCTATGCTGTCATTTTTTTTTCATCATGGTTTATTAAGTTTTAACTAGTTCTTTAGTGTATCTTGTAATTACTAAGTAGTTAACTTGTTAGCTTGTAATTAATTTATCAGGATTAAAAAAATAGTGTTAAGTGAAAAGGGTATCACTTTCTTTATAGGCAACACTAACAAACATAATATTAGACTGAATCTTCATCCCCAAACAACATGATCTCATAAGAAGTTGACAAAATCAGCCATAAAATTAAACATCATGAGTTGTACTAATCAAATAACCATAATTCACCTACGACTTAATTCCTAGCAGATCGAAAGACCGTCACTATCGAAATAAAATTAAATAAAACAAAAACAAAAACAAAAACAAAAAGAGAAACTAAATTAAAGATAGGATTGCATATGATATGGGCAAAAAAGGGGCACTTTAGAATATCCGAAGCTCTTTCATCTTGATTCGGTCTGATCAATAACTCATTATCTCTCTCACTCTTCCTCTTATGTAGCTAGAAATTAAACTCATCATACCTGCAAGTATATGTATATCATATGTACAACATATTAATTATTTGGATTGATTAACAGCTACCAAACTGAAAATGAATACAGGATCGTCGAACGTACCTGGAACTGGAAACGCGACAACCTGATTTAAAAGGCAGAATGGCTACTGGAGTCCCTAGGCGCATTGCATCTAAAGCATTCCATTCTGCTCGCGAAGTTATGCTCGTTGCAGCCAGGCCTGCAAAATTCAGGTTATATACAAATCTTGAAACAAATCAAATTTTACGTTTAGTTCTTGATTTTTTTTTATGAAATGATAGTATGAAACTCTAAATTTGCAACTAAAGTTCATATGCATGAGGTGGTCTTTTCATGCATGCATGAAGTATAGTAATATATATATACTAGGTTAACACCCGTACGTACCTACAGTTGAACGGTAAAAAAATTATATAATTTTATATTGAAATGAGTAATGAAAAAGTTAACAAATATAAAAGATATAATATAGATTTATTCAAGAGTGGTTGTGATGCTGACAAGTGGTACAGTGTGGTGTCATTACTTAGCAATTTATTATAAGAGAAGATATATATAACTCTGAACAAGTAGGCCATGTTTCTTGGGGACAAAGAAAACTATATATATATATATATATAGCAGACAGTTTAAGTAAACTTAAAGTTACCTGGTGCATATCCAGTCACCAGACTTCCAACCAGAACGGCTGCTGCCAACACTAGTACCAGTTCCACTGCCAAATCCAAAACCCCTACTGCCACGGCCGGACATGTCACCGCCATCAAAGCCGCCTCCATTAAAACCACCACCACCACCACCGTTAGAGCCCAATAAGTCGTCTTTGAATGCCCCACACTTGAAGCAACTGGCGCGGCTGGCAAAGTTGTGAGCCCCACAGTTGCCAACATTGCAGTACCAGTCACCAGGCCTCACATCTGGCCCAGTGAAACTGAATGCAGAAGAGTTGATCATACTTCCTCTGCCACCAAAACTTCCACCTCCGACACCGTATTTCATCTCCCCACATCTTTGACATGACTCCCTCCTCTGAAAATTAAGATGCTGGCATGACCTGCAGTTCCAATCTCCTGGCCTGCTCATCTTTCTACACAAACCAAACCAAACCAAAGAAAATGTTATATATATATGATTTAAGTCAAGAACATGAACATATACATATACATATGCATAGACTAGTGATTAGTGATACCTTAAGTGGTGGATATGATGTGGAGGATAGAGTGTGTTTCTTTTGCTGAATATGATGGTGTAGGGTGGTGAGTAAGAGGGGGGTTTATATAGTATGCAAAAAGACCTCGTAATATGAGCAGATTCGGGCAGCTGTAGTTCAAGCTGATGCTGCTAGCTAAATCACCTTTTTCTTTTTTATTTTCTTTACTTATGGGAAAATCTTTCTTGTTTGTTTTTTACTAATATATATATCATCATATATATAACATCAATTTCTCCTTCTTTATATACTATTATTATGCTTTAATTTCAGGTAGTTTACATACATAATACATAATTAAAGAAGAAATTAACACCCGGATCCTCTCCTTGGTTCGTAGATATGTACTTTAACGGCACAAGTAACAATTGCTAACTAGCGTTGTTACTTGTGTAGTGTTTATACCTATGACTTGTATCGTCGATGTATGCCACGTGTAAGGTGACATTCTCATTTCTAGACCCCAGTCAATGGAAGTTGTCACGTCAAGTATGAGAGTTTTGTCTTTCTTGCTGAGCTGGTGACATGACCTAGTCTGTTTCTAGGATTGGTATGTTATCGAAGCAAGTATAACCCCTTCAAGTCTGTTGTATTGTCGTATCTTTATGCTAAACCAAAATGAAGAGGTGGTTTTATCCTTCCCGGTGTAATTTTAATGTGCTAGATTTACCACATAAAAACTTTCTAAAGATGCTGTCTGGTTCAACATTTAATGCTAACATGTGATAATTGTCATCCTACAGTTATTGAGTATACAAAATCTTCATTTCATCATCATTTTGACAGTTTATCTATACGACCTAAAAATAAAAAGAAGGTAATTTTTTTTTTCAATATTGTTCTTTCTGTTAGTGATCTACATACAGGCTTAAATGAACTTAATTTTTGTTTAATTTACCTTTTGGGTTTTGTGTGATTTTTTTTATGAAAGTTTATAATCTAGTAGTGTGACTTTGGTGTTTTTTATTGCTAGTAGTGATATTATGTAACATATGTTGATTAGATGCATGTAAATGTGTCATTTAATTTGAAAACTTTAAGGAAATTTAAACGTTGGGTGAGATTCTAAAGATAGAAATGTTGTGGAGTTTGATAAAGCATATTAAGGTGTAGCTTCTTTTAAGGCTTCTAGAGTGCATGAACACCATGTTACATAAACCCAAAAATTCTGCTTTCATTTTCCAATAATGCCCTTCCATTCATTCTTAAATTCCAAATTTACCCTTTTACGATTTTTATTTCATTTCATTCATTCTTAAATTCCAAATCACTTCTACCACGGACACGGTGTCCGGGATAGAGGTGCACATCTAAACTGTTTTGCGAAACAAAACCGATTACCCAAATTTAAACCGAACTAGTTTGGATGTGATACTACTTGAAACCGTTTTACTATTTTAAACCAATAAAAACAGTATGGTAGGACCGATTTATAGTTCTATCTATTGAAATCCAAATGGTCGGAAACTAGTAAAAAAATCTATTAAAAAGCGTCACCTGAACCGATTTGAAACTCAAACTAGTTTTAACTTTCTATTGACCAAACCGGTTTCAAACACAAACTAGTTTAGGGTTTGGTACCTATTCGTGCACATCTATTCATGGATGGAAACATTGCATAGTTTAAGATTTAACAATTATTTAAGTTTTATCTTTTTATTTTTTATTTTCTTGACGTTAACTTACACACTCTAAACTAGCTTTAAACTTACTTCACTCATCTATTAAGAGGCAAGAACTTTTAATATTTGAAGGACAGAGAGATACTATTCTATCACTCCTAGGTGCCATTAAGCTAAAGACCCTTTGTTATAGTTTAGTTTAATCTAAATTTTAATTACTAGTCACTAATCAATAAACATTACTTGAAAATGAATTGTGTTTTACAAATGTTACTAAAAATTAACGGCTTCCTAATATTCGTTTTGCTCGGTGTTGTCTCAATTGGTTATACACTTAAAGTGAATTATAGCATTTGTAGATTATAAAAATACTTCATTTTCATTTTATTCATCCCCATTTCTTTTCTTCCATTCTTTGAAATATTTTTAATTAACTCACGACTAAAACCATGATCAAACCCATGCCCGAAATTTTAACCAGACTTGTGCCCCATACCTTCTCATGAACCGACCCATGTCCTAACCCATGCCTCGAACCATGAACTGAACCAAAACGCAACTCATGAACCAACTCACGACCCGAGTCATGAACCAACTCACGACCCGAGTCATGAATCGCCTCATGACCCAACCCAAGTCGATCTGTGCCTGGAACCATGATCTCACTCATGATAGGGGATCAGAACTCATTCCCTTGGTCTTTTACGTTGATGTCCCCCTTATCAGCATCTGTGATCTAACCCGTGTCTTGAACCATGAACATGACCCATGGCCCAATCCAAGACGCAAGCTTGAACCGACCCATGACTCGATCCATGAACCAACTCATGACCTAATGTCCTAATCCATAAACTGACTTATGATCCAACCCATGAATCGGCCAATGTCGTGACCCATTCCTCGAATCGTGACTCGAACCATGCCTTGATCTATGAACGAATGGTCTCACGATCCATGCCCTGGCCCATTACCCCAACCATGATCTGACACATGACTTGACTCGACTCATGTATTGACCCATGTATCGTACCATAACCCGATCCATGTATCAAACCAAGACCCGACCCATAACTATAACAATGTATTTTTGTTATTTTTAAAGATTTGTAATTTTTTATTTGTCTTTTCCTGTCTACCAAACAACAAGAAGTATTGGTTTAGTTCATTCTTGTAAGGTAACCAAACATGATAATTGACTGAAATGATCTATTTCATTCATTCATACGTTTATTTTCTTCGTTTATTCTCCTGTCCATTACATTACCTCATACCAATAAGATCTTAGTACTTTGCAATTTATTCATTTCTTAGATTGATATATGAGTGTGTCAACAAATATATGTGGCAATAAAGAATTGTGAGTCAAAGTGAAAAGAATTGTGTGAATTATTATATAAGAGATTGGAAACCGGCCATATATAAAATTAGAAAAAAGAATAAAATAGGTAGGTATCTTTTTTACAAGCTTAAGTAAACGAGACCAAGATGGCCTACATTAAAGCAAAAGATCACATAATGTCACCTCTAAGTAAGGCAATGCATGTTTATTCAAAGATCTAATTGCTTATATGAAAACTCTTTGACCATGCCATTATGCACTTAAATTGACCCCTTTCACGTCCATATAAAGAAAGATCTTCATTAGGATATCGATCCTTCTTTCTAAACGGCAAAGGATCTTCTTAACGTATCCTATTTTCATCTTGTCTTAATTCACAAGACACCTCGAGATGTTATCTACTAAATTTTTTTTATTTACGGTTTCGATCATTTCAAAAAATATTGATAGAACATGAGTTTTGTATAAGAGAAAAATAAAACGTTCTTGGAAACAACTTAAAAAGACACAAAAATGGATGTAAAGGGTAGAGATTCATACTCGTGCATGTTGTTAGGCATGCCTTAACCTCTAGGACAACCTTTTTCTTTGTTTAACCCATGTAAACAAAGTAATTTATAGGAACATTAATTTCAGAAAACTGAAAAAAGAAAACTTTTGTGGTCCAGTCTTGAGGTGCCACGTGTTACGCTAGCCAATCAAAGACAAAAACTATTCACATGTACTTAATATCTTTAAGTAACTAGTATTATATGTTGGTTCCTGCGTTACACGAGTCTTTTTTCCGTGTTCGTGTTTGTTATGTTAATTAAAGATTTTTGATACCCATCAGCTCAGATTATAAACTCGAATCATCGTTGTGATGCCACATGTTGCAAGTAGACAATTTGCGACATACCATCATTGTTAACATCACTTATAATTCGGATAGCCAAACGTACCAGACCACTGATCAACCATAACCACAAATTAGTTCCAAAAAACTTCAGACAGCCAAATGTAAAAGACCATTGATCAACCACCACAAACCAATTTCAAACAACACAACTTTAAACCAAAACACTTGGAATTCATGGTAAAAGCAACAATACTCGGGAAGTGGAAAGCAACATCAAATATTTTAAACAAAAAACGAACACCAAAAATGTTACCAAAAACAAAACACGCTCAGGGGTATGAAACAACATCACGAGGGCTGCAGCGAATTGGCACCCCATCATCATCATTGTCTTTTTCAATGATACCTACAATAATTAGTGGATAAACATCACCACAAATCTACAACCACTGCCACACTTAGTGGATAAACAACAATACACAACCACCGCAATCAAACATAGCTAACAATCGATTAATAACCACGGATCTACCACCGCCACAACCAATGAAAAAACACCACAGATCCACAACCACCACCACAATCAGTGGATAAACAACAATACACAGCCATGTTTTTTTTTATGACATTGTCGGTTTCTTTAGACTATGTTCCAAAACTTATGATATGATTTAACTAGCCTTTAATAAAATGTGTACCATGTGCGTTACTATTATTGATATTCATATCCATGACAAACCTGATGATTCCATCATCAGGTGGGGTGCCACAGCCACCACAGTCAAACATAGCCAACAATTGATTAATGACCATACATATACCACCACAATCAGTGAATAAACACCAATACACAACCACAAAAATCGCCAACTGCTACCGACACAAAATCCACAAACCACCATACTAAACCACCCAAACATCACACGGATCCATGGATTTGCAAACAACACACATAGCCAATCACCTCTACAAACCACCGGTGGTGAAAAACAACAACAGAGAGGCGAACAAACGATGATATCACACATATCCAAGGGCCGACAACGCACTTGCGAGATAACGACAAGAACGGCCGTAAACCACCATCGGAGGCAGCGAAGTGCAGAGCACAACATAGATAGACGGATGCAAATAAGAAGAAAGAGAGAGAGGATAACAAATTATACTCTCACAACCAAAATACCCAAACATAAATACAGTGTCTTATCACAAATCAAACAACAATACAATAAAAAAACTTAAAACATGTCAAAAAATTTAACGAGCAACGAAAATTGCCACAAAACTAATTAACTATTCATCTAAGTTTTCTATTATAATATAAAATATAATAAACTACTTGAATTTACTATTCAAAAAGGATTAGTGACGTAACTTGTTGCCCGTTAACTTCTATTTCTATGTAAAAAAGAAATTTACACAAATGAAAATATTTCATTTTTAATCCCTACTATTAATCTATCATATGAGCTTGAAACGATTCGTTTACAAATTTTCAATCTAGACAAGTTATTGTGAAATAAATATGTACACACATTCTCTTAGCTTTACTTTTTAATCAAGTAAAGAGTGAAGACATGTACGTATTGAAAGATTTAGTAAGTAAATTAAATTAAATATATTTAAAGTTTTTTTATTATTAAAAGACATAAAGGGTGTTTGTTTCATCTTTTAATGGTTTAGTTCAGTGTTTAATCATTTAGCATTCAGAATTCAGAACGTTTGTTTCCAGTGGCGAAGCCAAGATTTGGAGTCAAGGGGGGTCAAATATTGTTAATGTTTTGTTTCGGGGGGTCAAATCTTAAAACGTTTTGTTTCAGGGGGGCCAAACCCAATATATATATATATATATATATATATATATATATATATAGGGATCCATTCAAATGAGAACACTTTTAACTTGAGAACAACTTAGGAACCGCTTTAACTGTTGAATTTTTTATAATATAAATTGACCAAAATGCTTATAATTAACCTAATTTTAACATCTATTTAAAAAATATATGATTTGTGAAGTCGTTTGTTAAAATGCATATATGCACCCACATTACTTGTACACAAACACACATTGTGGGTGCATATATGCATTCTAACAAACGACATCACGAATCATATTTTTTTTAAATAGATGTTAAAATTAGTTGAATTATAAGCATTTTGGTTAATTTATATTACAAAAAATTCAATAGTTTGACTCCCTTTATGATTCGTTAAAGTTGTACTTTTTGTACTCAAGTTAAGAGGTGTTCTCATTTGAGTGTCCCTCTATATATATATATATATATATATATATCTAATAATTCTAAGTTTTAGGGGGCTACTTTTGGGGGGAATTTTTTTCTATATTAGGAAATTTAGGTGGGAAATTAAATGGAAATTTTAACCATGCATGCATAAGTTGATAGAGTAAAATTTCTTAAAAATAAAATATTTACAAATTGTTAAACATAATGATTATAATTTCTTTACAAATATTATTATTTAACCCGTGTGTAACACACGGGTATTAAACCTAGTATATAAATCAACTACCGAACAACAAACCAACACTTCGGCCGCAAAAAAGTGGGGGCGGTGACCCTCCCCCGTCTCAATGATCCTTCGCCCCTGTTTGTTTCATAAAAAAAGTCTTTGAATGGTTCAGTTAAGTGCTGAATTGTTAAGAGACCGAAAGATGCTAAATGAAACTGAATGGAGCATATACCAACTTTACATTCATTTGAAGTTCTACCTCAACATCCCTTCTATTGATAGAACCTTTTAATGTTTCAGAACTCTTAACCACTCAGTACTTAATGATTCAAATTTTGTCAAAAAGCCCTTAATAAAAAATGAATATAGTTAGTATTTGAAACTATTTCTGTTACAAAATAAAATTATAAGAATCTAAACTGTTAAAATAAAACCAAACATGTTAATTGTATAAAACACAAAGATAAAATTATAGTGAACTCTAAATAAAATATAATTAAGTATTATTAAAAGTTTAATTTCTTAGGTAGCTTAGCTAGACAAAATGAATATTCTAGTAATTTGATATCTCATTTAAATGATTAAAACACATTATTGTTATTCCCAAAATACTATGGAGGGGTCACTAGCTTTGTCACTTTTATAAATAAGTTGTCTAAAATCCAAATCAATAAATTGATGCTTCTTTTTGCAATTTTTTGAATATTCATGTTTTGTACTTGTGTCATTTTCTTTTATTCTTTATAAGCTGAGTCAAAAAGAGTGTATGAGATGACACCGCACATTAAAAATATTATAACAGAAAATATTAAATCTCTTAATAAATAGAAAAGAAGTTGAGTAAATTAGATAAATATATAATATATTTATATTTATATTTATAAACTTACTAAAGGAGAAGGTCGGTTGTTTAGTTCTATCTTTTCTTGTACTCCCTCCGTCCCATTAGAAGTGTCCATATTGCCTTTTTTAGTTGTCCCACTTAAAGTGTCCACTTTTAAAATTTATTAGTAAACTTCCAAATTTGCCCTTAATAACATAAAACAAACAATAGGATGGACCCACAATAATATTTATTGTCAAGGGTATGATTGTCAAATAACAAACAAAAATACCAATCATTTATTGTGTCTAAAACTTTGTGTTTTTCAAACTAAGACTATTCTAATGGGACGGAGGGAGTATTAACTATTCTTATATATCTCTTAGTTTTGGATCTCGTTAACAAATGTTGGCCTAGATCAGTTGGTTCCACTCTTGCACTTTTATAACCCAAGTACTTGAGTTCGACTCCTCACTTCAACACTTGATTTCAACATTTTTTGTACTGTCATTTTCTTCTTATTTTTTAGTGTGTTTTATAAACCAACAACATATATCATATTTATTTTTAACTCAATTTACATATCATATTTATTTTTAACATATCTCTTATTAAAGCGATTTGGATATTTACAAATATATTAAAAAATCATATGTTACAATAAAGGATATGATTTATAATAGTTGGTAAATTTTTATTGGAACATATCATGTTAGGAGATAATTCATGATAATTGTTAATTTTTTATTTGAACATATCGAGTTATGAGATAATTAATGATAATTGGTAAAACTTTAATTTAAACATATCGGGTTATGATAAATCATAATAATTGATAAGTTTTTTTATTTGAACACATCAGGTTAGGAGATAATTCATGATACTTGGTACATATCGGATTAAGATATAGATCATGATAATTGGTAAATTTTGTATTTGAACATATCGGGTTAGGAGATAATTGATGATAATTTATGAATTTTTAATTTAAACATATCGGGTTATTTCGAATATGGAGCATACCATGACCCGTCTAAAAATTCTCCATCAAATTAATTTAGAACATGACACCTAAGCAAAATCCTATATGAAGTAGTTAAAATGATGACATGTGAATGTGTTACTCAATTATTAGATAGGTAGATTTTCTCAATAAAGATATATGTTGGCAACTGACTACTATGTCCACTTCAATTTAATTTCAAATACATACACACATAAGTATCAAGTACGTAAAGTATATTAAGACTAGGTTTAACACTCGTATGTTACACACGAGTTAAATAATAATATTTATAAAATATTTAAAGATTTGTAATTTGTAAATTTTTAATATTTAAAAATATTGTTCCATCAACTCATTGCATGACACTTAATATTTCCCTCTTAAACTTCCTATTATGGATTAAAAAATTTCCCCCCTAAAACTTTGATTTATTAGATAGATTAGGAATATCTTGAAATCAAATTGTTCAAATAGATATATTACTTTTAAATGGTCTCTCAATTATCATCTTTTTGTTTCTAATGGTCCTAACTATCGAATTAGCCGGTAATGGTCCTAACATTTATTACCTTGACACACAATAGGATGTCGTTAAAAAATTTTAACGGCATTAAGTTTTTTCGAGTTCAAGACTGATATTTTAGGGATTTTGATCAGAGGAGAATACGAGTCGATTGAAGTAAAAGTTATTTCGAAACGGTGCTATGCTCCAAACGACAAAATTTTTACATTAGATTGAAGCATCGTTAGGTTTAAACACCCGATTGAATCATCGTTTCGTCGTTCGGAGCGTCGTTTTGAGGTAACTTTTATATTAATCGACTCGTATTCTCCTTCCGATTAAAAGTCCTATAACGTTGGTTTGGAATTCGAAAAAAACTTAACGCCATTAAAAAAGTTAACGGCGGTCTGTTGGTTGCTAAAGTGTTAATAGTTGAGATCGTTACCAGCCAATTCGATAGTTCAAATTGATAAAAAAAAAAATAATAGTTAGAACTGCTTAAAACCAACTTACATAAGTTATAAATTAGAGTAAACTACAGTTTTGGTCCCTATGTTTTGATACCATTAACAGTTTCGGTCCCACCATAACAGTTTTGGTCCCTGTATTTTTATTTTCTAACAAAAATGATCTCGAACACTAACTCTATATAATTTTTTGTTAAGTTTCTCACACACGTCCCACATGTAAGGGGTAAAAATGTAGTTTCTTCTCCTCTTTTATCTAGGTCATCATGTAAGTTAGCATTTTTATTCAGTCACATGTCAAAAAGAGTGGAAGAAATGACACTTTTACTCCGTATGTTAAGAAGACTTAACGGAAAATTGAATGAAGTTAGTGATCGGGACCATTTCTGTTAGAAAATAAAAACACAGGGACCAAAACTGTTAAGGTTAAACTAAAACTGTTAATGGTATCAAAACATGTTATTATATAAATTAGATGCAAAGTACAAAATAGTAAGTAGTTGTTTATATTCGAACTATAAAGTATAAATTACAATGATGCATTATGATGTACATGAAGGGGGAATAATGATGTACACTGATGATGCATGATTAATATGATGAATAACTATGACCCACAAGGCACAAACACGTATCTTGATAGTACTTTGATGTACTATATATATTTGTTTATATTCAAACTATATATTTGTTTATATTCAAAATACAAAATAACTTTTGATTATTAGTTTTTTAGAACGGTGATTTAATCTTAGCCTATCATATTCTTTAACGGAGAGTTTCGTTGGTTCGTTATGATTAGACTATGTTGTTTTAATCAGGTTTATGTTAGTTTTGGAGTTTGATTTAGACGTTTCTTCAGAAAATCATACCGTCGGATGTCACTTGACAGTCGTTATGTCATTACAAGAGCAGA
Source organism: Tagetes erecta (assembly GCA_030867185.1). Lineage (NCBI taxonomy): Eukaryota > Viridiplantae > Streptophyta > Magnoliopsida > Asterales > Asteraceae > Tagetes > Tagetes erecta. Next base: position 6,704,094 of record CM061488.1, on the reverse strand, counting down.
ACTATCTTGCGTAACACAGAGTATTAATTAAGTTAAATATATAATGTGGACACTGGTTTTAAATATATAGTTTAACTATGTTTAACACCCGTGTGCTACACACGGGTTAAACAAAAATATTTTAAAAAAATATAGCTATTAGATTTAAAAATTTATAAATATTTTTGTAAGTTATAATTAATCACAAAATTAATTTTATCTCCATCAACTCTCATACTCAATTTTTTCCCTTTTAAACTTCTTTTTATAAAGCAAAGTATGTTTTCCCCCTAAAAAATTGCCCCCCAAAATCCTTGATTTATTATATAGATTACGGAAATATTTTCTATACTACATAGTTAAGCATGAATTGTAGTTTATGGAATATTAAAGGACATATCACATTATACCGACGTCTTATAACTACTAGTTTAGTCTAGTAGTAAAGATGTACGATCCTCAATCAAATAGTTATGAAACGTTTCTTCTTTGTCTATTGGTGCTTGTATATTCCCGTGGCTCTTGAATAAATATATTTATTGTTAGTTGTTAAAATAAAAGTCTCACTTCAGAAATAGGTTTCTAATTTGGATAAGAGGGTTTTTTTAATCAAATTTAGGTTTCGTTATGTTGAAGATTGGAGATAATCACGTGGGTTAGTTGCATGTGAATGATCTGAATTGTAATTAAAAAAAATCAGACATATGTCTCCTTTGGAATTTTGCCGGAAAAATTTATAAGGTGAGCTAGTTATATACTTATACTAGGTTTAATACCCGTGTGTTACACACGGGTTAAATAGTAATATTTATAAAGAAATTATAACCATTATATTTAACAATTTGTAAATATATAACATTTAAGGAGTTGGCTCCATCAACTTGCATGGTGAAAAATTTAGCTAAATTTTACTTCCCAAACTTCCTATTATAGAAAAAAAATCCCTCCAAAAATTGCCCCCTAAAAGTTTGATTTATTAGATAGATGTTACCAATAGGTAATGTGGTCGTCGTAATTTTCAACGGATCACTAATACCAACGATACATCCAAAATCCAAAATTAAGGGTTATTTAATCGTGCTAGCTTTGATTCATTCCATTGATAATTCCTCATCATTAATTTTTTGTAGGAGAAATAGAAAAACCTTACACTAAATAATATTACACATCAGCTTAGGCTTTAGAACTTAAATAGGTTAAGGTTTAGTGTTATAGTAGGAACTAATAGCACCCTTCTTGTAAGAGAAGTGACACTCTGCAATAAATGTCCACATGGTCTAGAACTGAAAGCGCTCAAAGTAGCAGCTTAAATAAAAGAGCTCAATGTAGCCAAATAAAAAAAATGATAGAAAAAAATAAAGCAAGTGATCCAAGACCTCATGTGCTCTACCTCTTGGATAGCGACTTGGAGCCGACACCCCTGGGTGAGGTGATCTTGCTTTAGAAAAAAAAAAGAACATAAACAGTCTATACCCGTAAGTATCATCCATCCAATATTCACCCTAATATGGCACTAGTTCTTTACTTAGTTAAGTTCTTTAGGTTATTCTGGTAGGAAAATCTTTATGATTTAGCATGTGCCTCGTCAAGCAACAATTTAATCAAGCTAACTTATTTTTCCTAGGTGTGAGACCTTGTAGATAAATGATCTAATTAAATTTAAATTAAACACGATGGGAAACTTGATTGGCTAGTGTTAGGGTGTTTAAACAGACCATTGTTTATCTGATTCATTTCTTGTTTGTGATTTTGTACTTGACATGTTTATTAAAATGTTGGAAACCTTAGTTAATTTTGATTCTATGTGCATGCGTTTTCAGGGACGAAAGATGTTAAGTGTGGGAATATTTGATACAGTGCAAATTATCCTAGATCCCGTGTAGAGTTTCTTTTCGTTTCGAGTCGGTTTTACATAGTTTTCTTTGAATTTTATCTACTTTTGATACATTTGTGTTTCTTAGGTCTCATGTTGGTGAATTATTGAAAAGCTTGCGAAAAACGGAGACCGTATGCGAAAACGGGACGTGAAACGGAGTTAAGAGCAAACCGTAGCGTGAAAACGAACGAAACCGAAACGAAACGTGCACGGAAGGGGCTCACCACACAACACGGTGAAAGGGGGCATCCCTGGCTGCATGACGCGGCGTGATGGCTGCAATAGGGTGGTTGTTGTCGCTACTACGCGACCACACATGAATTTCCTCACCGCATGATGCAGTGAGGCCTTTTTAGCTGAAAGTTTTCGCGTTTTTTCACCCAAATCACTATATGAACATATCTTTTGGAACCCTAGCCTCTTGTTCTCGTTTAGAAGACGATTTTAGGTGAAAAAGAGGTGTTCTGGAGGCTAGAGTTGGGTAAACAAAGCTAAGGAAGAGCACATGATTGAAGAGTTGCATCTAGACGTTCCGGGTTCCTTCACTATATCGTTTTGTCTTTCTTTTTATCATGCCAATTACTCTTAAACTTGCGTTTTTTGTGATGAATATGGTTGGCTAATCCTTTAGAACTACCTAGGCACTATGATGAATTGTTAACTTTGTTTTAAACTCGTGTTTGGATTAATTTTGTCTATGGATTTTATGTTTGATTAAAGTTTTAGCCTTTTTACCATTTGATGCGTATTATATGTTTGTGTTGGTTTGATTGAAATTGTTAGTCGACGTAACTCTTGGTGATTGTCTTTGTCATAGAATAGGGTTTCGTTGCTATCATTGACTTTATGTTATGATTTTTATGGTTAAACTGCAGTAAAACCATAGGATTAACTTTATTAGTTGAATTGGTAAAACCGTGTAGCCAACTTAGATATCCGTGAGGTGATAAGTTGTTAACAAGTTGAGTTGGGTAATTTACTAGGTTTAGGTCTTTGTGAAAAGTCCGGCTTACTGTCTATAATTTAACTTGCTTGTTAAATCAAATGGTTAGGTTAAAATGACTTTAAGGTCCGTATCGTGAGATAGGTCTTTAGCTAGGGTCAATTAAGAATGATTAGATTAGGTGACCGTGAGGAAACTTAATCCCGAAAATGGTGTGTTAATAACTTAATAGTAACACTTTAGGTGTCTTCTCGAAAAGGGTTGAGGGTCCTAATTAGTGATACCTTTAAGTGAATAATTTTAGATCCCGATTTCATAGACATTAGTCCAAACGTGAGTGATAATTGAAGTTAACAAGGATTCTAGCCTAGGTGGTTTGTTTTCACTCTTCTGTTTTTAAGTTCGTCTTTCCATTGCGTTTGTCATTATTTCATGCAAGTTAACATTTTTATTAAAACCCCCCTTTTAAACAATCATTTTCATTTAAGAGTCTTGTCTAGTTAGTTAGTCTTAATTTAGTTAATTTATCTTAGTATTTAGAGTCTGTGGGTCGACACCCGAACTTACATTTAACTATATTACATCCGACCGGTCCACTGCCGGTTGCGTGTGAATTAGTAAGTTTGTCTAGGTTTTTATAAATTCAAAACTAGGTGTTTTTATTAATCAATTTATATATATATTGCACACATCAAAAGTTAAATGAAGTAAACCACCTAGACTTAACTTTAAACGAGCTCTAAACTCACAGCATAGAATCCAAAGACGGTTTAGAAGTACTCATTTAACTCAATATGCAAGTTTGTTAATTAATACCTAGATAGACTTCTCACGAACATCTAATCCTAGCAATCAATCAAACAAAACTTATCGATTAATCTAACCCCCTCACGGTTACTTAGAAAACCTAGCACATTTTCACTAGATTGACCAACATTATCATTCCTATGGTTTTAGCATGCATTTAACCATAACACACAGTCGATGAATTGAACTAAATCCTATTCTATGACATAGACAATCAATAAGGATTTAATGAAACGATAATATCAGGCAACCCAATTCCAACACACATAAAGCATCAAATGAATAAAAATCCAAACTTTTACTTAAAGCATAAAATCCATAGTCAAAACATAACCAAGTCAAGTTCAAACATCAACAACGGTTCAACATTAGCCTAGGAGGTCTAACGAACCCAGCCAACAACCATAATAACGAAAATAACCCCAAGTTCAAGTTCAATAAACATAGTTGAAGAGTAGAAAAACAAAGGATTAAAAGAACCCGGAATCGTTAGATGTTGATCCTTAATCCCGTGCTTCGTCTTGCTTCTCGTGGCTTGACTGTAGCTCCAAAAATAACTTCTTTTCACCTTTTTTCATCCCAAACTTGTACATGGAGGCTAGGTTAAATTGGTGAAGAGTTTTTACAGCAAACTGGGCCAAAAAACGCAAAAACTTTCTGCCGAAAACGCCTCATCGCCTCACGCGGCGAGGCAATGGGTTCATGGCCCCGTGGGCTGACTTCAGCACGCCCCCACCACCATTACACGCCGCGTTGTGCGGCCATGGGGTGCTCTTGTGGTCGCGTGGCATGGTGATGGCTTCCTGGTTCGTTCCGTGCTTCGGTTTCTTCGTTTTCGCGTTCCGGTTTGCTCGTAACTCCGTTTCGTGTCCCGTTTTCGCCTACGGATTCCGTTTTTCACAAGCTTTTCATTAAATCATCAACATGTGACCTACGATACAATAATATATCAGTAGTAGATAAAACTTAATAGAATCCGACTCATACGACTAAAAAAAGAACACAAACTGTGCACGAGATTTAAGTATAATTAACGTTACATCATAAGCTACCATCACCGTAACCATGATCATGCTCGATATCATAAGCCCACTTTACCAGTTCTTCACGTAACGTGAAAACCTTAAAAAAATTTATATTTAAAATATGTTGTGCTAACCAAACATCAATTAGTTAATATTATATTTATGACTTGTTTCAAACAGACTACCATCACCGACACCGCCACTGTCACCGCTACCGTCACCGCCTTTTTCACCACCATAATTTTCACCACCATAATAATCACAACCATAGGTACCGCCATATTGATCGCCGTAATTACACGTGTATTGAAAATAATTATCACCATCGTTTTCACCATCGAAAATCTCACTCCAGACTAATGGAAAAGTTGGAAAATTTTCAATAATATAATTGTATTAAGGGTTATTGCATTTAAATAATCTCAACTTTCACCAATTGGCCATTATTAATCTCAACTTATCTATTCATTATGAATAATCCCAATTTTGATTCTATTAGCTACTAACGAGCCTTTCGTTATAATAAAAGTTATGATTATTCATAGGCAATAGTGTCGGGTCATTGAAAGGCTTGTTGGTAGCCAATACAATGAAAGTTCACATGAGTCATGTGTTACATGTGATACGACCATTACTCCATCCGTCCCATTTTAAATGTCCATCTTTCCTATTTTGGTTGTCCGAACTTAAATGTCCATTCTAAAAATAAAAGTATAATTTCCAATATTAGCCCTAATTATTTAACATTAAATCCACTTTATGACTAACAAACAAACTACTTGACATTATTGTCATTTTATAGGTTGAAAATATATAATAATCCACTTTTTCTTAAACTTTGTGTTGTGGGTCCCATGACACTTAAATTGGGACGGAGGGAGTACATCTTATATGGGTTGTATCAATGTCTACAACCCATATAGCACAAGATACTTTTAACAGTCAATAATAAAAAAAAGTGTGAGTTCTTATATTTTTATTTACTAATTCTCAAATATGTTCTTTAATAATGATGATAGCAAACCAGATGTAAAGTTATATAGGTTTATATAAGGAATATCTAAAAGGTAAATAAAGGTTAAGAAAGTTATGTATTCAATGTGCAAAAATCATGTAAATTTCAATTGTCACTAAATATATGTTGTAAAATGCACACACTCTACTTGTCTATTAAACATCAAATTTACATTGTCAATAAACACGATCAGTCCCATCAGAAAACCAATAAACCTTCTTTATTGCTTCTTATACAATCTAACCTAGGTTTCCTATGTCTTAGCTCCGAGATCATATTTTCCCGCTATATATAGTCTTAAGAAGTACGTCGTTGAGTTTTCACCGATCATGACACATGTTGTCTTCTGATTGTTTTAAACATATCTACATCTATACATATTAATAAAAGAAAGTTTTTGGTGTCACGTGTCATGCATTGAGACATGTTATGGATAGTTTTTCCCGCCCAAATTTTTCTACATTATTTTTGGTAAGAAATCAACACTAAAGATATTCCGTTTTCTTTTAAAAAAACATTGTTATTTGCATCTGAATCCCCTAAAAATATGTAATCTCATATATGCGTCTGTAATATGTTTGTTGTTTCATCATGTTTTTTATGCTCTATGGTTGTATACAAGTATTAAAATATGATATACCAGGTAGATTTTGAAAATCGGAGTTATAATGCTATATAAGCATGTTTTAAAGTATTTGAGAGAACTTGTGTTTTCACAAACTTGTGTCAAAACAAGACATGGTGTGAAATATATTAGACAAATACGAAAAACACATAAACATAGCTTTGAATGTTGTTTCCAAGAAAGTTTTACTAATTTGCATTTATTATAAATTATTCAATATACTTGATTTTTTTTACTTTTGAAAACCACACTACATTTCTTACATTGTTTGTTGTTTATAATATTTATTACTGTTAACTTAAATGATAATACTATATGTGTTGTTTATAGTTATATGTTAACAGTTTAACCCTTTTATTAATTTAATATTTTAATGATTCGCGTGTGTAATTCAAGGTTTAGAGACCTATTTTGGGGGGGGGGGGATATTTGTTCTATAATAGAAAGTTTGGGAGATAAAATTTGTATGTAACTTTTCATAATACATAAGTTGATGAAGTTAAATTATTAAATATTAAATGTTTACAAATACTTAAAATAATGTTATAATTTATTTATAAATATTATTATTTAACTCTTGTGTAACACACAGATATTAAACCTAATACAAAAAAATAAAAAAAAGGTGCGTAAGTGTTTTAGATATTTCATTAAGTATTTATTTAGAGTTGTTCCCGTAAAGAAGAGTAATAAAAATAAAGCGTATATATAGTGGGAATATATTGATCTTAGTTACCTCACAAGCAATAAAAAAGGGTAAGGCTACGGAGGGCACTCGTGTGTGTCAGTTGCATGGCTACAATTTCAAGGAACGTAACTTGTGATTTTCTGAAAAATAAATTTAACAATACACATTAAAGAAAAAGTCGAAACTTTAGTACTTTTGTATTAATACTATTATATTATATTATATATATATAAAACATATTTCATTAGATTAAATTAGTTACTTAATCATGTAAATTAGATTTTAGATCGGGTAATGTGATGTAGCGGTCGGGTCTTTTGTAAGTGACTTCGTCACTTGCGTTGATAAAATAAATTCTCATGTCCTGTACGTCACGGCGCAAAACCGTAATGTGTCGCATAGTAAAAAACAATGAAATATTAAAAGTTAGAGCTCAAAACGATAACAATATTAAAGTCGTGCTATATGTCAAAGTAGAATAAGAGATCAAAATCGAATACTCATCAGGGGCTAAAATGACAATCAGTAAAAGCCGGGAATTAAAACCGTAAATACGTTAAAGTAAAAGAAGTTGAAACGCGACGTGGCGTCACGTGACTGAAAACAAACTCACATTCATATTTTTAATATGGTCCACATAGGATTTTTCCTATGTGTCAAACTTGCATTCTCCCTATATATTATTCCATGTGGATTTTCAACTGAGTTTGAATTTAACTCAATATTTAACATATATCTTATTACTATATAACCTATTATTTATGAAATGAAAACAAATGAAAAAATTCTTTTTATCATTAATCTCTATCTATATCTTATAGCTATATTTTAGTAGGATTTAGATAATTCTTGAATTTGAATAATCCTTGTGAAAATATGATGTAGTTTTAACAAGATTACTTATTGTAATAGCAATCATGTATCTTTTAATACAATAATTAAGATGTATAAAACTATAATAATTATTGTTATTTATTTTAATTAGCTTTTCTAATAGCAAATCTTCTATATTAATAAAAAAATATAGTTTTTATCGTTAATCTGTATAGTACACGGGAAAATACCTAGTTAGAAGATATATAATACTGAATGTATTTGTATTTTTGTTCTCATCTTCTAATTAATTTGACAGCTCGATCGTATAACTATTTGTTTAGTTTAGTTTTATTGTAATAAAAAATAATAATATTAATAATAAAAGTGATACATGGAAAATATTTGAAACCAAATATTTGTTTTGTTTGAACAACTTGAAACCAATTAAATCAAAGTGAAAGAAGGAATTGAAATTGGTAAGGATATCGATAAATAAAGGGAGGCTGATGATGAGGAAGAGAAGTCTTCGAGGCTAATTTGACCAAAACTTTTCTTCTCTTTTTCTTATATCACTACCTCACTATGTTCTTATTATTTTTCTTTTACGTGCCGACTTAATCCTATTATAATATAATAACATTAATATTGTTTAATTGACATCATTTGAGAAGTTTTTTTTAAATGGGTTATTGGATTTTAATAATCCGAACTTTTGTATATTGGCCGATATTAATCCCAACTTAAAAAATTGCCTGTGTCAATCCCAACTTGTAACTTATTTTCCTACAATGATCCTCCATTAAAGTTAACTTAACACCGTTAAACTTTTTTCGAATTTTTGACCAAGGCTTTAGGGCTTTTGATCGGGAGGACGATACGAGTCTAATCATGTAAAACTTAACTTGAGTCGATGCTCCAAACGAAGAAATTTTAACATGCGATTTAAGCACCGTTAAGTTTATAGACTCGATTGAAGGTCGTTTGGTTATTTGGAGGGTCGGCTCAAGGTAATTTTTACATGAATAGACTCCTATCGTCCTCCCGATCAATAGTCCTAAAGCCTCGGTCAAAAATACGAAAAAAATTTAACGGTGTTAAGTTAATCTTAACGGAGGATCATTGTTGGAAAATAAGTTACAAGTTGGGATCGACACAGACAATTTTTAAAGTTGGGATTAATATCGGCCAATATACAAAAGTTCGGATTATTAAAATCCAATAACCCTTTTTAAATTAATAATTCAATTCACTTTTGGTTAATTTTGATTAATTTTTTATTAACTTTTGGTGATACGGACACCAAAGTGTTTAATTGGGAGTTATATTGGCCAAAGTGATACTTGACGGTGACAGCGGCCAATAATCAGTATTTAGAGGTGATTAAATCCAATAACCCTTTTAAAACTAGTTTAGTGTCTGCATTACACTCAGAAACACAGCACCCAAATGGTAATTCTAAAGATATTTATGGGGATACAGACGGTGCAGTCAGTTTTGAGACAAAACAGTGATACAGAACACAAAGTTTATTTTTTTAAAAAATGTTTTTTAGTATAGCAATATTATACTCAAACTGAAGGGGAATAAATTTTTGGTTTTACGGTGTAGTTATTAGCAACTTTATCTCTAAGCTTTATTAAACCGACACATGTACACAGTACATACCTAGTAAGAGAGAGTTGAAAATGTAACTACTCTTAAATTCAATTGAGAGAAATATACGATGAACACAAGGATTTGTACGAGAAAAAGGCCTTGATCAATGGATGATCGCCGACATAAAAACCTCGGGTGATGACAATCGTCTATCACCACTATATTAATGACAAAAATGAATTACAACTCGAGAACTATGGCCGATAGTAAAGAAATGTGTGTGTGAGCAAAGAATTCAGTTGATAGAAGAGGAAGAATGAGTGTGTACAAAAAATCGTGTAGTGAGCTAAGCCATAGTCTCATTTATAGTTTGAACTAATCGAAATATATTACTAAAAATAAGCATAAAACCGTTGATGAGCTTGACCACGTTCTCAGCTTGTTCCACAGCTATATTGACCAAGTTTGGTGGAGGACTAAGTCACATAGTCGTTATCTATAGTTGAAACACATAAAATATATAGAAGAAAAATGTTAGTTGTTCGACAATTATAACCATTAAGGATCGTAAATCCTTCAAGCGTCAAGGATAATGGATTCAGCGCATTAAGGATACTGCATCCTTGATAGCCAAAATTCGAGCCCTAACAGTTATACTCCTAGATAGTTAACTTTATAATAGGTAAACACGTTCCAAAATACTCAACATTGCAAAATGGAATGTTTTTGAAATGCGTCTACATTGCTAAGCCCAATACTTGACGAAAGCACGTCTATTGTTCACAGAAGATGTTTTTTAATGTTGTATGTAGTTTGTTTATAAGATTTAACAAACCTTTATTTAACGTAATAATATGTAACTTATTTTCAAATGTTTCTTTTTTCTAAAGGAAAATATCATAGAACATAATAAAGTTTATATTTTATTCCAATTAGATCAGTTAAACTTTGTTTGTTTTAATTAGATAACTTAAGTTTAAATTATGTTCTACTCCTAAGTAATTAACATTATAATAGGTAAACACTGATTTTTAGGTGAATTTGAGATATGTTTTGTTTTTTTCTACTATCAACTATATTTCACATTTTTTTGACACGTTTTTTCTGCCATAAATTTTCTGGGACCCGTGTTTTATGCACGTCTCAAAAATTTTACATAAATTATAAAGAAAATTTCAGAGTGAACCCATAGAAAATTTTAAAGTGAGCTCATATAGGTATTTCATATATAGGAGCGGATTCAAATAATAAAGTTCTTTTCGATAAGTTAGATTTTAATAGAGTTAGTGTATAAAAGGTCAAAGGTTCAATTTTCAATACAAACATTTCGTAAAATTTTTTATTTTAATGGATTTTTAACCAATTCTTTTTTTAATGGATTTTTTTTACCTTTTAGGGCTCCAAAATCGACGATCCGAACTGTTGAGATGTAAGACCCTCGGTTATTTTAACAAATTCATGCAGCGGAAAAATATGAACTAGAAAATTTCTTTCTTTATAAAACATTCATAAACGTTTGAAGACCATTTAATACTACGTTTCAAGTGTTTCGTCTTTCATTTGTATTATGTACAATAAAACACCAAGTCTAAAGACTATATGACCATGTCCCCGTACAATCCATGTCCTGACTCGATCTTCAAACATTCCTCGTCTTGTATGAGAGAGACCCTAACTTCCTACGACCACCACATAACCATATCATTAGTTAAATAAGTGACTTCACGCAATACTTGAAACATTAAAGATATAATATCGAAAGAAAACTCCATGGTCGTGTTAACTTGTCTCTGCAAGTTTAGATCCAATCTGGTTACACTTAAACCCGAGCTCTGGATTCTAACTTTTATCTTTCATGCGTTAATCCTTAACATACCTGCACTTTCATATCCCAGGACATAACGACGTTGTTAACGATATTATAATACATGCATGCATATAATCCCCATGATTGTATTATCAAGATCCAACCATTACATACTCAACCGTTTCATACATACATGTTTATAAGTTACTAACATTCGTGCTCATATCATACTTGTAATTACAAGTTCCATAACAAGTTAGAGACAAGGACTTGTAAAAAAAATGGAAGTATGTGCAGAACATAGCCATGTGTTAAGTAGCATGGCCATGTTACTTTCAAAATTCTTATCAGATACTACATGGCCATGTTTCTACCTGTGACACCCGGCAAATTTCGATCAATATTCGTACTAGCTTAAAACGTGCTTATTATTTTGTGATGCGTCATTTGATTTAATTATGATAATTAATGTGTTATTAAAGTTAGATAAGCCCATTTTTGTGCATTGTTTTGCATTTTCTGATTTTTGAAATTGCTTAATCGCGTAGCGGTTAAATACCCGGTTATAAACGTTGGTGACTGCCTGATTAATTTTAACAGTCCATTAATTGATATAATGCTTGAGATAGCATCAAATAATATATTTTGGGTGTGTATAAGTGAAAACATAATAAAAACTAAAAGCGATGTATTTTATCCGATGTTTTTCCGGTTATCGCGTGTGTTTCAGTTTTTGCCCGGTTTTACTACCAGTACACTACCCGGAACACATTAAAATATTTATTTTTTATATTTTTACTATTTTAAGAGTAAAATAATAATATTGGAAGTATTATGGCAAATATGGTGTTAAAAGTTACAAGACTTGAAATTTTACACAAGATTTAAGTGTGTAATGTGTTTATTTAAAAACTTAATAAAATTTCAATTTTTTTTATAAAAATCCGGCCCCCCTTTAATATCTACATCCCTCCTTGCCTACATTGAATATTGTGCTTTGTTAAGCACAAGAAAGCTATTAACCAAGATTACACTTCACCCTTTCCGACACCACACTCCAACATCTTATTACCACTACTACACTCCACCTCCCTCTCTCCTCCTTCTCTCTCCCTAAAACCGAAACCATCACCACCATACCCATAATTTCGGCCCACACACTCCCTCACACTCTCCACACTCATTTCTTACACTTCCTAGCAAGATCTTATGCTCTTGAAGGTGTTTGATGCAAGTGGGAGCATCCAAGAAGTGTTTAAAGGCCAAATCCATCTTCTTCATCTTTTTCTAGTGTTCATAAAGGGTGTGAACATTCTTCATTTTGATTTTTATGATTTGAAAGTGTTCAAGATGATGTTCTTGAAGTGTTGTTCACCAAATCCAAAACCGAAAGATGAATGTTTTTGAAACGAAAATGGGTTTTAAAATGAGTATGTGTATATGTGTGTGGTGTGTCCGTATGTATGTATGTATGAGTATGTGTGTGTGTTTTTGATTTTTGAAAACAAGATTTCATAAGTGTTAAATGAATGGTTTTGAAAGTTTGATAAAGGAAATGGGAAGAAATGAACAAGTATATGTTATGTGTGGTCATCAAAACATGATTTTGGATATGTATATGTGCAAATCCGTATGTATATATGTGTGTGTATGTATTTACATGCTAGTGATGCCATGTTAAAAGATGTGTTTTTGCATTGAAAATGTTTAGGTCAAAGAACATGAAAGTTGTTTTGTTGGAAATGGGATAAAATGAATAAGTGTGTGCTAGTTGTGATATTGAAATATGAATGTATGTATGTATATGAAACCGTATATATGTATGTATGTGTGAATATATGCTAGTTGGTATTATGATGTGTATTTACACTTAAATTGTTTAGATCTTAACATGCAAATAGGTATTAATGAAAATATGATAATAAGGTCACTAAATGATTTTGAATAACATGAAAAAAATGTTAGGAAAATACTTACAAAAATATGGTCATATGACATGAAATTGGAAGATGTTATCTTTGTGAAAAACTTGCTACATGTTTATTTGTTAAATTGCTAGATGAAAGCATGATAAGTGTTTTGTTATGATGATTATGATATTATGAAATACATGATTTCTTAAAGTGTAAAAATTGTTTTTAGATGTATGAAATATTAATGTAAGTAGTGATATATGATGCTTGAAGTTTAAAAAGACTTAAAATGTAATTTTTATACATTTTTGTAAAGATATAAAAACTAATTTATATTCTGAATTAAATCATATTTTTGAATATTTATAAACTTTATAAAATAAGTATTTTAAATGTATTATAAGAAAGATGCGATTAAACCTTACAAATAACGGTTTTCGATACGAAAATACGGGTAAAACGCATCGATTTTAGCTTAAAAATGTAAATATGTAAAAATATTATTTTCAACAGATTATAAAGTATATTTTTATATAAAAATATGAGATTTAAAGTTTGGTACAAAAACTTAGAGTTTTAAACTCAAAAACGTGCAAACTATGTACCCGAAAAAGCCGAAAACGACGATTTTCGACTCTAAAACGTAATATTTTTGTAAACTGATTTAGATCAGAAACTTTGGACATATTTTTAAATTAACATACTGGTCTAAAAGTATTTATAAAGTAATGACAAAAATACGGGTATTGGGTTGCTTTCCGTGACCCGAAAACGTTCCCGAAAATGTTGAAATTGACATGTTTAGCTAATATTGTGATTTGTATGGAAAATATATGAAATATGATTTTTGTTATGTGACAATATGTTTAGATATATAATTTCATATGATAAATAAGTTACTTGTGAAAAACTTGGTAAATATCTCGTTAAGTGCTAACCGTTATGTTGAAAAATGGTTACTAGTTAACTAGAGAAAAATGGATATTTCCTGAGTGTTATGAACTTTACTTATGACATGAGAATATTAAATTATATTTTCCTAAGTATATGAATAATATTGGATAAGTAAAGTGTTTGTTTTACTTAGAAAAGTTAAAGGACTAAATATGACTTTTATGAGTCATTACATGTGTGTTATATGTGTTTATGTGATTAGTAGTATGAAAGCTAATCAAAGAATAACAAAGTGTGTTATTATATATGAAAATTAATCAAGGCAAAGATCACCAACGGGTCATTAAAATTAAGGGTTGCTTTTGTAAATGAAATTGTTTTCACATGGGTCTAGTTAGGTTTTGGTGAACAACCTACACGGTTTTAGACTTGATATATATGTGCATCTTTTGAACGGGTCCTTTGTGTATAGGATGTTCTTAGGTGGTGTTATTGTTGGGCTTATATGTTCTAGCTTTTGGCGTATCCACTGTGAGTTCTTCGGCCCCTTTTTAAATAACGTTTTATTTAACTGTTTTGGGGGAAAAACATGTATTTGTTTATAATGTTTTGATATGAATTGAGAGACCTGTGAGTGTCTCGGCCCCTTTTTAAATAATGTTTTATTTAAATATTTTCGGGGGAAAAACATGTATTTTGTTTATGTTGTTTTTGATATGTATTGGGAGACGGGTATTGTTGTTGACCGAAATGATGGCATGAGTGTTTGATGAATTTACGCGTAATGCCCTCTCATAATCATTAATTTCTCTTGGAGTGAGAAACCACAGGTTATATTGGTAGATCTATCGGGATTGGAATTCCGCCCCTCGTGATCAGTCGCTCTGATCGTGTTGACATGCGGGGGAATATAAGTTGATTGTTGTGAGGGAACTTCGTTTCTTGGTTTGATTATGGACTCATGACTTTGATGATTCATTTGTCTTTGGGCCTTGCAAACCCTTTGACGTATGGTCGTGTTGATGTCTCAAAGCCAAGCATATCTATTGTGAATGAAAAATGACTTTACTTTGATTAAAACCCGAAAACTCACCAACTTTATGTTGACTTAGTTTTTACATGTTTTTCAGGTACTAAGTGATGGGCATGGGAATTTGTGGAAGGATAGTTTTTGGACTACAAACTCCACATTTGGTTTTATGTGTTTTGGGACCGCTTTGTTTAAAATTTTGTTTGGTTTTACTTCAAATAATCTACGCTTTATTAAGACAATATCGTATTTTATTTTCTTAATGAAAAATTGTGGGATGTTGACGTATCAACATTAACACTTTAATTACCTTTTAAATTAATGTGGATGTTTGCTTTATAATTAATGGGTGCCAACTTCGCTCTAAGCACCAAATATTCGTGACTTCCGCTGCAACGATTTTTGGGGTGTGACAGAAGTTGGTATCAGAGCCAATGGTTATAGCGAACTAGAAAAATGTTTTTGAAAAATTCTAGACTATAACTTGAAAGTTTTTGAAAATATTAAAGTCCCAAAAACACTTCCAAAATTCCCAAGCATTTTTGGGTGCGTTTTGATTTTTAGATTGTATATCTAAGAATACCTTGTGTGGTTTAAATTGATTTCATACCTAAATATACCTTGTGTGGTTTACAATTATTAGATTGGATATCTAAGTGTACCTTGTGTGCTTATTTGATATAGTATATTTTAAGTGCCTTTAAGCTAGTGTTAAGTACGAATATGCCTTTGTTGTCACAAATGTTTGAAAGAGTCGTCGAGACGCGAGTCTCACTTAGCACCACTTTAGGATCAGTCGTTGAGTCCGTGATTGATGAAGAGCCGATTATGGAGGCTCCGAGTGATGATGTTCCAGACATCATATCTTCGAATGAATTGAAGCGAACCCCCGAGCACTGCATAGTATAATCCTGGAGACGTAGAAAGATCGTCCATATGGTTGTTGATGATGAGGTTGCACCCGAACCCAATAGGGTAAGGGAGTCGGCTGTTGATTTACAAGGCGTTGAGCGCGGTTTTTCCGTCTATATTCTAGTTCGACGACTCGTCTAGTACTCCACGTTTAGATTCCATGATCGAAAAAAATCTATCGAACGTTTTCTCCTTACTCTTACCGCAAGGTGTGCTTAGTACGAACGGTAGATCGATGAATTACAAGATAGAGATGCAGATCGTGTTTGACGCGTGCCAGATGATGCGTACCCGGTTGACTTCTCTCGAGGAGAGAACTACGTTAAAGGCGCTCGTAGATGATTCGTTAAATCGATAGAATAAAATAAATAAATAAATAAAAATATAATAAAACTTTATATCGGTAAAGAATTCTACGATCTCACTAAATTCTGTTATTCCGAAGTAAGCCCTTCCTTTTCTTTCTATGATCATTAAATCGGTAACTTTAGTAGCCGATTTGGCGGTGAGGATTGACGATAATTTACGATTTTGTTGTTGATTGGTTACTTATGTTATGTGGTATTATGTACGATACTCAAACATTTAACATCATAATATTAATTATACCTTATCATATTTATTAATATTTTGTTTGTTAGAAATAAAATACGTCCCCGGTAATTCGAATGACACTTTCGGGTGTAGGTAGAGAAGTGCCTAGTACGGTCAAGGACTTAGCCTAGTTAATAGCTCCACATGGCAACGATGCTCTGGAATAGTGTGACGCTAGTTTAACAGTAAGACGTGGTTGAGAACGTGACGTTTCAGATAGTAACCTTAGTGACACCTTAGTATTGGTAGTTCTTTAGGTATTAGATCATCTATGCACGTATGAATGATTCTAGGAAGTTTTCGAAATAGTTAAATGAAATGGTAATCATTGGTTTTATTGAACTATGAAAAAAAAAGGGAATCTATTGTTAGGGTGTATTTATGAGACTTTTCAAGTTGTCACCCATGAATTTTTACTGGTTCTGAAAGTCCACTTGACATAGTGAGATGGATTGAGAAAGTGGAATCGGTTCTGGCAATAAGCAATTGCTCAGATGTCCAAAGAGTTAAGGATGCTACAGTACGTTTTGGGATGGAACGCTGACGTGGTGGATTTCGTTGATCCGGAATCTGGATGAAGTTACTGTTTATGGTCTTTCATGGAACGATCTGAAGGAAAGATTGTTACGGGAGTATTTTCCCCGAAACCAGTTTTGTGCAAAAGGAACTATAAGGGTTAATTGGTTTAAACCCTAGTAAGTTAAGAAAGAAACATATTATTCAATTAGCTAATGGAAATAAAATTCAAACTAGTGGAATATTTAGGAATTGTTCCTAGCAATTAGAAAGTCATTCCTTTAGTATAGATCTTTACCCGTTAAACTTGGTAGTTCCGATGTAGTTATCGGTGTGGATTGATTGATTGGACATTGTGCCGAGGAAGTTTGTTTTGAAAAGATTGTTCGGCTTCCGTTCGAAAACGGTGAAGTTTTAACTGTTTTAGGAGATAAAGGAAAGTCTTCTTTAAAAATCGAAATATCATGAAAGCTTATGAGTATTGGAGCAAAGGATGTCCGATGTTTTTACTTAGTTAAATTTATCAATGCCAAGGACGATGAACAAAAGTTGGAGATCACCTGTGTTGTTCGTTATGAAAAATGATGGATCATTTAGGATGTGTATAGATTTTTGAGAAAGTTGAATGAACTTATAATTAAGATTAGATATATGTTGCCTAGGATTGATGATTTGTTCGATCAGCTACACGTTGTAGTTATTATTCTAAGATTGATATTCGATACGGCTACCATTAGTTGCTGATAGCCGAAGATGATGTCCCGAAAACTTCTTTTAGAACGTGTTATTGATATTATGAGTGTTTGGTCATGCCGTGTAGTTTTAAAAAAAAAAATGTACCTGTAGTATTCATGGAGCTTATGAATAGGTTGTGTAGACCTTATTTGGACAAGTTTAGAATAGTACTCACTGACGATATACTTATTTATTCACAAACCCATAGAGATCATGACCATCTTTTAAAGTTGCTTCTAGAGATGTTAAGAAATAAGAAATTTTATGCTATGTTTTCAAAATGTGAGTTCTGGCTTAGGGAAGTTTATTGTCTTGGTCACGTGATCAATGAAAAAGGTATTCATGTAGATCCAGCAAGGACTGAGGCCAATAAGAATTGTGAAGCGCCAAAGACTCCTACGGAGGAGCGTTAATTTTTAGGATTAGCTGGTACTACCAAAGGTTTATTGAAAACATCTCTAAATAATGTAGTCATTGAAGTTATTAAACCGTAAGGATAGGAAATCCGATCGGTTATATGATCAAGAGTTAGCATTCTAGACGATGAAGCATAAGCCATGTTGTGCGTCTATATTGTCACTTCTAGATGGAATAGATGATTTTGTAGTATGTTGTGATACGTCTCGTTTAGGTCTTACGTGTGTCTGGATTCAGAGAGAAAATATTGTATCTTAAACGTCTAGGAAACTCAAAGTGCATGAAAAGAATTACACTACGCATGGCTTGGATTTAGCATGTCTTTGATGAGAAGGAGCTCAATACGAGACGACGACGTTGGGTCGAGTTATGGAATGACTACGACTGTGATATTCGTTATCACTTAGGAAAAGCCATCGTTATTGATAATGCACTAAGTAGAAAGTAAAAGTAGAAACCTTTGCGTATGCGCACGTTAGAATTAGCTCTTTAGTCGTATCTCATTTCCCAAATACATGATGCTTAGAGTGAAGCTCCAGAGGTAGAAAATTTGGGAAATGTAAGGACGTGAAGGAACTTTATTAGTAACCCAATATGAAAAGGGAGATAGTATCCTACGTGAGTAAATGTATAATTTGTTAGTAAATGTATAATTTGTTCTAGGGTTAAGGCTGAATACCAAAAGCCTTTAGGACTTTTGTAGCAACTTGAGATCCCACAATGGAAATGGGAGCGAATCGCGATGGATTTCATAATGATGTTACCCCGCAAATCTAGTGGTAATAACACTATTTGGGTAATTGTTGATCGTTTGATGAAATCTGCTCGCTTGTTGCCCTTTTAGGAATCTCACAAAGTAGGATAGTTGTAAAGGATCTGCCTTGAGGAGTTAGTATCTGCTCATAATGTGTCTGTCTCGACCATTTTAGATAAAGATAGTCGTTTTACTTCGAGGCGTTAGAGAGTTTTGTATAAAACTATGGGTACTCGTTTGGATATAAGTATGGTGTATCACCACAAAGATTGTCAGAGTGAACGGACGATTCAAACTCTGAAAGACTTGTTGCGAGCATGTGTGATTGATCTTGGTAGGAATTAGGATAGCCTCCTACCTATAGCTTAGTTTTCTTATAACTATAGTTATCGCGCTAGTATCAGGGCCACTCCGTGTTGAGGCTCTGTATGAAAGAAAATGTCATTCACCATTTTGTTGGGCTAAAATAGGTGAAAAAGAATTATTTGTACCGAGATTATCCATGAAACTGCGGATAAGTTTTCCATATTACGAAAAGATTTGAAGTCGTTATTTATCGGCAAAAGAGTTATGCGGATAATCGGATGAGACCATTAGAATTCCGAGTAGGAAATCGTGTATTTTTGAAAGTGTCACCTTGGAAAGGTGTAGTTAGATTTGGCAACCAAGGGAAGCTTAACCCCCGGTATTTAGGACCATTCGAGATTCTGAAAAGAATTGGCCTAGTTGCTTATCGACTTAAGTTACCTAGTGAGCTTATTGGGGTGCGTGACGTGTCCGTGTCTCGAATTTGAAAAAGTGTTTGTCTGATGAGACGTCGATGATACCGTCTGTGGGAGTTGGTATGGATGATAAACTCCATTTCGTTGAGGAACCAGTAGAGATTTGGACTCGAAAGTTCAAAAACTCAGGCAAAGTTGTACCGATTTGGTCAAGACTAGATGTAATTCTAAATGAGGACCATATTATTCGTAGGAACGTCGAGACCGAAATAATTAATATACCCTCATTCATTTCTATCTAAATCGAAATAGGACTTATCGAGGTAAAATTTCGGGACGAAATTTCCTAAACGGGGGAAGACTGTGACACCCGGCAAATTTCGATCAATATTCGTACTAGCTTAAAACGTGCTTATTATTTTGTGATGCGTCATTTGATTTAATTATGATAATTAATGTGTTATTAAAGTTAGATAAGCCCATTTTTGTGCATTGTTTTGCATTTTCTGATTTTTGAAATTGCTTAATCGCGTAGCGGTTAAATACCCGGTTATAAACGTTGGTGACTGCCTGATTAATTTTAACAGTCCATTAATTGATATAATGCTTGAGATAGCATCAAATAATATATTTTGGGTGTGTATAAGTGAAAACATAATAAAAACTAAAAGCGATGTATTTTATCCGATGTTTTTCCGGTTATCGCGTGTGTTTCAGTTTTTGCCCGGTTTTACTACCAGTACACTACCCGGAACACATTAAAATATTTATTTTTTATATTTTTACTATTTTAAGAGTAAAATAATAATATTGGAAGTATTATGGCAAATATGGTGTTAAAAGTTACAAGACTTGAAATTTTACACAAGATTTAAGTGTGTAATGTGTTTATTTAAAAACTTAATAAAATTTCAATTTTTTTTATAAAAATCCGGCCCCCCTTTAATATCTACATCCCTCCTTGCCTACATTGAATATTGTGCTTTGTTAAGCACAAGAAAGCTATTAACCAAGATTACACTTCACCCTTTCCGACACCACACTCCAACATCTTATTACCACTACTACACTCCACCTCCCTCTCTCCTCCTTCTCTCTCCCTAAAACCGAAACCATCACCACCATACCCATAATTTCGGCCCACACACTCCCTCACACTCTCCACACTCATTTCTTACACTTCCTAGCAAGATCTTATGCTCTTGAAGGTGTTTGATGCAAGTGGGAGCATCCAAGAAGTGTTTAAAGGCCAAATCCATCTTCTTCATCTTTTTCTAGTGTTCATAAAGGGTGTGAACATTCTTCATTTTGATTTTTATGATTTGAAAGTGTTCAAGATGATGTTCTTGAAGTGTTGTTCACCAAATCCAAAACCGAAAGATGAATGTTTTTGAAACGAAAATGGGTTTTAAAATGAGTATGTGTATATGTGTGTGGTGTGTCCGTATGTATGTATGTATGAGTATGTGTGTGTGTTTTTGATTTTTGAAAACAAGATTTCATAAGTGTTAAATGAATGGTTTTGAAAGTTTGATAAAGGAAATGGGAAGAAATGAACAAGTATATGTTATGTGTGGTCATCAAAACATGATTTTGGATATGTATATGTGCAAATCCGTATGTATATATGTGTGTGTATGTATTTACATGCTAGTGATGCCATGTTAAAAGATGTGTTTTTGCATTGAAAATGTTTAGGTCAAAGAACATGAAAGTTGTTTTGTTGGAAATGGGATAAAATGAATAAGTGTGTGCTAGTTGTGATATTGAAATATGAATGTATGTATGTATATGAAACCGTATATATGTATGTATGTGTGAATATATGCTAGTTGGTATTATGATGTGTATTTACACTTAAATTGTTTAGATCTTAACATGCAAATAGGTATTAATGAAAATATGATAATAAGGTCACTAAATGATTTTGAATAACATGAAAAAAATGTTAGGAAAATACTTACAAAAATATGGTCATATGACATGAAATTGGAAGATGTTATCTTTGTGAAAAACTTGCTACATGTTTATTTGTTAAATTGCTAGATGAAAGCATGATAAGTGTTTTGTTATGATGATTATGATATTATGAAATACATGATTTCTTAAAGTGTAAAAATTGTTTTTAGATGTATGAAATATTAATGTAAGTAGTGATATATGATGCTTGAAGTTTAAAAAGACTTAAAATGTAATTTTTATACATTTTTGTAAAGATATAAAAACTAATTTATATTCTGAATTAAATCATATTTTTGAATATTTATAAACTTTATAAAATAAGTATTTTAAATGTATTATAAGAAAGATGCGATTAAACCTTACAAATAACGGTTTTCGATACGAAAATACGGGTAAAACGCATCGATTTTAGCTTAAAAATGTAAATATGTAAAAATATTATTTTCAACAGATTATAAAGTATATTTTTATATAAAAATATGAGATTTAAAGTTTGGTACAAAAACTTAGAGTTTTAAACTCAAAAACGTGCAAACTATGTACCCGAAAAAGCCGAAAACGACGATTTTCGACTCTAAAACGTAATATTTTTGTAAACTGATTTAGATCAGAAACTTTGGACATATTTTTAAATTAACATACTGGTCTAAAAGTATTTATAAAGTAATGACAAAAATACGGGTATTGGGTTGCTTTCCGTGACCCGAAAACGTTCCCGAAAATGTTGAAATTGACATGTTTAGCTAATATTGTGATTTGTATGGAAAATATATGAAATATGATTTTTGTTATGTGACAATATGTTTAGATATATAATTTCATATGATAAATAAGTTACTTGTGAAAAACTTGGTAAATATCTCGTTAAGTGCTAACCGTTATGTTGAAAAATGGTTACTAGTTAACTAGAGAAAAATGGATATTTCCTGAGTGTTATGAACTTTACTTATGACATGAGAATATTAAATTATATTTTCCTAAGTATATGAATAATATTGGATAAGTAAAGTGTTTGTTTTACTTAGAAAAGTTAAAGGACTAAATATGACTTTTATGAGTCATTACATGTGTGTTATATGTGTTTATGTGATTAGTAGTATGAAAGCTAATCAAAGAATAACAAAGTGTGTTATTATATATGAAAATTAATCAAGGCAAAGATCACCAACGGGTCATTAAAATTAAGGGTTGCTTTTGTAAATGAAATTGTTTTCACATGGGTCTAGTTAGGTTTTGGTGAACAACCTACACGGTTTTAGACTTGATATATATGTGCATCTTTTGAACGGGTCCTTTGTGTATAGGATGTTCTTAGGTGGTGTTATTGTTGGGCTTATATGTTCTAGCTTTTGGCGTATCCACTGTGAGTTCTTCGGCCCCTTTTTAAATAACGTTTTATTTAACTGTTTTGGGGGAAAAACATGTATTTGTTTATAATGTTTTGATATGAATTGAGAGACCTGTGAGTGTCTCGGCCCCTTTTTAAATAATGTTTTATTTAAATATTTTCGGGGGAAAAACATGTATTTTGTTTATGTTGTTTTTGATATGTATTGGGAGACGGGTATTGTTGTTGACCGAAATGATGGCATGAGTGTTTGATGAATTTACGCGTAATGCCCTCTCATAATCATTAATTTCTCTTGGAGTGAGAAACCACAGGTTATATTGGTAGATCTATCGGGATTGGAATTCCGCCCCTCGTGATCAGTCGCTCTGATCGTGTTGACATGCGGGGGAATATAAGTTGATTGTTGTGAGGGAACTTCGTTTCTTGGTTTGATTATGGACTCATGACTTTGATGATTCATTTGTCTTTGGGCCTTGCAAACCCTTTGACGTATGGTCGTGTTGATGTCTCAAAGCCAAGCATATCTATTGTGAATGAAAAATGACTTTACTTTGATTAAAACCCGAAAACTCACCAACTTTATGTTGACTTAGTTTTTACATGTTTTTCAGGTACTAAGTGATGGGCATGGGAATTTGTGGAAGGATAGTTTTTGGACTACAAACTCCACATTTGGTTTTATGTGTTTTGGGACCGCTTTGTTTAAAATTTTGTTTGGTTTTACTTCAAATAATCTACGCTTTATTAAGACAATATCGTATTTTATTTTCTTAATGAAAAATTGTGGGATGTTGACGTATCAACATTAACACTTTAATTACCTTTTAAATTAATGTGGATGTTTGCTTTATAATTAATGGGTGCCAACTTCGCTCTAAGCACCAAATATTCGTGACTTCCGCTGCAACGATTTTTGGGGTGTGACAGAAGTTGGTATCAGAGCCAATGGTTATAGCGAACTAGAAAAATGTTTTTGAAAAATTCTAGACTATAACTTGAAAGTTTTTGAAAATATTAAAGTCCCAAAAACACTTCCAAAATTCCCAAGCATTTTTGGGTGCGTTTTGATTTTTAGATTGTATATCTAAGAATACCTTGTGTGGTTTAAATTGATTTCATACCTAAATATACCTTGTGTGGTTTACAATTATTAGATTGGATATCTAAGTGTACCTTGTGTGCTTATTTGATATAGTATATTTTAAGTGCCTTTAAGCTAGTGTTAAGTACGAATATGCCTTTGTTGTCACAAATGTTTGAAAGAGTCGTCGAGACGCGAGTCTCACTTAGCACCACTTTAGGATCAGTCGTTGAGTCCGTGATTGATGAAGAGCCGATTATGGAGGCTCCGAGTGATGATGTTCCAGACATCATATCTTCGAATGAATTGAAGCGAACCCCCGAGCACTGCATAGTATAATCCTGGAGACGTAGAAAGATCGTCCATATGGTTGTTGATGATGAGGTTGCACCCGAACCCAATAGGGTAAGGGAGTCGGCTGTTGATTTACAAGGCGTTGAGCGCGGTTTTTCCGTCTATATTCTAGTTCGACGACTCGTCTAGTACTCCACGTTTAGATTCCATGATCGAAAAAAATCTATCGAACGTTTTCTCCTTACTCTTACCGCAAGGTGTGCTTAGTACGAACGGTAGATCGATGAATTACAAGATAGAGATGCAGATCGTGTTTGACGCGTGCCAGATGATGCGTACCCGGTTGACTTCTCTCGAGGAGAGAACTACGTTAAAGGCGCTCGTAGATGATTCGTTAAATCGATAGAATAAAATAAATAAATAAATAAAAATATAATAAAACTTTATATCGGTAAAGAATTCTACGATCTCACTAAATTCTGTTATTCCGAAGTAAGCCCTTCCTTTTCTTTCTATGATCATTAAATCGGTAACTTTAGTAGCCGATTTGGCGGTGAGGATTGACGATAATTTACGATTTTGTTGTTGATTGGTTACTTATGTTATGTGGTATTATGTACGATACTCAAACATTTAACATCATAATATTAATTATACCTTATCATATTTATTAATATTTTGTTTGTTAGAAATAAAATACGTCCCCGGTAATTCGAATGACACTTTCGGGTGTAGGTAGAGAAGTGCCTAGTACGGTCAAGGACTTAGCCTAGTTAATAGCTCCACATGGCAACGATGCTCTGGAATAGTGTGACGCTAGTTTAACAGTAAGACGTGGTTGAGAACGTGACGTTTCAGATAGTAACCTTAGTGACACCTTAGTATTGGTAGTTCTTTAGGTATTAGATCATCTATGCACGTATGAATGATTCTAGGAAGTTTTCGAAATAGTTAAATGAAATGGTAATCATTGGTTTTATTGAACTATGAAAAAAAAAGGGAATCTATTGTTAGGGTGTATTTATGAGACTTTTCAAGTTGTCACCCATGAATTTTTACTGGTTCTGAAAGTCCACTTGACATAGTGAGATGGATTGAGAAAGTGGAATCGGTTCTGGCAATAAGCAATTGCTCAGATGTCCAAAGAGTTAAGGATGCTACAGTACGTTTTGGGATGGAACGCTGACGTGGTGGATTTCGTTGATCCGGAATCTGGATGAAGTTACTGTTTATGGTCTTTCATGGAACGATCTGAAGGAAAGATTGTTACGGGAGTATTTTCCCCGAAACCAGTTTTGTGCAAAAGGAACTATAAGGGTTAATTGGTTTAAACCCTAGTAAGTTAAGAAAGAAACATATTATTCAATTAGCTAATGGAAATAAAATTCAAACTAGTGGAATATTTAGGAATTGTTCCTAGCAATTAGAAAGTCATTCCTTTAGTATAGATCTTTACCCGTTAAACTTGGTAGTTCCGATGTAGTTATCGGTGTGGATTGATTGATTGGACATTGTGCCGAGGAAGTTTGTTTTGAAAAGATTGTTCGGCTTCCGTTCGAAAACGGTGAAGTTTTAACTGTTTTAGGAGATAAAGGAAAGTCTTCTTTAAAAATCGAAATATCATGAAAGCTTATGAGTATTGGAGCAAAGGATGTCCGATGTTTTTACTTAGTTAAATTTATCAATGCCAAGGACGATGAACAAAAGTTGGAGATCACCTGTGTTGTTCGTTATGAAAAATGATGGATCATTTAGGATGTGTATAGATTTTTGAGAAAGTTGAATGAACTTATAATTAAGATTAGATATATGTTGCCTAGGATTGATGATTTGTTCGATCAGCTACACGTTGTAGTTATTATTCTAAGATTGATATTCGATACGGCTACCATTAGTTGCTGATAGCCGAAGATGATGTCCCGAAAACTTCTTTTAGAACGTGTTATTGATATTATGAGTGTTTGGTCATGCCGTGTAGTTTTAAAAAAAAAAATGTACCTGTAGTATTCATGGAGCTTATGAATAGGTTGTGTAGACCTTATTTGGACAAGTTTAGAATAGTACTCACTGACGATATACTTATTTATTCACAAACCCATAGAGATCATGACCATCTTTTAAAGTTGCTTCTAGAGATGTTAAGAAATAAGAAATTTTATGCTATGTTTTCAAAATGTGAGTTCTGGCTTAGGGAAGTTTATTGTCTTGGTCACGTGATCAATGAAAAAGGTATTCATGTAGATCCAGCAAGGACTGAGGCCAATAAGAATTGTGAAGCGCCAAAGACTCCTACGGAGGAGCGTTAATTTTTAGGATTAGCTGGTACTACCAAAGGTTTATTGAAAACATCTCTAAATAATGTAGTCATTGAAGTTATTAAACCGTAAGGATAGGAAATCCGATCGGTTATATGATCAAGAGTTAGCATTCTAGACGATGAAGCATAAGCCATGTTGTGCGTCTATATTGTCACTTCTAGATGGAATAGATGATTTTGTAGTATGTTGTGATACGTCTCGTTTAGGTCTTACGTGTGTCTGGATTCAGAGAGAAAATATTGTATCTTAAACGTCTAGGAAACTCAAAGTGCATGAAAAGAATTACACTACGCATGGCTTGGATTTAGCATGTCTTTGATGAGAAGGAGCTCAATACGAGACGACGACGTTGGGTCGAGTTATGGAATGACTACGACTGTGATATTCGTTATCACTTAGGAAAAGCCATCGTTATTGATAATGCACTAAGTAGAAAGTAAAAGTAGAAACCTTTGCGTATGCGCACGTTAGAATTAGCTCTTTAGTCGTATCTCATTTCCCAAATACATGATGCTTAGAGTGAAGCTCCAGAGGTAGAAAATTTGGGAAATGTAAGGACGTGAAGGAACTTTATTAGTAACCCAATATGAAAAGGGAGATAGTATCCTACGTGAGTAAATGTATAATTTGTTAGTAAATGTATAATTTGTTCTAGGGTTAAGGCTGAATACCAAAAGCCTTTAGGACTTTTGTAGCAACTTGAGATCCCACAATGGAAATGGGAGCGAATCGCGATGGATTTCATAATGATGTTACCCCGCAAATCTAGTGGTAATAACACTATTTGGGTAATTGTTGATCGTTTGATGAAATCTGCTCGCTTGTTGCCCTTTTAGGAATCTCACAAAGTAGGATAGTTGTAAAGGATCTGCCTTGAGGAGTTAGTATCTGCTCATAATGTGTCTGTCTCGACCATTTTAGATAAAGATAGTCGTTTTACTTCGAGGCGTTAGAGAGTTTTGTATAAAACTATGGGTACTCGTTTGGATATAAGTATGGTGTATCACCACAAAGATTGTCAGAGTGAACGGACGATTCAAACTCTGAAAGACTTGTTGCGAGCATGTGTGATTGATCTTGGTAGGAATTAGGATAGCCTCCTACCTATAGCTTAGTTTTCTTATAACTATAGTTATCGCGCTAGTATCAGGGCCACTCCGTGTTGAGGCTCTGTATGAAAGAAAATGTCATTCACCATTTTGTTGGGCTAAAATAGGTGAAAAAGAATTATTTGTACCGAGATTATCCATGAAACTGCGGATAAGTTTTCCATATTACGAAAAGATTTGAAGTCGTTATTTATCGGCAAAAGAGTTATGCGGATAATCGGATGAGACCATTAGAATTCCGAGTAGGAAATCGTGTATTTTTGAAAGTGTCACCTTGGAAAGGTGTAGTTAGATTTGGCAACCAAGGGAAGCTTAACCCCCGGTATTTAGGACCATTCGAGATTCTGAAAAGAATTGGCCTAGTTGCTTATCGACTTAAGTTACCTAGTGAGCTTATTGGGGTGCGTGACGTGTCCGTGTCTCGAATTTGAAAAAGTGTTTGTCTGATGAGACGTCGATGATACCGTCTGTGGGAGTTGGTATGGATGATAAACTCCATTTCGTTGAGGAACCAGTAGAGATTTGGACTCGAAAGTTCAAAAACTCAGGCAAAGTTGTACCGATTTGGTCAAGACTAGATGTAATTCTAAATGAGGACCATATTATTCGTAGGAACGTCGAGACCGAAATAATTAATATACCCTCATTCATTTCTATCTAAATCGAAATAGGACTTATCGAGGTAAAATTTCGGGACGAAATTTCCTAAACGGGGGAAGACTGTGACACCCGGCAAATTTCGATCAATATTCGTACTAGCTTAAAACGTGCTTATTATTTTGTGATGCGTCATTTGATTTAATTATGATAATTAATGTGTTATTAAAGTTAGATAAGCCCATTTTTGTGCATTGTTTTGCATTTTCTGATTTTTGAAATTGCTTAATCGCGTAGCGGTTAAATACCCGGTTATAAACGTTGGTGACTGCCTGATTAATTTTAACAGTCCATTAATTGATATAATGCTTGAGATAGCATCAAATAATATATTTTGGGTGTGTATAAGTGAAAACATAATAAAAACTAAAAGCGATGTATTTTATCCGATGTTTTTCCGGTTATCGCGTGTGTTTCAGTTTTTGCCCGGTTTTACTACCAGTACACTACCCGGAACACATTAAAATATTTATTTTTTATATTTTTACTATTTTAAGAGTAAAATAATAATATTGGAAGTATTATGGCAAATATGGTGTTAAAAGTTACAAGACTTGAAATTTTACACAAGATTTAAGTGTGTAATGTGTTTATTTAAAAACTTAATAAAATTTCAATTTTTTTTATAAAAATCCGGCCCCCCTTTAATATCTACATCCCTCCTTGCCTACATTGAATATTGTGCTTTGTTAAGCACAAGAAAGCTATTAACCAAGATTACACTTCACCCTTTCCGACACCACACTCCAACATCTTATTACCACTACTACACTCCACCTCCCTCTCTCCTCCTTCTCTCTCCCTAAAACCGAAACCATCACCACCATACCCATAATTTCGGCCCACACACTCCCTCACACTCTCCACACTCATTTCTTACACTTCCTAGCAAGATCTTATGCTCTTGAAGGTGTTTGATGCAAGTGGGAGCATCCAAGAAGTGTTTAAAGGCCAAATCCATCTTCTTCATCTTTTTCTAGTGTTCATAAAGGGTGTGAACATTCTTCATTTTGATTTTTATGATTTGAAAGTGTTCAAGATGATGTTCTTGAAGTGTTGTTCACCAAATCCAAAACCGAAAGATGAATGTTTTTGAAACGAAAATGGGTTTTAAAATGAGTATGTGTATATGTGTGTGGTGTGTCCGTATGTATGTATGTATGAGTATGTGTGTGTGTTTTTGATTTTTGAAAACAAGATTTCATAAGTGTTAAATGAATGGTTTTGAAAGTTTGATAAAGGAAATGGGAAGAAATGAACAAGTATATGTTATGTGTGGTCATCAAAACATGATTTTGGATATGTATATGTGCAAATCCGTATGTATATATGTGTGTGTATGTATTTACATGCTAGTGATGCCATGTTAAAAGATGTGTTTTTGCATTGAAAATGTTTAGGTCAAAGAACATGAAAGTTGTTTTGTTGGAAATGGGATAAAATGAATAAGTGTGTGCTAGTTGTGATATTGAAATATGAATGTATGTATGTATATGAAACCGTATATATGTATGTATGTGTGAATATATGCTAGTTGGTATTATGATGTGTATTTACACTTAAATTGTTTAGATCTTAACATGCAAATAGGTATTAATGAAAATATGATAATAAGGTCACTAAATGATTTTGAATAACATGAAAAAAATGTTAGGAAAATACTTACAAAAATATGGTCATATGACATGAAATTGGAAGATGTTATCTTTGTGAAAAACTTGCTACATGTTTATTTGTTAAATTGCTAGATGAAAGCATGATAAGTGTTTTGTTATGATGATTATGATATTATGAAATACATGATTTCTTAAAGTGTAAAAATTGTTTTTAGATGTATGAAATATTAATGTAAGTAGTGATATATGATGCTTGAAGTTTAAAAAGACTTAAAATGTAATTTTTATACATTTTTGTAAAGATATAAAAACTAATTTATATTCTGAATTAAATCATATTTTTGAATATTTATAAACTTTATAAAATAAGTATTTTAAATGTATTATAAGAAAGATGCGATTAAACCTTACAAATAACGGTTTTCGATACGAAAATACGGGTAAAACGCATCGATTTTAGCTTAAAAATGTAAATATGTAAAAATATTATTTTCAACAGATTATAAAGTATATTTTTATATAAAAATATGAGATTTAAAGTTTGGTACAAAAACTTAGAGTTTTAAACTCAAAAACGTGCAAACTATGTACCCGAAAAAGCCGAAAACGACGATTTTCGACTCTAAAACGTAATATTTTTGTAAACTGATTTAGATCAGAAACTTTGGACATATTTTTAAATTAACATACTGGTCTAAAAGTATTTATAAAGTAATGACAAAAATACGGGTATTGGGTTGCTTTCCGTGACCCGAAAACGTTCCCGAAAATGTTGAAATTGACATGTTTAGCTAATATTGTGATTTGTATGGAAAATATATGAAATATGATTTTTGTTATGTGACAATATGTTTAGATATATAATTTCATATGATAAATAAGTTACTTGTGAAAAACTTGGTAAATATCTCGTTAAGTGCTAACCGTTATGTTGAAAAATGGTTACTAGTTAACTAGAGAAAAATGGATATTTCCTGAGTGTTATGAACTTTACTTATGACATGAGAATATTAAATTATATTTTCCTAAGTATATGAATAATATTGGATAAGTAAAGTGTTTGTTTTACTTAGAAAAGTTAAAGGACTAAATATGACTTTTATGAGTCATTACATGTGTGTTATATGTGTTTATGTGATTAGTAGTATGAAAGCTAATCAAAGAATAACAAAGTGTGTTATTATATATGAAAATTAATCAAGGCAAAGATCACCAACGGGTCATTAAAATTAAGGGTTGCTTTTGTAAATGAAATTGTTTTCACATGGGTCTAGTTAGGTTTTGGTGAACAACCTACACGGTTTTAGACTTGATATATATGTGCATCTTTTGAACGGGTCCTTTGTGTATAGGATGTTCTTAGGTGGTGTTATTGTTGGGCTTATATGTTCTAGCTTTTGGCGTATCCACTGTGAGTTCTTCGGCCCCTTTTTAAATAACGTTTTATTTAACTGTTTTGGGGGAAAAACATGTATTTGTTTATAATGTTTTGATATGAATTGAGAGACCTGTGAGTGTCTCGGCCCCTTTTTAAATAATGTTTTATTTAAATATTTTCGGGGGAAAAACATGTATTTTGTTTATGTTGTTTTTGATATGTATTGGGAGACGGGTATTGTTGTTGACCGAAATGATGGCATGAGTGTTTGATGAATTTACGCGTAATGCCCTCTCATAATCATTAATTTCTCTTGGAGTGAGAAACCACAGGTTATATTGGTAGATCTATCGGGATTGGAATTCCGCCCCTCGTGATCAGTCGCTCTGATCGTGTTGACATGCGGGGGAATATAAGTTGATTGTTGTGAGGGAACTTCGTTTCTTGGTTTGATTATGGACTCATGACTTTGATGATTCATTTGTCTTTGGGCCTTGCAAACCCTTTGACGTATGGTCGTGTTGATGTCTCAAAGCCAAGCATATCTATTGTGAATGAAAAATGACTTTACTTTGATTAAAACCCGAAAACTCACCAACTTTATGTTGACTTAGTTTTTACATGTTTTTCAGGTACTAAGTGATGGGCATGGGAATTTGTGGAAGGATAGTTTTTGGACTACAAACTCCACATTTGGTTTTATGTGTTTTGGGACCGCTTTGTTTAAAATTTTGTTTGGTTTTACTTCAAATAATCTACGCTTTATTAAGACAATATCGTATTTTATTTTCTTAATGAAAAATTGTGGGATGTTGACGTATCAACATTAACACTTTAATTACCTTTTAAATTAATGTGGATGTTTGCTTTATAATTAATGGGTGCCAACTTCGCTCTAAGCACCAAATATTCGTGACTTCCGCTGCAACGATTTTTGGGGTGTGACACTACCAGACATGGCCATGTCAGAGGCAAAACTTAAGAAAACTCCACTTAATTCTTGTGTTTTTCAACAAAATAATCTTGTGATCAGTCGAAACTATAAAAATCCAATAAGTCGCAACTAAGTAACCATCCGAATAATACGTACTATTAATACGTATCCTTATTCACATGTCATCTATACAATTTCTTACTACTCATGAATATTAGGATATTTATCCAACTTCATATCGTTCCTACTTCGAATCCTTTTACATATTAGTATCCCCTTCTTCATTTCCATATAAGTTTATCCATTTCCTACAATTTCACATATCATTAGATACATAAGGATCACCTCATGCATCACCATGAATAACTCAAGGTTGCACCTTAATTTCCACATTCTACAATTATCTAGTTCTTATTCTACGTTTATACATAAACATGGCATTAACAAACCAAGAGTTTAATTCATAAGTAACTTACCTCGAGTTCTCCATGTCCTTGCTTGTTTACTTGTCTCATCTTGACTCGATAGCCCATTCCAAGCTTGAGTCCATCTTGAAAAGATTCCTATTACTTTCATGCCATTACATTCACAACACTATTAGCATGTTGCCCATTCATAATAATAATCATTTCCAACTTCTATGTCATGTTGACTTTCATAGTTCAATCATTAACATGCATGAGACATGAACTAACAATCACTTGATTATTATTAAATCCATTCAACTTGCCATCATATATGATACCACATAAACAATCTAACATGTATCATACAATCTCTCTAGTCTTACTATCGTGTTACAAAGTCAAACCATGTTATTCCCACATTCGTTTATGTACACAAACTTTCAGCTTAGGAACATATGTCCATATTGACACACTAGACTATTAATTACACCAAATGCATTCCATTCACATGTTGTAGGACACACACAAGCTTATGATCACTTAGGTACATACATTAACACAATTAATCCCATACATCATAATGCAACTTTCGAGATTCAATATAAACAATTACTCATATTCCAACCCGTTTGACCCGTTTGTGTAAATACTTGTACAACTCATTTGCAAGTATCTTAGACACTTAAAACACATCCATGTTGGTGCACATAATCAACTATGACCAAGATTTCATGTTTAAATAAAATATGTTCAAACATCTATTTTTATATGTGTTTAGAAAGCTTACTTTTGTGCAGCAATTTTCTGCGTTGCTGCACTAATCGACTATTTTGACCAAGTTACAATTTTATTTAGCCTTTCATTCTCAAATATGAATTGTAGTAGACTCAAAGAGCTTTTCATCCATATATAGCACACCTTAACAGGATTGTTCTACGATTTTATATGATTTTTACAAAAACAGGACAGAAGCTAGTTTAAGTCCAATTAGCATGCAATCTATTCCGACTAGCAAGTTTAATATTCCGTTGTGACCAACTTCCAATCTGAATTCGCTTCCTATGTTTAGAATGAGATATAATATACTCAAAGGACTTTACAAGCATGTATAATTCTCATTGTTTGGAGATAATCAATTACATCCATTATCACATTCCATTCATGTCTATCAATTACTTGCATATAAATTTGCCTAGTATTGTCATCTAGACATTTCATCAAATACTTGGTGTGCATATAACATTTAAAACACAATGTACAAGTAATTCATGCTTGCCTTCCTAGGTCATAGGATCAAACACCATCTTTTTCTTACTAATCAACAAGTTTCATGGAGCCATTAACATCTACTTAGCATAAATTCAACTTATTTAAGCTAATACACCAAGCTAACTAAAATTAAGCATGAGTTCATTCTCATGTTATAAACCCACTCCACACCATACTTTAATCTTTGTTCAAACCTGTCGATTACTCAAATTACACCCACATGCTTGCTAATCTAGTGATTCCATACATAAATACCACATCAATTCATGTTGAATTGCTAGAGCTCATACAATACTTTCATTATTCATCAATTATCTAACCAAGGAAAACAACCACCAAAAGATATTCTACAACTTACTTTAGGTTCATTATGATTAGATGATGAGAATTCTTCAATCATGTAAGGCTTTAATCTTCATTTCAACCTTCAATTTAGGCAATTTGATGAACTTGCTATTTCCTGGCAATTTGATGAACTTGCTATTTCCTGCTATTTCCGGGAAGTTAATGTTTACCTATTATATAAATTAATTACCTAAAATTGAAACACGTTTTTAAAGTTAAGCTATCTGATTGAAACAAAACAAAGTTTAAGTGACATAATTAAAAAAAACATGGTTACTTTTATCTGTTTTTCTTGTCTCTACCCGTGTAACACACAGGGCGGAAAACTAGTATTATAATAACCCTATTTACATTGTGTTCCCCTAATATTTAGTAAATTCTTGAAAATTTTAAAAGTATTTACATTTTCTACCTTCTCCTACTAGGATATGTAAGTCCGTTTATATTTGATAAGGTATATATAAATGAAACTTATATGTATATATATCTATAATAATACATTATAATAACACTAGTTGTATTTCAGTCCGTTAAAATTTAGGAAAAATCATTAATAATTTAAGAGTATTTACATTTTTAACCATCTCCTACTAGGGGTGTGCATATGTCGGTTTATATTTGATAGTGTATAAAAATAAAACTTAGTGATAACTTTAGTAATACTCTACAATTAAATGCATTGGTGTATTTTAAGCATACATAACTTTTTTTTACAACATTATTTTTTTTTAATTTACACCATAAAACCGAACATTTAATTTATTATGTATATAAAAAATAGGGGCATTTACATATATTTCCTTCCTAAGTTTTTTAATTACATATTTACCCAACCCTAAAAATTAATTACACATTTTCCCTTCCTTAATCACATATATTACACATTTACCCATTTCATTAAAATTAATTAATTGAATTACTATTTTACCCTTAATGAACTAATAAAATGATTATTTACATGTTTCCCTTAATTTCAATCCATATCGAATCCATTATGCCATTATATTTACAAATTGTTTATGTTATTTTATTTTTTTAAAAGGCGTCACACTTCACTTGTTTATTAAAGCGCTCGTCAAAGATCTAGTTTTGTTATTTGATTTAAAAATAACAATATTTGTCTAAATCTCATTCAGACATATATTTATTTGTGGGAATTAATAGAAAAGGTAACTGTGTCAACTTTTAATGAAAGGGGAAATATGTAATTAAAATTAAGGGTTGGGGATATATGTAATTAAGAAGGTTAGGAATGAGAAATATGTAAAAATCCCTAAAATATATTATAATAACACTAACTACATTTTGGTCCCTTATATTTAAGAGTAGTTGCATTTTCAACCCATACTACTATGGGTACATGTACATGAATCAGATTGTTTTTTACAAAGATACATAACTTTTTTATACGGAATTATTTAAAAAAATAAACTACACCATAAACTAAGCACTTAATTATCTTTAATTTGAATATAATATTGCTATACTAAAAAACAAGTTTAAAAAAATAAATCTCGTGTTACGGTTTACAACGGTTTTGTCTAAAAAATGGTTGGAACCGTCATGAATATCCTTAAAATTACCACTTGAGTGTTGTGTTCCCGAGCGTAGCAGCGTAGTGCGGATAGGGCTGTAAACGAACCGGACGGACACGAACGAGACCTGTCCGTGTTCGTTTGTTAAGCTTAAAATCTGTTCGCGAACTGTTCGCGGACGACTCCCGGACAGAAATTTCAGTTCGTGTTCGTGTTCATTAAGAATTTAGGCGTTCACGAACCGTTCGTGAACAATGTCCATGAACACAAACGGACAAACAGACACAAACGGACTTAAATGGACTGTTCATGAACAATGACTAGAAAATATAGATAAAACAATCTTAATGCTGAACATTACACCACCAAAATACCATCAAAATGTTTCAATATAGAAATATAGAAATATAGAAATATAGAAATATGAACCACGTAGAAGTAGAAATCGACCAAAAATAACCTAAAAATATAGAAAATATTTATATAAAATCATGTATCATTTAGACCACATCAATATCAATATAAAAACTTTACTAAAAATAATGTGTTTCCCTTATTTTAAACACTACTAAAGTACACGATTGGTTATGACCTTGCACTTAAGTCCTCAACTTTGTGCTATTTACATTGTTGCCACTCACGTGTCCAACATATGTTTTTAAACTTTGACATATTATTTTGATCATCATTTTGACTCCTGATGACTTAGCCAGTTTTCAACTTTGACCCCTTACTCTACTTAACATATTTACTACTTTAACCCTCCGGATTTGGCTTGGTTATTATTTTGACCTCTTACATTGAATATTTCTTTGTCTTTTAATATGTGACACATTACGACTTTACACAGTAAGGTACTAGACATTAAACTTTTTTCTTAACACATTTGAGTATTTGACAAAGTCATATACACGATACCTACACGAGCTGGCTGTTAATCTAGTTTTAATTTATTATCTAAAAAATATTACCTAATTTCTTTAATTAATTATTTAATTTTTCAATATTCTCTTTATATCTCACCTCTCCGGCCTATACCAAGCTTCCAACAACAATTTATTCAAGTTAAAACAAAATTAAAGTCAATACAAGTTCTATGACATTAATTTGCATGAAAAAAAATAGTATCCCACACATATGGGTCATGGGAGAGTTAGGCCTTGTTTGTTTTCTACAGGAAAATGTCTGCAGTTTGCAGACCACATCGATAGACATATGTAGAAGAGATGAACTAAATATCTGCAGTCTGCAACAAGAAGACTGCTTGTTTTGTAACTTCTGTGGTCTGCTAAAATAAACTGATGGTGGTGGGGGACAGTGATGGTAGTGGTGGTGGTGGTGGTGGTGGACATGGTGGTGGTGGTGGAAGGTGGTGGTAGTGTGGTAGATGATGATGGTGGTGGTGGACAGTGGATGGTGGTATTATGTGATGGTGTTTAACCCTCCTCTGTAGAACTTAGAATATCTCATAAGTGGTTGTTTCAAGTCTGCACCAAGAAGAAGTCGCGTGGACTTTTTTAATGAAACGTTTTCGAAAAAACAAACAGTCTGCAGATGACAATGTCTGCTCGGTGCAGACATAAGATGTTACACATACATTCTCTGAAAAAACAAACAACACCTTAATAAGAAGCTAATAGTTACGTGAAAAATAGAGAAAACAAAGGTCACCAGCCACACAAATTGTAAATTGTTTTTTTAAGTCTCTATCTCATTCCGAGCTTTTATCCATGGGACTAAACTAAGGTCACGGGTACGGTGTGGGCCACACTAATATTTTTATATTTCCTTGGTACTTAGTAGTGTAACGCATTATAACTAAAATCCGAATTAATTTTTTTTTACTACCAACATCATTATTGACTAATAAGACAAGACACACTCGCCATCTAAGTTTTTAAAAAAATTACATAAGTTTTTACAAATTTAATTACAAAGTTTTATTTAAAAAGATTATCTATTAAAATTTACTATTTTTTTTATTTGGTTAAATTGTACTTTGGGCTCATGACTCAATTCTCTATTGGGCTCATTAAGCCATTAGCCCAATTCAATGTTTGTTTTAAACTTCAATCCATTAGATCATTAACCCAATTACTTAAACCGTTGGCCTTGCTGCCCTTTTAAAACATGCAAACATTGAAGTTAGAGGTGCACAAAATAACCGGTTCAATAACCGAAACCGGTTATTAACCGTAACCGAAACCGGTTATTAACCGATTGAGGAATAACTGGTTAGGGTATTTTTTTAACCGCAGGTTCGTAACCGATTAGGGATTTTTTTATGAATAACTGGTTATTAACCGGTTTTTTTAAAACCGAATTTTAACCGAGCCACAGGTTAACCGGGAAAAAACCCGAAAAAAATAATAAAATTTTAGAAAAACCGGTTAATTAACCGAACCGGTTAAAGTAAAATAACCGAAAATTTTGAAAAAAAAAACCGGTTATTAACCGAACTGGTTAAAGCGAATAACCGATTTTGTCAATAACCGAAAATAACCGGTTAGGGTATTAAATAACCGGTTAACCGAAATTAACCGATTTGTGCATCTCTAATTGAAGTTGTTATGATACAATATCAAAACATGCAAACTCATAAGAAACGATTGTAAAAGGTATTTGTGTATGACATTATACTTTAATTGTGTATTTTTAGTAACAATTGACTTAACCCAACATTTGATGAAGCCGAAAAATTATCACGTCTAGCCATCTACATTGTTATAATTCAAAAATCAAAAAATTCTAACACTATAGTAAAAAGTTCTGGTTACACCGCTACTTTTATCAGGTCATCTCAAACAACTTGGCTCGTTTACAACATAAACATAAATACATATATTACCATTTACATTTACTTGCATTGAGTTGAAAGAAATGTGTTTTTTTTTCTCCTCAAATCTTGTTTTAAAATTCCATTTTATAACCCTGTAGTAATAGAAGCACACATGTTAATCCTTTTGGTTTGATTTAAATGTTATAAGTTAATGTTAAGGTACCATACTTTTACTTCAAACTACTCCCATACTTATAAAATTAAATTAAATTAAATTAAATTATAGAAAACTATAATTGTTATTATTTAACATTTGAATATTCAAGGTGTTAAGAGTGTTCAAAGCTGATTTTTAGGTTAACCGTGAGCCACGTCGTTAATAACGGTTTATGATCATTGAAAATAAATATGAAATTGTTAAAAGTTAAATCTGAGCCAAACGAGACGGTTACGGTTTGGTTTTCACAGTTTAGGCTTTTTGGGCCATTTTAGGCTATTACATAGAGTTATCCAAAGTAGATGGTGAAAAATGTAGGAGGAAAAATTATAACATGAAAATCATTAGTAGTAACAAGAAGCTTAACATGAAGTAGAAATGTTAACAAGAGGTAATATCACAACAAGAAGAAATTAGATGCATTTGATTCAAATGAGCTAGATAGATTGAATATTGATTGTTGAGAGTTGAAAATTGATGTTGGGCTAATTACTTTTTTCATAGCCCGGTTATAATTAAAAACCCAGTTTATAAATATTACATTAGAGTTGACACAATTATATTTAAATAATAAGAAGTTGGGCTAAAATAATCTTTACTGCGACTTATTGACTAAAAAATAATCCAACTATGTTTATTCATACATTGGTCTTAACTTTTTACTATTTTGCCTAGAATGGCCGTACATTAAAAAAAGGTATATTGGTTTTCACTGGTCCCAACTATTACATGTTGTCTTCTACCGGTCCCAACTATTGAATTGGCTGTCAATGGTCCCAACTTTTATCACTTTGGTAACCACTGGTTCCGTCGTTAAATATTTTTAACGCCGTTAAGTTTTTTTCCAAATTCAATACTGATGTTATAAGCATTTTGATCGGAACGATAATATAAGTCGATTGATGGAAAAGTTACCTCAAAACGGCGCTCCGAACAACAAAATAGTGATTCGATCGGGTGTTTAAACCTAACGGTGCATCAATCAAATGTAAAAATTTTATCGTTCAGAGAGCCTTTTCGAGAAAACTTTTACATCAATCGACAAGTATTATTCTTCCGATCAAAGGTCTAAAACATCGGTCTTGAATTTAGAAAAAACTTAACGGCGTTAAAAAAATTTAACGACGGGACCAGTGGTTACCAAAAGTAATAAAAGTTGGGACCGTTGACAACCAATTTAATAGTTGGGACCAATAGAAGACAAAATATAATAGTTGGGACCCGTGAAAACCAATATACCTTAAAAAAACACTTAATTTCGTGAACTTTTTTTCGAATTTCAAATTGATGTTTTAAGGCATTTAATTGGAAGTCTATCCCGGTTCGCTCTCCAACTCCATTTATCATGCATGCATGTGAATTGTTTGGAGTGCATGCATCGCTTTTAAATTCAACTCCATGCTCGTTACCAGTTTTAATTTAAAATTCAATTTACACCGCATCACGTGAGGAAACAAACCAGTTTGCTTGATAGATCTGTTAAGATCGAACAATTAATGATCTAGGGGGTGTATGAAAGTTGTTGGTTAAAGATGAATGGGATAAGGTTGCTAACTTGCTATGGCTCTAGGCTACTCACCACGTTATGCGAAACAATTCGAAAATGTTATGTGAACACACTCCTTTAAGATACCATATCAGCATGACTCAAAAGGATCAATGGACGCATGCGGCACTTAGCTTTGGTTGCTCATAATCACTGAAAACAAGATTCAGAAGTATCTATGAAAGATACATGGAACCACCCGAATCTTACTTCAATGTAGTTGATTGTGATCATATTGCCAAAATGTGATTATGCACCAAAGGAGTGAGTGTAGTAAACAAAAAGCATGAATGAAGATCAAGACAATATCTAATGAGTTAAAGGCAAAGAATAAGAAGGCAGGCAAATCAAGAAGCATGCACATGCAGTGGCGGATTCAAAACCAAATATCAGGGGTATCGTATGACAGAATTTTCGCTTAAGGGTATCATAAATTTTTTTCAGGTGTATCCCTATACTTAAACCGGTAAACTCATCGGTTTATCATTCAATCTATGTCACTGATTATTAGTATTTGCGTGTTTGTGTTTTTACATTTGACGTCAACGTGTGACAAGTCCATTTTATATTAAACACAATTCGAGATTGTTACATGATTTAATAATTAAAACGAAGATCGATACATCTATTACAGTTTATGAGTTCAAACTCTTATCGCGATACATTCTTAATTTCCAAGATTAAAACACATCAAACTTGCTCTTATGTTGATATAGTAGCTACCATATGACTTAATATATCCATCAAGCTCCTAGACAAGCAATGAGCCAACTGCAAACATCATTAATCTCTTCTAAGATTGTATAGTGACCAAGCCTGAATGAAAAGCAAAATCATATCAATAAACACATGCTATAAAAAGTGTTGATCTTAACTTAGAACTTGAAAACAAAAATCACCCGTTATATGTCCGAAATGTTAGATTTTGAAATCCTGCAGAGTACATTGTTTGTGCAGATTTTTCACCAAGTTTGTACTCTACTACATCATCAACTACAACAAACAAATAGTAAATGAACAACTCTCAAAGTTGTAAATATTTTATTTTCTGTACTTTTAACAACATAATATAACCAAATACCTCGACCGTGGCAAAGCAAAATTGGCAGTGATGTTGCACGCCTTGCAGCTTCTTGCGATGCTCCCACTCTGCTCTTTAAAAACCTACAAATTTTTTTAATTTCTCAACAAAATGATATTAAATATGTGACCCCAAAAACTGAAAGTGCAAGTAGTAAATTTTTTATTTTAGGAGTATTGGGTATTAACGGACCTAACTATTAGTTTTTGGCCGCTACCGGTCCCAACTTTTGAAATATGTGCTGGCGGACCCAACTTTTATCATTTTGGCCACTAATGGACAGTTGTTATAACTTTTTTTTTTGAATTTCAGGTTGACGTTTTATGGTTTTTGATCGGAATAAGAATACGAGTCTATTGATATAAAAGTTACATCGAAACGATGATCCAAACGACGAAATTTGTACATCCGGTTAAAGAACCGTTAGGTTTAAACACCCCGATAAAGCATCGTTTTGTCATTTGGAGCACCGTTTCGATGTAAATTTTATATCAATCGACTTGTATTCTTTTCCGATCAAAAACCATAAAACGTCGA
Source organism: Tagetes erecta (assembly GCA_030867185.1). NCBI lineage: Eukaryota > Viridiplantae > Streptophyta > Magnoliopsida > Asterales > Asteraceae > Tagetes > Tagetes erecta. The sequence continues at coordinate 6,662,014 of CM061488.1, read as the reverse complement.
CCTGAAATTCAAAAAAAAAAGTTAACGCCGTTAACTTTTTTAACGGCGGGTCCATTAGTGGAAAAAATGATAAAAGTTGGGACCGCTAGCACATATATCAAAAGTTGGGACCGGTAACGGCCAAAAACTAATAGTTAGGTCCGTTAATATCCAATACTCCTTTATTTTAAAGAAAAAAGTTTTAAATGGTTAAAGCTAGATAGTAAGTTTGTTAACAACATAAGTAAAAGTAAAACCTTGAACATGGGAGCCAACCGCTAAGAGCAACAGCTGCACTAAGGTTGATGGGGTATCGATTTCCATTCCCATATTGCCCGAGAGCTCGACAAGTAGCAGAGTAAAGAGCGACTGATGCACCCATGCTGAAGCCTGCAACTCCTAGTTTAACTGTAAAGAGAAAACATAAGTAAGAATGTTTTCATTTTCGATTGAAATGATACTTTTTGGTAACACTCGATCGATATAAAACATACCATCATCAGGCTCAGTAGCCAAAAGATTTGCAACATGTGTTGCTGATGCATCCAAGCCTTCTAAATCACCGCAATCATCTTCTGACATGCTTGACGTATTAAACCCTGATAATATCGACGCATATTCCATGATCTTTAAGATGGTACAAAATGAAAAGATGATTGATTTATAAGTACAAAAAGATAGAACATACAAGCAGTGCAAGGGTATCCACCAAATAGTGTTACTTGACGAGTCGGCGCACTTGGGCAGATCCATTTGATCTAAACCATACATCAAAAATCATCAGAATAATATATATGCAATAAATATAACTAAGCTTATGATAGAACGTGCGTTAGAAAGGTAGAAACTTTGAATATTTACATTTGGAAGAGGCAAAGTTTCCAAGATCTGAGTCCAACTGTACAACAATAAAAAAAACCCGTCTTTGTTACTACAAAAAAAGTAAAGTTTATAATCTGCAAATGGAAACGAGAAATGAAAATGAGTTGATCGTAACCGTGCATGTTGGATTCGATAACAAATAATCCGTATAGTTTCCATGATCATAAAGTTAGTCAAGATTCAAACATATATAGCACTTTTTCATATTCTAAACTGATATAACTTTATACATGTTTATCTTCACAATAGTTGTGATCTTATGCATTTTATATTTAGCACTTTTTCATGATGAACTTAAAAAAACTGACCCTATAGATCATTGACCATCCATAGTCAAATGACCATATCAGCAAAGTCAAATCACAATAGTCAAATGTCAAAAGTCAATAATCACCTTGAGCCCTTTTCACCAATGCCATGTAACCAAACAATAGTTGTTGTGTGAGTTCCTTTGGGCATCACCACAAAAGTTCTTCCAAATTCCAACACATTTCTTCTAACATTTCTACTTCCTGATCAAATACAAAATAATGTATACAAAACGCTGCAACGTTAAGTCTTAACAACCATCTAAAAAAACTGTCTTTTATATACAAATATTTTAAACAGTTTTGAAAAGACCGTAAACGAAACTTCCTTGTAGACTATGCATGAGACAATTCACCAATGGTTGATCGCTTAAAGATGCAAAAACAAGTTAACAACTAACCTGAATCGCGAGTAGAGCTATGGTAACTCATTGTCTTTAAATCAACCTGATATTTGAAATAGATCAACGAAGCACACTGCAATGAAATAGAAGGTTACTTGTGTCTATTTATAGCAATATTCAAGAAAATGACAAAAGTTAGTTACCAAATTAAATGACCCGAATCAGCTACTTCCACACCAGTAAGACACTGCCTAAACTACGTGTTAAACTAGAACCAGATGACAAAAAGGCGCGTCTGCGAAAAGGAATAATAAAGTTGGAATCTTTTTAGTGTTCAAGATAGAATAAATGTAACCAATCTAAAACTCGAAAATGAAAATCGGAAGCCAAAAGTGTTAGTCATTGATAATGAGGCTGCTATGATGGATATGTTGAGAATATATGCTTACAAGCCAGTTGGCAGTAAAAAAGTTGATGGAAATATGATACTATGTGAACATAATTTCCACATGACAAACAAAAATTGCCTCATATATTCTGATGTAGTGACCCATAGACATAATTTGGGCTTATAAACACCCTCAAATAGGCATATATGGGAAGGCATCTTGATTCAATATCTATATGATGTGGTAATTTGCAACCATGGCAAATGTAGGAACAATTAAAAAGTTATTTTTGAAGGGTTAATCTTGTTGGCCTTAATTATTGATCGTACGCCAATGAGGTTAGTGACACATCGGTAGCACTTATGTTAGGAACACTATGACAGGATTTTTAGTAGGGGTGTCAATTCTCGACACGACACGAAACACGACCCGAACACGACACGAAAGTAATAAGGTTTTGGGTTGGCAAACCCGTTTAAAAATATGGGTCATGTTAGGGTTGACCCGTATAAAAATGGGTCGTTTTCGGGTTGAAACATTTAAAAAACGGGTTGACCCACCAACCCGTTTAGGTTTCAGAATTAGTTCATCTATTTTTTCTTTTATAAAAAAGAGTGTTAAGTTACTTTTATCTTTAGTATTTGTACTCATAAATAAAAAATTCATTACCACTTAAGTTTTTACCTTTACATTTTCAAAGCCAAGTATTTATTATTGTTTTTGCTTATTATAAATAAATTTGATTTGAATAAGATTTTAAGTAAATTTATAGTTAATTATAATATTTTTTTAATTAAAACCCAATACACCTAGTTGTTATATGCAAAATCACATGTTAAACATGTTACTCTTAACCGACTTACACAACAACTTACTTATAACTCGTAAATTTATTAGGTTCATTTTGATAAATGAGTTAAACGGGTCATATTTGGGTTGACCTGAATTTATATTATCCGGATTAGGGTTCACATTTTTGACACGAATAAAAATATGGGTCGGGTTAGGGTTGCATAATTCAACCCGTCAACCCGCGGTTCAACTCGCTAACCCGTCAACCCGACACGATTGACACCCTAATTTTTAGAATTTTAGTCATGCTGTCAACAGGTTGTGATGCTATTTAAAAAAAAAAATTAACAGCAAATAAAAAAATAAAGAGTAAATTACAGAAAACGTCCTTTATGTATATTAGAAATTGCAGGTTTGGTCCTTAAACTTCGATAATTACATTAAACATCCTTTATGTTAATAATTTGTAACATGTTAGGTCCTTAAACCTAACAGACGTTAAATTTACCATTAAATAAGATGTAAAATGACTAAATTAACCCTAGATTTCATTTTCTTTCTCACTGAAACCCCTCTTCCTTCATTCCTCATGCCCATTTTCTTTGTTTCAATCCATCAAGACAAGGAACTCTTGATATTCTTGAGATCGCAAGTTTTGGGAACTTCAAATGCAATCGTGTCTAACTATTACTGATTCGTAAATGATTGATTACGATGAATCGACTTCCATGCCTGTTCTGATGCTATTGTTGGTGCGATTGATGATGATATTTATACCGATTCCGCAATTTCTAACGCATCCCACTTCTAATGTTCAAGTTCATTCGATTGGTGTTCATCACTGGTATTGAATTCTTCTAAGATTGTTTATCACTTGGACTTTATTGAGGTTTTTGGAATTTTTAGAAAACCTTTGCTGATCTATTCATCTAAATTTAATTGGGCTTTTGACCCATCAAATTCTAGTCATATAAAAAGCATTTCCTTTCATTAATCAAACTAACTCACACGTATGTATATAATAAACACACTCGATCAAACTTTAGGTTGTTTCTTCAACATGAACCTTGATTTATTAATTTAATTGAGTGAGGGGTAGCATAATCGAATTAAAAAAGTTTGGTAATGAGAAAGAGACTATAAATCCATGTAGTTCTGAATTCAATTGGATCATTTTCATCGGAGTTCTAATGATGAAGCCGGTGAGGGACAAAATATGAATAAGAAGTTATTTGTTTTAATTTTTAATGACAAGGGTAGTTTGGTCATTTTTTTAAAAATTAACAGAAAACTTAGTTTCCGTTAGACAAAAGGACCTAATGTGTTATAAACCCTTTACATAAAGGACGCTCAATGTAATTAACGAAGATTAAGGACTAAACCTGCAGTTTGTTATATACATAAAGGACGTTTTTTGTAATTTACTCAAAAATAAATTATTGATCATACAAGTTTGAAAAAAGTTAATGGGTCAAAGATGGATTAAATATGCTTAGTTTTAGTGACAAAAATAAATGTATTTGTTATTAGTTAGAGGTAAAATGTGTATCACATGTAATTAGAAACTGGTTTACGTTGATTACTTATAGGGTTGTGTCGATTAAGAATCGATGCGTCGTTTTTGAGTGATCGGTATATAAACACCTATATATTATGAAAAACCGAAAACTAGTTAGTGTGATTCTTACATTTTTGTTAGCGTATCGAAATCTAGTTTTTTTTACAATTCCATAACGCACCACAGGTATTAGTTATAACTTATAAGTTATAACTAGCTGGTTAGATTATTAAAAACTCTTAATCAAATTTGTAATTTAATTTCTATTATATCAATTACACATCATGTCAAAATGGTTAAATTAATTAAGATCTCAACACAATTAAGTCCAGATACATAGAGCAAATAAGAAAAAGCTAGATGCTTAAAATAACATGACATGTATATTTTTTTATTTTCTTTTTCTTGTTTTATTCGATCAATACAAGGTTTAGAATTGAGACTAACGTTTGCATGCATGTGTGGTGTGATGCATGTTGTTGTGTGTGGTATGAAGCATGTTGTGAGGGAGACTATATGTTTGTACGTGCTTACGTGTGTCGTGTGTGTGTAAGAGAGATAAAACATGCAACTATATATATATATTCTGTTCGTGTTTGCTTCGATCGTTCAACAAACATTAACATATATATATATATATATATGTGTGTGTGTGTGTTTATATGTTTTCCTTGCTTTAAGAATAAAGAATCTCAAGAAGCAAAAGTTATTCGGATTATTATATGAATATATGCCTTCATCCACAAAAATATATGTATACACATACGATCAAATAATGCGTCATATACTAAAAGACGAACAGACATAGATGCCAAAATAATAATAAATCAAAGTCAAAGAGTTAAAGTCATAGATATAAAAGTTGCAAATTGAGTAAACAATAATAAGTTAAAGCCGGGGGATCAAAATCGTAAATATATTAAACTTAAGTTGACATGCTAAATTGTAATTTACCAAAAGTAGGGGGCCAAATAAGTAATTTAGAGTGTCCACAGCCGACACTCTAGCAAAAAATAAAATGGGCAAAGTGATTGACAACTACAAAAGCATCAGCAAAGCTTCTTTAGACGATGGAGGGTCACAACCCTCCCCACTGTTTTCCATCCGAAGTGTTAGTTTGTTAGTAGGTATTTAAATTTTTTTTATATATATTGGGTCTGGCCCCCTCGAAACAAAGCGTTATAAACTTTAGCCCCCTAGGCTAAAAATCATGGCTTCGCCAACAAAAGAACCGGGAATCACATTTCTTTGGAGTGGAAACGGATTAGAGGCCCGGTTAGGGCTTGAAAGTCTTATACACTTAATCGGTTCTCAACAAGTATCCGGAAATGGTGATAAGTGGTTATGGATTAATGATGAAGATGAAGCATACATATGTTGGATCTTAATGTGTCTAATAACTTATTAAGACCTCAAGAATAAAGATCAGTTTACAGGAACAACAAAGTACAGTGGATCCAAAAAGTTCAACCCAATTTTTATAAAAGCTGAAACCAAACCTAACAGAAGCTTATTTTGATTTCTTTCCCTGTTTTTTCTTAATAACCTCATCCACATACATGATGCCTTTGCCTTTGTAAACCTCCGGAGGCTTGCAGCTGCGAACTGCCGCAGCAAACTGGTGCACTCGTTGCTTATCTATTCCTGTGCAGCAAATAACATTGGGTTTGAAACAAAATACTCTAACAGCAGGAGGAACAGCTAATTCCACCTCATGACTGTATCCCAGCTTTAGAAACAATAAACGCCCTTCTGATTCGGCTCTAGCTTTGAAACCAACACCAACAATCTTGAGAAACCGAAAGAACTGAGCTTCCATAGTTAGCTAGATCAGAACTATATCAGTCAAAACAGAAAAGAAAAATGTAATTACAAGAATATTACATAGATTGAAAATAAAAACTACAGATCAGTGACAAGTACATATGAGTGTAATAACTAGGGGTCGCAATTGTGTTGAGTTTCGTGTTGGCGTTTTGCCTTAATGATTCCAAACATTATTTACGTCAAAGACATCAACCATAGCCTAGATACACTTAAAATCATGTAACTCAAACACAACTCGTGTGGTGTATTTATTTAAACGAGTGAAATGAGTTGACGAGTGGTAGTTAAGTTGTGAATGGGTTGTAATAAACGAGTTAAACATAGTGTAAACGGGTTGGCGATTTGACCTTATAAAAGACTTTTTTATTTGTTTTTAAGCATTAAACAGTAAGCCCAAACATGATCCATTTAACGAGCTAAACAAGTCAACACAAACATGACTTGTTTCTTAAACAACTTAGAAATGACATTCCAAAATCTAATTATTGGCTGTCTATTAATTTGGGAGGCAAATACTCAAAACAAAATTATTAATCAGTTTAGTAGCAACAAAATTAATTTTGATAACTGATTATTTAGTGTGTCATTTGAATGTAAATCCTTAAAAATCAATTCTTCTTACAATATTCAATTTGACGGTTTATAATCAACCAAAATTATAGAACCAACAGTGACCTGTTCATAAAGTTATCACCAATACTTTCCTTGATCGGGGAAGGTTCCCCTACAAAACAGATTTTGCCTAAAAAGTGTGAGAAGTGATATATAGACACACCAAAATAGGGTCAAACGAACTCCGATTGAACTCATTCTTGCGGCGTTAGACCCGTGTCGTCAAACCCACCGCCCCCACACCACCCCAAACACCTAAACCCGCCACCCCACCCCCTAAAAACCTAAAACCCCCGACCCCCACCTCTAAAAACCTAAACACCACCCACCCACCACCCAAAAACCTAAAGCCCTCCACCCCCCAAAAACCTAAACCCCACCCACCCACAGCCTAAAAACCTAACCCCCACCCCCATCCCTAAAAAAACCTAAAAGCTAAAAACTAAACCCTAAGGCAAAAACTAAACCGTAAAAGTTAAACACTAGAAGCTAAGATGAAAAAGCTCGACGAGACGGTTCGAACGCTGCTTAAATGAGCTTAAACAGAGTCCGTTTGACCCGGTTTTGATGTGATTTAAGTCACTTCTCACACTTTTTCGGCAAAATCAATTTTGTATCTGATCCTTCTTCTCCTTGTGATCATATCATATTCTTAACCAGATTGAAAATGTTAATAATAATTACAATAACATGTATATGTATATCATTATTAAAGTTAAAACTCATTCATTCATTTGAGCTAAAGAGTCAAAATTCTATACCTTACAGATCCAGAAATAAAACTAGGGCAAACTTGATCGCAAATCATCACACAAAAGCATTCAATAATCGGTATATATTTCATTATTTAATACACACAAAGTACCATTATAAAGTGAATCATTTCCCCCAATTAGAACCCTAAATAACGAATTGAAACGAAATGGAACAACAACAAACGATGAATGCAACTGAGAATGTTTATGTACATGGAAAGAAGAAAGTTACCGTAAAAGTGACCGGAAAATTTTAGCACCGTCGCGCCGTTGATGTTTGGAGACGAGCAGTTGCTTGCTTTGAGAAATTGCGGAACCAAATGATGTTTGATTTTCAACCCTTTAATCATCTTTTAACAAAGTGCATGTTTGCCCCTTGGAGTTTTAAATTTAACAAAGATCTACTTGCATTTTCTCATTGTTTTAAAAAAGAGTTAATTACAATGCCACCTAAAGTTTAAATTTTATCTTGAATTAATTAAATAAAAGATAGAATCGTTCAGTAAGCTAATCTTCAAAGTTTATCTATTGAGATAGTGGTAGGCCCAACGAGCTCTACAATAGTGCCTTGCGAGATCGTAGCTCGTTTACCTAAGATGGAAAAGCACTTGGTTGAAAGCTTAGTAACGAGAAAAAATAGTCTCAATCATCCTTTAGTTAACAACCATTAGTAAAGAATAAGATCAGACTAAGTTTGAGATTGAATAAAAAATAAAGTTGGGCACTAACTATCTTTTTTCTCTATTTGAACACATGAGGTTTCATTGTTTCACACCGTTGGATACAAATACTAAATTCTGTTAGTTTATATGTTAAATCAAGTCAAAAGACTAAAATACCACTTAAGGGACTAAAACTTAAAAAGAAATAAAATCAAGGACATGTATTCATGTTTTTAAAGTTGAATAAATAAAAACCCAAACCCCTACTCACTCTTTCATTTTTTACATCGATTCCAACAACCACCTTGACCGACTAAAACCTACCACCACCATCATGACAACGTTAGGGTTTGAAGAGTATGTTAGCCGTTGAAGTTGTATTTATCAAATTATAGGAAAATGTCATTCATGTCACTTTTTAATGTAGATCAGCATTTTTATTCGGTCAAAAAAGTTAAAGAAATGAAATTTTTATCCCTCACATGCTTGACACGTAAGAGAGAACTAACTGAAAGTTAGATGACGTTAGTTTTAAGGACTATTTCTATTAAAAATAAAAATTACAATAATCTAATAAGTTAAAATGAAACTAAACCTGTAACCAATAAAAAAAGAGACTAAATATGTAATTTAATTAACCACTTCCCACCTCTTCTCAAACTCAGCCTCCACATCTCAACATCAGAGATTGAACCCCAACAGCCCCTTTACGCCATCACAGCCTCCTCCCCCACCGGTCGCGACACCGGCACTCCTCTCCTCCTCACCGGTCGCCGTCGCACCTTTTCCTCCTTCCTCTAGGCTCCGTAACAAGGTTTGAACTCAAAGAACAAATCAATCAATTAGTATGTTTCATCATCTTTTCTTTGATTATATCTTGATTTGGTACCAAAGTTATGATGCTAAACTTGTATTTTGTTGTTTATGGTTTAATTTGCTAAAGTTATGATGCTAAACTTGTAGCCTAATGAACTCATGAATATTCTTAAGGCTCTAGAACAGAAGATTATGGATTCAAATATTTAGTTTGAACCGTTTGTTACGTTGTTTGTAAAATACACCTTTATTCTGAGATTTGAGAACTTAACAATGGTTTGGATTTCATTGTTTATATGTGACTACTGACAATGAAAACATGTAATTGAGAAATGTGAAATGTTTAATGCTTAATAATGAAAACCAACCCATAGGAGAGCAGCAAATGGTTCATGTACACCTTCAACCTGACTTATTCCAAACTTGACTGTTTTATGGTTTAATTTGCTAAAGTTATGATGCTAAACTTGTTTTTGCTCTTTATATTTGACTGATTTTGATTTTGAGTATTATTTACATTATATATTATATATGACTGATTTTGAGTATGGTTCAATTTGCTAGAGTTTGGTAATTCAATTTGACTGATTTAATTTGAAACTTGATGTTGTTCGACCATATTCAAAGTATGGATCAATTTGAAACTTGCAAAATATTATTTCTTTGTTGTGAACTATGAGGTAGTGTAGCTTTTGGTTAAAATTTCATGTCATATTGGTCAAAAGATGATTGTTGATGTCATATTCGGTTATATTTATGTTGTATTGGTAAAAAATATCATGAAAGGTAACGGGTCGAATGGGTTGAATGAATTGGTTAAAAAATAATTGTTTATGTCATATTCGGTTATATGTAGAAATCATTTTATTTCAGCAAACTGCAGAAGATAAAAAAACAAACACTATTCTTCTTGCAGACTGCAGAGGTTTGGTCATTCAATTCAATCAAAGCCCTAATTACTGAAACACAACCCATGGCAGGAGACGAAGGTTTTTGCAAAGATCAACCATGGCGAGTGCTCGAATTTTACAGTGGCATCGGTGGCATGGTAACTCAATCATAACCTCACCATATCTCTCTCTGTACCTATCTGTTTTATACAAGTTCTATTTTGAACAGAGATATTCAGTGATGAAAGCTGGAGTTAATGCAACAATGATTGAAGCTTTTGACATAAACGACTTGGCTAATGATGTCTATAAACATAATTTTGGTCATCGTCCATTTCAGGTCAAACCTTCATAACGCCAGTTTTGTTTTGTTGCTTAATGCTCTTCAGAGTAAATTTTGTTCAATTTAGTGACAGAAGCTGACATTTGAGATAGGAAATTTGTTACCAACTCAAATTTGATGTGGTTTTGTAGCTGTTTTTAAGATTTGATTTTGAATTTAAGCTGTAACAAGTGCTCAAAGTGATATTTAGATGTTAAAAGTTACTCTTATGTGTAAATGAAATTGTGTTTTTTTGGTGAAAATAGGGTAATATACAGACCTTGAGTGCTGCTGATCTTGATCGATACGCAGCAAATGTGTGGCTTCTTTCTCCACCATGCCAGCCTTATACTCGACAAGGTAATATGCTGATAATTTTTTTAGTTAGTTATAGTTTGTTCTCGAGCTAAGCGTGTGTTTAGGTCTACAGAAACAATCTGCTGATGCGCGGGCCTTTTCTTTTCTTAACATTCTTGAAATCATACCACAGTTGATGCAACCTCCAGTCATGCTCTTTGTTGAAAACGTTGTTGGATTTGAGGTTTGTAAATTGTAATCATTGTACTCGATTTGTAACATTTATGTTCGATTGATAAGTTATTTGTTTACTAAACTTTTTTTTGTTTTTTTGGTTTTAGACGTCTGACACACATCAAAAGATGATTCGAATACTTGATGAAAGCCAATTTGTGACACAAGAGTTTATATTAAGTCCATTGCAGTTTGGAGTGCCATACTCCCGTCCCCGTTACTTTTGCCTGGTATGCAACACTAATGAATAAATGTATGCAATTAAACAAAATTTGAAAACGTGATTGTTTTTTCTATGTTTGCAGGCAAAAAGAAAGCCTTCATCTTTCTGCCGCCCGGAGTTCAATGGGCAGCTTATTTGTGTGCCAAAACCGTTATTTGGCGACAAAGAGAGCACATTGATCAGTGAAAATGATCCATTAATAAGTACTTCCAATGATATGCAACAAACATGCCTTCCGATAGAAAGATTTTTGGAATTTGGAAAGTGTATGAACCAGGATACGTTTTCAAATAAAGATTCTTTAAATCAGTACTTTGTTCCATCAAGCCTGATAGAGAGATGGGGGAGTGCCATGGGTATCCTTGATAGTGCTTCGTTACTTTCGTATACATTTACAGCCTTGAAACTAGAGAAGGGGCTAATGGGTGAATTGATTGGGTTGAGTAATGAGTTAAAGTCAAAACATGTAGAATATTGGAACGGGTCGGGTTGGATTGAACCGGAAGACTTCTGCGTTCAGAAATTTATAAATAATCAGTTTGTCAATTATGATTAGAAAGTTTGTGTTATTGCAATATGATCTAGCTTTTTTGACTAATTTATGTTATCGCAACATGTTCCTTAAGTTGGTATAGATATCGTATACCCTGATTCAAAGCGCTGTTGTTGTTTTACAAAGAGTTATTATCGATATGTGAAGGGAACCGGCTCCCTTTTGGCTACTATCATGGTAAGTTTCCATAGACATCATTATTTGTTTTTGTTGCGTATCAAATTTCTCATTCTTGCAAGCGGGGATATTTTTTTTGATTTTTATAGAATTGTTGGTTAATATTTGTAGCCAAAGACGAGAGATAAAACATCATTGGAGGAACTTCGTCTTAGATACTTTACCCCTAGAGAGGTGTAGATTCTATAATCCAAATTATTCATTTTAGTTCTTGTTGACTTTCATTGTATCCTTTTCACTAGTTCATAAGAAAATTGTTTTATAGGTTTCTAATTTGCACTCTTTCCCTAAGGATTTTGAGTTTCCGGAGCATGTAACACTTCGACAACGGTATGTTGATGAAGTCTTTTTCACCCTTACATTTCTGCATAGTGAGAATGAAAATTAGCCAATTAATAAAAAAATATTAATGAAGTCTGATTCACATTTTGTTATATCCTTCTACAAAGAGAGTTCCTTTTGACTTTTACTGGTCAACACATTAGAAATTTACAGTTAATAATATAATATCAATGTTTGGATGCTTTCATCCCTTTATTTGAGTGCATTTTTCATAGTTGAAAATGAATCTAAACAAGTGTTTTGTCCATGGTAGTTTAGTTTTACAGTTATAAACTGTGTTCTTTGACTTTTGCTAGTCAACAGTCAGCACATTAGCATTTCACAATTAAACACCATGTTTTGTTTATGCAGGTATTCATTGCTGGGGAACAGTTTAAGTGTAGCAGTTGTTGCTCCCCTGCTCCGTTATCTGTTTAGTGACCCGTAGTGATCTCAATTTTGACTCACTTTTGAATTGCAGTTAAGCACTATTGTGGATAAAGTATCTGATGTTTAGTACAAGCAATTGCTAGCTAGTTTGTTAAATTTAAAACTAAATGCTTGAAGAACTATAATCAGAAAGAAAAGTCTTTCTATGGAAATGTTTGATATGAGTATTATATTAGATAAGTGTTGGGACTTTTGCCACTACCAAAACCTCAACTTTTGTACAATGTCAAAACTCACCTTTCAATTTTGAAAAATGTTATTTTGTCTCCCTCAAGCTAGAAGTGGTTTAGGGTTTAAAATCAAGTAGTCATTCTAGAAGTGGTCATCTAGAATTAAGTTGCCAAATATATGCTACGTGGTTTGGTTCTAGCGGGGAACCTACATCCAGAGCGAAAGCAACACACATACACACCTAATAATAAAGCTAGTAAACGTCACAAGAATTTTTCGAAACCAGTGGGGACCTGCATCCACGGGCTACGACTAGGTTAATTTAGTTAGGACACAAGACAATAAGGTTAATCTTCTCGTTTATCATGTTGTGTTCGGTATGTGTTAAAATTTGCCTCCTCTAGTTAAAGCGCCTTGAGTTCGCCTAACGTCTTCAACAACATTTGTTTTTCATATAAACTAGGTTTATGCAGCCGGCTCGCGCCTTGCGCGAGCCTTTGTAACATGCGAGACTTTTGTGCTTATTTTCTTTGTGTAGTGTTGAGCCATTTGTGTTTATTTTCTTTGTGTAGTGTTAAGCCATTTGTGTTTATTTTCTTTGTGTGGTGTTGAGCCATTTGTGTTTATCTTCTTGAATAGTTGTTGTGTTGAACGTAGGCTTGTGGTGAATTTACAAATGGAAAAAAATGACTTTTTATACCAGAACACTATTTTAGCCATTTGGTTTGGCATCTTCAAGCCCATATAGCCCGTCTTCATCAGCAAAAAAACACTTTTTATACCAGAATAATGTTATTTTGAATCATTTGAGACCAGCCAAACCAAAGTCCAAAACCAAAACCATAATACACATCTACAACAACTGAACAACAACCACCACAACAACTAAAAGTAGAAAATACCAAATCAGGTACGAAAAAACTTGAACAATCAACTACCTTACTTTAGATAATTGTGAATACACTTGAAAGAACTATTATCTCAAATCAAGGAAACGAAACCACTTGAAAACAACACCTGCAAATTGAAGGGGAAAAAACAATATCAGGCTTTTACAAACTTGGAAGGTAAATTATCTTAAATCCTTTACACATATCTAAAACCAATCACCTCATATTAACCAAAATAGCAACAGCATCTCCAAATAGGAGAAAAAACCCAAATCAGGTAAGAACAATAAATAAATGTGGAATAAAACACCAACAATGTAATACATGTAGAACAACAACATTACTACCATACCTCATGCATGTTCCTTGCAAACAGATCAAACCACCATAAAACTTACACATCCTGTCATCAAATAGAAAAAAATAGTAACACCAAAATTGAAAGAATCCGTAAGGGAGTTCCAACTCCATGGACTTGAGTGGCTCAGATTGTTCCAAGAAATTAAATAACACAATGGCTGCAAAGGTAGTTGCAGGTGAACCCACCATCCATTGACATGCCACGCCATGTGATATTCTCATGAAATTTTTTGGTTAATGTTTGTACTCATAGCCACTTCACAAAATCATAACCGCAATCTGATGACCAAAACATAAAGCCATAAATCTAAACTTGTAAACCAATTCACTATATTGAAATCAGAATTCTATCAATCGATGAACATGTGTACAAAACGCCATAAACATCAGTTTAGGGTTTAAACCCAAACAAACAAACAAACAAACCGATGGCCATCGAAATACAAATTATGAGCTAACATTGTGAAAAGTTATTTAGCTAAAAGGATGTTGCACAGTTAGCTCAAAGTTCTAGAATTTTTAAAACCAGCTGCTCATGTATATTTATACCTCATTCTTATTCAATGGAACAGTTTATACATCGACATTAAAATCATGACACTTCCTGAATCCCAATGGCCTAAACAAACTTCATATAAGATCCATGGTCATCAAAGTCATCCTAAAATCAAGAACATTTGATCAATGTTATGGCACCCAATTGCAGTGCCTTCTTCCGCCATATTCCCCAAAGATCTCTTTCAAGAACACTTAATTCAAGTATGAAGATTGTGAAACACTCAACGCATATATAGAGCCAACCCTGCACGAACCCGTTTGCAAGATCATCAAACTGATGGTCAAAATCACAGGTATATTATTCATATCAACAATTTCAACATGCGAGCATAAACAAATACGCCAACATAACAAAGTGAACAAATTAGAGGTGATACTCACCTGTCTCCAACAAATTTGATTGGACCACACCTATCGACGGATCACAAACAATCAAAAGTGAACAAAAGTAAATCGATTAACAAATCAAAACCTCAATAAAATCATAAAGTTCGAATTTATCAAACCTGATTGGGTGGTGTGTCTGAAGATTACGTGTGTTTTAGATCAATTCTGAAACGGCTACTGAACGACTTCCCCCTTGATCGGAAACAATCAAACCAAATAAGAAATCAACTTTAACTAATCAAAACCAAAAAAATCACGAAATATAAAACCTTTCAAACATGATTTAAGGGTTTGTTTTAAAACTGCGAGTGGCTGAGCTCTCTTTCTACCCCCTTCAATTGCCGCGGTGGGAGAATCGAAGTCGAATAGTTTTCACCTCTTTCATCAACAAAGAGAATCCCGATCACCGACGACGCATCTAAACGGTGCCGTCACTTTTATTCCTCTCGTCCCTACTTTTCATTCCTCTCTTTCTCTCTTTCTCTTACTCTCTACGATTGTGGCATGTTATATTTTCTTCTCTTTACACGTAGTCCCTCTCTCTACACGTGGTCACACAGCACCTCAAACATCTGTCTGCAAGCAACCCAAGTTACATCCACTTGTACATGATAGCATTAGCAATGTGTAAGCAGCTCTTTTACTGTTTAAAACACTCTTTTTCAATATAACAAAAAAATATAACAAAGCAATTAATAACAACAAACCAATACAAATGAAACACACCATTCAAAGTACATGTTCAATAAGCTACTAATTACAATTAATAATCTGTAAAAAATTTGATATGAAAAAGATGTTTCTTCTATTCAATTTGATTGACAATAGATAAAGAGTACAAAATATATATAAAGTGCAGAGGCTAAACTAAGAAACAATAAACAAGGAAACTATGAATTATTGATAACAGTGAATGGCAACCATATCAAATAAAAGAAGGATATATATCGTAAAGCATAATTGCCATCTTTATTCCCCCTCAAGTTGGAGCGTGAAGGTCACAAACGCCCAACTTGTCAAGCAGAAGTTTTAGTTGTTTCGAGCCCAATGCTTTCGTGAAAAGATCCGCAACCTGTAGCTTTGTGTCTATGTATAGGGGTTCAATCTCCTCGGACTCGACTCGTTCACGAACGAAGTAACAATCCATTTCCACGTGTTTCGTTCTTTCATGGAAAACGGGGTTGTTGGCGATGTGTTTAACGGCTAGGTTGTCACAAAAAAGGGGGGTCGGACCATGTTGTTCCACACCTAGATCACATAAAAGCCACCTCAACCATAAGATCTCACTCACCGTGGTGGCCATCGCCCTGTATTCGGCCTCTGCCGATGACCTTGAAACTACGGATTGTTTCTTGGATTTCCAAGAAACCGATGCACCTCCAATAAGTAACAAGTACCCAGTTCTAGACCTCCTTGTATCCGGACATCCCAACCAATCAGAGTCGGAATAGCTTGTTAAGTTTGTACCTCCTTCTTTTGGCAACAATATACCTTGCCCCGGTGTAGCCTTTAGGTATCGTAAAACTCTTGTGGCTGCATCCATGTGGGTTTGTCGGGGATCTGCCACGAATTGGCTAAGTACATTGACTGAATATGTAATGTCGGGTCGGGTTGCTTGCAAATAGAGTAGTCTACCTATTAACCGACAGTAGTAACTTGCATCCACACGATCTTCTTCGTCTCCTTTGCTAAGCTTTAGGTTTTGTTCCATAGGAAACACACTAGGGCGACAACCAAGCATACCGCTGTCCTTTAGGATATCAAGTATGTACTTCCTTTGAGTAAGAACTAAGCCCTTTTGGGTTCTTGCCACTTCAATGCCTAAGAAGTATTTGAGTGTCCCAATGTCTTTTATACCAAACCTTTTGTTCAAGAAATCTTTTGTTTCAGTGATTTTTATGGCATCATTTCCTACCACAACAACATCATCAACATAAATAACGGCTCCAACAAATTTATCTTGATCTTTGAAGAAGAAAAAAGAATGGTCTGCCTTTGACTGTTTAAAACCAATTTCGAGAAGAGACGAGGTAAACTTTTGATACCAGTTTCTCGAGGCTTGCTTTAGACCATAAAGAGATTTTCTCAGACGGCAAACTTTATTTTCTTTCCCTTTTTCAAACCCTTGAGGAATCTTCATATAAACTTCCTCATTCAAGTCTCCATGTAAGAAGGCGTTGTCGACGTCCAGTTGGTGGATCATCCAATTTCTTTTGACTGCTACGGCTAGCATGGTCCTTATGGTCACTAGTTTAGCTACTGGGGCAAATGTGTCATGGAAGTCGACACCCTCCGTTTGACTAAAACCTTTCGCAACCAACCTTGCCTTGTATCTTTCAATTTCTCCATTTGGTTTGTGTTTCACCTTATATACCCACTTTGAGTCTATGGCTCGTTTTCCTTGAGGTAGATCCTCAAGGGTCCACGTACCATTCGACTCAAGAGCTTCTACCTCTTTCTTCATTGCCTCTCTCCAGTTCTTATTCTGCACAGCTTGATTAAAAGTCTTTGGTTCATCGTTGGCACTAATGGCCGTTAGAAAAGCTTTGTGTGCATTAGAAAATTTACCATAAGAAATATAATTAGCCAAACAATGTACCGTCGATGAGTTTTTATTAGAGTTGGGTAATGCGTGATCAATGGATGGTGGGAGCTTTACGTCATAGCTGTCGAGACGTTTAGACCGAAATCTTTCTCTTTTTTCTTTGATGGGTCCTTCGTTTTCTGCTTGAGTATGTGTTTCGGTTTGAGCGGTAACATTTTCTTGGCTAGCATCTTTCTCTTCCTCATCCTGTGACTCATGCATAAACCTGGTCTCATGCAATTCATCATTCTGTTCACTTACGTGTTCACTATCTTGAGCACTATTATGCTCTTTGTTTTCATCATGATGGGTATATATATATTCATCACATTGAGGTGGGTAATTAAATATTTCAGGTTCTTCATCGAGAACCTTTTCCGATCCATAAGGAAAGACATTCTCAAAAAACACAACATCTCTTGAAATGACAATTTTGTTTTTGAGGGTGTCAAAAATTTTGAAGCCCTTTGTGCCTGGTGGGTAGCCTAGAAATATTCCCGGCTTCCCCCTTTCCTCAAATTTGTCTCCATCGGTTTCAGTACTTCGGTAATATGCTAGGCATCCAAAGACCTTTAAATGCTCATAGTCAGGTTTTTGACTGAAAACAATCTCAAAGGGAGTCTTATTATCTATAGTTTTTGAGGGTAGTCGGTTAATGATATAAGCAGCGGTTAAAACACATTCTCCCCAGAATCTAGAAGGTAATTTGGCTTCGAACTTTAAAGCTCTAGCGGTTTCAAGTAGGTGTCGGTGTTTCCGTTCCACCACACCATTTTGTTGTGGTGTGTGTGGACATGAGGTCTCAAGCAAGATGCCATGTTCAGTATAAAAATTGGTCATGCGGTTAGAGGTAAACTCTCCACCATTATCACAACGGACACGTTTAATGGCTTTGTCAAATTGGGTTTTTACAAGTTTATGAAAGGCAATCAAGTAGTCGCTAGCCTCATGTTTATGTTTCAGCAGAAAAACCCAAACCGAACGACTATAGTCGTCGACAATTGTTAGAAAATAGTTTGCTCGAGTGAGTGAAGGGGTTCGGTACTTTCCCCATATGTCACAATGTAAAAGCTCAAAACATTCTTTTGTTTTAATTGTACTAACAGGAAAAGGTAACCTGGTGTGTTTAGCTCTAGCGCAAGAATCACAAACAAAATCGCTTGTTTTTAACGGTAAATCTTCAACAAAGTCAAGATGAGAGAGCTTATCACAAGACGCATGTCCCAGCCGCTTATGCCACATTTTTGAAGTAGTTAACATGGCCTTCCTTTTGCTACCAACCATCTCCATTCGATAGAGTCCTTCCTCGCATTTACCCACTCCAATCAACCTCTTCGAGTTCAAGTCTAGCATGATACAAAAGTCAGGAAAAAAGGTTACGGCACACTGCAAGTCCTTTGCTAACCTACTAACAGATAAAAGGTTGCATGTAAATTTCGGGACGTGTAAAACGTTCGTTATTCTCATTCCGTTGGGCAAGGTGCACATTCCTCTTCCCTCAACTGTTATGCATGCACCATTGGGAATCACCACTGGCAATTCATTTGAGGATTTGACCTCATTGTCAAACCAATCAGACCTGTGGGTTATGTGGACGGAGGCACCCGAGTCTACAATCCATTTATTGCTAGGATCGAGTGTTCCTGCCATGTTAGCGAACTGTATTTCTTCTTTGCTAGACATGGCGTTCTTTCCTCCATACATATACAAAAACTGTCGATATTGTTCGTTGCTTAGACCCGGAATCGGAGTTTCTTCAAGTTCCACCAATGAAACCTTGGTCGCCATTATGTTTGTGACTTCAACTTGGCTTCTCTTCTTGTGTGTGTTTGGAAAGCAACAGATTCGAAACCTACTCTCTTGCTGGTAGAAATTGCCTTTTGCTGTTCGTTCCTTTTTTTTTTTTTTTTTTTTTTTGGGTTTGTCACCAATATGTCAAAGATGATAATGAATTAGAGGTTTTGTTTTTCTTTTGGTCGAGCAGCAACGAACCTGCTCTGATACCATGTAAAAAATTTGATATGAAAAAGATGTTTCTTCTATTCAATTTGATTGACAATAGATAAAGAGTACAAAATATATATAAAGTGCAGAGGCTAAACTAAGAAACAATAAACAAGGAAACTATGAATTATTGATAACAGTGAATGGCAACCATATCAAATAAAAGAAGGATATATATCGTAAAGCATAATTGCCATCTTTACTGTTTAAAACACTCTTTTTCAATATAACAAAAAAATATAACAAAGCAATTAATAACAACAAACCAATACAAATGAAACACACCATTCAAAGTACATGTTCAATAAGCTACTAATTACAATTAATAATCTACTAATTACATTTCACTATTCATTCACTTTTTCTTTCAATATAGTTTAATTTTATCATAGTTATATTAATTCAAATGGAACTTTTAAAAGTCATAGGCAAGTGCATATAATGTTACCCAGACTAGAGGTCTCCTATTTGAGTTTTATCAGGTCTCAGATGTCTTAGTTGATCATGAAATCAAAATCCAAAAAATGGCACAAAGAATGTTTGGTATCTAAATGGTGTAACGGTTTTGTACGTGTTTTTCAACGTCCTAAGATGTTTAGAGGATTACATAACGATTTTTTATTTGACCATGTTGCAGGATTGGATGTTGTTCCCACACATAATTGCGTTCTTAAACTCCAAAAATTGTTTGAGGATAGTGAAACATAAGAGGTACACAAGCTATAATAAACTGTTTAACCGTTTGTGCTATTTAAAATAAATATCTAAAATTACTCAAAACTAAGGATGTCATGATAGATCTCTCTTCGCGTACCAACCCAATAAGCAATCACCAAAACCTCTGTGTAGATGTGAGAGTAAAATGTCCAAGCCTCATCCAATCCTCCTTCATAGACATTCTTCTCCGGTCAAGATCGGTGTCTGGGATGTCTCCCATACTAACACTAAAATGTGATCCCATGTTGAGCAATTCTATTAATCTGTTGTGGTCATGGTTAGATCCTGCCCTATGGTTCCTATATGAGTGATTTCATGGTAATACATTAAGCTCTTATATATGTGTTTTTAATTTTTTTTTAAGTATTTGAAAGTTTGAATACCGTTATAATGTTTGACCCACCATTCATTTTTCAAAGGCAACTTTGAATACAACAATTTCCAGTGAAAATTCTCTGTTGTTAATTGCTCAAAAAACTCAGAATCTTATTATATGAGCCAGAAAATAGTACCTTGATAGTTATAATAAGGTTTATTATTGTGACTAGTTTCGTATTGATAACGTAGGTCATTTGACCACACTGTTAAGCCAGCCAGAAGCTCGAAGCCGAAGCCAGAAGCAAGTATAGTACGGTTATAGTACTGTTGCAGTACTCCGAGATAAACCATGCCACAAGTTACCTTAACATATCTTGTCCAATATCTCCCAAGATATTACTGGGAGAGACAAAATATATAAAGCAAAAGGCATAAGAGAGAACTTACACCAAAATAGCAAAAACCTTTTATTACACACTTCTGAGGTGCTGCAGACAGCCATAATTAGAAGGTGCGATTGCCGAGGACTGACCTCGAGCCAGGAGCTCCTGATACTTTCAAATTTGCTTTGGACATTGAATTGACAACACCTCTATGCTTTATGCATATATGTTGCAACTCTTTGATCTCAGATTATAATCTCATACCTGGTGCTTGCACTCCACTCTCAAAACATACACACTCTCCAAATCCTCTCTTCTACATGTAAACAATTTCTAACCTTAAACATTCCTACAATTAACTAAACCATAACCTGGACTTAGAGACATCGTTACTACCATCCTTACCATAATCTTGTTGTAGCAACAAGTGGCGCCCACCGTGGGGCACCGCGCTGCTTAGAACAGATTTTCGATAGTTCTCGTCGCTGTTCCTAAGTTTTTCTTTCTTTATGGCTGAGGAAAACGATCTATTAAAACAATCACTCGAGTTCTTTGTGACTCCCTGATGTCTCAATTTAAAAAAAACAACATGAACTCGTGTATGATTCTCTTCTTTGCTCGCTCTCAACTCACCAATCGAGTATCCAAACGATGTTAGTTTTTGCAATTACCTTGGGGCTTTCATTTTATGCATCACCAAGAGTGATTCTGGAAGTGCAATCGAATGTTAACAGCCTCTAAGTCCCCTTTCGAATCCAAACCTGTTGCATCCTTTCTCCATCGTGTTCTTCGATCCAATTTATGTAAAATCAAGTAAGTTTTGCTATATAAAATACTCATTATCATGTTTAGGTTCAGACCCCTCAATAAATTTCTGGTTCCATTGTTCTAATCCGTTGCAATTTGTGAATTAGTGTTTCTAGGGTTTATGAGGAATTGAGGATTTATATCTGAAACAATGCAAAACCATTTCTGTGCAATTTCTAATAAAAATGTGCTTGTAGTGCGTCTGGTTAAGACTTTGGCTTCTGAAGGAAGTGACACTAGGTTCGAATCCAGGGCACCCCCTTTTTATTTTATCCATTTACTTTATTTTACATATTCTCAACTAATTATCCTAATTTAAAAACCAATACTATACTATATATTCTATAAAATACTAAAATTTAATAAAATATATCAAAAACCATAACTTTATGTAAACTTTGTTTTATAAATTTAATTATTACAATATACCTATAATGCTTTAGAATACTATAAAAATGTATTTTAATACTTCTAAAATACATACAGTTTTATAAATAATAGTTTATGAAAACAAGACGTTTATATGGACAATTCACAATGGATTAATCAAATGTATGTGAGTGAGATTTTTATATTTTAGAGGGTGAGTGTGAGTGGTTGTGAGTGAATGAGATATAAAATTTAATGGTGGATGAAAGAGAAAATTTTATATTTGAAAAATTACTGTTCACGTCTTATAATTTTTAATATTTTTTGAAAGTGTTATGAGTAGAGGAGAGAGAAACTGTAACGATAAATGTATAAAAATATTATTATTTAGGGAAAAGTGAATACGATGATCTTATGCGTGTAATCTTACATGCGAAAAAACTCCCCTAATCTCATATACTCTTTTTAAACACTCCTTTTCACCGTGAATTAATTCTCGTTCAGGATGAGTCTAGTCAATAATAATTGCATTAACAATATTCTTCATCAGAGATTCATAGTAAGAGAAACAATTGAAGGGTATTATTTGATATAAAAATTTCTACAAATATCAAACGTGATTAAAATCAAGCTTTGATTCAAAACATGTAAAAGCTTAAAAAGAAAATATGATTTTGAAATCAAAACCAAATTGATGTTCACATACGCTCAGCATATATACAAAATTTCACTTTCTCATTCTAGGGCAGCAACATATAAAACACATATAAAATGTTCGTGATTCGCTAAAGGATAGAACATAAGGTTAGGAAGAGAATACATATTTTTTTAAAGTTTTTAATTAAAACTACGTGGTTTTGGAGGGTTTTACGTGCAAGGTTACAAGCATAAAAGCATCGTATTCACTTTCCCCTATTATCTAACGGCCCGTTAGAAGCTTAACGGGACGTTAGATATTATTTAAAATATAACGGTCGTTATACACATAACGGGCAAAGAGTCTAAATAATAACGGTCGTTACCTCCTTAACGGGAGATGATATCTTAAAAATTAACAGCACGGGAATAACGACCGTTAAAAGCTTCACGGGCTAATAGACACCAAACTCACGGCCGTGTGAGTCATAAAGGCCGTTAAGTGTTAGTTAGGCAACTAATGTTCGTTACATGCTTAACGGTCTAAGGAAACACCCTTCTAACGGTCGTGACATATATAACGACCGTTAAAGACTGATAAATGAATGACCCAAAGCCTGCAAAACTGCTGCCAGTCAAATCGAAGTTTTTTACAGTTTATAACGACCGTTAGAATCATAACGGGTCGTTAAAGGTACTGTAAAAAGTTACAGTCTTAAATTTTTTAAAATTACTGATGTGACGATTGAAGTTATTTTCACTTAATAAACAGCAACGATCATTTTTGGTTTTTACTAATCAAACAACAACTTTCATTTTCATTTCCCACACCTGTTTACTTCAACAAAACAATGTCTTTCTGGGACAGTAATTATATTTTTAGCGGTGAGAGTTCTGGGTCTTATGTTGGCGAGGGTTACAACCCCAACAGTTATCAGGGTTACAACGGTGAAGGCTATTACACGGGTGATAGTAATCAATACTTTGGTGGTGAAGAAAATTACAAAGGTGGTGCTGACGACTCAATCAACGGTGGCGGTGACGATGGTGATAACGGAGGTAATGAAGGCGGGGATATCTCAAGTAATAGCCCTTCGAAGAGTTTATATGAAACCAGTCAAGTTTTTTTTAAGTCTCCAAGAGTTGGTTGAGTGGGTTCAAAAGATAGAACGTGACAATGGATATGTTATTGTCACGAAACGATCTAAGAAAAACACTCTTAAAGTTATTATTAAGACATGGCTTGTATGTGATCGTAGTGGTGTATACAAGAACACATCCACCGTTAGAAAGACCGGCACAAAGAAAACAAACTGCCCGTTTGAGTTACAAGGTAAATACGTCTTAAACGACGGTGGATGGCGATTAGTTATTATTAACGATACCCACAACCATGAAGCTGATGAACATCTCGAGGGGCATGCGTACGCAATGAGGCTGTTTAAAAAAGAAGTGGGTTTGGTGAAACAACTTTCACAGCAAAACATTCCCCCGCGTACGATACTAGGGGCCGTTAGGGAACAGAACCCTGACAACAGGTCCAGACTGAAAACAATATACAACGTACAAGATAAAATAAAAAGGTCCGCCCAAATTGGTAAAACTCCGATGCAGGTTTTTTACTCAAAGCTCGCTCAAAACGATTATGAATATGTTGATTCTGTAGATAATGAATTGAATACTGTTAATGCTGTTTTTTTATCCACAAAAAATAAAAAATATTGTGGCGTGCTTTCCTGCATGTGTTGATGATGGACTCTACGTATAAAACAAACCTATATAGGCTGCCATTTGTTCAGATGGTCCGTGTGACTTCTACCCTCAAGTCGTTCACGGTTGCCTATGCGTTTATTAATTTAGAACGTGAGGAGAACTTCAGATGAGTGTTACAGCAGTTAAATAGTACACTAGAAGACAAGTCTTTTAGGCCACGTGTTATAGTAACAGACATGGATCTTGCTCTTGCGAATGCTGTGAAGGAAGAATTTCCAGACGCTATGCACTTACTTTGTAGATGGCAACATTCAAGAAAATATTAGCAAACATTGCAAGGCTAGTTTTGCTACAACGAAGGAGTGAGAAACTTTTATTCACAGGTGGTCTAGGTTGATCAACTCGGGAACTATACAACTTTACGAGTACTACTACGACCCCTTGTATAGGCAATTGATCCAAAACCATTCAAGTAATTACTCGAATATTATCATTTTATTTTTGTTATCTTTATATTTTTTATATAAATTTATAATTTGTTTTTAAAAATTTTCTGGGGTATTAGGATACTTAAATGACAATTGGCTTATTCCATATAAAGACAAGTTTGTCTCAGCGTGGATTGATACAACATATAACTTTGGTCAACACACAACAAACCGTGTGGAAAGCCAACACGCCCTGTTGAAGAGCTACCTTAATGCCCCTAATAGCACACTGGATCGGTTTATTCCCTTCATCAATTCCTTCTTAAACACGCAAGATATAGCTATTAAAGAATCTTTTACCTTAAGCAAGATTAACTTGATGAATCAACATGATCATCCACTCTTCGAATTGTTACGGAATAAAGTTTCTATTGCTGCTATGGATCTGATTTTTGATGAGAAGAAGAAGATTGATAATCTATTCAATCACCGTTCAGTATGTGGACATCATCTTAGCACAACTTGCGGGTTGCCATGTGCCTGTCAATTGAGCGGATATTTGCAAACAGGTGATTTTATTATATATATAAATTTGATTATTTTGTGGCCTTATTTTGGAATTTTTTTACAAGGCAAAAAGTTTTGGTGGATGAGGTTGATGTTTTTTAGAGGAAACTTGATTTTTCACCTGCTTACATTATTCCAGATGAAAAAATTGACGCTCGAGAAGAAATGGAGAAGGTGACAAAACATGTACTTGCCCAACCGGAGTCGGTACAAAAGAGTTTGCTACAAAAGATCACGTCGGTAGTTTTTCCTTTCAAAACCGATAAAAAAGCTCCGAAAGTTGAGACAAATACTCGTGGTCGGCCAGAAAACAAAAAACAAAAGATACCTCCTTGGATCCACCTAGACATAGTTCTGTTTCTTTTGTTCCAGAAAGACAAGATATCCCAATCCCTTCCAGACACTCAATCTCTGTGGTGGGTTCGCAGTCTTCCGACCCGTCTCACCAACAGAATTCAATGTTTTCTAAAGTTAAAGAGAAAATGTTAAGTATTCATTTACACCGGGAGATGAACATAAAAACTGCAAAGAGGACTATCTAAGTTGGATTCCAGAATTGTTCCACCCATTCATTATTGGCATGCAGAATGTACTCCCGGGTGGTAATTGTGGTTTTCGTTCAATAGCTGTTGGATTGGGGTTAAATGAGACAGAGTGGCCTTACGTTTGTAGCTCACTAATTAAAGAACTTGATGAGAAGGCCGAGATATACGCATTCTATTGGCTGGACCTGAGTAGGGTTCGGGAACAGTTAAACTGGTTTGGAATTGGTACAACTCCGCGAGATAAATGGATGGATGTCCCGGACGGTTTGATCTTCACGGCTAACATGTTTAACGTGATCATAATCTTACTATCTCATGGGAACTGTTCAACTTATTTTCCTTTCTTTATTTCTCCCTTCGATATTGCAAATCACTAGATAATTACAATCGCTCATGTTAATAATAACCATTTTATTAACGTTGTATTAAGTGATGACAGCCCGATGCCGTTGCCAGGTGGTTATTGGCGTAATTTCAGCTCAGCTTCCTCAAAGGAATGGCAAAACGTATACGATGAACGTTTACAAAGATATGTTAACTTGAAACCAACTGTAGATCCTGAATATGTTTCTTTATTCTAATTGTATACAAGTACATTTGTTATGTAAGTGTCGAATATATTTTTTTATTGTATGTATTTTATTTGTTAACGGTCCTATTATACACCCAAATCAAACGACAAAAAAACGAAGTTTTTAAAAAACTTTGTAAAATCCAAGAGCCGTAGCCCACCATGCTGCCAATGGCGTTGGCTCCGACTCGATCTCATCAGTATAGAACCGATGGTCTAACGTCTCATCCACTGTGTAAAATCCAAGAGCCGTAGCCCACCCGGCTAAAGTAAACTGTCGAAGCTCCCCACCAAGATAAAATGAAACAGCAATGTGGGTGGTGCGATCAATGGATGAAGTGGGATCACGAGGTGGGGGAGTAAATGAAAATGGGGACAAAAACTCTAGACACATCTCCCTATATGACCTGCTGTGCCCAGAATCAAACATCCGTCGCCACGGAGTAGAACCAGCTAAACCAACAAGACCCACTGCTCGATCTTCGTTATGAAGATCTCTCAAAAGTTTCCAATCGATAGTGCGTGTCGGTCTAATCTCCTTACCGATCAACCTCTAGAGACGACTCCGCGCCTCGGTACCTCTACCAAACTGCAAATAAGGGTGGTCGTCTAGAAACTCATCTGAACCCTCAGGCTCAGTATCAGGGCGTGAATGCTTGCGTGGACCCATAACCTTTAATAATATACAATTAATATTTATATCTAATTTAAATAATAAAACAAAACAAATACTCTAAATAAGTTTTAATTATTTTTATACCAACTAATGTCCGTTTAATTTTTTACAGTAAGAAAAAATAATATATATCTAACGGCCGTTAGACATATAACGCCCGTGAACCTGCATTTCTTCCACAACGGGTTTCTCCGTTGTTCATCCCCATTAATCACACAATCTCAAAAATTAGTATCTAGATCTAAAACAACTACACCTAACGAATCCGAATCATGTTATAGATCTCTACATAACGTGTTTTAAACTAAAGCTTAACGAATCTAAAACTAAAACAAGTTAGAAAACGTACCCGTAAGTTTGAGTGGTCGGAAACGCCGTTAGATCGAAATCGCTCGTTAATATGTTTTTGTGAATGTGTTTTGTCGTGTGGGTGTTGTAAAGAAGACACGGGTGTCTTAAAGACCCGTTAAATATTTATAACACTCGTTAGGTCTGTAACGGTCGTTATGTGCTTCTATTTTATGCCTAACGCCCGTTTGAATTGTAACGGGTCGTTAGTTTATAACTGAAACGTCATTCTTATGTTCTAACGCTCGTTAGGTTAATAACTGGTCGTTATATAATTTTTTTGTTTTTAATTTTTAGTTTTTTTTGCTTTGTTTTTTTCCTCTATAAATACCATTCATTATTTCAAAAAATAAAGAGTTATTGGATTTAATCACCTCCAACTATTGGTTATTGGCCGCTGTCACCCTCAAGTATCACTTTGGCCAATATCACTCCCAACTAAACATTTTGGTGTCCGTATCACCAAAATTCAACCAATTCAAGTCATTTTCGGTTAACTTTTGATTATTTTTTGGTTAGCTTTTGGTGTTACGGATACCGTATCACCAAAAGTTAACCAATTCAAGTCACTTTTGGTTAATTTTTGGTTAATTTTTTTTAACTTTTGGTGATACAGACACCAAAGTGTTTAGTTTGGAGTTATATTGGCCAAAGTGATACTTGAGGGTGACAGCGGCCAATAACCAATAGTTGGAGGTGATTAAATCCAATAACCCAAAAATAAATTACACAATCTTGTTTTACTGGTTTAAAAAAATGAATCCATGGACGGAAGAAGAGGAGTTGGCTTTAACAAAATCGATGAAACTAGAAAGGAGTGAGGAGCCGAATTGGGATCGGGTGTCTGCTCGGTTCCATCGTCACCTTCGACGTGATGAAGAAACCCATATCGTCATTCAACTCAGCAGTAAATGGTTTGATATGCGTCGTAAAATGATAAAGTTTGACACTTACTACGACCAGGTAATCGCAGAACAAAACGGCTTAGAAGTGCTAAATGAGTCTGACGTTACTTTCTTAGCTCAAGAAAAATATCGTTCAGAATTCGGTATTCCTTTTAGTCATTTTGCGATTATGGAGTATTTTATGGCATCATTTTAACTGTTTTTAGTTTATGTTTTGTACTAATCATCTGTGTTTTGTAATAAATGGGACTTTATGTTTTATAATATATAATCATGTGTTTCGAAACAAATGTAGACATTGCATTAACATTAATACTTTTACATATGTTTCCTGAAACTGTTTGTGATGTACGCGTTGCGTATATTTCATCAGCCATAAACCGCCTAAATCTCAAACAAACTCCTTGTATAGTTCCTTGTCGCCACTCCAAAGACCTGTTTTGAACAAGTCTATGCATTAACATACAAATTACAATACCACCATCAACACCAATATGACCGGCGTCACCGGGCCAAACATTTTGAGCAAACACTGGTAAGGATTCTACCACTTTTTGACGAGTGTGTTCCCAATAATTTATCCGACCAAGAAACCATATAAAATAATCTTCAAATTCCAAAACAATTCGCGAAACTCTAGTATGAATGCACGATAAACCATGACACATATTTGGATGACATTCATATGGAAACCATATACGAATTTCTAATGTCCCCATATTAATCTCGAAAAGATACCAGTTTATATCGTCAGTAGATATCGGTAGATAAACCTGCAATTACAAAGAATAAATTTATTTATTTTGTTTACATAAAAAAGTAATAAATATTATATTATTACCGTATCAACATCCCAAAATGCAGGATAATATGGGTGAGACCCATCACCATATTGTAGTGAGTCTAAATCTCCTTCGATTATTAAGTCAAAAAACTCACTAGGAAGACATGTCCAAAACAAATTTTCCTCGGTTCTTTGGATTTCTTGTTGACGCAAATGCATCAGTCTTGCTACCCAAACAAAAGTATGTTGAAAGAGAAAACATTTAAATTACATTTAAATAAAATAAAAGGCAAATTGGCCTAAAATAATCCCAACTAACACCCATTGGCCGAAAATAATCCCAACTCATTTTATTCCCTTCAGTGGTCCCAAATCCAACTTTTTTGGCCTACAGTGGTCCGCCGTTAAGTGCACTTAACGGCCGTTAACTTTTTTTCTATTTTTTTCGAATTTCAAACCGATATTTTAGGGATTTTGATCGGGAGGAGAATACGAGTCTGTTGATGTAAACCTTACTTCCAATTGTTGCTCCAAATGGTTTAATTTTGATATCCGGTTAAAGCACCGTTAGGTTTTAAACACCCGATTGAAGACCGTTTTGTCGTTTGGAACACCAGTTCGAAGTAAGGTTTACATCAATTGAATCGTATACTCCTCCCGATCAATTTCCATAAAACCTTGTTTTGAAATTCGAAAAAAATAAAAAAAAAGTTAACGGCCGTTAAGTGCACTTAACGGCGGACCACTGGAGGCCAAAAAAGTTGGATTTGGGACCACTGGAGGGAATAAACTGAGTTGGGATTATTATCGGCCAATAGGTGTTAGTTGGGATTATTTTTAGCCAATTTGCCAAAATAAAATACCATGACATAAATGATTCTTATAAAAAACATACAGATGACCAAATTAAACCGCTGTTCTCAAACCCTAGTAGAGCACCCCAACAGTTCCGATTAAGTTCATCGGTATAAGTACAGGCACACACAGGACTATCACCATTCTGGTAAAACTGCACAACATTTCTTGACCACCCAACATTACTAAGCCAGTTATGGTTTTCAACAGGTACAGGAAAATCATCTCTGTTTGAAGATGTGCGACTTCGTCTAGGCATTTTTACTGAATTGAAGGATTGAAAGTGAATGAAAATCGTTAGACATATAACGCTATATATATATATATATATATATTTGAAAGTGAATCTTACGTCAAATCAAATAATTTGGGGCATTAACTTTCTAACGACCATATTAACGGCCGTTAGACAACTAACGGGTGTTATGTTGTCCACTGTAACGGTCGTTAGGAACTTAACGGTCGTTAGATATTTATTTATTACCTAACGCTCGTTAGAGATCTAACGGACGTTATTATGGTGGCTGGTTAGAAAAAAAATGACGTGTGAATAGACCAGACCAATAGAAAATGTAGTGATTTTAGTGTAAATTTCTTTAATGCTCCTACGCATGCTTCCCCTTTTTTAGGTTTAACCCTTTATTAAATTTACATTATTACCCTCCAACATCATATATATTTCACATTTTATTTTTTATCTTCTTTATAATTATAATTTCAAATTACAGTTAAATTCAACCAAACCCTAGAATCACAAAACGCAAAATCGGTGATCAAAGAGTTAATCAAACATCAATTCATCTTAAATACACCTTATTCATTCAATTTCATCTCCAATTTTGAACAAAACGGTTAGTGATTTCGTCATTTTATTCGTTTCCCCCAATTTACTGGTTTTGATTGAATTGTATGTCAAATTTCATTGATTTATTTTTAGTTATTGTTTTTTTTTGTTGATTTTATTTTCTTGATGACTTTAGTTTATTTTTGGTGATTAAAGCCTTGATAAGAACAGTTGAGCCTTGGATTTGATCATACTTTTTTTTGCTGCATATATGATTGTGATGTGTGCTGATGATATTAATTTATTCATTTTTAGCTCATTTTTTCTGGTGATTATGAGATTATGTTTTGTTTGCTTGCAATTAGTTGTTCATTGCTTGAAAAGCATTGGTTTTTTTCTGTAATTTTTTGTTTTGATTTGTGTGTTTTTTAGTTTTTAAATATCAAGATCTGTTGTGACAGTTGTGTTTGTATATGATGTTGGCTAATCTGATTGTTGAAATAATCTGAAAACTGACCTAATAAGAAGCTAGTGATGACTGTTTTCGAATCTGTTGTTTGCTTTTGTTATCTGTGTTATGTTAACTAAAGGTTTAGATATAATTTATTTCTGTTTTTCTTATGTGCAGATTTGAGTTGAATATATATCCATGAGATTTAAAAAGGGTACCAAAGTGGAGGTTACGAATGAGGAGGGGCCTACATCGTGGCGTGTTGCAGAAATCGTTTCTGGAAATAGGGAAGCTTACAGCGTGAGGTACAATGGTTACCATGGTGTGGAAAAAGTATCTAAAGGGAACATTAGGCCTTTTCCCCCGGCAATCAATTCACAAAGTTGGGTGACTGGTGATGTTGTCGAAGTATTTGATGAAATTTCTTGGAAAACTGCAACTGTTTTGAAAGTCTTGAAAGGAGATCGATATACGGTAAGGCTACATGAGTCCAACCGTGAAATTAGGGCCCATAAAACGAACATTCGGGCACGGCTGTCATGGCGTGATGGTCATTGGATTCCACTTTCGAAGGTAATTATTTTTTTGTATTGTTTCTTAAATCACAAATGTTTGTCTTTTTTAATACTAATATTCATATATCTATTGATTACTATATATAGATTTCAAGAACGAATGAAGTCGAACCAAGTTTTTGTAATACTGGTATGCCTGTCTACAAAGATGCTAGATTAAAGAAGCCGAAGAGGGCTTCCCCCTTTTGCGCATCTCATCTTAACGCTAAGAAACGCAAACCAACGGAGAAAGATGGCCGTCAAAGTCAAAGGCATTCTTTTAAAAAGGTAGATGCTTTTGAGGGTAACAAATACATGCAAGCATCATTTAACTATAGTTCAAATGGTTATTATGAAATGGCGAAAAAGAAAAGAAAAACATATGGTGTTGTTGGATGTAGTCTTGCAAGAATATCTGAACCTAATGAGTCTGATAACGACCAATGCTCTGTTGGTAGTTGTAGTGTTATTAGTGGTGGTTATAATAAGTTGTCTAGTCATTATGATGCAGACATGCTTTCTAGTGACGGTGAATCTTTTAATACTTCATGGGTTGAACATGAAGTTGCAATGGGTGTTCATAGTTTAGAGTTACATGCATATCGGTCCACGTTGGAGGCATTATATGCTTTCGGCCCATTAAGTTGGGAAAAAGAAGCATTATTGACTAATCTTCGTATTAGTCTCCATATTTCAAATGATGAACATCTGACAGAGCTTAGGCATTTAATTTCATCAGGAGCTCGTATTCTTGATTAACTGTGAATTGACGGTTTTTCTAATTTTTTTTCTTTTTGCCACTTCTAAGACTAGGTTGTTCTTGTACAATTCCAATAATGATGTAAGAGGTTATATGAGATATTACATATCTAAATGTAGTAGCTTCCTTTGTAAGATGTTGCATAGACTTTTTAAACTTGTAATTATTAACTATATAATGCAATGTATCCAATCTTTTACGAGGTGAAATTTAACATCGATGCTTTGGTTCAAATCCTATTCATTTTTCTTTGTTATTTTAAGAATGTTATTGATGGATGATGTACGTTTTCCAGAGTGACAATTGGAGGCATGCATCTCTTGCTTCCAAAGGGTCCATACAAGATTTTGGTTCTTAACTGCAATGGAGGCATGCATTTCTTTGTTGCCGCTTGGCACTTATCTGAACCATTAAACATAGTGGTGGCTCATTAACATGCAATTATTCAAAGTTATTAGCTCATATGTTACTATTTCAGGCCAGCCTTGATATGTCATCACTATGCTTTAGATGGTTGATGTTGATACAGGTTTTTGATATATCGTTGGCTTATCAAGTAGAAAGTACGATTATCCTATATTATACGGACGTCTTAACTGCAATGCAGGTTTATTGTGACAAGAAACCTCAAAAGTCAACTGTAAGTGTGCTGCATACAAAGACATTGGCTCCTTTCGTTCAGGTGAATTAGTTGTTAACCTTCTACAATTAATGAGCTTTAGTGTATAGTTAACTTATTCTACTGGTTTGTTTAGCCTGGCCGTAAGTGTGCTGTAATGAGTCACTCGTAAGATTATGAATTCGTTGATACAGAGTAAAATGCAGTGGAAACATGAAAAATTTTAGATCCTATCTGATTGTGTGCAGCATTGCTGCCTTGTTTTGTAGTTGATACTCCTGCGTGATGTTCAAGTAAAAAACTAAATTTTAATCATAGCATATAAGAAGAAGTTGACAATTTACATGTTCAAGTTGCACATGTTTTTTGCTTTTTGCTCATATATCATCTCAAAGAAGCTAAGAAAGTCAAACCTACCAAGAAAGATTGCAGTCAAAGTCAAAATCAAATGCATTCATTCAAGACAAGGTAGATGCTTTTGAGGGTAACTTACAGGCAAGCATCCTATAACATGTTATGAAATGGAGAAAATGAAAAAGAGTTTGACAGAGTGAAGGTGCATTTAATTTCATCTGGAGCGTGTATTCTTGATTAATACTGAATCTGACGGTTTTCTTGATTTTTTACTTCTGTTATTTTTGTTACTTATAAGATTTGTATGTTCTTTTTTCACTTATAAGGTTACCATTGGACTATATGTCCTTGCAACCATGTTTAACTTGCACATTATATATAAGCATTGAAATATCAATTTTCATCAACATAATATTCCAAGGACAAGTGCAAATAGATGGAACAACCATTGATAAGATGTGTTTAAATTCATGTAATTTTTTTTATGAGAAATATGACATGTTATGGTTTGTATATCTTGTTAGTTGATGGTCGGAACCGTGGTGAAACCGGGGTCTAACGAAATGTACATTTATCAAAATAATACTATAAGAATTTTAATTTAAACACAACGTAAGTTTAATGATTTAAGGTATAACACAAAAGTCATAATTCAAACAGATTTTAACACCAAGAATCATCAAAAAGTCATAATTTAAACAAACTAGATGAATTATAGACTCGCATTGCGTGAGCTTTATATTGAAGTGCAGGTTTTATTTATGTATATGAGTATTCGCAGAAAAATAAAATAAAAACATACACACCAAAAATCCCACTTAGGTTGGTTTTCCCAAGCTATGTAGCGTGACTTTGGTTGTCATCGGTTTGCTTTATCGGAAACCATAAAAGTGCATACCAACACCATGACAAATAATACCGATACCCACAATCAAGATATTTATTCATAATTTATTTGGCTTGCCACAGTTTCTCAAATATTAAAAAACTGAAACTATAAAAACCGACACTAAAAAAATGTTTATGGCAAAAGTGTGAAAAATAAAACGTGAAAAAGCACGTCAAAGAAATACCCAAATTCACATGTAGGTAGCATTTGAATTGCTTGTGAGTCACCTACCAAGCATATTACTTTTCTATTGTTCAAAATTGTTGAATGTTAAAACTCTTGTGTTCAAAATTCATTTTCTTTGTACTTTCAATATAATAATAAAGGATAATTTGAACATCAAAATTAAACCAAATCATCATCATCATAAGTTCTAAGTTTAAGTGTCACGACAAGTATCCAATTTTTTATCATTAAGTAAAACTAGTTCATCATTTTCATCACTCAGAACATTAACATATTGAGTTTCATCAACTAAAACACAAAAATTACAG
The DNA here is from genome assembly GCA_030867185.1 of Tagetes erecta. Classification (NCBI taxonomy): domain Eukaryota; kingdom Viridiplantae; phylum Streptophyta; class Magnoliopsida; order Asterales; family Asteraceae; genus Tagetes; species Tagetes erecta. The sequence goes on along the minus strand of CM061488.1, from coordinate 6,627,142 downwards.
ATGTAAACATAAAATCAAAGAGAAAATGGTTCAATAGCAGTTCAAAACGGTCCGGTTCGAGCGGTTTGATAACGGTTCGAGCGGTTCGCTACGGTTCACAAACATCTATCAGACTGTGAGCTATCGAACCGTGATTGTCAAAAAATGTGGTCCGACCACGATTGGACCGGTCGAACCGTCCGGCTTAACAACACTTGTCAATCACCCGCTATTTGACTTGAATTGATCATGTAGATAACAATACTCTAGATTTAAAAAATTATAGAGTAACCTTGAAAATAGGTAATGAAAGAGAAGTTATGAAGAGTTTTCGATGAAATAGTTCCTTACATGTTAAGAAACTGTTATGGGGAATTAAATGCAATTAAATCGCTCAAGAAACACAAATGATTAGAATCAAAAGCTTTAACCTTTTGAACCAAATTAAATGCAATCAAATCGCTGAAGAAACAAGAATGATTAAGAAACACGAATGATTAGAATCAAAAGCTTTAAACCTTTTGAACCAAAAGGTTCAAAAAAACCTCTAAGGTTTAAAATACTAACTCAATCAAAAACTAACTCACAAGTTCACCAACCCTAATATTTAAATCAGATCCTAACAAACTATAAATATAAAAATAGACTAGTAAAAAAGATTTAAAAAAAAACTAAAAAGATAATATAATCATTAAAATTCAAACTTTCTGCATCAAACTCTATTTAAAATAATTAGAAATTTAGGTTACTTCAATAAATTCTCATTCCTCTAATAACAAAACAAGAATATAATTTCTCCCAAACATGAATAAATCTTTTAAAAACCCATCTCCTCTAGTCAAAAGCATCATCATCATCATCATCAGGAAGAGGTTGAATTAGAGCTTTAACAAGCTCATCTTCATGCCTACCAAATAAAACAATGACCCATCATAAATATATAGTTAAAACACTATAACCAAAATAACAAGCAAAACACCATTCAAAAGCTAAACTTACTCTTTTTGTGCAGCCATATCAATTTGCACTTCTGGTGGAGCAAGTGCAGGAGACTCAACAAAGTGCAAATTTGCATCCCTAATCACCCAAACACATCAATATCACATCACATACAAAATTTTCATATAAATATCAATCATAATGTATAAACACACGAAACATTGCTAACAGTTACCCTGCAAGTTTCCTGGCTAGGTAAAGAAAAGGCTTCTCATAGTTATAATTACTCTTAGCTGATATCTCGTAATACTGCAAGTTTTTCTTTCTATGAAAAGTAACTTGTTTTGCCTTCACTTGACGGTTCTTCATATCAACCTTGTTTCCACACAACACAATCGGGATATTCTCACATACCCTATCAACACAACAGTTAAACGTCTTTCAACAAACAGAATTTGCATACCAAAAAGAGGTACATTGTAGCTTAAAAATAAAATGTTTGAACACGAACCTACAAAGGTCGCGATACCAAGTGGGGACATTCTTGTAAGTCAATCTAGCAGTTACATCAAACATGATGATGGCACACTGACCATGAACACTGCAAGTCATTCTAATTGTTAATTTACCAATTATCAAATAATCAGCATAGATGTTATTTGAGTACTTACTAATATCCGTCTCTAAGACCGCCAAATTTCTCTTGCCCAGCAGTATCCCAGCAGTAGAACCGAATTTTTCCGCAATTCGTGAAGAAATCTAAAGGATGAACCTCCACGCCAATTGTTGCTAACCATGACGAAAAAAAAATATCAACCGTGAGTTGTTGCATGAAAAGTAAAAAATCTTTTAGTAAATCTAATCTTACGTTCGTATTTCTTCTCGAATTCGCCAGTCAAATGCCGCTTCACAAATGTGGTTTTTCCTGCACAACCAAACATTTGCCGCAAAATCAACTTTTGGTTAATAGTTTACAAGCTTGTTAAATACTGTAACCTAATCATGCTCATGCATTATGCATGCCAGTTTGACTAAAGGTGCACAAATCGGTTAATTTCAGTTAACAATACCCTGACCGGTTATTTTCGGTTATTCGCTTTAACCAGTTCGGTTAATAACCGGTTTTTTCTAATATTTTATTATTTTTTCGGGTTTTTTCCTGGTTAACCTGTGGATCGGTTAAAATTCGGTTTAAAAAAACCGGTTAATAACCAGTTGTTCATAAAAAAATCCCTAATCGGTTACAAACCTGCGGTTAAAAAAATACCCTAACCAATTATTGCTCAATCGGTTAATAACCGGTTACGGTTTTGGTTATTGAATCGGTTATTTTGTGCACCTCTAAGTTTGACACTACATATTTGAACCTAAAACCTTACAACTAATTTATTTAATAACAATTAATCTGAAACATGAAACAGTATTATAGCCAAGAGATTAAAATTTGAAAACCTTACCGATTCCTCCGTCGCCAACAATAACAAGTTTGAAGCTCGGGTAATCAACAGTTTGCTGATTCGGCAACGCCTATAAAATTAAAACATGACATGACATGACATAACATAACAACGTCTACGTAAAACATGAACAGAATGAATGATACTAACCATTTACAAAACTTAGAGTCGTCGTTTGAGAGGAAGGTATAGAGTATGAATGAATGAGTTTGTTGTATGTATATATATTACGATCAGCTTTAAACTCACGCTTTGTAAATCAATAACGCCAACCTCATACTCACGCCACTTTTTTTTTTACTTATTTAACCACTCCCTTATTTTTAAATTAGTTTTTTTTTATTAGCAACCCTTTGCTTTTTAAGGAGAAATACACTACAATACAACTTGCTAACAGCAAGATTTGAACCTCTGATCTAGTGTTCATAATACGAGTGTGTCACTAATGAGCCACTAACGGTCATTGGCCTCTTATTTATAAATATTCACACAGATTGAGATTATCGATTAGCATATGTATAAAAATACCACACGAATTCATAAAAATTTGTGATGAATAAATGAATGCCCTACTGAATTAAGAGTTCGGTACCGCCTTTTTGTTTCTAGTAGTCTAGCGTCACTTTTAGGAGTGGGTAGAGTTCAAATTTTGGCCCGGCTTGGCTCGTAATCCGTTTTTGGAGAGACTTGAAGCTCGATAACTAGCCCAACGTATTAAAACGGGCTTCGGGCTTAAACAATTAATGGGCTCCGGACTTGGATCAAAGACCAGTAACCGGTTTTTTAAACCAACAATATGTTGTTTATGACTTTATCTACTATATCTATATCATCTAATCGGATTGAAACCCAATTTTCTTTTGTCTTACTGAAAACAAAGTATTATGACTAAAATATTTGATTACTGAGAGTATATGAGAGACATTATGCATGTGATTACCGCCTTACTTTAACTTAAGGGGTAGATTTTCTGACTTGTTTTACTATGTGTTTCTTAGTTAGTATTTCAGGTTTTTCTTTTTCCAACATGGATGTTTTTACGGGCTTGGCCGCAGTCAGGTTCCGGGTTTTTTCGGCTTTGCCAGAAAATTGCCCAGTCCTAGTCACTTTGGTATCGTTTTCAAACTCGAGCTTAGCTCGGGCTCGGCTCGTCTGGTTTTTTAATATTTTATTTTTAATTATTTATGTTTATTTTTATATTAAATTTTTATTTAATTTTACATAAACTTTTAATTATATGTATTTTATATATAACAAAATACATATTATATATTTTTAATCTTACTTTATATATATTTTAACTATTAATAATATTATATATTTAAAAAATAAATTAAAAAACATATAAATGAAAAGCTCAATAAGGCTCGCGAGCCGGCTCGAGCTCAATATGTAAATCTCACCGTGTGACGCGACGAGGTGATTTTTACAAAAAGTTTTGACGAGTTTTGGTTGTATTCACTATTTAAAACATATACTGAACAAACCCTAGTTAGTTACGAACGGAGAGCAGAATTGGATGATTTTTGGACCTAAAGACGACTGATTTGCAGTGTTCGAGAGTAGGGGATCGTGTTTCTTAAGTGAATTAGTCAACAAGATTGCAGATTTTGCGGGTTCAATCATCCAGATCTCTTAATCTTTGGTTATGAAAACCATATGTAATTATAATGTTATAAAAATAAATTAAAACTAGATGTTTAAAAATATTTACTTTGAGACATGTATGACTATAATAGACAAGTTTAAGTTTCTTTATACTTGTCTTTTCTCTTTTTCAAAAAGAGGAAAATAAGATATGTTGGTTGACAATATCCACAATTTAAATCATATATTTTGCAGTATTTATTTTATCTTTTAAATAAAAAGAAATAATAAAGTATGTTTCTTATATATATATATATATATATATATATATATATATATATATATATTTGATGTTCACCTACAAAAGATTTTAAACTAAGAAGACTAAGAAGGAATAAGAGATTGACATGTGACATCTAGTTAAATTAAGAGATGTGGTATTTTAGTATTACCCAATTTTTAAATTTTCTCTTTCCTCATGCAAGGCACATGTCAATTTCTCTATTTTTAAACATTTATAACTTTACATATGACATTATTTTTCTAAATAAATTACACCATAAAAAGGAACATTTTTTTCTCTTTAAAACGCGTATAATATTTATATATAAAAAACATTTGTAACTTTTTTTTCACATTTTTTCAGCTCATTGTGTCTTCTGTCAGGTCATTGTGTCTTCTGTCAGGTCATTATGTCTTCCGTCAGGTCATTGTGTCATCCGTTGGGTTGTTGTGTCATCCATCGGGTCATTGTGTAATCTTATTTGACGAGGATTACACAATGATCTAATAATAATTACACAAATACACAAAAAGTTTTTCGAAGACCTTGCTCCCACGTCATCCTCCTTCATAAATAAATAAACGAAACATAAAAAAATTACTATTTTCTCATTGTGTCTTTTTTCATTGTGTTTATTGTAAAAAATATAAAAAAACGATAAATTGTTAAATTTTTTTAATTTTTAGTTTATTTATTTTTTGAAAGAAGATTACATGGAGAATACGATATCCGAACCACTTTTTGAAATTTGATTTTTATTGTGAGTTATAATTTTTTAAAAAGTGTCATTGTGTTTTTTTACTATTGTGTCATTCTCACATTTTGTAACAAAAAATGATTTTGTCTTTGAAAATTTCTCAAACAAATACTAACAATTTGTGACACAGTGATTATTTCTAAACACATAAACAAATCTTTACTATGAGATGATATTACATAATGACTTAAGAATGAATTGATAAAAATGATATTTCACTAGTTATAATATAACACAATCACTTGATATTACACAAGGACTTGACAAGTGCTAAAAAATTTTTTTTTTATATATCAATATTATACGCGTTTTAAAGATAACAAACGGTTGTTTTTTGTGTAATTTAAAAAAAATAATAATAATGTATCCAAAAGTTATGAACATTTTAAAAAAAGTTGGGAAATTGACATGTGCCTTGCATGTGGAGAGAGAAAGTCAAGTAAAATGACTATGACTAATGTACCCTTCCACCAAATTCTTTTCCTACAATTCTACAAATTGATCTCAACCATTAAAGAGAAATCTAAATGTCATAAATCCTTTTTAGCCTTGTTAGATTAAAATCCTTTGTATGATAAATCTCCCATATATATATATATATATATAACATTCAAGTGATGCTTTTAAGGATATTCATGAATGTTCCAATCAGTTTGAGAAAAAACTGTGATAAACCGAAACACGTGATATACTTTTAAAAATTAGACTTTTAGTTATATTCTAATTTATTAGAACATAAAGTGCTCAGTTTTATGGTGTAGTTTTTTTAAATCTTAAAAAAATGTTATGTATATTTATAAAACACTGAGGTCTTTAATTGTATTTTATTATTAACTTTATCCATAAGTTTCATTTCTAAACCCTATCAAATATAAACCGACTCATGTACACCCCGTGTAGTAGAGGGTTAAAAATATAAAATGTTATGTATATTTATGAAACATTGAGGTTTTTAATTGTATGTTATTATTAACTTTATTCATAAGTTTCATTTTTAAACTCTATCAAATATAAACCGACTCATGTACACCCCTTGTAATAGAGGGTTAAAAATAAATATTCTTAAATTTTTCAAAATTCCCCAAAATATTAGGGGACCAAAATGTAATTAGTTTTATTATAATATATTTTATATACATATTTTAAATTAAAAAAATCATTATTGTGAGCAGGGGCGCAGCATAGTGGAGACGAGGGAGGGTCACGGCCCTCCTAATTTTTTCCGTTAGAACTAGCGATTTGTCGGTTTTTAGTTGATTTTATTATATAAACTGGGTATGGGCCCTCCCATTTTAACATTAGGCCCCCTTATTTAAACCCAAGCCCATCCAAATTAAATTAAAACTAAACCCAAATCCAAACCCAAACTTAAACCCAACCTACAAACCCATTATTCTTTCTTTTTGAGATGTCGACAAAAAAAAAAAACGCAGTAGCCAGCCCCCAGCCCTGCTTCTTCACTTCTTCTGCCTTCTTCTTCTTCTGGTCGCTTTTTCAGTCTTCACATCTTCTGGTCACGTCGACGAGGACGGCTTTTCCTCTTCGGAGTTCGAACCTCGGTGAAGGCTGCCCCTTGCGCCTGCGGCTCTCCTCTTGGTTAGTTTTCTCTACTTATCTAGTTATTTTACTAGGTTAGTTTTACAATTTATCTCAAATATTAGGATTTGGGGTTTAATTTAGTTATTGATTGTAATTTGTAAAAGTTTTGATTGTTGAATGTTGAATGTTAATTGTTAATTGTTAAATTTAGGATTTAAGGGAATTAGGGTTTAAGTTTAGTTGTTAAATGTTGATGTATTTTAGGGGAATTACGAATTAAGGGGTTTTATTTTAGTTGTTTTAGGGGTTGTTAATGTTGGATGTTGATTGTTAATGTTGAAGTTTAATTTTAGGGGTCTAAATTGAGTGGTTTTGTTTTTTGTAGATATATCATGGGCAAGGAGAAGATGAAACTAATAACCATACATTCTTTTTTCAAAAGAAACGATATTGATGAAGAAAATGATGTTGCTAATCGTCGGGCTGCGCTATAGTTCTTCATCCAGGTACTTTCCATTTCTCTTGCATTATTGTTAGCTAAAAAACTATCTTGTTTTATTTGTGTGAAACAATTCTTTACAATGAATGAAGAAATTTATGATATTTTAAGTTTTTACTGTTTTACCCGACCCGACCCGACCCGAACATACGTATCGAAACATCGCATTAGGAAAAAATTTTATGGGTAGTATAACTTTAGGCCCCCCTTATACTAAATTCCTAGCTTCGCCACTGATTGTGAGATAAACTCTCAAATAATGCCACATAAGCCAGAAGCTTTAAAAATGTGCCACATAAGCTTTTTTGGTTTTGCTATATTATATAAGGATATATATATATATATATATATAGAGTGAGGTTCACCTACATAGTGTTATAAATCTAAGAAGGGTAAGAAGCAATAAGAGATTGACATGTGGCATCTAGGAAAATTAGGAGAGAGAGTATTTTAGTCATGCCCACTTTTTTAAATATTTTCTCTCCACATGCAAGTCACATGTCAATTCCCCCACTTTTTTAAAACGTTTATAACTTTTACATACGACATTATTTTTTTAAACAAATTACACCATAAAAACGAGAATTTTTTTCTCTTTAAAACGCGTATAATATTGATATATAAAAAACGAACTTTTTTTCACAATTTTTCAGCTCATTGTGTCTAACGTCAGGTCATTGTGTCTTCCGTCAGGTCATTGTGTCTTTCATCAGGTCATTGTGTGATTGTGTCATCCGTAAGGTTGTTGTGTCATTCATCGGGTCATTGTGTAATCTTATTTGACAAGTATTACACAATGATCTAATAATAATTACACAATAACACAAAAAGTATTTCAAAGATCTTGCTCTCACATCATCCTCCTTAAAAAATAAATAAACAAAACTTAAAAAAACTACTATTTTCTCATTGTGTCTTTTTTCATTGTGTCTAATTTAAAAAATAAAAAAAAACGGTAATTTTTTTAATTTTTTTTAATTTTTCGTTTATTTATTTTCTGAAAGAGGAATACATGGGGAACAAGGTCTCCGAACCACTTTTTTCAAATTTGATTTATATTGTGAGTTATAATTTTTTTTAAAAGTGTCATTGTGTATTTGTTTACCATTGTGTCATTCTCACACTTTGTAACAAAAAATGACGTTGTCTTTGAACATTTCTCAAACACATATTAACAATTTGTGACACGGTGATAATTTCTAAACACATAATATGACACAACAAATATTTATAATAAGATGATATTATATAATGACTTAAGAATGAACCGATAAAAGTGATATTTCACTAGTTATAATAAAACACAATCACATGATATTACACAAGGACTAGACAAGTGCCGAATTTTTTTATTTATTTTTTATATATCAATATTATACACGTTTTAAAGATAACAAAACGCTTGTTTTTTTGGTGTAATTTTTTTAAAAAAATAATATCGTATCCAAAAGTTATGAAAGTTTTAAAAAAGTGGGGGAATTGACATGTGTCTTGCATGTGGAGAGAGAAAATCAACAAAAGTGGCTATGACTAATGTACCCTTCCACTAATTTCTTTTCCTACAAATTGATCTCAACCATTAAAAAAGAGATCTAAAGGTCATAAATCATTCTTAGCCTTCTTAGATTTCCAACACTATGTAGGATAACTCTCCTCTCTCTCTCTCTCTCTATATATATATATATAGAGAGAGAGGAGAGTTATCCTACATAGTGTTGGAAATCTAAGAAGGCTAAGAAGGATTTATGACCTTTAGATCTCTTTTTTAATCGTTGAGATCAATTTGTAGGAAAAGAAATTGGTGGAAGGGTACATTAGTCATAGCCACTTTTGTTGATTTTCTCTCTCCACATGCAAGGCACATGCCAATTCCCCCACTTTTTTTAAAACTTTCATAACTTTTGGATACGATATTATTTTTTAAAAAAAATTACACCAAAAAAACAAGCGTTTTGTTATCTTTAAAACGCGTATAATATTGATATATAAAAAATTAAAAAAAAATCGGCACTTGTCTAGTCCTTGTGTAATATCATGTGATTGTGTTTTATTATAACTAGTGAAATATCACTTTTATCGGTTCATTCTTAAGTCATTATATAATATCATCTTATTATAAATATTTGTTGTGTCATATTATGTGTTTAGAAATTATCACCGTGTCACAAATTGTTAATATGTGTTTGAGAAATGTTCAAAGACAACGTCATTTTTTGTTACAAAGTGTGAGAATGACACAATGGTAAACAAAGACACAATGACACTTTTAAAAAAATTATAACTCACAATATAAATCAAATTTGAAAAAAGTGGTTCGGAGACCTTGTTCCCCATGTATTCCTCTTTCAGAAAATAAATAAACGAAAAATTAAAAAAAAATTAAAAAAATTACCGTTTTTTTTTTTATTTTTTAAATTAGACACAATGAGAAAATAATAGTTTTTTTAAGTTTTGTTTATTTATTTTTTAAGGAGGATGATGTGAGAGCAAGATCTTTGAAATACTTTTTGTGTTATTGTGTAATTATTATTAGATCATTGTGTAATACTTGTCAAATAAGATTACACAATGACCCGATGAATGACACAACAACCTTACGGATGACACAATCACACAATGACCTGATGAAAGACACAATGACCTGACGGAAGACACAATGACCTGACGTTAGACACAATGAGCTGAAAAATTGTGAAAAAAAGTTCGTTTTTTATATATCAATATTATACGCGTTTTAAAGAGAAAAAAATTCTCGTTTTTATGGTGTAATTTGTTTAAAAAAATAATGTCGTATGTAAAAGTTATAAACGTTTTAAAAAAGTGGGGGAATTGACATGTGACTTGCATGTGGAGAGAGAATATTTAAAAAAGTTGGCATGACTAAAATACCCCATCTCCTAATTTTCCTAGATGCCACATGTCAATCTCTTATTGCTTCTTAGCCTTCTTAGATTTATAACACTATGTAGGTGAACCTCACTCATATATATAGAGGATTAAGTTCATTTGAGAAGACTCATATATTACGAGAAGAAAGGGAAGAAACCTAAATCACTAAAAAAAGTTATCAATGCTTTAGTTTTTTAAATAAATGCACTTTCTACATACAAATGTGTACGGTATAAACTAAAAAAATTGTTAATATATTTTTTACGTATGTATTTTTAGCGTTTTAAATTTACCTACACATGTGTAGGTTTAACAAATAAAAAATTTCATTCAATTTTATTTTTTAAATATCAAAGTTAATGAGTAAATATGACATTTCTATCATGTTTTTATATGTTAAAACAATTTTGGTTGAAAAAATAAAAAATTTAACTATTTCTTTTTCTTCTCGCAATATTTGGTCTTCTTGAATGAACCCTCCCTTATATATACCGGACCATTATTTAACAAGGGGATATTTAACTTTTTTATGAGTTCAAATTTTTAATGTCTTTAATCATTTTAGTATCACTTCTAAATAATCAATAAAAATCCACTTGTTTAGTAATATGGGTTTTCAGAATGGAAGTGAATATTGCCGCTTAACCATATAAGATTTTAATCAAAAGCACCTATAGGCTCTCGAAAGTGTATTGTTTAACTCTTTAGTCATGTCTAAGTAAATTTTTTTAGAACGGCAAACTATCATACTCCTTAATTAAACTTCAATATTTACAGTTGGTCGGGTTCGAACTTAAGACCTCCTCAAATAGTGCTCCTAAAGTCTAAACCTCTCTCACTGGACCACAAACCCCAATAATAGCCATGTAATGCATATCTAGTTGTAGTCATTATAATCTAAACAACATTAAAATAGATCAAGATGTATCTAATTCAAATTGGTAAAAGTATAATAACTTAATTTGAATCTAAACGAATTAAAGCGACCCATTTGAACATTTCTAGTGATTAGATCAAGTGTGGCTTATTTGAATATCGGGGAAAATTTAAACCGGTGATATTCATTTGAATACAAATATGATATACCTGTTTATCTACAAGTAGAAAGCAAGTTCCGTGTTCATAAAAGGTGGACTTCATTCTATATAGTTAAGTAAATAAATTAATTAAATATATATATATTTATTAAATCAAATAAAAAACATATAAATAAATAAGCTCATAAACCATTTCGAGCATCGATATGTTAAGCTTGGGCTTGATAACGTATTGAGCTTTTTTAGGCTCGGTCTCGAATAGCTCACGAGCGGCTTGTCCCATTTACACCCTTAGCGCACACACCCACCCCGTTCCCTTTCTTTTCCTTCCACTAATGAAACTTGGTACCACACCCAGACTGTATCGCATTTTATATTATAATTGTTTTCATTTCTTTCCTTACACTGCTAAGTTTCTGAAATGTTCATATCTCATATGGTAATCTAACTATAGTAGTTATATGCCATTTGGCAACATGTAGGTGTGACGGTTTTGTCAATGTTTGGGACGGAAATAACCAAACGAGACCTACAACAACAAAAAAAAACTTTGTACTCGAACTAGTTGTTTTGGGTAAACTAAAACAAATATTTGTGTAATTACCTCTTTTAAACATCTATAAGTATACAAATAAGGTTTAAAGTTTAAAGCCATTCAAACGATCATCAATCTTTTGACATAAAACTTGGGATAAAGTTGGTAATTGTTTAAAAAAATTTAGTATTTCATAACCATATATAACTTTTTATACGAAATTATATTAAAAAAACTAAACCATAAAATCGAAAATTTAATTATCTTTAACTTGAGTATATTATTGTTATACTAAAAAAACATTTTTTAAACAAATCTTGTGTTCTGTTTTACAACAGTTTTGTCTAAAAACTTAGAGTTAATGGCCAAAATGGTCCCTAATTAAGGTTTATAAGATTTTGCAATTTTAGACACTTTTAAGAATTTTTGCATAAATAGTCCCTACATGCCAAAACTTGTTGCTAAAACAGTCCTCGGCACTAACACCGTTAAAAAGTTTCTGTTAGTTGACAGTGAAATGACCAACATGCCCTTAGGGACCATTTTAGCAATTAACTCATTTAAAAACAAAAACCTCTTCCACCACCATCTTCAACCACCACCACCACCACATCACTGCTGCTGCAACTCTCACAACTACCACCACCTGCCAGCGTTATTAAAATTCCGGCCACGGTAACCCCGTCTCTTCTTCATCCGACACTAACGGCGTCACGTTAAATGCCGTAAATAACTATATCTTCTGAATCATCAACTTTTAACGGTAAATCGCCCCAATTTTCCGTTAAACAAGGTATTAAGCTGCTGAAGCTTGAACTCCGGCAAAAGACCGGAACTTCGCCGGAATTTGTCGCCGGAAAAGGCTCGAGGCCGTATGACGGAACCTGCATCATTTTGTGAGATGGGGATTTGTTGAACTGAAGAAGTATAGCTTTGCATGGGGTTCACTTGAATAAGACATCATTGCAGGAATCAATTTCTTGGGTTTAAGTCTTTTCTGGTCATCCATGATTCAACGGTTTCGTATGCATCAAGCATGTTGAGATCTGGAGCAAACTTATACTGCACCATATGAATTTTGATGACGGTTTCGCTGCACCGTGGCCAGATTTTTGATGACGCTGGCAGGTGGTGGTAGTTGTGAGAGTTGCAGCAGCAGTGATGTGGTGGTGGTTGAAGATGGTGGTGGAAGAGGTTTTTGTTTTTAAATGAGTTAATTGCTAAAATGGTCCCTAAGGGCATGTTGGTCATTTCACTGTCAACTAACAGAAACTTTTTAACGGTGTTAGTGCCGAGGACTTTTTAGCAACAGGTTTTGGCATGTATGGACTATTTATGCAAAAATTCTTAAAAGTATCTAAAACTGCAAAATCTTATAAACCTCAGGGACCATTTTGGCCATTAACTCAAAAACTTATTAGAATTGCTATGCCCTCATAAATATCATTAAAATCACTAGTTTGTGCTGTTTTTCTGAGCATATCGCTCATTTCATTAAGACTATATGGCTCATCTACCTATTCTAATAATTGAGTAACACATACACATAGGATTTTGCTTAGGTGTCATGTTTTAAATTAATTTGATGGAGAATTTTTAGACGGGTCATGGTATGCTCCATATTCGAAATAACTCGATATGTTTAAATTAAAAGTTCACAAAGTATCATCAATTATCTCGTAACCCGATATGTTCAAATACAAAATTTACCAATTATCATGATCTATATCTTAACCCGATATGTACCAAGTATCATGAATTATCTCCTAACTTGATATGTTCAAATAAAAAACTTATCAATTATTATGATTTATCCTAACCCAATATGTTCAAATTAAAGTTTTACCAATTATCATTAATTATCTCATAACTCGATATGTTCAAATAAAAAAATTAACAATTATCATGAATTATCTCCTAACCCGATATGTTCCAATAAAAATTTACCAACTATTATAAATCATATCCTTTATTGTAACATATGATTTTTTATATGAATATATTAGTAAATATCCAAATCGATTTAATAAGAGATATGTTAAAAATAAATTTGATATGTAAATTGAGTTAAAACCTATAAAACTAAAATCCGTGTAGTACACGGGTACTAATCTAGTTGACAATATTTAGGTCAAATACTACCCGTATATATTTTTCTAATAATTAAATTTATCTTCTTTTGTATCTATTTAATTAGTTTATAACTAATAATATAAGTACTCAATTTTAAATTTTAAAAACATTCTCTTATTCATATTAACCGGTGTATTAGATTGTAATATAATCCTCATGGGATTCAAAATATATACTAAATGTGTTTTTTTATAAGACTTATAATAGTTAACTAGTATATTTTTTTACCAAAACACATGTATTACACGGGAAACTATCGTAGTCGTTAATCGTTATACATGGATTAGTAATAGTAATTGTTATGTGCAAATAGTAAAATTTAAACTATGTCTATGATCTATCTCGGGTATTAGTTGGGCCGACCCAATGTCATAGCCGACATAAAGAAGGCTAGCTATAGGTGAGGTCCAATGTTCATTTGGAGTTTTGTGGAGCAAAGCAAGAGGGTCATGACATGGGTCACATCATAGCACTTTCAAATCATTATACATGTATTTCGTGTTTCTAACATAAATACACTACTTTCGAGTTGATCCGAGCGTCATAGTGTTTTCACAGTTTCAATTTTTTCATCTAAGGCGTGTTTCGTTTTGATTGCAGGGTTTTAGATGATATTGAGAATCGGGATGGGTCATGTCATCTTCTTCATGTTGGAACATTAAACCAAGCCTATGTGTGCGGCCATTAGTTTCGACATTAACCTTCTTAACCATCTAAACTTTCTAAAAACTAACTTTAAAACAATATTTTTCATTAACTTAAACACAAACAAATGTATCTATCATTATTATTATTGCTATTTGTATTTTCGTAATACATGTTCATATCATGTTATAATATACACTAGTTTAGTGTCCGCGCTACGTTCGGGAACACAACTTTCAAGTGATGCTTTTAAGGATATTCATGAATGTTCCAATCAGTTTTGAGACAAAACTGTGGTAAACCGGAACACATGATATACTTTTAAAATTAGACTTTTAGTATAGTAATATTATACTCAAATTTACTACACCATAAAGTGCTCAGTTTTATGGTGTAGTTTATTTTACAAAAATCGTATAAAAATGTTATGTATATTTATAAAACACTGAGGTCTTTAATTGTATGTTATTATTAACTTTATCCATAAGTTTCATTTTGAAACCTTATCAAATATAAACCGACTCATGTACACCCCTTGTAGTAGAGGGTTAAAAATATAAATACTCTTAAATTTTTTAGAATTCTCTAAAATATTAGGGTACCAAAAATGTCATTAGTTTTATTATAATATATTTTATATACATATTTTAAATAAAAAAATCATTATTGTGAGATAAACTCTCATATGATGCCACATAAGCCAAAAGCTTTAAAATTATGCCACATAAGCTTTTTACGTTTTGATATATTATATAAAGATATATATATATATAATAAAATATGATTTTGAAACTTTAAAAATAGTTGTTTAGTTTTTTTATTTTGTGCACTAGAATTTAAAAATATTAAGAATAGTTGTCTTTTGAGTTTTATATTTTGGCCACTATTATTTTATATGTTGACCCTTCGGATAGTGTTTTCAATAGTGGGATTAGGTGGCGTTTTTAGTTTAAAGTTAGATATCATTTTTTTGTTGTTGAGTAATTAACTCGTGTATGGTTTTAGTGGTCGTGATGATGGAAATTTTCCAATCAGAGCCGCTAATAAACGGTATACACATTACGCTATATAATAATAGTTTTGTTAATATTCTAAATTCAACTCTTAGAAAAAATAATATTATATTCTATTTAAAACTATGCAAGTTTTAATTGGTTTTTAATC
The DNA here is from genome assembly GCA_030867185.1 of Tagetes erecta. Classification (NCBI taxonomy): domain Eukaryota; kingdom Viridiplantae; phylum Streptophyta; class Magnoliopsida; order Asterales; family Asteraceae; genus Tagetes; species Tagetes erecta. The sequence goes on along the minus strand of CM061488.1, from coordinate 6,611,699 downwards.
ATCTTAGTAGTGTATTATATTACTAGTGTATTATAGGACTACCTAAGGGCAATAAGAGTACCTATAAAGTGAAGTAGTCACAAACTCCACCAATGAAATTGTGTAATGTCATTTTATCATTTTTCACATCTTCTCTCTTCTTACCTCTTTAGACCCACGATGACAAGATAAAACATTAAACTCAATTGAAATCCACCAGTTGCAAAATCTAGTCGTTGAAACCATTGATGCTCTCCACCTCGTGACGACGTCCCCACCTCGTTTCAGAACTCGCAAGACCACCTTGACACACCTTGGTGGTGCACTCGCGAGACGAGATGGTCTCGTTGCCCACCTCCATTGTGCACTAGGTAGCCTAAACAATAAAGTAAGTTTATATTATGTGTTTTACTATTTTATTTATTTGGTTTTTAACTCATCCGATCAGCAGACAAATAAGATGACTAGTTTGGTTATAAAAACATTATACATACACAAATACACAAGAACATAGTACTAGGAAAATAGATACACAAAATGTTCCATTTTTTCCATATCAAAGTAAAGTTACATATGAAATCAAAACCACACCACTTCCCAATTACCTTTATATACCATTCTTACTATTAATTACTACTCATGTTTAAAATACATTATACTGGCTTTCAAAAGCAAAAACTTGTTTATTCTTTACTAAATAAAAACCACTCTTCCTTCCATTCCAAACACTTAAACCCGGAAGCCGTCCCGCGGTTTAAGCAAGTTTCCGAGGCTTCCGAACGCTCAAAAGCTTCACGTCATCAATAACCGGTCCACAAAGCGATGAAAAGTCATCACTTCTCATCGTATAAAACGTACTATAAAACATGATCCTCGTTCTTGTACTTGTTGCCACAAACTTAAGAACCGCACGCTTGAACCCACCTTTACCCTTTGACATATACGGTACTTTTAAAGTTTCTTTGTTCGCGAACGCCTCAACAACCATGGACCCTTCACACGCGTTGCTAGCATCACCAACGGTGAAGAATAATTGGTAAGTTTTCCCAACCACGGTTCTAGCCACTTGAGCTATAGCACTCTCTTTACCAGCCACAAGCTCAACCGCCCGTCTTCCTTGTGGGACCGAGAAGTGGTCCGCGTCAATGTACTTAACGGCTTTAAGTGACTCGACCATCCAAGCCGGGAGCGGCGAATGATCGTCTTCGATGTTTGGTGGAACCAACACACCCCATGATGTGTTTGGAAAGATGTATGGACCTTCCTCAAATCCTCCATTTTTTAGTATGTTTGCTGCATACATTTAGGTAATAGGTTCAAAATTTATATTGACATGAAGGGGACATGGTTTAATAGTAATAATAAGATGAAATGCAAATATTTTGATCCACAATATATGATGCATGTATCAATGATCATAGCCACCATGTACTTTGATTTTGTGTGGCATAGGTACATTAAAGTGCTGGATTTTGTGTCATATGATTATCATTTGTATATGAATGGTCGTGTTTCAAATTTTCAATAACTAATAGTGTATAGAGCCCACTTTATACATTATTTTGCCCATAAAGGCAAAAATATATTTTTGAATTTTAGTAACTTAAAATATTAAATATGATATAAATATTGATAATAATTCATATTGATAATTTTGTCGATAACTAAATTTTACTTTTGTTGTCAAGCTACTCTGAATTTTAATTTTTGTTTTAGAAAAACATTTCTATATCAAAAAACACATAAAAAGTTACGATAGGTCTTAAGTAACAATTAACACTATCATATCTCAAATTGTCGGTATGAATTGTTATCAACCAATGAGTCATAGTTTTGATTATTGAAAACCATCTTGTATTTTCTAAATTGTTTTGAGGATCATAAAATCGCTCATTTTTCAACGATCTCGAATCTGTTTTCACGTTTTTTTCTTTAGTTTTTTATTACAAAGTGTAATATAAAAAGTTGTGTAATACGGATTAATTAATCTCGCAATATCTCTCGTCCTTTATGAGTTAGACATATTGTAACGTGTCAAAAGGCATTCAACGTTTTGTAAAATTCCCACAAACTTGTACATGTGTACAAAACTAAATGACATGAAAGTTGTATCCTAGTTAATTCATACATAGACCCACCAATTGAAATGAAGGTCATGCATTTATTGCAAATAAAAAACAAATAAAGTGCCATCTCAATTACTTAGGGAAACAATAATCATATACTTTGAAGATCTATTTTTATGTTCATGTTCGTTTATTTAATTAACTAAATTAAATTAACATATTTATGTATGTTTCGTTCATGTGCATATTATTTTAATAAGAAAAACTCAAAATATGACTATAAGTTAGTTATTTATGAAAGTTAGTTAAATGTAAAGATTTAACTCACCTCTTGATGGCCTTGGAGGGTATAGAGCTTTGATCGCGATGGAATCAATAAGCGGACCACATGCGGGATCCTCCTCAACTCCAGGGTTGTGTAACTTGATAGTAGCTTTAGTATCTTCAGCTTGAAAAGCCCAAGCATACGAGTCCCATCCGCTACTGCTATACAATGTTTGCATTGGTAGCACCCCAAAATCTGGTGCTACCGACACATTTAATGTCTCTTCTTGAGCACATGTTCGAGCAGCACTAAACGTGATGGAATAATACATTCCTTTAGTCACGTTTATGGTTTGCTCGATTGTTGCTTCATTTCCTAGCCTAACAGCATAGGCTCCCTCGGGAACGACTAGCAACATGTCGCCTTGCTTTTGCCCTGATTTGATATACTCAATAAAACCGAAGGTCGTCCATCCGGGGATCGCATCACTTTTCAACACCTCCGTACCTTTCATGTCCGCAGGTTTTGGCCCAAGCTCAAAGTTCCCATTATATAACAAACCTACATTCATAGGACGAAAGAATAAACGAATAATTACCGACTGTATCACTACAACAATTAACCATAACGAATAATGCTCAATCACTAGGTACTATTTGTGCTTCAGACTAGAGGTGATCATTAGCCAAAGCAAGCTTCAAACTAAACTAAAATTCGACTCGTTTAACTTAAAAATCTTAAGAAACTAAAGTACAACTTGTTTCTAAGTTTTTTTTTAAATGTTTGATATCTAATGGTTTTGAGTTTATTTTTAACTAAAAAACATGTAAAAATAAGAAACAAGAAATATATTTGTTTCAATTAAATATAATAATATATCACTTAAAATTGTAGGACAAAAATATTAAATTAGTAAAACAATTAAAGTATATCATGTCTACTTCCATCAAGTTTCATTCCAATTCTAGACAGCGTGGCGTAAGCATGTGCCCACCCACGTGCATTTGCAGCCTGTTCATGTACAACCATCTGATGCGTGCATTGTACAACTTATTACGCCCATTTGACCATTTCTCTGGCTGTTCTTGCCTAATAAAATTATATATTTTTATAATTTTATTTACTTGGATAAGCGAGAACAAAAAAATTATACTCTTTTTTAGTTTTTTAATAATCAAGTTAACTAATATTCACATTATTAATTATTTTTCACACGTTCAGATGCTAGATTTTTTTAAACTTCGATTGATGTAACAAAAAACTTTTATACTTAAATGAAACGTAATAATCTAGTTTGAAGCTTCAACTTGTACCTGTGTATGTAAATTGAAATTATGTCCGACACATGACACATTTTTCTTTACTTTAATTCCTTAGGCTTTTTTGATTTTTTTTTCAGTTTTTGTTCTGAATTCAACGAACTAGTTATTTATAAAACTATTAGAAATAGCAACCCCATCACGGAAATTAGGATCAAAATTTAATGAGAGACGTAAACTGTTAATAAATATAACACAATGCTCTTACGTAGAGTGTAAGACCTTCAAGACACGAAAATTGCAATTTACTCTGTTATAAAAAAATGTGAAAATAGTTTTTCTCTTCACAAATCTCACAAGTCACAACCTAACTTCAACGTGTTAAAGTCCCTCAACTTTTAAATATAAAAAAAATTACAAAAAATAAAAATAAAGTCAAGTTTATAGAGTGAATAGAAGTCATTTTAAGACATGTTTAAGATATATAAACAATAGAACTTTGTGTTTTGTGTTTATAGAGAAAAATAGTGTGTGATTTACCGTCGGTGACTGCGACGGTGGTGTGAATGGTGGCGCATAGTAGCAACACCGACAGCATGGTGGCTGCTTCCATAATTGATATCTTGCTGTACATTTGATTTTATGATAACTAGTGAAAAGAGGGATAAAGTGGATTTGGATTGAAAAATTGGTGTGCAAAGGCCCAATTATATGCATGCAAACTCCTATAAATGCCCTCATCCTTTCGGATATTAACTAAACTACCCCTTGCCCATTTCCAGCCATTTTTTATTATTATTATTATTATTATTTATTTATTTTAGACTGGCTCCGCTTTCATATACATCCTCCCTAGTACCCGTCTATCTCATTCGGGATAAGATAGGACAAGGTTTGGATCAATTCATGGTTACATTTTAAGCCTAAAAAAACGTAGTTACCATGGATATAATTTTCTATGATCACGTTTAAACTTGAGACCTTTCACAATTCGATTTCGTATAAAGAAGTGATTATATCAAAATGAGAAGTGAAGCAAAATCGAATAATGTGAGACTCTTCATGACGAAGAAAGTAAAGGTTACGAGTGACAATTGTCAAATTGTTAATATAGATTAGTTATAAACATTATTGTTTTGTAATATCATAACCTGTAATTGAATGTAGAGGGAAAAAAACTCGGTTCCCTATCTAACCTGGAACCATATATACCCAACCTTACCCAAACAGCCAAGCATAGCCACTTTCCAGTTGCTTAGAAAAAATGGAACTAGAACCACCGCAACTGATTCCACCTCTACTCAATTATTGACTTTGTTGATTAAAACTGGACTTAACACCCTACCATGAACCAATATTTTTAAAAACTCGGTTTGTGCACCTCTATATTTGAATGGTTTTCGATATATAATAATTTGAATGTTATTAACGAAACAATTAAAACACTGCAATTACTATAAACACAAATCTCAGGATTTAATTACTGCTTAACAGAAAAAAATCGCATGTTTGGCTCTATTCTTTTGGCTTTCACTTATCATTAGAAGCAAAGACTAAAATAGTGGTAAAGATGTATGTTTTTATTTTTTCTATTAAGAGATGTTAGGTTTGAATGTTTGATATGTAGATTTACATTGAAGTTAAAGTAGGGTATATTAAATTCATAGTTAAAATAAATAGACATGACAAAACATTGGGTTAGAAAGGGCAATGACTCAATGAGTCGGTCGATTTATGAGTGGCATAAGTTTTATTTAATTATATAATAATTATATTTTAAAAAAGGTTATGGAATTATATTTAAAATTTTGAATATCTAGCTAGCTAGGAACATATACACATGGATAACCACATAAATATGAAAACGACATATTCAGTTTTGGTTCTGCGAATCAGTGAAGTGATTCACTTTGTATACATACAATTATTTTAAGTACTATTTTTAACATTAACTCCATCTATAAATAAATTCTATTTTCCAAAGTACCGATATTGTCATTAATATGGGGTTTTCTATAACAAGATTAATTATCACATTGTCATTAAGCATGTGTTTTTTACAGAGAATTTCACTAAACGACCTAGCAATCTATTTTTTTTAAAAACGATTAAAGATATCAATAATCAATGTAATAAGAGGCTGGTCCTAAATACAAGATAAGATGAAAAAACAAGCTAACAAGTAACTAACAAAACATATGAGTAAAAATACATATAACTAACGAATTGTTATTCACTTATTTGAACACCCACATTCTTCTTTTTATATCTATTTATATATACATGTATATATATATATATATATATATATATATATATATATATATATATATATATATATATATATATATATATGGGAGTGATTAAGAGAGAACTCTATAATAAATTGAGAATTTGAAAACTACTAAAATGACATGGAATGGAATTTTAAAGAGGAGGACAAAATTAGAACTTTAAATATATAAATCTTTAAACATTTCTATCTTTTGCATATGTTTTTTTAAATTGTAGTATACGATATTATATGTTTTTAAATTGAAAAAAAGTGAATATGATGTTATTATGCACCTAAATTATATGACAAACTATCAAACCTACGTACTTTGATAAAATAACAAAAGTTCTTTGATATTGATTTCGATGATACCATCACAAAAAACGACATTGTCATGCCTTAATTCTATTTTTTGATTTTTCTCACATAATCGTATTGGCATTGCTAGCAATTACTTGGTTCACGTTATGTGATGTGGTATGAATATGTGTAGTAGAGGCATATCACAATACCAATTATACGAGTCATGTTATATTAATATGTTAGTTGGAATTGAGAAGCCAAATTGACGTACGATCGATTTTTAAAAGGCGAGTAATCTTTTACTAAAATAAATGACGATTTTGAGTAAATGGGAAAGATAAGAATTATGATATAAAAGAAGAAAAATGAGTCGTCCATTAAAATTGAATAAAGACCAATGAGTTAAGTTTTCTAATAAAAATAATTTAAGTTATTTTATCGAAGCTACGTAATTTTAATGGTGTTACGTGTAACTTAGGTGCATAACATCACCGTATTCACTATTCTCTTTTAAATTTTATAGTATTGCATATATGCAGTATCGTATACTACATATATGTAGTATCATACTACTACATATATGTAGTATATGTAGTATTGATGCATTATTATCTTATACCTTGAATTTCACGTTTATTTTATTTTGTTATGATATTTATCGTTTGTTTATTAGTTTATGAGAACAACTATTGGTTACCAATAAAGGCCAACTTTTTACATTGGCGCATCTTACTCAATCGGGTTCGCGAGTCTCGCTCTTGAAAAGAGGCGTTCCAGTTGGGGCCTCCTTATGTCCTTTATGTAATAGGTTCGAAGAGGATATCCACCACCTATTTGCTTTTTGCTCTTTCGCTCGTGAGGTATGGTCGTATGTGGGAATTTTGGGTAAAACAGCCTATCACCCCTCAAGCTCTTTAGACATCATTTTGGACACTAATGGCTACGGATGGCGTACTGGGTCAAAGCAGCACAAAGTGATTCAGTCTATTCTTAAGACGACTCTTTGGTGTATTTGGGGAGCGAGAAACAATTGGATCTTTCAACGCATAGCTTCTTGTCCAAAGAAAGCTTTTGATGAAATTAAGATTTTCAGTTTTCTTTGGGTGAAAAAAACTCTAGCTTCTTGCTAGCTTTTTTTAATATAACTCCGCCTTTCAAAAAAACAAAAAAAAACATCCCCACAATCTATGTTAACGAATGTTGAACAACTTTTGGGATGAAATTAAGATTGTATCACTTACTTTAACATTAATAACAAGACATAATTTATTTACGTAGTTTTTTTCTAAGCAACACTTTTATCTTCTAAATGCCCACTTAATCAACCTGCGATCGTAGAGATTTAATTAAGCTCACATCATTTTCTTGAGACAATCACCAATAACCTTAGGTCACAAGGTCATGTTGCATGGAATTGAACCAACATCGATTTTATAGGAAGCAATCACCTATAACTTTTATAGAGCATTGTTTTTTAAGGAAATTTTATTGTACTTTTTTTTCTCTATCAAGACCTAGAATTGGATAGTAAATTTGGTTATAATAGCATCTGACCATCTGTTTTATGTTTTTGGTAAAAGAAAGTGTGTCTGATGGTTCGGTCAGTTGAACCGGTCATACCAGGATTCGGAGATGACACCGAACGGGTCTATATATGTTTGTTTTTAGCATAAAAAATTGGCCGGTTTAAACCGGTTGACCGGTTGGATCAGATCGGAAAATAGATTTTTTTTTTAACTTTTTTTAAGTTGATTGTGTCTTTAAAATTAGATTATCTTTGTTTAAACCTATAGTATTAAACTTAAATGTTTGTTTAACATAATTAATGTGTTTGTTTTATAGTTTTAGAACTTAAAATACTTGTGTTTGAGAGTCTGACTTATATTTAATTTGAAATATATATATTTATTATTTATATTGTTCAACACCGATCCAACCAATTCAACCAGTCTAACCAGTGAAGTAGTATGATGACCAATTTATTATGCGATCCGATTCTAAAAAAACATTGATCATCACACCATTAAATAAATTTTGTTCTAGGAAATAATGCAAGTATTGTTGGGTCCAACCGTCCAAACTTGTGTCCCGTATTTATTAATTAATTAAATTATTGAGCACAAATTTATCTCTTTATCACACGAGATAATTTAAGGTAAAACCTACTTTGTCTCACCCTCTCTATATATATTTAACTAATAAATGAAATTTTACCAGGTATCTTTCTTTATTTATTTTTTTTCTTTTCAATTTTTTTTATTACATCGTTTTCTTGATCCACATCAACAAAGTAATAATTTACAACAAGATGGCAGGTAATTTACAACGTTTTCTTTCTTTATTTATTAAGCATAAATTTTAAGTCGTCTAAATGTCCAATACATTAACGAAGAGAGCTATAGTTAATTGACTTGATTCATATGATCATATCACTACATACACATACAAACACATATTCATGTATAAATGAATGATTTGACTTCCAAAAGTCAAAACATATATCTAGCTAGCTTCCTCCCTCATTCCTCTATCTATAACTAATTTATTTGCCGTCCAAAAATAACTTCAAATTATTTAGTAAACTAATTTTAATTATATTATATTTAATTATTAACATGCATGACAATGCTTGTGGAAGCAATATCAAATACATATCTAATATCAATCTCCTATGATATTTGTTTCTTTAAAACACGTACGTAGGACATCATCACAATCTCTAGCTCATGTACCCACATCACAAATATAAAACTCAAATGACATAAAGTTTATTATCATCAAATATGTGTATTGATCATGAATCATTGCAAAACTACCCGTCAAGGTCGATGACAATATCTTCGTTAAAAGGTGCGAGGGAATGCCAAGGATACGAAGTACGAACTCGTGTTAGATAGATCAAGAGCAATGGAATGTAGATAGATGCAAAATGGGTTGCAAAAGTTAGGTTAGGTATTAACTAGGGAGGGTTGCACCCGTACGTGTGGGTTGGGTGTCACATGGTTTGATCAAATATTGTTCATCTCCTAAGGTAGCGCAAAGCATCAAGGGTCCATGTTATATGCACTTATATGATTATATTTTCATTTTTCACTCATTTCTAAGTTTAGACAATTTGATCCACAAGTCTAAATCCTTTGTATAATTGGGAAGTTATATTAGTGGCCACAATTTAAATTAATTCAATAACTAATGAGTACATCTGAATCATGATTCATAGCAATGTTTCGACACTTAAGAGCCAAAGTTTTGACTTAAGTAGGCTAGGTTTTTTATTCAAAAGGGGATGACGGCGCAACTTGTTGTCCGTTTACCTGCCACCTTATTGCATATTCTTTAGTGTTTAAAATAATAAATAAAAGTGACTACCAAAAAAAATTGTCAAAAAACTAAATCTTTTCCCTCGGGTAGGGAAAAACTATCCATATCTTTAAACTTTACTAATAATTTTGTCAGGGTTTACATTGTATTGTATTGGATACTACGTGAGTGACCCGTGTACTATATGACCCGTGTATTATATGGACGAGTTAAAAAATTGATGGTAACTTACTTATGTATTAATGCATGCATATTAAGTACCAAAATATTTAGAACAAATACTTTTCTTGTCATTTTATTTATATTTGTAATTTTAACACGCGCGCACACACATATATGTGTTTATAGATGAGCTTATTTAATTCTTATATAATATAGCAAAACGTAAAAAACTTATTTGACGCATTTTTAAAGCTTCTGGCTTATGTGACGTCATATGAGAGTTTATCTCACAATAATGATTTTTTATTTAAAATATTTTATAATAAAACTAATTACATTTTGGTCCCCTAATATTTTGGAGAATTCTGAAAAATTTAAGAGTATTTATATTCTTAACCCTCTACTACAAGGGATGTACGTGAGTCGGTTTATATTTTATAGGGTCTAAAAATGAAACTTATGGATAAAGTTAATAATAATATACAATTAAAGACCTCGGTGTTTTATAAATATGCATAACATTTTTATACGATTTTTTTTTAAAAATAAACTACACCATAAAACTGAGTATGGTGTAGTAAATTTGAGTATAATATTGTAATACTAAAAGTCTAATTTTTAAAAGTATATCATGTCTTCCGGTTTACCACGGTTTTGTCTCAAAACTGATTGTAACATTCATGAATATCCTTAAAAACATCACTTGAACGTTGTGTTCCCGAGCGTAGCGCGGACACAAAACTAGTAAAGGTATATATGAAATATTCAAACCAAAAGACATGACTAATTATGAAGCTCTAATGATAATAACTGATTAAGATTAAAAATAAATTTTTTTTTTTATGAGGAATGTGGGTTTGACATGTGACGAACTGACATTACAATATAATAACTTATTAGTCATGTATCATAATATTTACAAACTTATTAGTGTATATTCAGTTTTTTATGTATATTGAAATAGATTATTTGATAATAATATAATCTAACTATTCTAATAATTGAGTAACACATTCACATGTTACCATTTTAACTACTCAACATAGGATTTTGCTTAGGTGTCATGTTTAAATTAATTTGATGAGAATTTTTAGACGGGTCATGGTATGCTCCATATTCGAAATAACCCGATATGTTTAAATTAAAAATTTACAAATTATCATCAATTATCTCCTAATCCGATATGTTCAAATACAAAATTACCAATTATCATGATCTATATCTTAACCCGATATGTATCAAGTATCATGAATTATCTCCTAACCTGATATGTTCAAATAAAAAACTTATCAATTATTATGATTTATCATAACCCGATGGAGCCAACTTTTCACCATGCAAGTTGATGGAGCCAACTCCTTAAATGTTATATATTTACAAATTGTTAAATATAATGGTTATAATTTCTTTATAAATATTACTATTTAACCCGTGTGTAACACACGGGTATTAAACCTAGTAAGAGATATGTTAAAAATAAATTTGATATGTCAATTGAGTTAAAACCTATAAAACTAAAATCCATGTACTACACGGGTACTAATCTAGTTTTATTAATTAAATACTAATACGTTAGTAAGTGTGTGCATGTTAACTTATTGGAAGATATCAAGAAGTTTAAGTTTTTTTAATTAAAAATAAGCTAAATTTAGATGGTTGGAGTGGTTCGGTTTTGATGTTTTACATATACTTCAGTGTTTTTTTTCTTTTCGATTCTAACTTCTGGCTAGTTCTATTTTAATAAACTTCACACTTGCCTTTAAAGAAACTTAAATCCGTAAGTCCCAACTTATTATTTTTTTTTGGTTTATTTTTTTTATTTAAAATGACATGATGAAATCTAGATTTGTGTTTGTTTGGAATGAACAAGTTGCATGTGCATGTAAACTATCTATCCAACATGATTTGCAGCCCTTGACCCCCATAATTTAATTTGAAGGGTTGCATTTCAGCATTTAATCCTATGCTTCATGTAATATAATTCAAATCATTAAAGACTATACCTGATTATAATATAACAAAATGATTTTTGGTTATTTGATATTATTTGAGAGTTTTTTCTTTCTATATTAATAAAGAAGTAAATTTTGTTAAATGACATTCTTTCAAGCATAATATATCATTGTCACCTCATTTTATCCTATGTGTCATTCTCAAATTAATCATCTCAATTAAATTAAATACTTCGTATCTTGTTTGATGATTAAATCAATCTTGCATAATTATTTGTCAAAATTTATTTCATTTAATATCATAAAGTTTGAATTTAAAAATCAAGTATGATTTTTATTGCCTATTTTAATCCACCTTAAAGGATTTTATATCTTGTACAATCGAAATTGAATGGTTTAACGAAAAATTTCTCCAATTTCGCCTTCATAATAGTAAATTTAAAACGAAGAATTCTTAAAAATTCGTCATAATAATATTATCATTAAAATTTGTTACGCTTTATTAATTCAAATTCAAAAAGCTATATATCCATACACTCAAACTTTTGAAGAAAAAAAATTTTGATTTTTATCTCTAAGTATATAGTTATTGTATAATGAAGCAAAGTTTTGTTTTCTAACTCTAATACCTCAAATTTCTAAGTCATGAAAATTTAACATCAAGCTATTTCATATGAAAAATACAAGATTATTTAATAATTATTTAATATATTTTAATTAACCTGTGTATTATACGAATATCTAACCTAGTATGTATATGTATATGTGTATATATATATATATATATATATATAATAACATATTAGTATAACACAAACGAACATAAACGACACTTTATCGTACGCTCATGAACATAAACGAACGAACGCGGGCTTTGTTCATGTCCGTTCGTTTAACTTACTGAACGAAATGTCTTTTTCGTGTTTGTTTGTTATTTAAACGGATGGACACAAACGAACTTCCCGTCGAAAGGTTCTGTTCGCTGAAAGTTCGGTTTGTTTACAACCCAAAATATAACAATTACCAACTTATCTATGTATATTTAACATATGTAACTGCATTTAATTTTTTTACAACGGTAGTTAGCATAACGATTAGACCATTGCATTCAAAAGATGCAGACGTCCAGTGAAATGACCGAGTTCAAAACCCTGGCATGCCCCCATAACCGGTGATTAAAAGCGGTATAGTGAGACTATTCCAAAGCTACAATCGCATTCATATAACTTATATATACATATATATAAGGTTAAGAGTAAACTGCAGTTTTGGTCCCTGTGTTTTGATGTCATTAACAGTTTTAGTCCCACCTTAACAGTTTTGGTCCCTGTGTTTTTATTTTCTAACAGTTTTGGTCCCGAACACTAACTCCATCCAATTTTCCGTTAAGTCTCTCACACATGCGAAGTAAAAATGTCATTTCTCTCACTATTTTTGACAAATGACTTAATAAAAATGTTAACCTACATGATGACTTAGATAAAAGAGATGGAGAATTGACATTTTTACCCTTTAGATGTGGGGCGCGTGTGAGAGACTTAACGTAAAATTGGATGGAGTTAGTGTTCGGGACCAAAACTGTTAGAAAATAAAAACACAGGGACCAAAACTGTTAAGGTGGGACTAAAACTGTTCATGGTATCAAAACACAGGGACCAAAACTGCAGTTTACTCTAAGGTTAAACACTCATGTATCACGTGGGTTTGTTTACTAAAATACTAAATTAAATAGTTGGTTAATAAGATTTAAGAGTTAAAATGATTTTTTGAGATAAGAGGTCATTATACACAAGCTGAAGTCTTTATAAACCTTTTTAAGTGTTTATCTAAACATTTTTATAGCAAATAATGACCTAATCTTTTTTTAATCTATAAACCAATTGTTATCATTGTTGGAACTATTTTGTGTGAAAACAAAATATTATTTATTTTGTGAAAAAACAAAATAATAAATTGAATTGTTTGTTTTCAATTTGAATTCTAGCATATGATGTTACATCTTTGACTTAAATTCATTTGATTATTCAACATAACATTCAATTGGATGTTACATCTTTTGAGTAAAGATGACAATTATGTTTCAACTTCTTAGCTCACTATAAATACTAGGGTGAACCTAGTTGTGAGAGAGACTTGAACTCACTAAAACATGTTCTTGATTTCTCTCATTCTTCAAAAGTTCTTACAACACTCTCTTCTTCTCAAAATGCATTTTCGGGTGTTAAAGTCCTCCCTGGCTGTACACACAGTTTCGGCCGTTGTACCCTGGGAAACATTCGAGTTCTCTTGGGAGACTCGGAATTTGTTTTAAGGGACCCGTGTCAATACACGAAGCCTCGGCCACCAAGTTTTTTTTCTTCTTATGTACTCCTTTGTTTCTTTTTTTCAGTTGTAATTCTCGTATTGTAATTTACCGCTTTATTTGATTTATGTATTGTAATTGAATCAATATAAGTATTTTTAATTTTTTATACGAACGGTTCCTACAATCTTAAAACAAATTTTTTTTAAATCACCGTTCGTATTTAAAAAAAATGAATAAGTCATTGTTTGTCTCTCAAAATTGAACTTAGGGGGGGGGGGGGAGGAGTGGTTGACGAGCTTGCCGACAAGGAAGACAAGCTCACGAGGACATTACCCCTTGCTAAACAAGGAAGGAAAACGAGATCATGGACGAGTTATGAATCTCGTGGACGAGGAGGAAGAAAAGACATTGAATGTTAGTGTTTAACCATTGAATTTTTGTTCCTTGTTGACAAGCTTGGGAGATCCACTCCCACTTCAAAGAGGTGTAAAACTAAAATTTTTGTTCTATAATTTAATTGGTTGAACAAGTTCCTTTTGAGAACCTTGAGAGAACCTTGGGAGTACCACTCCCTCCTCCCTTACACTTGACTTCGTTTAAGAACTGGTTTTATTTTCAATAAAGTGATTCATATTCCTTTTACCAATTGTTGGTTTTGATTGAGTGTTCTAAATCACGTTCTCAAGATATATTGTATTGAAATCAATTTTTGGTTTTAATTTTCATAAAAAAAGACTACTTGTTGATTTGTTCAATTTACTATGTGGTTCTAATCAAAATTTGGGTCATATTAGTTATGACTAATAAGGATTAAGTTATGAAATTTTGTCTTTTTTCCGTGTGAATGAAATATGAACTTTATAAGATTCATTATTATTAAGTTGTAGATATAGATCACACATTGGAAAAGAGAGGAAATGGTTTTTGTAATCGTTTATGTTGAGAATCAATTAGGAAATGTTTAGTTTATATAAACAAACAAAACATTAAAATGATTTTTTAATCATTTATGTCTAACAAATGTGTTAAAAAAGGTTTATATTATATATACATACAAAGCTTCATAATGATTTTTGTAATCATTTATGTCTAACAAATGTGTTAGAAAATGTTTATATTATATACTAGTTTAGTGTCCGCGCTACGCTCGGGAACACAATATTCGAGTGATGCTTTTAAGGATATTCATGAATGTTCCAATTAGTTTTGAGACAAAACCGTGGTAAACCGGAACACATGATATACTTTTAAAATTAGACTTTTAGTAAAGTAATATTATACTCAAATTTACTACACCATAACGTTTTATGGTGTAGTTTATTTTTTTAAATCGTATAAAAATGTTATGTATATTTATAAAACACCGAGGTCTTTAATTATATGTTATTATTAACTTTATCCATATGTTTCATTTTTAGACCCTATCAAATATAAACCGACTCATGTACACCCCTTGTAGTAGAGAGTTAAAAATATAAATACTCTTAAATTTTCAGAATTCTTCAAAATATTAGGGGACAAAAAATGTAATTAGTTTTATTATAATATATTTTATATAGATATTTTAAATAAAAATCATTATTATGAGATAAACTCTCATATTACGCCACATAAGCCAGAAGCTTTAAAATTATGCCACATAAGCTTTTTACGTTTTCCTATATTATATAAGGATACATACAAAACTTCATAATGATTTTTGTAATCATTTATGTATAACAAATGTGTTAGAAACATATTTGTTTTATATAAATAAACAACACTGTAAAATGATATTGTAATCATTTATGTGTTCTGGAAAATCGGAAGGAAATTGATTATTTTATAATCAAACTAAATTTATTTAAGTATGAAATTAAATTAAAACTCATTAAGTATGAGATTAACTTGGTTGTTTTATTTTATAAACACAAGGCTTAAAAATGGTTTTTGTAACCATTTCACTATCGTGTTAGAAATAATTTATTGTTTAACAATATGAAGCTCTAAACACGATTTTAAGCAATCGCTTATTTTCTAACAAGCATGTTAGACCCGATTTATTTTACATAAATCATCCGGACGTTATCTGATAACTACATAAATCATTCGAACGTTATCTAATAACTCGAAAATGTGCCGGGGGGGATGTCATACATGCGGCCATTTATCTTTGAAATAAGATACCTCACAAGAAAATGGATGAAAACCCTTATGAGATTTGGACGGAAAGGAAACCATCATACAAATACTTGAAAGTGTGGGGGTGTCTAACAAAGGTATTTATACCGGAGCCAAGGTTCAAAAGATAGGACCCAAAAAATTGTTACGTAAGCACAATAAGGTACTACAAGTATTCTCAACGGGGTTATCAAGATTGACTATGTGAAGTCAAAAGATAACATTGTGAACCAACATACAAAAGGCTTAAGCAGAGAGTTAGTACTCAAGTCGTCAATTGGAATGTGACTAAAGCCCATGAGATAAGTGAATGCAAAGGAAAACCTAACATATGTGACTGGAGATCTTAAGATCTAGGTTCAATAGGACAACCTAACATCATAAACTACGGTCAATGTGGGGGTTCCCGAAAACAATAAAGGGAGTTAACCTTAACACTTCCTAGCCCATTCTTATAATGACTAGTCACATGACATGAGGATAAGCATAACATATGGTTATTGATCTAGTGAAATCATCATAACCTAAATGCTTTTAATGATTTTTGATAATCACCTATGTGAGAGAGAAATGGGGTCGCTTCGAATGGATTTGTGGGGAGCGCAAATCCTAGAGCTCTCGCAGAACCAGGCTAGTGATCCACGACCATAATGGACACGGCAATGAGGGGTTGACCAGACCAGGAATAGTAATGTGTGATGTGTATTGTCGTTAGGGGAGTCAGTCGTGTCGGGTTGGCGGGTTAGCGGGTTAAAGGACCGCGGGTTGGCAGGTTGACGGTGTGACACTCCGACCCATACGAGAATAAAAAGACTTAAAAAAAAATGTATTCTACGCGATACGCGCAGATGAGGCTCTAGCCTGCGCGTATCGCCTAAGGCGAGCAAACCCGGGTACGCAAAACAGGGGCAGCCGCATTATTCGACGAAACCACCCCTCCTACGTGATACGCGCAGGAGGAGTGTGGATGTGCGCGTATCGCGTAGCACGCGTTCACCAGCTATAAAAGGAGGCCGACCCCCCCTTCACTTCTTGCACCAATCCCTCTCTCTCTCTAGCTTTCTCTCTCTAAAATCCGGCCTAAAACACCCGGTGAAGTCCCGACGAAGTCTCGGCGGGTTTCCGACAAGAAACGGAAGCCTCCAAAAGTTCGGATCGAGTGCGGTTTTGCTCACAAGGCGCCTACGGAGTATCTTCGGTGTTCGGTAAGACTCGTCTTTAGATTTCTTCGAGTACTTACCATTTTATATATATATACACCTTAGATATTAAACGGGACGGGAATCCCGTCATTGTAGTAAACGGTGTCCTCCCACACACGTGAGCTCGAGACTGCTGAACGAGGCGAAGTGCTGCTCAAGTCCAGAGAGACTTTCGTACCCAGGACCCCACTCTGCTCGATTCATTAGGTAACGTCTCAGATTCCGTACTCATTTAAGATACGTATGACTTAAGTCCATGGAAAAACCAGGGTTTTAGAATAGAACATTCCTAGTCATATAATATTACTAGGAACCCAATATGTTTTCAATAAACGATAGAATCGTGTGAGAAACACGAAGAAATATGGCTTTCAAATAGAATGATGATAAGAACATAGGATAACCCTGACTCAGATGCTAAAAGCACTCTGAGTGAAATAATTATGCCAAGGACTAAAGCCATCACTTAAGTCACTTAATGTGACTAAGGTAATGAAATGATAGGATTATCCCTAAGGGAATGAATCCTGATAAGTATGAAATGTTTACAGGGTTGTCTCAATTAGCCATCAGATCGTGATACTTAGGCTACACTAAGGTGAGTCTAACCGCCCCCTTTTATATGTTTTATGATTTCGGGGCTGTATCCGAGCTTGTATGAAAAGTATGAAATGTTTTTAAATGTATTGAATATGTATGTGGTTATAAGTAGATCGCTACCTGGTGATCAACGCATCTCAACTCCAGGTTCGTCCGGTTGTTATGTGAGTTGGTCCGCGGTAATAAGCTTCTTGACGAGTCATCCTGATTATTCGGGATGGCGGCTACATGCCACAGGGCAAGTCATTAAGGCAGGCTACGGGGGTAGATCTTCGAGAACTACCGGCCCGCCTCGGGATATGTATGCGTCTAGTTGGATCCAATTAGGTAGACTGACTGCTCGTAACAGGAAAGACACCCGATGCCCGGGATGTTATGAAATGTTATGGCATAGATTTGCCATATAGGTGTCTTAGATAATCCTGTATGCGGTATACATATTAGCAAGCATTACGTCAGATGACGTCACCAAGTGGCGTAATGAAGAGTTGACTTGTAGATAACTTATTACCACACACATTGATGAATGATGGTGTCCAAATGTTTTGTATGTCTTACGTCATTGGTTACGACTCACCAACACGTAGTTGTTGATGTCTTTTAGCTCGTGATGCAGGTGAAAGAAATAACCGTGGACATTAGCTAGGAAGGCCTGGCTAGGGATGATCGGATGATAGTACTCCATATAGGAGGAAGGAAGATGCTTGGGAATAGTGTCTTTAGTTTTTATTATGATGTAACGCACTCACAGCGAGTGTTAGACAATGTTGTTACATTTAAACAATTAATGAAAAGTTTGAATTTGGGACCGTAATTGTGGTCTTTCATTAAGTCTTCCGCTATATTATTTTATTTGATTGGCTGATGTTATGCAATGTGTCCTGCCCTGGGAGTCGGGGTGTGACAGGTTGGTATCAGAGCCAATGGTTTTAGCGAATTAAGGTTCACATAGATCCTTAAGCTTTAACCGAGAGGCTCGAAAGACCACTAAGATAAGAAAAACCCTAGGAAATGTTATGAAATATGATGAGTAAATACTGATTGAACACCTAAGGAAATGAGACAAATACGCCTGATCAACGTAGTTGTCGATTATCCTTCGTGTGAGCAAGAAAATAATTACAAGTCATATGGATTAACTTAGAAACCTCGTCAGGAAAGGCGAAGGAACTAGGCAATTATATTTATACGATACGAATATTATATGCTTATATTTCGAATTATATAATAGGAAATGGTAGGAAAAAGCTTTCTCCTCCGAGCAATTGGTATGAGCAGATCGTCCTCCAAAAAGAGTAGTTCCAGTAATAACAACAACACTGAAGAAGGGGAACGTTCTGTTCAACCGCGAGAGCCTCACTCACCCGACGCTTCGGGTTACTATACTCACATACCCTCACCTACAAGGGCGATGAATGAGCCCCAGCAGGAACCCGAACCCCAGCCTCGTCGTGCACGGACCAGGTTGGTCGCAAAGAAGACGTTTCGGAGAGGCCATGTGGAGAGATTTAGGCTCACAGAAGCTGACTGGACTGCGATTCGCGAAGCCGAAAACGCCAACGATGACGAAGAAGATGAAGAAGATGAGGAAGAGCATGGGGAACAACATGAGGAGGAACCCGAAGAAGAACCCGAAGAGCACCACTCTCCCATTTTTATGATGACTGATAGCGAGAGAGCGCGGATCCAAGCCGAAATGGAAAGTGATAACGAAGAAGTGGAACGCAATGAATATGAGGAGGAGCCTGCTGAAGATGGAGACGAAACTGGGGGCGAAGTCGATCACCATCACCATCCGGAGGAGTCCATTCCTATGGATTATGAGTACAGCGACCAACCTTCGAGGGGAAAAGGGAAGAAGAAGATTAAGGAATTATCAAGCGCCAAGTCACGCGCTTTAACAATACCCAAGAGGGATCCTTATTTAGCACCATATGACTACAAGCAGCGGGAACGCGATGAGCTAGCCGAGGCAATGCGACGTAGTCATCATGAGTACTATCGTCAAGCCCACACAGCCCCAGCTTACCCGCATCCCTCGATGTACCCGCCAGTTCCCACCTACCCTCAACCCCCGATGTACTCACAACCTCCACCTATGTATCCGTCGCCTCCTATGTACCAATCACCACCAATGGGTTACGCTCCTCATCCGTACCCTATGTATCCATCCCCTCCATCCTACGCTCCGTACCCATATTCTCCACCATCTTATGCTCATCCAGTCTATCCCCCTCCTAACTATCAGTCACCTTACCCGTATCTCCCAGAACCCGGAAGAAGCTCAATGGGGGCAGGATCTTCTAGTCATCACTATAGCTTAGACCCTCCTAGGCGATCAACAGAAGATGCTAGGGTCATGGAACGATATCGAGTTCCACTTGAAAGTGATGAACAGAAGTACAAGGACGACGAAAAGGAAGAGTACTGGAGGAAATTCTTTGGGTGAAGATCAAGAAAAAGAAGAATTATGTTCTGAATTATGTTGTATTCTGAATTATGTTGTATTTGTATTCGAATTATGTTGAACTATGTAATATCGCACTACGTTTTGTTGTATTGAAATTATGTTGTAATCAGATCATTATGATTGGAATTATTATGTTTGAAATTATATTATAAAATCCCTATTATATGTTTCAGTACTTGAATCTAAAGCATTAAAAATAAACTGTATTAAAGAAATTGTGTCTGACAAGGGAAAAACGTTTAAATTATAGTATGGCTAAGGATAAAAGTAGCAAAGTGATTTCTGATGTTGGACCATCCACAAGGGCCAAAAATAAAGAAACAGTTGACCCTAATCAAGGCAAATAACCCTCCATTGAAGTCCACACAGAAGAGCCGCTAACCGCCGAACAAAAGCAAGAGGCGGAACAAATGGCTAAGTTCCAAGAAATGCTAAAGGCGGGAATCACCGCAGCTATGCCAGCAATTATTGCGGGAGTCACGAAAGTTGTGCTGAACAGTGGAGAGTCAGGAAGCAATAGAAGGAGAGACTCAAAGAAGAGTGAAATCGATTCCGATCTCCGCCATACCAAAAAGAGCAGTCATGGAAGCAGTAGCCCCAGTTCGGAAGATGACGATGAAGTTAACAAGCCCAAGGAGGAGGCAGGCCGAGACCCAAGAGCCAAGGGTTGCAGTTATAGGCATTACATGGCTTGCAAACCTGAACAATTCCGAGGAGACAAAACGGCTACTAATGCCCTGAGGTGGATTGAAGAAATCGAGACTACTCTCGAAGTGAGCGGGTGCAGCAATGAGGATCGAGTTTTATTTGCAACCCAATCATTCAAAGGATTGGCACACTCATGGTGGAAAACGGTGAAGGCTTCGATGAACCCAAGGAAGGCATCTGCAATGGGATGGAGAAATTTTCGTCAGAGATTTCTGGAAAAATTTGTACCACACCATGAAATCGAGCAATTGGAAGACGAGTATCTCCATCTGGAAATGAAGGGAACTGACCACAAAAGGTACACCGAGCGCTTCCTGGAACTGGTAGGATTATTACCTGAATTCACTGGGTCCGAATCCCAGAAGGTTGGGCGTTACATCTGGGGAATCATCCCTGAGATTCGTGGAGACTTGCGAACTTCCAAGCCATCCACCCTTCAAGCAGCTGTGGATCTAGCCGCCGAACTTACCGAAGATATTATCCGAGCAAGAAACAGCCGGATAACATCAGAGATAGGAGGAAGTGAGAACAAGAGGAGTTACGATGATCGGAAGTATGGGAAATCCAACAAGAGGAAAAGTGGAAAGGGATCAGGCCCTAAAAAATTCAGGAAAAATAACCAAGGAGAAAGAACGGGCCGTACCGAATGTGTAAAGTGTGGAAAGTTAGGGCACACTGCTGCCAACTGCTTAGCCGGTTCGGGCAAATGCTTCGGATGTGGACAAGAGGGTCACATCATAGCAAACTGCCCTAAAAAGACAAGGGACGGAAACGAAAAGGGAAGGACGATGGGCAAGGGAAATGCCCGAGTCTTCCAAATGACTGCAGAAGAAGCCCGCAACCACGACGATGTGCTCACTGGTATGTTTCCCGTTAATCATACCTACGCTTGCATACTGTTTGATTCAGGTGCAAATAGAAGTTTCGTTTCCGATGCATTTTTACCTTGTTTGAACGGCTTGATGGCCAAGTTAAGCATGCCATATGTTGTTGAGATAGCTAACGGCCTTGAGGTAAAAGTCGAAAATGCCCTTAGAAATTGTAACCTTAAGATCAATGGCCAAAACATTCCCTTAGAACTCCTCCCTATGAAATTAGGTGGATTTGATATAGTTCTAGGAATGGATTGGTTAACTAGACATAAGGCGCAAATTGATTGTGAGCGAAAAGTGCTAAAAATCGAATTGCCCGACGGTCAACAGGCAGAGATTAAGGGGGACACGCCGCGTAAAAGCTCCAAACTTTTGACGATCGTTAAAGCAAGCAAATATCTACGGCAAGGGTGCGAGGGATTCTGGTTATATCTTATGACCGAAAAGGGAGAGAAGAAGGAGATTTCAGAAGTCCCAGTAGTCGCAGAATACCCTGACGTGTTTCCCGAGGAATTGCCTGGTTTACCTCCAGACCGACAAGTCGAGTTCCACATCGACTTAGTGCCAGGCACAACACCGATCGCAAAATCACCTTATCGACTAGCACCATCGGAGATGAAGGAACTTATGGCCCAACTCCAAGAGCTATTGGAAAAGGGACTCATCCAACCAAGCTCATCACCATGGGGAGCCCCCATATTGTTTGTGAAGAAGAAGGATGGGACTTTAAGAATGTGTATCGACTATCGAGATCTTAACAAGGTGACGATTAAAAATCGATACCCACTACCCAGAATAGACGACTTGTTCGATCAATTACAAGGAGCAAGCTATTTCTCGAAAATAGACTTGAGATCTGGGTACCATCAAGTGAAGGTTCGAGATGAAGATGTGCCTAAGACAGCATTCCGGACTAGATATGGCCATTACGAATTTTTAGTAATGCCCTTTGGGCTAACTAATGCACCAGCGGTATTCATGGACTTAATGAACCGAGTGTGTAAGCCATATCTAGATAAGTTCGTGATTGTATTCATTGACGATATCCTAATCTACTCTCGTACCATGGAAGAGCACTCTGAGCACCTACGAAAGGTACTCGAACTCCTTAGAGGAGAACAGCTTTATGCCAAATTTTCCAAGTGTGAATTTTGGCTACGATAAGTTCAGTTCTTAGGGCATATTGTCAATGAACAAGGAATACAAGTTGACCCTTCAAAGGTTGAAGCAGTGATGAAATGGGAAACCCCTAGAACGGCGACTGAAATTCGGAGATTTCTTGGGTTAGCCGGCTACTATAGAAGATTCATCAAGGATTTCTCAAAGATAGCCAAATCCTTGACTAAGCTAACTCAAAAGAAAGCCGCGTTCAAGTGGGAGCCCGAACAAGAAGAGGCGTTTAGAACCTTGAAGGAAAAATTGAGCAGCGCACCAATCCTTGCATTACCCAATGGTAACGATGACTTTGTCGTATACTGTGATGCATCTGCCACAGGATTTGGTTGCGTCTTGATGCAGCGTAGCAACGTAATTGCTTATGCCTCAAGACAACTGAAGGGCGCCGAAACAGGATACGCAACTCATGACCTCGAGTTAGGCGCAATAGTGTTTGCATTGAAGATATGGCGACACTATTTATATGGCTCAAAGTTTACGGTGTATTCTGATCACAAGAGCTTGAAGCATATATTTGATCAGAAAGAGCTTAACATGAGGCAACGGCGATGGATGGAAGTTTTGTCTGACTACGACTTCGATCTTCACTACCACCCAGGAAAGGCAAACGTCGTCGCTGACGCCCTAAGTAGGAAAGAGTGCGCAAAACCCAAACGTATCCGAGCACTGAGAATGAATGTGCAAGTGAATCTCTTGGACCAAGTGAAAATGGCCCAAAAGGAAGCACTGAAGGACGAAAACGTCCAAAAAGAAGAAATGATTGGAGTAATAAAGAAGTTAGAAGCAGGAGAAGATGGATTCATCCGCATGAAATGCCGAATTTGGATACCAAACTTCGGAAATTTGAGAGGACTCATATTGGATGAAGCCCATAAGACCAAATACCTTATTCATCCCGGAGCAGATAAGATGTACTATACCATGAAGGATCAATTTCGGTGGCCTGGAATGAAAAAGGACATAGCAACCTATGTGGAGCGTTGCATGACATGTCTCCAGGTGAAGGTCGAACACCAAAAACCGTCTGGTATGCTCCAACCCCTTGAGATCCCTACATGGAAATGGGAAATGATCACAATGGATTTTGTGATGGGTTTGCCAAAAACGAGAAAGGGGAATGATGCTATATGGGTAATTGTGGACAGACTCACTAAGTCCGCCCACTTCCTCCCTATGAAAGAAAGCGCAGGAGCTGAGCAACTTGCCCAATTGTATGTCGACGAGATTGTGGCAAGACACGGAGTGCCCGTGTCTATTGTTTCCGATAGAGATGGAAGATTCACATCTCGATATTGGAGGCAATTCCATGAAGCTTTAGGAACTAAATTAGAAATGAGCACAGCCTATCACCCGCAAACGGATGGTCAAAGTGAAAGGACCATTCAAACCTTGGAAGATATGTTGCGAGCTTGTGTGATAGATTTCGGTGGTAGCTGGGATACTCACCTCCCATTAGCCGAATTTTCTTATAACAACAGCTACCACAAGAGCCTGAAAGCTTCACCTTTCGAAGTTCTATACGGCCGACGGTGTCGAACGCCCTTATGTTGGTTTCAAGTGGGAGAAGGTCAAATGACTGGCCCTGAAATGGTGTTGGACACCATCGAAAAAGTCAAAGTGATCCGAGAGCGACTCATAGTGGCACAAAGCCGACAGAAGAGTTATGCCGACAGACGTCGGAAGCTACTAGAGTTCGCCGAAGGAGACAAAGTCATGTTAAAGGTATCACCATGGAAAGACACGATTCGTTTTGGAAAACGGAGAAAGCTAAGTCCCCGATTCATCGGACCTTTTGTGATAATCAGCAGAATAGGGAAAGTAGCATATAGACTTGAACTCCCGGAAGAGCTGCGTGGGATCCACCCAGTCTTCCATGTCTCCCAGCTCCGTAAATGTCTGTCTGATGAAACCCTGCAAACACCAATGGAAGAAATCCAAGTAGACGAACGACTAAACTTTGTTGAGGAACCAACAGAGGTAGTCGAAAGGCAGGTTAAGAAATTAAGAAGAAAGCGCATCCCCATCGTTAAAGTCAAGTGGAATGCAAGGCGTGGTTCTGAGTTTACATGGGAACCGGAGGACGCCATGAAAAAGAAGTACCCTCATTTATTCTCAGAGTGATTCCGGGACGGAATCCCAATAAGGAGGGGAGAATGTGACACTCCGGCCCATACGAGAATAAAAAGACTTAAAAAAAAAATAAAAAAAAAAAATGTATTCTATGCGATACGCGCAGATGAGGCTCTAGCCTGCGCGTATCGCCTAAGGCGAGCAAACCCGGGTACGCAAAACAGGGGCAGCCGCAGTATTCGACGAAACCACCCCTCCTACGCGATACGCGCAGGAGGAGTGTGGATGTGCGCGTATCGCGTAGCACGCGTTCACCAGCTATAAAAGCAGGCCGACCCCCCCTTCACTTCTTGCACCAATCCCTCTCTCTCTCTAGCTTTCTCTCTCTAAAATCCGGCCTAAAACACCCGGTGAAGTCCCGACGAAGTCTCGGCGGGTTTCCGACAAGAAACGGAAGCCTCCAAAAGTTCGGATCGAGTGCGGTTTTGCTCACAAGGCGCCTACGGAGTATCTTCGGTGTTCGGTAAGACTCGTCTTTAGATTTCTTCGAGTACTTACCATTTTATATATATATACACCTTAGATATTAAACGGGACGGGAATCCCGTCATTGTAGTAAACGGTGTCCTCCCACACACGTGAGCTCGAGACTGCTGAACGAGGCGAAGTGCTGCTCAAGTCCAGAGAGACTTTCGTACCCAGGACCCCACTCTGCTCGATTCATTAGGTAACGTCTCAGATTCCGTACTCATTTAAGATACGTATAACTTAAGTCCATGGAAAAACCAGGGTTTTAGAATAGAACATTCCTAGTCATATAATATTACTAGGAACCCAATATGTTTTCAATAAACGATAGAATCGTGTGAGAAACACGAAGAAATATGGCTTTCAAATAGAATGATGATAAGAACATAGGATAACCCTGACTCAGATGCTAAAAGCACTCTGAGTGAAATAATTATGCCAAGGACTAAAGCCATCACTTAAGTCACTTAATGTGACTAAGGTAATGAAATGATAGGATTATCCCTAAGGGAATGAATCCTGATAAGTATGAAATGTTTACAGGGTTGTCTCAATTAGCCATCAGATCGTGATACTTAGGCTACACTAAGGTGAGTCTAACCGCCCCCTTTTATATGTTTTATGATTTCGGGGCTGTATCCGAGCTTGTATGAAAAGTATGAAATGTTTTTAAATGTATTGAATATGTATGTGGTTATAAGTAGATCGCTACCTGGTGATCAACGCATCTCAACTCCAGGTTCGTCCGGTTGTTATGTGAGTTGGTCCGCGGTAATAAGCTTCTTGACGAGTCATCCTGATTATTCGGGATGGCGGCTACATGCCACAGGGCAAGTCATTAAGGCAGGCTACGGGGGTAGATCTTCGAGAACTACCGGCCCGCCTCGGGATATGTATGCGTCTAGTTGGATCCAATTAGGTAGACTGACTGCTCGTAACAGGAAAGACACCCGATGCCCGGGATGTTATGAAATGTTATGGCATAGATTTGCCATATAGGTGTCTTAGATAATCCTGTATGCGGTATACATATTAGCAAGCATTACGTCAGATGACGTCACCAAGTGGCGTAATGAAGAGTTGACTTGTAGATAACTTATTACCACACACATTGATGAATGATGGTGTCCAAATGTTTTGTATGTCTTACGTCATTGGTTACGACTCACCAACACGTAGTTGTTGATGTCTTTTAGCTCGTGATGCAGGTGAAAGAAATAACCGTGGACATTAGCTAGGAAGGCCTGGCTAGGGATGATCGGATGATAGTACTCCATATAGGAGGAAGGAAGATGCTTGGGAATAGTGTCTTTAGTTTTTATTATGATGTAACGCACTCACAGCGAGTGTTAGACAATGTTGTTACATTTAAACAATTAATGAAAAGTTTGAATTTGGGACCGTAATTGTGGTCTTTCATTAAGTCTTCCGCTATATTATTTTATTTGATTGGTTGATGTTATGCAATGTGTCGTGCCCTGGGAGTCGGGGTGTGACAGACGGGTTGAATTATGCAACCTAACCCGACCCATATTCCTATTCGTGTCAAAAATGTCAACCCTAACCCGGATAACATAAATTCGGGTCAACCCAAATATGACCCGTTTAACCCATTTATCAAAATGAACCTAATAAATTTACGAGTTATAAGTGAATTGTTGTGTAAGTCGATTAAGAGTAACATGTTTAATATGTGATTTTGCTTATAACAACTAGGTATATTGAGTTTTAATTAAAAAAATATTACAAGTAACCATATATTCACTTAAAATCATATTCAAATCAAATTTATTTATAACAAACAAAAACAATAATAAATACTTAGCTTTGAAAATGTAAATGTAAAAAGTTAAGTGGTAATGAATTTTTTTATTGTGAGTACAAATACTAAAAATAAAAGTAACTTAACACTCATTTTTATATTAGAAAATAGATGAACTAATTTTGAAACCTAAACGGGTTGGCGGGTCAACCCGTTTTTTAAATGTTTCAACCCAAAAACGACCCGTTTTTATACGGGCCATCCCTACCGTGGCCCGTATTTTTAAACGGGCAATATTTGCCAACCCAAAACCTGATTACTTTCGTGTCGTGTTCGGGCCGTGTTTCGTGTCGTGTCGAGAATTGACACCCCTAATTGTCGTCTACATAAATGGTGGTTGGTTCAAAGACATCACGTCTACCAAACCACTAGGAGGCTAAGTATGCATCACAACGGAAGGTTCAAAGTTAACCACTACCTATCCGTCAATATTAAAATCACTGAAATTGCATGTGATACTGAGAGAGCTATTGAGAAAATATGAAGTATCGGAAAAATGTGTGAAAATGTGGTTTCACTTGAGAGAATTGAAATTTGTTTTTTTCATGTGGGGGATTGTTGGAACTATTTTGTGTAAAAACAAAGTATTATTTATTTTGTGAAAAAACAAAATTATAAATTGAATTGTTTGTTGTTTCAATTTGAATTCAAGCCTAGGATGTTACATCTTTGACTTAAATTCATTTGATTATTCAACATAGCATTCAATTGGATGTTACATCTTTTGAGTAAAGATGACAATTATATTTCAACTTTTTGGCTCACTATAAGTATTTGTGAGAGAGACTTGAACTCACTAAAACATGTTCTTGATTTCTCTCATTCTTCTAAAGTTCTTACAACACTCTCTTCTTCTCAAAATGCATTTTCGGGTGTTTGAGTCCTCCCCGGCTGTACATAGGGCTGACAATTTCTGACACGGACACGATAGCACGACACGAAACGACACGGAATTAACAGGTTTCGTGTTTGACCTTAACATGTGCCGTGTCATTAACAGGTTAACACGATAAAGACACGTTAATTATCGTGTCTTAACAGGTTAAAGATCTGTTAACACGATAGGTCACCTATTACTATATATTGAAAGAAAAACTTCATGAATAGTTTATTTTTTTGTTTTGCATTTTGGCCACCATATAGTTTTGTAGCTTTTGTATTTTGGCCACCAAAGTAGAATAACACTTTTGTAGATAAATTTAGTTTGAGATAATGTTATATATTTTGCATTTTGGCCACTATAGTTTTTGTAGGTTTTGCATTTGGAACACCAGTAAAATGACTCTTTTGTAGTAAGTTGAGTTTGAGGGACAAATAGTATTGTGGTTGTTTGTCATTGGATTCTTGGAACAAGGCATGCTCATTTTTGTTTATCTTTCTTGATGGTTCATTTACCTATTGTCGTTTTGTTACTTCCAGTCGACTCCGTCGTATTCTTTATTTGTTTCTTCAATCGATTATGAATGATGGTGGTGGATGGCAGATGGTGACGAATAATGTATGATGGTTTTCTTTTGTTATGGGATTCTACAGAGAGAGATGTTGATCTGTCATTGACAATACCAGATTAGATGTGTTTCATTGTGATGGTGTTGTGTGTCCAATCGTTTCGTTATGTTTATTTGAAGTTGAATGACATTTGTTTTTCTTTAATTTTAGCCCGTGAATAGTTTTAGTTGATGTGATGACAAAAAGTTAACGGTATACAAATGGCTCGGGCAACGCACGAGCCTGTATAATCCTAGTTAATATTTATTTATATGAAATGTTAGTGGAAAATGGAGGTGGAAATGAGTTTTAATAGACTTTTAATATTTTTTTCATATTCGTTTATCAAGTTTTATTATAATTAAATACTATTTTTATGTAATTTTGTTGTTTTGTGTCTTAAAAATTATCATATTAAGTCATATTTATTATTTAAGAATTATGAATTTTTTTGAAAATTTTAATTTTTTTAAAAATGGGTTTTTATCGTGTCATATCGTGTAACCTGCTTTTTATCGTATTCGTGTTTGGAAAAAAATGACACGATAAGTTATCGAGTCGTGTTCGTGTTTGACCTTATCGTGTTTGTGTCTTATCGTGTCGTGTCTGACGCGATATGCCAGTCCTACAATCATTCATTTATATGATGAAGAATATCCAAAGTAAAAAATTTGTTGATAATATAGCTAAAGTTGGTTTATCGCAGATTAGTTCAATCCAGTCCAAATATTTTAATATGAAACTATTTAAAATTTTGTAATAGTCAATGAATACATTTTTAGTAATAAAATATATTAACAAAATATTATGCAAATCAAGTATAATAACATATGAATGACATGACAAATCTTATGTGATACCTCCTTGGCATTCTTAATTAAAATAACACATAATCATATATTTACTCTTTTATTAGTATAGTAACTAGGTTAATCCCCTCGTGTTCACGCAGGTTGAATGGTAAAAAATATTCATATAATTTTATATTAAAATGAGAAATAAAATTTTAAACTTTTATTTACAAATTTTCAAACATGATCTAACTTTAATAAAGGATCCACATCTCAAATGGGTAAATCTTGAAGGATCCACATTTTTTTATAAGATTTATTATGGTTACGACAAGTGACGTTGTGTGATGCAATGACTTAACAATTTATTAGAAGAGTAGATTTTTTTTTCTTTTCTATCTGCGTTCAGTTAAATTAACTATAATATATGATAAATATAATTATATTTTTAACTTTATATGTTAGTCCGATCCAATTAATAGAACACTAAAATAACCAGTTTTAGAAATCTGATTTTCATAATATTAAGTGAATCTATTCTGATTGATACATACATAACACCCAATTTCTAACAAGACATGTGATCATCATATGCAAACATTAATTTTTTAATAGATATTATGTCATTTTAATAATTTATATAATAATATCTTACAAATAAAAGCTCCACATGTCAAGCTTGCATGGAAAGTAGGTATGACAATGAAACTTATTGGACTTTTAGTTGAATAAAGAATTGAAATAAAATTCATACTTCATGTGTGCACTTTGTTAGGTGCAAAAATATACACTCATTCCATGGATAAAAATATTAAGTATTTAGCATCTAGACTTGGTATATAAAGTTACCAAATATAGAAATTAAATAGAAACAAAGTTCCCCTTTCCAAAAAGATTGTCACCCAAAAATGAGGGTATATATCTTCCTAGGGCAGTTAGTGTAACTATTTATAGATTTTGTTACTTTGTTTTGAAAGAGGTTTTTGTTACTCATCATAGCTTACTTTTAAGTTCCTCCAATATTAACATGTTAGTTAACACGTGTTTGGTTTAAAATGAGCTACTTTAAGAAAACATGTTATATGTTAAACAAAACATGTTATATAGGTTTGTGTTTGAACACTAAATCAGGTGGCTTGACATCTATATTTGTTTACGGTGAGTTGTTACATTGATGATGTGATTGCAATGGTAAAAAAAGAAACAATGGTGATCGATGTGTTGTGATTATAGTGGTACAACAACGATAATTAGTAGGTAGTGTTAACATTGATGGTGTACAGTAAAGGTGATGACGATGGTATCTAACGATAGATTATGGTACAGTTAGCGAATAGTTATTCGTGCTCATTTACGATTGTACATTTCTAGCTATAAACATTGTATGTTGTTTTCTTGTTGTAACACCTACTATGATGAGTGCAGTTTTAATAACAGAGTTTATAAAGAGAGTTTTTAACTTTTTTTGGTATTAAAACGAAGTTTTATTCAAGTTAATTCACTCAAACTTTGTTTTGTTTTAATTAGGTAACTTATTGTTAGGTTTATTCCAGTTAATTCACTCAAACTTTCCTTATGTTTCAATTAAATAACTCATCTTAAAGTTTTGTTCCATTTAAGTCACTTAAACTTTGTTTTGTTTCATTTATATAACTTAAGTTTACTTTAATGTTTCAATCCTATATATGTGATAATTTTTTAAAAATAGTGAAATATTTTTAAAAAATGAAAACTTTTAGAAACTATAAAAAAAATTTAAAAAATTGCAAAAAATATTATTATTTATTATAATTTGAATATTAAAAATCATTTTTACATGTTATATAACTTAATTAATAGGATTACAACACATTCAGAAAGTTAAGTCACCTAATTGAAACAAAAGAAAATTTGGGTGACTTAATTGAAATAAAACTTAGAGATAATTTATCTAATTGCAACAAAACAAAGTTTAAGTAAATTTAATTGAAACGAAATTAAAACTTTGTTATGTTTCGGTGATATTTTTTCGTATTAAAATATTAGAATGTGTCTTTGGATTAGAAAAGAGACATGGCATGAGGAAATATGGTCCAATAGCATGGAAATGGGTCCCAAGGTAATGTTGAAAATGGAAGGTGAGCAAAGAGACAGCAAAAGCATGGGTTTGTCTTTGGGCTTAAACAAGAATCATGTGGGCCTCTTTTTTATTTTAAGAAGATAGTGTGTCACCCAAATCCAGATCTAACAACTCTAACCAGTAACCCGCACTCCCTTAATATAATTTTATAATACTTATATTGTATAAGTATTATACAATCGACTCGTATAACCTTTTTCTTTCGGATTAAACGTTTGGATGTAATTTTTATATTAATGGAATCATATTTTTTTCTGACCAAAAGTCTTAAAACTCGGTTAAAAAAAACCGACCGTCGTTAAGTTTTTTTAACGGTAGTCCATTAGTGGCAACAATTATAAAAGTTGGGACCACAAGCACAATAGCACATATTTCAAAAGTTGGGACGGATAGCAGCAAAAAAACATATAGTTGGAACTGTTAAGATCCAATACTCCAAATTTAAAAAACGCAAACATACTCGACTTAACTTTGAATTAAGATAATTTTATTGGAAAATCACTAAAACAGAAATATTGATAAAAGAAATTGTCGGTATAAACTAGGTTAATACGCTCTCTCGCGTGTTGCGTGTGTTAAAGGCAATGATTATAAATCAATTTTGCCATTTATTATCAACCATACCAAAAATAATAACCTCGACTTTGAGCAACGTTATGGAACCGTCATCACTCGTCCACAATGGCCCCAACACCACGACCACCATCGCCACCATCCAGCGGGAGGCGGCCCAACCTCCATGAGCGCCAAAGGGTTTCATCCCAAACAATGGAAAACCAGAGAGAACAATAGTTACACGGACCGGCAACAGTCACCACCATCCAACAAAATTTTACCTAATCGTCGCCAAGGGTTCGAGAGCGCCAAATTTGGGCAAAGGAACCCTGGAAACCACCCTAAACCAGGCGACGAACCTAGTCATAAATCACAAACTACCAAAGGCAACCATTGGAAATAATGAAAAGACCGCTAATGACATCCGCAAAGAAGGTGCTATACTATCATATACTTGAGTAGAATAAAATACAAAACAATGAATGTAAACTAATTGACAACTTAGATACAAAAGTCTAAAAAAAATAACTATGAAAACACCGCTACGTAGACTCTGTCTATTAAAATTTAACGTATTTCTAAACGGCAAAAAAAGCACCCAATGTCTAAAAATATTTTCACTCGAAGACTAAAAGTATTTCTAAACGGCACAATAAACTCAAAGGCTAAAAGTATTTCCACAAACAAACAAAGCAATCATATTTTCCATTTCTCACTCAAGACCTAAGAAAACACATTTGAGGGTTAAAGCTTAGCCTTATGCTTTGAAGCCAAGCCTAGAAGAGTGATAAAGAGCATAAGAATAATTGCATTTGTAAGAAATTTAAAGAACCAATGTAATTTCATATACCCCATAAGCGTACTAAGAGTGTCAAAGTCTCAATCTTTCAACCCTTTAATCGTGGACGGATTTATGTAGAGCTCAGTGGTAATTTGAGCTAACTAATTAACTTTCGAAGTAAAGTGTAAATTTTAATGGTTTAAGTATTAGGATACTTTTTTTTATTGTTTTAATATCAGGATACCTTTTTTATTGTTTTAATATCAGGATACTTGAAGCGAAAATTTTCTTTTACAATACCCCTAAAATTTAGTTTTAGTTTACCTCAAATGAGTTCTTCACAACCTTTACATGGGAAAGCACCCCAAAAATAAACCATTTGGATATTAAATAAAAAAATAGATTAATTAAAAACCCATTTGGCTCAAAAGCATGCTTAGCCGGAGACGAGATCCCTAACTTGTCAAAAACATTTGGAGGTCAACTTGCCAGAGTCGCCTTCTTTGCGAGCTCGCCTGTTCACCATGAACTCCTCATGATGCTTCGGTGACCTAAATGCATTAAGAAACTATCTTTTATAATCTACTAGATTATACCCCGTGTGTTACACGCGTCGAATAGCTAAAAATATTTAATTATTATCGAGTATAGTAAACAAAAAAAATCATAAATCATTACCATATATCTTAGGTACGTTATCTAACACCAACAAAGACTATAAGCCACTGAAGTTTCATTAAGTGTTCCAATCCCATGTAATAATTTTGCGAATTTTTGAATTTTTTAATATTGAGTTTAGCAAATAAAACAGTATAAACTTTGGATACTATTTAGTAATTCTTTTTATTATGTTTGACTTAAACTTAATAATTTTAGAACATTGTTATTAATTTGCAAATTCTTTTTCTTCACTATTAGATCCCTATTTAAAATAATTGGAAAAAAAACTTTCACTTTTTAGTAATCGTAATAGATAAATGTTTCATTTATCCAACTCAATTTTAAAACATTCAAAACATTCATAAAACTATTACATATGATTTGAACAAATAATAAAACTTCAGTAACTTTATAGACAAAAACAATTGAAGGTACTTAATTAAAACGGTGAGTAACTTGGTTACATTTCTATGACATATGACTTTGAAAATAAAAAAAAGAAGTTAATAAAAATGTATAAATACTTTGTTACCACATCGTAATTTTAATGAAAAGTTAATTATTGGAGCGAATCACGTAAGTGTAGTAAGTGTATTTGTTGGTGAATTATGTAAAAGATTTGGAAATCTTTTAATCAATTAATTAGGAATTAATTTTGGAAATTCTTTATTTATTAGAGCACATGCATGGAAACTATATTTTGTAGATTTTTGAAAAAATTAATATGAATCTATCTAATAAATCAAACTTTTAGGGGGCAATTTTTGGAGGGATTTTTTTTTCTATAATAGGAAGTTTGGGAGGTAAAATTTAGCTAAATTTTTCACCATGCAAGTTGATGGAGCCAACTCCTTAAATGTTAAATATTTACAAATTGTTAAATATAATGGTTATAATTTCTTTATAAATATTACTATTTAACCCGTGTGTAACACACGGGTATTAAACCTAGTGAAGGAATGAATGTAGATGTAAATATGCGATCATGCATTTTTTTGGCGGGAATTGAATGCCAACAGTGGTTTCATTGAACGACATATGACATCCAAAACCCTCTTTTATTAGAAGGTATACATAGATATAGATTTTGATAAATGTAATTATCATTCTATAGTTACTTAACTAATATATAGTAAATTAATATAATTAACCTCAATTAAACATTTCCTTTGTTGTTGAGTAGAAATGATGACATGTGTCACTCCTTAAAATTAGAAGAAAGTGTAATATTGGTAATTGTTTTGGTCAAAAATTGATAAACCAAATTAGTTAAGGAGGTTGTGTGTTTTAATGAAAATAATGAACTATCGATCAAAATATGAGATGAACACAAGGATTTATACGAGTAAAAGCCCTTGATCAATGGATGATTGCCAGTATAAAAACCTCGGGTGATGAAAATCGTCAATCACCATTAATGATAAAAATGAAGTACAACTCTATAGCTATGGCCACTAGTACAATGTTTGTGTGTGAGCAAAATTAATCAATCGAGAGAAGAAGAAGAAGTCGCGTGTCGCGTGTGTTGTTAGCTAAGCCATAACCTCTTAATATAGTCAAACAATAACCAACTAACGCCTAAATCTAAGCGAGACTCCGTTGAGCTTAGTTGACCACGACTTCAGCCGATTTCGTAACTTCCTTGACCAATTTTTGAGGTAGAATAAGTCAATTAACCGTCATCTGCATTGACTTATAAAAAATAAACATACAGAGAACAATTGTTTGTAAGACGTTAATATTTAGCATTAAGGATCCTTAATCCTCCGAACGCCAATAATACCATATCCATGATAGCTAAAATTTAATCTCCAATAGTAATGTCGTCATATTTCAAGTTTCACCCCTTTTTTTGAACACCCATAACATTTACATACAACGTTATTTTGTAAAAAAAATTGCACCATAAAAACGAACATTTTCTTCTTTAAAACATATGTAATATAAATATATAAAACAGTAACTATTTTTCGCGTTTTTCAGCTCGTTATGTTATTTCGCAAGGTTGTGTTTTCACCTCATTGTATTATTATTAATTTAAAGAACTAATTAACTTTCTTCACAATAAACATTTGCTAGTAGATTAGTTATTAATAAAAAGTATTATTAGTTATTAATAAAAAGTTCATGCACTGTTTGTAGATCATTTTACATCAATCGATTCGTATTTATTTTCCTATCAGAAACCTTAAAACATCGATCTAGAATTCGAAAAAAACATCACGCATTTAAATTTTTTTAAAGGCAGTCTATTGGTGGCAAAAATGATAAAAGTTAGACCGCCAACACATTTTTCAGTAGTTAAGACCGGTATCAGCCAATATTAAATAGTTAGTACTGTTAAAATCAATACTCCTGTTAAAATCTTGCTTGTTGGTAACACTCTTTTATTTGAAGCACTAGGTCTATGTTCCAATCCTACATTTGACATATTCCGGTGTATTTTTACTAGAAAATCTAAAAGTTGTTATAAAATCTACTAAGCCATTTCCTTGGTTCAACCGGTCTACACCATAACAACACGTTAAAAATGAACGGTTTAAGAGTCTAAATGACACGTGTTATGTAGGTGATTCTCGGGTGATCATCCCGTTCGTATAGTCCAATTATGAGAACGGTGATTGATGTACGTCATGTATGATTTATCATAAGTAAGGTAATAGATGGCATGAATGTCATATATATCCAAAAATGAGTTTCGGATAGTGTATACTATCTATCAAAAAAGAAACATGACATAAGGGTTGATTAGATTTTGAAGCTTATAAACCGAAAAAGCTTATCAATGCATTTTACAATAACAAAAAATATGGAGGGACCCGGCCACTAGTCGTAACATTCAATCTTTCCCACAAGGAGTAGAATTTAGGATTTTTTATTTCTTTCTTAGTGTGGTGTGTGCATGCCCTCCCATGCCGATTCGCTCGTCGCGAAGCATTTTGGATGGTACCACTTGTGGACGTGGTGTCATCAGGTGTCATGCACCCTTAGTAGCTTTGACAACATTTGTATACGTCAGCGGTGTTTAGTCTTTACTAGATGATGCCTTACTTTCACAAACACCCTACCGACCATCAATAAATATGAAGCTTGTCAGTTTTCGCCTTTGACTTGATAACACAAGGTCAACAAGCGTTCCTTTGACCATTCATTTAGCTTAACCAACGCTTAAGTTATACTGACCACTTGTTGCACCTAAGTTTTTTAGGCCTCATAAAATACTAATAAGGAGACTTGTATGTGATTTACCACTGTCTTAAATTTGACTAATCTGTCATAGGCTCATGGCCACCAGCCCGTTATTGAGGGCACGTCTTACCTCTACCCTAAGGGATAGATCGATCCTTCCCATTGCATCCTCTCGCTCCGTTTTTTTAACATATAGTCATCCACATATCATATCCTAAGTTAGCATGCAATCACTGGCGAAGGCATGTGGAGACCAAAGGGGGTCTAGGCCCTCCCATTTTTTTCTGTAACAAGCGTTAATTTTTTGGTCGGTAGTTAATTTTTGTTATATATATAAGATATGGCCCCCCTTGAAAATATTATATACTAAATTTGGTCCCCTTGATTGTTAAAATTTTCAACTTAAATTTAATGGGCTTTTTTTGTTTAATTATTCCATATAATAAACAAGACTAAACTTAAAATGTAAAAGTCCACAACTTGAGTTTATTTTTCAATTTAACTGGTCAACCTACAATCCCATTGAAAAATTCAATCTGGTGTTTTACTTCTGCTCACTCTGAATTTGTAGCATTCCATAAGACCACCGCACATTCGCTCTGTCCACCAACACCAAATTGTATCCAATCTTGCCTCCACCACCAAGTAGGTTTTTAGTTCAATTAGGGTTTTATTTCTTTCAATTGTAGATATTCAGTTTTCTGATTGAGTTGTAATTCATCTTCCAGGTACTCTGTAATTGTATTTTTTTGCATTATTATAAATATTTTAAGTTTTTTTTTGTTAAGCTACCTACTTTTATTTTTGTTTAAAAAGGTTTACTATTTGACCCGACCCAGACAGAATCGCCTACCTGAATATATAACCCGAAACATAACGTTAGGAGAAAAATTTATAGGTCTCGTAAGTTCGGCCCCCCTTATATAAAATTGCTGGCTTCGCCACTGCATGCAATGATATAAGCTACAATGAGATACTATACACTTAAATATCATGTAACTATATATAAAATAAACTGAAATAGCATACAATACATCTAATCTAATCTAATCTGACTATTATAATAATTGAGTAACTAATCTATGTGTCATCTTCTTAACACATCCACATAAGTAAAATCCTACGTGGCAAGCTCTCATAACTTAACCCATTCACTATTTGGACATAATCGGGTCGGGTCATATACCATTAATATTATTATATTAATTATATTGTTTTTATATTTTAACCCATATAGTACGTAGATGGGTTTTAACCTAGTTATACATTGAGATAACACACGGAATAATATAATATATATACAACATGGCTAAGGACATCAAAGGTCTAGTGGCAAGATAAGAAAAACAATAATGCACACATCAATTAGATGAGACAAAACACAAAAGTAAGGTAAAACACACGACATTATATATACAAGCTACGCTAAAAAACAAGATACATAAGACGCTAAGGCCAACGAATATAGATTTTTTTATTTTTAAAGAAAAATACATCATAACTTGCTGACAGCAAAATCTAAACATCTAATCTAGTATTCGTAAAATAAGTATATTACTAATGAGTCACTAACCATATTGACCCAAAGAATATAAATGTAAATTTGTAAATGTCAACTCCTGAAACTACATTATATATTTTCTCTCCCTTCATTTTTTCTCCTTTTTCTTTATATGATGAAATATATTCTATATTTTTTTTTCAAAAGCAATTATATATTCTATATTTAACGTAGCTAAATAATTAACTAAAAAGTTTTTGAAGTGATGATGATGTTATCTGAAAACATTGGTCCCAATAGTATCTGAATTTGATATCGATATTTGTTAATCATGAGGCATCTAAAAAGCAAGAAATTAAGTAGATGAAACAAAACGGGTGGGTCAAGGACTATAAATGAAGGGTCCGATCAACCACATGAGATTGGGTCTTAAAATGACATGTTAACTGACGATGTGCGAGACTAAAGTATTTTACTTGATAAAGGCATTGCTTTTTAAATCGAAGATTTTAGGTTCAAACTCGGACATAAACGTATTTTATGTAATTTGGAAATACGATAGATTTTTTATTTTTTTTATAAAGTACATGTTAATTGACAATTGGAGTCGGAGTTTGAAGTCGGGTGATCCGAATCATTATTTTAATGGGACCCATACCCGACAAAGGATACCCACTCATAACTACCCACGTGCTGCCCTTTTAATATGTTGTCTCATGATAAGGTTACTAATTTTTTAAATTAAAAAACGTACTTCTCAAACTTGTTTTTGTAATTAAAAATGATTTATATACCAAAAAAATGTAATGTAAATTTTTTTAAAGGCATGTAATGTAAATATAGATGGGAAAAACTAGATTGGATTGAGATTGGTTTAAACTAGTTTTAACGGAGAGGATCTTAGCTTGATTTCGCACTGACCGTTTTAAAATGTTTTAGAACAGTTATAACGCATGATTAAACATTTTAGAACGATTATAATGCATGATTTTGTTAAGATGTAGACCACGATTTTCATAGTATCTTTTTTTTTGGCCTTTGGCTAATGTTTCTAATAATGTTTTCTCTCAATTCTACTTATAGATTTGTGATATTCATGTGATTAATAGATTTGAGTCTTAACTTGATTTCGTACTGACGGTTTCACAATACTTTAGAACGGTTACAATGCATGATATGGTTAAGACGTTCACCTCTACTTTCATGGTATATCTTTTTTGGACTTGGCTATCGTTTCTAATAGATTTGTGGTATTCATGTAGATTGTAACAATGACAAGGCACCGGGTCAAGACAGATTCACTTTTAACTTCTTCAAAAGGTTTTGACATCTTTTTGAAATTGAATTTTTTTTAGATTATGGATTAGTTTCGTTGGGAAGGAAAAGTTAATATAGGGTGTAATTCATCATTTGTCACGTTAATCTTGGTCTTCCGGTGAAAGCACATATGAACCACACCAAACATTGAAAGGATGTGACTGACATTTTTGATTCATGACTCTCGGCTTGGAAAGTCAAATCATTATATTATGGGGGTCGCATCACACAATTGAAATATGTTCTGGGTAGTTTAACCTCCGAAAGTTTTTCCTTTGGGCTGACACGGGGTTCTATAGCTAGAATACAGTAGATCAAGTGGGAGAGAATGATGGCTCTAAGAGATCTTAGGGGTCATGGGATTAGAGATCATAGGTCCATGAATCTCAGCCTACTCAAAAATGGTTTTGGCGTGCAAAAACAGAAAGAAACTCTCTAGCATAAGGTTATTACAGATATTCACTTGAATGCAAAAGCTTTTATATCGGTCCCTTGTAAACTGCGATTCATTAGCCCATGGAAAAATATCAATTCTATTACAAAAGACTTGTTGCCTCTCACAATTGAGATTGACAAATCCATGAGAGCAAAGATAAGATACGGGCACCTACTTCAATTCTGGAATGACTGTGGATGGGTAGTGTGACATCCCACCCGGCGGCGGAAACACCGGATTGTCAAGGGAATTGGATATCAATATTAACAAAACACATGACACACTAAAA
Organism: Tagetes erecta; assembly: GCA_030867185.1. NCBI lineage: Eukaryota > Viridiplantae > Streptophyta > Magnoliopsida > Asterales > Asteraceae > Tagetes > Tagetes erecta. The sequence goes on along the minus strand of CM061488.1, from coordinate 6,571,078 downwards.
GACATGTTTTAATAGTATTTAAGCATGAGTGTCAAAACATAAAGGAAATAAATAGTCTTAAATGCGATAACAAAAGCCGACAATCAAAATGTTTGTTTCCCATTTATTCTAAGTCCAAAAGCATCCTATGTGTCTCGTAAAACATAAACGCTTCAAACGCCTCCTGAAATATGAGTAAAATAAGTTAGCTAAAGAAATAGCTAATGAGTAAAAACACAATTAATAGTACATAATATGAATCCGAGATCATTATAAATATGTTTCACAAGCTTATGTGTATAGCAATTTCATTATATTACTGAACCGTTACCATAGAAACGTACATAGAATCCAACAACCATGAACCCCGTAGGGTAAACTTTAGCAACAAGTCATGAGAACCACTCATGTTACAAATAATGATAACAGTCGTTTAACCGTCATTTAACCATATCGATGTACAAGTTATCAATAATTGCTTAAGCATCTAAGGGACATAGCAACATGACAACAAGCATCTCATTTTAGTAACTAGTAACCAACATATAGAATCAAGAGTAAATTACTTTTTGTATACCTGAGTTTTTTAAAATCTAACGATCTGAACCCTAACCTTCAAATTCGTTTATTTGAACCCTGAGTTTTCAATTTTACTTATATTTGTACACCCGAGGCTAACGGGGTTAATTTTTTCCGTTAATTTATAATGAAATGACCAAAACTCCCCTGCTAATAAAAATTAAAACTTAAAAATCTAAAAATTCTCACCACCACTTCCATAAAGTGTATGTAATTCCTCACATGTCCACCACCACACACCTCATTAGCTTAACTTATCATCACCACCAATTCACTTTAACTATTACCACTACCACCATCAAATCACTACAAGTTCTTCCCTAAATCAACCACAACCAAAATACAACTATTACCAATTCACCACCACCACCACCACCACTAAACCCATTCCACCATCTATAACCACCACCTTCATCGCTTGCACATGAGGAGCATCTCTAATTGTTGTTGCCCTATACCACCATCTACAACAACCGCCACCTCCATCACCATCGATCGAACACCACATCCGCCACCTCCTTCATTTTATTCACACGCCACACCATAATCCATCAGTCGTTACTAAAGTCCACCGATTCACCTTCCTGTTTTACTTTCGGGCAGAAAGCAACCGATACAAACCGGATCTGAACACTAAACATTTTATTATCAAGCATCACCAGTCATTATTATTGTCACCTAGCAGATCTGAGCATCAAACCACCACTCATCCCCGCCCTCTTCCGGTTCTTAATTGATTTTCTACACTTTATGTTACAAACAAGAAATTAGAGATGATGGTGGTGTTGAATTGTTGATTGATGATGGTTTGGTGTTCGTGGTGGTCGACGCTAATGATGGCAGGTGACGATGTCATGGATGCTGATGGTGGTAAAAAGATGAAGATGATGATGGTGATATAAATATGTAGATGATGGGTTATAAGGGGACTGGAAGGTGATGGTTGTGGTGGTTGTAAATTACATATTTTGTTTTAGTTTTTAAAGTTTTAACTTTTACTAGTAGGGTATTTTGGTCATTTCGTTCAAAACTAACAGAAAACTTAACTCCGTTAGTCATAAGTATACAAATGGAAGTAGAACTGAAAACTCAGGGTTCAAACAAACGGATTTAAACTTTGGGGTTCATATGGTCATATTTTAAAAACTCAGGTATACATAAAGTAATTTACTCTAGAATCAACCAAACAATCGTCTAGTTAACATCACCTATCATGCCATAAAGTGTAGGTGGGCTTGTCAGGCCATTAGCGCTAATTTCGTACCGGTGGAAATTACAAAATAATACAACTACTATTGACTATCACATAATTTTGCATCAAGCGGCCAAACAAGATTAACACATCTAATGATATCATTTGAAATAGAAACAAAAGAAAAGAAAAATCTTTAGTATAATATTGAAACATATATTTCAGCCTCAAAAGCAAAATAGTAAAAAAAAAAAGGTAGTGAGTTTACTCACCTTGAAATGCAAAGATAACTGAAACAATAGAAACGCAGCTAAAGAGAACCGAGAGTTGCTCAAATATTAGTATCACCTAATTAATTGGGAAAAACCCTAGTTTAGAAACAAAACAATAGTAACTAGAATAAAAAATCCGAGATCTAGGATTTCGGATTTGGGATTTAGGGTTTTAGATTATAAATTGGGAATTAAGGTTTTAAAATACAAATTGGGAATTAGAGTTTTAAAATACAAATTGGGAATTAGGGTTTTGAAATACATATTGGGAGTTTATACGAAACGTTATTTTATTTTCGTATTATATGCATTTTATACGAATCCATTTTTAGTTTTCTTAAAATAATATTTGTAATAAATACTTATAATCCATGAATTATTATTTATATATATGTATTTTGATATTATAAGTTTTTAAGCTTTAAAATATATTTAACTTGAAATATGTTATTTAGGTTGTTAGAAAAGTGTAGTTAAATGTTTAAAATGATCAAAAATATAAAAATCCAGAAAAACAGGTAATGGGGCTCAAACCCATGACCATCAGATTCACAATAACATCACTAAACCACTAGACCAAATCCACATTTTGTTATACAGATCCAACTGTTAATTTCTTTATTCTTTTTCAACCAACCATACTCATTTTTCATTCAAACCCTAGAATCAAGAACTAACCAATTCGTTTCAATCTGTTAATCTAATACAAATTAAACATGGGGCTTTTAATCCCCATTGATTCACTATCATTTTGATATATAATACTTACTTGTTAGTGAAGATTTGATATGGATACGGATTTGAATAGGAATAGAACTCAACTGTTCTTGCTTGAATCACGTGAAACTGGAATGAAATGAGATGGAATTGATGAGTTAGGAAGATGTAGATGATCAAGAGGTTTAAAATGAATACAAAAACTACTTGTCATGCTCCGAAGGTCGGAATCAATGAAGTCGTCGGAAAACTATTTTTTTGAAGCTTTGATTCGACGGTTGCGGGAAAAGAAAGGATGTTTTTATGAATGAATGATGTTAGTCGAGCATAAAGAATGATTCGAGTGTTTGGAAAAGGTTTAATTTGTCGAATGTGAGTCTAGTTTCGGTATGGTCGATTACCCATTGACAATCACAATCACTACGGCTTAAAATCTTGCTGTAACCACGTGTTTTATCGATTAGGAAGGTTCGAAAATTGATTATAGATAGATTAGGAAGGTTTCGGTTGATAGAAATTGATTAAAAAGTGAAATTTGAAGTCGTCGGAGCTGGGATTTTTCCGGCCAATGTGGCCAGAATCACGGGTTGGGGGATGCGCAAGGGGGTTTGGGTAATTTATTATTTTACAGCTTTGGCCCCTGTGGTTTAAGTTTGTTATTAGTTATGATGTTAACTTTAAAAACAAGTTTAAGATTTGGCAGTTTTGGCACAAAGTTAGTTTTATACATTATATTAACTAACTAACTTAACTACGTTAACTTGTGACGTTTATAAAATTGACGTTTTTATATATACGCAGTTGTTGACGTTAAAAGGCTATTCTTAGACATAAAAATAAGTAATTTGATACTATTAATAAAATCTCTTTATTGAAATACAATTTGTATATACGTGGAGAGTTAACTAGAATTATATACTAAACTTAATAATTACACGAAATGAATTCAATCGATTATTTAAGACATAAATAACGAAAGAAACCGATATATTTATTCATATTAATAAGACGAAACGCTACATTTTTCAGAAAAATAAATACGAATACAAATAAAAGATAAATAATTCGGGTTCAAGTCGGGCATTCGGACTCAGGTTTGGGGTAGATGTCACAGGTAGCACTTCCTTAGGCTATCGCTTCCCTAGCATTGCTAAACTTCCTCTCAACAAAGATTGTAGAATTTGTGATTGCTATCATGGTATTAGTGGTGCCATATCATGGAAAATGAAATGGAACTGACCACTACATAGCACTGTCGAAAAACACCAGTGGTAATAATGTCAAGCTATTCTTAATATGTTCAATATCAATTATGCTTCAGACTAATGGGTTTGGGAGAACGACAAGAATCTCATCTTCTCAACCAGTGGATTTTATGAGGATAGCAAATGGTTACTGATGCGAACCTTGTGGTGTATGAAGATATGTTTGGATCGAAAAATCAGGTTTTAAATTTATAAAGTGGAAAAACCCAACAAGTTCACACAATCAGCAAGTGTACCGGTCGTATGTAGCGAGTCAAGTAAGTTCGGATATCGTACCTAAGAACTGACTTTGGCGTCCTTTAATACCAAATCTTTGTCAGCTTTTAACCGATGTAAAAGACATGGATTTTTAATTATAAAGACTGATTAAACAAGCAAAGACAATTTACCTAAAATTATCCTAAAATAAGATTTAGACTAAGTAAAATTATCTAAAATAAACTAAGGATCAACTTAACTAAAATGGAAAGTAAAGACGGAAATGAGCTAACGGAGAACTATGAGTGAAATGATGACTACTTAGGCGAGAATCCTGATGACAATCTGACAACTCTCGGCTTTCTGGATATGTCAGCACCGGATCTAAGGATATATCTACTCAAAACAATCTAACACATCAGTTGCTACTACTAAGGTCTCGTGGGTGCTAGAAAGTCCAAAAATAAATATTTGAAGCTCACGGTGTGAGAATGCCTACAAATCACTCCCGGATGTCTAAGAGATCCTAAAATGGCTTGCCTTTCAGCTTAGTAGTTCATTTATCCAAGAAACTGACTCAATCAGTAAACTAAAATAACGGGGTCAACCGATTTATGATCAACCAAGACTAGATAACACAAGTTGCTAGTTTTTATTAAGCAAAACCTACTCCCGTAGTATTCTAACCCAAACCAACTAACAAAAGGATGAAATCTACAAACTCTCACTTTCCGGCAATGACTCCGGCTAGCACATCGGCTCAAATCCACAAATCAATATCAACTTATGAGTATCTATTCCTAGATTTACCCAAATGACGATTTAATCTAATGGTCTAAACACCAAAAATGTGAACTTTATTATCAAGTTATCAAATCAAGATAACACTATCCACAATCAAGTCAAGATCTCAATATGAATCATATAGTCAACACACATATTGCATACAAGATCATCATAAACCAATTTTCTCACATAGAACATCCATCCAACATATCAAAATAAACCAAAAGTCATCATATCATAATCAATCATCCATAATGCCTAAATAGTCATACTAAATCTAGCCAATCATAATCAAAAATACCAAATCCAACCCAAATATGTCTAGATCTAGCATCATGTCAACAAAAACTAAAGTCCCTGCCCAGCGGCCCTCCGGGCGGCAGTTTTCTGATGATGGGCTTTTGGGCCCATTGGGTCTTGGGCTTGATCTACGTAGCAGTTCACTTGATTTTTCTTCTTGTTTTCTTCTCGAATCCGCTTCTATTGTTCGAACTTACCTAAAACCAAAACAAAATAAAATAAATAACTAAAAACCAAATATATTTACATAAAACAAGATTAAAATGTGGTAAAAATATATATACTAAACCCATGTGTTTTATAACACATCAGTTACCTATCAAAGTCAACTTCTTTCACTAGTGTTTCTTACTAAACAGATTTCCGAAGAAAATCTCACTAGCATGTAGGGGTGTCCAAGTCAACTCCATCTTCCGCCCTCTTTATGGTACTCATGAGTAAAGTACTAATCATTTATTTGCTAATTTTTCAATCGCTAGATTGATTTGGTCCCAGGTTATCATGTGGCTTTCCCTGCCCATTACCCCATCCACCACACTTGATTCGTTGCTAGACATTGCGTTATATGGGCTGCAAAAAGGTTGTATTTGTATTTTAATATCATGTAATTTGTATTTTATTTGGTTTTACTTTTTCTAGCATCTTGCTAGCTTGGCTTTTATAATATACACATCGTTAAAAAAAATTACGCATTATATATGATTTACTTACTTGATTATCAAAATCTTTGCCAGACTAAAATCTTCACAAGACTAAAGTCTTCTAGAATTTAATAAATTGTTCATACTTTATTGTTTTAAAACTCTATCTAAGCTTGGGGAGACAAGAATGTCACATCATCGTCCAGACCAATACAAACCAAGGACGTATCGCCATATCTACCCGATGATTTTTATAGCATCAATACATCATAAAATGGAATATGGTTAAAATCCTTACCAAAGTACCAAACCACATTAATTACTAAACTACAGAACCATTGATTTACATACATGTAAACTGAGTAACTATTGATTTACATAGCTGTCAATTAAGGAGCCATTGATTTACATGTATGTAAATTAGTGATATTAAAATAGTTAATAACTTGATCAATGGCCATAATTGTTCTTTTCGTTCTCGCGATAAAAAAAGTTGTTCTGTAATGATCCTCACCCTATATATAATTATTAGATAATTTTGTATATAAAAGTTTGTTTTAACTTTCATAAATTTTATGTATAAAAGTAAATTTGTTTTTAAATTACTTTTCTAAACCAGCCTCACCACAACAGGCGTTCAAGTATCCATCCGTTCATTTCATTCGAGGTAGGATAGAACATGGTCCAGAACGATTCTTGGTTACATCAAACCTAGGAGGAAATCTAGTTACATAGGAAAAAATCCCCTAGGATCAGGTTTTGAATCCTTTTACAATCCAAGCTCTAACCTTCTTGTCGTTGTTTCTAAATACTTACTTTTGTAAATTTCGTCATTGATTTCTTAAGAAGTAATAGATTTTAACAGTCTCAACTATTTGCTATTAGCTGCTACCGGTCCCAACTATCTAATATGTGCCGTCGATCCTAACTTTTATTGTTTTTGCAACCAGTGGACCTTCATTTGAAAAATTAATGACGTTAAGCTTTTTTCGAATTCTAGACCAAAATATTCGGCTTATGATCAGAAGGAGAATACGAGTTAATTGATATAAAAATAACTTCGAAACATTGCTCCATACGATGAAACAGTTCTTCAACCGATTATTCAAACCTAACCTTGCTTAATTGGATGTAAAAATTCATCGTTTGGATTTCTGTTACGTGGTAATTTTATATCAATCGACTCATATGCTTCTATTGATCAAAATCCATAAAACGTCAATTTGAAATTTAGAAAAAACTTAACACCGTTAATTGTTCTAAAGACGGTCTATTAATAACAAAAATAATAAAAGTTCAAACTACCACCACATATTACAATATTGGAATTAGTAACAACCGGTATCAAATAATTTGGATCACTAAAATCCAATACTCTATTTCTTTAATAACAAAAATAAATACTGTTAAATCGTATGTGTCTCAACAGTTTAATAAATACATGCATTTATATTGTACTCATTTTAAATTTAAGACTCTTAATGTCAAATTCTGGTTTAGTCATGATAATATTATATGCAGATCGAGAAAGAAAACACATCTTGATCCTTCATTGATTTTACTTTTAAGTTTTAAGGTTTTATTAAATGAGTATTCAATACGAAAATGAATTTCTACTCACATTGTCTTCCTTTATTACCCAACTCATTCATCAAAATTCCACCATACCATAAAAGTTCAATAAAATGCATTTAAAATTAAAATAGATATTTTAATGACTCACGCGCACTAATTGTTTTTTTTATTATTTTTTTTCAAATTTGCCTAAAATAATACGAAGTATCAACTAATACCTATTAGAATAGAATAATCACAACTCAGTTTATTCCCTCCATTGGTCCCATTCAACTTTTTTGGCTTCCAGTGGTCCGACGTTAAACGCACTTAACGACCGTTAGTTTTTTTCTTTTGTTGATGTTTTTCGAATTTTAAAACATTTTTTTAATGATATTGATCGGGAGAGGATACGAGTCAATTGATGTAAACTTTACCTCGAACCAGTATTCCAAACGACAAAACGGTTTTCAATCGAGTGTTTAAACTCTAACGGTGCTTCAACCAGATGTTAAAATTAAATTTTTGGAGCAACAGTTGGAGGTGAGGTTTACATCAATTGACTCGTATCCTCCTTCCGATCAAAATCTCTAAAACATCAATAGCTCGTATTAACTTATGTTTTTCAAGTTAGAGGGACCATAATTTGAGAAATTTAAGAAATCTAAAACCATGTTAGCTACTCTTTTTTAACAATAATTCATAGATTTTCTAGAATCCTTATTTAATATAGCAAAACAAAAAAAAAGTATATGTGACATCTTTTCAAAGCTTTTAATTTATGTGACATCATTTGAGAGTTTATCTCAGAATAATTATTTCTTTATTTAAAATATGTATATAAAATATATTATAAAAAACTAATTACATTTTTGGTCTCCTAATATTTTGGAGAATTCTCAAAAATTTAAGAGTATTTATATTTTTAATCCTCTACTACAAGGGGTGTACATGAGTTGTTTTATATTTAATAGGGTTTAAAATGAAACTTATGGATAAAGTTAATAATAACATACAATTAAAGATCTCAGTGTTTTATAAATATACATAATACGATTAAAAAAAATAAACTACACCATAAAACTGAGCATTTTATTCTCTTTAATTTGAGTATAATATTGCCATACTAAAAATCTAATTTTTTAAAATATATCATGTTTTTCGGTTTACCACGGTTTTGTCTCAAAACTAATCGGAACATTCATGAATATTTGTAAAAGCATTACTTGAATGTTGTGTTCCCAAACATAGCACGGACATTAAACTAGTATAACTATAAATATAGAATTGAAACTCCAGATCTAATGCATTGACAACTAAATCACTTTCTTAAATTTGCATATTTATGCATCGTAAAACTTAAACCGTTAACCTCTTACGAGTGAGTGAGTGAGTGAGTGAGTGAGTGACACCTATTCCAACACCGGAATAACGTTAGACAAAAGGCCTTTAAAATAGCCTAGTAATAACTAAATAAAAAACCATATATCATAAAAAGACTTCAAATACATGCCTCATATGATATATTTAGGCAATATTTCATGCTTAGAAATTTATGGAGTGTAAGATGTAAATGTGAACTTTAACTATGAATGAACGAGATATAAAGAATGTGCCACGATGCGATGCCAAGTTTTGTGTATATGACTTCGTCACACGTATTGATAAAAAGAAAATTTCATGTCTCTCATGTTATGGTGTAAAGTCATAATGCATCACATGTTAAAAGACGAAGATATATGTCAAAATGATGACTATGTCAAATCAGAAGAGTTAATGTCTTAAACATGTCAAAGTATAATAAGTGGTCAAAGTCATAAATATGTCAAAATATAATAAGTGGTCAAAGTCGTGAATATGTCAAAGTTAAATTGGAGTAAAAAAACGTAAAATTGGCTAAGTATAAGGACAAACTTAGAAAGTAAACTTGATGGGCACTTTTGTAAATTTAAAGGTAACCAGCCTTCAAAATTAGAAGTTTATAAAATCAAGTTAGGGGCATTTTAAATCTTCATGTTCCTAGCAAGCATACCAAATATGTTCTTATTCAGTTCTTAATTGAAAGATAAATAGAGCTAGGTTAACTATGCTTAAAAATATGTCCACTACTCTGTCATATATAATGATGAGAAATGTTGGGTGAAGCCCTTGCGATTAAGGCTTGTTTGGTGGATTAGAAAGGTGGGCTCTAGCCCATTAGGTTTCTTGTTTCCTAAGCTGGAAACCCTAATTAATCTCTATATATATCATGTCTATGTATTGTAATTGGTGTGTGAAATATAATAAGATCCCTAGTTATAGCAAGTGGACGTAGGTCACATCGACCGAACCACTATAAATTCTCGTGTTCGTGTGCTTGTCTTTATTCAGTCATTATTGTGTGTTCGTTGCGAGTCGGTTATTCTGCTGCGCCAGTTTAATACCTAACAACTGGTATTAGAGCTACGGCTCATTAGACTCACGCAACGTTTCGCTGTCTTGATTTAGTTTGATCGAAAGTATTTGGCGGTTGCGGACCAGTGTTTTTTTCTCTTTGTTTGCGTTTTTCAAGAAATAAAGGAATGTGAATTGGCCTTAGAGTTCGTGCGAGTAAGAAACAATTAATTTGCTTCTTTACTGTTTTGCAGACGAAAGGAAAAAGGTAAACAATATTTCTTTGGACTTGAAGTTTGCGCAATTTAAGAAAAAAAAAAGAAACATATAAGTTGTTTTGGTGGTTGCTACGAATAACGAAAACAATAGATTTTGTTCTTTTTATTGTTTGATTGACTGTGATTGTGTTTGGGTATCGGTTTAGAAACTTTTTAAAGCCGTCGATTAGAGTTTGATAATAACTCTTGGATTCGTCGAGTAAAGGTAAGAGTTTCGTTATCAAGTTTTTTTTTTACAGGAAAGTATCAACTTTTGGAGCCGGGTGACTTTGGTCTACTCTTTTAGTTTGTCATTATGACTGAAGACAGAAAAGTTGTGATTGAAAAATTTGGCGGTTCGGATTTTAGTTGGTGGAAGATGCAGATGGATGCATTACTTGGTCAAAAAGATTTAGATGTGGTACTTGAGGAAAAACCTGAAAAGATGACTGATGCTGAGGAAGTTCAATGAAACGCTAAAGACAAGAAAGCTAGAGGTGCTATTACATCGGCTTTGATGAGAAACGTTGCTTATAACATCATGTCTGAAACCACCGCTCGTGGTATGATGTTAGCGTTGTCAAATATGTATGAAAAGCCCTCTGTAGCTAATAAAGTGTTCTTGATGAGAGAACTGTTCACGATGAGAATGAAAAAGGGAAATTCAGTGACCGAGCACATTAATAATCTGAATTCTATCTTGTCCAGATTATCTTCTGTTAATATGAAATTCGATGATGAGACCAAAGTTGTACTATTGCTATCTTCACTGCCTGACAGTTGGTCTGGGATGGTAACTGCTGTTACTAACTCAACTGGAACTGAAGGGATGACATTTGAAAAGATTAGGGATTTAGTACTAGGTGAAGACGTTCGCGGAAGGGGTGCTAATACGGGATCTTCTTCTGAGATGTTACATGTAGGCATGGGAATGGATATTAAGCGGAATAGTGGGAGCAGCAACGGTCGGGGCAGGAGTTCGTCTAGAGCTCGTCCGAGCGTGCGTTGTTGGAACTGCAATGAAAAAGGGAATTATAGAAGTCAATGTCCTAACGATAAGAGTTTTGAGAAAGAATTAAACACTACTGTTAGTTACTCTGATGATGATGTACTACTGCTTAATGGTGAGAATAGTGTTGTTTCATGGGTCATGGATTCCGGTGCATCATTCCATGCTACCCACAGTAGTGATGGCATGCGGAATGTTAAAAAGGGCGATTTTGGCAAGGCTAGACTTGGAAATAGTGAAATTCTTGATGTGACTGGCATGGGGGATGTTAACTTGGTTACTAGTTTGGGCACTACTTGGACTTTATCTAATGTTCGGATCATTCCAAAGCTTGAAACGAAAGTTATCTCCGTTAGGCAATTGGATGAGCGGTCAAGAATAATCTCGTGATTACTAGGGGTTTCAAGAAGGGGTCGTTGTATCTTTTGCTTGTTCCGTCTAGGGATGTGATCACCCCTGTGAAGACGAATGCTAGAATCAGGCTCGCAGATTCGAGAGCTAAGAGAGTTCGGTTTGTAGCAGTGAACTCTGTAGCTCTAGTTAATCAGCTTGAGCGTATTCGAAAGTCTGAGCGTGAACGGGAATTTCGTAACAGTGGGAGTAATTCGACACAGTTGGGAAATCAACGTTTGGTTCGAAAGACTAAGGAGCCGAATGAAAATGTCTCTCATGGGAAATTGCTACTATTGGAGAGTGTTCCTCTAGGTATTTCTGGATCTGATGCGTGGGGGTCAGATGGAATAGAGGATGTGATGAGGAGGTCTGTTGAGACCAAGTTGGGGCCATCCGGGGCTCCAACGGGCCCTTCTGTTTACTAATGATGATTGGGCCGGCTGCAACTAGGTGGACTCAGATGATTGGTTTGGAGTTTGGTTTGTTATTTGGGAGCTGGACCTGGAAGACTTCTGTTCATGTTGACTGATGATTGTTGATAACTAATTACTGATTACTGAAGACATGGATTGTTGTGAGCTTGTTGGCGGACTTGGTGCTTATCTCAAGGCCTTCAAGTGGGAGAATTATTGGGTGAAGCCCTTGCGATTAAGGCTTGTTTGATGGATTAGAAAGGTGGGCCCTAGCCCATTAGGTTTCTTGTTCCCTAAGCTGGAAACCCTAATTAATCTCTATATATATCATGTCTATGTATTGTAATTGGTGTGCACTGAAATATAATAAGATCCCTAGTTGCAGCAAGTGGAGGGAGGTCACATCAACCGAACCACTATAAATTCTCGTGTCAATTCATGTGTTTGTCTTTATTCAGTCATTATTGTGTGTTCGTTGTGAGTCGGTTATTCCGCTGCACCAGTTTAATACCTAACAGGGAAATAGGGTAGAAATCCTAGAAAACCCAATGAGTTTATATTCAGTTTTTACGGATAACCGAAATCCGAGTAAGGAATTTGGTTATGGTTCAAATTAGGGTTTTATTCATATTTTTTGAAAACCCATACAATTATGTAAAGACACTTGTAATTAAAAAAAAGTGTATTTTTTAATATGGGTTGATTTAAGTTAGAGTTTTATGTATTTATTTTGTTTTATGATTAAACTGATTATCACATCATTCAAAGGCTATCTCAACATTTAAGGGCCTCAATCGAACTATAAAAATGAGACTAACTAAAACATGATAAAACCGTTCTCCTTTTTCGTATTTAGGACTGGAAATAATAAATTAAAATGTTTATAGTCCACAGTGTTACAAATTTCTTTTAACACCAAATGTTTGTAGGGCATTTTCCAGTCTTCCGTTACATTACAACCTAAATAGAAGGGATTTTTGCATATATCCCCCTCCAAACCGGTGTATTTGCGAATTTACCCAACTCAAATTTAATATTACGTATATACCCATCTTTTATGATAATTATCATATTGACCAAACTACCCTTTCAAATACTAATTATGATTGAATAGTGGTATTTAATATCCAATTATGATTGAATATGTATTAATTTTATAAGGTAATTAAGTAAGGGTAAAATAGTCAATGTATAATTTAGTTTTTACTTAATTAAATTAAAAAGGGTAAATATGCAATATTTTTTCTTAATGAAGGGGAAATACAATAAAAATATTTTGTTGGGTAAATATGCAATTAATAAGGTTTAAAGGGGGATATATGCAAATGCCCCCTAAATAGAAAATCCAAAACATGATAACACCAAATTTGTTAATGACAATTCACAAAATCAAACTACATTAAAATTAAAAGGTTTACGACCCATTTGATTTGTCGTAAACAAACACAACCTAATTTGAACCACACCACATTAAAAAGGTTATGATCCATTTGATTTATTGACAACAAACACAACCTAATTTTAACTAATTTGACTCTAATCAACACACACAACCTAAATGGACCCATTTACATTTAGATTTGTTAAATCACTCAATTAAAATAAAAAATAACTTGATAACATGACATACTTAAGTTTGTCACATTCACACATATAATTATATAATTTGTCTACAATTTATGTCTACTATCAACCTCTTTTCCTAGCTAATACATTACAATATATATAACTTGATAACATGCATTGCTTTAAAAATAGAAACTACGAAAGACTTTATTTGATAAAGCTTGTAGCTTGTTAAACTTTTACCAACTATCCTCTTGAGAGCATCAAAAGAAACTGTTATAGCTTTCTTAGCATAGAAGATAAAAAAAAAACAATTCTTAGTTTGCTTCTCAAACACAACATACATAAAAAAAAAAAAAAACTACATGATATTGCTTACCAATTAGTTAAAAACACATTTAGAATAACAAATAGGCAATCAGAGTGTTAACGTCATACATAAAAAAAATCAATACGTAGATGATATGATATCAAAAAACCATTTATGTAGTTGATTCCCAATGAAGAAGAGTGGCGGAGGAAGGATTTTGGGTTTGACTGTCGTCTAAACTCTAAAGTGAAAGAATCAATGAATATGAAGAAAATGTTGTGCTTATATGGTCAAGTCAAAAACTGGGTTTGGAAGTCGTATTATTTACTAATCCGGGCTATTTAATATCCGTGCATAAAAGAATGCTAAATGGCTTTGGAGGTAATTATACGCTACAACATGCTCTAACATGCTCCACTAAGTGGCGTGCATTTAAAACTTATTTTTATTAGATATAGATTATAGATGCCGCAACAGAAAATGTATGTATAAAATGTATATTTTTATGAATGTTATTGGTGTTACTGATAAAACAATATGAAAAATAAATTAACCAGTTTAATATCTTGAAAACTTTTATGGGCTTTTGAATTGTGATTGGTTCACATTTTATTAGGCTATAAATTGTTTTAAATGGGCTTCAAATAATATTGGACTTTTGGACCCAATTAGTTTAACTGGGCTAATATTTTGTTACTTGATTAAAAGGAAGTTGAAGTTTGATTATGAGATTTGTCATTTGTTTGTTTTAATTCTTGAACACCTGAAGTACTAATCTTTTTTTGTTATTGATTGATAACTAATTTATGTATGTTCTTATTTGACTAAACCAATTTGTTTACCGATCTTATTTAAATAAAATATTATTGAGGTTTTTCATAAAAATAGAAAGAAAACATTCGTCTTCAATATCCGTCAAACTTTCATATAACATCTTTAGATTTTCTTACTAAAAAGCAACTTAGCAGGCGTAGAAGAAACTTTTGATAGCACGTGCAACTCAGATAATATATATCTCTCGTACTCCTTCAAAACTATAGCGGTAGTAGGACGTACGTGTAAACTAGAACATAAATATTGAAACAACAACCGTGGCAAACCGTTGGTAAATATATCCGCATACTAAGCTAAAGAAGGCACATGAAGCACACGCACGCGTTCTTATCGAACTTTTTCCGTGACAAAATAAATGCCGATCTCAACATGTTTGATGCGCTGATGTTGTACCGGATTATGTGACAAGTAGACCACCGACACGTTGTCGCAATAAACCATAGTTGATTAGGGAACCGGGATATGTAGCTCAAAAACTAAATTACGTAACCATGTTATTCAGCAACTGCATTCGCGACCCCTCGGTATTCAGCCTCAATACCTGCATGAGAAATAGTGGGATGTCGTTTAGAAGACTGATAATGTGCTAAATATACATAAATCCCGTGTTGAATTGATTTACGTTTTGAGTCGGTTTTTATAGCGTTTTCTATACAAATGATGTTTTTGTGTTTCGTAGGTCCCATATTGATAAAAAAATGAAAAGCTTGCGGAAAATCGAATCTGTAGGCGAAAACGGGACGCAAAACGGAGTTAGGAGCAAGCCGTTACGCGAAAACAAAGAAACCGAGCACCCGGAGGCCATAACCACGTCACGCGGCCACAGGGGTGGCTCATCATCGCGTGACGCGGCGTGGAATGGTGGTGGAGGTGTGCTGATGTCATCTACGTGGCCAGGCTTGATTTCGTCGCCGCGCGACGCGGCGACACGTTTTCGACAGATTGTTTTTGTGATTTTTGGCCCGCTTCACTATAAAAACTCATCATAACTTAACCCTAGCCTCCATGCTCGAGTGAAGGAAGAATTTCAGCTAAGGCATCTATTCAAGTCTTTACTGAATTCGATATGCGTATCGTATGATCAAGGGTTGCATCTTGAACATATAGGGTGTTTTCGATTCCTTGTTTCTTTCCTTTTATACCATATTTTGCTACATTATTTTTGCTTCTTTTTTTTTGTTCTAAACATGCTAGGCTAAGCTTTTAAAGCCGCCTAGATTCACGACGACTCTGTGTTAACGTTTAAACTTGGATTTGTGACGTTTTTATTATGGTTTGTTTATGTTCTAAGTAATAGTTTGATGCTTTAATTTGATTGATGCTTGTATGTATATTGGAATTTGTTTGGTTAATATTATTGTTTCCATTGAATGCTCGGTGATAGTCTATGTCATAGAATAAGATTCAATTCACGTTCATTGACTTTGTGTTGTGACAAGTGTTATGGTGAATGCATGCTTAAAAGCCATAGGAAACATAATAGAAACCAACCTAATGAAAATGTATTAGCTTTTCTAAGATATCCGTGAGGTGATTAGATTAATTATTAGGTCTTGTTTGTTTGATTGCTAAGATATGGTATTCGTGAGAATTCAGTCTAGGTTTTGTTTAGCAAACATGTCTAATAAATCGATTGAATGCATTGAATTGGCTTTGAGTTTTAAACTGTGAGGTTAGAATTCATTTAAAGTCACTTAGTCATATTTTAGTTGGACAATCGTGAGAGCGTTTAACTGCTAAACTGGTATTCGTTAATAACTTGCTAGAAACCCGTAGGTGTCTTCTCGAAAGAGTCGAGGGTCTTATTTGTGGTGTCTTCAAGTGAAAATCTTTTGCTACTAGTTCCTTAATCAAAACGTCCATTTTCAAGTGACAATTGCAACATAGGGGAGTCGGGTCTAGGTGGTTCATCTCAATCACTGTTTTCAACCTTCGTCTTTTGAGTCATTTACTTTTTATACAATTTAGTCATTTTACACAAAAATCCCCCTTTTTAAATAATCTTCTATTTACAAAGTCGTGTCTAGTTAGTGAGTCTTAATTTAATTAATTATCGTAGTATATATAGAGTCTGTTGGTCGACACCCGGACTTACTTTAGCTATATTGCATTCGACCGGTCCACTGCCGGTTGTGTGTGAAATAGTTTGTTTGTCTTGACTTTATAAATTTAAAACTAGTTGTTTTTTTAGTTAATTATTTTATATATATATATTGCATGCATCAAAGACCAAGAAATTAGTGTATAAAAAAACACAATATCATAAAGTTGATTATCTCGTATCATGGCACTCACTCCATTCTGCATCTGAATAAGCTGTGAGAGCTACCACTTTCGATGAAACCAAAGTAATACCGTAGTCCAACGTTCCTCTCAAATAACGAAGGATGCATTTAATGAAGGCAAAGTGAGACTCCTGAGGGTGTGCATAAATAAACATAATTGTTGCATGTCATAAGTGATATCTGGGCGTGTAAAAGTGAGATATTGCAATGCTCCCGCATGTGCTCTATATAATGTGTCATCTGGTAACAACACCCTATCATTGGCAGCAAGTTTGGACATTGTATCAACTAGTGTGGTGTTGGGTTTGTAGTCATCCATCCCGTCTCGATGCAAAATATCCTTGGCATAAAAAGCATGTGACAAAAATAAACCATTACTATTATGTGTGGTGATAATATGATGCGTGCAATACTATATATAAAATAAATACCTAAAAACACCTAAGTTTTAAATTTATAAAACCAAGACAAACTGACTAACTGACCAGTCGAACGCAATATAGCTTAAGTAAGTCCGGGTGTCGACCCACAGACTCTATATATCACGCTAATTAACTAACTAAGACTCAACTTAACTAGACACGAACTTTAATTAGAAAGATTATTTGATGGGGGTTTTTGCTAAAAATGGTAACTTACTAAAAATAGAAAATAGAACGAAAGACTAGATTGAAAATCAGTTAAATGAAGTAAACCACCTAGACTTGAATCCCCGTTGTTTTAATCGTTGTTTGAAGTGGAAATGTTTGCTATGGAACTGGATCTTAAAATATTCACTTATAGTTACCACTATTAGGACCCTCGACCCTTTTCGAGAAGACACATACGGGTTTCTAGCAAGTTAATACGAACACCAGTTTTTGTAATTAAACACCTTCACAGTTGTTCAATTGAATTATGACTAAGTGACTTTAACTGGAACCTAACCTCACAGCATAAATTCCAAAATCGGTTTAGAAATACTCATTTGACTCAATAAGCAGGTTTGTTAATTTATACCTAGTTAGACTTCTCACGAATATCTAATCCTAGCAATCAATCAAACAAGACTCATTGATTAATCTAATCCTCTCACGGTTACTTAGACGAGCTAGCATATTTTCACAAGGTTGACCAATATTATCATTCCTATGGTTTTAGCATGCAATTAAGCACAACACATTCATAACACACAGTCGATGAATTGAATCGAATCCTATTCTATGACATAGACAATCAACAAAGATTCAATGAAACAATAATGTTAGACAACCCAATTCCAACACACATGAAGCATCAAATTAATAAAAATCCAAACTTTTACTTAGAACATAAAATCCATAGTCAAAACGTAATCCAATCAAACGCAAACATTAACAACGGTTCATCATATGTCTAGGCGGTCTAACGAACCTATCCAACAACCATAATCACAAAAATAAACGCAAGTTTAAAGTGTATAAACATAGCAAAAAGAAAGAGAAGCAAAAGACTTGAAGAACCCGGAATCGTTAGATAACGATTCTTGAACCCGTGCTTCGTCTTGCTTCTCGTGGCTTCGTTTCGTGCTCAAAATCGCCTCCAATATGCTCCAATTCATCCCAAACTCGTACCAAGAAAGTCTAGGAGGCTAGGGTTGAAGAAGAGATGAATATATAGTGTGCAGGGCCAAAAATCGCGAAAACTTTTAAAATGTCGTCACCGTGTCGCGCGGTGACGAAAGGGAGTGTGGACGCGTGACGTGCCAAGGACCAGCAGCCCAAGGGGGCACGCCGTGTTACGCGGTGTTGAACCTTCATGTGGCCGCGTGACGTGGCCAAGCCACTCCGTTGCCGCGTAGTTTCGGTTTCGTTCGTTTTCGCGCCACGGTTTGCTCGTAGCTCCGTTTCGCGCCCCTTTTTCGCCTACGGATTCGATTTCCTACGATCTATCCGTTTCTTTATCAACATGGGACCTACGAAACATAAAAACATTAGTTGTGTCGAAAATGATATAAAAACTTAACCGAACGACACAAAACACAAACAAATGTAACACAGGGTTTATGTATGTTTTATACTCTATCATAATACCAAAAAAAATAATGTAAGGCACCCAAGTTGGTCATGGCAAATTCCCTCAAAGGAGTTTCAATGATATTGTTCAAAAAACAATCATTGGATGGAATAATGACTGTATCCACAACATAAAAAAGAAGATACGCCCGGCTATTTCCCTCATTATACGCGAACAACGAATTATCAAACAAACTTCGTCGAAAGTCATGTGAAGCAATATAATTGTGGAACTGAGTGTAGCAAGCTCTAGACGCTTGTTTTAATCCGCACAAAGATTTCTTTAACTGACAAACATATGAAGGTTTCTATGGATCAACGAACCCTAGAGATTGATGCATAAAAACATGTTTCTTTGAGATCTCTATGTAAAAAAGCATTTTTCACGTCCAATTTATGAATTAGCCATGGATTTGAAACTTCAACAGCCAACACCATATGAATAGTTGTCGGTTTAACAACCAGGCTAAAAATGTCATCACAATCTATACCAGCTGTTTGGGATTTCTCCTTAACAACCAATCGTGCCTTATACCAGTCAAGTGCCCCGTCCTACTAAAATTTATGTTTGAATAACCACATGCAACGAATAAATGGGTAGTTGTCATGACGAGGTAATAGTTCTCATGTATTATTATCAATATGTTCTAAATTCAATTTTCATAGCACTAAAACAATTTGGATCCGAACGAGCTGTGTTATAATTGGTAGGGACGTGTGAAATGGTAGCAGTGTGAAGGTTCGGATATGTCCGCTCGGGCTAAAGTTATCTTGGGTGGTAGGTGGCGGTTGGTGATGACGTAGGTGTGGTGGGGGAAGTGGGTGTTGGGGACGTTGAGGAGTTAGTAGCCATGGATTGGGATGGGATGGGTTGGTTACATGAGATTTAGTATATGGTTGGGTTGTTGGTTGTGTAGTTTGTGGGTGATGTGGTGGTTGAGTATTGTTGGAATGTTGTGTAGGAAATGTAGGTAACGGGTGTGTATGATAAAATGGTTGGTTGGCAAGGAAGGAATAGACATCCAATGGTGGTGGATCATTGAATGGAAAAGAAAACTCGTCAAAGACTACATGACGGGATATATGGACTCGCTTGGTGGTTTGATCATAACAATGATACCTGCGGTGATCGGGTGAATAGCCAAGAAAGATACATGCCCTCAAGCGGTAACCCTTCATGGTTTTAAAATGGATCATAGTAGGGAGGGTATGACCCTCTTATAACGCAGACATTGTTCCCATTCCCAAACAATCTAGGAGGTTATAATTCACCCCTGTAAAGGAGCTCATCATCCTTGATGGCACATAGCGTAACCGCACCATAATATTGTCCTCTTTGGCAGCTAACACGCCTTCAGACGTCCGCCCCTCATGGTTTTAAAATGAGTCATAGTAGGAAAGGTATACACCCCAATTCAAGGTAGGCTTTGGTCTCATTCCCAACTGATGTGAAATGTTCCAGTATAACCATAAGGATCAAACTCAATTTTCGTATTATTCTCAATATTAAATTTTTGGACGGATAATAGATTTTTTATGATATCTAGTGTGAAAAGAATATTGTTAATTTAATGAATTTGTGTGGTTAGGTGTAGGGTGGGTGTGACGATCAGATCCATTCATCGGTATTAAATGACCAATCCCAACATAAATATTATTTACAGAACTAGATGACAAGGGTATGGAAATTTAACATCATGCGGCAAGGGCGATTTTATGTATGCATCAAAGCGGTGGCTCTAGCATTTGGATTGTTCAAAATATCCTTTAAACATGGTTCCATGCGGCAAGGGCGATTTTATGTGCTCCCGCGAAAACGCTAGCTAAAAGCTCGTTTGATAGCGTGTTGTAGGTCCACTATAATATCAAATAACCAATTTCTAACTATTCGTTATAGTTTTCTGTTGTCATGCCCTATGTTGTCGAAGGCGCACTCAAGGCGCGAATGGCTCGTCTGTCGCAAGCGCAAAGCGCAAAAAAAAAACGCACGTCATAGACAAGAAAAGCGCACCGATAAAAAATAATAAGAAATCTATAATAAGCATAAAAATAAAAACAAATAGTAGCCATAAAAATAAAAATATATAAAGTCTAACAATAAGAAATTAATATTCTTATAATAAACAAATTTAAAGGTAGAAGATTTTATAAGCTGAGTAGTTTTTTTTCACTCTATATACTGTTTATGCTGTCATCAGATCTTATCTACTTCTCACTACTTTTACACACCAACCAGCATACCATCATATCTCCTTCCTCTTTTCTTCTTCTTGCCCTTTATAGTCTCACCAGCTTCACTTAATTCATTTTTCTTGTCAATGATTTCTTAGAATAAAAACTAACTAATGCAAAGAAAGAAAGAAAATGAAAGCAAATTGTCACAGAAATTTCATATTTTGGCCAGAAAGTCGAAGGAATTTTGCCGGAATGCCGTTCGAGCCTCGCCTGAGCGCCTGGACTCGTGCAAAGCCGTCTCCTGTGCCTCGCTTCAAAAGTGTGCCTAGGCGTGCACCTTTGACGCTTTTGACAACACAGGGCATGCCCCTAAATTCCACTAACGAAGTTCTATCGTTAGAAGTGTGACAAACCAAGATCCAAGTCATTAATTACACAAACGACTTTATATGAATTTTGAAAACCATACGTGTCTCATAAATGAGAAAACCATTTCAGAGTACGTTTAAACTTCAGGAGCATAACGAAAAAGTAAAACTAACCAAACAAGGTTTAAAGAAAGTAAATGCGCAAAACACGCACCCAATCAAACGTAAAAATAAAATTTTTAAAACATGAGTTAAAAGTATGCATGTGCAATAATGCATGTCATGCCTACCAATGCTCAAATCTTCAGTGACCTAAGAATGCAAGCTAAAGTTTATTAAAATAAGGTTGGTGAGTTCACAAGTTTATAAAACTAGAAATTAAGTTTCGAAAGCAGATTCATTAAATCCAATAGTATATCAAGTAGTTGGCTTGGCTACTATGCATGCTACACTAGCGTACAAAGTGTAAACTGTAACATCCCAGCGTAACCGCACCATGATATTTTCCGCTTTGGCGGTCGGAACGGCCTCAGACGTCAACCCTCACGGTTTTAAAACATAGCAAACCTAATTTACAGTATGTCTATGAGTGTGTTTGTGTGTGTGTAGGTTTTACAAACCCGATGTATCCAAACATTTTAACGTTTAATTGAATTTAGAAAAGTTTGACTTTCTTTTTATCAAAGTTGACTTTTGTTGACCCTTCGATGACCCGTTAAGTGTATTAATGTTCAATTATGTTACCTTAATCACATTAAGCAAGGAAAGCATTTTAGATTACACATATATGATCATGATTCATACTTTTCACAAACGAATGCTTCTAACATGTTTCTATGACTAACATCATGCAATACCAATCATCATAATCCACATATAATAGTTTAATGGCCATTTACTAATTCTTAAAGTTGTATTTGAGATTTTATGTGAGCTACATGCAAACCATGTCCAAAGATTGATGGTTTGGTAAGTTTCTATAATCTGACTTTCCTGTCAAATTTTTAGGTCATATTTAGAATTTTATTTGTCAGCCAAATGATAGAATTAAACTAAATTTTGAAATTTTTTGTATGATAACTTTAGCTTCTTTAAGTGTTACTTTATCTTTCTCCAAATTTTAAAGTAATTTTGAACGTTCCAAATAAATTAGCTAAAACCGAGTGTAAAACATGACCATTCATGCTATGCACACTAGAACACTTGGAATATTTTCTAGACACATAAAATATCCATTAGCAAAAACAATGGACTATAGAGAGAGTATTTGTTCACGTTGCAACAAGAAGAAGAGAACGTTTTGAATTTATTTAGTGTTTGCACTCTGTTCCGGAGTTTAGTAACGAAAAAAAAAAGAAAGGAAGTTTAGGAGAGAAAAGAAGAGAAAGAAAAAGAAAATATGAAAATTCATTATGCGTTGTAGAATTTGAAGGAAATGAAAGGAAAATAAACATTTTAATATGATTTCATTCATTTCTCTTCACTTTCGTCCAATTTTGAATGAAAGTTAGGAGATGAAATCATAATAAAACTTTCCTTTCATTTCTCTTCTCTTCCTTCCATTTATATTATTAAAAAACTCTGAAACACCTATTTTTTTCAGCTTCCTCTCACTTCCTCCACATTCCACTCTTTAATGAAACTCTGGAACAAAGCGTTGGGGATTTATTTTTGTTTAACAAATAACTATATGTGTATTAAAACTAGGGGCGTCATTTTTACCCGAACCCGAATATCAAACCCGAACCGAATCACCCCGAACCCGATTAAGAAATAACCCGATAAACCCGAACCTGATTACAAAGCAAACCCAAACCCAATTTACTCTTTATGGTCGGTAAATGGATATTATTTTTTAGATTCGGGTCAACCCGAATAACCTGAATAAAGGGGATATATATATATATATATATATATATATATATATATATATATATATATATATATATATATATATATATATATAATTTAGTTTTCACAACTTCATGTCATTTAGAGTTAATATTTCAAAAGCATATCCCAATTTCATTTAGGTTCGATATATTTAGTATTAGGTTATTGGTTTTCGGTAGAGGTGAAACTCAATGGATTCTTTGATATATATATATATATATACATATTTATATATATACATATATATATACATAGGGGATGGATCAAGAGAGAATTTCATATTATGTTGAGAACTAGAGAACTCCCAAAAGACAAGGGATGGAATTTTAAAGTGGAGGGGTAAATTTGGAACTTTAAATATATAAATCTTTAAACATTTCTATCTTTTGCATACGTTAAGTTTTTAAAAAAAATTTCGCACCATTGGATCAAGAATTTCAGTATCTTTCATTTGAGTATAAATAACGTTATAAAAAAATAAAAATTTCTCGTTTTTTTAATTTCAATACTTCATATATGTAGTATACGATATTATATGTTTTTAAATTGGGGAAAGTGAATATGGTGTTGTTATGCATCTAAATTACATGACAAACCATCAAAACTAAATACTTTGCTAAAATAACAAAAGTTCTCTGATATTGATTTCGATGATACCATAACAAAAAACAACACTGCCATGTCTTAATTCTAAATTTGGATTTTTCTCATATGATCGTATTCACATTGCTAGCAAATACTTGGTCCACGTTATGTGATGTGGTATGAATATGTGCAGCATGAGCATATCACAATACCAATTATAAGAGTCATGTTATGTTAATCTGTTTGTTGGAATTGGAAAGCCAAATTGGTGTACAATCGAATTTTAAAGCACAAGTAATTTTTTATTAAAATGAATGAGGATTATTGGTGTACAATCCATTAAATAGAATAAAGATCAATGAGTTAGTTTTCTAATAAAAAATAATTTAACTTATTTTATCAAAGCTTGGTAGTTTTAATGGTTTTACGTGTAACTTATGTGCATAACATCACCGTATTTACTATCCTCTTTTAAAGTTTATAGTATTGCATATATGTAGTATCGTATACTACATATATGTAGTATCATGCTACTAGCCTACTACATATATGTAGTATATGCAATATTGATGCATTGTTATCTTATAGTTTGAATTTCAGGTTTATTTTATTTTGTTATTATATTTATCTTTAATTTATTAGTTTATTATTATCTTTATGTTTAGACATAATATAAGTATTGGTTTCGTTTTCATTTGTAATAAGTTTTATTATATGGAGTATTATGAAATTTGTTACTGGTCATTTGAAATCGTATGTACACTTTAAATAATTATTAAACTCCCGAGCTATTTGGCCGCTTCAAAAAATGCATCAAGTACAGTGATACTACATATATGTAGTATCGAAAAAATGAAAATGTGATTTTTAAATTTTTTTAATATAAATAAGGTATGGAAAAGTTAGTAACGTTTAAAGAAAAATATAATCAAGTACAAATTCGCAATATTACATATATGCAGTATGGAATTTAAAAAAACGAGAAAAAAAAATATTTTTTATAACGTTATTTATACTCAAATGAAAGATAAAGAAATTTTTGATCTAATGGTGCAATTTTTTTTAAATAATATTAACGTATGCAAAAGATAGAAATATTTTAAGATTTTTATATTTCAAGTTCCAATTTTACCCCTCATATTTAAAATTCCATCTCTTGTCTTTTTGGTAGTTCTCTAGTTCACAACTTAAAATGAGTTCTCTCTTGAACCCTACCCTATATACATACATATATATATATATATATATATATATATATGTATATAGGGTAGGGTTCAAGAGAGAACTCATTTTAAGTTGAGAACTAGAGAACTACTAAAAATACAAGGGATGGAATTTTAAAGAGAAAGGGTAAAATTGGAACTTTAAATATATAAATCTTTAAACATTTCTATCTTTTGCATACGTTAATATTATTTAAAAAAATTGCACCATTAGATCAAGAATTTCATTATCTTTCATTTGAGTATAAATAACATCATAAAAAATATTTTTTTTCTCGTTTTTTTTTAAATTTCATACTACATATATGTAGTATTGCGATATTGTATTTGATTATATTTTTCTTTAAACGTTACTAACTTTTTCATACGTTATTTACATTAAACAATTATAAAAATCACATTTTTGTTTTTTTGATACTACATATATGTAGTATCAATGTACTTGATGCATTTATTAAGTGGCCAAATGACTCAAGAGTATAATAATTATTTAAAGTGTACATATGATCTCAAATAACCAATAACAAAGTTCATAAGATTTCATATTAAAAAGCTTATGGTAAATGAAAAGAAAACCAATACTTATACTATGTCTAAACATAAAGATAATAATAAACTAATAAACCAATGATAAATATCATAAAAACGTAAAAAAAAAAAAAACTTGAAATTCAAACTATAAGATAACAATGCATCAATATTGCATATACTGCATATATGTAGTACTTGGATACTACATATATGTAGTATACGATACTGCATATATGCAATACTATAAAATTTAAAAGAGGATAGTGAATATGGTGATGTTATGCACCTAAGTTACCCGTAAAAACATTAAAATTACGTATCTTTGATAAATTAACTTAAATTTTTTTATTAGAAAACTTAATCATTGATCTTTATTCAATGTTAATGGACGACTCAGTCTTCTCCTCTTAGATCATAATTTTTCTCTTTCTCATTTACTCAATAATCGTCATTCATTTTAGTAAAATATTATCCGCCCTTTAAAAATCGATCGTAACTCAATTTGGCTTCTCAATTCTAACTAACAGATTAATATAACATGACTCATATAATTGGTATTATGATATGCGCATGCTGCACATATTCATACCACAACACATAACGTGAACCAAGTTATTGCTAGCAATGTCAATACGATCATATGAGAAAATCCAAATTTGGAATTGAGGCATGATGATGTTGTTTTTTTGTGATAACGTCATCGAAATCAATGTCATTGAACTTTTGATATTTTATCAAAGTATGTAGTTTTGATGGTTTCTTGGGTAAATTAGGTTCATAACAACACCGTATTCATTTCCCCAATTTAAAAACATACGGTATCGTATATTACATATATGCAGTATTGAAAGTTTAAAAAACGAGAAAAAATTATTTTTTTATAATGTTATTTATACTCAAATGAAAGATAATGAAAATCTTGATCTAATGGTGCAAAAAAAATTTAAAAAACTTAACGTATGCAAAAGATAGAAATGTTTAAAGATTTACAGATTTAAAGTTCCAATTTTACCCCTCCTTTAAAAATTCCATCCATACCTTTTTTTAGTTCTCTAGTTCTCAACTTAATATGGAGTTCTCTCTTGATCCCTCCCTAATATATATATATATATATATATATATATATATATATATATATATATATATATATATATACATATATATATATACAGGAGGAGGTTCATTTGAGAAGACTCATATATTGCAAGAAGAAAAAGAAGAAACCTAAATCACTAAAAAAACTTATTAATGGTTTAGTTTTTTTAAATAAATTCACTTCCTACATACAAATGTGTAATGTATAAACTAAAAAAAATCATTAAAATATTTTTTACGTATGTATTTTTAGCGTTTTAAGTTTACCTACACATGTGTAAGTAACCTAACTTACACATGACTTCCACATGTGTAGGTTTAACAAATAAACGAAATTCATTCAAGTTTATTTTTTGTTTGTCAAAGTTAATGAATAAATATTGTATTTCTATCATTTTTTTGTATGTCAAAAACGTTTTTTGTTGAAAAAAATGAAGAAATTAGTTATTTCTTTCACTTCTCGCAATATTTGCTTTTCTCAAATGAACCCTCCCCTATATATACATATATATATATACACACACACACATATATATATATATAGGTTTAGGTTCATTTGAGAAGACATAAATATTGCAAGAAGAAAAAGAACAACAATCAACCAATCATAGTTTTTGTTTTTATTTTTTAACTGATTTTGTTAAAAGGTTATTTTAGTAATTGACATAACTACATTAATTAGTTTGTAGTTATGTAACTCTTGCGTCTTAAAAAGTTATTAATCACTCTTTTCAATTGAATTAAACAATTTTAAAATTCATGTAGCCTCATCACCTTATTTTTTATATAGTAATCAAAACAAATATTTTGTCTTACGTAATCCTAAGAACCAATGAGATTAAGTCCTACATAAAGTATATATTTTCCTACACAAACACATTTATTATACACATAAATAATGTTTCTACAAAATTCTACATAAAATATTAAATATGTATGTCCTTCAAATGTAGGTACTTACATATACCGTATATTTTTATATGTAGGATGATATTACCGTGTGTAGGATAACACTATATCATGTGTATTTTCTTATTTACATGTCTACACATGCACATATACGTACACACGTTAGTATTGTCTTCATAAGTCTTACTAAAAGCTACATACAATATATTTAAAATGCATAAGCATATACACGTAGAATATAACCCACTCCCTCCATATGCACATACGCATACCCTACATAAATTAATATTGCCTACATATCCTTAATTCACCAACCTACACATATCTTTTACTACAAATGTGTAAGCACATACATGTACAATACACGTACACTATTGTATCACACCTACACATAAAAAACCAAATTGATGATCCATTATACACCGACAATCATGAATATAACTAAAAAGTGTACTTAAGTGCTATGTAGTATTTTAATTTGTTAATTACTACAAACAAAAAAACATTATTCTTTCGTTCTTCTATACTTTCAAGTGAGAGAAATTAATTTTCGATTTTGACGATATCAAAATTTGGAAAGTGAGTAATTTCGTAACTCATGCAATCTAATTAAATTTAAACATGCTAGGTAGAAAAGTCTAAAACGCCCTCATGCTTATTATAAATGGAAGGAACTAAATAAAATATTTACAAAACTGTCATTGCTAGTCACAACCATAGGATGATAAAATGTAGGGTTGAGATTATTTCTTTTTTTTCTTGTAATATTTAGTCTTCTTAAAAGAACTCTCCCCTATATATATATATATATATATATATATATATATATATATATATATATATATATATATATATATATATATATATATATATATAGAGAGAGAGAGAGAGAGAGATTGGGGATTTTCTAAAAAAGCTCAAAACTCTAAGAAGTGTAGGAAGCAATCAACAACAAGCACGTGGCCATGAGATAAAAAAAAACACGGAGGGGCATCTTCGTCATTTATACGCGCGCTGCTGACTTCGAAATCCTGGTATCACTCGCAATGTTCAGTTATGGTGTTTTTTTTACGTTTATTAATTACGAACATCTGTTCAGGTATGGCGTGTTTTTGACGTTTTTCGTTTTTAATTTTGAATCCATAATCATTCATCTATGACGAATACTGAAAGCGATGATGTTTTTGTTTGTTTTTGACGTTTTTGTTTACTAATTACGAACGCCCGATCAATGTTCAGTTCTTCTGAATCATTGTGTTTTTAACATTCTGAATCATGGTGTTTTTAGTGATCAGTTCGAATGTTTAAAACACCATGATTCAGAAGACATACATCCATTTGATAGTGCTAAGAAACACCATGAGAAAAGTTAGAATGTGTGAGAAATAAAACACCAAAAAAGTCAATTGTTTTTACTGTGATCAGTTCAAACATAAAAAACACCATGATTCAGAAGACACAGATCTAAGAAACACCATGGGAAAAAGTTAGAATGTGTGAGAAATAAAACACCAAAAACGTCGACTATGTAAAAAACACCATGATTCAGAATACACAGATTTAAGAAACACCATGGCGTTAGAATTTTGTGATAAAAACGCACGGATATAAGAAACACCATGACGTTTGAATTGTGGTGTTAAATACGCACAATGACAAATCTACCCTCAAATCCATCTCGCGCGTCACTAAAACATCAAAATAATTACAAAAATGTCACCGCGTCCATCTGGGCCGTAAAACACCATAATCCGACGTCCCAGATTACTTCTTAGGCTTTTTAGAGTTTTTTGCCTTTTTAGAAAATCCCTCCCCTATATATATATATATATATATATATATATATATATATATATATATATATATATATATATATATGTATATATATTTATATGTATATGTATATGTATATATATATGGGGGAGGGATTTTCTAGAAAGGCTAAAAACTCTAAAAAGGCTATGAAGGATTTTGGGGCGTCGGATCTGGATGTCAACGGCCAAGATTAACGCGGTGGCATTTTTGTAAATATTATGATGTTCTTGCTGACGCGACATATAGTTCTGGGGTAAATTAGTCATTATGCGTTTTCATCCTAATTCAAACGCCATGGTGTTTTTTTAGATCTGTGCGTTTTTAACACAAAATTCAAACGCCTTGCTGTTTCTTAGATCTGTGTCTTCTGAATCATGGTGTTTTTTACATTTGAACTGATCACAGTAAAAACAGTTGACGTTTTTGATGTTTTATTTCTCACACATTCTAACTTTTCTCATGGTGTTTCTTAGATCTGTGACTTCTGAATCATGGTGTTTTTTATTTTTGAACTGATCACAGTAAAAACACAGTTGACGTTTTTGGTGTTTTATTTCTCACACATTCTAACTTTTCTCATGGTGTTTCTTAGCACTATCAAATGGATCTATGTCTTATGAATCATGGTGTT
Organism: Tagetes erecta; assembly: GCA_030867185.1. NCBI lineage: Eukaryota > Viridiplantae > Streptophyta > Magnoliopsida > Asterales > Asteraceae > Tagetes > Tagetes erecta. The sequence goes on along the minus strand of CM061488.1, from coordinate 6,540,897 downwards.
TTTAACATTCGAACTTGTCGGTCCATAAAGATCGTGATTTCAGTGCTTTGTTGACTTGTTTAACACAAATATGTCAAATACTTGAAGAACAAAGTATATAAAGTCCAAATAACCCAATAACAAGATCCAACACAGAATCGAGGTTAATAAGCTACAATGATAAGTAGAATAAGCTCCTAGCACCTCAATAGAACGATTACACAACACAAATCAGTGAAGAATAGCTTGAGTAAAAGATGTGCAAAAGTTCTATAAATGTGAAGATAAGGTTACAATATATAGTAGTGTTAGGTTCGCTGATAGATTCGCTCTAGCGAATCTATCCAGCGAACCAACACAGGTTCGCTGGGCACATAGATTCGCCCGTAGGTTCGCTAGTACCAATAACATCACAAGATAAACAATTACATGCAAAAGTAACACCGACAAGCCGGTGAGTCCAACCTATACATAGTGACTATCAATACTCCCCCTAGGTTGGACCTCACCTGGGGAAGTCTTCTGATTAGCTCCGTCTTCATTGGCTTCAAAGATGTTCGATGAACGCTCCTGCCCTTTCTTTGATCCCGGCCATTGGGTTTGTATAATCTTCAGTTCCGGCCTCATCTTCACTTAGATTTAGCATTGAATCCACAAACTCTGTATCAGCGACCTCAGTATCAGGCTCAAGATGAACTGTCGTTTCCGCCTGATTTTCTGCAGTTGGCACCTCGCTTATCACCTCCAAGTCAATCACCTCTACTGGTTTTTCAAACCTCTGCTCTATGGATTGATCAAGCTGTCTTGTCAGATCATCCATTTCCATTTTCTGATCATCCGTCCTCCTCAACCTTTCATTTACAGCCTTAAGTTCAGCACGAATCCCCCGGGCTTTGTTAGCAACCTTCACAAACAGGTTTGCTTCAGCAGCAGTGTCATCTCCAGCCCCGTGTTTAATTCTGTTCTCACACAAAACCTTCAGATCTTCATCGCAGAAGGAGAAGACCTCCATAGGATCAAATAGACGGATTTCCGGACGGTCTTCACCTTGTAGTCTGATAACGGCCTCCCCCGAACTGTTGTCATAGAACCATTTCAGGAAATTTTGCAGTCTCGGCGGCTGAGTTTCGGGGACCCTGACCCTTGTCATTACTTTCGGAGCAGCTATCTTCAAAACAATTTTCCCTTTCCACGACACCCAGTGTTTATCCTGTTTCTGTCTCATTCTCCTCGGTTTTTGGTATCCAAACTCTACAAAATCAGACTTAGCAGCTTCTTGAATAGCAGCTTCGAACGCGCAAGCCCTGCCACTATCTTCCTTTCCCAGTAATGGCAGCTCTGCCAGTCTCCTCAAGTCCCATCGAGGAAAGGTGGCGAAGTGCTTTCGGTTCTTGACATACGTAATGTCACCACCCCTCCTTTTTATCATGTATGCCTCCACCAAACAGTTGTATTTCCATGCAATGATCTGTCTATCTTGCTGTTTGGTGGTGGGTTCGTCAAGATGTTGGAATATTGGCACCTCAGGCACCACAGCTTCTTCTTTCCTGAACCATTCGGATTTGTCAAGCTCAGCGTGTTCAAATTGGTAACTCATTCCCTTTTCTTCAACTTTATACGTTTCAGGCTCGTCATCCAAATCTTCTTCACTGTCGGCATCGATATCAGTCTCAGGTTCATCAATCAAGGTAAAATCCTTACTCGATCCTCCGACCACTTCATCCCCTTCAAATATATCCATATTAATTCCCATCTCTTCATCAAACTCCTCCTCCACGGCTTTTCCTTTTCCTCTATCACCAAAATCAACATCCATTAACGGATATCTTGTAATATCCGTTAAGGAGTTCAGTTCCGCTTCAGTCATAGCTGGTTCAGTTCCAACATTCTTCTTCAAATCATTTAGCTCTTTGAAGATCCTCACCAACAGACACTGTTGATCTTTCATCATCCGACCCATATCATATATTACCGTAGATTTCTCTGCATCCTGTTTCTCCAGTTCTTCATGTTTGCCTTTTAGTTCAACCAATTCTGCTTCCAGTCTTTCAACAACACCCTTCAATTCATCAGTTGATCCACCCGATGTACCCCCGGTATCATGCCTAGCCTTCTTTGAACCTTCAGCGTTTGTATCAGACCTCTTCTTTGTCCTCAGTTCTCTGCCTGCATCTATTTCAGCTTGTATCTCATCCACCTCTCTATCAAATGAATAATCCTTCTCTTTGGCATAGGCTTTTCTCTTCTTTATCTTTTTCTCAATCACCTCAATATTCTCTCCGCCTCTTTTCCTCTCCGTTTCCATCAGCCTCTGTATATAAACCCACCTTTCAGCACTGTACATGTTCTCCCACAAATACGTAATCCTTCCTACACAATCCGGCCTCACAGATCTACAATCCTTGAAGATTCTTGAATGCATATCCCAGACTATCAATTCTGCACCCTCCACTGGCAGATTTGGTAGTTTATCATTCAGAATCATCTGAATGAATCTGGGATACATTAGCCATTTTGCCCCCTTGCTGGCATGGATGTTCTCGAGCATGTAATTGTAAATCAACTTCGCAAGATTAGCTTTTTGCCCTCGGCAAAACAGCATCATCGCTCGAGCCCAGTCCAAGTTCAGACCGTCCGTACCCCCCTTCCTGTGATCCAGGCACATAATAAACACATGTGCTATATATCTCCATTCCTGGATCAGGTACGACTTTACGAACTCCATTTTCTTTTCTCCGGGCATCGGACCCTCATACCCAGCAGTCCGGAAAGCCCCATACACCTCTTCCGCAGTCATACTAACCTCATCACCAACATCCTCTTCTAATCTAAGAATCCTGGCTAGATCGGCCTCTGTGAACGCCAAGTCATGACCACCGACATTGGCACAAATACGAGACGGTTGTACCGACACGTTCAAAATTGCGGTTCTCCAGAAATCTCGAACGTACGTCTCATATATAGTTGGGGAGTGAGAGATGGCATAATGTATATGAGACGACTTCAGCCACTTGATTGCGTCTCTATAGCTCCCGGCTTTTTCAAAATTTTCGTCGAGTAAAGCACACATGTTGTGCTTTTTCTCGAAGAATAAAGTCGACATTTTGCCTGAAAAATAAACGGAGATTGATCAGAAATGAAGATTTGAAAAACAGAAAATAGATTCGCTGGAAATTAGGTTCGCTGGTATAGCGAACCTGAGATTTCGGCATCAGAACCTATAGATTCGCTGACATAAAAAACAGTCATTGTTGTCGAGCGAATGTATAGGTTCGCTAGAAACAGTCGGGCGAATTTATGTTGTTGCGCGGGCAGCATAACGACATAGATTCGCTCGAGGTTTTGAACTTTCGTTCAGATTCGCCAGACGAACACTTAGGTTCGCTGGAAACCCTAGTTTTTCAAAAACGGCCAGAATCTCAATCAATCAACCATTATCAAGCAAATAAAGCAACAACAGGTCAAAATAAACAGTAAACGAGGCTATTAAGAAGAAAGTCCCTAACATTTAACATCAAAACAGTCTTTGATTTACATACAATCGCACAATAACAGATTTAAGCAGGTTTATGATGCGATTAAGGAGTCAAAACATTGATTAAGATGAAATCGAACACATACCGGACAATAAGGTGGTGTTTAATGTGTGGAAAAGACCGGAAATAGCGAGAATCGAACGTTGGCGATTAGAATTTTGAAAAACGTGCTACAGTGGTTTGGACAGCGAATATATGAAATATTCGCTGTCACAGTATATATATATACACCCATAGGTTCGCTGGCAGACAAACCAGCGAACCTTAGGTTCGCCGGAAGACCAAAAGCCAAGGCATCCAACTGGTTCGCCTGCAGGTTCGCTGACACATAAACAAGGATGTTTCATGTCAGCGAATCAAAGAGATTCCGGGCGAACCTGTAGGTTCGCTAGCACACACACAAAAAAAATATTTTTGGATTTTCTTAAGTTTTAAAAACTTTGTAAAAAAACGTGAAAAACGTCCCACGATATCAACGCTCCAAAAATAAACATATACACAAATAATTCTAAAATTTAAAAAATAAAATGAAGTGAAATGAAATAAAATAAAATAAAATAAAATAAAATTAAAATAACAGGAGACGGTTTTAAACGCTAGAAAGGATATATATTCTTCATGATGTTTTGAGTAGAATCCGGAGAATCATCGATTGGCGGGATTGCAGATATGTTTGTCCATTTAAACCCATGCCGTAGTCCTTTCAACAAGAGATCAGCAGCTTCTTTTATCATGTTTTCGGTTTGATTGAAGAGTCTCTGACAACTCGGTCCCCACAGACGTCTAGGTAAAAAGAACAAATTTTGTCATCAGGGTATATCTGAGCAATATGATTGACTTTGCTTGAATTTCAATGATCAACTTTTGAATGTTGACCGATGCGTTTGTTTCTTTTGACACTTGTGCAATTTTTGCATCTTTTCTTTGTGAGTGGAGCTTGTCAGCAATTGATTCATTTTGAATACAATGCGACTTATTATTTGGGAAACTCAAATAGTCTAGAGCTCCAGGTCTATACTCACGTATAACAGAGGAGATAAACATTTGAGCATGCTCGGTGAATCTTCAGGTCAATACTTCCGTATAGCAGAGAAGATCCACCAACTCCAGGTCAATACTTTCGTATATCCGAGGAGTTAAGCACTTGACTCAAAACGTTCTGAGGAGTTAACGAGTAACTCACTCAGAGGCTTTTCCGAAGAGCATCACTAGCAGCCCCCCCTTTTTTTTTTTTTTTTTTTTTTTTTTTTTTTTTTGCATACTAGAAACTCGATTCGGGGATAGGGCGAGGGTGATTTGGGATTTTTAGGGAAATCAAGACAAAGATTTGAAGATCAAGACAAAGATTTGACGCTCTCAACCCATTTTTGACAGAACCATTTTCTTTGTGCAATCCAATCACGTCAAGGAGATAATCCTTGTTGTCGAGATCTTGAACGTTATATTTGGCTGCACAATCACTGTTTACTTTGTTTTCAGGCTGAGCCTATCTGACATATCCCAAACGCAATGCTTCTGACCTCCTTCAACGACTCTTCAACATCAATCAAAACGGAGATCCTGAAATAGCAAAATTTGAAAAACTATAAGTAGTTAATCTTTTATATCTCCCCCAAAATTTCTATATAATCGCCGTCTAATAAGAAATTTTTGTTTTTCAGATTTTCTTAATATATATATAGGTATATATACAAAAGTAAAAGAAAATTAAAAGAAGATAGAATAAAATAAAGTAACGAAGCAATGAAAACGAGTGACCCACGGATTTATCAAAGAAGATAAAGACCAGATTATTTACAAATTTACAAAATTAAAACAAATTAGACTTTTGAAACAGGGACCCAAGCCTTAGTGTATTTAGGGCTTTGAACAGGTGATGATTTACAGAAAAAATTATTTACAAAAGAATTCAATCTCTTTCCTAAAGATCTCTGCTTTGAACTATTTTCAACAATTACAGAGCAGTGTTTGACAGTATATCCGACATTTCCACACTGAAAGCAATGAGATTTTAAACTTCTTTTTGAAAATTTAGCAGTCTCTTCACTGCTTTCAGATGTCTGTGAGTTACAATCACTGCAAGAGTCGTAAGACTCTTTTAACTTACCTGTTGTGACTTTTACCTTGGAGGGTGCAGATTTTGGTTTAAGAATGTATGAAAAAGATGATTCTTTGTCTTTCGGTTTTGAAATTCTTATTGGAGTGAAAGATGGAATTTGATGAGACAGGAATTTTTGAAAACAATTTGTTTTAGTTTGACTTTCAGAGACTTGATCTGAAAGTTTTGCTTTGTTGTTCACACAAATTTTTTCAATAAAATCATCATTTAAACTACTTGAGTTTGAAGTTGAGCATCCAGAATTATTGTCACACATAATATCCTTTGACGTTAAGACTTGACCAGAAATAAAGACATTCGAACTACTGTCTTCAACAGCCCTGTTTGAATCAAAACTAGAGTTTCTAGAACTTCCAAGACCGCTGCTTTCGCCATAAGCATAATCCTCTCTAACTTCCTTAAGATTCACTCCAGTGAAACCTGCATTAGAGTTGTTAGTATCATTCTTTATAATCTCTTGAATCAGCTCATTTGAGGGATGAGGAATAGGTGTAGGAGAATAACAGAATGTACTAGGTGGAGGATATACTTGTGCATAAACAAGTTAAAGTCACTTGATCTGAATGAAAAGAGAAAAGAACACAATCAAGCCATGATGTTTGCAACTGTCTCCCCTCAGAATTCTGCACTGACTACATCCGCTGCAAACTCACTTAGTGCAGTCTCTGGAGGATTATCAAGTTATGAATCTGTCAAATCCGGTGACGGTTCCACAAGTGTAGGTGCCGACTCAAATGCATCCAACACCACTGAGATTTTATCTGACATCGCAGCCTCTTCTGGGAAGTCTGTTCAAAATCATGAAGCTCTAATTGACGAAGTTGTTGAAGAATCTGTTCTCAACAACGATTACATTGATTGTTTTGATCCTTTTAAAGAATTTTACAGTGAAGAGGTTACGGATTATGGTTTAACGGAAGTAGGAAAGAATCAGGAAGAAGTTGTCACTGGAAGCAAAGAGAAGGTCACTGTCAACGTCGGTAATGGGGCAGAAAATGCTGGTACCGATGCTGATAATGTTATGGAATCAAAGCTTGACATAGAAGCCATGATTGAACAGGCAAAGCATGAAGCTGTGGATGAATACAAGAGGAACACTCCTTACTGCCAGTGTGATCGTGCTCTCGAGGCTGAGAAACTGGTTGTGGGTCTTCCTTATGAAGTTGTGGAGGATATGTGTTCATCTGCATGCAAAATTCGTTTAATTGGCATATATAAAGCTAATAAATTATTAATGTCAAATGAAAACGAATTAAAGAGAACTAACAAAGAGCTTAAAATGAATGAATCAAAATTTTTTGTTAAATTGAGAGAGACTTTAAAAGAAAACGAACATTTGAAAAGATCTCTTTTGGAAAAGAATTGTGAGATCAACTATTTAACCGAGCAAGTCACTCTTGCTGAATTTGAAACCAGAAAGATTAAAAATAAACTGGAACAATGGACAATCTCCGGCATGAAAAGGGAAGAACTCCAAAGGAAACAACGGGGGGCTAGAGTTAAGACTGGGTTGGGTCATGAAGATAAGGCTTTTGTATATCCTCCTCCCAGCACTTACTGTTACTCTCCTACACCAACTCCACACCCGACCAATGAGTTGATTCATGAAATAATTCAGAAAGATACAGATAGTTTGTATGCAGGATTGGAGAATGTGAATCTTAAAGAGGTGCGAGATGATTATGAGTCCCAGACTGGTATTGGATATAGTAAACCGGATGCTGACAGTCAAGCCAATGATTGTTCAGTTTCCGGTGTTAGTAAATCTGTACAATCTGTTTCTTCTAACTTCTTTGACAAGTTTAAAGCAGGTGAAATTCCTACTTTTGAGCCTGTCCTGATTGCGAAGGAAGAGATAAAGCCGGATTCACGTAATCATCAAGCCATAAATCAAGATCCGTTGGAAGCAGAGGTACTTATTGAAGACTGGACAAGTTCAGATGATGAATCAAAGACAAAGGAGTGTCATGGAGATTCAAAGATCAAGATGTCATCTGCAACTGTCAAATCTGAAATGCTTCCAAAACCTGAATCAAGACAAATCCGGATCTCAGTCCCAACTGCAAAACAGGCAAGCCATCGATCAAAAGCTCAAAAGAAAAAGCCTTCACCTCCATCCATCATATCTCAAGTTTGTAAAAGACTTGAGAACAAGCAAGTGAAGATCTCATCTCCCATCCGACAAACCACAACTCAACAAAAGAAGCCACAAGTCTTCCAACAAGTTGCATCAAGTTCAAAGAAAGCCACACCCCCAGCTGCTCCACACGGGCCAATCAAGCATCAAAAGCCATTTAAGGCTTGTTTCAAGTGTGGAAAAGGTGATCACGTGCTCAAAGAATGTCCAAAAAGACATGCTCCAGTTACTAAAGGCAAACAGGTTTGCTTCTCTGGATTTCAAGGTAAAGAACAAACATCTTTGAAAGGTCGAATGACGATTATTCCATCTTTACCTAATCATGTGAAGTCGGTTTCACATAATTCAAAGATGAATGTGACAAAATCATCAAAACCAAAATCTTTTTCCTCGGGGCTTAAACAGAAAATGATTTCCAAATTTAACTCTTTCAAATGGAAAATGTTTGAACCTAAACAAATTTGGCAAATTAAAAAGATAGAGGAAAAGATAATTGATACGAGAACAGGTTGTGTGCATAGACAAGTGTCTTACACTGATGAAAACGGAACGCCCAGGACTACGATGGCCTGGGTTCCCCTTTCTAACTAATCTGTTAATGAGTGCAGGAACATTTCAGGAGGACTGTTAGTAATCCGGTTTACTGACAGAGAATGTTCCTTATTCAAATTTGAGGCGGAACAAACAGGTCATGGTTTTGGTATCTTATCCACATTCTGGATCCTTCTTTGATTTTCATATATCTAATTTCACAGCCACTGCATTTTTCTTGATATCTCATTTATAATCTTTTGATAGAGTAATATGGAAGACGTTTCTTTGGTAATTTCTATTTTATATATAATAGATAGAATAAAAAAAATTAAAAAAAAAACAAAAAAAAGGTGAGGGAGCCTAACATTTTTACTTGTATTTTTGATCAAGTTTTCACATCTCTTTGAGGTCGCTCTTGTGTCTTTTGAAAATTTCAATTTTGTGCTGAAATAGAAATTTTGGGGGAGTAATATCAAAAATGAATATCTTTTGTCCAAAATTCGTTCTGTGTAAATATTTTGTGTCTTTTGAAGGTTTCAGGTTTGAATGGATAGCATCTGAAGGAGGATAATGATTTGTGTAATGATGTGTCAATAGGCTCAGCCCGAATACAATTAGACAGCAATTCTGTGACCAAACTAAATTCAAAATGAGCTCGGTGATGAGGAGTACTTTCACAGATATTTGGCCTGCACAAAGTAATAAGTTTTGACAAAAATGGGTTGAGAGCGTCAAATCTTTGCCTTGATTTCCCCAAATATCCCAAATCACCCTCACCCTAGCCCTGAATTGAGTTTCTAGTTAGCAAAACAAAATAAAAAGCTGCTAGTGTTGCTCTTCAGAAAAACCTCTGAGTGAGTTACTTGTTAACTCCTCAGAATGTATTGAGTCAAAAGTGCTTAACTCCTCTGCTATACGGAAGTATTGACCTGGAGTTGGTGGATCTCCTCTGCTATACGAAAGTATTGACCTGAAGATTCACCGAGCATGCTCAAATGTTTATCTCCTCTGTTATACGTCGGTATAGACCTGGAGCTCTAAACTATTTGAGTTTCCCAAATAATAAGTCGCATTGTGTTCAAAAGAATCAATTGCTGACAAGCTCCACTCACAAAAAGATGCAAAAATTGCACAGTGTCAAAAGAGGCTCATGAATCGATCAATATTCAAGATTTGATCCAAGAAATTCAAGCAAAGTCAATCATATTGCTCGATAAACCTGATGTTAGGACAAGTTACTTTGCTGAATGTCTGTGAAAACCAAGTCGCTCGAGTTTCTTCAAATCGAACCTAAAACATGATAAGACCATCACAGATTGTCTGTTGAAAGGAACAAGGCATGGGTTTAAATGGACAAACATATTGACAATCTAGCCAAGTCTTTGTTTCTCCGGATGGTCGCTCGAAACGCATTATCTGATATCCTTTCATGAAGTTTTTATTTTATTTTATTTTATTTTATGTTTGGGTTCTTGAGTCTTGTTGGTCGTCTGTACTTTATGGGATGTGTTCTCTTTGTCAAAAATATTTGTGATCTTGTCGGACTCGTCCTCTCATTTCCGAATTTTTTAATTTTTAATTAAAAAAAAAAAATTCAAAAAGATTTTTAATTTCAAATTATTTTCAAGTCTTCCATATTATGCTATTAAAATGTTATCATTTTCACATGCATTTCACGGGAAATTGCACACACAAACGGACACGGGTTCGCTTGTTTTCATACACAGATAAACACCGGTTTATTTTGTTTAATGAAATGATCTAATGAGAAATCTCGAGATTTTTTTTGTGACTGTGTTACAGATATTTGCTGCAAATGATGGCCGATCATCAGTTAAGCAAAGCACCTGACCAGAGAACCTGTTCCTCAAAGTTTGTAGAAGATACCGAGCTAGGAATCCTCCTCCTACATCTTCTGAAGCACTCAAGAAAAGATTGTTGGAAAGCAGTTCCAGATTTTACGAAAGTAGCACGCGAAATGGGGGAGCATACGAAATGGGGGAGCATACGATATGGGGGAGCTTGTGAGATAAAAGGATCTTCAGCAACATAATTTGGCAAGCATCAGTCTTGGGGGAGTTTTGTTGGAGCTGAAATTAAGACTGAAGCTTACCAAATTGAAGATCCTACAGTATTGACTTATCGGTGCTGAACACGATGCAAGACGTTGATAATAATAGACTATGGGGGAGTATTGTTGGACCTGAATTGTAGTCTAATATTATCAACACAGTCAAAGTCAACAAAAGTCAACGTCCGGTCAAAGTCCACGTAAAAAGTCAAATGGCGCGTTAGAGACGAAGAACCGAGTCAAGACGTTGAAGTTGTTTTATGTCTAGGATCGTTAATGTAATAAATATATTTTGTGTCAACAAAATATATTTAATCTAGCTTTAGACATGTTTTAGCCTTTTAACTTGTTATTTTCTAATTAGTCTAAGGTCAAAGAAGTTTCTTTCTCGTTTCAGCACCTTGATCTGAAGACTCCATTTGGAAGGAAGGGAATCCAACAGCTTTGTCACTTGCTCATGATTTCCCAATTGTTTATCATAGGTTTTGAGATTGCTTGACACAAGTAAAAATCGATTCGTTATTTCAGTCAGATTTTCATGCTTCAATCCAACGAATGAGTTGAATTCATTTTCAGCCTGGGCTTTTCCATTCAGTTTAAGCATGTTCATTGTTGATGTAGACATAATTACAAACAACAGATCTACAGGTTCGCCCAAAATAGATTCGCTGGATTAGATTCGCCCAAAGAACAAAACAGATTCGCTAGATAGGTTCGCTCAACAACCAAACTGATTCGCTGACATAAAAACTCAGATTCGCTGGGCAGCAAGAACAGTTTCGCTCTACAAAAGATTCGCTCAGCAGAACATAGATTCGCTCGAAAGACAACAGATTCGCTGGACTGTAGGCACAGTTTCGCTCGACAGATTTGGCAGCAGCTTCGCTTACACAATGAGCCAAATAGTTGAACTTTCGTTCGATAAAATGTCAGATTCGCTGGCCACAACACAAACCAATCAGGACAAAGATTTGAATTAGTTTCGCTGGAAGAACACAGTTTCGCTGGTAGAACAAATAGGTTCGCTGGTAGCTCAACCACTCTGAAACAGTACGGAAACAGCTCGAAAACCCTCAAAACTTGACCATTTGCCTACATGTTTGTTTTAAAAGCTTTGTATGTCCAAATACCACAAACCTTGACCAAAATACAACTCCAAAACACAAGAAACAAGCTTGAAACAGAATCAAAAGTGTTTTGACCCAAAAACTTCAAAAATCAACACAAAAATCACTAGAATCAAACAATCAAGAGCACTAAGACTCTGATACCATATTGTCGGTCCATAAAGATCGTGATTTCAGTGCTTTGTTGACTTGTTTAACACAAATATGTCAAATACTTGAAGAACAAAGTATATAAAGTCCAAATAACCCAATAACAAGATCCAACACAGAATCGAGGTTAATAAGCTACAATGATAAGTAGAATAAGCTCCTAGCACCTCAATAGAACGATTACACAACACAAATCAGTGAAGAATAGCTTGAGTAAAAGATGTGCAAAAGTTCTATAAATGTGAAGATAAGGTTACAATATATAGTAGTGTTAGGTTCGCTGATAGATTCGCTCTAGCGAATCTATCCAGCGAACCAACACAGGTTCGCTGGGCACATAGGTTCGCCCAGTCGACACCTAGATACAAAAGACACTATGACCTGCGGGCGAATCAATAGATTCGCCCGTAGGTTCGCTAGTACCAATAACATCACAAGATAAACAATTACATGCAAAAGTAACACCGACAAGCCGGTGAGTCCAACCTATACATAGTGACTATCAGAACTGATCACTAAAAACACCATGATTCAGAATGTTAAAAACCCAATGATTCAGAAGAACTGAACATTGATCGGACGTTTGTAATTAGTAAACAAAAACGTCAAAAACAAACAAAAACACCATCGCTTTCAGTATTCGCCATAGATGAATGTTTATGGATTCAAAATTAAAAACGAAAAACGTCAAAAACACGCCATACATGATCGGATGTTCGTAATTAATAAACGTAAATAAAACACCATAACTGAACATCGAGAGTGATAACCAGGATTTCATTTGATTCAGATGTTAAAAACAACTGAGCATCACACGTATAAATGTTAAAAACACCATGATTCAGATGAACATCTCAGCATCGCGCCAAAAAAACACCATAACTGAACATCTCAGCATCGCGCGTATAAATGACGACAATGCCCCTCCGTGTTTTTTTTCTCTCATTGCCACGTGCTTGTTGTTGATTGCTTCCTACACTTCTTAGAGTTTTGAGCCTTTTTAGAAAATCCTCAATCTATATATATGTATATGTATATATATATATATATGTATATGTATATATATATATATGTACATACTTTGTATAAACATGTATGTTATATTTGCGAACTCACTCTATAAACAAACTAACTAAACAAATTAAGTTGGTGTATGTATATTATATTGATGATTATAACTCATTTGGTGTATCTTGAATTAACCTAATTATTTACAACACTCGATTTCCAACCAAAATAAAAATAAATAGAACACTTTAGAAGCCTATTTAGCAACCCGATTGCTGAATATACCGACCCAAATAAACCCGATTACCAATTAACCCGATATTTATTGGGGTCGATATTTGGATTGACATGCCGCATTAAAAACCCCGATTAACCCGATCCGATTAGCCGAAAACCGGTTAAAAAACTCGATCAATACCCCTAATTAAAATGGGTTTTGAGTGCTCTATGAAAATCATCTAGAAGACACATGGTCACATGGATCCCTTTTAAATGAACTCTACGAAATAACAAGAAAACCCCTTATAGTATTATTTTTATAAAACTCTATCTTTTATAAACCCGTAAGTCACACAAGATATAAACTCACAACATTATAATTACTTTATACACATATTTTAAATAAAAAATTTTTATTGTGAGAGAAATTCTCAAATGATAATGTAATTACCCTAAAATTTTTCAAAATTCTCCTAAATATTAGAGATCAAAATTTAATTAGTGTTATTATAATATATTTTATATACATAATTTAAATAAAAAATCATTATTTTAAGAGAAACTCTCAAATGATGTCACATAAGTCAGAAGTTTGAAAAGATGCCACATAAGTTTTTTTCGTTTTTCTTTAATATATTAGAGATTGTACAGATAATATATTAATAATTATTTAACATGATATACTTTTAAGTTGGTAAAAGATGTCGAATATTAATTGATAAGCTTTTCAATAGTGTAAATGCACAATAATGTGAACGATTATTTGTTCATCAAAATTCCAAAAATAAAACCAGAAAACATCACTAGAATGAATTTTATCGGTATGTTTTGTTACTAATCACAACAAGTAAGACTTGAGTGACATATAATTTTTATATATAAATGTTATATTCTAATTGTTTTTTTTTCTTTTTTTATATTTTAAAGATCAAATCTATCTATACTTATAAGAGTAAAAAATTAAGAATTTTATAATTGTGTCTATAATTTTTTATTTTCCTTATGAAGATTAAATATTATTCACATAATTAATGCTTCATATATTTTTTTTTACTTTTAAAACTACAACATTCAAAACTTTTTACCATGTTTGAGAAAGATATCATGGCATGGTATTAAATATTAATAATAATTATTATTCATCCAATCATGAGCTTATAGACGTATGGTAATGGGCTTATAAGTAATTTCAATTTATGGACCCATGTGCATTGTTAGGTGGCTCTAGTTTTGGCAAAATCTTTAATAAAAATCTTGCGATCATATTATGAATTTGCATGCAATAATATTATAACAAAATCGTAAAACGTGTTGGCTAGTGGGACTCGGCATTTCAGCCACACCTTTGAATTTAAATCAAGATAACATAAATAAATAATATAAATGAGTTTTAAACAACGATTTAAAAACCGGTTCATACCGGGCAGTTAAATCGGTGATCTATTTTTCTGGTATAATTTAGGATGGTATTTTAGATAACTGGCATGTATATTATATCACCGGTATGTTCCGGTTAAACCGGTTGAACCATTAAACCGGTTTTCATTTATCCTATTTTTATAAAAAAAAACCTAGTACTTACAAGAATAGTTTCGTTCATCGGTCACCAATTACCTCGTTTCTTTAGTACGTGACCAACCATATATCGATTAAATTGGGCATCTAATATTGTTTGTTTCATTTGTGACTCGATCAATATGAGTTTTTTCCCATAAAAATTTTTCAATTGAAGTTATATTTTATATATTTTCCTCCGAACATCGTATTTGCAAGTATTATACATGAAATGCGTTTTATATAAAAAAACTTTATTGGGAAATCAAGTAGTTTTAAATTTTGGGGTTATGTTTTATTACGGGTTAACTTTTGGATTATTTTTATTATTGAATCATGTATTTTTTTTATTTTTCTTTGTATAAATGTTGTACTTTAAAGAACTATAGGGTAAGGGTTAGACCATCTGGTATAATCCGGTCTAACCGGTTGAACCATTTTTCAGTCCAATACGATATAATTAAAAAACCGGTTTTTAAAACATTGGTTTTAAAACTAGCGTCAATATAAATTTTTTGTGCAAACTAATAAATTTTGAGTTTATTCTCTATTTATTGAAAGCCAAACGAAAATGAACAGTGCATGACAGTGTTGTACCAGTCTGTTAAACGTAAGAGTACAAGACAACTGCTTTTTGTGACACCTGTTTCTACGTGGCAAGCAACCATTTATTTACAGAAGAAAGAAGATACATACTGCGAGAAATAGAGATAGCAGCAGAGAGTAAGGCGATGACCCGCAGCACCGTCGCTGGACGATAAACTGCCGCCATCATCACTGATTCCACCGCCCCCTTCCGCTTCTTCATCGATGGACGGTAGTGTTTTCAATCCATCCCTGCTATGGTATGTTTTCTAGGAAGTAGATTTGGAGTTTCTTTCTCTTTATCAAGTTTTGATCTAGGTTTTGCAGTTTCAAGATGGGAGAAGTAGGTTGTAAGTTCAACATCGACGGCCATAACGGTCTTCATCACTGCTATGCTAGGGTCTTTTTGTCCAAATCAAGCCTTCTTTAACCCTAGGTGGCAGTGTGTTAGCGGTGGTCATCGAGTGGATTAGTAACAGCCGAAGCTTTTCTGTTCTGTGCGATTTACTCACGGCTATCATCGATCAATGTTGCCAGGTTGGATAAGGCGATCTGGTGGTAGCGTTGCGGTGGTCGTGCAGGTGAAGATATGTTTCCCGTCACTCTCTTCGACTGTTTTAGTTATGCCTTTCATGAAACATATCTGAACTTGCTATATGTTAGATTTGTTTGATTTTTGTAAAGGCTTGATGAAAGCTTATACATTTGATGTTAACTACTAATTTCGTTTTGTAATCTAAAACATACCGTTGTTACCATTCCCGCTTATAGCTTTTTTTGTGTAGCTCAAACAAATAATGGATTCTAAGGTTTGCACATGTAATGTAATCATGCCCCACTGGTTATAAATTGGAAGGATAATTGGGTATTTTTTTTCTTACCTACAAAAAATAAGAAGGCGTTCGAGATTAAGCATCACAAAGATCAGCATCAAAGATAGTAGTTTTTCTTAAAATGTTTTTGAGAAGCTTCAACTCTTGAAAGATAATAGTCTACTAATGAGAAATAGCATTGGATTGTATATGTCTATTTTGACAGAAGGTTAGCTTACTCATACTAATTGCTTATTTTACAGGTGAATGTGTCTTTGTACGTCGGTATGTGTATCACTTATTTTTCATGTTCATTGATGTTTTAAAACTAGGAGGATGTTTATGTGTTTTAAAAAGTTCTTGATGAGACGACATATATTGATTTGGTTATTAATATGAGAACTGAAGGAAGATGAGGTTTTTGCGCTCAATTTATGAGGTAACACTTTCTGGTTTTAGCGCTCATTTACTACAAAAGAGGGTAGGTCAAACATGTTTGGTAACGGGTCAAAATGGGCTTAAGTAAATTCGGTTTATTTCAGGTTGAGCCACATGTATATATGTCCAAATTATCATCTGAAAGTAGTAACTTAAAACTATCGACGGTTTCAAGGTTTGGGTCCCACTCCAGTTGTAGTCATATTTGAGATCTAAACATATGAACACTTGATTTGGGATCTAAGCATGTGCACTTACAAGTTGCTACTTTCAAATTGTGTTAAATTTACAAAATGAAATATAACTATGGTAAACAAATGTTATATTATGTTTGTAACAGTGACTACTAGCCTATATGGGATTTAGATTTGGTGATCAAGTATGGCTACACATAGACAACAACAAATGCAAACACTACTTCATGCAACCAAAGAAAAGATAAAAGAAGCTTTACCTAGAAGGCCAGAGTAATAACGCACATCCACAAGAAGATGCACCTTCAGGAAAGAACAAAGGATGCAGCTAAAACTTAAAATATTTTGTATGTTACATTATTATGTTTTCTAATATTTTTAAATCAATGTAGCATAGTGCACTTAAAATTTAATGCAACCCAAAACTAACTAGCTTATAACATGAAGTTGAAGCTAAGTATTATGGTCCTTTGAAATCAAGTCGCAAAGCAAAACGCTCGCGCAACGCGCGAGCGAGCGAATCCATCTAGTTTTATTTAAGTAGAGGGTTTAAATCTTGTAAAGTACGAATTAGTGATTTATACGAGTGAATTAGGAGTTGTTTGAAAAAATATTGTACCATGAAAAAATATTTGTTTGAAAAAATATTGTACCATGAAAAAATATTTCTTGATAAAGTTTATGTAGACTCTTTTTAACAATTGATAGATACATCGAAAATAATAGAAAGGGTTTGACATAAAAACAGGGTATTAATTAAATTTAAACGATAAACCGAAGGATATGTGTTAAAATCCTTCTTTATTCTTATTGTTATTTTATTTTGAGTGTAGATTATTTATATGCTTCTTAAAGAGAAGGTTGATTATCAACGACTTCTCTCGTGGTGACACGTGTGATAACCACGTGTTATTACGTGACAATGCATTTTTTTATAACTTTAAGATATTTATGGTTTTAGTCTTTGACTTCTACTAATTATTATTTTAGACCCTGATGACTTTTCGGCTTTTGGTCTCCTACTCTACTTTGACATGTAGTACGACTTCATGATCCGGATTTTACTGGGTTATTGTTTTGACTTCTAATTTTTCATATTTCGCCGCTTTTTAATATGTGACACATTACGGCCTTATATTGTGACGTACGCGACATGAAACTTTTTTTATCAACGCATGTGACAAAGTCACATACACAAGATCCGACCACGTGACCCAACCACTGCAACGCGTGGCCCTATCTCATATCTAGTTATTGAAATAAAAGGCAAACTATAGAGTAAACTGTAATTTTAGTTTTTGTGTTTTGATATCATTAGCAGTTTCTGTCTCACCTTAACAGTTTTAGTCTCTGTGTTTTTATTTTCTAACAGAAATGGTCCCAAACACTAACTCCATCCAATTTTCCGGTAAGTCTCTCACACACGCTTCGCATCTAAGGGGTAAAAATGTCATTTCCCCCTCTTTTATCTAGATTATTATGTAGTTTAACACTTTTATTCAGTAGCATGTCAAAAAAAGTGAGATAAATGACATTTTCACTCCGCATGTGAGGGAGACTTAACGGAAAATTGGATGGAGTTAGTGTTCGGAACCATTTCTGTTAGAAAATAAAAACATATGGACCAAAACTGTTAAGGTTAGACTGTAAGGGGGTGTTTGGTAGCCTCTTAATGGTCATTCAGAGACTTACCTCTTAATGGTTCTAAACCTCTGAACTATTAAGTGATAAAAAGAAGCTGAATAGTTAAGAGGTAATCTCTGAATGGTAAAACCCCATCCCATTCATTATATTTTTAAAACTTACCTTATAATGGATTTTTGAGACATTAAAAGGTAGATTTTTACTGGTTAATCAGAGGCCATTCAGATGCTACCAAACAATCTATAACTGTTAATGATATCAAAATATAAGGACTAAAATTATAATTTACTTGAAACCATATAAACTATGGAAGTAGATTATGCTTAACTATTTAGTTGATGGAATAAATGTATTTAGGCAATTAGGTGGGCCTAATAAGGATCTCAAGTTGTGAGGAATTTGCAAGTTAGTTAGGTATTTTTTTCCGTTCAAAAAAAAGTTAAGTAATTTTTCTGTCAAATATGGAGAATTTAGGTTCAAATACATGAATCACCTAACTGAGAAAAGTTGCATGGTGCCAAATACCATATCGAATTTATTGGTTTGGTACCGGTTCGGTATCGGTATCTGTACGGTTTCGGTTTTTTGGTATTTTACATCTTTCGTACCGCTTTAATCACAAAGAATATTTGAAAGGAAATCACTAATTCAATAATGACGTGCGTTTACAAGCCAACTGTTTGAAATAGATTGTATGTATATTTACAAACCAAGTGTTAATAAATACATAACATATAAAGTAATGAACTTAATAACCTACTTGTAAATTCACAATTAAGAAATTTTATAATGTTATTATATATGCCTCAACGATGTAAGTCAAATTAAAGATAAACGAGTCGTTGAATACAAAACTAAAGTAAAAAAGAATGAAGATAAACAAACATGATTTAGCATCTAGTGATGAGGTTTAGAAACATACAAGACCGATACTGTACCGGAACTATATCCGTACCGTATAGATACCAGTACCGAAAATACCGATACCAAATTTAGAAGAACTGGGAACAAAATACCGTACCGAAATTATCGTTTCTATACCGGTACGAGTACGGTATTGATATTGTAGCGGTACGATATCGGTATTCGAAACAAAAATCTCATCCCTACCCAAAAGCACCTACTGTGACAAACCCTCTAAATCAAGATTTGAATCGCGACCTCAAGAACGCAGGTTCGTTCCATTATTTCCAAATGCCGATGGGACAAACGCGCAACTGCCCTTGTATGGAACTTTAAACAACACTACATCATGTTTAACACACAAATGAAATCATCACAGGACAATGGTCCCATTTGAAGCTGCTGCATTTAAGAACCAACAAAATCCTAGAAAACATTTATGATGATCATTTGCAAATGTTACACTTTTTCCATCATCACCTACAAAAAGATCATACCCAGATCCTAAAACACTTAAACACATCAAGAAACAGATCAAAATCTTGAATCAGATAACAATTTCATTTTCTTGAAAACATAGCATCCATTAATAAAGAAGTTTTAATCACAGTACAATCAAGTAAATTAGAAGATAAACAAATCCCATGAATGATAATAAAAATAATAATAACCATAGCTTAAAAACAGAGAATTAAAGAAAAAAAATTAGATAGCTAAATTAAGCTTAAATGGCTGAAAACTTTGGAACATCTACAGGAAACTGATCAATCTCGTCGCTCCACGGGTTTTTCTCTTTTGCAGGATTAACAGTCTTTAACGCCTTCCAAACAGCGCTGTTACACTTGAAACCAGACCCGAAAGCTATCTGCCACGCTCTATCTCCTTTCTTGATTCTTCCTTTAGCTTCTGAATATGCCAATTCATACCATGGTGAGCTACTTGAAGTGTTACCGAATCGGTTAAGTGTCATTCTTGATGGCTCCATGTGCCAATCAGTAAGCTGCAAATTCTTCTCGATTTCATCAAGAACCGCTCTGCCACCAGCATGAATGCAGAAATGCTCAAAAGCTAGCTTAAAATCAGGAATATACGGCTTAATCTTCATTCTAAATAGCTTCTTCCCGACTAAAGTTGCAAAGAACAGTAATTGTTCAGACATGGGTAACACTAACGGGCCAAGTGTTGTGATGTTGGTTTTTAAAGCATCACCCGCGACTCCCATTAAATCTTTTGACAATGCAACTCCAATTTTACCGATTGGGTCTTCTAATTGGGTGACACAAGAGAAACATTTATCGTCTGAGCCTTTGTGTGTCCTAACCGTGTGGACCAATTGGTACTTTGACTTTCTCCTATCAGAGGTTTTGTTCGAGAGTAGAATTGCAGCCCCGCCCATTCGGAACAAGCAATTTGACAAAAGCATTGATCTTTCGTTCCCAAAGTACCAATTTAATGTGATGTTTTCCATGCTCATTACTAAAGCGTATGAATTTGGTTTCACTTGCAGAAGATCTTTAGCAAGATCAATGGCGATTAAACCAGCGCTGCAACCCATTCCACCAAGATTAAAGCTAAGAATATTGCCTCTAAGTTTGTAATGGTTAACGATCATCGAAGCTAAAGAAGGAGTTGGGTTGAACAAACTACAATTCACTACTAATATCCCAATGTCTTTCGGTTTGACACCAGTTTTTGCTAACAGATCATCAATGGCACCAAACATCACTAGCTCTGCTTCCTTTCTCGCTTCTGCCATACACGGATTCGGTGGGACTCTAAGAACAGCTTCCGGAAGGTAAGTTGACTCGCCAAGGCCCGATCTTTCAAGAATCTTTCTTTGAAAATCAAGACTTGTTTCAGTAAACGACCCCGTTAGAGTTGATCTTTCCATAAAGATCTGGCGGGTGCATTTCCGCTCTTCCTCAGGCTTATAACACGAAAAGTTGACAAGGTAAACAGGCCGAGGACGAGTGAGGAAATAAAGAGTTGAGAAAAAGACCAAAAGGGTCGAGCAAACGACAACCGATATGAGATTGAACCTAAGATGATCCCAAAGAACATAAACATCTTCAAGTGAAAAAGTTGATAATTGAGCAGCAAGAACAACAACAAGAGGAGATAAAAACAGATACATCCCATGTGTTATAAGATAATGATACCCTAATTTCACATACTTAAGCTTAACAGATTTTTTAAAATCAGGTAGCTTTGAAGAAGATTGTGAAATCAAAGGCTTAACTTCTGTTACTTCACTCATTTTACCAAACACCCAATTTGGATATGAAACTAAAAACTAAAAACCCAAATCCAAGATCTGAAACAAATCAAGAACTTAAAAACCCAATCCCCAAATCATGAGATCTAAAACCAGCAACAAAAGTTCCTGCAAAATGGGAATAAAATAATAAAGATTAAAAGACAATAATTTGAAACATGTATAACAAACCCTAAAGAAAGAAGATGCAATAAAAGGATGAAGACCCAAGTGATGAATTGGTATATAAAACAAAACCCAGATGGAAAAAACAAACCTTGAGCAGAAAATGTAGAGGTGCGGAGTGATCGATGAGAGAATGAGTTGGAGACGAAAGTGCCGCTTGGTTATTTAAATCACAGAGGATTTGTGGTTGCCAAAATTGAACAGAATTGGACCAGTTTAAACTCAAATTTGTTTCAGTACATATATATATAATTTATTTATTGAATTAAATTGAAATTGAATAGTATGTATATATAAACCCTAATAATAATAATAACATTAACAACGAATCATGACGACAAAATAAGAAGAAGCTTCTGTGAATTGAGGATGAAGCATCTCAGATTTGAAATATAAATAAATAAATAAATAAATAAAGAGAGAATATTATTCATCCAACTTGGTATTTATTGTAAACAATGTTAGATTTAAATCAAGGAAACTAATTTAATACCAATTTCATCATGTTATGTTTGCTTAAATTATGTTTGTGTAAACTTATTTTTAAGTCTCAAAGGTTTATCTAAAATAACAGTTTGCATATAATAGTTTTATAATTGCGTTTTATCTGCCTGAGGTTTATCTAAAATAACGATTTGTATACACATTGGACTATGTTTGATTTTGATTAAATTAATCCGGATGTAGCAAAACGCAAACGGTGACAAATTGGTAAGTTTAGGGAGGCAAAACGCAACTTTGAAACTATTGTTTGCAAACCGTTATTTTAGGTAAACCTTAGAGAGGCAAAACACAATTTTAAAATATTGTATGCAAACCGTTATTTTAGGTAAATCTCATAGAGGCAAAACGAAGTTTAATAGTAGGTTATTAATAACTTTATCTTTATATTTAACTTTTATACCCTATCAACTAAAAAAAAGGGTAATTGCACGGTACCCCTGACCGCGGAAGGGTTCTCCCTTCCCAAGCTAGCTTAGCCCCATAGCTGCCTGGCGGTTACTACCCAGCAGGATTTTTTGGGCTGAGCAAGACTCGAACCCACGTCCTCCCGTTTGGAATGGGTGAGGCTGGCCGCTGGGCTGACACCCCGTGGTTACCCTATCAACTATTGACACATGTAAAATAGTTTTTTATATTATGAAATATATTAGGGAGCAACTAAGGATATGAAACATGAGGCCATTTGGTAAAAGAATGTTTTGTATGCTATTATCGAGAAAATTAAAAAATGAAAGTGAAAATTTCTTATCTTACTTATCAATTATATAAATATACTAGTTTAGTGTCTGTGTTACGCTCGAGAACATAACACACTATCGGTGATTTTAAGGATATTAATGGGACACGGATGCTTCCAATCAATTGTGAGACAAAACGGTGGTAAAAACGTAAAAAATTATTTAAAAAGTTATTATTTTAGTATTGCAATCAATTTAAAAAGATTTAAATTCTCGGCTATATGGTGTATTTTTTTCTAAATAATGCCGGTAAAAAAGTTATGACTCTTTAAAAAAAATTGAACTGTTTAATTGTAGATTATTACCAACTTTATACATAAATTTTATTTTTATGCCCTGTTAAATATAAGATGACTCATTCACACCCCTAGTAGGAACTGGTTTATAATGTAACTAATCTTAAATTTCTAAAGACACTCCTAAATATTAAGGGATCAAATTAATGTAATTAAGGTTATTATAATATATTATTTTTATAGATATATACATATTTAAATTATAAAAATATTATTGTGAGATAAAATCTCTTATGATGTCACATAAGCGAAAACCATCTCTAATGATGACAACTAAGCAAAATAGATTTTGCTATATTATCTAAGCTAGCTAACTAAAATACAAAAAACCTCGATGATCTAAATAGGAAACTGGATTGAAATTAAATAAAATTATTAGATTTTAATAATATAAACTTTAATGTATTGGCCGATATTAATCTTAACTTTAATAATTGCCTATGACAGTCTCAAGTTGTAATTTATTTTCCTCCACCAAGCATTTTGTAATAGATACTTAAAAAACCTACTAGACCATTTTTGTGTCTCATTAAAACCTTACCCAACCATTTTTTTGTCACAATTGTAAAAGGCTCGATTGAGGAAATAATTTATAAACATGACTATCATAGAGAATTTTTTAAGTTAGAATTAATATCGGCCAGTAAACTAAAGTTTGGATTATTAAAATCCAATAAACCAATTAAATAAAAAAGAATTTGTAAGTTATATTGGATGGCGATTTGAAATTAGATTTAGAACTTCAAATATGGTT
This sequence comes from Tagetes erecta, assembly GCA_030867185.1. Lineage (NCBI taxonomy): Eukaryota > Viridiplantae > Streptophyta > Magnoliopsida > Asterales > Asteraceae > Tagetes > Tagetes erecta. The sequence continues at coordinate 6,517,156 of CM061488.1, read as the reverse complement.
AATTTATTAGCTTCAAACAAAATAATTCTACGATCTAAATTTAAAATTTAAATGTATTTTTTAACAATAATATCATAAATAAATGTTTGGTAACTTCAAATTAAAAAACCTAACTTTTGAGATGCTCTGAGATATCAAGTGACATGAAATTTCTTATATTATAACTAGGTTAGTGTCCGTGCTACGCTTGTGGACATAACATTTATGTGATGATTTTAAGGATATTCATGGACATGAACGGTTCTAATTAGTTTGAGATAAAACTGTGGTAAATTTGAAAGACAAAATTTATTTAAAATCTTGTTGTTTGGTATAACAATATTATATTCAAATTAAAGAGAATTAGACGTTCAGTTTTATGATGTAGTTTTTTGTTAAAACAATGTCGTATAAAGTTGTGTATATTTAAAAAATAATTATGTATTTAATTGTATGTATTAATAATTTTATCTCTAAGTTTTAGTTTTATACCCTAATAACTATATTTTGGCCCAAACACACCCTTAGTAGGAGAGGGTTGAAAATATAAATAGTTTTAATTTTTAAAATATTGTGCTAAATATTAGGGGATCAAATGAAAATTAATATTATTATAATTTATTATTATAGATAGATATATACTTTTTAAATATAACAATATTATTAATTTTGAGAGAATCTCTCAAATAATGTCAACTAAGCAAATTGATCTCAAATTATGCCAAGTAAGCAAATATGATTTTGCTATATTATATAGAAGACTAGGTTTAATACCCGTGTATACACACGGGTTGATTTATACACAGATTATCTAAATTACGCATCATTGAGTAAATAGCAATAACTTGATAATAAATTAAAAAAATACATTCATCTTCTATACATTTTATGTAAGCAATTTTTTTAAATATTTTAAATTTAAAACTTGAATGAGAAACAAAAAAATGATTATAAATGTATTATTACAAAAATACATTCATCTTCTATATTTTTGGCTCTATCAACTAATGCATGGTAAATTCCCTCCTAAGCTTCCTATTATAAAACAAAAAAATTTTCCCCCCAAACATTACCCCCTAAAACCTTGATTTATTAGATAGATATGAAATTTTTCTCCTAAAATAGTATGTTTTTAACTTTTATCATATGATAGACACATAAATAGAATGAAAAAAATATAGATACATAAACATAGAAAAGTGCATTTAGTAGTCAATTTGTTCTTAATTTTAAAATAAGAGGCATTTACATATATCCCCCTCCTAAGTTTTTTTATTACATATTTGACCAGCCCTAAAAATTAATTACATATTTCTCCTTCTTAAAACACATATATTACACATTTACCCAATTCATTAAAATTAACTAATTGAATTACTATTTTACCCTTAATTAACTAATTAAATGATTATTTACATTTATTCAATTCTTAAAAGTATCAATTACATATTTCTATCAAATCGAATCTATTAGACAATTATGTTCACAATTTGTTTATATTATTTATTTTAAACGACGTTACACTTCACTTATTTGTTAAAGCTTGTCATGCATATAACTTTATGTTTATCTTAATCGCACTCATATATTTATTTATGAGAATTGATAAAAAAAAAGGTAATTGTGTCAATTTTTAATGGAAGGGGAAATATGTAATAAAAACTAAGGGTTGGGGATATATGTAATTAAGAAGGTTAGGAAGGGGAATACGTAAAAATCCCTTAAAATAATACATATGATTAAACTGTTTGTTTGCTCAAGTATAACATTTTTAATCTTAAATTCTTGTTTTAGGGTTTGATGATATTACAAGTAATCTAGACTTTTGAAACATAATTGAAGTGGATTTGTTTACGAGAGGTGGTCATGATGGTAATGTTTTAAATACTGGTTTGAATTGGTTGGAATTATTGGTTAACTTGCTTAAAGGTGATGTTCCTAGTGTGATATAACATGGTTTAACTAGTGTGTTAGGTTTACAAATTGAACCGTCGGAAAATTCGGTTCAACATATTTTTATCGGTGAATATCGATTGACGTTAACTGGTTTAGACCGTCTAGTTTAAGATTTCTTTAACATGCTAACTTATAGTTATGTTCTTGTTGATCAGGGTGATAATGATAGTGAATTTCGTCTATTAAGCGATTGTGAGCTTATTCAACATTTAAATGTCATAATTGTAGACTTTTATTAAAAACAACTTTGCTAAAAATTTGATTTTTATTATGGAACTAGGTTAGTGCCCGCGCTACGCTTGGGCATAACACTCAGGTGATGATTTTAAGGATATTCATAGACATGAACGGTTCCAATCAGTTTTGAGATAAAACTGTGGTAAAACTGAAACACAAAATTTATTTAAAATTTTGTTGTTTGGTATAACAATATTATAATCAAATTAAATAGAATTAGATGTTCGAGTTTTTTGTGTAGTTTTTGTTAAACAATATCGTATAAAAAGTTGTGTATATTTAAAATATAATTATGTATTTAATTGTATGTTATTAATAACTAGATTAGTACCCGTGTACTACACGGATTTTAGTTTTATAGGTTTTAACTCAATTTACATATCAAATTTATTTTTAACATATCTCTTATTAAATCGATTTGGATATTTACAAATATATTCATATAAAAAATCATATGTTACAATAAAGGATATGATTTATAATAGTTGGTAATTTTTTATTGGAACATATCAGGTTAGGAGATAATTCATGATAATTGTTAATTTTTTTTTATTTGAACATATCGAGTTATGAGATAATTAATGATAATTGGTAAAACTTTAATTTGAACATATCGGGTTAGGATAAATCATAATAACTGATAAGTTTTTTATTTGAACATATCAAGTTAGGAGATAATTCATAATACTTGGTACATATCGGGTTAAGATATAGATCATGATAATTGATAATTTTTGTATTTAAACATATCGGGTTAGGAGATAATTAATGATAATTTATGAATTTTTAATTTAAACATATCGGGTTATTTCGAATATGGAGCATACCATGACCCGTCTAAAAATTCTCCAACAAATTAATTTAGAACATGACACCTAAGCAAAATCCTATGTGGAGTAGTTAAAATGGTGACATGTGGATGTGTTACTTAATTATTAGAATAGGTAGATTTTATCTCTAAGTTTTATTTTTATATCCTAATAAATATATAACCTGACCCAAACACACCCTTAGTAACAGAGAGTTGAAAATGTAAATAATCTTAATTTTTTAAATACTTTGCTAAATATTAGGGATCAAATGAAAATTAATATTATTATAATAAATTATTATAGATAGACATATAACTTTTAAATATAACAATATTATTAATTTTGAGAGAATCTCTCAAATAATGTCAACTAAGCAAATAGATCTCAAATGATGCCAAGTAAGCAAATATGATTTTGCTATATTATATAGAAGATTACGTAATTTTCAACTATTTTTTAAATTGAATACGTACTTTATGGAGTTAAATTCATATTTTTAGGAATTATAGTGTTGTTTAGTCAACTCGGTCAAACCGTTTGGTACAATTTGATTCTACCGGTTAATATCGTGATTAGTTAAAATGAAGTTGCGACAAACTTATGCATATATAAAATATCATGACAATTGAAATTTATCATTGTGTATTAGTATATCATGACAAACTATATTATGTTTGACACTAATACACGAGTAAGTGAAAATATTAAATTACCTAATATTTAACATAAGAAATTTTAAAGGAATATTGGATTTAATAATCTCAGCTATTGTATATTGATCTCTACCGATCTCACTAAAAATATTTATAAAATTATGATACAAAGATAAATAATATGTATTTGTTATATATAAGATGTATGATTATAAATTTAAATATAAAAAATTATATATAAAACAATTAAATGCTAAACGAGCTCAGCCCGATCCGAGCTTGAGCTTGAAAACTTTTTGATGAGCCGAGCTCGAGCTTTGGAATTAAAGCTCAAAACGAGCCGAACTCGAGCTCGAGCTTTGTTAAAACTAAAACAAGTCGAGCTCGGGCTCGGCTCCGCTCGTTTCCACCCCTATTTGTCCTTGTTAAGTTTTTTTCGAATTTCATACCGACGTTTTAAGAGTTTTTTTATCATAAAGAGAATACAAGTCTATTGATGTAAAAATTACCTTGAGTTGTGCTCCAAGTGACGAAATAATGCTTCAATCAGATGTAAAAATTCAACGCTTGGAGTATCGTTTAGAGTAAACTTTTACATCAATTCGACTCATGTTCTCCTTCCGATCAAAAGTTCTAAAAATACTTAATGCCACTAATTTTTTAACGGTGGTCCGTTAGTGGCAAAATAATAAAATTTGAAACTTTCAACACATATTTTGATAGTTGGAACAGATAATTACTAATGCAAATAGTTAAAACTATTAAAATCCAACAATTAAATTTTAAATTTGATTTATTAAAATAAAATATGATTGAATTTATAAAAGTGCCTTATAAATCATGATTAAATAAAAAAATATAATAAAGTTTTTGTGGCGATGACACTACATATTCCAAAAATTCAAATATCAAGGTGTCACTATTTCTCTATCCATAGTGTGCATTATACACATAATAGTGTCAATATAATACTTACAAAGTTTACACTTGTATATGTTTTTACTTGACACAATCTTTTGCTAGCCACGTGCATTTAAATAGATTTGTTTTTTGGACGGCATGCATTTAAATAGATTTTTTTTCGAACGGTGACTTTCAATTTATGAAATTAGTCGGTCGCATCTCCCACAATAGGGAACCACCATCCCACTCCAGTCAATATGTTGTTTTAACCGGACTCATTTAACAGCGGAGTTTGGCTATGCGTTCAACCGGGAAAACCAATGGGTTTTTCCTGAAAAATCTCACAGGCTCGGATTAAAACCCTGGACCACCACTGTAAAACCGGGGTCTTCAACCAGATAAGCTGGAATCATTAGACATGCATTTAGATATATACCTCTTTTGCTTTTACACTTAAAAAAACTGCTAAAAAGGTATAAATGCAATGATATTGAATTTGGTAAACCGAATTATAAGCCTTCTAAACAATAAAGGAAATAACTTAAGTAGAAGATATATTTTTGAATTATAAAAGTCTTCGTGTCTTTTCTATAAAACACAACACATCACGTTTTGTCAAATACAACCATTTTTTTCTAAGATAGTGGTGTGGTGTCAATTGCTCGGTCAAATATCAAGGCTCTAATAGATAGTTTTCGATACACACGACATTTCAAAAGTGGCATGTGAACCCATAAAATCGCTAGATAACGTTTATAAAACAAGTATATAATTAGAAAAATTACATTTCTAACAAGCGGATAAGAATAAGAAGATAAGATATTTTCGAAGTAACATTATCTGTTGTGAAATGCTAATAGTGATTAGTGAAGTGTAAAAAATGATGTCGCATACGTAGGGTGTTTATCGGTTCGTTAACGATTTATTTGGATTGGTTTATTCAGATATGAAATTTTCAGGCACATATCCGTATCTGAGCCAATCCGAATTAATCATTTTACTAATCGAACCGAATCTTATCCAAATTCATTTCGGATCGGATTCGGATATAACCGAAATTATCCGAATCTATCCGAAAAGTTTTTTTTGGCCACTTTTAACCTCTTGTTTATCTTATGAATGCAAAGAAAAATTAAAATTGCAACATAATTCCCTAAACACTATCTAAAACCAAAACAGAGCGTACATATACGACAAATACAACGTAAAGCGTACGAACCTGGAAAGTAAAAACTAGTCTATAACACAAATACAAATACAAAAATACAAAGCCACTTGATAGAAAATAGTCTAAACAAGATCTATGTGTTTCTATAGGGGGCAAATGGGGTAATTTTTAGTGGGATGAAAACATATAGGTATGTGCATAAGGGATTATTTGTATAGTAGGCTAACTCTTATTCGATTAAAATGGATATCCGAATAAACCGAATTAATAAAAGTTTGACATCCGAATCCGAACCGAAAATCCGAATAAGAAATTCAGATACGGTTATATCCTAACCGAATATCCGAATAAGAATTCGGATCGGTTATTTCTAGTTTTAGATACGATTCGGATTTTAGTTTTATGCGTGATGGTTAGACATCAACGTTAGACATGTTATGTGCGAGTGATAGTGGTTTGAATGTGTTTTGGTGTATAATGATAGTGATTAGAAAAATATGTGTTGTGATTGGGTGGGTGAACTTTAAAAATCACACACAAGAACATATCATGTCACGAGAGAACGCCTGAGTTTTCATGATGTTATGCCCCATTACCGTGCTGAGTTATCATCTTCTACACACGCTCTTTCAACCTTAACAAATAGTCTAAAACCTTCATTAACAAATACATTTAGATATAAAAAAATAAAAATAAAATAATAAATATAAAGTAAGTCGGGATATATACTTTGAAGAAAGTTTCTTAGTATTTATAAAATGTTACACAAAACTTATTTTCAGAATGTTTAAAAATAATAAAATTTTGTAACAATTAAGGTTGTCATTGAGCTCTTCAGACATATGTAAGTTATGAGACATAAGAACTAGTTGGTTTTCTCTAGGTGTGCAAACAAGCCGAGCCCGAGCTTGGCTCGTTTCAACCTTTATTTTCAAAGCTCGAGCTCATCACAAACTCCTCAAGCTCAAGCTCGGATCGGATTCGGGGCTCGTTTGTTTTTAGGTATTTTATTTTTAGTTATTTATATTTAATTTTTTAAAAACTATTAATTATATATATTTTATATGTAACAAAATACATATTATATTTTTTTATCATTACTTATGTATATTTTAAATATTAATAAGAATATAAATATATAAAATAAATAAAAAACATATAAATAAAAAGCTCATTAATTAAGGCTCGCAAGCCGGCTAGAGATCAATATATAAAGCTCAGGCTCGATAACTTAATGATCTTTTTTTAGGTTCAGGCTCGAGTTTGATAAAGCTCGACGCGTTCGAGGTTTTTATCGATCGAATCTCGAGTAACTTGCAAGTAACTCGACTAGCTTGCACCTCTAGTTTTCTCCTGAAATAAGTTAACAAAATTTTTAAACGTTGAACTAACAATTGACTGATAAAATCCGATAATACAGGCTAAACTATTTTGGTTCAAAAAAATATATGTTTCTTAAATATTAAAGTAAACTAGTTTAGTGCCCGCGCTACGCTCGGGAACACAACATTCAAGTGATGATTTTAAAGATATTCATGAATGTTCCAATAAGTTTTGAAACAAAATCGTGGTAAACAGGAACACGAAATATATTTTTAAAAATTAAATTTTTAGTAAAATTAAATTTTTAGTATAGCAATATTATACTCAAATTAAAGAGAATAAAATGCTCAGTTTTATGGTGTAGTTTTTTTTTTTTTAAATTCATATAAAAAAGTTATGTATATTCATAAAACACTGAGGTCTTTAATTGTATATTATTATTAATTTATCCATAAGTTTCATTTTCACATCCTATCAAATATAAATCGACTCATGTACACCCTTTGAAGTAGAGGGTTAAAAGTATAAATACTTTTAAATTTTCAGAATTCTCCAAAATATTAGGAGACAAAAAATGTAATTAGTTTTATTATAATATATTTTATATATATATTTTAAATAAAAAAAATTATTATTATGAGATAAACTCTCAAATTGATGTCATATAAGCCAGAAGTTTTAAAATGATGCCACATTATAGACATATGGAATATGGAATGAGGTGTAGGGTATAGCCGCCCTGGTACAGCTGGCAAACGCACGTGATTGTAGTTGTAGTGCAGTCAGGGCCCCATCCCGTCACTTCCGCCCAACCAATATATCACGTGACACTTGAAGAAAAACATTTTTTATTTTATTTTATTTTTAAAAGAGGTCATGCAAGCCATTTTGTCCTTTTAAATAACCAAACTTGTTGCAAATGGATTAAGATGTGGATACAAAGGGTTTAAAGTAAACCTTCAAGTTATACTAGGCATGTCTAAACTATCCGAACTCAATTAACCTGAATCGATCCACCTACACCGAACCGATTAAAACAATACCCAAATAACTCGCAACCGTAAACTCAAACTAATTATACCTATTGTTATTCGAATCGAGTTTTGGTTAAATTTTCAAACTTCATAGAACCAAACTCTGGACTAATTAACCTGAATAAAACGATTGGTATGATCACACATATCCAAACACCCTTAAAACCATATAATGATTTTAAGTTCTTAATTAAATTAATGCATAAAATGCTCAATCATACATGGATACACTCAAATTAAGAATATGCAAATTAAAATACACTTTAAAAACCAAAACCAGAAACATAGATGTCACTAATCTTTAATATCTTTCTACAATATAAAATAAGTATATGTTTATATAAGAAGTTTATTTAATTTGACAAATGAAGAAGAGAATATGTATGAAAAATTTGTTTTTTGAAGCTATAACCAAGTATAAGAATTGGGCCCTTGCTGCGGCCAAGTCTCACGTATGTAACTTCGTACTATGCGTTAATAAAAAAGTTTCTTTACATTGTAAAGTCGTAGCGGCAAAGATTTATTACAAGACGGAGATTTATCTAAACTCAGTAATAAAATTAACAAATAAGTCAAAGCCGGATGGTCAAAGTCGCAACTATGTGAAAGTAGAGTATGAGGTTAAAAATTGTAAACCAGGTAGGTCATCAAAGGGTAAAAATAATTATAAGTCATAGTCGGAGGTCAAATCGTATATATGTCAAATTGAGGTTAGGTGTTAAAAGTGTAAAGTATGAAAGTAGAATGAGAAGGTGGTGGCAAAGTTGTAAACTTGAAAGTATGAAATAGAGGAACTAAAATTGTCCTTAATTGAAAGTTAAAGTAAAAGGACCGGAATAACCCACAACCGATTAAATCCTAACCAATTATACATTTATACCGATTGTTATTCGGATCGGATTTTGGTTAGATTATCAAACTGCAAAAAACCGAAGCGTGGACCGATTAACCCGAATAAAACAATTGTTATGATCACACATATCCAAACACCGTCAAAATCTTATAATGATTAAAAGTTCTTAATTAAATTAATGCATAAAATACTCAAGCACATAGATACACTCAAATTAAGAATATGCAAATCATGATTAAATAAAAATTAAAATACATTTTAAAAACCAAAACCAAGAAACATAGATGTCACTAATCTTTAATATCTACCTATTCTAATAATTGAGTAACACATCCACATGTCATCAATTTAACTACTCCACATAGAATTTTGTTTAGGTGTCATGTTCTAAATTAATTTGATGGAGAATTTTTAGACGGGTCATGGTATGCTCCATATTCGAAATAACCCGATATGTTTAAATTAAAAATTCACAAATTATCATCAAGTATCTCCTAACCCGATATATTCAAATACAAAATTTACCAATTATCATGATCTATATCTTAATCCGATATGTACTAAGTATCATAAATTATCTCCTAACCTGATATGTTCAAATAAAAAACTTATCAATTATTATGATTTAGCCTAACCTGATATGTTCAAATTAAAGTTTTATTAATTATCATTAATTATCTCATAACTTGATATGTTCAAATAAAAAAAATTAACAATTATCATGAATTATCTCCTAACCCGATATGTTCCAATAAAAATTTACCAACTATTATAAATCATATCCTTTATTGTAACATATGATTTTTTATATGAATATATTTGTAAATATCCAAATCGATTTAATAAGAGATATGTTAAAAATAAGTTTGATATGTATATTGAATTAATACCTATAAAACTAAAGTCCGTGTAGTACACGGGTACTAATCTAGTATGTTTATATAAGAAGTTTATTTGACAAATGAAGAAGAGAAATACGTATGAAAAAACTTGTTTTTTGATGCTATAACTAGGTATAAGAACTGGGTCGTGCGTTGTGACGGCCGGGTCTTACGTATGTGACTTCGTATTATGTGTTAATAAAAAAGTTTTTTTACTGTGTAAAGTCGTAGAGCCAGAGATTTATTAAAAGACGGAAATTTATCCAAACTCAGTAATAAAATTAACAAATAAGTCAAAGCTAGGGTGTCAAAGTCACAAATATATGAAAGCAACGTATGAGGTTAAAAGTTGTAAACCAAGTAGGTCATCAAAGGGTAAACATAATTATAAGTTAAAGTCGGATGTCAAAATTGTATATATGTCAAAGTTGAGTTTAGGGGTTAAAAGTGTAAAGTATGAAAGTGGGAGGGGGCGAAGAGAAGGTGGTGGTAAAGTTGTAAACTTGAAAGTGAAAGTATGGAAAATAAATTTATAAGTATTTGAAGCAAAGGAATTAAGACTATCCCATTGGTGATCATCTCAAGGATTGTGACACTAATTCAAAGAGAAAAAAAAGAAAAAGAAAAAGTAAATACCATCTTAATCAATTTTTTTTTATTATGAACGTGCTGATATAAATATTATTAGAAACGAAGTTCGTCTAAAAAATGTATTTTTTAACACAAGCCAAATATTATTATCTAAAAATCCAATATTATCTGTTTATTTTTAAATACAAAATAAATATTATTTCAAATAAATTTTAATAAAAACCAAAATCATAAATTATATTTTTTACGAGTATTTAATACAGATAATGAATATTGACTTGTTAATGAGAGTAAAAAATTGGATATGGTTAGGTTATGTAGATGGAAGAAAGAGAAATTAGTTTTATTAAAAAGTTGGGTTAAGTTGAATTGTGAATGGGGATATTCTAAAGTTATACTTAATTGGAATTTAAAGTAAAAGGACTAAATTTGTCGTTATTGAAAAGTAAAAAATTTTTTTGACCAAACACTGTTCACACCGAACTTTGAAATTAGAAGTTATATAAATTTCTTGAAAATATGTTTATATATGTTCTAACATATGCATTAATCTATTTTATGTTTGGAAACTTGATGTATTTATTTGTTCAACATACTTGTCTTAACTTGAAACCCGAACTGATTTACCAGAATGTTATCTAGGTCGGTTATCAGATAAGGTTACACGCATGAAAAAACTGATTAACCCGAACTGATCTACTCGAAACCCGATGAAATTACCCTATGAACACCCCTACACTTATGGGTCGTTTCATAAAAGGTTGCGAAGGTTAATTGCAAGTCGCAACCGGTTTGACCCAAGGAATCATTTCCTGTTTGAATTTGTGTTGATCTTTCTTAAGAATTCTGGTACTAAATTCGTTGAAAACACACATATGGAGACTTTGTATTATTCGGTTAATTATTGTGGACATCCACCTAAGCGTCATAAATTATTGATAAGTATTTATGTGTATAATAGATCATAATAGTTTTTTTTTTAATTTTAAGATTTTAATTAAAATAATACAACTGCATTTGATATTTATAATTTTAAATAAAATAATCATTGAAATTACAATTGACTTTTAATATATAAAAAACGTGTATACTAGTCAATAGAACATGAGGTAAGTGCAAAATGCACCCCTGTGGTTTACACCTAATAACACTTTGCAACCCAGCTTAAATATTTAGACCTTTTGCAACCCTATGATTTTCAAAGTGAGTCATTTGCATCCATCGGTTAGTTTGACTGTCAGTTGACCGTTACTTTTAATGTTAAAATAGACTATTTACATAAAAAAGAAACAAATTAATAATTTATATGAGATATAAAAAATATTTACTTTTGAGTGAAAAGCATTTAAAAAATAAGAAATCATACCCGAAGACGATAAAAAAAACATAATCATAATAGCTCACTGTCAGACAACCATCAGCGCTGACGACGTACCCACTCCTTTAAATATGTGTTTTAAATCTCATAAGTTATTATTTTGTTTCTTGTTTAGGTAAGTAGACTATTTTACCCTTATAAATAACAGTCAACTAACAGTTAAACTAACCACGGGATGCAAATGACTCACTTTAGAAAGCCTAGGGTTGCAAAATGTCTAAATATTCAAACAGGATTGCAAGGTGCAATTGGATGTAAACCACATGGGGGCATTTTGCACTAAACTCATAGAACATAAAATAATTTTCTAAGACTTCACCTATAGATTGCAAATTGATTTGTAAAATACTAGAACGTGTATAATAGATTATATTATCTTTTTTTATAATGTTAAATTTTCAACCCGTGTAATATACGGATTATTTTTTTTAACGACAGTACACGAATAAATTCCTAGAGCTCTCGTAGAACCTGGAAAATGTTCATGACCATAACAAACATAACTATGAGGACTTGAATTTGTCAGGGAGAGTCTTGTGTGAAGCGTATTGTCATCTACACAAACGGCAGACGAGTTCAAAGACATCTCGTTCTACTCAGAGCCAGTAGCTAAGTGTGTTTCATGAGCGAAGGTTCAAAGGGTAACACCTACCTATCGTATGTTGGAAATAAGTTCACTTTCATTAAAATAATTAATTGAATATTATAACGATGCTCTGGTTATACATGTGAAATTCACTAGTATATTACCGCATATAAAACCAAATCAGAAATACATGTAAAGAACAATTTACAAATGATACAAACCGTTGTGGTTAGTAAACTTCAATGAAATTACTTGGCTTAAGTCTTTCACATGTTTGGTGTGTTCATATAAAATAACATTGTTTCCGAAGATAAACATAAAGTGCTTCCGAAGATAAACCATGCTTCTGAAGGCAACAGTTCTTCCGAAGAGCCCTGCAAAACAGAAATAAAGAAAGAACGACCCGGCCTTGTGTTTGTCACAATTTCCTTCAACAGATTCGTCGTACGTTCCCAGGGTACACTGGACGAAAGAAACGTACTGCCGGACTTGAAAATTTGCCTGAAAAGAAACCGGAGGAGATGATGTATGAGATGAAGATTGTCTGTGTGTTGCTGCACTATATCTGCTGCTGCGTTTTTTGGATGTTTATTCGAACTCAACTTGTTGCTACGTTTTTTGGTTGTTATCTTTGTAGATAAATGATTGCAAGAGTCTTGCAATTCATGACAATTTGAATTGTCATAAAACACGGCAACCCAAAGGTTGGAATTCCAACAGTCTCTTGTAGATGTCTCAAAAACGGGTCGGGTTACAGCAACGCCGGCCTCGAGTTTCCGGACATGCATTCGGATTACCAACCGACTACTTGAGAGTTGACCTCTCATTTAAACAAAATATCCAACAATCCCCCACATAAATAGAGTTCGATCTCAAATACAAACATCATCCGATTAAATTTCAGCAGTTGAATCTTGCATACGATAGGTAGGTGTTACCCTTTGAACCTTCGCTCATGAAACGCACTCAGTTTACTGGCTCCGAGTAGAATTCGATTTCTTTGAACTCGTCTGCCGTTTGTGTAGGCGACAATACGCTTCACACAAGACTCTCCCTGACAAAGTCAAGTCCTCATAGTTTATTCGTTATGGTCATGAACATTTTCCTGATTCTGCGAGAGTTCTAGGAATTGTGTCCTCCAATTTCATTCGAAGCGACCACACTTCCAATTATGCCCTCCAATTGAAATTACAATTGACTTTTAATATATGAAAAACGTGTATACTAGTCAATAGAACATAAAAGAATTTTCTAAGACTCCACATATAATAATGCAAATTAATTTGTAAAATATTAGAATGTGTATAATAGATTATATTATCGTTTTTTTATAATGTTAAATTTTCAACTCGTGTAATATATGGATAATTTTTTTAAACGACAGTACACGAATAACTAACCTAGTAACAATATGACAATCCATTTTTATCGAAGTTTGTAGAGAAAAATTAGTAAACAACAATGACAGCCATCAAGAATACTAGTTTCGTAGCCCCTGGCCATTTACAAAATAAATCACACTAAGAAATCAAACCAAAATCATTGATGTAGATAGAAAAAAGAAGTGACCAGTACTCTTTCTGAATATAGTTTCGCGTTAGTTCGTGAGACTATATGAATGATCAACCATAGTTCTAGCCTTAAATAAACTACCAGAAATACTTATGAGAAAATATATAAAAAAAGCTCTTCAGCCAAGCAGAGTGCATGCACGGAGGGTGCGGCCCCACAACCATCCTTGCGGGAGCACCTTCCTATCTCCTTTTGAGCCGACGATAGATTGGATTTTTTGGGTCGGCTCCCAACATTTCTTGCAAATTCTTTCTTAAGCCGGCTTAACGCAACTAAACGATCTAGAATGAATGAAAGATGGACTCTATAAAATTATGTGGTGCATATGAATAATTAATGTTGGATGGAGTTCGCTTGACAGGCTCATGATTAAAGTTTGCCCTAACAAACCTATTTTACATTTTTTATTACAGCGAAGGACCCGAACCAAATGGAATATCATCGTGCCACCAAACGGTAGGCGGATGCTCCGCGCTGAACCCCGCAAATTCCACAGCCGCCTTACGCCCGAAGGCGAGGCAAGCCACTACTTCTAAAACCGGGTGGTATCCGGTTCGAACTCACGACCCTAAGGTATATAACGCCTTTTTTGTAACGTGAATTCTTCTATACTTACATAAGCATTAATGAACCATACTTCATATAAACATATTTTCATGACACTTGTATATGCAACATACACACGTTAATACATTATATATTGATTTTAAACGGTCTCAATTTTCATCTTTTAATTTTTATTGGTCTCAACTATCGAATTGACTGGTAACGGTCCCAACATTTATCACTTTAGCAAGCAACATGTTGTTGTTAAAATTTTTTAACACTGTTAAGTTTTTTTCGAATTCAAGACGATATTTTAGGGCTTTTGATCGGAAAGAGAATACGAGTTGATTAATATGAAAGTTACCTCGTAAAGGCACTCCGAACGATGAAACTTTTACTTCCGGTTGAAGCACTGTTAGGTTTAACCACCCGATTGAAGTACCGTTTCGTCGTGCGAAGCACTGGTATAATGTAACTTTTACATTAATCAACTCGTATTCTCCTTCCAATAAAAAACCCTAAAACATCGGTTTTGAATTTAAAAAAAACTTAATGGCGTTAAAAAAAATTTATTCATGACATATTGGTTGCCAAAGTGATAAAAGTTGGAATCATTATCAGCCAATTAGATAGTTGGAACCGGTAGAAAACAAAAGGTGAAAACTGAAAACGTTAAAACCAATATACCTTAAAAAAAGGTACAAACCATGCATATTTGTGTCGCATAAGGTATCTTACGGGACTGAAAAACGTTTAATAACCAAAAACGTTTACAAAGTAATCTAAAGAAACTAAGCAACATATGCAAAAATGTGAATTAGTGTTGACAGTTCAATCTGCAAATCTAAGCATAAGCAAGCGCTGAAAGATTAACAGAATGTTATAACGAATAGTGAAACACCATGATGAATCCGATGACCACTAAAGACCTGAAGTAAACTGTTGCAATTAGGGTTGTAAATGAACCGAACTTTCAACTGTAGGAACGTTCGTACAAAAACACAAAATTCTTCAATAAATTCATTTACAATACAAAGAAAATAAAGAAAACAAGTACATTACAATACGATTACAACTGAAAATTAATAAATACAAGAAATGAGTAGAAGCGGAAGCATAATCGTGGCTGAGGATTCGTGTTAAACACGGGCCCCTTAAAACAAATTCCGAGTCTCCCAAGGGAACTCGTTTGTTTCCCAGGGTACAACAGCCGAAGCAGTTTGTACTGCCGGGATTGACTCAC
This sequence comes from Tagetes erecta, assembly GCA_030867185.1. Classification (NCBI taxonomy): domain Eukaryota; kingdom Viridiplantae; phylum Streptophyta; class Magnoliopsida; order Asterales; family Asteraceae; genus Tagetes; species Tagetes erecta. The sequence continues at coordinate 6,501,441 of CM061488.1, read as the reverse complement.
AACTCAAATTATACTTAAAGAAAAGAGATGCAGAAGATCAACTACATGTTAGAAAAATTAGAAGAGAAAGAATGAGAGAACTTTTCATAGTTGGAGTTCTTTGATGTTGTTGTATTTGGTGTGTCCTCTAACCAAGGCTCACCTTGGTATTTATAGGTAAAATGAGTCAAGCATCTCATTCATTACCCATAAACCATGAGTTGAAACATCCAACTAAATATGAATAATGAGATGAAACATCTCATGTAATAAAATACTCACATTGAAACACCAATAAAATTATTATTTTGTATTTTTCACAAATTAATATTTGTGTTTTACACAAAATATTCCAACAATCCCCCACATGGGAAAAAGACAAAATCTCATTTTCTCAAATGAAAAACATATTTTCTCATGTGAAAAACTCATTTTCACATATTATTTCAACAATACAAATTGATCGTTACATACAAGTTTCTTAGATATAATTCAGCGGTTGAGTATTGTCGGATAGGTAGGTGTTACCTTTGAACCTTCCGTTGTGATGCATACTTAGTCTCCTAGTGGTTTGGTAGACATGATGTCCTTGAACCAACCACCATTTATGGAGACGACAATACACTTCACACAACACTCTCCCTGGTTCGGTCAAACCCTCATTGTCGTGTCCGTTATGGTCATGGAACACTAGCTTGGTTCTGCGAAAGCTCTAGGAACCCCACTTCTCTTTCATATAGGTGATTTATCTAAAAATCATTAAAAGCGTTACGGTTACTATGATTACGCAAATCATTAACCATACGTTATGCTTAGCCTCACAACGTGTCACTGTTGTTATAGGAATGGACTAGGAAGTATTTAAGCTCCCTTTATAATTTAGGAGGACATGTATAAACATTTATACATATTAGCTTATATATCGACTGGTATATATTAACTATGCCCCACAGTGACCGCCCTTAGATATATGAGTCGGTTGTCCTATTGAACTTAGATCTTGGGATCTCCAGTCAACTAAGTTAGGTTTTCCTTCATATACCATCTTTCATGGGCTTTAGTCTCATTCCACAACTCCATCTCTCATCAACCCACGGTTGTTGGATCCAAAACCATTATCTATGACTTCGTCAAGTCAATACAGATAATTGCAGTGAGATGAGTTGTTACGATGTGTTATTAACTCGTAAGTTAATCTTGCCTTTTTACATTTTTTAAGACTATAAACCCAGGTATCAACCCGAATGTAGGTACATTTTGTCTTTAAAAATACATTTCAAGGTTAACATATTCATGTCATTAGTAATTGGATGTCAAATATAACTAATTGACCTTTGAGTCTAACTAGTAGATTCGGTCACATATTTGCATTATATTTGGTAGGGGTGTACGCGGTCCGGTTTTTACGGTTTTTGGATAAAACCGTAACCAAACCGTTACTTGCAGTTTTTTACCATTAAAAACCAAAACCGAACCGTTTAAAGTAAAAACCAAACCTAAACCGAACCATACGAACGGTTTGGTCCGGTTTGGATTTGCGGTTTGAGCTTTATAGTCCAAATTTAAAAGCTTAAAAAAACATCCCAAAATCTTGTCAAAAAATCTTATAAACTTTCAAAAGTACCGGTATTAAAAATTGATTATATATCTGAATATTGCAATATTACATGTGTTGTAACAATATAATGATAGTAGTGATACTATATATAATATATAATGATAGAAATAATGATATTATATATATGTGTGATCGATATACTAGTTATGACCTATTTTAGCACCAACAAACTAATACATTTTTAATACTTTACTTACAAGAACTTATATATGAGATATAATATATATATACACACACACACGCGTGTGCGTACGGTCCGGTCCGGTTTTTTACGAACGGTTTTTAGTATAAACCGTAAACCAAACCATTCATAACGGTCCGGTCCGGTTTTTTACGAACGGTTTTTTGTATAAATATAAACCGACCGCAAAACCAAACCGATGAACGGTTTGGGCGGTTTCGCGGTTTGAAACCGAACCGTGTACACCCCTAATATTTGGCTCAATATAAGGTTCCCTTTTGATACGGGTTTGAGAAAATTTCTCAAATAGCATTTCTCAAATGGCTTCCCCCCACATTTCTTAAACTTAGATAGAATGTAGGTACATTTTGTCTTTAAAAATACATTTCAAGGTTAACATATCCATGATTTGAACAAGATCAATGTATTTGTATCAATGATGTCATCAATACTTGTTTACCGACTAAAGCAACACATGCATTGTCATAGGTTGTTATCAATCATCTCAAACTTAAAATACTTTTAAGTTACCATCTAGATTAGATCTAGAAAATTAAGTTCTCTATAAGCTATATGACTTTCCTTAAATTGAAGGACAGCCGTCACTCACATTGTCTTATATACAACTTTAATGATTGTTTCACATTAGTAGTCTCCTCAGAGCACCATAATTAACAAGTACTAGTCTAGCATGTTTTAGACTACAATACTCTAGCATGTAAACAGAAGATGCATCAATCTGATTCTTCACAGCTTTTAAGGAATATCCCAATATTCGTTCACAACATTCATTTTATAGTTTAATCAAACAATGAGAGTTATTCAACATCCCAAAATCTTAATATTTAGGAAAATCTAGTATGTAAGTTACATAAACATACTTAGATCATCATTCAATCTAGGATCATAAACTTTTTTTCCTTTTTCTCAAAAGGTTTAATCATTGACTAATATGGACTTTTAACAATCACAAAATTGATCTCCCATAGTGGTACTCCCACTTTAAATAATCACAAAATTGATATAAACATCATGTTGTTTATATAGTAAATTGTTCTCAAGTATTAGAATTTGAACCATTATATATGTTCATAGAAACAATGAATTATCTTTCCATCAAATAGTCAACTTGAAACTAATAGTTGCTTTATGACGTGTTACGTTTTGCAAAACTAACAACTATATTAACACTTTATGTGAAACCTTTGGTTTATTTCATTCTAAACCAAATCTTAGTTTGCCAAAACATGCACTTAGCAGTTTCGAAATAAACTATTTTAATTTTATGTTTTGATTACAGAAATCAATACCCAAAATTGTAAATAGTTTTATTGAATAAATAACTTCTAACACACACGTTAGAGATAAGATGTTTACATAAAACACTCTTATTTAAATTCATCATTAACACATATGTTAAGAATAAACGCCTACATAAGACGCTTTTAGACCATAAAATTTAGGTCATATCTAACACACATGCTAGATAAGTAAATGGGTTCTAACACGCACATTAGTCAACAAAAAGTCTACATGCATCAAACGTTCTAAGCATATGGTTTGATGTAATGAAAGGTTCCAACAAAACGTTTGCAAAATGTTTTGAAGCAAAAAGTTTTATAAAATGATCATTTGTAAAGCACGCATAATTAATGATAATGATTGTCAACGTTTTCGAGTGAATAATGATTTCATCATTTGTTTCTAACAAAAAAAAATGATTTTTAAATTTAAAAGATTAATACTAAATCCATACAAAATTGATTATATTATAAAGAATCTATTCTAATACTTAATTAGAACAACATTAGGTTTTAACACACATGTTAAAACACAAGTTTCACATATGAAAGATTTCTTACTCGCAAATAAGAAATATCGGTTTTCATAAGATGCGTACAGAAGCATAACCATTCTTAACACGCATATGAAAACTAATCTTGAAACCTACAAAATGTTAACTTAAATTTTGATCTTCAAACCACACAAGGTTTTGAAATCTTTGATTTAAAACAAAGTTGGATCTTCAACCTTTTTGTTTTAACACCTTGAAACATTCAACAAAAATATTTTAATGAAAATAAAATCACGTACTTTTGAATGTTAAGAAAACTCATGAGAGTTTTAAACTCTCAAAGTAATTGAGTTAAGTTTATTAAAAACTACAAAAGCTTTTAGACATTAACAAAAATTACACTCAATTAAAACCAACAAATATTAAAAAATGAACCACTTTCTTTGTAAATGAAATCCGTATCTAGAAAAAAGTCAAGTGTAAGTTCTCTAAGTCCAACTTTGAGAGACGAACAATGACTATATACCTTTTTTTTCTAAATACGAACGGTGTTTAAAAAAAATTTGTTTTAAGATTGTAGGAACGTTCGTACAAAAACACAAAATTCTTCAATAAATTCATTTACAATACAAGGAAAATAAGAAAACAAGTACATTACAATACGATTACAACTGAAAATTAATAAATACAAGAAATGAGTAGAAGCGGAAGCATAATCGTGGCTGAGGATTCGTGTTAAACACGGGTCCCTTAAAACAAATTCCGAGTCTCCCAAGAGAACTCGTTTGTTTCCCAGGGTACAACAGCCGAAGCAGTTTGTACTGCCGAGATTGACTCACAACCCAAATTATACTTAAAGAAAATAGATGAAGAAGATCAACTACATGTTAGAAAAATTAGAAGAGAAAGAATGAGAGAACTTTTCATAGTTGGAGTTCTTTAGTGTTGTATTTGGTGTGTCCTCTAACCAAGGCTCACCTTGGTATTTATAGGTAAAATGAGTCAAACATCTCATTGATTACCCATAAACCATGAGTTGAAACATCCAATTAAATATGAATAATGAGATGCAACATCTCATGTAATAAAATACTCACATTGAATAAAGAGTTGAAACACCAATAAAATTATTTTTTGTATTTTTCACAAATTAATATTTGTGTTTTACACAAAATATTCCAACATTAACGAACAATTCGTGAACCGTTCAGCGGGAAGTTTGTTGGTGTTCGTTCTTTTATTGGACAAAAAAATACATTCATTAAACTAAATGAATGGACATGAACAAAGGTTGTGTTCGTTCATTTACATTCGGTATCATGTTAGTTTATGTCCGTTCGTTTAAGTTCGGTAGTTCAATATGTTTTTAAATTTTAAATTTATCATTTAGGTGAATAGTTTACAATGAGGCAAATATGGTCATGACAACATTATTTTTGTTGTGTATGAAGAAAATTATGGTCATGGGCTCATGGCCTCATGGGTTTGAATGTGTGATTAAAAGTACTATCTGCTTCTTAAGATTTGTTTGGGTTTGCTGTGTAAGAAATTTTAATTTAAATAAGCTTAATCAAGATACAATGACTTATTCGGATACTAAGTTGAAATAGTAGCTTAATTGAGATTATGAGTTATGAGGTTTAGTGATATCTAGTTTTTTTAATCTAATTTGTCTTTATTATAAACAATTTCAGTAAATCAAAGATCTTGGTCTCTTGGGTGTTGATGTGGTTAAGGATAATTTTCGGGATAATTATTACCTATTGATTAGTTGTCATGTTAATTAACTTTGGATAATTGTCTAATTTGGCCAAGTATAATTTATTATTTTGGTGGTGGAATGTTAAATATTAACAATGGTTTGTGTCACACCCCGACCGATGGCGGAATCATCGAGGCGGACGAAAGTGAATGATTGTTCATAGCTCATGGTACACAAAACTGTTTAAATATTATTAAAATCCAATTATTCATACAACACTAAGCAAATAAACCAAATGAAACAAAGAAATAATTCAAACAGAAACGACTGAAATAGGCTACTTTATTTTATTTATTTAACTAGGTCCAAGTTCCTAGTCGTGTGGCATCCAAAGTTCCTAACTTGCTCATCCTGAAATCATGTGAAAAATAACTGGTCAGCTAACGAATTAGCTGGTGAGTAAACATAGGTTTGAAATACATATAGATACACTGATAAAGAAAAGTCAATTCATGTCGTTATGTCTAAACTTATAAATGCAAAACATGTACATACAAGATAACAACGCATAATCAAACCTTGAACAATGATAAGGGGGGGTCCACATGATAATGATACTCAGTTATAATCACCCAAGAATCAGGGGGTGGGTCCTTTCGACCAATAGATCTACCATTAGTAACTGTTGGTTTCTACAAATTAGTGATTACACTTGCACAAAAATTGCTATCAAGCTATGAACACATAATTTGCAAGTAAAGACATAACATGAATTGATTTAATAAAAACATGAAATAACTGATCAACTGAAATCTGATAACTGAAATAACTGATAAACTGAAATCTGATAACTGATTTAATAGGTCACATGATATCACCCCAAATTAAAAACCAGAAAAGGGGCTATGAATACTCACCTGATAATTGATTCGATGAAAACGAAATAAAAGCAAACTTGAACAAAAGCACCGAAAATCTCTTTAAGGATCACCTAAAGAAATGTCGGCTTATTGTTAAAATGATAATTGAAAATGACTTAGGAATCTAGGGTTCTATTTGGAATTGGGGTTTCAGTAAATTAAATGTTTCAGTTGAATATAGATAATAATGTAGTAGTAATAGATTGATTTTTAACAATGATTTAATATTGACTAAGTTGTATATGAAGTTTACCTCTTTACTAGAATAATTACTATTTCATTGAATGACGTGACCGTTATGATACATTACATATTTATTTATAAAAATTAATTTATGAAAATTTTACTTTCAAATAATACCTTGATTATGTCGTAAACATGATTAAATCAAACTCTCAAGAGTACTAAATACAAACAAATAAATAGTTTATTTAGGCTTTTATAAAATCTACATGTTATTATATGTTTTAAATGTTAAAACTCAACTTCTCATAAAAGAAATCTAAGCTCTAATAATTTATTTTTCTTTTCATAAAAGAAATCTAATATCTATATATTCTTGCACATCATATTTGTATAAAAAAGAATAACTTATAAAACCTTTTATGAATAACCTTTTAATAACTATAAGGTGATTATAGAAAATTTGAAGTTATAAAAAATAAGTTTAACCTATAAAATTAAATTTATAAAAACATGCTAGTCCAGGGACTCGAACCCTGGACCTTGAGATTGACTTGACTCGTGTAAACCACCAAACCAGAACCATACTTGTTGGCTTTTACTACAAACGAAATTATAAGTCATGTGATTCTTTAAACCCAATTCCTTATATGAACCCTAAAACCAAAATCGAACAAATTGAGCAACATCAGAGATCTAAAACTGGAATTAGGTACAAGATTCACAATCTACATGATATAACGAATGTAATGGTACATTAGATTACCTGAATCGAAGGTCGATTGATGAAGTTAAAAGAAAGACAGAAGAACACAGTTGCAGATCACTTTGCTGATGCAAACGATGATGATAATGAAATTGAACTTTCAGAATCACTCGATGGTGTTAGGAGATTAAAAGCCCTAACACATTGATGATTATTGTATGCCCGTAGTATGTCATCGATTATGAAGCAGAAAGATGAAGAACAGGAGATCGACGGGTGCTCAATGGTGTGTTGTAGTTGAAATTTAGAGTTGCAGAATGATAAAGTGAATACGGGTAATTGAATTGAATAGGTTTATAAGATGAATCGAAGTCAAAAGGCTGAAACAGGGGTTCGACTTTTGCTCGGCTATTAGATGGGTTTAAACCCACTGAAATCTCGCATTAGTTGTTAATTAGACTTCATTTTCAATTGTTAAAAGATTAGATGAAGGTTTAGGGTTGGTTTAATTTGAGTTTTATGATCAATTCACTGGATTGATAAACTCGCCGGAGAAATCGGATGAAGGTTGGTTTAATTTGAAGATAACACACCGAAACTTAAATTTCTGGATGGATTTAATCGGATGAAGTTCGAGACTTGTAGGTAAAGTGATAGGAACGATTTAATCGTGTTAAAATGAGAAGGATTTGTTGAATTGGGTCGTTGCCGGAGCTCCGCCGGACTCGCCGGAGTCGACTGCCGTGAAACGGGGTGGGGGTTGGGTTTGAAAAATATTACAGTTTCACCCCCTGCTGTTTGTGTTGATGTTTAGTTTAGTTTTAAGGTTTAATTGGTTTTGTTGATTACATATCCAATCCCTTAACTTTAACTCTACTAACTAACAAACTAACAATTTGCATCTTTATAAACCAACATTTATATAAATAATTTCTTGTTGTTAGCTTAAGTAAATTTTATAAAAAAATTGTTTTCTAACACGTATTTGGTAACTAAATTAGTATAAATGATTTATGATACGTAAACTTTTATTTTATAAGATTTCAAACGATTACAATTTTATTCAATGGTTCGGTTTACATAAATGAACGAATCGGGGCAGATGTTACAGTTTGTCCATATTTTCTAGTCAAACGTTCGTTTGTGTTCGTTTTGTCCGTTTGTGTCTATGAACAAAGTTCATGAACCGTTCACGAACAACTTCAAAACCTTAACAAACGAACACATCCAAATTTTTCTGTTCGGAAGTTGTTCGCGAACAACTTAAAACCTTAACAAACGAACACGGACAAGCCTCGTCTGTGTTCACCCGGTTCGTTTACAACCCTAGTTGCAATGTTGAAGATGATGAACTGCACTCGTGACCGAAAGTTTCAAACCAGAGAAAATTGGGGTATGATGAGAAGGCGGAATGAATGAATGAATATTCATCTTTTTCTTTATATAATGATCCATCCAACTGCCGGAGCTCCGCATCCACATCCAAGACCCGTGTGTTTATTGTATAACCTGGAAGCTATGCAGTTGACTATATCTGGTCAAACATTAAAGGGAAAAAAAGTAGAGATAAATTGTAAAAATTAATAAGGTTTAAATAGGTAAAAGAACACTTATCTTTTTTCATGAAATTTGAATACCCCCTTTTGATTCAAACACTTTAAAACCAACTAGAAGAAAGTGTTCACCATCTTTAATTTCTCACACAAGTAAGAATGTTGAGCAACTCCAAGACCTTTTGTAAAGATATTAGTTGGGAGTTCCAATGTATCAATTTTAAGAACACTAACCTCGCCAACCATAACTCTTTCTCTAACATATAAGAGATTAATCTCAAAATATTTCTTTCGATCATGAAAGACAAGATTTCCAGCAATTAAAATGGCAGCTTTGTTATTACAAAACAAGTTCACATGTAACTTTCGTTTGACCTTTATGTTAGACATCAGTTTATTTAACCACACGACTTCGCAACACAAGTTTAATGATCTATACTCTACTTCAGTAGAAGATCTGGAAACAACATCTTGTTTCTTGCTTTTCTAGTAAATCAAAGAATTACCAAGATAAACGCGGTATCCAGTAATTAACACATTTGCGAGTGGCCAAGCACTTACCCCAATCAGATTTAGAAAAACCCCTTATGGTCTGTTTGGTATGAGGTAATGAAATGAACGGGATAATGAAATGAATGCATGAATGGAATGGACAAAGGAACAAAATAGTTCATTTCATTCCCTTGTCTTGTTTGATAATCCTATGAGAATGAAATTATTCATCACCATGTAATGTTTGGTAGGCATGTAATGATGAATGAATGAAATACAAATAACAAAAATACAACTAACTCAAAATAGAGTGAAATTATCAAATTTTTGTGTAAAACTTTCATGTAACATCAAAAAATTATGTACCTTACACCAATTAAACCAAAGGGTTTCAGCAAAATAAATGGTTCATCTGTGGAAAAAGTTTCCAGCTAAAAAAAACCGAGAAAAAGTTGGAAGGCAACTGCAAGTTTGAAGGCCAATACAAGTTTGATTCTTTTAACACATGGTATGTATAAATTAGTTATAGAGATTATGCGAAAGCAACTAATTAGGTTTAAAAACCCGATTGAAGACTGTTTGGTCATTTAGAGCATCGGATCAAGGTAAGTTTCACATAAATAGACTTGTATCGTCCTTCCGATCAAAAGCCATAAAACATCGGTCAGAAATTTGAAAAAAAATTAACGGCGTTAAGTTAACTTTAACGCAGGAACATTATAGGAAAATAAGTTACAAGTTGGGATTGTCACATGGAATTTTTTAAGTTGAGATTAATATCTGCAAATATACAAAAGTTCAGATTATTAAAATCCAATAACCCTTATAAATATATCGCTAGGTCGAGCTCATCATTATCTACGCATTGACCTAAGTTTCTTTAAAAACGAAGAAAGTTTAAATATAATATATTTTTCTTTATTTCACGGTGGTCTCCTATAAAAGTAGTTGCTCGTCTGCGTATCTCATATTTCTAGTAGTCATCTAACACATTTCTTACTCGTTTGACAATATTTGAAATATAATTGTCATATTTATACTAACTGTATATTATGACTACGAGATCGAGCATCTTAACTATAATTAAAATACGGAATTTCTGTAGGTGTTACTCCACTGAAGACCTGCAACAAATTGTTACAATGTTAAAGATGATGAACTGCACTCGTGACCGAAAGGTTCAAACTAGAGAAAATTAGGGTTTGATGAGAAGACGGAATGAATGAATGAATGAATGAATGTTCATCTCTATCTTTTTCTTTATATAATGATCCATCCAACCGTTGGAGCTCCGTATCCACATCCATGACCCGCGTGTTTATTGTATAACCCAGAAGCCATACAGTTGATTATATCTGGTCAAACATTAAAGAAAAAAATAAGAAGAAATTAACCGTAAAAAGTATAAATGTGTTTGAATAGGTAAAAGAACACTTATCTTTTTCCATGAAATTTGAACGAGGACAACAAAATTTGTTGCATAATAGTATTTGTGTTCATTTAGGATGCCTAAAAGTGTCGTAACCATTTTATCATATTACTTTGTTACCTACTTTAAATGCTTCCTAGTTTTTCTACCTCCAAACTCCATAAGATTAGGAAATGTTCATTCTCATAAGTTGGCTAGGCCACTATCTTTCATTCCCTTGTGATTTTTTTTCTCACATAACACAACATGCTCTCATCTAAGCCTCCACTTGTTTTGTTGACTACACAAACATTAATGTTGTTTGTTTTCCTTTCTTCATGCAAACCCCATGTGAGTCCCTTCGTAAGTTTACATTTTATTTATGGGATTTAGACAACTTTTTTCTATGACAAGGTGTGTAAAAGAGGTGACGAATATGTATTGGAAAAGATTTGCGATATACAGAAGTGGTGAAAATTATGACTGACTTATCGACTTGGTCTAGATAGATCATGTTTTAGGCTTGAAAAAACAAGTCATGTCATGCGGGTACTCATATTATTCATGCTTTAGGTATAAAGTATGAAACTTTAAATTTACGTATACCAGATTTATTTACAGTACCCATGTTGTTTGGTCTTCCCTTCCCTTTCCCGAAAGCATATTTCTTTCCCGAATCGAATGAAGTGCGAGAAAGAGTATATTTTGTGACGATGGTTTGAAACTTGATAGTTCACATGTTCTGATTTTGGTAATTTTTTTTATTTTTCAAATTATATATACTTTTGTGAATTTCTCAGAATATATTGATTGATTGGTGATGGCTCAATTGATTATTCTATTCAAACGTTTGTGCATGTCGAGTTGGGTTTGATTTACATTGTTTGACTTTTATATAAAAAAAGTTGTGAGTACCAAAAATTCATTAAACTTGTTATATCAATATACGTATCAAACCAACTTGAAATCTTAAAACTCAAAATGTAAGGGTACTCGGGGCACCCTCAGCAAGTCATTTGAATAGTTCGGGTCATTTAATAACAAAAGATAAATAACACTAAATCTAAAATAAGTAAACATTAAAGCTAAATAACTTCTTAAAAATAACTTTACAAAAAATATTAGAGTAAAGTTCAATTTTCCTCGATGTGATTTGGATAAAGTAATGTTTTCTCTTCAAAAGTTTTAATATCATGTTTTCATCTTGTAGTTTGTTATAATTAACTTCAAATCACTAACATTATTAGTTTTTTTATGTTAAAATTAAGGGTCTTTTAGTCTTTTTACATAATATAATTTGTGTATAATAATTTATACTTGAGGGGTGATTTTGTAAATTTAATAAATTATATTCTCCTATATATTAATAAACTATCGTAAATGAACAGTGTAATAAATGTACTGCTGCTGTAAGCAGTCGGTACAACTGATTGTAGCATAAGGTATGCTCACATGTGGTTGACAGACAACCAAATCAATGGTTTGCTTTAATTGTGGGCTCTCATGTTTTTGATAGGTAGAGAGTGGTGAACGGCTGCCACATCAAGAAACAAATCGTTAACCACCCCCGCATCTTTAACTACCGTCGCATCTTTAACCACCGTCTTCACCCACGTCGGATCTTCTACAAGAAACAAGGTTATTCCATTTGCATTCAGAGAACGATTGTCGAGGGACGTTTCGAGATGTGACGTGGTGAAGGATGGATTTGAGTTAAATCGGAGATGGTTTTGAGTGGAAGATGCAGGAGTATGAATTGTTGCAGAAGAAGGTTGAAGTGTCGGGGGGTCGGTAATGGTGAGGAGAAGGAGAGTTCTAGCGATGAGAGCAACGGCATATAAAAGCCAAAACAATATAATGCAAACATTTTAACTACATATATATGAGATCGAATATCCAAGAAGTAAAACCGCAAATAAAAACGTTCGCGCAACGCGCGTACGAAGGAATCTTCCTAGTTATATTAAAAAATATACGACTCATTTCATTTAAGCTAATTAGATTACAGCCACCACCAACACCAGCATCGTCTCTTCCATTCTGACGACCACCCAACACCACTAGCGACCACCTCACGTCACTGCATGCATCCTCCCTAGCTTGCTTTCGTGAACGGTAGTCGAAGGACCTTCACCTCAACAATCAATAATCCCAATTAAAGATGAAGGTGAAGGAAAACAATGACCAATGATCTCTCTTTGTCTCTCTCGGTTATAAGGACTTGTATGATTAGGATTATGGCTTGTATTAACGAGCGGTTGTTGGTGGTGTGATTTTAGGGCTTCAATGAGATCTTTGATTTTTGGGGTTTTGCATGTTGATAAGAATCGATAATGATGGTTTGTTTTCAAGGGGGTGGTGGTGGTGAATGACATGGATTTGAGACTGGTAATTGTTAGATGATGATGATGATGGTTAGTGTCATGATAGTGGATTAACTAATGATGATTAGATGATGATATGTTATTATTTGGGTGTATCTATACACACCCCTCTTCATACTTGTTACACCCTCCTTAAAAAGCTTTTGAAACTTGTCAAAATATGCACCCAAACTTTTATTTTCCTTATTTCTTAATAAATGTGTTCCTAGATGAAATTAGTAATATGCGTATATAAAAAAAGTTTGATGTCGTTATTTAACGGTTCAGTTAACTTTTTGTCCGGTCTGGTTTATTCGGTTGTAAAATCTTTTTATTCGGTCGTGAAATCATTTTTTGGCCTAACCTAACCAAATTAAACCGCTTTAGTAGGTTTATTTGGTTATGGAGTTTTTTTTTTGCTTGACCGAACCGAATCCATCCACTTTAGTAGGATTATTCGGTGCGATTATCCGATGAAACCAATTATTATACGGTATATTCAGAAAACCGAACCGAATAAATTGTGTTATTTTGTTACCGAAAACCAAATTTATAATTTGGATATTGTTAGTAACCGAAAACGAAAACCAAATTTGCAACTCGGTTCGTTTTTTCGGCTACGGATACAATTTATTCAGAGTCTTTTTGGTTTTGGTTAGTTTGGATGCCCACAGTCGATACTCAAGTACTAAATGCAATAGCTTAATCCAACATTATAAGAAATATAATCTTAATTTAAGAGAAAAATATAATTTTGTAAAAAAGTGTTGAAATTGTATTTTTCTAAAACCTTAGGGAGTGGGTGTAACAAGTAAAAAAAACTTGAAAAGGGGGGTGTATATACAATTAATCCCTTTTAATAAAATGACCTAAATACTTTATTAATTAATAACAAGTTTATTTAACGAATTAACGGTGTGAGTTGATTGAAGTTATGAGACATGTTACAAAACCACACATATAGAGCTAGCATATCGCGTTAGACATGACACGATAAGACACGAAAACAATAAGGCCAAACACGAACACACCACGATAACTTATTGTGTCATTTTTTTAAACACGAACACGATAAAAAACAGGTTATACGATATGACACGATAAAAACCCATTTTTTAAATAAAATAAAATTTCTAAAAAAATTCATAAGTCTTAAATCTTTATCTTTATATAATATAGCAAAACCAAAAAAGCTTATGTGGCACAATTTTAAAGCTTCTGGCTTATGTGGCATCATTTGAGAGTTTTTCTCATAATAATAATTTTTTTACTTAAAATATGTATATAAAATATATTATTATAAAATTAATTACATTTTTAGTCCCCCTAATATTTTGGAGAATTCTGAAAAATTTAAAAGTATTATACTTTTAATCCTCTACTACAAGGGGTGTACATGAGTCGGTTTATATTTGATAGGGTGTGAAAATGAAACTTATAGATAAAATTAATAATAATATACAATTAAAGACCTCAGTGTTTTATAAATATACATAACTTTTTTATATGGATTTTTAAAAAAATTAAATTACACCATAAAACTGGCATTTTATTCTTTTTAATTTGAGTATAATATTGCTATACTAAAAATTTAATTTTTAAAAATATATTTCGTGTTTCGGTTTACCACGGTTTTGTTTCAAAACTTATTGGAACGATCATGAATATCCTTAAAAACATCACTTGAATGTTGTGTTCCCGAGCGTAGCGCGGACACTAAACTAGTATTAAATATGACTTAACTTGATAATTCTTAAACTAGAAAACAACAAAAGTCCATAAAAATAGTATTTTACCATAATAATTCCTTTTTTTGAACGACAACCATAATTATACTTGACGAACGAATATGCAAAAGAGATTAAAAGTTCATCAAAGTCCATATGAGTCTTTGATCTTTCTACTCATCTGCATCAAAGTTCTCCTCCATCTCTATTCTGCACTAACTTTTCTTTTAAATAAATATTAACAGGTGACATATCGTGTTAACAGATCTTTAACCTGTTAAAACACGATAACTAACGTGTCTTTATCGTGTTAGCCTATTAATGACACGACACTTGTTATGATAAAACACGAAAATTGTTAATTCCGTATCATATCGTGTCATGCTATCGTATCCGTGTCAGAAATTACTGGTGGTACACACAAAGGCAAAAACTTCAAATTAAAACGAACTTTACTAAAATATTTTCCCCCAAATTCAATCTAGGGTTTGTTCTTCCTCAAATCATTTGTGTATAACCAAAAAAACGAACCATTCAAAATCCCATAATCTATTTCCATTAAACCTTTTCAAAATCTTCATAATACAACACAAAGTAATAACTATGATGTCGTTAGGGCTGTCATCTTCATCATCACTCTTCTCCAAATCCTTCAATTGCACCACCAAATCTTCCACTCACCGCTTCAGAGCTTCCGCCGATGTTCCCGATTTTCTTTCCGTCGATTGGTACCTTTTCTGGCTTTCAGTTCATCGATCAAACTATAAAGTATAAAGCTTGATGATCTTATGTGTTATTAGTCTAACAACACTATAAAGTTTAAACCTTGATGTTTAAATGTGAATATTCATTATTTATGAACCATGCAATTTGTTTATTTTGAACCATTGAAACAACTTTAGTTAAAGTTACACAGATGCTATGCATATATCATAAAAGAGTCAACTTTATAAATTTTCATTGTGTTTTTTTAAAAGGTGAGTCCACTTTATACAGATGCTACTAACCAAGTGTTATTGTGAATGGTAGACAATGAAACTGTAGCTGTATAAAGCATGTTGGACAAAGCATGAAAATATATGCCAAAGCATTTGACACTTGTTTGTTCAAAAAATTTCAATTTTGGAAAGTGTAGTGTCTTGTTTTTCTTTATTGTTAGAGTGTGGTACGATGGTCGGAAAAGTCGATGACTTGTTCCGTAAAGAAAGCCCTGATTGAAGTTTACATTAAGAAAAGATTGATGATGTTATTGATGTCGAGGGCGCCTAAAAAGTATTTAAAGACTTGTTAGTTTGCTAATTGATGTAAATGGTAAGTTGTCCAAAAAAGTGTCTAAGTTCCTTTAATGTGTGATTTGATGCTTTTCTTTATTTGGGATGGTGGGCAGACTAGAACACTTTTATTGGTCGAGCTTGCCGACTAAATCTAACTTTGTTGCGATATAACACCTTTGAAATGAATGGTCATGTGTTATCAGGCGTTTGGTAGAGATAGGAATGAAAATAGCCGTTGTTTTTATTAAATAAATTGTTTTTTATTTAATTAGAGAAGTATCAGGCATGCATGTATCACGGCAACAATGCATCATGCAAATCAACTTAGAAATTAGGAAGGGACAAAAATTATTCGGAAATAAGATGAGAATTATATAATTCACATTTTGTAAACATATGGATGTTCTCATGTTCTCTAAATCTTATACTGCACCGTGTTGATTTTTAACTAAGTTGATTATCACTGGTCTAACATTTCTAGACCAATCTATACCAGAACTTATTAAAGATCTAGCGGTTCATTTTCAGTACTCATATGTCGATTGCCGTATTATAATATACCGCCTTTCTGGTGTTTGATGCTTCTGATGATTTAATCTTGCAGGTTGGAGTCTCGCAGGAAGAGACCATTTGGCCCAAGATTAAGTGTAGTTTTCTACTTAGCACACTATTTTCTGAATCCAACTATTGTTCGTTGCAATATTTTTGTTTACTTAAAATATCTTGATGTAGTTTAATGCAGAAGAATGTGTACAGTACCAACTTGATGCATTGATGTTTAACGACCAACCACGTCCAGATTATGGGGTCGAAGTCATGTATAGGGTATTTTTCCTAATTTATATCTAAATCTAATTCTTCTTTGTATACTATGGGTAATTAGTTTGACCACTATCTTGAACTTCAGTTTGCCGGATTTGATCCTTTTGAAAGGTCTCTATACTTTGGGCCTTCTTTTGATTTGGGACAGGTCAGTTACTAATCTGCAACTTATTAGCATCAAATGGACATTAATCATTGGTTGAATCAGTTCTTCTGCGTGCAGTTCGAGCGGTTTAGACGAATTTTCCATCATTCAACGTACCGAGTTTTACTAAATCACAAAGAGAGAAAGATCCTAAGCACTTTAAATGTTGAAGAGGTTAAATTTTAAACCCTTTTAACAATATGTTAAATTAGTAGAAGTATTGACTCTGTTATGTATCTGCTTTTGTTGTTTGTCATTTAGAATCGTTACACGCAAAGGGTTTGGATACGAGGAGCTCGACCTGAGGAAGAAGAAACATTTCAATTTACCATGGTTCAGGTACATGTGCCTTTTTTTTGTTTTTTCTTTACAATGGCTTGTTTGTGAACATGATACGAATTTGTCGATGGTTTTGGCAGAGAGTTGGTGGATTCTGGGATGGTTATTGGCTTACCGAGTCTCTTCATCACGACGGAGATAGCTTTTCTGGCGGGGTGGCGTACTGAAGAAACAACCATGAGATAGGGTGGTGGTAGTTTTGTGAATAAGTGCTTCAAGTATCACTACCTGTATACATTATACATAATTAGTGTACATATATGTTTTCATGTATACCAATAACTATTTAAGGCCATGTATATTGATGATTTAAGCTTATTTTGTTGTATACCACAGTATGCACCCACAACTCAAACAACCAAAACTTATGTAATTTAAACTGTGAACTAGTATGCACCAACAACTTGAAAGCCAACATACAAACATCCAACTTGGTAACAAAAATAAGTTTTAAATTCATAACTTTGAACAGTATACCATTCTTACAAATGATAGGTCTTAGTCTCAACAAACAAGATCAAGAGCAAATAGGCCTCAAAAACAAAATAAACTGATAATTAGCAATTTAACACCCACAAAATCTTTTAACAAGAATCAGTGTTCAATTGGCAAAATCTCAACTTCCAACTCCAGTTCTTGATCCTACATGCGAGTACGACTATTTCTTGGATTCAAGCTGGCCGATGTATTTTGTAACAACATAACAGTCGGGTGGGGTGATGTTGGTGTAATAATTCTTGATCGTTTCAGTGATTTCAAAACCAAATTTTTTGTAAAACTTAATGGCATCTTCATTGTTTGTCTGCACATGCAAGTAAATCTCAGCAATATTGGCCTGCTTGCTGCTTAGATCAAGAACATGATTTAACAGCTTTGTACCTGCCACAAGTATCAAAAACCAAATCTTCAGTCATGAAAAATACAGATTAATGATGCAACAATATAGGTTCTCAGTCTGTAATATTTGGGTGTTTAAAAGATAAAAAAAGTACCCTTTGACTTTTGAGGTCAAACTAAAGATTTAGGATACTCACCAATACCTAAGCCACGATAAGGTGCCAAAACACCTAATGTCATTATGTATACACGAACAGCCCCGTCTTCTTTCTTCTCAAGTCGGCATGCAACTGAGCCGACACAAATATCACTGTAATATGCTGAAAAGGTAGAGAAGTACAAAACAGACATAAAAAAAGAAGTAAGCTATCGACACATGGAATAAAGAACTCTTAAAATCCTAAATTATAGAAATGGATGCAAGTACCAAGAACCTATCTTCGAATATATAAATGATGACATGGCAATGTGTGTTTAGGTGTTTTGTACACCATATGTTTGTACTTACAAAAATATGTACTAAATTTAGACGTCACGCGCCATCTTCATAAGTAATATGTTCTCCATTTTGTAGGATCCCATCTCAATTCAAACAAATATGTAAATGGGACCTATGAACAGATGTTGAAACATTTCTCATCACACCAGACAAGATAAAATCAATATGTCCAATGGCTTGAACACTTTAATCCATACTAACGCAGCTAAATCGTACTTCATTTTCCAACGATGCTTGCTGTCTAAATTCTAAGACCATGTGCTTTTTTATTACTATATGAACAGGAACCATACTTAACATTAATGAATAACTGAATATAAGAACACGACTACAAATAATTCATCAGAAGTTCATAAGACCCGATAGACACCTTAATACCAAGAAAAGTTAAAGGGCTGTTTGGCAACATCTGAATTATTAAGTGCTGAATGGTTAAGAGGTCTGAACTATTAAGAGGCTCTATAAATAGAAGAGATTTTAGGGTAAAAATTCAGATTATGATAAGTTTGGTACATGCTTCATTCAGTTCCATTCAGTATCTTTCAATCTCTTAACCATTCAGCACTTAACTGAACCATTCAGAGGCTCTTTTTTGTGAAACAAACAATCCGAATGCTGAATCTGAATGATTAAGCACTGAACTGAACCATTAAGAGGTGAAACAAACAGCCCCTTAGACAAACAACTAAGAACCTACACTCGTGGCCAAATACATGTGAAACACAAATGCAAACACCTATAACATCAAACCCATCATACCAAATAATAACATCCGTCTTAGCCACAATAAACCCATCCCGAGACTACTCTTACCCAAACACGTCTAATTATAGAGTTTTCCTCTCATCCACAATCAGCGCACCCAAAACATGTTTATATTTTTCGAGGTCATATATTCCTTACAACCCCAACATCTCTTATGCAAAGATCGATATGAGATTTGCCTAAGGTGTTACACGCATAAACAAAACCGCTAAAACCTAAAGAAATACAATAGCATTGCATTTAACCAATTTAACCGCTACACGAATCAACAAGACCTACACAAAACATGATAACACATGCTCCACATATGATAAAATGATAACATACAAAAGAAACAAATATATATAATTAACAAAACCCTGCATTTAGTAAACAATTAAGCTTCAATCAACCTAAAAATTAAATCTTTTTTCTTACAAAACCCTAAATGCTATTATCGCGTTTTATCATAACCCACAAAGCAATTTGAAAACAAAAACATACAAATCAAATGCTAATCGAGAAATTTGGAGGATAATTGATGATACCTAGTTTGGTGAATTTGCCGGAGGCAAGAACATCGGCGTAATATTTATCGTTGTATCGAACGGGAAACAGAACGGAGTTGAGTTTCTTCAATTGCATTATGTTTTTGTCTCGAACTCCGTCTAAAGAGATTGAAACAGCACGACCTGCAACCATGATTGGTCTTGATTGATTGATTGATTGTTTTGTGAACAAGACGATTGATTGCGGTGGTTTGAAAGCTTCGAGAGATTGATTGTGTGAAGAAGAATTGTGATTTTGCGTTTCATCTTTTTTGTTACTTTTCACCCCTTTAAATGTTTATTGAGTCATTTTCAGTCCTTGTAGTGTTAAAAAGTTGGTTTTGGTAACCTTTTTTTTGTTGAGTAGGGTGAAGTGTGAAGTAGACAAGGTTATAAAGGAAAAAAACAAAAAAAAATTTCAAAAAGAATTTAATTTCTTACAAGAAAAACAAATATCTAGAGCCTAGAGGAGTCAAGAAATATGATAAAATCTTTCACATGTGAAGGTGATGAGCTGCATGAATATAGGTGATGCTAGATTATGTGATGGTGGTCAGTGAGTGACACTGGTACGAGTTTGGATTTGGTCGATGGTAATAGGTAATAAGGCTAACAAGGGTCAACGGTAATATACTGAAGAGTTAAGTGCAATTTAAAACTCTATTTTTAGGTTTTTTGTAATGTTGTGTGGAAGAACAAAACTATTGTCCAAGAATATGGGAACCGTATGGGTGTAAATTCATATTATAAGTTTTAAATCTTTAAAAGACGTTTTTACCCCCTTCAATTGGCAATCAACTAACAGATATTCAGATAAGTTAGGAAGGGATGCAAATGACTCGCTTTAAAAACCACATGAATACAAACGGTCTAATTTTTTAGACGGGGATGGGGATGCAAAGTGACTTTAGGTGTAAACCATATGGGTGCAAATTACACTTAACTCTATACTAAAAGAAAATTTTCGTGGTCTTTTTTTAAAATTTTTTAACCTAAATTTGTTATAGGTATTAATTATTGTGACTCTTCATATACATAATGTCTCTTCATATATTTAACGTGCCTATTTAACGTTCATCAATAGAAACTAGGTATATTTTAGTTGTCACGCGTTGTTGTTAAGCGGCTTATTACTTTTTACATACTATACTAGTGTCTCACAAACAAAAATATAAAACAACACAAAAAAATCAAATACAAAAACAAAACACAAAAAAATATATAATAAATAGCCAACAAACAAACGTATTTATGTTATCAACCAATAGTTACACAACATCTCAAATCATCAACCAAAAGCAACACAACACCACAAGCCACACACAAAACACTAGTTCATGACATCAACCAATAGCAACACGACACTTCAAACCTTCAACCAATAGCAACACAACACCTCAAGCCACACACAAAACACTATTAAATGGCATAAACAAATAGCAACACAACACCTCAAACCATCAACCAATAAAACCACAACACCTCAATCACACACAAAACACTGTTCATGAAGTTTGTGTCTCAATATAGTTAAATAAATCATTTTCTTTATTCTTTCTTTCTCTTATCATAAATAGTCTTTATTCTTGTGTTATGTTGATAAGTTGTATTAGACTTTTTGTTTTTTAATTTACTTTTAACTTAATATTTCATTTGTGCTTTTGGTTTCTTTTTAACCTTTGTGATTATATTTTTTTATTCATATGTTTTAATTAAAATCTTGAATTACTTTTAGACTTTAAACGAGAATGTAAACGTGTAAGACATAATATTGTCTTTATATATACTTAAAGATAATGTTGTAAAGAACATAACATGTGCAACGAAGTCATAAAGATGACACGATACGTGCGCCAACTATGATCTGACTGTCGCATCGTGTGACTCAGGTCACAATTCTAGTATAAATAAACTATCAATATTATTCAGCTGCTTTTATTTAGAGATAGAGGAAATTCCCGTTTTGTCTCTTTTACTCTTTTAGGAATTAGTTTACTCAAATTGTCCCCTAAACTTTTTTCTTCCTAAAAATGTCTAGCACAAACACGTTTGTTTGCACCATGCAATGGTCGAACGCACCTCAGATCAACGGTTCGGATTTGTACATGTGTCCCAACATGGTCAAGACGCCCGTATTGGGGTATCTAGTAAAATGCACCATAATTTTCTCTGACATCTTGTCACAGGCAAATCCGCCCGTGTTATTGTCATGTCACAGTCGTTCGAACTTCTTTTTATTTATTTTAAACGAAGTTTCAAAAGTTGTTCGAACTCGTTTCCAACACCAGCCCTCGCCCTTAATTTTGGACGTTTACACTTTTCATTTAAATCTTAAACATTAAGTTATAGTCGTTTGAACCACATTTCAACACAGGCGCCCACCTATATTATTGGACGTTCGAACCTTATTTAAACATGGGAGTCCCACTCGTGTTTATGGACGTTCACGCTTTCCATTTTAATAATAAAACTTCGAAACATGTTTCAAAATAGGTGTCCTGCCCGTATTGTTGGACGTTCGCGCTTTTCACCTTTTTAAATAATAAAACGTTGAAACTTGTTCCAACATAGGCATCTCACCCATATTTTTGGATGTACACACTTTTTAAATTGCGAATGTCCAATAATACAGGCGACATGTTTTGAAGTTTTATTATTAAAAAATGAAAGTGCGAACGTCCAACAATACAGGTGAGGGCGCCTATGTTGAAACGAGTTTCTAAATTTATCATAAAAAAGGTGTGAACGTTCCAAAATATGGGCAGGACGCCCGTGTTGAAACAAGGTTCGAAATACTTTTGTTTAATGTTTAAAACTTAAATGAGAAGTGCGAACGTCCAAAATTATTGGCGTGGAACCCGTATTGGAAATGAGTTCGAACAACTTCTAAAAGTTTTGTCCGAATAAACAAAAACAAGTACGAATGACCGTGACATGATAGCAACACGGTCAGATTCACCCATGACAAGATGTCAAAGAAAAGTGCAGTATTTTACAATGCACCATAGCACGGATGTTGCGACAGTTAGTGGCGAATCCAACAATTTTATATAAGGGGGCCCGACAGTCACGGACTCACGAGACTCATAAATTTTTCTCCTAACGTTATGTTTCGGGTTATATATTCAGGTAGGCGATTCGGTCTGGGTCGGGTAAAATAGTAAAAACTCTAAATATATAATTTTTCTTTATTCATTCTAAAGACCGTTTTTACACAAAAATAAAAATAGGTAGCTTAACAAACAAAAACTTAAAATATTTATAATGCAAAAGGAATGGAAGTACGAAGTACCTGAAAGAAGAATTACAAATGAACCAGAAAGCTGAATATCTACAATTGAAAGAAATAAAACCATAATTGACTAAAAACCTATCTCGTGGTGGAGGCAAGAGTGGATACAATTTGGTGGTGGTGGACATAGCGAATGTGCGGTGATTTTATGGAAGGCAACAAATCGGAGTGAGCTGACGTACAACACCAGATTGAATTTTTAAGTGGGACTGTGGGAAGTGTTGACCGGTTAATTTGAAAAATAAACTCAAATTGTGGACTCGTACATTATGAGTTTACTCTTGTTTTTTATTAATATGGAATAATTAAACAAATAAAGCCATTAAATTTAAATTGGAAATTTTAAAAATCAAGGAGGTCAAACTTAGTATATATAATATTTTCAAGGGGGCCAAATCTTATATATATAAAAAAATTTAACTACCGACCGAAAAATTAATGTTTATAACGAAAAATGATAGGAGGGTCTTGACCCCCTTTGGTCTCTATAACCCTTCGCCAATGGCGACCGTTTAAGACACATGTAAAGATCTCAACCATTGATCTGAGGTGCGTTCGACCATGTTCATGGCTCAAACGACCATATTCACCGCACGGTTTAGGAAGAAAATGTTGAGCGGACAATTTGAGGAAATTAATTTTTAGTAAAGACAAAAAGGTTATTTTCTCTTTTATTTATAGTTAAATAATACAAGGGGCATTTGGTAATTTTAACTTAACTAGAATAAGTCAGGAGCAGCGATGTATATTTACTAGGGGTGTCAATCGTGTCGGGTTGACGGGTTAGCGGGT
Source organism: Tagetes erecta (assembly GCA_030867185.1). NCBI lineage: Eukaryota > Viridiplantae > Streptophyta > Magnoliopsida > Asterales > Asteraceae > Tagetes > Tagetes erecta. Next base: position 6,477,522 of record CM061488.1, on the reverse strand, counting down.
CGAAGGATCACGGGTTGCCGGGTTGACGGGTTGAATTATGCATCCTAACCCGACCCATATTCATATCCGTGTAAAAAATGTCAACCCTAACCCGAATAACATAAATTCGGGTCAACCTGAATATGACCCGTGTTTAACCAAATTTTCAAAATGAACCTAAAAAATTTACGATGTATAAGTTAGTTGTTGTGTAAGTCGGTTAAGAGTAACATGTTTAACATGTGATTTTGCGTATAACAAATGGGTATATTCGGTTTTAATTAAAAAAATATTATAGGTAACCATATATTTACATAAAATCATAAAACACATTATTAAAATCAAATTTATTTATAGTAGTCAAAATAATAATAAATATTTAGCTTTAAAAATGTAAAGTTAAAAACTTAAGTGGTAATAATTTTCTTTATAGTAAGTTAGTAACTAGTAAGTACTAATACTAAAGATAAACTCATAAAAGTAACTTAACATTTATTTTTAGAAAAGAAAAAAAATAGATGAACTAACTTTGAAACCTAAACGGGTCGGAGGGTCAACCCGTTTTTTATATGTTTCAACCCGAAAATGACCCGTTTTTATACGGGTCAACCAAACATGACCCGTATTTTTAAACGGGTTATATTTGCCAACCCAAAACCTGATTACTTTCGTGTCGTGTTCAAGTCGTGTTGAGAATTAACACCCCTAATATTTACAAAACAGTAGAAAGTAAACATGTAATTTCTTAAAGTTAATAACCAGACCTGTAATAACGACATGTGACATAAACCATCCTTGTAATCAAATCTACCTTTTATTAAACTAGTTAAATGATGGTGTTACAAGCAAACAAATAAACACAAATACACAATCATAATAAGGCTCAGAATTAACGACTCCAACGCTAGCCAACTCGATGTTACTCATTATAGCTTAATAGGAACAATAATAAAAACCGTAAACAAACCGAAAAAAATTAAAACAAACCAAAACAACAAAGTTTGTAAGGGGCTCAGAGAATTTGTGAATCCATGACCACATCGTGATCGCACTGTGGTTGCGGGTATAAACCGACAATCTACCAAATCTCCCACGCTAACGGAACATCGCTATTGGATAAGCGCGGCCTCATCATTGCTTGATTTCTTCACATCCAACATTAAACAAAATCAAATCTGTTATGTAATCACATATTTAGTTCTTGTTCAAATCCATAAAGGATGATAGCAATCATCATCATCACATATATGGTATCATCCACAACATCAACTGATTAACAATTTTAGTGTTTTACCATTAGAAACATAAAAAAACACATCAATGCCTCCTTCTGATTCCATCCTCATTGTTACCACCACCATTTCCTAACACCTAACAACCATTGATTTCACCAAATCGCTGCCATTAATTAAAAGCGATTTATAGCATCAATACAAACTGAAAAGCCACACAAATCCAAACATTTGCAACCATCGCCGAGACTAATTCCAGGAATGACAACACGCAAAACCAAATCACACATTGTTGCAAAACCGTAAGCCACACGGATCCAAGGATCAGCAACCGTCATTTGAAAAACTCTAGTTCACACAAGACCAACAAACCCTAACCATCATCGGCAATAACAATGCGAGAGCAAATCAAAAGAACACAAATTGCCAAACAGTCGTCGGGTTCCTATCTCAAATGAACACAAAAAATCTCAAATGATGATAATTTTAACATGTGGAAGGCTCAAATGAAAAGTACATTCTGCTTAAAAAGTGCAAGAAGTGCCTTAATTTACATTAAAACGGGCCAATTGAACTTCTATTGAGCTCATTTAAGCGACAATGAAATTGTCTTGTCGAGCTTTACCATCTTAGCTTCTAGGGTTTAGTTTTAAAATTTAGTATTTGCCTTAGGGTTTGGTTTTTAGGGTATAGTTTTTAGATTTTAGGCTTTTTTACGGGTGTGGGTTAGAATTTTAGGGTGTGGGATGGGGGTTTAGGTTTTTAGGGTGCGTGCGTGCGGAGGGTTTGATGACACGATTCTAAGGCCGATGGAATGATTTCAATCAGATTTCGTTTGACTCGGTTTTGACGTGCCTAAATATCACTTCTCACACTTCTTCGACAAAATCCACTTTGCAGCGGAACCACCCTCACTTTAACACAGTAAAACACAAAAAAAACCCAAATATGAAATGCTAGATTTACAACCACTTGAGATGGCCACAGATGATTGTGTGCAACACATGAAAACATCATCGATCGATATGCAATAAACACAAACCATAACTCCCAGCAACCACTGTCTCCCTTCAACATATTTCGTCAAAAAAACGACACTAACTGTCATAAAACAACGTCCGAGCGTCGGCAACATAACTCTCAAATGAAGCTAGCTACCGAAATAGACAAAGAAAAATCAAGATGGCTTCCAAATCACAAAGAAGAACGAAAGTTGCTACCAAAATCATAGATCGAAAACCAGAAATTAAACAACGTCAAAACAAGCCAATAGTAAATCACCGATATATGAAAGTAAACACAAACAAATACCAAAAATGCCCTTCTTAGTGCTAATCAACTACTCAAATTAACATAGTGGTGGTTCTCACTTCTCAGGTTCATCTCTATCTCCCTCAACTCGATCTCTAACACAGCGTACAGATCCATGTCAGGCGTCATTGTTACCAGAGCAGTAGGATCATGGGCAACAGCCATGCTTAAAATCTCCCCTTACACCTTCTCCGCCATCGGTATCGCCGTCGCCATCGGCGTTTCAGTCTTAGGCGCCGCCTGGTATCCCTCTTCTCCTTCAATTTTCTTCACACAATCTAATCCTCCTAGTTTTGATTATCTGGTTTTGGTTTAATACAGGGGCATTTATATCACAGGAAGTAGTTTGATCGGTGCCGCAATCAAAGCTCCACGTATCACATCCAAAAATCTTATTAGGTATGTTTGTTATGTTGATTTCAACTTTAAGCTCATCATCATGTTATATCAGTTAGTTATTGGATACTTGATACTTAATTTGGGGGGGATACAATGATATATAATATATTGATATCATATCAAGCACCTTGTTGCCCGTTTACCTGTATTAAACCAAAAGCAAGCACCTTAGTTTGTAATTTGTTATAGATATTTAGTTTGACTGTATGTTTCCGCATCGTTTAAGGTTTTTTAGTCGTTTTCGACGTAGACTTTTTAAAGCACCGGCTAGTAGGGGAAACTTATACCGACTCGTTAGATTGAAATGGAAGGAAGTAAATGAATGTAATATGTGCACAAATGGTGTTAAATGTGAATGTGTAGGTTACATTTGCTCTTTTACTATGGTATTGGTTTTTCGATATTGGGGTAAAAGTAAAACACTTGATGCTGTTGTTGTTTTGTGTTTCTTTCATATCTTAGATCTTTTGTAATATCACTTGAAAGTAGTGCAATCGCTATGTACTTTTCGTTCTGTGATTGAAGTGTTAGTACTTAGTAGTAATATATTGTTATGCGAAAAGTCTTTGTTATAGACCTTTTTGCCTTTGGTTGTCGTAGATAACTAAAAAAAAGTGATGTTGTTTGTTTGAATGTTTTATCTCATCGCATTGCTTGTTTATCGAATCTTTTCTTAAAACAACCAGCTTCATGGAGTTTGGATAAGTGTTGACGTGTCGTTATGGTGTTTTTTTGTTTAAAACAGTGATATTTTGTGATCAAGGACTCAAAGGATGTTACCCTTGACCTTAAAACTAGAAGCTTGTAATGCCGGATCCATGCCCAATTTGCTTCGCAATTAAAAGTTATGATTAAAAAGTTTAATTTTCTTTGTCGTCTCCTTGTTGCTACCGTTATTATCTATTTTTTAAATAAAGCGAGTTGGAGGTTTGTGCATTTTAACACATTTCAGGTAACTATCGCCCCGTTGACACCCTTAACCCATTTAACCTTTAGAGATGTAGCATAACCGAAATTTGCTTGCTTTTTTATATCATGATTTGAAATTGCCGCCTCTACATCTCAGCTTTAGAGCATTACAAATATGAACACTAGCTCATAAAATAGGCTTCCGAGCAGGCACGTGATGCATATATTGTCGACTGTAAGAATGCACACCTTTCTCTTCTTTAGTTCAAGTTGACTGCATGCATATTCTTCTGTTAACATTTTATTAACTCCTAAATTCGAATGCAATAATTTCATACCATAAGCTTGAAAGCTTTGATGCGTCATTTGCATTATGTTGTCATTGGTTCGACTGTTCCATTTCCTTAGCCATCAAATCTTATATCATATCCATAACTTATTAAACGAATCCCCGTGGGAGAGTTGAGGTTATGATTTAACTCGAGCAAGCATTTCATGACAGTGTCATATTCTGTGAAGCCGTTGCTATATACGGTGTTATCGTTGCCATTATTCTACAAACAAAACTGGAAAGTGTTCCATCTTCACAAATATACGCACCCGAGTCTCTTAGAGCAGGATACGCCATATTTGCATCTGGAATCATAGTCGGTTTTGCAAATCTTGTATGCGGGTAAGCCTCTAACAATTCTTGTAACTCATCAACAATTATTCTGTTTATTGTTGGTTTAATCTTTCTTTAACAGGTTATGTGTGGGAATTATTGGAAGCAGCTGCGCTTTATCTGATGCCCAAAACTCTTCACTGTTTGTCAAAATTCTTGTAATTGAAATCTTTGGTAGCGCGTTGGGGCTGTTTGGTGTGATTGTGGGAATAATAATGTCAGCTCAAGCAACATGGCCTTCAAAAGTTTAGTTTTGGTTTCTTTTAGCAGTCGAAGAACACAAATTCTTTGCGTGTGCATATCTTGACGAGTGTTTATCTGTTTTTGTTATTTGATGTCCGGTAGCCAATAAAGATCGGTCCATCGCCTGTAGAAATTTTATATTCATGTAGATGACATCTCGATAAGAAGAGTTTGTTCTGTTGATGGTGGAGTTGCTATGATATAAGAGGACCTAAATGTAGAAGGACTATTGTAATTTACATAATCAGTCTTTTACAAAACATTTCTCATTTCATTTCACAAATTAATCAATCTATGTTGTCACACGAGAAACATGTATTCGAATCGTCTCGATTCCACGATTCTCTCGAGGATCATCCTCCAACGTACCTATTGCCGAAATCTTTGACATTTGAAGATGATGATCCTCTTCTATGTTCTTCAACCAAAATACCTTAATTTAACTGGAAAATCTAACACGAAAAATCGCATTATTCAGATTAGAATAAACTGTAGTTTTAGTCCTTGTGTTTTTAACACATTTAACGAGTACAATCTCACCCTAATAGTTTTTATTCCTGTGATATTTGTTTTTAACACAAATGATTCCGAGCCCTAATTCCGTTCATAATTTCATTAATCTGTCCTCACGTGCTTTGACGTAAGGGTCAAAAAAGACATTTCTCTTTATTTTTAACTAGGTTAGAAACCCGTGTTTAACACGGGATTTGATAATAATAAAAATAATTAAAAATATCATATTTGTTGATTTTGCATCGAACTGGTAAACGATGATAATGATTATAGAATGGATTTGGTATTTTCCTTTAGATGTGCGGCTAGAATGAATTCATTCATATTAACAAAACCCTAACTTTGTAAACATTAATCATAGCATGTCAAGTCAGCAAAAGTATTCTAATATTAGGCCAAGTAAGCAATTAAGAGCTAGATTTGCTAAGAAAGTGACACTTGGCAAGAATGGGTTTGGTTTATTATATTTTATAGATTGAACTTTCACACAGACACTTGAGGAAGGGTTAAGAGAAAAGTGAACAAAGTATGACTTGTTACCATTTAAGTTAAAAATAAAAATTATAGAGACCAAATTATTAGGTTAAACTGAACATTTTAAAAATATTATAATACAAAAACCAAAAGTACAATTTAATATAAGTATCGAAACCACTAAAACAAAATTTACTCTATTATTTAACATGTTGAGTAGATTTTTTTGTCAATGACACGTCACCAATTGCATTGACTTTCAATGGTCCGTGGTACACAGTAACGAGTCACACTAGAACACTACCCGTTACCCCTATAACCGCCTTCGTTTTGAAGTATAAATACCGGAGACTGATAAATCATTTCGCGCTTGTATCATTTGCATACAAATTCTTCTCCAACACAACTTCTAGGATGCAAATTGTCTACTGATCGTTTGCACATTGCATTTGTAGAGCTTTTCGTTAGCGATTTCGATTGCCGGAGCTGTTGATCGTCACAACACATTAACATTTCTGTGAAATCGTGTAATTTGGATGCAAAAATGAGCAAGCTAGCAGGATTATCAGGCATAAAGAGCTTCGATCGGTTCAAATATTCGTTAGGATCGTCGAGTCCGGTACCTGCAAAAACTTTCAATATCTCTTCACGGCAACCTTCCGGTTCCAATTCATCAGGAACAGGAAGTTTCGCTAATTTGAAGCTCGCTGCAGGTTTTGCAACGAAAACTTTTAGCTTAATGACGTTTATGCTTTTCAGGATATCTTCTGTTGTTAATGTACGTAACTCGTTTGGTTTTTTTATAGAGAAATTGGTCAAAGAACAAGCTTCCTCCAAAACAGATCTTGACCTAGCGGTATGAATCTGTGTGTGTGCGCATTACCACAAAATTAACATATCAGTGTGTATTTCTGTGCCTAGATCTCGTACGTACTCCATTGTTAACGACTTAAACGTCTACTTATAATGTAATGTTGTTTTTAAGTAGTCTAGTCTACATTATATGGAACCTTGTTGAATCGAACAGAAGCACTACTATCTGATAATTGTATCAAAGTTATTGCGTATTTGTACTTTTGTATTATACAACACTCTCTGGCCTATATTAGAGTTCAATTGGATGAAGGATCATTGACTATTTTAGGCATGTTGAAGGCTGCAGTAAAATTTTGAAGTGTAATAATGTGTGTGTATGTGTGCGTGTTTGTTAAGACAAAAGGTAGAATAGAAGGGAGAAGATACGAGCTTACCTAGAAATCCTAGAACAGAAAACACTGGATAATTAGATATTGGCTTATTGCTACACTTGTTGTATGTTTATAAAGGCTATTCTGTTTCTACCTAGGATGCAAACAACATTCTTTATCGGCAAAAGAGCTTACCATTAGTATGTTTAAGCTGCTTGTAAATAAAGGCTTTTATACAGCCCTTGGAGCGTGTGTGTATGTGTGTTATATATTTCTATTCGGTGTGAAGTCCACTTTGAAAACAGTTGTAATGGATTACAGAATTCCAAGATTAAGAAGTTATCGGACCATATTCATGCATTGGAAGAGAAGTTGCAGAATGTTTATAATGAAAATGCAAAGCTTAAAGTGAAGCATAGAGAAGATGAGAAACTTTGGAGAGGACTAGAGTCGAAGTTTTCCTCCACAAAGGCCATATGTGATCAACTTACTGAGACCTTACAAACTTTAGCTGATCAGGTTCAGAATGGTAAGAGGTTTATTGTTGATCCTTGATCCCTAAACTATGAGATAATCATGGATGTAATTATTATGGTCTTGCATCTACAGCTGAGAAAGACAAAGTCTTTTTTGAGAATAAGCTGTCTGAAACTTCAGTAGCTTTAGACAATCTGAATGGACAGATGAAGTCTCTCTCGCTGAAATTGGAATCATCAGAAGAAACTGTTAGGACACGTAAGTTTAATTTTCATTGTTATATGGTACATTATATTGGGAATTTAGTCAGGGCTTTCTTTTTCAAAATTTAATTGTTTCTTCATATATGTGGAATTATACTTGCAGGTGACAAAGAGTTGAAGAAACTTAGCACTGACAAGGAAAATGTAGAGAAACAACTTGGAGATGAATATAACAAAGTTCTCAGTCTCATCAATGAAAAAGGTATTAATCACTAAATATAGTTTATCACAAAAGTAATATTTCAACTTGTTTGCATCTCAATTTAATTATATATTTCAGATATTCTAATCAAGAACTTTCAAGAGAGGGTAGCATCTAATGAATCAACCATAGAGAGTTTGAACTCCAAATTTAGTGAGTTGCAACTTCAGCTGGTATCAAAGGAGGCTAAACTAAACGACATGAACGAATCATGTGAGCAAAAGGAGAAAGAGAATAGTGATCTTATAGCTAGTAACAAGAAGATTGCTGATCATTTAGACAGAGAAATGCAGGAGAACCAGAATCTAGAAAGTTTTGTGAAGATGCTGACTATTAAACTTACAGATTTGGATAGACAGAGTCTAGCTTTTTGGGAGAAGGTTATTAAAGTTGATGCTCTCGTCTCTTCTTGTTTCGAGTTAGCACAAGAGGAAAAGAAACTTGAAGCACAAAAGGCACGAAAGCATTTTGACTGTCTTCATGATCAACTTTTGAAGTCTGCATCAGGAAATAATGCATTGCAGTTGGTCAATCAAGAATTGCAGAATAAGATCAGTGAGCTCCAGAATGATCTAAAATTCACTATGAGCCAGCATGCAGAAGAATGTCACCTAGCAGAGAAGAAGGTTCAGAGGTTAGAGTCTGAAGCAGAAATGCTTCTTTCAAAGAAGATTAAAATGGATAACCTGATTACCACTTTGGAGGAAACAAATCGTTCTCTATCTGAAGCTTCTAGATTATCAGAGATACAAATGGTGCACACTTAACACATTTGATTTTTAGATAATTAATCATCATGCTATTATGTTATGCTTATTTAGTATTTGTTGTTAAACATGCAGCAAGACCTTGAGTTAAAGCATTCAGAGACTGAAACTGAGAACAAAGAGAATATCAGTAATCTTGAATCAGAGATTCATAAATTGAAAGAAGAAGCAGAAGCTCTGAAAAAGGAGATTCTTCAGCATGAACAGAATGCAGACTCACTGGAGACGCAACTTAATCAGCTTCAGAACTTACTACAGGAGAAGGAACAGGTTGTTTTGGAATTTAATGAAAGAGAGAAACTCTTGGAAGATCAAAAAGCAGAGGTTTATACTTTTTATTTACCGTTTTACTTCTTTATTTCTTTTTTCGTCTATAGTTTTTCTCTTGTACTCCATTATGATTTATGTGACATTGATGTAAAATCAAATTATCCACAGGCTCAGAAGTTGTTTGTTGAAGCAGAAGGCAATGTGGCAGAAGCTAAGAAACAGTATGATGAGATGCTAAGAATTAAACAGTCAGAATTATCAAAGCATTTGAAGGAAATCTCTCAAAAGAATGATCAAGTAAGGTTCACTGTCATAATAAGTGCATGTATCAATGTCAACCTTTGAGATGATGTGGCATACTGACACTGAACTATCAGGCTATAAATGATATTCGGAAGAGGTATGAAGCGGAAAAACAGGAATGCATAAATCTTGAGAAGAAAAAGGTTATATGTTTCTTAATTTTTGTTCACTGAATTGTTGCTTCTTTGAATTGTATTTGAATATTATCTTTCTTAGGCTGAAAAGGCAATTGTAGATATGGAAAAGAACTGTGACCAAAAGCTTACAGAATGCAAAGAGGAATCAAAGCAGCAACTGATGCAGATAAAGGGAGAACACGCTGCTTTGGTAAGTATGGTAACTAAACCTGGCAAAACGGGTGGGTTGGGTAACGGGTTAAATGGGTTCTGACCAAATTGACCGTTGGATAGTTTTAGTAAACCCAAATGGACCCATATGGTCATAATTGGCCTCATATAATGCTAACTACTGAGCCTTTTGTGTTTAAAGCAGATTAACACTAAGTAAACCTTGTTTGTGTTCACTTTGCAGGTTAATAGTATCCGACAAGAGAATGAGAAGAATGAGGCGAATCTAAAAGCTAACCATCTTGAAGAAGTAAAAAAGATGCAACTCAAGGCTGAGAATGAACTTAAAGAGGTACTAAATCCTTATCCTTGGCTGAAGACTAATTATTAAATCATGATGAATGCACACTTGCATTTATAACTTGCTAACTTCACATTTCATCAAGAAAACAAAGTTACTCAAGAACCAACATGAAGCTGAGCTGAGGGAATTGCGATCTCAACATGAAGAAGAGTGTCGACATCTTGAAGAGGAGCTGAATATCCAAAAGGACAGGGTATGTATAATTCTCATCTTTATGACTTTCTACGGATTAGCATCCGCTTCTTTTCCCTGACAAAAAAAGATGGTATTTTATCACAGGAGGAGAGACAGAAGGCTTTGCTGCAGTTGCAATGGAAAGTAATGAGTGATCAGCCCCAAGAAGACCAAGAAGCGACTTCAAGAAAGGCCTGTATTTCTTACACGATACATAAAAACCACACCAACTATTTACTACATCATATCTTTATGATCTCAGTTGTCTTTCTCTTGTATGTAGAATTTGTCTTACATGACTGCACCACCATCACCCGTAACCAACATGTTGAAGAAAGCAGACAAGGGTAAAACTGGAAATGTTATTAACATTCCCAAGCATAGTAAAAAGGTATGATGCTCACATCCACATCATTCACATACACATGCATATGCATGTTTTTACTAAAATGAAACTCAAGGGCTCAACTTAGTTACCCTTTTCTGGGCCACTATAGGTAACTCACCGGGAATATGAAGTTGAAACTTCCCATGGTACAACAATCAAGCGCCGAAAGACAAAAAGTACAATCATGTTTCAGGTATTATGGCGTTAATTTCTGTTGCAACTGCTGTCACGCCTATGCTTATTGTGATTTGTATTGACATTCTGTTTTTACCTTCTTGAAGGATCCAAAAAAGACCAAGAGGCAAACGCCAAAAGCCAATACCCCTAGGGATGTTATCATGGTAATGACCCATTCTGTGTGGCGTTTAGTACTTATTCAAAGTCTTTTAACGTGTGTATATTGAACAGAGAATGAAGGGAGGGAGTCAACAAAATCATCCTAATATAGGCGATCTGTTCACAGAAGGGTCATTGAACCCGTATGCAGATGACCCTTATGCGTTTGACTAGAGGTAGTATCTGAAACCTCACTCTTTTACATTAAAGTAACGTGTTTGTAACCTTGCATAACATAACTGAAAGTAGTCCCGCAGGTTCTTTATGCAGTTAGCAAAAGCTGGATAGTCAATCTCAAACCATCCTCCTGCTGTTTTCAGTGTCTATTAAGTGTATAAAAAACACAAACTTGGAATTGATGTCGGTTGTTGTTCATGCCATATGGATGTAAATGGCTCCCTAGACATCTCTTATGCCTTGAATTGGTAGGAAAATATTATGACCCTGCTTATTCTCTGTTTTACTTGATCAGAGAATGACCATAATTGCGTATTTTTCATCTTACATATTTCTCCATCAAAATACATGTTTTTGCATACAAATCATGTTGTATTCTCAGTCAGTCAGTTGACTTTGTTTGGTAGTAAAATCTACATGGATTAACAACTATTTTGTACGGTAATAAAATAAAAATGCCCACTCTTATCTTTCACGGAGCAGTTAACATCTACAAGGAAGCCATCAACTTTGAATTGATCTCGTTAAATGCTCTGAATTCTGCTTCTATCGCGACATGCAGCACATTCATTGTTTTTTTCAATCATCAACTCTAGTGTCAATCACAGAAGAATGAAACTATGCACAGGTTCGTTTCACCAGTTTTATCCGTTTTGACCAACAACCGAAAATGCCCGCATCATAAATGTTATGAAAAAAGGTAGCAATCAACAAACACAAATACAACTTTACATTAAAATGGGGCTCTCCAAATCGCTCGCCGTCCGCTTGTCGCTCGCTTGGAAATTGCTCGGAAAATGCTCGCTCGTTTTTGCGCTCGATGTTAAACGAGCCGTTCCGCTCGGTTCGGTTTGTAAACGAGCCAAGCAACGAGCAAAGGTCGGTTCGGTTCGGTTCGGCTAGAATATCTTTGAATTATTTTATATATAATTATACATCCATAAGTATATGGTATGTTGTTATAATTATGCTAATATTAAATATATATTTTTTGAAGTTATTAATTTTATTTAAATTGAATGAAAATAATAGTTATTTATCTTCTTGTAAAATATCTTAAGTATTTTAAATACAATTAAAAATTAAAAACTAATTATTTATAATATTTAATAATTCAATATTTCATATAACTATAAAAACCAATTATGTTTTTTTTTTCATATATAGTTATATATATATATATAAATATTTTTTATTATTAATTGTTTTATATATATTATATTAGCAACAAACTTCAATTCTATTAAAACTGCAAGCTACTACTAGCTTTTTTAAAGCTACTAATTTATATTTACGTACATTATGAAAAAAAGAAAAAAAATTGATTCTCGCAAATTCGCTCGATACCCGCTCGAAAATTGTTCGGTTCGATGTTGGCTCATTTACGCTCAGCTCGACTTTGGCTCGATTTGTAAATGAGCCGATCAGCTCGGTTCGATTTGTAATCGAGCCAAGCAACGAGCAAACCCTCGTTCGGTTCGGCTCGGCTCGTGAACAGCCCTACAATAAAACATTAAATTGTTGGGTTTTGGCCCATGAGGAAAATCAAATAACAGCTCACATTTACGCCTCATGTTCTTGCAACTAGGGCTAGTGTATCTAAAGTTGGTAGATGAAAGAAATCTAGGGTGCGAGTTTAAAAGATAGAGCAAGTTTTAGAGAGGAGAAAATTTTCATCATTTTCAGCATACCTGCATAGATTGTTCGTTTCCCAGAGATTAAATCGTTGGATCGTTGTGAAATTTGCCATAACACCTGGACGACCTAATCCAACAGTGGATTTGTGTTAACAAAGTTTGGAAGTCAGGTTTCTATACCCCTGTTCGAATTTGTAAATTTGGTGACATCTTTTATTCTTCTGTCTGATGCCATATGCTTAATGGTTGTATGATTCCAAGTATATGATGATCGTTGCATGCCTTTAGTATATTTAGAGAAGACTTTGTATTGCTCTAATTTGGTGATAGAGGATTAGAAGCAGCTCTAGTAGTCTCGTGGATTTTACTCTCGTCTTGAGAGGTTTTTCACGCTAAAATTTGGTGTCTCCTTGTTTGTATTTGCATACCTTAGTTGTATTTGGTTGCACCATCATAGGTTCATACAAGTCGGCAGGGCCAGCTATGAAGGGGTGCACCATGTGCGACCGCACAGGGCACCCGCTCGACGGGGGCACCAAATTTAAAAGAAACTTTTATATTATATAAAAACGTTTTTTTTTATAAAAGTTAAGTGTAGGCTAGAGGATTTGTCACAAAAGCCCACTGTTTTTTACTTTCAAAAGCCTACTAGTTTCACTAAAAGCCCACATGACCATAAGTCCACAACAAATCCACAAAACTCTTTATTTTTTGTCGATGTTGAACAAAACGACAGCAGCGGCCAGCAAGTGAGCGAAGATAGGCAGATAGTGACTAGGAACTGGCAGAGTAGCGAAGATTTGGATCTTTGGAGACAAGAATTCAAGAAACTATAGAGGTTAGCGACGAGGTAATTGTTAATTGTTATTATTAACTTGTTTTGTACTTTAGATTTCTATTTTCTAGGGTTTATAAAAAATAAAATTGAGTAATAGAGTAAATGATTGTAATTTGTAGAGTCATGCCTCCTAAACAAGCATCCGGTAACAAAAAACGTAAACGGAGAACACAAATTAAGAAGCTCATTAAGTCTCAAGCGGGTGTTATGCATAAGTTTTTGAAACAGTTGGATCCTAAATCGCGTGTTGAAGAGAAAGAACAAGGTATTGAAGTTGATGTTGAAGATGAAGATGATGTTGAAGAGGAAGATGACGTTGATGATGAAGATGATGTTGAAGATGAAGATCATGTTAATGATTATAATGAACAACAAAATACCGAGCCTAATATAGATGAAGATGATGTTGAAGAACTTATTAATATATTTGATCCTAAAAGGTGGGAAGGACTACATAGTGATTAAATTAAACTTTTGGTAGAGAAAGGGCCTAAAAGAGATCTTAATACTGAGAGTGGTCCCATGATTTATAGAGGTAGAAAAATTTCCAACACTATATAACATTATCAAATTTGGGGAAGTGTGATAGGAATTGGCTAGTGTATTCAAAAGAGTTAGACAAAATGTTTTGTTTTTGTTGTAAAGTATTTAGGAAAGGGGCTCCGAAGGGTTGCTTGGATGGTGAAGGTTATGATGATTGGAATCATGCTTCCAATAGAGTCAAACAACATGAAGTTTCTATGGAACATTTGATAAATATGACTAAGTGGCATGATATGCGTAAAAGATTGAAGTTGGACGCCATAATTGATAAGGTTCAATACAAACAATTAAAAAAAGAAAGAGATTATTGGAAAGTAGTCCTTATTAGAATCGTTGCACTAGTAAAGTTTCTTGCTAAATATAATTTAGCATTCCAAGGATCTAATGAAAAGTTGTATAAAAAATGTATAATATATGAATATATATTAAATTGTTTTTATAGTTGATTAACTTCTTATTTGTTTTTATTGTTTATTGTATTTATAAGGTAATGTAAATTTCTTGGGTCTCATTGAAATGTTGGAAGAGTTTGACCCAGTTATCAAAGAGCATGTTCAAAGGATCACGAAGGACTCTCTTTAATAGAATATATTATTTCTTGCTACGGAGCCCGTAAAGGAGTTGTGGATACCGCTATCCGAACATCAGATGCAGGATATCTCACGCGCAGACTTGTTGAAGTAGTGCAACACATTGTTGTACGTCGAACAGACTGTGGCACCGTTCGAGGTATTTCTGTAAGTCCTCGAAATGGAATGATAAGCTTCATGTGCATTATCTTGGACACAATATTCAAAATGAGTTGATAATTTTGCTAGCTCAAGAAATAAAAAAGGAAATTATCAAGAGGATAAAGGAAGCAAAGTACTACTCAACCATCCTTGATTGTACTCCAGATGCAAGTCATCAAGAACAAATGACTATAATAGTGAGGTATGTAAAGATCTCATCTAATTCTATTATTGTCGAGGAGTCATTTTTAGGTTTTTGAATGTTAATGATACCATGGGGGAAGGTCTATTTGATATTACACTAGAGGAAATAAAATCTCTTGCCCTTGAAATTGATGACATGCGTGGTCAAGGTTATGATAATGGGACAAACATGAAAGGCCAGAATAAAGGAGTGCAAAGTAGATTTTTAGCTATAAATCCTAGAGCATTTTACACTCCTTATGGTTGTCATTCTTTGAATCTTACACTATGTGATATGGCTAACTGAAGAGATAATGAAAAGAAATTTTTTGGTCTCATCCAACGTATTTAAACCATATTTGCAAATTCTATTAATCGGTGGGATTTTGAAAGATAATGTTAAAACTTGGAGTCTTAAATCATTATCTCAAACTCGTTGGTAAAGTCGTGTTGAAAGTGTTAAGGCTATCAAAATGCAACTAGGTGATGTCAGAGAAGCTTTACTTCAAGTTGGAGAGCAAGATAAGGATGCTGCAATTGCAAGTGAAGCAAATTCATTAGCAGGAAAGATCTTAGTGAATTTGAGTTTTGGTAACAGTTGTCGTCTGGCATCATGTGTTGAACCATATGAATATAGTGAGCAAAAAGTTACAATCAAAGGATATGCATTTGGAGACGGCTATTAAGGAAATAAACACATTGATGACTTATTCAAGGATTATAGAGAAAATGGTTATTTAAAGGCGATTGAGGAAGCTAAGGAGATTGCAAGTGAAATGGGTATTGACCCGGTATTTACTCAAAAGCGTGTGATTAAAAGGAAAATTTTTTTTGATGAGAGTTCAAGTACACAAGAAGCTTCGTTTACACCCGAAGAGGATTATAGAGTTAAATACTTCATATTTATTGTTGATCAAGCTATTACTTCTCTTGACACAAGATTTGAACAATTCAAAGAGTTTGAAAAATTATTTGGTTTTTTTGTTTCTTTGTATCTTAAGGGGGATTAAAGATAAAGATCTTAAGTTGTCTTGCCAACTTCTTGAAAATACACTCAAGTTTGAAGATAAATCGGATATTGATGCAGGTGAACTTTATATGGAGTTGAAGTTATTTAACATATCAAACACCGGGGAATTTAAGAACCCTATAGATGTTTTGAATCATTTGAAAGAAGTTGAGTATTTCCCAAATGCAAGCATTGCATATAGAATATTATTGACTATTCCAGTGACGGTGGCATCTGCAGAAAGAAGTTTTTCAAAGTTGAAGCTATTAAAATCTTACTTACGATCCACAATGTCCTAACAAAGACTTAGCGGATTGGCGTTGATATCTATCGAGAATGAGATATTGGACAATATAAACTATGAAGATGTGATCAACCAATTTGCTATGAAGAATGCTCGGAGAGCTTCACATCTCATTGGTTACATATTACGGTATGTAATTCTAATACTTTGATTTTGTTATGTTTATTTATAAAATGTTTATTTTTCGGGTAAAAAACTAATAATAATTAGTTTATATAACTTAGAGTGTTGGTGCTCGGGGAGGGGGTCATTTTTTCTTGGCCCGCACAGGGCACCAAAATCCTCGGGACCGGCCCTGCAAGTCGGGGAAGTTTTTGACTAAACAAAGACTAATTCCGCATTTTATTTTTACCGTTTGTGGCCGGTTAGGTGCTTTTTCCTCATAGCTATTGGCTCTTAATTTTTGGTAAGTACCTGGTAGGTTGATATATCTCTACCAACAAATGCAAATGTCTTTAAGTTTGAATCTCGGTCCTATTAGTTTCTTGTCATATATATTGTCATAACATCTTGAGAGGTATGTTAAGTTTGAATTTCGGTTCCACTAGTTTCTTGTCATAGCATCTTCAAAGACATGATAGATTTACGAGATTGTATAGAGAAATATCAATCAAGTTGATCTCATATTGAAATGTGAAATGCACACTTAATGATTTAATAAAATAAAATTTAGTCTTTGTTATTATTTAAAGTGAAAAATTAAATTTAAATAATCTCACTATAGTTTACTACTACTAATTTCAACTTTGAAATGTGTTTGCTTCACTTGAAGTCCTTTAAAAATAATTAGATTCGTTAAGCTTTATTCAAATTGAAGCTGATGTTTTAGGTCTTTCTATCAGAAGAGAGATGCTAGTCAATTGATGTAACATTTACATCGAAATGCTTCTTCAAATGACGATCGACTTGATTAATTCACTACTAGAAAAATGACCTTTAATGATACGCAATGCGCGTCATTAAAGGGTATATATGACACTCAAAAGTGTGTCAAGGAAGCCCATGTCATAAAATAAACATGACATACATTTGTGTGTCATATTTTTATGACACACATTTATGACACTCGTTCATGTCAAGCGTTTATGACACATTTATGACCCATGTTTACGACATTCATTAGTGCGTGTCATGATTTTAAGTGTTCTAAATAATAATTACTAATTTACCCTCGATACATAATAACCAAAATAATATAGCAAAACAAATTCATTTCACAACAAAATATATATAAACCAAAAAACAATAAATTTCATAATCATACCAAAAAATATTTGTCGATATATTTTTCGACACGTAAAATTATGTTTTTCACCTAAAAATAAAAGTTTCTCAAAAACTCGATCATTCTTCACGAATTCCATCAATTCCGCATCCGTGTATTCGTCTTTGTTTCTCCTAACCTGGTAAAAAAATGAGATAAAGATTATGTTTAAAACCAATATTTAATACTAGCACTTTCCAAATAAATTAATTCATTTCCCAATAATGTTAAAAGAAAGACGTGGTTGTTTTGGCATCCAAAGAACTACTGAAATAATCTTTTGTTTGAGCTTGCAAATAAATTGAATTAGGAAGTTTATGCATTCAGATACACTTTGATCTCAATCCATTTGACCCACTAATGTTCCTATTTTGGATTAAAATTTCATTTTCATCAGTATTTGTCTCAAACGGGTCAAATGAAAAAAAAAAAGAAAAAAGTTTTAACCTAAAAGGATGTCACTTTCACCAAGATCAGACAATGTATCTCAAACATAACTTCTATAAACATAATGTAATCTTGATCAAGCTATTACCTGTAGTTTAGTGAACTTGACAATAGATAGTGATGCAAGTCCAGTCATAACATATTCCATGTACTAAAGAACCAGATACAAAATACTTGAAGCACACGAAGTCACTAACCCTTCGAGCTTAACTATATTGGGATGATCAAGCCTTCAGAAAATTATAACTACTCTTGCCATTTATATTACTTTCAAATCTGCATGGAGCATGAAATGCCAAAAAAAAAAAAAGAAATCAGAACCAAATAGAATTATTGATTATAAACAAATAAGTTAATTATTAACCTCATCACCTCTATATCTAGTTCGACCCATATGAACACTTCCCCATTCAATTAACTCTTATTAAGATAACACATAGCCCATTTCAACCCATTCAACGTTAACTATCATAACGTAATTAGTAAACAACTAAATCTTAAGTAGTCAAACATACACAAACATCTAAATCAGTTGCTAAAGTGATTAGCATCTTGAAAAACAGTACAAAATAAGTTAAATCAATGCAAAATAAACTAACATACCCGCATGCCATTCTGTGATTCAAACAGATGAGTCAGCATAAGTCTTACTTAGAAACCACTCAATGAAAAGTGATCTCTTCATCATCTTAATTTCAACCTACAAAACACAATAATCAGCTACATGGAAACTTTTTGATTCGTCAGAAATGATAGATAATTCTATGCCAATAATCAATTCCAGAACTCAAAGTATATAACTATAGAAATGACAAAGCAAAATAATCTTGAGATTCAAATTGGCTAAAGTAATTGATTATATGAATAGTGTTTACCATAGTGTAAGCTGACCCATAAGAAAAAAAAGTGAAAGAGAAACCTAAAAAACAACATATGAATTAAACGTTAGCATCGTATAACACTACATGAATATAAAATGATACCAAAATAAACTTGAAAAGCATTATTAAAAAAAAATAGGATTCAATTCCTTCGCTAGTTTAAGCCCGCAGATAAAAAATGAAGAATATAGTATGTCGGCCTCAAGCTAGTTCCTCGTCTCCCTCCTATTTGCTTCTGGCTTCTGCACAATCTTATTTAACATCAACCTAGTAACTTCAAATGAATACAAGTTCTCTTAGCCAAAGAGTACAAATTTTAATACTTATAATAAAACTTCCTTACCTTCTTGTACTGATTCAATATTGTAGCTAGCCCCTTAATCAACTAATGTTCCTTCAGTTATCCTCATGAATATCAATGATGATGGAAAATGAGTTATACAAACCTACTTCCTTCAAATCGCAGCCCATACACCAGTTTGTAAATCATCTTTCAATTGAATCTTCATAAACTATTTAAATTCTTCCACATTATTGTAGCTAACCCCTTAATTACTATGGTAAATGCATCATATGTTGCCCTTTTTCTTGGCTAGAAAAGTTGCATATGTTGCTCAATTGCACGCTGTAAAAAGTACTGTTTGTAGCATTATGTAACCAAAAAAGAATATGAAAGAACACCCATATAACATGTTATACAGAGTCAAAACAAAATATCAGCAAAAGATTTTGAAAACCTTTAATTGATAGCTTTTTTGTACCTTGAAATCACACCACTGCCCAGTTCATCAAGTGCATAATTGGTAGCTCAGTTATTTAATTAAACTCGCAGAACCGTCGCCTTTGGTATTTTCAGAAACACCATATACTTGGTTGAGCTCTTACTTACCCCCACCAGCGTCTTTGACTCCCATAACTGCCACTTGCTTTTTCTAGAACTCGATTGTGTGGCTTCCTCAACTGCAACTTCCATTTGCTTAATCTGCTCATTTAGCAACCATAAAGTAGCAGTTGTAGCATACTTTGCTATAGTTTCTATTGGCATTGGAACATGTTTTTCAATCTAATGAGTTTGTAGCATAAAATAATGTGTCTTTAAATGAATAAATTAAGGTACTTGATGATAAAATAGTCCTTAAGGCTAAAAAATACAAGCACTTTGTAGTTGTTTTCTAATGAAGCTTTATCAACCAACATATGATTATTGTTATTCATATGTTTACATTAATAATTACAATAAGCCATAAAAGAGATGTTCCTATGGCTCTACTTATCATTTTCCATAAAAGACCTAGACTAAAAGTAAAAGAACAAGCATATATTATTTTTCAGCAAACACAACATATCAAATTAACTGATACTCACTTAAATTACTCTACTTCTTAGTCATTCAAATAAGCATATAACTAAGTGAAGAACATAAATGGGCATCACAGAGGGGTGTTTTCACAAATAACAAGATAGCACCACCACTTATTTATGATAGAACTCTATATGATCACTACAACATATACAAGTCAACTGGAAACAGCTACAACATTCATTAAACTAGGATATAACATTGAAAATCAAACCAAAATCAAGAATCAAATTCAAAATTACAATATAGGCACATCTATTCACAGCAACCAAATTCACAAAATGAAGCAGCAAATCGCTGAAACACAAATCAACTTATTTCATTTGAACAAATAATAAAGGACATCACAAAAGAAAGTAAGAAACTGTACCGAAATTGAGTTTGATACGAATCGAGAAGCAACAAATTACTACTCTCCAATTTCGAGAAACTGTAGGAACAGTGAACCAGAGATGACTATTCTTCATATTTAATACATTCTAATTCTTTTACAGGTTTTCTATTTTGTTTCTCCACCACTTGTTTCCACAAAAATAGCATCGAATCTGTATATCAATTTTTCAATTTCAGTTATTCAAATCAATATGTTTGAGTTCAAATCCAGCAATAATCGTACTAAAAAAAGCTAAAACATATAGAAAATCAACAAAATGTGTGCCTAGAGCGTACCTTGAAACAATTGCGGTAAGAAAACAAATGTAGGATGAAATGGATAGTTGTTGAACAGAACCTAGTAATTCATGTAAGCAATTCATTTTTTCAGTCGTTATTGCAGGTATCGAATTTCTCTGCGAGTTCGATCACTAGAGGTTACAAATCGAAGTCGCTCCTTGATAGGATTAGAGTTAGAACTTGAACAAAGTGTAGATAATATTGTGTTCGATAGAAATGACCTGATTCTGGTTAGACTGTTCACTCGACGTGCGGTGGTTGTGCGGTGGTTGTGCTCGCCGGTGTGGTGGTGGTGGGAGCTGGAGATGGTGAGCGAAGGAGAAGAATGATCTGGTGCTGATTGAGTGATTAGGGTTTGAGTGATCTGATATTGGATCCGAATTGTTGGACGGGTTAAAAAAGTCCGCGTGTTTTTTGTTTTATGATATTAAAATGATGACATGCAAAACTTATTGTCCTGCTTATTTCAAATTTTAGTAAAATATGACATTTTTTTAACGACACACACTTGTAAATGTCATAAAATTAGTGTGTGTCATTATTCGTGTGTCATTAAAGGTTTATTTTCTAGTAGTGATTGGAAGTTTAAACACCGATTAAAGCACTGTTTCGTTGTTTGAAGTACCGATTCGAGGTAGGTTTTACATTAATCGGCTCATATCCTTCTTCTTATCAAAACCCATAAAAATCAGTTTGAAATTCGAATAAAATCTAACGGAGTTAGGTTTTTTAACCGAAGTTCCGATGAGACAAAATTGTGTTAAAGTTGGAACCGCTGCAACAAATTTTCAAAGTTGAATTATTAGCGGTCAATAGTCAAAAGTTGAAATTGTTTAAATAGCATTTTCCTTTAAAGATCCATAATTCCATATCAACTCAGTTTAATACTCATGTAGACACACGAGTTGAATAAAACAAATGATCCATTGAATACAGAAATCACGATTGAAAATGAGATGTAACAATCTAAATTATTATAATAAAAATAAATATTGAAAACTATTGAGATTTAAAATCACTCGTCGACGTTCAGTTATTCAATATTGCGTCAATTTTGCAACAAAAATATCATTTATTTTAAAATGCAGAGAAATTACTTTTGCGTTGTTTCTAAAATTACTTTTGCTGTTAAAATGTTTGCCCACCTCAAATCCTCCCCTCATTTTTTATGTTCAAATTTACTCTTTTAAAACCCTGATTTATTAGATAGACTAGGTTTATTACCCGTGTGATACACACGGGTTAAATAATAATATTTATAAAAAATAATAATAATTATTTTTAAAGTTTTTTATTATTTTTAAAGATTTGTAACAATTTAATACTTAAAAATTTGGTTCCTATCAACTCATGCATGATACAAAATTCTACTTAATTTTTTACCTCCAAAACTTCCTATTATAGAACTAAACAAACAAAATTTCCCTAAAAAAATTGCCCCCTAAAACCTTAAAATATTAGATAGATAACATGTTACTCTCTAAGCTGACTCTAAAACTTAAATTTTTTGGGTACGAATTATTTTTAGGTTCTTTCAACTCGTCTGCTCCAGCAAATAATATTCTTGGAATCATTACAAATTGCCACACGATCATATACTATATTTTACCAAAACAAAACAAAACAAAACTATAGTATTTTAAATACCACTTAAAAATGATAACTATCTACGTACCAACCAAATTTTGTTACTAGTGTCTTGGAGTTACATG
The DNA here is from genome assembly GCA_030867185.1 of Tagetes erecta. NCBI lineage: Eukaryota > Viridiplantae > Streptophyta > Magnoliopsida > Asterales > Asteraceae > Tagetes > Tagetes erecta. The sequence continues at coordinate 6,455,022 of CM061488.1, read as the reverse complement.
CTAAACACAATGAACCATTACATGATCGATACCTCATTAATTCGAAGTTTAAAACCATATATAATATTATTGATGTTGTAACAACCGCAGTTTTAAAGAAAATTATATTAAACAAAACTACATAAATACAAAACACAAACTTTAAAATAGCGACATTGATTTCAAATGCATTTACAGTCTGGCTACCATTTTTTAAAATTATTATTAACAAAATGGATTGATTTAAGTCCTTGTATTTTTATATCCTTTTTGGTTACGTAAACAAATATATATAAACTTTTACATAATTTCTCTCTTATAATCACATTCATAACGTATAAAAGATATGGTATACAAGAAACTAGATTACAAATAAGTCTCTAATTTATGTAAAAAAGTATATTATGAAAGGTTATTATTGTAAAATGATAAAAGTAAATAACTCAATAAAAAAATTAAATATAAAAATTTGTATTCTTATAAAATATTTAAGTTGACTAAATAGTTAACATAAATGTCTAACTATAGTTGGTTAAAAGGACAATAATCGATACAAGTTTATAAATAAAAGACAACTAGCAAAGTTGTCCCGTGCATTGTGATTGGCCAACATTCGTATATGAAATAAGAAATCACAAAGTGCAGATGAAACATTTTGGATACGATAAAGAAAATCAACCTAGTTATGTATGTAAAAAAATGACAACAAAAGTGAATTTTACGAAGTTGAGAGATTATAGTAGAAACTTTAGAAATCTAAAAAATTGATGGGTAAGTTTTGACATTTTAAAATCCTGATGCGTCTGAGCATTCGATGTTAATTAAATAGCAATTTTACAAAGTTTACGTGTTAAAGTTGATATTCTAGAAACTTAAAAGTACATGGATGAGTTATGAATTTTTGTAAATTCAATTCGCAAAAGTTAAAGGGAAAAAACTATAATATATGAAAGTCTAACGAGTTAGTGTTGTAAAAACTGTCTGTTTGATATGAAAACGAAGGATATCAACCTCTTATGATAATGTAATACAATGAGACAATGAGTCACCCAACTCATACGTATATGTTCATTGTATAAACCTAATATGCAAGCAAAATACATTGATTGATATGAGAAAAAAAATTATTTGACCATAGAAGGTAAGATCTTGTTGGATGCATGGAGATTTTATACACATGGAAATAGATATGACTGTGATCTCAATATTATTTCTTTGTTAATTTATGCATACATGCTTTTATGTTTTCTGTTATGATTGATAGTTGACAATTTCATACATATATTCATGATTAATCTAATATTTGACCCTACAAAACTAGATACCCTTATGTGTTACACATTTAGCCCACAAACCAACCAATCGAAATGCCGTCATTCTAACTAACTCAACATCTTTTGGACCCGATATAATTAATTTAATCGGAGTGAGTCATTATGTTTTGCTTTTTGGATGTAAGAGTTTCTTTTTATCGTGTCACCAAAACTTTAATAATGTGTGTTTTAGCACTTACCTACTTAAGTAATAGTTAATAAGCAACTTTTAATGTGGTTTAATGTGGTGTAGTGGTAAGAGGCTTAGATTCTTCAAAAGAAACCTAAGTTCTATTTTCACTACCACCACTTTGGAAGGGGCAAATGGGGGCAATGAAGGGAGACTTGTGGCAACACAAGTTCGATCTCTGAGCCAAACAGGTTTTACCGCTAGCTTGTTGTCGTGCCTACGGGCGGACGGGTTAGTGGGTTTTTCCCGAATTGGAGTCGGTTTATAATAGGTGGGCTTCGGCTACCCAGCGCTGTCTGTGTTCGCATAGCGTTTGGGGTCATCTTTCGGCATTCGGGTAGCCAAGCTTTATTCGTTTCGCTGTAAAAAAAGTAATAGTTAATAAGCAAGACTACAAAAGACGGCGGCTACAAATTTCAGTGAAATAATTGGGTGCCTAAAAAGGTTAACATTTATAATTGGCGTGCAACACTTAACAGGTTACCCACTTACGGCTCATTATCTAAAAGAAATTTCCTACTTGAGTCAACTTTATACAAGCTTTGTGGCGACATGAAGGAATGGTTGATCATGTCTTCATCTCATGTGGGTTGGCTACAAAGGTTTGGGAATAAATATCTAGGTGGTGCAATATACATCCAATCTTCGCTTTCTACCTTAGGGACTTCATGGAAGCCCCGTTCTTGATTAAGGGTGATGCCAATTTTAAAAAAGCTCTTCATGTTTTATTTATGTCCACAACTTGGAGCATTTGAAATCATCGTAACAAGGTTATCTTTGAGAAAACTAAACCTTCGGCGAACCAGGTTTTGGGTGAAATCTTGGCGGTTAATTCCCCATGGCTGAAGACAAGGGTGAAGAGAGACACTCACATTGCATTACCGAATATTACTTTTGATCCGGGTTGATGTGGTTTCTTTGTATGCTTCCTATATTTTGTTCTTTTTTGTTTTGTTTTTTCCTGCGTTTTATATTTTTGGGGTTTCTAGCTACATGTTAGCCTCTTTTTTTATGATATTTGCCATCCTAAACAAATATAAACTAATGGTGAATGTATGAAACAACTTAAAAAATCGTAAAAGTGATGTTATTTTTTAGATTTATTGATTTCGGTCAACATTATTTGTTTTAATTGCTATATTAATTTGATTTTAAAGACCTTTTCATTATGAATGCAACAAAGTTAATTAATTCTTGTTTTGCAGTTGTTTTGTAATTTTGTGAATATAGACATTGTAGCTTTTGTTTTGAAATCCTTTTCTAGTCTTTGGTAAAATGCCTAGGCAAGAGGCGCCTTTCATTCTATTCCATGTATGTACAAGTATGTATCGTTACCTATGAAATAAACATACAAGAATTATGAATTGATATTATTTTCTCTATCTTTTATCTTCTTCTTTAATTTACGTATATTCTACTGACAATAATTCTAAACCTATAAACTGTATCAGAATTTTTGATCTATATGAGACCTCGAGCTGATTTATCAATGACAATGAACCATGAGAAAATAATGAAAACATTGATCGCCTGCACCAACCCCTAAACCACGCCAACACAAACTACACCAACCTGCACCAACCCCTAAACTTGTGTCAACACCACCTACACCACATGCACCAACCCCTACACTTGTGCCAACACCACCTACACCGCCTGCACCAATCGTCTTCCCTACTTCCATTTGCAAATACACCGAGATCACCACCCAAACGGCCAAACCCACACCAGATATCACCTTGTGGCCACCAAAAACCGCACCAACGGTAACACCAAAAACCACCCCAATCAGACCTAATCCAGACCCCCAAAACAAACACTAACAACCACACCCATACCAATGCCAAAACCCTAAATCAATGGTTAAAACACTCGAAGGAAGAGATGAAACCAATGAATTATTATTATTATTATTGTTATTATTATTATTATTATTACTATTAATATTATTACAATTATTATTATTACTATTATTATTATTATTGTTATTCTTATTATTGTTATTATTATTATTTATATTATTATTATTTATATTATTATTTTATTTATATTATTATTATTATTATTATTATTAAAAAATGTTTGCAAAAGATGAATTAAGTACAGGGGATGAAACCAGTGAATTATTATTATTATTATTATTAATATTATTACTATTAACTAATAAAATAAGGGTATGTTTTTTTAAGATAGTTGAAGGTGTTTATTGTATTTGATATTTCTATATAAGTATTATTACCTATGGAATATATATGCAAGAATTATGAATTGACATTATTTCATATCTCTCCATTCTTCCTCTTCAATTCACGATTCTTTTTCTTATAAGAGTTCTAAATCTATTAGAGTTGCAGTGCCAGCCCTGAGCAGGGGCGAAGTGGGTGACTACCCAGGGCAATATCGTTAAGGGGCACCTAATCGTTTCCGCTGATCCATATACAATCTAAAGAGAAGAGAAAAACGTCACCAGAATTTTTTCGACGTAACAGCGATGATCTGATGAAGAAAGAAGAATGGTTATGTGAATAGTGAGTTGGCTGAAGTGACATTAATATTTTTAGACTTTGTTTTAATTTATGAAAGTGTTTTGGTTACTACTCCACTCATGTGTGTCTATATCTGCTACTTATCAATCATTGGGGTTGGTGGTTTAGTGGAAGATGTTTTTTCTATAGGAGCATTACTTTTTAGATGTTCTAGGTTTAAAGCCGGACATTTAAATATTTTTGTGTAATTTAAAAGTAATGTAGTTTGTTGTTTAAAAAAGTTCTATTACTTATTCATTCTACATATCCTTGATCAGAGTGATAGACAAGACCCTTTGTTCATGTATTTTTTATATATTTTATTTACATTTTTTAGTATTAAATAGTTAATAAGATTTATATTTATTTATTGTTATATATATGTTAAATAGCTATTATATTATCCAGTTTTATTTATTGTGTAATCTCGCCCTAATTTTCTTTCATTTAGTTATTTAATTTATATACAATAAATAAAGGGTTATCCTAACCGGACACCCGACAGCTTAGGCACACACTTTTAATAATCACACCAAAAACAAATTTCATATAAAAAATTGTTGTAATAATCAACCAAACCACACTTTTTTACCTATTTAATCACACCAAAAATATATTTCATCAAAAAATTAGCTTTTGTAAAAATCAAATGTTTTCACATAAAACCACACCGTTTTACCTATATAATCACACACAAAAATAACAAATTTAATCAAAAAAGAAACTTTCATAAAATAAAATATTTTCACATAAAACCACACTCTTTTACCTATATAATCACATCAAAAACAAATTTCGTCAGAAAATAACTTTCGCAAAAGACATGTGTTCTAACATAAAACCACACAAGAATTTTCCCCAACGAATGGCTTACGTCAAGGCGATCCGATGTCTCCATTTCTTTTTCTTTTGGTAATGGAGGCGTTGAACATGGGTATTAAATCAATGGTAAAGACATGTGTTTTTATAGGTATGGGTATTTGGCTGCCAAGCAACGGTCCGGAACATTCTCATGTGTTCTATGTTTACGACGCTTTAATAATGGAGGAATGGTCTTTTTCAAATGCTATGAATTTGGTCAGAATTCTTCATTTCTTCGATCTTGCGTCTGGCCTAAAAATAAATTTTAATAAAAGTAAGTCTGTTGGAATTGCAAGAGTTTTGGTTGGATGACTGACATTTTCCAATGTCAAAAGGGCAAAGTGCCTTTTGTTCATCTAGGTGTGCCTATCTACGCTAACATGAATCAGGCTGTGAACTGGAATACGGTTTATATAAATTTAGGCCAAGTTATCGAGTTAGAAGGAGAAATCGTTGTCATTTGGAAGGCAGGTAACTTTGGTAAAAGCGATTTTAGGTAGTTTGCCTACATATTATCTCTCTTTTAAAGCCTCGTTCCAAGTCATAGATAAGTTAGAAGGCTTAAGATGGAAATTATTATGCGGATCCTCGTGGGATGGAAAGGAGATTGTGTGGGTAAAGTGGAAGGATATGGTTGCTCCCAAAGCCGTGGGAGGGTATGGGGTTGGTAGCACTCGTGAAGCTAATTTAGCTCTTCTTGCTAAGTGGAGGTGTAAATTTAAGAGTGATCAAGATGTCCTTTAGGTCAAGATTATAAAGACAGTGAATTTTCAAACGAGAAAATACTAAAAGATTCCTCAACAAGAATGTTAAGGGCACTTGGAGAGATATTATGTGTGAGGATAAGAAGCTTAATAAAGAAAACATAAATTTGCAAAACTTCGTAGTAGTATCCGTCGGGAATGGGGTAAAGGTAAGCTTTTGGCTTGAGAAATGGATTGATGGAGCTCCTGTAAAACCATGATGCGGTTTTACTGGACTGTTATAGAGGCCACGTTGTGGTTTATCTGGTTAGCCTGTAATGGTCTTATATTCATCAACAAAGATCGGATGCTACGAGGGTGGTAGGAAGAATAAAGTTTAACATTTATGTTTGGCTGAAAAATAGGGAAAATGAGATGATTTAACATGACATATTTGGTGTAATTTCTTTTTTAATAGATTTCCTTTATAAGGTGTCGGTGAGTGGTGTTGTTCAACTCCAGCGTCTTGCTAATGGGCTGTTTTTCCTCTTGTTAATAAAAGTGTCAGTTCAAAAAGAAAAAAAAGATAATAGAACCCTAATTTTATACTTTGTATTCAATAGTATTTTGTTGGGATTTTCTAATATGTGCCCTAAGGGCACATATAACATGCATTTAATATGGTAAGTATTCTTACTAATTACATTCATGTAATTAGTAAGAATTTAATGTAATTAGTAAGAATACTTACCATATTAAATGCATGTTATATGTGCCCTTAGGGCACATATTAGAATATCCATTGTTTGTTTACTTTTGTTTAATAGTATTAAATCATTTAAAGATTTATATTTATTTATACTAAATAGCTGAATGACTAGATCTTATATATATGTTTAATAATAATATTTTTATGTTTAATAACATCCTTAGCTTCATTTATTTATTATCAATTTAAGTTTAAAATTTATAAGTATCTAAGCTTTTATTTTAATATTGCTTTAGTTATCATTAATTACTTCATTTTTTTAATAATTTTTATTTCTTAAATATTTGTTTAATATTATAAAAAAATGTTTTGAAAGAAAAATTTCATGTATTTAGAAGCATATAAGCTCATTTAATTAAAAGTCTGAATAACTAAAAGAGCATAACAATTGAGGCTTATGTTAAAAGCTTGAAAGCCTAATTAAAAGGTGTAAGCCTATTTAATTTTCGAAAAACAACGTTTATCCTGTTAAGGGATGTCGCCCTTTGGACCCTGCTACTGAGGGTGTTACCCCCCACCAAGACAAAATGGGGGCTTTTTTACGGCTCTCACATGACACCAAATTTCTTGGGACCGGCCAAGTGAGTTAGGTAGCTTTAGATGCATGCCAGGTTTGCACATTGCAATGAAAAAAATCTATTCGTACTTGAATTAACCTAAAATACATGCTAAAATGTTAGCTATGCTTAGTGAATTCTACTTTTTTTTTAATTAAAACCACAAGAATAGTTCAAACATTTCAAAAACAACTCAGCTTCCAAAAGAATACTTTTTCTCATATATCTATATATCTATGTTTCGGGTTATATGTGAGGGTCGGGTATTTGGTACGAGTTGGGTCAAACATAAAAAAAATGGATACCAAATTAACATACAAATTCTTAGAATATGTTAGATAATGTGTATAAATGAAATGTCAACTCTCAAATTAGTTGGTTGGTAATGATGAAATTACTTCTTGTGCCACATAGTTGTACAAACAAAATTTACTCTAACTTGAATGTTTAAGTTTCCAAACCATATTAACTTATTGTTTTGTATTTTACTATGACACCTACCCGCACGTAGAGGGTTGCAAAAAACGGGTTCAAGGTGAGAAAATTCTCAGAAACTTTGCGACACGAATGCAGCTCCAAAAACTTATATGTTTACTGTGACATCTGCCACAAACCCGAATCCGAATGCCCGACTTGAACCAGAAGCTATCTGTCGTTAATGTATTCGTATTTATATTTTCTCTAAATGAAACACTTTGTTATTAAAAAAATATATATAAATATGTCGACCTTTACGTCATTCTCGTCTTTAATATATAACGATCGATTTATTACCCAACGTTTCCTAATTTAATACTAAATACAATAATTGAATCTTCAAAATATATAAAAATGAAATTTTATAAAAGAGTTTTATAAAGATTATTAAAAATACAACTATCAAAGTCTCGAAATAATCATCTAATGTCAAACGCAATATAAACATTAAAAAATGCCACTTATAAAAAAGTTACGTTTCGGCTCTGTTAAGTTAGTTAATTAATATACTTAATAAGTTAACTTTGGGTCAAAAGTGTCAAGTTTCAAACTTATATTATAGTTTAATTGATCTAAAAAATATAATTAAACCATAAGGACCTAAAGTGTAAATTTTAAAAACCCAACCCAAGACCTAATCCCCCCACCCCCGGTAACAAAAAGTCCAAAGTTTCTTCTAGTGACGATTCTAAACCACCTGAGGACGATTCTTATAAGGGTTTAAAGCCCAAATCCTCATTCAATTCTAAGAAGCGTAAGAACAATGCCACCAAGTATGCAATAACTGCTCCTGCTCCTCCTATGGCACCGCAAAGAGGTAATGATAACCGTAAGCCTTATACGGGGTTCTTGCCCAAATGCAACCAATGTTCTTTCCATCATACTCCTGAAACTCCATGTCTTAAATGTTTTGCCTGTCAACGTATGGGCATCTGGCTAAAGATTGTTGGAATAATAATAACTGGGGTAATCAAGGTTGTTCTTGTTTCAATTGTGGCGATCCAACTCATTTCCGCAACAATTGTCCTCAGCCCATCAATGTCAACGTGAATACCAATGCCAATGCAAATCATACTGGCCATGCTAGAACTTTCTATATCAAGGCTAATCAAGCTCAAGCAAACAATGACACAGTGAAAGGTATGGGTCCTCAGTAAAAATCGTTACGTTCCAGTTTTACTTGATTGAGATGTAACATTTGCCCGGTTCAATTCTTAAACCCTAACCCATTTGGCTATTAATGCAATTATCCAAATTTGCATGAAATAAAAGATTTATTTAGTAACAGTGTCTTATTTAAACTGCTACATGTGACATCTGCCCCAAAACCGAACCCGAATGCCCGACTCGGACCCGAAGTCGTTTATCTCTTATATATGTACTCATAATCATTGTTCTAAAATGTAACGTTCATTATGACAAATAATAAATACATCGGACTCAACGTCACGAAATATCTATGTGTACTAAATAAACACTATTTCTATTACACAAATCTCAAGAAAATATATATATATATATATAGATTGGGGATTTTCTAAAAAGGCTCAAAACTCTAAGAAGTGTAGGAAGCAATCAACAATAAGCACGTGGCAATGAGAGAAAAAAAACACGGAGGGGCATCTTCGTCATTTATACGCGTGATGCTGAGATGTTCAGTTATGGTGTTTTTTAGACGCGATGCTGAGATGTTCAGTTATGGTGTTTTTTCACAGCGCGATTCTGTGATGTTCAGTTATGGTGTTTTTTCACAGCGCGATTCTGTGATGTTCAGTTATGGTGTTTTTTCACAGCGCGATGCTGAGATGTTCAGTTATGGTGTTTTTTCACAGCGCGATGCTGAAATGTTCAGTTATGGTGTTTTTTCACAGCGCGATGATGAGATGTTCAGTTATGGTGTTTTTTCACAGCGCGATGCTGAGATGTTCAGTTATGGTGTTTTTTCACAGCGCGATGCTGAGATGTTCAGTTATGGTGTTTTTTCACAGCGCGATGCTGAGATGTTCAGTTATGGTGTTTTTTATATGCATGTTGAAAACGCGTACAATGACTAATCTACCCCGGAACCTTATCGCGCGTCATTAAAAACATCATAATATTTACAATATTGCCACCGCGTTAATCTTGACCGTAAACATCCTAAATCTAACGTCCCAGATCGCTTCTTAGTCTTTTTAGAGTTTTAGCCATTTGTAGAAAATCCCTCCCCTATATATATATATATATATATATAGTGTATAAAAGTAATCACATAAAAATTGTTAAACGAAAACGCTCCTAAGCCTCGAAATAGCCTCGTAACGGCTTCAACGTACCAAAACTATAAAAACGTCACGTATAAAATTGTTACGTTTCACTTTGGTCAAGTTAGTTAGTTAGTTAAAAGATATATATAATTAACTTTGGGCCAAAACTGCCAATTTACAAACTATTATTAAACTTATAACTACTAACTTAAAACAACTAAAACATAAAGGACTAACTATGTAAATAATAATATTACACAACTTACCCAGCCCTCACCCCCGTGTTTCCGGCACCACTGTTCCGGCGTGGTTGCCGGAAAATCCCGAACTCCGGCAACACCAAAAAACAAGGTTTTTGAACCATTTCAACTCAAACGAACCCATATAAAATGATCCTCTGCGACGTTCGAACTCGTTACCACCATTTAATTGTCCTATAAACAACCAAATACTCGTCCAAACTCAATTTGCAAATCGGTTTCTAACACCCATTAAACTCATTAATTCCAATCGACTAAAAACGCACAATATCAGTGAATTGAAGCAACCAAAATGATCCCTGCATCAAATAGAAGCCGTTTCTAGCAATTAACTGGAATTAAAACACCAAATTAAAGTTCAATTAATCCAAAACATCTCGTATTCAACTCGAGACTCGTTCGACAGTTTTTACAAAGCAAGGGATCAAATTGAATCGTTCAATATACTTCATTCCTATCCCTTTCACTCCCTGGTATCTTAATTTCTATCAAAAATCAGGAGAACTCGGTGTTTGATTCTCCATTTGTTCGAACCTGCAACACACCCATTGCACATCAAATTCTCGTTAGTTTCTGCAATTAACCTGGGGTTTTGATTCATATGATCTCGTTGAAGAAATCTGGACGTGTAATTGCAATTCAACGGCTTAAATCTACCAATTTGGTTTTTCAATCAGCCGTTTTGTTCTTCGTTCATCTTTGATCCAATTCATCATCAATCAAGTAAGTATTATATATCAAAATGATCACGATTCAATGGTGATTAAAAGCCCTCTATTGGTTTTGGATTTCATTCACTGGATTAAACGAATTGGTATGATTCGTGTTCTAGGGCTTGTAATGAAAAGTGTTCTTGGATTATAAACGTTAAAACAATTTAAAAACGAGTTTAATCAACAAAAAGCTTTCTGGTCTGGTGGTTTGTATACTTGCTGTGAACCTTTAGGTCACGGGTTCGAACCTTGCTGACCCCATTTCTTTAATCTCCTTATTTTTCACTTTTAAATCATTTAATTATACTTTTCTAATAACCTAATAATATATTTAAGGTGAAACTATTTTATTGGCTTAAAAATATACGTTTAATCTAAAAATGGTTTCGTATAAAATATATTTAATACAAAATACTGCAACGTTTCGTATAAAACCCTAAATCCCCAAATTGTATTCCAAAGCCCTAAATTCCCAAATTGGATTTTGAAACCCTAAATTGGATTTAAAACCCTAAATTCCCAAATTGGATTTTGAAACCCTAAATTGGATTTAAAAACCCTAAATTCCCAAATTATATTTTGAAACCCTAATTTTCAATTTATAATTTAAAACCCTAAAATCCCAAATCCAAAACCCTAGAATTTCTAAGTTCTTGATTCTAGTTACTATATTATTTGTCTCGTTTCTAAATTAGGTTTTCCCGGTTAATTAGGTGATTCTAATATCTGGGCGATCCTCGATTCTATTTAGTTACTTTCTTACGTTTGCTAGTATCTATATTCAGGTGAGTAAACCCACTCCCCTTTTTCCATTTTACTATTTTTGGGGCTGAAATACGTCTTTTACTATATTGCGTTTTCTATTCGTTTTCTAAAAGAGATCATACAAATATGTTAGTCTAGTTTGGCCGCTGGATGCAATCGTATGTGTTAGTTAAAAGTAGTTTTATTGCTTTGTAATCCCACCGGTACAATGTTAGCGCTAATGGTTTGACAAACCCACCTGCTTGTACAACATCGATAGGTGATTTAAACCCGGCCTTTCTAATTCCATGTTTACTATGTCGAGATGCTATGTTGCTATACTATGTTGCTATACTATGTTGCTATGCTATGATGCTATACTATGCCATGTCCCTAAATTGCTAAATGATGACTTATATATCGAGACGGTAAACGACGGTTATTAAAAGTTATCATTATTTATTACATGAGTGGTTCTCATGACAAATGGCTAGACGAGATACTATGGTTTCTATTGTGGTTGGTGTGCTATTCTATTCTAGGGGTCCTGGTCGAGTAATATTACAAAATTACTATACATATGGGATTGCGCAGCATATCTTGTTGATCTCGGATTTCAATACTATTACTATTCAATTGGGTTTTACTCACTAGCTTGTGTAGCTAACTTTATTTTCGCGTATTTCAGGTGGCGCGTGATTTTGGCTTATTTCTTTGCTATTCAAGACATAGGGACTTGGACCTAGAAATAATACTAAACATGACTATTTCATTTACTGCTATTATGAATTTGTCGTTTCGCATTTAAGACTTGGGTTTTGCCAAACTTATGACAATAATTATTAGACTTTAATAAAAGTAATATCATGTGCTTTGTTTACTATGGATATCCAATTCTATGACAGCCCGGTGTTTTCCGCCACCGGGCGGGGTGTCACACTACATTTATATCATGTAAGTATATTATTTAGTCATTAGTTAATCAACTTATGATATGTGTTTAACACATTTACATAAGGATTAATCATATAAAAGTTATAATTGGTTAGTGGGTTAGTTACGTTACCACTTAATTAACAAAAGTAACTTAGAGGTGTAACTATGTAATTAATAAAATTTGTTTTATAAGTTTAATACAAAAACAACAAACAATTGAGAGTAAAAGGACCAAAATTGTAAGTTATATTAAACCCAACCCCAAGTCCCGTTTTCCTGGCCTCATTTCCGGCCACACTCCGGCCACTCTCCGGCAGCGACCAAAACACCACAAAAACAAGTGTTTTGACCCGATTGAACCATCCTTATCTCTATGCCTTCGAGTTTCGAACCTGAAGCACCCTTATCAACTCGTTTTTATGCTGTTTAGATCGACTGCAACCGAAACCCATTTATCTCGGTCAAATTTGGTCCCAATTCAACATAATCGATCCATAAAATCAAATTAACCTTATCTAAATTACTCCTGTAATCGATTGAGATGAATTGGACGTGATTAATCGATAAATAACAGAGTAAATTGTTTGAATTAGACTCATCTTCATCCGGAACTAACTCGAAACTGTTAACAGTCGATTACTCGTATTCAGCCACTATAAATCGTCCAACACACTTATACGAATTCACATTACATTTCTGATGTGACATCTGCCCCGAACCCGAATCCGGATGCCCGACTCAAACCCGAAGTTGTTTATCTTTTAATTGTAATTCGTATTTATTTCTTCGAAATGTAACATTCATTAAAATTGTAAATAAATATGTCGAATTTTCACGTTATTCTCATCTTATTTAAAACGATCGTATTCACATCGCAAAAATATTCACGTGTGTCAAATAATTATTATTTGTAATAATGAATCACAAAATATACATTAATATATATATGTATATAGTTTGTAAAAGGAAACTATTGAAAACGTTAAACAAAAAATCGATACTAAGTCTCGAAATAGTCACTTAATGACTTAAACGAACTAAAAACTATAAAAACCTCACTTTTATAAACGCTACAATTTATTTAGTTAAGTTAGTCAGTCAATTTTACTTATAAACTAACTTTGGGCAAAATCTGCCAAGTTACAAACTTGGAATTAAACTTGTGCTAACTAAATCAAACAAGACTTAAAACCTAAGGGGCTATTCTTGTAACTTATTAAAACCCAAACCATTCTTCCCCCCCCCCCTCACGCTTTTCCGGAGACTGCCCAACTCCGGCCACCCTGCGTTTTCCGGCGAAGCTTTATACACGAATCTTAACCAATTTTAACTCAATCAAACCTTTCCAAATCGCCTACTGGTCCGAATCGAACCCCATTTTGACCAAATAACGCGTATAGAACCGGTTTTTAGCATAAATCTATTTTGGGTTTCAAATTCGAAATCAAAATCTCCAAAATTAGGACCAAATCTCGAACTTAATTATACCATAAGGCCCGGTTGTACTCAACTAACATAAATCAATCACCGAATCATCTCAATTCATCACCAAAACCACAAATCAAATACCAAAACCGCAAATCCGGCGACTTGAGTCGTTTTCAACATTCCGGTCACCATCACAGGTAAATTTTATATTGGTTTTAATCCCCTTGATCACCTACATCTACCTATATCATCAATTTGACTTCATTATTGTTCCAGATTGATTAATAATCCTCAAAACCGTCGTGTTCTTCCTCCCATTCAAACCCGTACCAAACGTTCACCAATTAGTAAGTTCTTTATATCAAAATACTCGTGGTACAACGTAGATCAATAGCCATTTGTTGATTTGGGATTTTATTAACAGATTAAATCGAATTGATGGATTCTTGATTCTAGAGCTTGTATTGGGAATGAGTGTTCTTGATCAATTGAAGATAAAAAAAATGTAAAAACGATTTCAGTAACAAAAACTGTTTCTGGTTCAATGGTCTGCGCGTTTGGTATTAAGGTGGTGGTCGTGAGTTCGAATCCCCTCCACTATAATCTGTTTAATTTTTATTTTGAGTCCTTTTTACCTATTTGTTAACATTAAATTATAATTATAAATAAACTAATAAATAATATCTTTTAGGTTAAATACATCCTAAGGTTTATAAAAATATATGACATCTTTACGTTGATACAATATTTTAAGGTAAATACTAAAGCGGATTCGTATAATATATATATATATATATATATATATATATATTTATTCTTAAATTCTTTTACCTATTACTTAACATTAAACTTTAATTACACAACAACTAATACATAATATTCTTTATATTAAATACATTTTAATGTTTATAAAACTTATAAAATTCTAAGATTCAAATAACAATATATATATTTTTTTAATAAATATTGGGTTTATATAAATATTTAAGTAAAATACAAAAATACTTATGAAATATAAATATTTATCCAAATACGAAAATACGACTACGTTTCGTATCAAAAATCACAATTCGTAATTCAAAACCCTAATTCTTAAATTATAATTCAAAACCCTAAATCTCAACTCCAAAACCTTAGATCTCGGATTTGTGATTCTTGTTTCTATTTGTTCGTTTCTAAGTTAGGGTTTTCTACCAATTATTTAGGTGGTACCAATATTTGAGAGCCTCTCGGTTCGCTATAGTTGCGTTATTTTCCGGTTATCTTTGCTTATTAAGGTGAGTAAACTCACTTCCCCTTTTTCTGTTTTACGTTTTGGGGCTGAAACATGTGTTCGTTTACGATGCTATGGTTTCCTTTTGTTTCTTGTTTCTTTTTCAAAATGAGATCATTTAATATGTTAATCTAGTTTGGCCGCTTGATGCAATCTTATGTGTTAGGAATAGAAATTATATTATTTGTAATTTCCACCGGTACGATATTAGCGCTAATGGCTTGACAAGCCCACCTACACTTATGGCCTGATAGGTGATTAGACCCGACGATTCTTTTGTTGATTTTATAGGTTAGATTCTAGTTGCTAAACAAGATGCTTGTTACTGAGTTGCTATGTCCCTTGAGATGCTAAAAATATTTATTGATAACTTATACAACGAGATGGTTCAATGACGGTTACTTGTCGGTTCAATAAATGTTATCAATAAATGTAACACGATTGATTCTATGTTGATTCTATGGTCATGGTTGAATGATATAATGATATTGCTATACACATAAACTTGCGTGACATATTCATATTGATCTCGGATTTCATATTACGTATTATCAATTGTGTTTTTACTCACTAGCTAATTCTTTAGCTAACTTATTTTACACATGTTTCAGGTGGCGTTTGATTTATTTATGCTTAACAAGACACGTAGGATTGCTTTTGGACCTAGATTAAAAGTTACTTAAATAGCTTTAATTATTGGTTTTTGCTTTCGTATTTAAGACTATTTACTTTTTCCTTGTCATGACATTGATGCTTAATTAAATATTAAAATATGCTTTTAGTGTGCTAGTGCTTTGTACTAATGATATCCAATTCACTTGACAACCTGGTGTTTTCCGTCGCCGGGCGGGGTGTCACAGTTTGGTATCAGAGCCATGGTTATAGGGAACTAGGATAGGGTATTAGAAACACACCGACCTAGACTATAACCTAAGAGTCCCTAGTGCAAAATAGATGTACTTAGGAATTCTTTTGAACTTATTTATTTTCTTTCTACGAACTTTTCTATGTTTTTCTTTACCTCATTTCTTATCCGATTTCGCGAAGGAGCTACGAGATACTCTTCTGGGTGATTAGGATCTTCTCTTTGTGGAATCTCGTCATCGTCTTAAGTGAGTTTGAAACACGAGAACGCGTGCAATCTGGAAGGGGGAACGCCTGTATCACGGACATCCTGTCTAAGGCAAAGCATTTCGTATAAATCTCTTTAAGAGACTTGTATGCTTACCTGGGGATGTTCGAGATGAGTGTGAACCTATAGGCTAAAGCACGCTTTCTCGAATACGTTGAAAACGAACTTAACACTTTGATAAGTCATTAGTGTCCAAAACTAAGACACATTCCTAAGTTTTCAAAATTTTATTTTTTTTATGATTCTATGATTTTTCTTTCCTACAATTTATAATTATTTCTATGATTTTCTATAGTGATTCAAATAATATTCCAAATCCATTTACCAACATTTCTAAAGTTTCTAAGTAATTTTCTATGTATGTTTCAAAGGATTCTATGATGTTCTAAGTACTACTACTATTTCATTTAATCAAAATTTCTAAAAGTTTCTAAAGCTCCTAAGTGATTTTCTATGGTATGTTTCAAACGATTCTACGATATTCTAAATGGAGCGAGGTGCTGTTATTACATCGGATGTTTCTATCGGTCAAAGTTTTTGCTACAAAACCGTGTTATTCTACGTTTCATCATTCCATTTGTTTCTAAGCTACAATAATACTTATGCGATATACTCGCTAGCTTATCCATATAACACAATTACACTGTTGTAAACCAAACATTCCAAATCAAAACTAAAACATATCTCAATCGAATTATCCAAAACTTCAGATCATGCATATATCGATTACTGAATCTAAGTCGTACTTCTAATCCTAAATCAATTATCAACTCCCCAATCAAAGGTTAGTTATGATTTTAAATTCTAGTCAAAGCTAAATTTCATAACTAAATAAAAGCTAAACGGATTTTGCTATTCTTATAAGCTAACGTATTCGAATAGATCATTTACCCTCAAAATATTTCAACTTGATTTCTATAATCAAATAGTTTCAATAACTGCTCATCCAACTATAAGATTCCAATCCAATTTCTAATCCATCATTAAAACTATGAAACTACTACCAAATTTTGAGCTAACCATCAAAACATGTACTCGTTAATCAACTACGTGATGCTATCCTCAAATTCGTTATCCAAAACCTAACGAAAACTCAATAATACATAACCATTCTCGACCTCATTGAACTAAATGTTTCATCTATACATATGACCACTTATGAAATTTTACGCAACTAGTTTTCATGCACTGATCTAAACCCAATGTATTTCATCTATAAACTCGTTACTCTAACGGAATGTATAATCAACGGATTTTGTAAAACTACCAAAATTCAATTCTATTAAAATCATTTCCTATATTTATTTTATTTTTTTTTTTTATAAAAGTATATATTTTAAAATAATTAAAAAAAATAATAGAATGAAATAATTAAAAATAACCTTTTGGTGCTATTATTTGTAAGATAAAATATATGCATTTCACGATAAATAACTTTTTATTCTAACGTTGGTCAAATATTTACACAAGATTTTCCCGTTTTCTCAAATTTAACACAAAGACTTGCAACGAACACTATGTCTTATGTTTTCCAATACTTACAACTTAAATTGTGTCATTTATTTTCAAACCAATCCTATTATCCATGGTAAAGATTAAAAGTTTCAAATTTTTACTTAGCTTTTAAAACATGCATTATAGAAAAACAAGATCATCTCTTGTAAACTTATTTACTTTCATGGTCGATATATCTGGTTTACCGAAAGCTATTGGTCATATAAATTCAAACTTCTTAAAAATCGAATCCAATAGGAACTAAGTGATCTATTCATTCGAACTATAAATTGGATTATCCGTATTATCAAACTTTCATTAAGCTAATTTTTCAGAAAGTCCTAATAAACTATATTAGTACATGTACACCACCAACTAATGATTATGAAACGGTCAATATCAAAAAACTCAGATAATTACATCTTACACAAATAAAGTCGGTTTTCACAAACTTAAATGTTACTATTCTTGTACTTGAACTTGACTATCTATATCGATGAACAAAACTATTTATATGAGTAATGTCTACCTAATGAACTTTAGTTCTTCTGAATCATCAACTTACATATCATCTTAAACTGATTCTCCCTAGTAATATTATTTCTATCGAGTATGATATCGGAACCTAAGTGTATCGTCACTTTAACCTAAAATTTTGTGTACTTTTGACTCGCACATGATTAAATAAACTGTGTGGTCCATGCAAAAACTAAAGTAATTACGGGTGCACACGGAATTATGAAAGCTGGTGCATGGAAACCATAGTAAGTTTTGTCTTGTGTTTAAAGGCAATGCGACAAATGTGGTGTGACAAGAGCATGGTGGATACGCCGTTGGTACATCCTATATATAAATGTTTCTGTCATACTGTCAAATGAAGCGTTGTTTCGATATGTGAATTTTTGTATTGTTCTAAGTATTATATTCATATAACAATACCTATCGTATCTCACCAAGATAAACTATGTTCTATGTTGACCTAAAATAATAAACAATTACCATTTGAACCAATGCAGAAATCAGGAACTAATTCTTATCTTATAGAAATCAAAATCTGGCAATTGTTTTGCATATTGCTATTTGTCATCATCATCGTCCAATTCTTAAGTTGGCAGATTCTAATTCAACTCATCGAGACTAATGTATTCTTGTTCAAACCATAATTGCTAAATAACGCAAGTACGATTACGATGGAAAGGTACAATACTATGGACAACTCGCATAGTTGGGCCACATTTAATCATTTTATTTTTACTTAACTATGTATAAAGTTACTTTATCAGTTTCATCCGTTCTATTAATCATGATTATTCTCGATGATCATTTAAATGATTCTAAATCCATATACCTAAATACTATTCTATTTCTATACTTAGTAACAGTTAATACTCATTCGAATCTCCAAACAATTAGTTCACCCAAACTCTTATAAGTGAAAAGAGTTAAATAAACAACTCTCAATGAGTCAAAATAAATTAAGAATAAATAACTTCTTAATCTCGTTTCAATTAAAATGCTCATCTTTCCGTTGATCGAATTCTCATATAATAAAGTTTCTTGCGAGATGAAACTCCCCACGGAATTGGGTAGTGTTCATCCTGTGTTTCTTGTTTTTAATTTAAAGAAGTGTTTATCCGATAAAAATCTTATTGTGCCTGTCGATGATATCCGAATTTATGAATCGATGCAATTTATTGAACGGCCATTGAAGATTTTGGACCGTGAAGTCAAACAACTTAAGCGTAATCAGATACTGATCGTTAATGTACGTTGGGACTCAAAACGTGAACCTAAACCTATACCTAATGAAAGCTAATATCCACACCCTTTTGGCTTCATCTTCTCCTATTTCGGTTTGAGTAAATTTCGGGACGAAATTTCTATAAGGAGGGGAGACTGTGACATCTGCCCCGAACCCGAATCCGGATGCCCGACTCAAACCCGAAGTTGTTTATCTTTTAATTGTAATTCGTATTTATTTCTTCGAAATGTAACATTCATTAAAATTGTAAATAAATATGTCGAATTTTCACGTTATTCTCATCTTATTTAAAATGATCGTATTCACATCGCAAAAATATTCACGTGTGTCAAATAATTATTATTTGTAATAATGAATCACAAAATATACATTAATATATATATATATATGTATATAGTTTGTAAAAGGAAACTATTGAAAACGTTAAAAAAAATCGATACTAAGTCTCGAAATAGTCACTTTATGACTTAAACGAACTAAAAACTATAAAAACTTCACTTTTATAAACGCTACAATTTATTTAGTTAAGTTAGTCAGTCAATTTTACTTATAAACTAACTTTGGGCAAAATCTGCCAAGTTACAAACTTGGAATTAAACTTGTGCTAACTAAATCAAACAAGACTTAAAACCTAAGGGGCTATTCTTGTAACTTATTAAAACCCAAACCATTCTTCCCCCCCCCCCCCCCCTCACGCTTTTCCGGAGACTGCCCAACTCCGGCCACCCTGCGTTTTCCGGCGAAGCTTTATACACGAATCTTAACCAATTTTAACTCAATCAAACCTTTCCAAATCGCCTACTGGTCCGAATCGAACCCCATTTTGACCAAATAACGCGTATAGAACCGGTTTTTAGCATAAATCTATTTTGGGTTTCAAATTCGAAATCAAAATCTCCAAAATTAGGACCAAATCTTCGAACTTAATTATACCATAAGGCCCGGTTGTACTCAACTAACATAAATCAATCACCGAATCATCTCAATTCATCACCAAAACCACAAATCAAATACCAAAACCGCAAATCCGGCGACTTGAGTCGTTTTCAACATTCCGGTCACCATCACAGGTAAATTTTATATTGGTTTTAATCCCCTTGATCACCTACATCTACCTATATCATCAATTTGACTTCATTATTGTTCCAGATTGATTAATAATCCTCAAAACCGTCGTGTTCTTCCTCCCATTCAAACCCGTACCAAACGTTCACCAATTAGTAAGTTCTTTATATCAAAATACTCGTGGTACAACGTAGATCAATAGCCATTTGTTGATTTGGGATTTTATTAACAGATTAAATCGAATTGATGGATTCTTGATTCTAGGGCTTGTATTGGGAATGGGTGTTTGATCAATTGAAGATAAAAAAATGTAAAAACGATTTCAGTAACAAAAACTGTTTCAGGTTCAATGGTCTGCGCGTGTGGTACTAAGGTGGTGGTCGCGAGTTCGAATCCCTTCCACTATAATCTGTTTAATTTTTATTTTGAGTCCTTTTTAACTATTTGTTAACATTAAATTATAATTATAAATAAACTAATAAATAATATCTTTTAGGTTAAATACATCCTAAGGTTTATAAAAATATATGACATCTTTACGTTGATACAATATTTTAAGGTAAATACTAAAGCGGATTCGTATAATATATATATATATATATATATATATATATATATATTCTTAAATTCTTTTACCTATTACTTAACATTAAACTTTAATTACACAACAACTAATACATAATATTCTTTATATTAAATACGTTTTAATGTTTATAAATCTTATAAAATTCTAAGATTCAAATAACAATATATATATATTTTTTTATAAATATTGGGTTTATATAAATACTGGGTTTATATAAATATTTAAGTAAAATACAAAAATACTTATGAAATATAAATATTTATCCAAATACGAAAATACGACTACGTTTCGTATCAAAAATCACAATTCGTAATTCAAAACCCTAATTCTTAAATTATAATTCAAAACCCTAAATCCCAACTCCGAAACCTTAGATCTCGGATTTGTGATTCTTTTTTCTATTTGTTCGTTTCTAAGTTAGGGTTTTCTCTCAATTATTTAGGTGGTACCAATATTTGGGAGCCTCTTGGTTCGCTATAGTTGCGTTATTTTCCGGTTATCTTTGCTTATTAAGGTGAGTAAACTCACTTCCCCTTTTTCTGTTTTACGTTTTGGGGCTGAAACATGTGTTCGTTTACGATGCTATGGTTTCTTTTTGTTTCTTGTTTCTTTTTCAAAATGAGATCATTTAATATGTTAATCTAGTTTGGCCGCTTGATGCAATCTTATGTGTTAGGAATAGAAATTATATTATTTGTAATATCCACCGGTACGATATAAGCGCTAATGGCTTGACAAGCCCACCTACACTTATGGCCT
Organism: Tagetes erecta; assembly: GCA_030867185.1. Lineage (NCBI taxonomy): Eukaryota > Viridiplantae > Streptophyta > Magnoliopsida > Asterales > Asteraceae > Tagetes > Tagetes erecta. Next base: position 6,433,270 of record CM061488.1, on the reverse strand, counting down.
GATAGGTGATTAGACCCGGCGATTCTTTTCTTGATTCTATAGGTTAGATTCTAGTTGCTAAACGAGATGCTTGTTACTGAGTTGCTATGTCCCTTGAGATGCTAAAAATATTTATTGATAACTTATACAACGAGATGGTTCAATGACGGTTACTTGTCGGTTCAATAAATGTTATTAATAAATGTAACACGATTGATTCTATGTTGATTCTATGGTCATGGTTGAATGATATAATGATATTGTTATACACATAAACTTGCGTGACATATTCATATTGATTTCGGATTTCATATTACGTATTATCAATTGTGTTTTTACTCACTAGCTAATTCTTTAGCTAACTTATTTTACACATGTTTCAGGTGGCGTTTGATTTATTTATGCTTTACTAGACACGTAGGATTGCTTTTGGACCTAGATTAAAAGTTACTTAAATAGCTTTAATTATTGGTTTTTGCTTTTGTATTTAAGACTATTTACTTTTTCCTTGTCATGACATTGATGCTTAATTAAATATTAAAATATGCTTTTAGTGTGCCATGTGCTTTGTACTAATGATATCCAATTCACTTGACAACCCGGTGTTTTCCGCCGCCGGGCGGGGTGTCACATCTGAAACATCAATTTCACTTTTAAACATACACATAAACACCCATTGATCTCCGTTTGCTTCATCCCCTGTACACAGCCGATCGGCATATCAGGCATGTTACAACCATCAATTTATTGGGGTTTTTAATCCACTAACATCAACGAGTGATTCTGCATCAGTAATTTCATTATCATCATCGTTTGCATCATCAATCGATTCGCGACAGTGTTCTTCATTCTTTCTTCTATCTTCAACAATCTAGAAACAAATCAGGTAATTAAAAGCATCCTTGTATTCGTTATCATGTGTCGATCAACATAGTTAATCTTGATTTTGATTATCTATTCAATCCAGTGTTCAATTAGTATGATTATGGTTTAGGGTTAATTGAGAAATTGGGTTTAAGGAAACAACTGTTTATAATTATTTATTTCTAAACATATTAACAAAAACAGATATGGTCTGATGGTTTATGTGTTGTTGTTTGAATCAAATGGTCCAGGGTTCGAGCTCTGTATACTGCGATTGTTTTATTTCATTTATTTTATGGTCAAACTCTTTTTATTATAACATTAATCTCCTACACTACCTTATAATTAATAAAAAGGGTATTGATAAAAGTTTTATAAGTAATGTTTGGTATACAAATAATTAGTACAAGAGTATGAATATATATATATATATATATATATATACTTATAAATCTCTTATAAAAATTTAAAGGTTATATTTCTTTTATGAAAGGTTTAAGTTTAAACGTTTAAAACATATAAGACATGTAAGTCTTACTTTATACTCATGGTCGAATCATTTTAATAACTTAATACGTATAAGACCTCTTTTGTAAAAGATAAATTTATAATCAAAACACGTTTGGTTTATTTACGACTATGATCATGGTACTATTTGATAAATTAAATTTTTATAAATAATTTATTTGGTAATCATATTGGTCAAGACATTAAATGGAATAATACTTTTAATGATATCCTTTAGGTGATCCTTAAGGAGTTTCCTGGTGACTTTTCAAGTTTATTTCATTTTCATTCGATCAAGCAATTATCAAGTGAGTATTCATAGCCCATTTTCTTGTTTTCAATTTGGGGTGTTATCATGTGATTTATCAAATCAGATTTCAGTTATCAGATTTCAGTTGATCAGCTATTTCATGTTATCATTAAATCAATTCATGTTATGTCTTTACTTGCAAATTATGTGTTCATAGCCTGATAGCAATTTTTGTGCAAGCGTAATCATTAATTTGTAGAAACCGACAGTTACTAATGGTAGATCTATTGGGTGATTATAACTGAGTATCATTATCATGTAGACCCCCTTATCATTGTTCAAGGTTTGATTATGCGTTGTTATCTTGTATGTACATGTTTTGCATTTATAAGTTTAGACATAACGACATGAGTTGACTTTTTATCAGTGTATCTATATGTATTTCAAACCTATGTTTACTCACCAGCTAATTCGTTAGCTGACCAGTTATTTTTCACATGATTTCAGGGAGAGCAAGTTAGGAACTTTGGATGCCAAACGCCTAGGGACTTGGACCTAGTTAAATAAATTAAAGTAGACTTTTTCATTTGTTCTGTTTGGTTTATTTGTTTGGATTTATCGTTTAGTCTTGTTTGGATAATTGGATTATAATTATATTTAAACTATTTCTAGTACCATGTGCTATGAGCAATCATCCACTTTCATCCGCCTCGATGATTCCGCCATCGGTCGGGGTGTGACATGGGATGCCGATAAGAGTTCTGTTTCATTAGGGTTTGTTTTATCATTTTCTATTTAACATGTTAGACTTGATAATCTTTATGTAGCAAATGAGAAAAAGTGTTTCTATCAGATTTTATATTTATGTTACGAACTTAAACTTCAAGGTCGGTGATTTCTTCATGTTTATCTCTTTCCTATGACTCTTGGTAACTTCGACGTTTGAAACTCTTGTCTTACGTTTACCTCAAAATATATGCGTGAGTGTTATGACGTGTGTTTGGCTCGTGTTAATATAAAGACAAAGAAAGATGACTCGTTATGTATGTGCATCGATATCGCGAGCTTAATAATGTTGCAAAAAAAATGAAAATGAATAAACAAATAAAATAAAATTCTGGGTACCCCTCGATGAAATTGAAATCGACAAATCTATGAAATTTATTTAACGGCAATGAGAAATTTTGGATCGTGAAGTTGAGCCGCTCAAGCATAGTCAAATCCCAATAATAAATGTTCGTTCTATATCAAAATGTATACCTGAACTTACTTGAGGACGTGAGGACCAAATGAAATCCTAATATCCGTATCTTTTTGCTTCTTCTTCTCCTACCTCGGTTTGTGCAAATTTCGGGACGAAATTTCTATAAGGAGGGGAGACTGTGACATCTGCCTCGAACCTGAATCCGAATGCCCGACTCGAACCCGAAGTTATCCGTCGTTAATGTATTCGTATTTATTTTTTCTTTAAATGAAACACTTTGTTATTAAAAATATATATAAATATGTCGAGCTTTACGTCATTCTCATCTTTAATATATAACGATCGATTTATTACCCAGCGTTTCCTATATGAATCTCCAAAATATATAAAAATGAAATTTTATAAAAGAGTTTTTATAAAGATTATTAAAAATAAAACTATCAAAGTCTCGAAGTAATCATCTAATGCCAAACGCAATATAAACATTCAAAAACGCCACTTATAAAAACGGTACGTTTCGGCTCAGTTAAGTTAGTTAATTAATATAATTAATAAGTTAACTTTGGGTCAAAAGTGTCAAGTTTCAAACTTATATTAAAGTTTAATTGATCTAAAAAAATATAATTAAACCATAAGGACCTAATGTGTAAATTTTAAAAACCCAACCCAAGACTTAATCCCCCCTGATTCCGATCGCATATCCGACCATTTTTCCGGCCAGTCAACCCCAGCTCCGGCGAACCTTTTTGCCGTGTAGTTTTCATTCCAAAACAACCGAAAATCTCTCCAAAACCTTCCTTAACCAGTTCAAACCTCGTCACACGTCAAAAATGCGGTTTTACAGCCTTGTGACTCGAAATAATTCCATGATTTTCAATTCAAAATACCAATACCGTAATTAGAACCGTAATCACAAATTAAATCATACCATGCCATAACTCGCCAATTCCGTCGACTAACACTTTACATCTACTAAAACACACAAATCTTTCTCTGCAATTGACACAATCAATCGACCAAAACCTTAACTCTGGCGACTTAAGTGTTTACTACCTTCGGAGCATCAATACAGGTACTTTTTGGATTCGTTTCAATCCTCTCAATCATCTGCACCTTTCTAAACCATCAATTACATCTTATTTCATTCTAGGTTCACAGATTTTTCATCAAAACATTTGATTTCTTCTTTGGTTCGAATCTGTATCAAATCATCATCAATCTGTAAGTTCTATATCAAAATGATCGTGAGATCATGGGGATTAAAAGCCCTATGTTTGTTTGGGATTGGATTAACACGGTTGAACGAATTGGATGGTTTCTTGATTCTAGGGTTTGTGTTGAAATGGGTTTTATTGTTTAAAAAAGATTAAAACTTTTAAAAGTCGAGTTTGTTTAACAAAGTGTGATCTGGTCTGCTAGTTTGTTCTTGTGTTATGGGCAGTTAGGTCGTGGGTTTGAGTCCCACAACCACTTTTCTTTAATTTTCTTATTTTTACACATTTTAAACATAAAACTATATTTTCTAAATAACCTAAATAACATATTTTAAGTTAAATATTATGTTAAAGCTTAAAACATATAAGTTTTAAATACATATATACAAATAATAATGTTACATATTTAGAAGTATATATTACAAATATTATTTCAATATAACAAAAATAGATTCTTGTAAAATATATTTAATACGAAAATACTATTACGTTTCATACCAAAATCCCAATTCTTAATTTGAAACCCTAATTCCCAAATCTGTATTTCAAAACCCTAATTCCCAATTTGTATTTTAAAAGTCTAATTTCCAATTTGTAATTTAAAACACTTAAATCCCAAATCCGAAACCCTAGATTTTCTGATTTTGATTCTTGTTGCTCTATTATTGTTTCGTTTCTAAGTTAGGGTTCTTCCCAATTAATTAGGTGATACTAATATTTGGGCAAACCCTCGGTTCGTTATAGCTGCGTTTCTATATCGGTTATCTATTGCTTTTCAAGGTGAGTAAAATCACTCCCCTTTTACCTTTACTTTTTGGGGCTGAAATATGTTCAATTACTATACAATGTTTTCAATTTTCCAGTTGTTTTTCAAATGAGATCATTAAATGTGTTAGTCTTGTTCCGCGGCAAGATGCAATCCTTATGTGGTAGTTTAAAATAGTATTGTTACTTAGTAATCCCACCGGTACAATGTTAGCGCTAATGGTTTGACAAACTCACCTACATGTATTTCAAAATAGGTGATTTAAACCCGACCATTCAATGTTTCTAGTTGTTGTTCAATGTTACAAGTTGCTATACGATGATACTAGTTGCCATGCTATATTGCTACGTCCCCTAGATGCTTAAACAATTATTGATAACTTATATCGAGATGGTTACGTGACGGCTGCTAAAAAGGTTATCTTTAATTAATAACATGAGTTGGTTCCTCATGACAAATGATTACAAGTGGCTATACAATGATGGTGTTCAATGTGTCATGGTCGATAATGATATGAAATAGCTATGCATGTCAGATTGCGCAACATATTATGATGATCTCGGATTTATATATTATTATGTATTCAAATTGTGGTTTACTCACTAGCTTTAAATAGCTAACTTTATTTTTACATATTTCAGGTGTTGATTGATATTAGTTTGCCGCTTTGCCAAGGCTTAGGATTGCCTTGGACCTAGTAAAATAATTAATACAATTGCAATTATTGTTTCTGTTTTATAAATTTTGTTGTTTCTATTTAAGACTCGTGTTCCAAATGTATTAATCATTATTTCGCTTAATAAATAATTACCATGTACTTTGGTTACTATGGATATCCAATTCTCTTGACATCCCAGTGTTTCCGCCGCCGGGAGGGGTGTCACATTTATGTTTAATATTTTAGAGGGGGGCCAAATGCCCAATCTAATATATATAAAAAATTTAGATACAAAATCAAATAACAAGTAATTCTCGCGAAAAAAAACAGCAGGGGCTAGGGCACCCCCGGCTTCTACTAAGCTGTGCCATTGGCTTCCATCATAAATCGTACACCTATCATTGTATCATAGTTTAACATAAACAACACTTTACCGTCTGAAGGCTTGCATGCACATGGTGGCAACAGATCAAGTTGACCCGGGTTTGATCAATTATCTTGAATCGAGTACCTTTGGAGTTGTTCTCTACTTCTATACTAACTTAGCTTTTAGAGTTTAGAAATTAATTAGCTTTATCGTTTAGGTTAACATTAACTTTTAGGTTATAATTTTAGGGTCTTGGTTTTAACTTTTGGTTTAAGATATACGGTTTAAAGTTTAGGGTTTAGCCTAATAGTTTATGATTTAGCTTTAGTGTTAAATAAGCTGGTTACAAAGTCCCTTAAAAAGTTATATCAAAATATGTTTGAGCCAATTTTAGAGTTGATAAAAAGAAAACTTTTATGCCTTTAGGCAAATTAAACATTTTATTTTAACCTTCATTTATACACGTACACCACAAGCTATGACAATGATCAACAAATTAAGACATACGTGTGTATCATGAGGGATTTTCTACAAAGGGCAAAAACTCTAAAAAGGCTAAGAAGCAATCTGGGGCGTTAGATTTAGGGTGTTTACGGTCAAGATTAACGCGGTGGCAATATTGTAAATATTATGATGTTTTTAATGACGCGTGATAAAGTTGCGGGGTAGATTAGTCATTGTGCGTTTTCAACATGTATATAAATAACACCATGCATAAAACTGGCTCTATAGAATAACACCACGCAGATGAAAAAATTAACTAATAAAAAACGTCATAACCTACCTGCAATAGAGTAAACACCGAAGTCGAATGAAAATGTCATAACAATGACTAATACGTCAAAAACACGCCATACATGACCGGATGTTCGTAATTAATAAACGAAAACGTCAAAAACATTGATCGGACGTTCGTAATTAGTAAACGAAAACGTCAAAAACACACCATACATGATCGGAGGTTCGTAATTAATAAACGTCAAAAAAACGTCATAACTGAACATCGAGAGTGATAACCAGTATTAATAAACGTAAAAAAACACCATAACTGAACATAAGAAACACCATGAGAACAGATCTCAATATCGCGGCGTCATAAAACGCGTAAAATGACAAAATGATGATAACGCCCCTTCGTGTTTTTTCCCTCTCAAGGACACGTGTTTGTTTGTGAATGCTTCCTACACTTCTTAGAGTTTTAAGCCTTTTTAGAAAATCCCCAATCTATATATATATTATATATATATATATAATTAAAAGAATTAAAAGCTAAATAAACAAGCTAATTAAAAGAATTAAAAGCTAAATAAACAAGCTCGGTAAAAATTACAACGTAAAAAGTAAAAATTTACGGTAAAAATAAAATGGAAATAGAAATATAAAGAGAATACTTACTTAGGTATTTGCACAAGAATTGCAGAAGATATGCACGAATGTCTCAGAGGTTGAGCGGAAGGTAATAAAAGGTAAAAAAGACTCTTTTTTTTTTTTTTGAGGGGGATATAATATGAAGCACAAAGGATACAATTGAAGGATTAAAAGGTTATGCTAAGGAGTGTCGGAGAGGGATTTAGTGTGCCATTCTAAGAGAGTATGAATACAAGAGTTTTATTGAATGCTCTGGGATGATCTTACAATGAAAGGGATGCCCTCTATTTATAGGGCCAATACAACTAAACTTAATTATAAAAGTAAAAATAAAAATACAAATGAGTGGTTCTATTTAAAAGAAGCTACATTATTAGTTACTGAAATGGAATCTTGTCAGAAGCGTCTGTCTGTAGATTATTGCCTTATCTCGAATGGGTGTTTTATATCATCATTGCTTGCGTCATTGTTTTTAGAAATCTCTGTGTGTACTGTCTATTGAAACTGGAGTTCCTGGGTCTGAATCTTCTTCATCTTCTAGATCTTTAATATGTTTTAATTCAAGAAGATCACTTTCTCCTACAAATGGCAGAAGCATACTCCAATTTTGTTTTGCATAAATTTGTATATAATGTCCTTCTCCTAATAATCTAAATTGTTCCCAATGAAAATGGTCTGGGAGTTCTGGGGTTTGTTGATGTTTTTTGATGAACTTTTCTAATGTATTTGTGTGTAGTTTTGGTGGAACGTATGAGATGAGTTCCTTATCTATCTGTGGCATGTTTAACCAAGGCATATTGGCGAAATTTATATCTGTAGTGATTGCTAGTTTTTCTAGGTAGTCACTACTAGCAGCTTTATGATCAAAAAAATTCTTTTTCTTGATGGCCTGTAGGTATGGGAGTCTGCGTGTGGAAAAGAGGCGAAAATTTTACAACCTATAGTAGGTGGGAAAATATGTGTAGCAATGTTTCCTGTTGTTATTACAAACTTCTCCCCCAGACGATTAAGTAATCGTTCAGTTTCGCTGTTTAATCTGAATTCCATATAATCAATCATACCATGATGGTAAAATTGAACTATATCATCTTCAGATAAGAATCGTGTAGGAGGGAAAACTTGTAAAAGAAGGAGTCCTGTTCCGTTGCCTTCGTCATCTGTTCTTTCTACGACTCTTATTCTGGTGTTCAAAGTATCTCCAAAGGCTATGTCTATCAGCTTTTGTTGTAGTTCATATAGAACTAAAGGAAATTCAGAACATATCTTTTTTGACACAATTTGTTTAAATTCTGGAAAGCGTTCTATTACTGGTTTTAAGCAACGCCTCCATGGAGTATCAAGAATCCTAGTTCTGAACATGTCATAATTTATGTATAAAGACGTGTTTTCTTTTCTTTCTCTTTTCTCAAGCTTTTGTAATAATTGTGCATTTTTTGCTTCGAGTATCTCTACCTTTTGTGAAAGCATACTTTTTGTCAATTTTTTCTTGTATAAAATGTGTATTTTTTCCTTGCTGTATAAGTTGTTCTTGTAATTTAACAATCAACTCTTCTTGGGCTCTTATAACTTGCTCAGGATTTGTTTTTGCTATCTCTGAAAATGTTTGTACCTCCTCTGGTTCTATATAAAAATTATTTATTCCAAAATGTTCTCTAGCTGTTTCTAATGCTTTTGAAAAATTTGTATATCCTTTATAAACTGGGTTAGGACATTGTATATATCTAGCTACTGTTTCCCATTTATTAAAAATCCCAATTTTGGTTCCTCTAAAGATAACATAGTGGGTAAACTTGATTCTGTGTGTTTTTTCAGGTATTTTGACGCTTTGTTCATGGAAATAAATGCTAAGTGCGTTTAACACCTGTACTTTAAAAGTTGAAGCTTGAGGCATAGTTTGGATATGCCAAAGATTGTCAAGCAAACACTGTTGTTCTTCGGTCATTACTATGCCCATTATTGGACGAAATTTTGTGCTTGGATCATCACATCTTTGTAGGGCATAATTACCAAAAGTGATGACTGCATTCTGTGTCTTTTGTATATGAGAACTCGTTCTCTGTGTAAATTGTTTGTTTCTTGGAGGACGTATGTCCATAATCTTTGATTGGCTTGGATTGTAGAACTGTGTAGTACTACTAAGATCAGCAATTGAAGCGGGCAATTTTCTAAGATCCTGTGTACTGGGTGCCCTGATTGACTGACTCATGAGTTTTTCTGTTTTCTCTTCTTCTGAGGATATACTCATAGGAGATATCCTTGAAGTCTGTGTTGGCTGTATAAGCTTTGCTTTTCCTTTATCTCTTTTCCTGTCCATCTAAAGACAACAATTTATTAATATTTCGAGATAACATGTCTGCTATCTCATTATTCTTTCCTTTGATATGTTCGAAATTTATACTATACCCACTTCCTTGAATAATGTTTTGTAAATTTACCCATCGGGTTCTGTTTACTTTTTTACTCTGATCATTTTTTATAAACTTAACAATGGCTTCGCAATCGGTTCTGACAGTAAACTCTTTGTGTAGAAAAATTTTAAATTTTTCAAGAGCATAAATTAATGCTTGTATTTCAAAATCAATACTTGTCCAATTTGTTTTGTTTTGGAAATTTCCACTAGCATAAGCGCAAATTTTTTCTTCTTCTTTGTTACTATATTTATTTGGTTTACATAGGAGAACTGCACCCCAGCCTTCTTTACATCCATCTGTTTCAATTTAATATATAATCTGTTACAAGAGGTAACTCTAATGGTTTAATGTTTTTAACTGCATTTTTTATTTTTTTAACTAATTTTACATCTTCTATGTTGAAATATCTTTGACCATTTTTTGTTGTTTTACTGTATAAAGGTCCTACCAATTTTGACAGATTTGGAATAAACTTTCTTGCATAATTTACAAGACCTAAAAATGCCTGTATTTGTTTAAGGTTTTCAAACTTTTCTGGGAAATCTAATATTTTTGTAAAAATATGTGATTGTAGTTCTATTTTTCCATCTCCTATTTCTAAACCAAGAAATGATATTTTTCTTTTAAACAACTCCATTTTTCGTTTTGACACTACTATACCATTCTTTTTTATTTCTTCGAATATTTGTTGCAAATGCTGCTCATGTTCCTGCACAGTTTTACTAGCCACCAAAATATCATCAATATATACTAAACAAAATTCATATTTTAAAAAAATACTATCCATAAACCTTTGAAAAATTGAGGGGGCATTTTTTAGTCCAAAGCTAAGGACATTCCATTCGAATTGTCCTTCTGAACATGTAAAAGCTGTCCATGGTTTAAAATTTTCTTCAAGTTTTAGTTGATTATATCCTGATTTTAAATCAAATTTTGAAAATACTTTTTTCTTTTGTATTAGGTTTAGTAAGCTATCTTTGTTAGGGATATTATACCCGTCATCTATTGTATTGTCATTTAATCGTTTATAATTATATACTATCCTAGCTTTTCCTCTTTTTACTTCACTATGATTTCTAACTATAAATGCTGCCGATCTATGAGGACTTTCTGACTTTTTAATTAACCCTTGATTAATCGTTTCAGGTATTTGTCTTCTGAACTCTTCTATATCCAACGGGTTGTATTCTACATTTGCAGTTCTAATTGTGATATCAGGATTTTTTAGATTAAATTTACATGTATATGTTACCTGTGATTTTGTAATATCTTCTCCTATAAGACCAACTTTTTCTAAATGTAGTATTGTTGGATGATTTATACTTTTTGTAATGTCTTTTCCTTTTTCTATTTCATGGCTTAAAAAGTCTGTTAATAATTTTATACTTTCGTTTTCTATTAAATTATTTCTTTTTTGTTGCTTGAAAAAATCTAGTTTACCTTGTCCACCACGCCTTTGCATGATTTCTGTTGTGGCATTATATCTTAATGTTGGGAATGTATGTAAATTTTAGCTTAGTGTTACATAATCTCTATTAATAGTTAGTGATCCATTGTGGCCTATTAAAAAGTTTAGACCAAAAACAAAATCTCTTGATTTTATATGTTGTGGATTTATATTTATTTGTGGCATTTGGTATTTTCTACTGTAATTGTTTGTGAAATCTAAAAACTGTATTGCCACTGGTTCTAAACAGTGAGTTATAGTAATAAACCGATCTTCAATCGTTCTACTAACTATTTCATATGGTAATTTTTTATGATATTCTAAAGGTGCTAATTTATACGATATGGTGTTTTTAGTGGCTCCTGTATCAACTATTCCTGTAAGATCTATAAATTTTTCTTTGTCTAACCATACTCGACATTGTACACTAATAGAATTCATAGTTCCTTGTGTTCTCATCCGTATCTGATCTACTTTTGTTGACATATGATTTACTTCTTTAGTATTTATTATGTTTTCTAATTCTTTCATCCTGCTATCTAACTCTTTTATTTTTAAAGTGTGTAATTCGACTATGAGTTCTAAATTTTTTAACCTTTCACTATTCGTACTGCTAGTTGCTTCTATTATTTTTGATGTCGTCCCTATTTCCATATTGAATAAATTTTTTAGGCATATACAACATATTTCCTTAAAACAAATGTTGCATTGCGATCTTTTTTCTATGCTAGGATAATACCCACATTTAAAGCATTTTATATAATTATTACCCCTTTTATGAATCCAGATATGTTCACATTCTTCTATATTCATATATGTGTATATAACTTTAGCTATAGGTTGCTCATCTTCGCTGTATATACTATATATTGATTCGTTATCTGAATCATCTGTTTTAAGTGCTTCAATTTCATAATCATTTAGTTGTTCTATTAAGTTTGCCCTTTCCATATTCTTGTTTTTATTAGGACATTTATTCGCTAAGTGTTTTTCCTCTCCACATATAAAACATCTACATGTCCGTGTTTGAGGCTTTTTAACGTATTTGCTTCTATTTTGATTTGTTTTATAATTTTTATTATATGTAGTACTTCTTCTTATGTGTTTTTTCTTATCATAAAACCCATACGCCTGAGGTGTGTAAATAGCTGTTTTACAAAATGCATATGCATTTCTTTTTAATTGTTCCTGTAAGGCTACTTCTTTACATTTGTCTTCTAGGATACTAAATGTATAAGTTATTCTAGGTCCTATTCCTAGATTACGTTTTTCTCCAAATGCTAACCTCCATGATTCATGTATAATTTTTCCTAAATCTCCTGGTAACTTTATAAAATATTTATTGCATAAATTATCATCCATAGCTTTTCCTGTTTGGGATAATAATCTTGTGAAATCTAATGTAAATTCATTTATATATTTCATATCAGCTATACTTAACTGTTCTAAATTTCTAATTGCAGTATCTTGTATTAAACTGTTATTTTTTGCTGGGTCAACTCCTAATATAAGGGTTCTAATTTGTGATGTAAAGTTGTAAGGATTATCGCCTAATGCTTTTAAATTATTTATTTCGGCCGAATCTTGTGCCTTTTGACTTTGCCAAATTCCTAAAGCTATTGGTCCTAACGTTGTTTCTAGATAGGAAAACATGTCCATACTATCTTTTTTATTTGTTTCCCACATTCTTACCGCCATTTGTTCCCATGTTAGGACTTCGTCTACCCATAACTGTGGTTTCTGTTTTTCTAGAAGTAACATATTTCCGCTGTGTATTTGTCCAATCGGTAATCTATTACCTCTTCCTCTTACTGATGATTCTTGAGTATAACTTATAGAAGGTTGTGCCCAGGGTTCTCTTCCTAGGGTTTCTTGTGATGTCACTTCACTAGTGTCTCCACTCCACTCTACTCTTGGTCTTACCTTTCTATCTCTCATATCTTGATCCATAAAAACCTGTTCTTGTTTATAAAACTCTGAAATCATTGTTTTTCCTTGTGAAATGTCTTCTACTAGTGGTAAATTATAATATTCTTGCAGTTTTTTATAACTTTCTTCATATGTCATACCTAATTCGGTTATACATTCTATAATCATGTCATCTACTTCTTCTTGTATATTTATTTCTGTGAATTTTCTATCAATTATTTGTTCTATGGTTTTATTGGATTCTTCTGTCTGAAATCCTGTTATATCTTCTTCATATTCAAATAATGTATAGTTTATAAATTCTTGTTCGAACTTTAAGTAATCAGTATCTATATCATAGTATGGCTCTATTTCATCTTCCTCGTCTTCTAATGGTTCTAAATTCATAAAGTTGTATTCCATATTTTTCTCATTATTTTCTTCACTTGTAGTTTCTTTGAAATCTGTAATTCTTAAGCTTTGTTTTCCATTTATCCCTTCGTATATAAAGCTCTTTTTTGGTATTAACATACTACTTTCATTTTCTTGTAGATCATCTATATTCCATTCTAATCCTGTTAATTGTTCAGGATCAATTTTTATTGGGTCTATCATTTGTATTGATTTAGACGCTACAGTTTTTACAATCCCATCTATGTTTACTTTATATTTCATTCCTGAACTATTACTAGCCTTTCCTAGTACTCCTACACTTATAACTATGTTATTTCCTTCATAATTTTCATAGCCTTTAGTTTGTAATGCTATTTTAATGTTTTGTAGATCTTTAATGTCTTTTAATATCCCAGAGCATTCAATAAAACTCTTGTATTCATACTCTCTTAGAATGGCACACTAAATCCCTCTCCGACACTCCTTAGCATAACCTTTTAATCCTTCAATTGTATCCTTTGTGCTTCATATTATATCCCCCTAAAAAAAAAAAATTATATAATCTAGATTTTTTGTATACTTATTAACCTCTTCTGTATATGCCGATATTTTTTCTAGAACTTGTTTATTATATGTTGATTCTCTTTGTAAATTTACTCCTAAATTTAACACTAAATCTGTTAAAGCGTTTAGATGTGGATTATCTGTATGTAGACTATGTTTACAATTATCTTTTATTGTACAAGTAAAACTATAATTTTCAGTAGTAATATTTTTAATAGTGGGTTTTTCAGAAAACTCTAGATTTAGAAGTTCTAAATTTTTTATTTGCGAGTTTGTTTGTGGTAAATCTATGATTGACAAATTCCGACTCCTTAGCGTTAACCTTTTATCCTTAATTTCCTTATAAAATAGAAAATCCTCAATCTATATATATATATATATATATATATATATATATTATATATATATATATATATATATATATATAGATTGAGGATTTTCTAAAAAGGCTCAAAACTCTAAGAAGTGTAGGAAGCAATCAACAACAAGCACGTGGCCATGAGAGAAAAAAAACACGGAGGGGCATCTTCGTCATTTATACGCGCGATGCTGACTTCGAAATCCTGGTTATCATTCTCGATGTTCAGTTATGGTGTTTTTTTTACGTTTATTAATTACGAACATCCGATCATGTATGGCGTGTTTTTGACGTTTTTCGTTTTTAATTTTAAATCCATAATCATTCATCTATGGTGAATACTGAAAGAGATGGTGTTTTTGTTTGTTTTTGAAGTTTTCGTTTACTAATTACGAACGTCCGATCAATGTTCAATTCTTCTGAATCATTGTGTTTTTAACATTCTGAATTATGGTGTTTTTAGTGATCATGGCGTTTGATTTTTGTATATAAAACACCATGATTCAGAAGAAACAGATCTAAGAAACACCATAGCGTTTGAATTTTGTGTTAAAATCGCACAGATCTAAGAAACACCATGGCGTTTAAATTTTGTGTTAAAAACGCACAATGACAAATATACCCCCAAATCCATCTCGCGTGTGACCAAAACATCAAAATAATTACAAAAATGCCACCGCGTCCATCTGGGTCGTAAAACACCATAATCCGACGTCCCAGATTACTTCTTAGTCTTTTTAGAGTTTTAAGCCTTTTTAGAAAATCCCTCCTCTATATATATATATATATATATATATATATGGGAATGTTCTTTTCAGAAGACCAAATATTGCAAGAAGAAAAAGAAATAATCATAACCTTTTATTCAATGATCCTACGGTTAAGATTTACATGGGTTACATATGTAACTTTTCTTATAAAATGTTTCAGTATCTACCCTATAGAAGGGTATTATAGTCAAACCGTAGATTAATTTAGTCAATAGTATTAATTGATAGTTGTAACATATTGTAATTAATGGCAAGAGCTTGATCTCCATTTAATACATTTAATGCTATTTGTCATATTGCAATTGTATGATGTGACACCCGACAATTTCAGGTTAACGCCGTTAACTTAACTTAACCAAATTCGGTTACTGTTAGTTTAAATAATTAACTAAATAACTATTTATTACATAAATAAATAATTCTGGTTTAATTTCAGATCATAACAAAAGACACTAAATGGATAGTTGTTCGGGAATTACTAGATTATACGACTCACAAAAGTTATCAAGACTTGACGGACTATTTCGGCACAAGCTATATACGTTGTTTAAAGTTTAGAGTTCAAATTGTAATAAGCTAAAGGTTAATAAAAGTTACTTTGGAAACAAGTTTAATATAGTTCAAAACGTAAGGGACCAATTAGCAATTAATTTAAAACTTAAAGTTATAAGAATCAAACTACCCAGCCCCACCCGTCTTCTTCTTCACCTTGCGCAATCCATCCCAAAAACCCTAATACCACAACGCCACCACATGCCGCTCTCACCAATCAACGCCACGATTCACCGTCATCCACGAGCATCGTTGCAGTCCCTACCATCGCCCCCGTCGAGCACTGGTATTGCTATCATCATTGTTGTCACCGTCGTCCATGCTTTTCCAACTGTGTCCGGTCACTTCTAACCACTGCGAATCAGCGTCTATACTCACAACAAACACTTCTCCATTCTTCCATCGTTCCGGTACGTACAAATTATGTTCTCTATGTCTCGGTTGATTCGGTTCGTTACGGTTTCATGTTCAGTTCCGGTTCGGGTTGGATTCAAAACTGGTTTTGAGGTGTGTGTATATATATATAATTACGGCATAAATATATACGTGTATATATATGTTTAGGTCTGATTGGTGTGTACGCAAGTGAAAGTATAAACGACAGTGTATATACGTGTGGGTGTGGTTATATGTTATATATATATATATATATATATATATATATATATATATATATATATATATATATATATATATATATATATATATTTGAGAACTCATGTTTTGGAAAGAACTAGGTGAGAAACGCTTTAACCGTTATATTTTTTATTATCTAAATTGACAAAAATCCTTGTAAACCTACTAATTTTAAGATTTGATTATAAAAAATATGATTTGTAAAGTTTTTTGTTGAAATGCATATATGCACCCACATTATATGTGCAAATATGCACACTTTTAGTTTTTAATAAAAAACCGAGGAGAGAGGTGATAAAATTCAAGAAATATAGATACAATAGTAATAAATCATCTTCTTTTTACTTTACCATTGTTTTTGAAGCGATATGTACACGACTTATATGGTTCTCACTGGTTCTTTCCAAATTTATGGTTCTCATTTGAAGGTAACACTATATATATATATATATATATATATATATATATATATATATATATATATATATATATATATATATATATATATATATATATATATTGCTGGTATATAAATTGCATATTATGTTATAAAGGAGAAGGTGATGTGTGGTTCATATTTGTGTGTGTGTGCATATACGATTACAGTTTGTGTGTGTGCATAGTTATATGTATGTTGGGTAGTAGGATGCATGTACATGATTTTGTGATTTACCTACTGATATATTTGTGATTTACATTATCTGGAAAACTTATTTATGAACTGTTATTTAAACCTGTGAACTCACCAACCTAGCGTTGACACTTTTTAGCGTGTTTTTCTCAGGTGGCCAAGGTTAACTGAACATCACAATAGGACATGCATCATGGGTCTGCTCAGTTTTCAAACATTTTATATATTATTAATTTGCATTTTAAACCTATACTTTGGGCCGCGTGTTTGCACATATGTTTTGGTTACTTTACTTTACGCTTCTGCATTTTTAAACGGTTAAACTCTGACGTTTGGTTTTTCTCATTTACTGAGAGACGTTATTTTTAAACTCATTTAGAGTCGTTTGTGTAATTAATGACTTGGATCCTGGTTTGTCACCCTCCTAACGGTAAAACTCCGTTAGTGAAATTTGGGGGTGTGACATATGACCTTAAATTCAATAACTCCATCCGTTATTCTTTCCACTCAAATTAAATGTACATTTCATCTTTTTCACATATAGAAACCAAACGAGCAATCTAACTAACGGGACAATTTTACATTTGTAAACCTAATACTGTAGCTTTATTTTAACGATATGTGTAGGTAAACACGTTACTTGTTTGTAGGTGAGTAGATGTATGTGTTTAAGTAAAAATGTAGAAGATAATGCGTATATCTTTAAACGATATGTGTAGCTACAAATGATTTGTACATAACATAATATGCATAGCTTTAAAGGATATGTGTAGCTATAAATGACATGTGTAGGTAATTTTGATTATGTGTAGCTATAAATGATGTGTAGAAGAAAATAATATTTGTAGCTAGAAATGATGTGTAGGAGAACATATTATGTGTATCTGTAAACGATGTAGTTAGAAATAATGTGTAAGAGAACATAATATGTGTAGGAGAACATAATATGTATAGCTTTAAACGATATATGTGTAGATAAATGATATGTGTAGGTAATATTATTTTGTGTAGATAAATATATTACTACTTGGAGGTTGTTCAAATAAAAAAAATAAACATAAGATTTTAAAATAAATATTTGTAAATATATGATTTAAGATTTAAAAAAACATAATCAAACCCGTTCATAAAAAATTGTTTATTAATTGTTAATGATCTCTAACATTATTCTTCAATGACTAAATATTAATCTGAAAATATAAGTTATTCAAAATTTGAATTGGATTATATTAATGGAAATTACTAATTAATTAGTCTTTTTATGTAAATTACTACTACACCCTTGTATCAAAATTAAATACAAATATAAAAGAAAATGTTTGATTAGTTGAATGTTCTTCTTATTCTTCTTGCAATATTTAAGTCTTCTTAAATGAACTTTACCCTATATAATATATATATATATATATATATATATATATATATATATATATATATATATATATATATATATATATATATATGCCACATGTATTTTGTAAACCATTCACTAAAATATAAACCAAAAAACCGTTTTTGGGCCATTGATCTTTAAGATCAATGGCTGAGATTAAAAGAAAGATATTAAGGTACAATTATATTTACTTTTATATATTTTAATATGTAATCAGGGCAAAATTGTCTTTTTGATCAAGATCTAATCTTTCATGTTCAACTATTAGACTTTAAAAATTGTACCTTTAGTACTTTCATTGACCTTTAGTACTTTAATAGTACTATCTAGTACTTTTAGTACTATTCCCAAGACATCATTTATTTCTCTCATCTTTTTTCTCTTTCTTTCTTTCTCTCTTCAATTTCTTTTTTTTTTTGTTTTCTCTTTCCAGATTTTAGTTCAGTTTGTATAAAAGTATAAAAAAAATAGTTGTACAAAAGTGGTTTTGAGATATACAAATATGCAGAATTAGATAAGAGACACATGTGTCATGCCATTGAACACATGTGTTTTCAGCATATTTTGAAGAAAGAAACAAATATTTAACGTAAAAATATTTACGTTAAATATTACTATCCTGATCTTGGTTCAAGACGGTGGTTTATGCACTGTTTATGCACTATGTATAACAACTTAAAAGACAAAAACAAGACTAACACATGTGCATAATAACTAACATACACATGTGTCGTGTCATATAACACATGTGTTTTCAAATGGCAAACAAGTTATAAGCAACTTTGTAAATATTTTATGGGTCACACATAAAAAATGTAGGAAAATAAGCTGTTAGGATATTAAAAACCAAGACTTAACATGAGTTAATAATTATTGAGAACATGCAAGTGTATAGTAAAAATGAACATTTATTAAGGTTTACCATTTAAAAGCAAAAAAATGTGGAGATAAAAATAAAAATAAACAGTTGACAACGTTTACACATTTGTATATCTAGTTTACACGCGTGTACAAACTCAGTTTCACATGTGTATGTTCAAAAACCAACTCAGGTATAAGAGTAACACATGTGTTAAAAAAACAAGAGTAACACATATGTACAACTTAGTTATACATGTGTACAACGTAGTTATACATGTGTATATTAAGAAACCAATTTAGATATAACTTTTTATGCACAATGTACAACAACTTAGACGAAAAACTAGACTAATACATGTGTTCAAACTCAACTACGCATGTGTATATTCAAAACCTAGTTTACGTACAACTTTTAATGCACTTGGTACTACCACTTAAAAGCAAAAATAAAACAAAACTCATCAATATAAAATCTGAAAAATCACATAATCGTTGGTATTACTAAGAACATCAAATCTTGTACAAGTGTTTATACACTTTATGCACTTGGTACATTTGTTTATGCATGTTATACATCTCGAAGCCTTACATGTCGGAAGTTGAGAGCAAAACAAGAACACCATAAACGAGATATGCACGTTTTGTTCAAGCATTTTGAGAGATGAAGACGAGATCTGCACGTTTTGTTCTTTAGATTTGGACGTCAATGGTGACCGGTGGTGGTTACTATCATACCTTGAAGACGAAGGTGACCGAAGGTGACCGGTGCTAATGTGCATTTCAGATCCGGATCTTCAAGTTCTTGATGTGGTAATGACACTCTTAGATCTAGATTTTATTTTAGAGAATGTAAAACTGGGTTTTGAAAAAGATAGTGTAAAGAGAGAAAGAGATTGAGTGTTATAGATGATATGATAATGAAGATGATAAGGTGGAGAGAGAATGGTAAAATGTCATATATGTCATTTTCTATTAAATTAAATCAAATTCTATAAAAGAAAAACGAATGGTCCAGATTTGATTTATTGGTTTATATTTTAAGAGATGGTTTACAATTGACATCAATACTATATGGACACTCAAATGAGAACACCTTTTAACTTTAGTACAAAAAGTATAATTTTAACGAATCATAGATGGAGTTAAACCGTTGAATTATATATATATATATATATATATATATATATATATATATATATATATATATATATATATATATATATATATATATAATTTAAGTATCATTGTTCCTATATATCCAAAAAGTAAACCACCTATAAATGTATGTATCTTTCTTGAATGTCGTTTATTTAAAGCAGCTAGCGTATCCATGCATGCAACATAAATTTATTAACCCTGCTTCAACATTCTAACTAATTATTTAACAGCCAGATGTTAACAAATTATATATGCATGTACGCCACGTCTGCCAACTTATATATATACGTCAAAAAGTCAAAACCCTATAGCTAGTTACCTAATTCCTCCTCAAATTACTGTCGTTTTTAATTTAGGGAGATTGATTGAGATGTGTCGACATGTGTTGTGAAACACAACTACACAAGACGCATGTGGTCATTGACATGCATGTAGAGGGTTGTTTGTACAGATTTAACAAGTTATGTAATTATTTCAGGTTCCCATCATTTAAGAGATTTTAAATTTTTAATGCGCCGTAATAGCATACTATGAATGTAAAATTATAGTTGCAACGTGATTATATATAAAAGTTCATTTCTATATCGATGCTCATACTTACAAATACAAATACTATATATAATTTTTTTATGAAAATCTTGAAAAGCATAAACATATAAATTTATATGAATGAATAAATAAACATAAACATTTTAGTTCATTATTGTCAGTATTAAGCCCGGAAAAAAAATTTATATTATTTTTTAGAAAATGACCCTCATTTATATGATTCGACTGAGGCCCCTTATAAGCAAGAAAAAAACATAAGAATTAAAGTGGTCGAATTGACGCAAATTAACCCAGGGACTAAAGCATCAATTTACTCTATTCACTAACTTCATTAACAAACATCGTTACATTCAATCATCGTTACATTCAGTCATTGTTACATTCAGAGGGAAATGAGAGTAGTTGTTGTGAGGGAGCAGCAAAAAGAAGTGCAAAGGACCATATGTTTTTGTTAAATTAAGTGGTGGCCTAATACATAAATTATCTAAAATTTAGAAAATTATACAAAATTTGGAACGTGTAAGAGTCGATCGAGCTGCCGAGCTTTCAGATGATGACACACACAAATAAAGAAATGGTCTCAGAGCCAGGGCCGGACCGGACCAGACCAGACCGGACCAATGATGCTAGGTTTTGTGAGGACGTTGGATGGAAAGTTATGAATTAGAACAAAAGATCTTTATAAATTTGCTACATTCACCATCATGATGTGTTTTAAATCGTCGTGTGGTTACATTTGAGCGTTATGTTTTTAGATTTTTTTGACAAAATCTTAATCTTAGTATATCTCAACCCAGCCTATTATTTTTTTAAACAAGCATATCATACCACTAGAACTAAATTACACCAAATAAACATCTTACGCTTGAATGTGAAAACAGAACCTCCAGCCTAAAAGGCAATGTCTTTAAGTGGGTTAGTCTAGCATTGACTCAACCTATAGCTATATACATGTAGGGGAAGTATTTGATGTGACATCGGCGTTTTATGTGTAAAAGTTTTATAGGGAGGAAAAGTGAATTGTTTCCTATTAAAAACAAATATGCAGGGCCGTGGCGTAATATTGTTCGTAACAAGTTGGAGGTAGATATGTTGGGTGTGCATGTTACTGCTGCAATTAGTAACCAAGTGTGCTTTAGCGTTAAACAAGTTCGGGAAATTATTGAGTCCAAAATGCTCCCTTCAGGAAACCGCGAGTTTACAGATTCAAAATGGGTTCCCTCTAAAGTTAATGTGTTCGTGTGGAGAGCTTTGATCGATCGCATCCCGTGTAAGTCAGCATTAATGACTAGAGGTATATTAAATGATGCAATCTGCCCGAGATGTTTAGATAATGATGAATCACCGGATCACTTATTAATAAATTGTCAATTGGCGGCTAGTGTGTGGGATGGGGTATTTTCATGGTGTAACATTCCTAAGCAAAGTTGCAGCTCCGTTAGAGGCATGTTGGATATTTGCAAATCTATTAATGTGAGGCCCTCTATGAAGAAAATAATATATGCCATATGCCTAACTACGTTTTGGTGTATTTGGAAGGACCGTAACGATTTAATTTTCAACAACAGACGTAAAGGTCGTTCCATCATATTGGGGGATATAAAATCTTTATCTTTTCTTTGGATAAGATCAAGGGGTAAGATGTCGACTTTGGAGTGGAAATCGTGGTGTAGGTTTATGTTTTAATTTCTTTTGACATTCTTAAGTTTTCGCTTTGTTTCTAGTTGTATTTGGTGCTAGCCCCTTGCTAGTTTTTGTTTGTTTCTAATCGAATGGCTGTTCAAAAAAAAAGAAACTCAAATACTACCATTAAAAATAAAGATTAAAACCACCAAAATTATGAAAAAACTATTGATTGCGGCAACAATTGGCTAACAACCTTTTCAATTACGTATATAATTTTGGGATAAGATTGGTATCCTATCGCTACCTTCCGTATTGGTGCTGAACTGGCACTGATATCAAGAATATTGGTACTGAATACATGAAAAAGTAGACACCAGTACCGGTACCAAATCTATTGATACGGTACAGGTTCGGTACGGTATTAATTTGTTCGGTATGGTATAGGTATGGAACAAGTACTTTTAAGTATATTTTAGATATCGGTACCGAACCGGTACTGATATCGAAAATACCGGTACCATATTAATAGAAAACAGTTACCGATACCGGTACTGAATCTATTAGTACGGTACCGGTTCGGTACGGATACGATACCGGTATCGATTCCGTACGTATTCGAGTACCAAATGCTCATCCATAATATAATTAACTTTAGTTTGTGTATATGTGGTCCTCTATTTTAGTAATTACTAAAACAATTGGTGGGTATATTTTTTTTATTGATGTAACTAGGTTTAATTCTTGTGTGTATCACACGGTTAAATAATAATATTTAAAAAATATAATCATTATAGTTATCAGTTTTCAAATAATTAGTATTTAAGAATTTGTAAATATTTATATATATATATATATATATATATATATATATATCATTAATCACAATGTTTTGGCTACATCAACTCTTTCGCTTAATTTTTTCTCTCCCAAACTTCTTTTTATTCATTCCATAATTTCTCTGATTTTTCCCTCTAGAGGAGGCATTGGTGCATAGCCGCCTTAAAACTTTGATTAATTTGTTAGATAGATTATCCATTTCAATTTATTATCTATGCTTAATTCCATTTGCGCAATCGTAAATACAATCTTTATAATCGGCAAACTCATCAAGCGCACCATGTGTATGTTTAGAAAAAAAAGTACCTTGAAGCATTGGTCCAGACGAGATACGAACCGGTAATCTCTCAGAAAGAGAGATCCCCAGGCTGCCAAGGTACCATAAGGTCAACCACCTTGTATCGAGTTGTTTAATAGAAGAGTTCAAGTCTATAGTTGATTTTTTTTCAAAGCATAAAACTATTAAAAAAAAGCAACCTTAATACACACGACTAACTAGAGGATTCGATTATATTCAAGAAACTAGATTTAAGATCAGGCCGCACGTTGTAGTGGCCAGGTTACGCAGTCGGGTCTTGCGTATTTGACTTCGTCATATGTGTTGAAAAAAAGTCTCATGCCCCGTATGTCACGACGATAAAAAGTAATGCGTCACATGTTAAAAAACGATGAAATATCAAAAGTTAGAGGTCAACACGATAACAATACTAAAGTTGTACTATATGTTAAAGTAGAGTAAGAGAGCAAAGTCGAAAACTTATCAGGGGCTAAAATGCAATTAGTAAAAGTCGTACTATGTGTCAAAGTGGAGTAAGAGATCAAAGTCAAAAACTCATCAGGAGCTCAAATGACAATTAGTAAAAGTCGGGGACTAAAACCATCAATGTGTTAAAAGTTGGGGATTGAAACCATTAATACGTTAAAGTAAGAAAAAAGTCAAAACGCGACGTGACAGGATGGGAGAGGCCAGTGCAAAGCACCGACCTTCCCTATTAGTAGTTATACAAAGATAAATGGGTTTAGAAGACCACATAAAAACTTTAATAGAAACTATTCATTCTATCATTTATTAACATTTTAGTGTTATTTAAAAGAACACATATTTTCTTAAATAGACTAGCTAGAAAAAGCTAATTAAGTTTAGTACTTGTTTAGCTTAACTTTAATTAAGACAAAACTTGGCCTAATCGAATGTCAACTTATTTGATTCCTTGACTTGCTAAATGTCAATACTATGTTTTCATGGGGCTAAGAAACTTCTAATTCCTTTTGCCTAGATGCATGATCCCTTATGCACTAAAATACAAAGGATTAATTAATCATCCAATATTTAACCTTTTATTTTAAAACTATTTTCTATAAAATTTTAGTGAAATCATGTAGTCTTCGTTTCTTTCTTTTAATGTTTTTCTAAATTTCTAAAAATTGTATTTTTTAAGTTGCGGAAAATAGTTTAAGCTACCTAGTAAAAAACATTTTTTTGGTCCGTCTTGCTACTCCAGTCAAACTAAAACACATTCGATTTTCTAAACGATATTTACATATATTCTTTTACTAAACCTTTTAGTACATGATATATTATCATACAAAACTCTTTATTACGTATATTTTCAACTCTAATAATCAATTACATATTTTTATCTCTTAACCAATATATATTACACGGCGAAGGTTTCCTTACGAAATGATTTTTTTCTAAAAAGTGTGAAAAGTAATATTTAGATACACCAAAACCGGGTCAAACAAACTCCGATTGAACCCATTCTTGCGGCATCTAACATGGAGCTCATGAGTTTGATTTTCAAACTCCACGTGATTTTCTTTTTAATAACAAGGATTTAATATTTTAATAGAAAATTGTGATGATATAGAAGATGGGAAGCTTCACAAAATAATAACCAACTTTGAAAGTGTTCCAATTAAGTCACGCATGCATGTTTTTCTTAAATTGAGTCACTTAACATTCAAATCAAGTCATTATCGAAACTTTTAGTGTAATAAATAAATAAAGAAGATGCGAGGGTCGGGATTTTTAATATATGTAATTATAATTTATAACATTTAAAATATGTTAATTACTTAAAAGATAAAATAAAATTTTAAGTTCATGTCACAACACATTTTACATATATCTCTTACTAGGACAAAAAAAGGAAAGGTAGTTTACATATTTTGTAATTTCATGTAATTAAGAAAACAAATTAGAAAGGATATATGTTGAACTAGAGAATTAATAAACAAAGACACTTTTATTTAATAAGTTTGACTTACAAACTTTCTCTTTAGATACATAAATTAGATGTCTATTATGGTTTATATAATCATAACATTCTAATCCTATTAGAACTATAAAACAATTAATAATAAACTTAATCTAACTAGACTATAACTCGAACACTAAATTAAATTAATTAATTAACGCTAGATAGACTACTAATAACAAACAAATTTTTATTAGTTACTTCTTCTCCAAGCCATCTCATGAGAA
Source organism: Tagetes erecta (assembly GCA_030867185.1). NCBI lineage: Eukaryota > Viridiplantae > Streptophyta > Magnoliopsida > Asterales > Asteraceae > Tagetes > Tagetes erecta. Next base: position 6,407,511 of record CM061488.1, on the reverse strand, counting down.
TTACCGAACCGTCCTTAATGAAGTCTAATATCGTCATGTTTAATACTCCCTCTCGATATTAGCTTCTTCAAGACTCCCTCTCAAATGTGACGTGTTCCACTATTAGAACATAGCTCGTGCTTCTTTACTTTCAGTAGTCCTTTAGCTCGGTAGTTTTGCTCCTTCTTGAACTCGACCAATAACGAAACTCGATCAACCGGAAAAAGGATAACATGCCAACTGCTTTCAACCAAATTGAATCAAAGGGCTCACCAAGATCCGATCGGGATCTTTTACCAATGCCTTCGAACGAGTCTTCTATTGTTCAGACTACTAAACGTACTGCTCCGACACACGGAGATTTGATAATCCCGACACACGGTGATGACACACAACATTGAAATCTTCAACGTTGAACACTAGTTTAGAGTCGTTCAAACTGTTGATCGTGATAACGGAGAGAGACCTAACTAAAAGAACTTTGATTAATTTGACGAGCATAAACATTGCTTGTGTAACTCCAATTCGGCAGGTCGAACCTGGTTTTGATCAACGCTTCACGGATCTTATCCACTCGACCACCGCCGTGCAACCCCGCATGGGGTTGCTCCTCTTCTTATAAATCAACTCTCAAAATCACGATACGAGCCCTAGGCTCTGAAACCACTTGTTGAACCAAAGAATTAATAAACAAAGACACTTTTATTTAATAAGTTTGACTTACAAACTTTCTCTTTAGATACATAATTAGATGTCTACTATGGTTTATGTAACTATAACATTCTAATCTTATTAGAACTAGAAAACAATTAATAATAAACTTAATATAACTAGACTCTAACTCGAACACTTAATTAAACTAATTAATTAATGTTATATAGACTCCTAATAACAAATGAATTTTTTTAGTTAATTCTCCTCCAAACCTTCTTATGAGAATTACCGAATCGTCCTTAATGAAGTCTAATATCGTCATGTTTAAAAGTATATTGGTAATTTTATAACAAATGAGAAATATATGATTGATTATTAGGGTTTAGGGTTGGAGATATATGTTATTAAGGGTTAGTAAGAAAATATATGTAAAAACTCATTTTCTAAAATAGTAAAACTAGTTGAATCAGACCACAAGCACCCCTAGTATTGATATTTTGAATCATGTCAATATGACTAATATGTGTGACAAATTAGAAGCATAAGCTAGTGGTAGTTTATTACTGAGATTTCCATAGAGATATGTTGGTTGGAGAGCTAGGTGGTAAATTTGTGTAAAATCCACTTTGAGTTGTTGCTTAATCCACCTTTTTCCATGATGCTATAACTGATAGTCACTATGTATAGGTTGGACCCACCGGCTTGTCGGTGTTACTTTTGTATGTAATTGTTTGACTTGTAATGTTATTAGTGCTAGCGAACCTACGGGCGAATCTATAGATTCGCCCGCAGGCCATCATGTCTTTTGGTTTAGGTATCGACTGGGCGAACCTATGTGCCCAGCGAACCTAACACCTATATATTGTAACCTTATCTTCACATTGATACGACTTTTGCACATCTTTTACTCAAGCTATTCTTCACTGATTTGTGTTGTGTAATCGTTCTATTGAGGTGCTAGGAGCTTATCTTACTTATCATTGTAGCTTATTATCCTCGATTCTGTGTTAGATCTTGTTATTGGGTTATTTGGACTTTTACTCTTTGTTCTTCAAGTATTTGACATATTTGTGTTAAACAAGTCAACAAAGCACTGAAATCACGATCATTATGGACCAACAATATGGTATCAGAGCCTTAGTGCTCTTGATTGTTTGATTCAAGTGATTTTTGTGTTGATTTTTCGAAGTTTTTGGGTCAAAACACTTTGATTCTGTTTGAAGCTTGTTTCTCGTGTTTTGGAGTTGTATTTTGGTCAAGGTTTGTGGTATTTGGACATACAAAGCTTGTAAAACAAACCTGTAGGCAAATGGTCAAGTTTTGAGGGTTTTCGAGCTGTTTCCGTACTGTTTCAGAGTGGTTGAGCTACCAGCGAAACTATTAGTTCTTCCAGCGAAACTGTCAGTTCTTCCAGCGAATCTAAATTCAAATTTTGTCCTGTTTGGATTGTGTTGTGGCCAGCGAATCTAGCATATCATCGAACGAAAGTTCATCTATTTGACTGACTGTGCAAGCGAAACTGCTGCCAAAATCAGGCCAGCGAATCTGTGCTTGCTCGTCAGCGAATCTGTTTGACTGTCTAGCGAATCTGTCACCAGCGAATCTACCAGCGAATCTGCTGTGTTCTTCTAGCGAAACTAGCCAGCGAATCTGTCATTTTTCAGCGAATCTGTAATCTGTTCAAAGTTATGACTTCTTCAACACTTAATATGAATGATCTAGACAGCGTTCAACCTAACAGGCCACCGAGGCTTGTTAGTGGTGAAAACTTTGAAGACTGGAAAAGATGTTTGAAAGCGTTCTTCTACTACACGGACTACAACCAATGGGAATCTATAGTAAATGGTCCGCATGTGCCCACAACAGTTGAAGGAACCGTCACCTCAGTGAACACAGACCCAACTACTTTTACTGAAACAGATATCAAGTTACTGGATCGTGACAAGAAGGCATTAGGGGCACTGATACTTTGCTTACATCAGGACATCTTCAACCGGTTTGCAGAACACACAACTGCAAAGAGTCTGTATGATGCATTGTGTGAATTTTATGATGGCAATGAAGATCTGAAACTGGATAGAAAAGCTCAGGCTGAAAAGGAATTCAACTCTTTTGTGGGATATTCACAAGAGAACTTAACGGATATCACAAATCGATTCCTATCTGTGTCAAGTAATCTGAAGAAATATGATGAAAAGCTGGGCAATCACGAACAAGTAGCAAAATTGTTAGATTCACTTCCACCCCAATGGAGCCTTCAAATCAAGCTACTGAAACAAGAAAGGAATTTTCCTGATTACAAATTGATGGACGTCATCAACAAGCTGAAGTCTTTTGACCTTGACGTAAAAAGAAGAGAGTATAATCAGTCAATGATGGTTCCAAACATTCCGTCTCAAAATGCTGCACTTATCTCATCCGCTGCAAACTCTTATGCCTATAGTGCTGCATCTAGAGGACCATCAAGTCATGTATCTACTAAATCTGCTGGTGTACCTTCAAATGTTGGTTCAAGCTCGAATGCGTCTGTCAGCACCCAGATTCCGTCAGATACTATGGCCTTATTTGGAATGTTTGTTCACAGTTATGAAGCTCTTGTTGCAGGTGAGTTGAAAGGGAAGGGTATGACAGTAGAAGATATGTATCAGGTGGACCCTGATGATTTGGAGGAAACAGATATTCAATGGCAGATGGCTATGCTCACTCTTCGTGCCAGACGATTCATGGAAAGAACTGGCAGAAGAAACTTTGGGAATCAAGGGCAGAATGCTAAGCTGGGATATGACAAGGGAAAGTTACGATGCTATAACTGCAAACAACTGGGCCATTTCAAGAGAGAATGCCCATTACCAATCGTTACTGAGCCAGTTAACTCTGCAAATCCAAGATCTGCTCCAATTCAAGAAAAGGTTGAGGAAGCAAAGTCAAAGAATGAAACTGCACTTCTCACCAACTTTGACTGGAGTGCAGAAATCGAAGAAACCAAGGAGGAGATTAACCATGCCCTTGTTGCTGAAATTGCTGAGTTTGATGACAATGACATAAACCTCTTTGATCCGTTCAAAGAATTTTATGGAAAAGAAGAGGAGGAGAAGGTGGAGAATGTTGATAAAGTTCAATCAGATGTTATTGCTCAAGGACATCTGAATCATTCTGGGTTAGTTTGTGAAGCCACTGTTAATGAAGTGAAACATGAGGAAGAGTCAAAGGTTAGCCTGGAAGAAGTGATCGAGAAGGCAAGGCTAGATGCAGTTGATGAATTCAAAAGAAGCACACCCTACTGTCAATGTGATCGTGCTCTGGCCGCTGAAAAACTGGTAATCGGTCTTCCTTATGATGTTATAGAAGATATGTGTTCATCTGCTTGCAAAATTCGTTTAATTGGCATATACAAAGCAAATAAACTGTTAATGTCAAACGAAAACGAATTAAAAAGAACCATCAAAGAGCTTAAATTAAGTGAATCAAAATATTTTGTTAAGTTAAGAGAAGCTTTAAAGGAAAATGAACACTTAAAAAGAACTCTTTTAGAAAAGAACTGTGAGATTAACTACTTGACTGAGCAAGTTACACTTGCTGAGTTTGAAGCAAGAAAGCTTAAAAACAAATTGCAGCAGTGGACCATATCGGGTATGAAAAGGGAAGAACTGTGCAAGAAACAAAGGGGGGCCAGAATTAAGACAGGGCTGGGTCTTAGTAACAATGAAACATATGCTTATCCTCCACCGAGTACTTTCTGTTATTCTCCTACACCTATTCCTCATCCCTCAAATGAGTTAATTCAAGAGATTATGCAGAAAGATACTGACAGTTCCATTGCAGGTTTAAGTGAAGTAAATCTTAAGGAAGTTAGAGAGGAGTACGCATATGGTGCGAGTGTTGGGCTCGGGTGTTCTGGCAGTAGTGATTGCAGTAGTTCTGATTCCAAGAAGTCTTTTGAAGACATTTGTTTAGATAATCCTGTTTGTAGTAATGTGACATATTCAGACAATTCCATGTTTAATAGTAATTTAGGGTGTTCTACTTCAAGCTCTAATGTGTTTAATGATGTTGTTTTGACTGAAAATGTGTGTGTGAATGACAAAGACAAACTTTCAGGTCACATCTCTGAAAGTCAAACCAAAACAAACTGTTTTCAAAAGTTCTTCACTCACCAAATTCCATCTTTCACACCAGTGAGAATTTCAAAACCAAAAGAGAAGGAATCATCTTTTTCATACATTCTTAAACCAAAACCTGAATCTGATACAGTTAAAGTCACAACAAGTAAGTTAAAAGAACTCTATGACACTTATAGTGACTGTGACTCACAACTGTCTGAATGTGATGAAGAAATTGTAATGGATAAAATTCCTGTCAACAGAATTCCCAAAACCGGTTTGAAGTCTCACTGTTTTAAATGTGGAAATACTGGTCACACTGTCAAGCAATGCCCTAAGTTAATCCAAAATAGCACAAAGCAAAAATCTTTGGGAAAAAGATTAAACACTTTTGTAAATAATTTCTTTTGTAATACTTCATCTGCTTCACCACCCAGGTACACAAAGACTTGGGTGCCTATTGCAAAGGTCTAATTTTTCTTTTCTTTTAATAAATGTCAGGAACATTCAAATGCCGTTGTAAATAGTCATTGGCATATTGACAGCGGATGTTCCAGACATATGACAGGATTGAAGGATCTTCTTACTAACTATAGAATCATAAATGGAGGTTATGTTGCTTTTACGGGAGATAAGAAAGGAGGGAAGATGATTGGTCAAGGAGAAGTCTCAAATGGCTCACTTACTTTGGAAGACGTTAACTATGTTCCTGAACTGGCTTTCAATCTGCTGAGTGTATCACAAATCTGTGATAAAAATATTCCTGTAATGTTTCTTCAAAATGAATGCCTGTTCTTGAAGCCAGAGTTTACCATTCCTGAAGATATGGTGATCATGCGAGCTCCGAGACGAAATGACACCTATATGCTGAATATGGGTTCAACAGAATCAAACTCCACCGTGACATGTCTTCTGTCTAAAGCATCATCCTTTGAATCATTTTTGTGGCATAAACGTTTAGGACACATCAATTTTAAAATTCTGAATAAATTAGTTAAGAACAATTTGGTTAGGGGTTTACCACAAAAGGATTTTTCTGTGGTCGAAAAATGCATGGCTTGTGCTAGAGGAAAACAGCACAAAAAGCCACATAAACTCAAAATTACAAATACTATCTCAGAACCCCTCGAATTGTTACATACTGATTTATTCGGTCCAATAAGTGTCAAATCTATAGCTAAAAAGTCTTATTGCTTGGTTGTCACAGATGATTACTCTAGGTACACCTGGGTAAGATTCATGGCGAACAAGAGTGAGACTGCAGAAGAATTGATGAAGCTGATTCCTCTAATAGAGGTTCTTGGAAAGAAGAAGGTTCAAGCCATCAGAAGCGATAACGGAACTGAATTCAGAAACCACATCTTCAACTCCTTCTGTGAACAAAGGGGTATTCTCAGACAGTTTAGCGCTGCCCGAACACCACAACAAAATGGTGTTGCTGAAAGAAAGAACCGAACCCTTGTGGAGGCCGCTAGAACTATGCTGATCGAGTCAAAACTTCCAATTATTTTCTGGGCTGAAGCGGTTAATTGTGCAGCTTATGTTCTTAACAGGGTACTGATTGTCAAAGAAAAGATGAAGACGTCATACCAACTGTTTCGAGGGATTAAGCCGCTGATTGATTTTCTACGCCCCTTTGGATGTTCTTGCACTCTTCTGAATACTCAAGATCAGAAGACGAAGTTTGGGGCTGTCTCTGATGAATGCTTCTTTGTGGGATACTCTACCACACAAAAGGCGTATCGTGTTTACAACAAACGAACGCGGATTGTGCAAGAGTCCTACTACGTTGATTGGCAAGAATCTAACACTACCAGTATTGGTAGTGAACCGGCTTGGTTTTATGATGCCACCACCATTTTCAAATCATTTAATCTTCCTGACTCTGACGATGATGACATCATTCCACACACATCGGTTTCTATTTTCAATCATACACCTACACCATCACAATCACAACCTTCACAACCTTCAACATCAGCCACACAACTTCCTCCCACTTCATTTGACATTCCACAACCTCCACCACCCGAAACTGTTCAAACTTCTCCATCAGACATTCCATCCACATCCACTACCATCCCATCACCTACACCTTCACAACCATCAAATCAAACACCCTCAAACGATCAAAATCCTTTACTACTCAACACTGACTTCAAAACCTTGAAAAACCATCCTCACGATTATATCATTGGATCTATTACCGATGGTGTGCGAACCCGGAGTCAGAGCGGTTTGATTAATGAATGTCTTTATGCTGCCTTTCTGTCCCAAGTCGTTCCAAAGAATTATAAACAGGCACTTGAAGATCCGAGTTGGGTGGATGCCATGCAGATGGAACTACAGCAATTCAGGAAGCTCAAAGTTTGGGAACTGGTTGATCTTCCTCCTAACAAGTGTCCAATCGGCACTAAATGGGTTTTTCGGAACAAGCCAGATGATCGTGGTGTTGTAATTAGAAATAAAGCGAGACTGGTTGTTCAAGGTTTTGCCCAAGAGGAGGGAATTGACTATACCGAAGTTTTTGCTCCAGTCGCTCGCCTGGAAGCCATCAGAATCTTTCTTGCACATGCTGCAAACAAAAACTTTAAGGTTTATCAGATGGATGTGAAATGTGCATTTCTATACGGAGACATCGATGAGGAGATTTACGTGTGTCAACCACCAGGCTTCGAGGATCCTGATTTCCCGTCAAAGGTTTACAAGCTTGACAAATCGTTGTATGGGTTGCATCAAGCTCCAAGGATCTGGTATGAAACTCTGACACAGTATCTCCTCAGTAAGGGTTTCTCACGTGGGAGTATAGATATGACATTATTCAAGAAGGAGGTGGATGGCGAGCTGCTGATCGTTCAGGTGTATGTTGATGATATCATTTTTGGTTCGACAAATGAAGGTTTGTGTAGAGAATTTGAGAAGGTGATGATGGATCGTTTTGAGATGACTATAATGGGGGAGATGTGTTTCTTCTTGGGGCTGCAAGTGGAGCAAAAGCCTGATGGAATTCTAATCCACCAAGAGAAATATATCAAGGAAATCCTCACAAAGTTTGGCATGGATGACTCGTCTCCTGAATTGATTCCTTTTACAGCTCAAACATGCCTTACTTCCGATGATAATGGGAATCCTGTGGATGCTCATCGGTACCGTTCGATGATCGGATCTCTCATGTATCTGACAGCAAGTCGTCCGGATATTACATTTGCCGTGTGTTACTGTGCTCGCTTCCAAGCAAATCCAAAAGAATCGCATGAAAAAGCTGTTAAACGAATTTTCCGTTACCTTAAGGGTTCCTCTCGTTTGGGACTTTGGTACCCAAAAGGTGGGAACTTTGATTTACATGCTTTTTCTGATAGTGATCATGCTGGTTGCAGGATCAACAGGAAATCAGTCACGGGCGGATGTCAATACCTTGGAGAATGTCTTGTTTCGTGGCAAAGCAAGAAGCAAACAACAGTCTCTCTGTCCACAGGAGAAGCAGAATACATTGCTGCTTCAAGTTGCTGTTGCCAAGTGCTGTGGATTCAACATCAGATGATGGATTATGGCATCAACTTCCTTCACACGCCACTCTTTTGTGACAATGAAGCTGCTGTTGGAATCGCCAAGAATCCTATTCATCATACTCGAACCAAGCACATTGAAACGAGAATTCATGCAATCCGGGATGCACAGGAAAAGGGGTTTATAGATATTATTCCTATCGAAACCAGAAAGCAAAAAGCTGATCTTTTCACGAAAACTTTTGATAAACCACGTTTTTATGAATTGATCTCCATGCTTGGACTTATATCTTTTTGAAAAACCTTTTTCTGTGAGAATCCTTTTGTAAATATGTAAATAATCTGGTCTTTGTAAATAATCTGGTCTTTATCTTCTTTGAAAAATCCGTGGGTCACTCGATTCCTTGCTCCGTTACTTTATTTTACTTCATCTTCTTTTACTTTTCTTTTAAGTTTTGTATATATATATATATATATATTTAGAAAATCTGAAAAACAAAAATTTCTTATTAGACGGCTATTATATAGAAATTTTGGGGGAGATATAAAAGATAAACTATTTATAGTTTTTTCAAATTTTGCTATTTCAGGATCTCCGTTTTGATTGATGTTGAAAAGTCGTTGAAGGAGGTCAGAAGCATTGCGTTTGGGATATGTCAGATAGGCTCAGCCCGAAAACAAAGTAAACAGTGATTGTGCAGCCAAACATAACGCTCAAGATCTCGACAACAAGGACTATCCCCTTGACATGATTGGATTGCACAAAGATAATGGTTCTGTCAAAAATGGGTTGAGAGCGTCAAATCTTTGTCTTGATCTTCAAATCTTTGTCCTGAATTCCCTAAAAATCCCAAATCACCCTCGCCCTATCCCCGAATCGAGTTTCTAGTATGCAAAACAAAAAAAAAAATAAATAAATAAATAAAAGGCTGCTAGTGATGCTCTTCGGAAAAGCCTCTGAGTGAGTTACTTGTTAACTCCTCAGAACGTCCTGTGTCAAGTGCTTAACTCCTCTGATATACGAAAGTATTGACCTGGAGTTGGTGGATCTTCTCTGCTATACGGAAGTATTGACCTGAAGATTCACCGAGCATGCTCAAATATTTATCTCCTCTGTTATACGTGAGTATAGACCTGGAGCTCTAGACTATTTGAGTTTCCCAAATAATAAGTCGCATTGTATTCAAAATGAATCAATTGCTGACAAGCTCCACTCACAAAGAAAAGATGCAAAAATTGCACAAGTGTCAAAAGAAACAAATGCATCGGTCAACATTCAAAAGTTGATCATTGAAATTCAAGCAAAGTCAATAGTATTGCTCAGATATACCCTGATGACAGAACTTGTTCTTTTTACCTAGATGTCTGTGGGGACCGAGTTGTCTGAGTTTCTTCAATCAAACCAAAAACATGATAAAAGAAGCTGCTGATCTCTTGTTGAAAGGACTACGGCATGGGTTTAAATGGACAAACATATCTGCAATCCCGCCAATCGATGATTCTCCGGATTCTACTCAAAACATCATGAAGAATATATATCCTTTCTAGCGTTTAAAACCGTCTCCCGTTATTTTAATTTTATTTTATTTTATTTTACTTTAATTTTAAATTTTAATTTTTGGGGATCATATGTATATATGTTTATTTTTCGGAGCGTTGATGTCGTGGGACGTTTTTCACGGATTTACAAAGATTTTAAATTTTAAGAAAATCCAAAAATATTTTTTTTGTTTGTTGTTTTTGTTTTTGTTTGTCTAGCGAATCTATGGCGAACCTACAGATTCGCTCGGTCTCTAAGGTTCGCCCGGAATCTCTTTGTTTCGCTGACATGAAACAGCCTTGTTTATGTGTCAGCGAACCTGCTAGCGAACCAGTCGGAGACTTTGTCTTTTGGTCTTCCGGCGAACCTAAGGTTCGCTGGTCTGTCTGCCAGCGAATCTATGTATGTATATATATACAGTGACAGCGGATATTTCATATATTCGCTGTACAATCCACTGTAGCACTTTTTCAAAAAATCTTCCACCAACGTTCGATTCTCACCTATTTACGGCTTTTTCATACATTAAACAACTTCTTAGTGTTTGGTATGTCATCGTTTTCATCTTAATCTGTGTTTTATACCCTTAATCGTTCATTTGACATGTTAAATCTGTCTATTCTTGATTATGTCATGTTTAAAAGGCTGATTGTATGTTAGATGTTAGGGTTTTACTTCATAATAGCCTTGTTTAGTGTTTCTTCTACCTGTTCGTTGCCTTAAATGCCTAAAAAAAGGTTGACTGTATGTGATTTCGGCCGTCTTTGAAAAACTAGGGTTTCCAGCGAATCTAAGTGTTCATCTGGCGAACCTGAACGAAAGTTCAAGACATCGAGCGAACCTATGTCGTTATGCTGCCCGCGCAACAACATAGATTCGCCCGACTGTTTCTAGCGAACCTATACATTCGCTCGACTACAATGACTGATCTTTCATGTCAGCGAATCTATAGGTTCTGGTGCCAAAATCTCAGGTTCGCTATACCAGCGAACCTAAAATCCAGCGAATCTATTTTCTGTTTTTCAAATCTTCATTTCTAATAAATCTCCGTTTATTTTTCAGGCAAAATGTCGACCTTATTCTTCGAGAAAAAGCACAACATGTGTGCTTTACTTGATGAAAATTTTGAAAAAGCCAGCAGCTACAGAGACGCAATCAAATGGCTGAAGTCATCGCACATACACTATGCCATCTCTCACTCACCTACCATATATGAGACGCACGTTCGGGATTTCTGGCGAACTGCTGTCATGAACGTGTCGGTACAGCCGTCACGTATCTGTGCAAATGTCTGTGGCCAAGACTTGGCGTTTACTGAAGCCGATCTGGCTAGAATTTTGAGGCTGGAGGATGATGTGGGTGAGGAGGTACATATGTCTGCTGAAGAAGTTTACGGGGCATTCCGGACAGCGGGGTATGAGGGACCGATGCCCGGAGAAAAGAAGATGGAATTTGTGAAGTCGTACCTGATCCAGGAATGGAGGTATATCGCACATGTATTTATTATGTGCCTGGATCACAGAAAAGGGGGTACAGACGGACTGAACCTGGATTGGGCTCGAGCCATGGTGCTGTTCTGCCGAGGGCAGAAAGCAAATCTGGCGAAGCTGATATTCAACTACATGCTCGAGAACATCCATGCCTCAAAAGGAGCCAAATGGTTAATGTATCCCAGATTCATTCAGATGATTCTGAATGATAAACTACCAAATCTGCCGGTGGAGGGTGCAGAATTGAAGGTCTGGGATATGCATTCAAGGATCTTCAAAGACTGTAAATCAGTGCGACCGGAATGTGTGGGAAGGACAACGTATTTGTGGGAGAATATGTATCCGGCGGATAGGTGGGTGTATATTCAGAGGTTAATTGAGACTGAAAGGAAACGGGGCGGTGAAAACATTGAGGAGGTTGAGAAGAAGATTCGAAAGAGAAAGGCGTATGCAAAAGATAAAGATTATTCATTCGATAGAGAGGTAGATGAAATTCAAGCTGAAATAGATGCGGGCAGAGAACTTCGAACGAAAAGAAGATCTGATACTCAACCTGAAACATCAAAGAAAGCCAGGCATGACACCGGGGGTACATCTGCTGGGTCTGGAAATGTGTTGAAGGATGAGGTTGAGAAATTGAAGGCTGATCTGGCTGAGCTGAAAAGTAAACATGAAGAGTTGGAGAAACAGGATGCAGAGAAATCCACTGTCATATACGAGATGGGTCGTATGATGAAGGACCAGCAGTGTTTGTTGGTAAGGATCTTTAAAGAGTTAAATGATTTGAAGAAGAATGTTGGGACTGATCCGGCTATGTCTGAAGCGGAACTGAACTCCTTGACGGATATTACAAAATATCCGTTAATGGATGTTGATTTTGGTGATAAAGGAAAAGGAAAAGCCGTGGAGGAAGAGTTTGATGAAGAAATGGGGATTGATATGGACGTATTTGAAGGTGATGAAGTTGTAGGTGGATCTGGGGTGGATTATACATTGGTTGATGAACCTGAAACTGATATTGATGAAGATAGTGAAGAAGATTTGGATGAAGAGCCGGAAATGTATAAGGTGGAAGAAAAAGGGATGAGTTATCAGTTTGAGCACGCTGAGTTAGACAAATCTGAATGGTTCAGGAAGGAAGAAGAAGTGGTGCCTGAGGTTCCGATATTCCAACACTTAGATGAACCCAACACCAAACAGCAAGATAGACAGATCATAGCATGGAAGTACAACTGTTTTGGTGGAGGCGTATATGATTAAAAGGAGGGGTGGTGACATTACGTATATCAAGAACCGGAAACATTTCGCCACCTTTCCTCGTTGGGACTTGAGAAGACTGGCTGAGCTACCTCTACTCGGGAAAGAAGATAGTGGTAGGGCTTGTGCATTTGAGGCTGCGATCAGGGAAGCTGCTAAGTCTGATTTTGTAGACTTTGGATACCAAAAGCCGAAAAGGATGAGACAGAAGAAGGATAAACACTGGGTGTCGTGGAAGGGGAAGATCGTGCTGAAAATAGATGCTCCGAAAGTGATGACGAGGGTCAGGGTCCAAGACACACAGCCACCCCGACTACAGGAGTTTCTTAAATGGTTTTATGATAACAGTACGGGTGAAGCTGTTATCCGTCTTCAAGGGGAAGACCGTCCTGAAATTCGATTGTTTGATCCGATGGAGGTCTTCTCCTTCAGTAATGAGGATCTGAAGGTGCTGTGTGAGAACAGAATCAAGCACGGGGCTGGAGATGACACTGCTGCCGAAGCAAACCTGTTTGTGAAGGTTGCTAACAAAGCCCGGGGAATTCGTGCTGAGCTGAAGGAGGTAAATGAGAGGTTGAGGAGGACGGATGATCTGAAATTGGAGATGGATGACTTGACTAGACAACTTGATCGAACGATAGAGCAGAGGTTTGAAAAACCAGTTGAAGTGATTGACTTGGAAGTTGCATGCGAGGAGCCAACTGCAGAGGTACAGGCGGAATCGACAGCACAACTTGAGCCTGACACAGAGGTCGCTGATACAGAGTTTGTGGATTCAATGCTAAATCTAAGTGAAGATGAGGCCGGAACTGAAGATTATACAAACCCAATGGCCGGGATCAAAGAAAGGGCAGGAGCGTTCATCGAACAACTTTGAAGCCAAGATAAAGACGGAGCTAATCAGAAGACTTCCCCAGGTGAGGTCCAACCTAGGGGGAGTATTGATAGTCACTATGTATAGGTTGGACCCACCGGCTTGTCGGTGTTACTTTTGTATGTAATTGTTTGACTTGTAATGTTATTAGTGCTAGCGAACCTACGGGCGAATCTATAGATTCGCCCGCAGGCCATCATGTCTTTTGGTTTAGGTATCGACTGGGCGAACCTATGTGCCCAGCGAACCTGTGTTGGTTCGCTGGATAGATTCGCTAGAGCGAATCTATCAGCGAACCTAACACCTATATATTGTAACCTTATCTTCACATTGATACGACTTTTGCACATCTTTTACTCAAGCTATTCTTCACTGATTTGTGTTGTGTAATCGTTCTATTGAGGTGCTAGGAGCTTATCTTACTTATCATTGTAGCTTATTATCCTCGATTCTGTGTTAGATCTTGTTATTGGGTTATTTGGACTTTTACTCTTTGTTCTTCAAGTATTTGACATATTTGTGTTAAACAAGTCAACAAAGCACTGAAATCACGATCATTATGGACCAACAATAACCAGTTGTGTCATATGCATTAAAGGTTGTACATTACTCTAGGTTAGGATTTCACTAAAAAATTAGCCATTCACCCATGTAAAATATGCATCAAAAACTAATACCTTACTAATTTACTACATGCATATCTTTTGTTTAATTTTCCTACATTTCTTAAGTTTAAAGTATCCTTTTTCTTCTAAATAGGGGAAGAAATTGAACAAATAAAAATAGGGACAAATTGAGAGTGAAGCAACATGCATGATATGCACAAAACACATAGTTTATCATCATCATTCAAAACTCCCTAAAAATAGACATTAAAAATACTATATTTTCTTCCTAAAATCAAGATCTCAGAACAGAAAAATCTGGGTTAAATGCAAATATATTATTATATTTCAAGATGCATGTGTTGTCTTGGTATCACACAGCTAGCTCAAACTTATGTGATATGTTATGACTTCTATTAATTTACATAGATATTGTTCAGAAGCATATCCCACATATTATGACACTACACATGACATATAAATACATATATTATAGTTATATCGTAGGTGAAATCTTCACTACTCATGTACCACCATCAACCGGCACACGATACAACACGCTAACTACAACATAATATTCTTTTGTACGTACGTACAAATCACCTCAATCCCACAACGCCAATATCCTTCTAGATTGTCACGTGTACATCCTTCTGGTCTGTACACGTGCACATCTTTCTGGTTTGCACACTTGTACCTATATAAATAGATTTATGATCTTTGGACGCGTTAAACGTTTGGTTAAATAAATAGCTAGCAGGACCATTAGTACGTATGATATGGAATCTTTCTTCTTTGTTTTCAAGTTGTTAGTTGACTCATCTAATTGTTAAGCTTTGTTATGACAAGATCAATTGGACAATCATTTAAGTTTATTTTAAATAGTTATTCAAATCAGTTATTGCCGACCAATAACATGGTACATTAATCAATGAATTGAAAGATTGTTTAATATATACTTTCTATGTTTAATAATATTTTAGCAATTTATTGAAAGTTGAAAGGACATAGATGTAATTATCAATTTACTAGTAGGGTATGCTTGAAAAAGAGAGAGATATATAAATAGTGGTATTTAGTATTTATCTTAAGAGTTACACAACCAACATGTAATTAAAGTTTCACACGTGCACACTCAATACATATATACCATATTTGGGTCACGAAATTGTGAAACGTGACACTCTTATTTACTAGTTTATAGTTTGTGTGTAGTTATAGATCTAGATTTAAAATCGAATTTTAACTTCTAAAAGGTTCCATACGTAACAAATAAAAATGAGACGAGTTTTTTTTTTCTTATCATTTTAAACGCTAACTCACATATCCTTTAACCTACTTCTAATTCTATACGGTTAATTCATACCACCATATCATAAAAAAAAGGCTCGGCTCAAACCTTTGACCTTAAAAAAAGCTTCACTATCTTACTCTAAATGACTTTGTCATTAGATCCAACCCTCACCCTATGCATGTAGTGGGTGTTGGTGAGAATCATGTTTGTTTGTTCGTATGAGAATTTATTTTGTAGAACTCTTACTCGAGCTTGTATATTTTATCTAAACTCGCATACTTTGTTGTAATATGTTTATTTTATTTTTATTTTCATAAACATTTGATTACAAATTAAGAGGCTGTTTGGCAGCATCTGAATGGATAAGTGCTGAATCAATAAGAGGACTGAATCATTAAGTACTAAATCAGTAAGAGATCTGAACCATTAAGAGCTAGTATATTGCTTAACTATTTAAAGACAAATGTCTGATCAATTCAGATAATAGTTCTTAATCATTCAGACTTTGTATAATGCTTAACCATTCAGAGGCAAATGTCTTAATCATTCAGATATCTGCTCGCGAAACAAACAGTCTGAATCATTAAATGCTTAATCAATGAGACATCTAAACCATTAAGAAGCTGAAACAAACAGCCCCTAAGTTATATAGAATATATAATATATTTTTAATAAAGTTTGTAGATAAATATAAACTAGGGTTATACAGGGTTGCGCAAGCAATTTGTATACCCGTCAGGACAGCCGTTAAAACCATACATGTCCTAAAATCAACGAAAAATCCCACACAACGAAAGCAAGCACCAGTGGCGGTACGGGCAGTACGGCCTGAGCTATCTAGACAAGAGTCGTCCGAGACAGAAACAAGTGGTACCGACTACACGGATGCCACTTGAACTGATAACCCATATAAGGGGAGCACGTCGCGCGCATGAGAGGAATCGGCGTTTAATGCGGGCATCGTTGCAATTAAGTAGGCATTATAGTAGTAAATGGACATTACAAGTAATGGAGAGTACATAGTACTACTCCAAGCGAGACTCGTCTAGGGGTTCAAAACCTGTGACAGCGGATGCGGACGGTACTGAATGGCGGGTTGGTGAACCAATAGGAAATCAACGAAAAAGCAAATGTCATTCACCTTCACACAAACATAATAAAACAACTCTACACAACACCATCAATCAGAGGCGGCTTAGAGGGGTGTGCGGCATGGGCGACCGCACATGACACTTGTTTGATGGGGGCACCAAATTTTTTAAAAAAATTATTATATAAATTTTTTTTATAAAACTTATATTTAGTCAATAGTCATGTAGCGCATGCAAATAAGCAAGGATTTAAAACTCACACCTAAAGACTAAAGCACACTACAATTAATTAACTAAACATCTAAAAGCCCACACAATCAAGTGGATTATGGATTAATGAAGGCTGCACTGCTGTCAAAAACGTAATTCACTAATTTGAAAACTTTGATTTTCTTATGTTTATTTATCAAACGTTTGTTTTTTGGTTAAAAATTTAGTTGATATAATTTAGTGCGTTGGTGCTTTAGGTTGAGGGGGCGGGGGTCTTTTTTTCTTGTCTCGCACAAGGCACCCAAATCCTCAGGACCGGCCTTGCCATCAATCCATCATAATGAAACACAACAAAGAGTATAAATCAATTCTAATTTCTAACTAGAGATACTTAATTAAGAACTTCATAAACTATTTCACCGATTGTGTTAACCATGATAGAAAAGGCGGTTATGCAACCACATAACCGCCTCTCTTATGGTCTCCTACTATATACTCAAAGAACTACATACCATCAATTATCTCAATTAGTTATGTATGATGTTTCACAGAACCAACCATGCAAGTAAACAAACAAACACATCTTCCAACTTGATATCTTATTCACATGCAAAGATTATTTAATCATTGGAATGAGATTATAAAGTACCTTCTTTAATGATTCAGTTAAAACCAAAATCCGTACTTACAGTTGGCTCTAACCTGGAAATTAAAACACAAATTTATTTAATTAATACACAAAAATTAATTAGTAAATTATATTAACTAATAAACATTTCAAGATACTGTAAATGGAATGAAAGAAATTATGATAATTAAAAGATTAGAAACTCACCTACTTAATTATAAGTTATAACATGGCATGATATCATTTCTGACATCATCAGTTAATAAAAATATAAAATAAACTGCAGTATAGTAGTATTTTTTTTCTTTGAAATAAGAGGCTATATATACACACACACACTCTCAAAGCTGCATATTTCAAAAGATATAGCATTTTTGTGTTTATGCTGTGATCATGGAGAGTGGGGATGTATTTAGAGTAAGCAGCGCGCGTATAAGCAGCTCGAATATATGGCGAAATAGTGGTAGAGATATATTTTCAAGATCTTCAGTTGAAGAAGATGATGAAGAAGCATTAAAATGGGCAGCTATAGAAAAACTACCAACAAATTTAAGATTAGAAAGAGGCATTTTAACTGAAGAAACAGGTCAACCAAGAGAAATCGATATCAAAAATCTTGATTTGGTCGAAAAAAGGAACCTTCTTGAAAGACTTGTCAAAATTGCAGAGGAAGATAATGAAAAATTCTTGTTAAAACTCAAGAATCGCATTGACCGGTAACTTAAGCTTAATGCCATAATGAAATGTTTATTGTTAGTTTTTCGCTTAGTTTTTTAATTTCACGACGTTTAAATACACAGAGTTGGGCTTCAACTTCCAACTATTGAGGTTCGTTTCGAGCATTTAAACGTTGATGCAGAAGCATATGTTGGAAGCAGGGCATTGCCTACCATATTTAACTTTGTGGTTAATATCTTAGAGGTTGTTTTTGTTTTAAATTCTATTTATACCCATAAACATAAATCTGCATATAACAAACAACATCTTAGCTTTATATAAAGTTGACTTTTTTTTATAATCTCCAGGGATCATTGAATTATCTGCATCTTTTTCCTAGTAGAAAGATACCATTACCAGTCCTGCATGATGTCAGTGGTATCATCAAGCCTGGGAGGTGAGAATTAAACATAACTGTTTGTTTCAGCCTCTTAATGGTTCAGATGTCTGAATGGTTCAGCACTTAATGATTCAGACTGTTTGTTTCACGAGCAGATGTTTGAATGCTTCAGACATTTGCCTCTGAATGGTTAAGCATTATATAGAGTCTGAATGGTTAAGACCTCTTATCTGAATTGGTCAGACATTTTCTTTTGAATAGTTAAGAAATATACAAGCTCTTAATGGTTCAGACCTCTTATTGGTTCTGTACTTAACCATTCAGACGTTGCCAAACAGTCCCTAACTTTTTTTCACAAATAAAAGTAATAATTACAAAAATGATTAATGCAGAATGACATTGCTATTGGGTCCACCAAGCTCTGGAAAAACAACACTGCTTTTGGCCTTGGCTGGAAAACTTGGGTCAGATTTGAAAGTAAGAGAACATAATCTAGTGCAAGTAGTAAACTTTAATAAGTGATTTGACTTTTTAAAAAGTCATACTTTATGTGTATGAGTATAGGTATCTGGTAGAGTAACTTACAATGGGCATGAAATGAATGAATTTGTCCCACAAAGATCATCTGCTTATATAAGTCAACATGACCTACATATTGGAGAAATGACAGTCAGAGAAACATTAGCTTTTTCAGCCAGATGTCAAGGAGTTGGAGCAAGTTATGGTAAGTAAAAAATTACAAACTTTTGACAAACAAACATATAGATAGATAGATTAGATATGTGCATGTACATATTACAAAAGTTACAAAATTGTGACCAAGCTTGACATGATAAGTATTTTATATTGTTGTGGAAAATGTTCAGAAATGTTGGCAGAATTGTCAAGGAGAGAAAAGGAAGCCAATATTAAACCAGATCCTGATCTTGACATTTACATGAAGGTAAACTTTAAAACATATTAAAACATAGAGTAAACTGCAGTTTTGATCCCTGTGATTTGATACCATTAACAGTTTCAATCCCACCTTAACAATTTTGGTCTCTGTGTTTTTATTTTATAACGAAAATGGTCCCGAACACTAACTCCATCCAGTTTTCCGTTAAGTCTCTCACACGCGCCCCACATTTGAGGGGTAAAAATGTCATATCTCTCCCTCTTTTATCTACTTCATTATTTGGTTAACATTTTTATTCAGTCCATGTCAAAAAGAGTTGGAGAAATGACATTTTTACTCCGTATGTGAGGGAGACTTGACAGAAATTGGATGGAGTTAGTGTTCGGGACCATTTCTGTTAGAAAATAAAAACATAAGGACCAAAACTGTTAAGGTGGGACTGAACCTGTTAATGATATCAATTCACAGGGACCAAAACTGCAGTTTACTCTAAAACATATTAAAACTTGTGTTTTGGGGAAAAATGCAATTTTGAAGAGCATTGTAGTTATGCATTGAAAACTTGTGTTTTGGGAAAATATGCAATTTTACAAGTTCATGGTAAATGATATGTTTCCATCATTGTATTTCATTTGCAAACTAAGAAATTTTTGAACTTTTTTGGCTTAATTTTACAGGCAGCATCACTAGAAGGACAAGAAGCTAGTGTTGTCACTGAGTATGTTATCAAGGTACCAACTTATGACTCAACTGATTATGAATATGAAATAAGTTGGTGAAATATATTGAACTAAGTTTCTGGTTGGTTATTTTATATATGAAGATTTTAGGACTTGAAGTATGTGCTGATACAATAGTAGGTGATGAAATGTTCAGAGGCATATCCGGCGGACAAAAGAAACGAGTCACAACTGGTACAAGTCATACAAATCTAGTGTAAAGTTTAAGAATTATCTTGACTAAAACGACCTATAACGAAAATGAAACGCAGGGGAAATGCTGGTAGGACCAGCAAGAGCATTGTTCATGGATGAGATATCAACTGGATTAGACAGTTCGACAACATTTCAAATAGTGAACTCAATTCGGCAATCAATTCATATTCTTCAGGGTACTTCTGTGATTTCACTCCTTCAACCTGCACCCGAAACTTATGACTTATTTGACGATATCATCCTTCTCTCGGATGGGCAAATTGTTTACCAAGGTCCTCGTGAGAACGTTCTAGAGTTCTTTGAGCACATGGGATTCAAATGTCCCGAGAGAAAAGGCGTTGCAGACTTCTTACAAGAAGTAAGCATAGCCTTAATCTTAATCTTAATCTTATTTACAAATCACAACTCATTTTGTATTAAATACTATCGTAGGTGACATCAATGAAAGATCAAGAACAATATTGGACTAGACGAGACATACCGTACAATTTTGTTACTTCTAGAGAATTTGCAGAGGCATTTCAGTCATTTCATGTTGGGAAAAAACTAGGAGATGAACTATCAACATCATATGATAGATCAAAAAGCCATCCGCATGCGTTAACAACTAAGAAATATGGTGTTAGTAAGAAGGAGTTATTGAAAGCTTGCATAGCTAGAGAGTATTTGCTTATGAAAAGAAACTCATTTGTCTATATATTCAAGATGACACAACTCATTTTCATGGCTTCAATAACAATGACATTATTCTTTAGGACAGAAATGCCGAAAAAAACGTTTGTTGATGGTACAATTTTCATGGGTGCTCTATTTTTCACACTAGTCATGATTACGTTCAACGGTTTCTCAGAGTTATCTTTGAGCATTTTAAAACTTCCCGTGTTTTATAAGCAAAGAGATCTTTTGTTCTTCCCTGCTTGGGCTTATTCTCTACCCACATGGGTTCTCAAGATCCCAGTCACGATTTACGAAGTTGCCACGTTCGTTATTATGACTTATTACGCCATAGGATTTGATTCAGATCCTGCAAGGTATAGTTCATAACAAAAAAAAACAAATAAATAAATCAAAGACTATGTATACTATACTGAGTTTTTCATCTTTTGCAGGTTCTTTAAACAAATGCTTTTGCTTATATGCATTCACCAAATGTCATCTGCCTTATTTCGTTTCATCGGGTCATTAGGAAGAAATATCATTGTTGCTAATACATTTGGCTCGTTCGGTTTGCTTACTATTTTTGTTCTTGGTGGATTCATCTTGGCACGAGGTAAAGTGTCCGTTTGTGTAAACGTTCATCAAACAAGAAATATTGAACTTTTATTATTTCAACTTAATTTTGACCTCTTGCAGATGACATAAAGGGTTGGTGGATATGGTGTTATTGGTTTTCACCAATGATGTATGGACAAAATGGAATGGCAGTGAATGAATTTCTGGGAGATAGTTGGAATAAAGTAAGAATCGTTTACGCCAACGTTATGTTTATCAAGTGTAAAAATATGCAATGTAATGTAACCTCATGAACAATATGTGTTACAGATTTTACCAAATTCAACAGAAACAATTGGTGTTAATGTTCTTAAATCACGAGGCATATTCCCGGAAGCATATTGGTATTGGCTCGCAGTAGGTGCATCAATTGGTTATATGTTTCTTTTCAATATTTGCTTCACTTTGGCTCTCGAATACCTCAACCGTAAGTATCTAAAACTATTCAACATATCTCCAAGAAAGTGTACATGATCAAAACAGTTTTTTGCAGCCTTTGGCAACTCACAGGCAGTTTTATCAGAAGAAACTATGGCTGCAAGAAAAGCTATGAAAACAGGACACGCTATCGAGTTATCAGCGAAAACGCCCTCAGGTGTGTGAAGAACCAAACTGACCAATCCTTAATGACTAAATTAGTAAATACTAAGTACTAATTATGTTATCAATATTACAAAACAAAATGCAGAAAGAAAGAATGAAGTTCGAATGTCGTCAAGAGTGGGCAGCATTAACGAGCAAAATCACAGCAAAAAACGCGGAATGGTTTTACCATTTGTACCCCTTTCAATCACATTTGATAATATAAGATATGCAGTTGATATGCCACAAGAAATGAAAGCACAAGGTGTAGCACAAGACCAGTTAGAACTATTAAAAGGCGTTAGTGGTGCGTTTAGGCCAGGGGTTCTCACAGCACTAATGGGGATTAGCGGAGCGGGTAAGACCACTTTAATGGATGTTTTAGCAGGAAGAAAAACAGGCGGTTATATTGATGGAAGAATAACTATTTCTGGGTACCCAAAAAAACAAGAAACGTTTGCTCGTATAGCTGGATATTGTGAGCAAACCGATATCCACTCGCCTCATGTTACTGTCTATGAATCCTTGCAATATTCTGCATGGCTCAGGTTACCTACAGAAGTTGATTCGGCAACCCGAGAGGTGAATATAATATTTATTAGTTCTTTTGCAAGAAATAACAACATACTTAAGGGGCTGTTTGTTTCACCTCTTAATGGTTCAGTTCAGTGCTTAATCATTCAGATTCAGCATTCAGAGCGTTTGTTTCATAAAAAAAGAGCCTCTGAATGGTTCAGTTAAGTGCTGAATGGTTCAGTTAAGTGCTGAATGGTTAAGAGATAGAAAAATGCTGAATGGAACTGAATGGAGCATATACCAACTTTACTCTCATCTGCATTTCTACCTTAACATCCCTCTCATTGATTGAGCCTCTTAATGGTTCAGACCTCTTAACCATTCAGCACTTATGCTTACAAGAAACCATCTTTTTGGGACAAAAGTGACAGTAAAATAGTAAACAGTTATTTATAGATGGTTTTTAAAAACTTATTATAGTCATGTTTAATTATATGTAGATGTTTGTTGAGGAGGTAATGGAGCTAGTGGAACTGGTTCCATTAAGGGAAGCACTTGTGGGCTTACCAGGAGTAAACGGGCTTTCAACCGAACAACGAAAGAGGCTCACAATAGCAGTCGAGCTTGTAGCTAACCCATCTATAATATTCATGGATGAGCCCACATCAGGACTTGATGCACGGGCTGCAGCCATAGTCATGAGAACGGTTAGGAACACGGTTGACACAGGAAGAACAGTGGTGTGTACCATACATCAGCCAAGCATTGACATATTTGATGCTTTTGACGAGGTATGCTTAACTATATCGATACAGAACTTTAAACTTTGTAGCAAGTTAGAAGGATGCTAATCAATATTATGTGACATACAGTTATTTCTTTTGAAAAGAGGAGGTGAGGAAATATATGTCGGTCCATTGGGTCGTCATTCTTCTGAGCTGATCAAGTACTTTGAGGTCAGTGTTATAAATCTAGAAAAGTATTCGATATGTCCATGAGTTTTGCATTTAAATATGAACATAAACTGATGTTTTTTCAATTAAGGCGATCGACGGAGTGAGTAAAATCAAAGATGGTTATAATCCTGCTACTTGGATGTTAGAGGTGACGTCTACAGGCCAGGAAACAACACTCGGCGTCAACTTTGCAGAAGTATACAAAAACTCAGAACTGTACAAGTATGGTTACTTCACTTCTACAAAAAAAAACTCATATTTAGAGGTGTCAAAAACTGTCGGTAACGGGTCAATATGGGTATTTTTAGACAGTAATTAAGTTTTACAAAACAGTCGGTAACGGGTCAATATGGGTAATTTAAGGAGTTTCACTTTGGGCATCTTTTGACCCATTCAACTTGTTTCTGTTATATTTTAACCCCCCCCCCCCCCCCACCCCAACAAAAAACCAGTATGCGCGTTCTAAATACCGATTTTCTGACACTCCAGGAGAAATAAAGACCTGATAGAAGAAAACAGTAAACCGATACCAGGTTCTTCAGATTTACACTTCAGCTCTCAATATTCACAATCCTTTTGGACACAATGCATGGCGTGTTTGTGGAAACAGAATTGGTCGTATTGGAGAAACCCGCCATACACTGCTGTAAGGTTCCTATTCACCACCGTTATAGCAGTGATGTTTGGCACGATCTTCTGGGACATGGGATCCAAAAGGTAAGCAGATAGAATTAACTAAAGAAAAATAAAACAAAAGATAAGTCACTAATCTGTTATTAAACTTGTTTCACTTCTTACAGAGAAAATAAACAAGATCTTTTTAATGCAATGGGTTCTATGTATGCTGCTATACTCTTTATCGGCGTACAAAACGCTACATCAGTTCAACCTGTTGTTTCTATAGAAAGAACAGTTTTTTACAGAGAAAGAGCAGCTGGTATGTACTCAGCATTGCCATATGCTTTTGGACAGGTACGAATAACAAAATAACAAATACCAATATTTGGTTTTTCAAAATATTATTAATCGTTTGATCGTTGACATATAACTGTCTTACACAGGTTATGATTGAGATACCATACATCTTTGTTCAGACCGTCGTGTATGGGATTATTGTATATGCAATGATCGGGTTCGAGTGGACGGCTGCCAAGCTCTTTTGGTATCTCTTTTTTATGTACTTCACATTCTTGTACTTCACATTTTATGGGATGATGACAGTTGCAGTAACGCCAAACCACAACTTTGCTGCTATAATTTCATCGGCATTTTACGCCATCTGGAATCTTTTTTCAGGGTTTATCGTTCCACGAACAGTAAGTTTTAATTTTCACTGTCCTGGTTATTAATAGTAAAAAGTCAAAAAACTTTTTCTTGAACCTTTTTTGAACCTTTTTTGTATATGATACACAGAGGATACCTGTATGGTGGAGATGGTATTATTACATATGTCCAATTGCTTGGACATTATATGGATTGGTTAGTTCGCAATTCGGCGATATAACAGACAGGCTTGATACTGGAGAAACAGTTGCAGAGTTTGTTAACAACTTTTATGGGTTCGAATACGATTCTATAAAGTACGTGGCGGTAATTGTTGTTGGATTTACTGTTTTATTTGCGTTCATATTCGCATATTCCATCAAGGCGTTTAACTTCCAAAGACGATAGTAAACAGATCGCGAAAGTTTGGAAGTAATGGCCAGGCAGTATGTATGTAAATCAAGAAACTTAGTTTTGTTTTTGAGCATGTTATTAGTTAGTTTATGTCATTAGTTGAGTTATGTGTGTTCAATATACATGTATTCAATAAATGTATTTATTCAGAACTAAAGGAGAATTTTTGAGCATTAATGTACAACAACAGACACAGATCTAATCAGTTTTCATTATGTCACAATAGTATAAACTGCAATGAATCAACATAAACAATGATATTACTCTCTACACTGGCCTATGCAAATTAGTATGATCAATATTTTGCAACTACGACAAGTTAGTATTGGAATATATTATTAGGGTTTGTTAGTATAAGCCTACGGGTCTAATTAGATTTATAGGGTTTTGTGTAAACTTTATATATATGAGTACAAACAAGTCACACCACTATTAGACTCTGTGTAATGGTTAACGTCCTTAAGGGGCGTTTTCCGCCATGTGGACGATGACTAGGCAAGGGGCGTTATATCAAAAAGTGACGTAATGGGATAATGCCCCTTAGTTATTACCAAGAGAGAGAAATGGAAGAGAGAGTGTGAGAGAAGTGGGTAGGAGAGAGAGGGGCAGGGGCGTTTTAAGGGAAACGCCCACGCCCATAACGCCCCCATAACGCCCCTGCGTAGTGGTGTGCGGGGCGTTATGGGGCGTTTTCTCACGGGCATAACGCCCACTACGCGCAGTCTTATATATGAGTACAAACAAGTCACACCAAATTAAGCATGGATGAATGTATGTTTGTGTTTAATATTTGGTTCCAAACCGTTTAAATCAATTAAAACCGAAGCTAAACCGAACCATTTAATTAAAACCAAATTGAAATATATATTTGGTTTTTGGTTTAGTTCAAACCGAAAACCGAATATATAATTTGGTTTGTGGTTTGGTTTAGGTTTCAAGATTTTGAATTTGGTTTGAACCGAATAAAACGAATTAAGTGATGACACTATTGTAATTTATATTTTATAGTTTGTCAATTCATTTATATCAATAACTAATGTCATATATAGATTATAAATCATTAATTTTACCTTAGATTTAACTTTATGATGATATCGTAAACTGATTCTTTTTATCCTTAAAATAAAACGTGGTTTATATATAAAAAAAGGAAAAATATAATTTTTTTTTTTTTTTTTGCTAATTTGGTTTGTTAGGTTCAATCCGAAAACCAATCCGAATTAGAAAGTGGTTTGTGATTTGGATTAGGTTTCCACAAATTAGGTTTGGTTCGGATTGTGGTTTCAACAAAATAAAATGTCAATCCGAAAAATCCGTACCGAAAAACCCGCAATCCAAACCGATAAACACCCGTAGTTCTCAGAGACATTTTCTTCTGGTTATGTTGGATCATTGGCCAACTAAAATCAGGTTTTAACAATATAAGAAATGGACGACTTGTTTAAATGACTTATAATACACAACTAATACAATTTGGCGCATACGACCTATGCCTCTCATAAACTGCCATCCGGGGCGGCTTTGACTCTTTGAGGGTGTGCAGCATGGGTGATCGTACAGGGCACTCGTTTGATGGGGGCACTAAATTTTTTTTAAAAAAAATTATATTATATAATTTTTTTTATAAAACTTATATTTAGTCAATAGTCATATAGCACATAAGCAAAGATTTAAAGCCCACACATAAAGGCTAAAGCTCACTAAAACTAATTCACTAAACATCTAAAAACTCACACAATCAAATGGATTATGGATTAATGAAGACTAGAAGCTCACTGCTCCCAAAAACTTAATCATCTGTGGACTGTTATTGTCAAAGTTGAACAAAGAAAGAGGCAAAGCAGCAGGTAGCTAGCAGCAGGTGGCGACTAGGAGTCTAGGACTAGTGACAATTTGGAGACAGGAGGTAATTGTTAGTGACAATCACGAATTCACAACGAGGTAATTGTTACTTGTTAGTTCAATAGTTTGTTCAATATATTGTTATTAACTGGTTTTGTACTTTAGATTTCTATTTTCTAGGGTTTATAAAAAATAGAAAGTAATTGAGTAAATGACTAATTGTTTAGAAGTTAGATAATTGGTTTATATAACTTAGTGCGTTGATGCTCGGACCTTTTTTCCCCCCGCACAGGACACCAAAATCCTATAACTGCCATAATACATTCCATGAATAGATATGTGCTCTCCATATTACAATCGCATATTTGTGCTCTTCCAACAGTTTAACATCTAAACATGCAGACTAGTTAAACTGGGCTATATCATACCGATCGAGGATACCACCGATAAGCGGTTCAACAGGTATAATTGGCTGGTTGTATTTAAAAAAGGGAAAATTCTCAAAATGTTCCTTTTGACCGTTGACTTCCCAAAATGTCTCTTTTGACTTCGCCATCCATAGGCGTCACGACTATAGTCGTTTTAGTCGACGCCTACGGATTCTAACAAATAACAAGCTTCCACGTGTCCAAAGTGGTGGACGCCTATGGGCTTTGTCGGAAAACGACTATGGGCGAACGCCTATGGGCTTTGTCGGAAAACGACTATGGGCGGACGCCTATGGGCTTTCTCGGGAATGGGCGGACGCCTATGGGCTTTGTCGGAAAACGACTATGGTCGTCCACCACTTTGGACACATGGAAGCTTGTTATTTGTTAGATTCCGTAGGCGTTGACTAAAACGACTATAGTCGTGACGCCTATGGATGACGAAGTCAAAGGGGACATTTTGGGAATTTTCCCTTTAAAAAATCATGTAAATCTATCTTTGTTTTATAATAACTTTCATAGCACATATAATATATAACTCTTAAGTCTCAATAATCTAAATATGGCCTTAAGCATCACAAGTAACTATTTTACTCTAAGCTTATTTTGCAAACTAGCTAACATATAAAGTAACATGGTATATATGATTCGCATGCATACATGAAACTAACTAGCTAGTTCTTAAACACAAGCTAGCTAGCATTTAATCACTAGCTAGCTCATAACACATGGTGATTTAGCTTCAATTCAACAAAATAAATTAACCATCTAATTAGTGTCTACTTTATATATGCTAATCTAACAAAACTCATCCATCATTAACACAAGTTTAACTCCTGGAAATACAGCCATGATCAAGTAAATGCATGCATGTAGGCCTATTAATTCGACCGATCGAGTCACATATAGTAAGTCATACATTAATATGCATGCATGTATTAAATCAATCAACCCATTATATTACCCATGCATGCACAAATCTCCTCCATGCATCTGCAACTGCACCTGCACTGAAAAAACCTTAAGAAGACAGTGCCTTGAGAAATAGAAACAACTCCTTTCCTTATCTTTCACTCCACCATATGCTTACTACACCTTAATTTCACCCTCTTAATTTCATGTGTCATAAAATCTATCTGACTTGAAGAACGGTCACAAATTAAAACGCCGAGTCCCAATGACTTAACTCCAGCTACTTCAATTCTCTGATTCAGCACATTTCTGAACTCCAAGTGTTAGTTATTAATGCAGCTTCTAGCAACGTACCCGGCCTATTTAAACTAAGAATATTCATTAGAATCTTGTTCAAAGATTCATCTTTTCATCGTTTTCTATATCTTTCCTTTCTGGGATTTTCTTTTCTTCCAAAATCTTGGCATATTCTGCGCTAAAAGATCCATCTTGATCACAAAAAGCGCGTCTTTGAAACGTTTGTTCTTGATGGGTTCGACTGGAAAAGATGAAGTTTTTACTAAAGTTGAAGGACCAATCATTGTAGGAGGTGGACCATCTGGTGTTGCAGTTGCTGCTTGCTTGAAACAACATGGCATCCCTTCACTTGTTCTTGAAAGAGATGATTGCATTGCATCTTTATGGCAACATAAAGCCTATGATAGTGTGAAGCTTCATCTCCCTAAGCATTTCTGTGAGCTTCCATTGTTAGGATACCCTAAAACCTACCCAAAATACCCCACAAAAGACGAGTTCATTGCGTATGTGACCGCCTATGCTGACCATTTTGGTGTTAAGCCAGTTTTTAACCAGAGGGTGGAGAGTGCTGGATATGAACCCGAGCGTGGGGTTTGGAGGGTGAAAACACAAGACACTGGGTATGAATCGCGGTGGCTGGTGGTGGCTACTGGCGAGAATGCTGAAGCATTGGTGCCAGAGATTATGGGGAGTGAAGTGTTTGAAGGGCAAGTTATGCATGCAAGTGAGTATAAGAATGGGAGTGTGTTTAAAGGGAAGAGGGTTGTGGTTATTGGGTGTGGGAATTCTGGCATGGAGATTAGCTTGGATCTTTGCAATCATGGCGCGGTTCCTTTTATAGTGATTCGAAATTCTGTAAGCTATTAATTATTACGAGTTCGATTACAGT
Organism: Tagetes erecta; assembly: GCA_030867185.1. Taxonomy (NCBI): domain Eukaryota; kingdom Viridiplantae; phylum Streptophyta; class Magnoliopsida; order Asterales; family Asteraceae; genus Tagetes; species Tagetes erecta. Next base: position 6,378,022 of record CM061488.1, on the reverse strand, counting down.
GTTAGAACTTTAAATAATAAATGGTCGATAAGGTTGTAGTCATATGACCTCACACCGTGCATGCACGCAGCATTTGTACTTATAACATGCATGCATGTATACTCTCATAAAATGTCAACTATATCCCCCAATAGTTTTTTTCTATATGTAACAAAAGTATGTTATGTGTAAAATCACTATTTTGTTGTAAGCATAACCTAGAAGCCAACTATCTTAATGTTATTTTTAGCAAAATAAATATATATATTTTATTTTTATTTGTAGTAATTTAATTATTTATTTATACAAATTTCAGGTTCATGTTGTACCTAAAGAGATGTTTGGATTGTCCACCTTTGGAATAGCCATGACACTTCTCAAATGGCTACCTATTAAATTGGTGGACAAGGTCATTTTATCTATGACTAACTATATTATTGGAGACACCGAAAAACTGGGCATTCGACGTCCGAAAACCGGCCCGATGGAGCTAAAAATGACGGCTGGAAGATCCCCAGTTATCGATGTTGGAGCGTTATCTAAAATGAAAACTGGTAACATCAAGGTATTTCATCAACACGTACATTTTTGTTATTGAAAATGAAAATTAAATTAATTATTTGTATATTATATATATGTTAATAATTTTGTTATATATATATATATATATATGTGTGTGTGTGTGTGTTGTAGGTTGTTGAACAGGGAGTGAGGGAAATAACTAAAAATGGTGTCATGTTCATGGATGGGCAAGAGCTTGAGTGTGATTGTATAGTGTTAGCAACTGGTTACAAGAGCAATGTGACTTCTTGGCTCAAGGTAAATTAAATGCATGCATGCATGTACTATATATCATGACACTTGGTATCTATATAATAAAAGTTTATTACTATTTACTAATAATAATATGGTCACATTATTTCATGAGGGAAACATCGATCATTTGTTTTCGTAAACAATAAACAAATTAATTATCACTATGTTTTAATTTGGTCATACATTTTTTAGTCGGGCCGGGTCTATATTTTTACCTTAGTATTTCATAACTAATTAAATTACTTACTTATAAACTATTATTTTTTTAATACGTAAGAAATAGATTTATAAGTCATATCCACGTACGTAAAATTAGTTGTTGAATACTAATGGAATGTCGCAGTGTCAAATAATCAAGCAACAAGAAAACATATGTAAACATTATTTTTTTTTTAAATGACGGTTGTGAAAAAAAAATCGATGTATTGTGACAGGGGCGGAGCCATGTGAAGGGCAGGGGTAGCTCGGGCTACGGCTGAAATTTCGTGACGAAGTGTAAAAAATATATATATTTTCCGGTTTTATGTATATATAAAATACCCCTAATTAAACAATAAAAAGGATACCCCTAAAAGAACAGAGGGGATAAATCTATTAGGTATTTTTATAATTTTATGGTGTTATTTTTATTATTGTATGAACGTTCGGAGAAATTTTTTTTTAGGATACCTCTAAATTTCGGGGCTGGCTCCGCTACTGTATTGTGATACAAGTAATAAACAAAAACTGTAACATATGTGCATTAGTATATTAATAATAATATTAATATACTCATAAACATGCATGAATTTATCCACATATGATATATTAGTTAGTAATAGTTATCTACCGACAGTTTTCATTTTTAAAACTCACAAATTAGCAATGTTTTGAAAATCGGACCGGACACTGAACCGGTATTATGATTTTACTGGTCGGACCGGTCTGACCGGGGTCGAACCGGGGTTGGACCGGGGTAGAGTAAAATATATACTTATCAAATTAATGTCATAAAAATTCTAATTTAAACACAACTTAAGTTCAATAATATTAAGTTTTACCAAAAACTAATAATTCAAACAAGTTTAACGCCAACAATCACCAAAAAATTATAATTTAAACAAATTTTAATTCCAAAATAAAACGAGTTCATCATCTTTATCACTTAAAACATTAATATATTAACCCTTCATTACAAGAAAACAAAAAAATAAATAGATTTAAACATAAAATCCAATAAAATCAAACAAAAAAAATATTTTTTTAATAAAAACCGGTTCAACCCCGGTTCAATTACGGTCCGGTTCCGGTCCGACCGGACCGGTTCGAGCGGTTCACAAACACCTATCAGACTGCGACCTATCGAACCGTGATTCCCCAAAAACACGGTCCGACCGCGGTTGGACCGGTCGGACCGGTCGGTTTAAAAACATTGCAAATTAGTTATATATATTTATACTTCGATCTTGAAAATATGTTATAATTAAATACGGGATATTTTTAACTATTTTTGTTTTGAAAATCAAAATTAAATAATTGCCACTTTTTATTTATATACTACTAATAGGGAAGGTCGGTGCTTTCCACCAGCCTCTCCCGTCCCACCATGCCGCGTTTTAACTTTTTCGTACTTTAACGTATTAACGGTTTTAATCCCCGATTTTTAACGCATTGACTGTTTTAGTCCACGACTTTTACTAATTGTCGTTTGAACTCCTGATGAGTTTTGACTTTGATCTCTTACTCCACTTTGACATATAGTACGACTTTTACTAATTGTCATTTTAGCCACTAATAAGTTTTCGACTTGGCTTTCTTACTCTCCTTTGACATATAGTACGACTTTCATCGTTTTTAACATGTAGCACATTACGTTTTTTCGTCGTGACGTACGAGGCATGAGACTTTTTTTTCAACACATATGACAAAGTCAAATACCTAAGACCCGACTGCATGACCCGACCGTTGCAACGCGCGACCTGATGTTAAATCTAGTTACTTAATTAATATTCATTTTGCAAACTAGCTTTAATGTATGTTTATTATTATGGTTTAATGAAAAAGAAAAGTAATGTTAGTTCTATAATTAAATAGTGTGCCATTCACAATCCATTTAATTAATTATCCTAACTTATGTGCATGGTCGAGTACGTAACCTAAATCTATACAAAAATAATGTTACAATACGTACGTATTACAAATACGCAAAAGCAACATATATCAATGCATTCAAATTTATTCATATTCAGCTCACTTAAATACACAAATCCTTATAAAATAACCAAACAAAATTGGTTCATCTTTTTTTCTCGTGTCATCGTATGTATCCCAGTTTCATCAGTACCAACTTCGATGACATCTTCCGTGACAAGCTAAATAGGTTTGATATCGGAAGCTTAAATAATTGTACTGTTTGCAAATATTATTGACGAATATATATAGTTTTTATTTTTATTTTATTTTTATGGATTTTTGTGTGATCCGTCCATAATCATCAACGGATCTAAGCCCGATGACATTCTGCCGGACAGTTTTTTAGTAGTGAAAGTTGTGAATTACTCGAAAAGTCGTCTTCATTATTTCTATTGATATTTCAATAATTATTTCAAACATACAACGTACTGAAACTATTTTATTCTATCTCTTATCGTATTTATCTTATAACTTAAAATCGAATCCCTACATACATTTCATTTTGTCATTTTAATTGCTATATTTAATTTTTTATATAGGGAAGTGACTTTTTTACGGACGACGGAATGCCAAAAACCTCATTTCCAAATAACTGGAAATGCGAAAACGGATTGTACGCAGTGGGGTTTACGAGACTTGGACTTCTTGGGGCTGCTTGTGATGCTTCTAAAGTTGCAAATGATATTGGCAATAAGTGGTAAGGAGCAAGCTGAAGTTAATCAGTAATCACTAGCTAGCGAAGGTAACATTAGTAGCAATAGTTAATATAAATTGTGATAAATAACTAAATAAGTGCTTGTGTGTAATGTTTATTGGTATAGTTAATCGTACCCGTACTCGTTTTAGAGTTTGTATCTAAACTTCCTATCAAAATGTAAGTTTATAATTATTGTTCACTTTGATGTTATTAAAGTTTTTTATCTTTTGTTGAGAAAGTAAATGTGATTTTTTTTTTGTTTGGAATTTCATTTATATGATTATTGTTAGGATCGAGTTACAAACCAAACATTTAGACGCTAGAAAATATAAAGTAACATTTGTCCCGATTCATATTTGATCCAAATTAAAACCCGAACCCAATCGGATATCAATGAAATTTTTCCGTCATATCATAAAATAAAAGTAATTATATCATATTGATTATAAATAATTACATTAAATTATATAATTAAATCATTAATTAAGTTGATCAAATAGTTTGGAGGCTTCGTGAACACAATTAACACTCTTATCCTGACTTTCTTATCATCCAAGCTTCATTATATAATCCCTAGGACATTGTGTTTTGGAAAACATAGATATAAAGGATAACAAGTAAGAAGCTCTTCATATTGGATTCTTAGTTTTGGCATAATGTGACTTTCAAGTGATTTTTTTGACAATCTTCTCCATTCTTGGGCTATCACTTTGGATCATTCAAAGCTCTTAGACATACTTGGTATTCTAGGGAGTTATTAGGTTCAGTCGGCGAATCAAACCGAGCCCAAACAAAGCAGGAACCACAAACAAATGTTTGAGAACGTAACTCTTGACCCGCACCAAGATCCAATATTTAAACTCAATTTTCGACACTGTGAATATTAGATTACTCTCTTCCATATGATAGTACTCTGAAAATTATGAGCGTAGAACCGCGCGGGAAACAGAGTTATAACGAAGCGGGAATCACGAAAACAAGTTTGGTGTTTGTTGTTAATTTACAAGACGTGATTTTCCTACATTGGAATCGCCCAACATCGCCCCAAAGCTAATTTTTTGCTCATTTTCACACCTATAAATACCCTTGCTTGGTTCCTTAAAGTCTATAACTCCTAGTTTGAGTCTAAACAAGTTAAATAGCCAAATTTTGATGGTTCTGCAAGTGCAATATATTTTTAGACGGTGTGCGTATTTTTTATTCTTTCAATGAGGAAGTGTTGCCCTACGAACTCGTATTGTTTGTAAAGCTTCTTCGAGGTAATCTTCATCTTTTTATTTCGTTAATCATTTATTTATCGTTTGCTTAGTTTTATTAGTTTAATTTAGGTTGTTAGTTAAAGATAATTGCCTTTAGGCTTGGTGTAGTCTTGTAGAGGTTCAATGAGCACAACCTATCATGTTCGTTATTTAGCTATGCCTTAAAACATTTACTCATCCTTGTTGTATTCGTTTGACTAGGTTGAGTCACACTTGTATTCAGATCATATACATATTCATTTGAGTTGTTGTCTGATCACATACGTTCAAATCTCAAAACATGTTGCATGATATGACCGTTCATCTTGATTCTTTTCTATCATACACTAGCTTGCTTGAGCACCATTGATGTGAGTATTCATAGCCCATTTCTCTTATAATTTTATGCTTTGGGGTGAAATCATGTGACATATCAAAACATGTTTTATCATTTTATTCATACTTATTCAGTTGATTCATTATATTCAATTCAATTCATGTATGTGTAATGTGTTATTACTTGCAAATATGTGTTTCATAGGTTGATAAACACTTATTCTCGTACAATCATCAATTTATTCAAACCAATGGTTATAATAATAGATCAATTTGGCCTAATAAGCCCACCCCATTTACATACATGCATGGTGATTATAACCGACATATGCTTTTGCTCATTACGGCTTAATCTGTGTGATTAAGTGGCTGCAATCATCTATGTTTGATTGTGCACTCGATTTATTTTATGTGATACACTTTTGCATGATATGTTTTAACATTACATGGAATTGAATCATATTACTCATTTTAATCATTATATATATGTATGCAAACCTGTGTTTACTCACAAGCTAATTCATTAGCTGAACCAATACTATTTTCACATGTTTTAAGAAAATGAAATTTAGATGACTTCTCAAGATGCTTCATATAGGACATGTTGGACCTAGATTAAATTTTTAATTAGTTATTGTGTTATGGTGTTAGTTGTTTGTTAGTTGAGATCAAATCATGTAACAACTTAACTTGTATTTAATGTTATTTGAATCATTTTAGTATCATAAGCTATGAACAATATATCTAATCACGTACGTCCGTCCTGAGGTTTCCGTCATCAATCAGGGTGTAATAATTGATAAAAACAAAGTCTTTAAAACATCTAAGGTTATAAGTTCAAGTCTCATTAAAAAAATTGATCGTTAAAAAAATCAAAACATAAAGTGAGCTCAAATCGAGGCCCAAGCCGTATGTCTAGTCTTTTTGTTTTTGTCTCGTAATTTTTTTACGGCAAACTAATACAATGTTGGATATTCCTTACATAAACCACACTTGAGAAAACAATAATTTTAATATTTGAAAATTTTAAAGCAAGAAGTCAAATCAATATATTGGTAAGGATGTCCAAATTTCACCAAACAAAACAAGTTTGTCCACAAGTACCTGCTTTGTTTTTTTTCAAAAGGAATCTTAAAAAATTATGTAATTTCTATTATTTAAGTCATGGTTTTGACACTCAAGCATCATGTTGATAGTAGGTTAGAACATGTGTGTTAGTGTCTAATACACAAGTTAAATGATAAGAGGGATTAAATTCATAAAATACTAACATCAGGACTAAAATTAAATATTGCTATAATCAATAGAAGACTCTATATTAAGTTGAGACTTGAGAACTATTAAAAAGTAAATGTAGGGGTGTAAACGAGCCGAGCTACTCGCGAGCTACTCGAGATCGGATCGATAAAAAGCTCGAACGAGCCGAGCTTTTTCGAGCTCGAGCCCGGGCCTAAGAAAAAAGCTCATTAAGCTATCGAGCCCGAGCTCGAGCTTTACACCTCGAGCTCGAGCCGGCTCGCGAGCCTTATCGAGCTTTTCATTTATATGTTTTTTTATTTATTTTATAAATATATATTATTATTATTAGTTAAAATATGTATAAATTATGATTAAAAATATATAATATGTATTTTGTTATGTATAAAATATATATAATTAAAAGTTTATATAAAATTAAATATAAAAAATTAAAAAATATATATAAAATTAAATATAAATATTTAAAATTAAAATAATAAATCATCAAACGAGTTGAGCCCGAGCCGAGCTCGAGCTTGAGAAGTTTGTGACGAGCTCGAGCTCGAGCTCGAGCTTTGAAATTAAAACTTGAATCGAGCCGAGCTCGAGCTCGAGCCTCGTTAAACTTAAACGAGCCGAGCTCGAGCCTAGACGAGCTCGGGCTCGGCTCGGCTCGTTTACACCCCTAGATAGCATAGAATTTAAAAAAAAAGTAAAATTGAAACTTTAAATATATAAATCTTTAAACATTTCTATCTTTTGCATGAGTGGAGTTATACTACAAAGTCTAATTTTCCTAGAAAGTCTAAGAAGCCATGAGATGATGACATGTGGCACTCTCTTAAAATTAGAAGGAATGGTAAAGATGGTAATGTCTCTATATTTTAAGTTTCACCCCATTTTTTTAAACGTCCATAACTTTTACATACGATATTATTTTTAAAAAAAAATTTTTAAATTGGAGAAAGTGAAAACGATGTTGTTATGTACCTAAATTACCTGAGAAACCATATATCAAAACAACGTAGTTTTGATAAACTAACTTATATCTCTTTTCTATTTTAATTGAAAACAAAAGTTTTCCGCCATTGATTTCGATGACGCCATCACAAAAAACAACAGTGTCATGCCACAATTCCAATTTTTTTAATTTCTCATATGATCGTATTGACATTGCTAACAATTACTTAGTCCATGTTATGTGATGGGGTATGAATATATGCAACATGGGCATGTCACAATGTCAATTATATGAGCCATGATATATTAATCTGTTAGTTAGAATTGAGAAGCCAAATTGAGGTACGATATGTTTTTAGAGGGCATGTAGTCTTTTACTAAAACGAATAACGATTATTGAGTAATGAAATAGAAGTATTACGATTTAAGAGGATAAGAATGAACCGTTCATTAAATTGAATAAAGATTAATGAGTTAGGTTTTCCAATAAGAAAAGTTCTAAGTTATTATCAAAGCTACATAGTTTTAATGGTTTTATGTGTAACTTAGGTGCATAAGAGCACCGTATTCACTATCCTATTTTAACTTTTATAGTACTATATATATGCAGTATCGTATACTATATATGTCATATCCTACTATTGCATATATGCAGTATTGATATATGGTTATCTTCTAATTTGAATTTCAGGTTTATTTTATTTTGTTATGGTATTTATTGTTTGTTTGTTAGTTTTTTTTTGTTTGGATCAAAATGAACATATGTGTGATTAATAGAAGAAACGACAATTTACAATATGGTGGCTGGTAAACGGGCAACAAGTTGCGCCGTAACCCTCTTTTGAATAGCAAAGTCAATCCTACTAAAAATAAAGTTTTGGGTCTTAGCCGACGAGGAATTGCTATGCACGACCCGCTTGACCCTGTTCAGAAATTCCACGGCCTCCGGGGCTAGAAAACCAAAAGTATCGAAAGCGAAAGGGATAAACACGTGTTGATTCTCTAGGCATGCTTTCTCGTGTTTACCCACTTTGGCTGATTCCGCCTTCAACGCTGCTTGACCCGCAACAACCCCATTCTCTCTAAGCCCAACAATAGGGGACACTAAGTTTAGATCTACTATAAATATTGGTTTTGTTTTTGTTTTCATTTGCAATATGTTTTTGTTAAATATGGAATATAAAAAACTTTTTTATTGGTCCTTTGAGATCATATGTAAACTTTAAATAATTATTAGACTTTTGAGCCATTTGCTTGCTTTCAAAAATGTATCAAGCACCATAATACTACATATATGTAGGGATGACAATCAAACCCGAACCCGATGGGGAAACCCGAAACCCGAGACATTTGGGACGGGTACGGGGACGGGTAAACGGGTATGGGGTCGGGTATGGGATTAAAAACAAAAAATTTCACGGGTATGGGACGGGTATGAGATTGTCTCGTATACCCGTTTACCCAACCCGATTACCCGATTAGTCATACCCGTTAACATACCCGAAAATAATTTAATATTTTTTATTTATATACTGTGTTTGCTTAATTGTTTATTTTATTTTATGTTAGTTAAATATACTGTTAACTAAAATATATATTATGTATCTTGTTTTATAATTTTAATTTCTTTATTATTCACGGTATTATTAAATATGATACAACGACAATTTGAAGTGTCTTTCATTTTGATATTATGATGTATTTTATATGCCCGACGGGTAACTTTTATGTTATTAATGTGTATACCCGATTACCCGCGGGTATGCCCGATACCCGACGGGTAAATACCCGACATATACCCGACGGGTATGGGGGCGGGTATGGGACACCCATTTCTAAGCGGGTACGGGATTACATATACCCGCCCCGTTTCCATCCCTACATATATGTAGTATCGAGAAAATCAAAACGTGATTTTTTAAATTTTTTAATATACATAACGTATGAAAAAGTTATTGACGTTTAAAGAAAATATAATCAAATACAATACTACATATGAAAAAAAATGGATGATAAAGAAATTCTTGATTTAATGGTCTGATTTTTTTAAAACAATAATGCAAAAATAGAAATAGTTAAAGATTTATGTATTTTACCCACACTCTTTAAAGTTTCATCCCTTTCATTTTTTATAGTTCTCAACTTAAATTGAGTTTTTTTTTAGCCTTACCCATAACGAGTATTTGTTATTTATTAGATATATATATACATAAAGAAAACCTATGAATAAAAAATAAATAAATAATTAGTTGCACTTGAATTAATAATACTAAATTAATATACAAATTGGATGGGTAAAATGGTCAATACCCATCTCCTTAATGTTGAAAAAAGTACAAACTATTGAAGTATAAGGTAAAATGTATTACCACATAAAGCTTCTATGTACAATATAACTAATGAGACTAAAATCCAGCTCATATATTCTTTGGTTAAACATTTTCGACGATAGTAATCAATAACCAAAACATGATATAAACGCGTTAAACTTTAATGCGCGTTAAACTTTTTATATTATAAGATTTTGTTGGAAATAAGTTCACTTTTATTAAAATAATTAACTGAATATTATAACGATGCTCTCGTTATACATGGGAAATTCACTAGTACGTATTTCCGTGTACAAAACCAAATTAGAAATACATGTAAAGAACAATTTACAAATGATACAAACCGTACTGCTTAGTAAAACTTCAATGAGATAGCAACATACATGACGGTAACAACAACGAGATTGATGATCCTGCAAAATAGATATTAGAAAGAAAGATTCGGGCTTGTGTTTGACACAATTCCCTTAAACAGATTCGTTGTCTATTCCCAGCGTACACCGGACGAAAGCAGCGTACTGTCGGACTTGATCACTTGCCTGAAAAGAAACCGAAGAAGATGATGCAAATGAGATGATCGATATTATGTGTCTTGCTCTTGCGTTTTTGATGTGTTATGAACTCTCCATGTTTCTTCGGTTTTTGGTATTGATCCAAACACAACTTGTGTTGCCATATTTTGGTTGTTATCTTTATGATAAGCAATGCAAGAGTCTTGCAATTCATGACAATTGAATTGTCATAAAACCTAGCAACTTAAAGGTTGGTCATCTAACAATCTCTTCTAGATGTCTTAAAACCGGGTCGGGTTACAGAAACGCAACCTCGAGTTTTCGGACATGCATTCGGGTTACCAACCGACAACTTGAGAGTTGACATCTCATTTACACAAAATATCCAACAATCCCCCACATAAATAGAGGTCGATCTCAAATACAAATATCATTCCGATTAAATTTCGGTAGTTGAATCTTGCATACGATAGGTAAGTGTTACCCTTTGAACCTTCGCTCATGAAACGCGCTTAGTCTACTGGCTCTGAGTAGAACGCGATGTCTTTTAACTCATCTGCCGTTTATGTAGGCGACAATACGCTTCACACAAGACTCTCCCTGACAAAGTCAAGTCCTTATAGTTATGTTCGTTATGGTCATGAACATTTTCCTGGTTCTGCGAGAGCTCTAGGAATTATGCCCTCTAATTCCATTCGAAGTGACCTCACTTCTCTATAACATAGGTGATTCATCACACGTGACTACATTAGTCGAATCATTAAAAGCCATAGGCTTAGCCGCGTACCTGTCACTTTTAGGAATGTACTAGGAAGATTACTAAATCATTGTAGTAGACTCCCTTTTAAAAGACGTGGACGTTTTATCAGTTAACTCTTCTTTCTTAGTTAACCCCCCACAGTGACCTTACCAGTTCATACGAGTAGGTTTTCCTATTAAACTCGGATCTTGGGATCTCCAGTCAACTGAGTTAGGTTTCCTTCATATAAACTTAGCTTTTCACGGGCTTTAGTCTCATTCCACAACTCAATCTCATATTAACCCTTAGTTTCTTGGATCCAAGATATTTTATTTGACTTCCTCAAGTCACAATAGTTTACAATCAAGATTGGTTGTCCGTCTGTAGTTTAACTCTTAAGTTACCCTTGCATATTGTCACTTTTAAAGACTATAACTTTAGGCCGTTAGTTTTAATCTTTGGTTTTGAAAATACAATATGCAATTTAAATGAACACCAATATGCAATTTAAGTGAATACATCTTCACTAAACCAATATGCAATTTCAGTGACCACCAATATGCAATTTAAGTAAATTGATCTTCACTATATGCCTTTGGTCACTAGATCATTAACTAATCAACTGACATTCACATTGCAATATTAACTTGGATTATAAAATCCATATTGCTAAACATTCCACATTCTTATATCAAATGCAAGTAACCCCCACATTTAAGTGGTATTGAATAACATCAACCAACTTTCAGATCAATTACCATTTTCACATATCCTGAAAGGATTATTTCTTAAATGGCTTCTCCCCCACATTTCTTGTCATTTGATTAAGTTTTGTGACTTTACTTATGACACCAAGCTGACAATCATGACTTGATTAAGACCATGTCATTGTATCACTAAGTTCATGAATGCTTAATTACTAACAACAAAGCTTAGATGGGCTTTTGAGTTAACTATAGCAACACATGCCCTAGTCATGAACTTTATAATTGGGCCGTAATTTTTTCATTAACCGTCTGAAACTTAAATCTAAGTTTCTCATCTAGGATAAACCTAGAGACTTGAGTTCTCCTCAAGTTATATCATTTCCTTATATTGAATGAAAGTCATCATTTGATTTGTTTACACAACTAATTCTTGTGATATGTATGTGAATGTTTCACATTAATTAGTCTCCATAGAGCACCATAATTAATTAGTATTAGTCTAGCATGCTTTAGACTATAATACTCTAGCATGTGAACAGAAGATGCATCATTCTGATTTTTCACAGCCCTAAGAACAAACATCATATACATTCCAACAAGAGTTTCATTTCACGGTTTAGACAAATCATCATCTCAAATCTGCAGTATTTGAGAATGTCTCAACTCAAACATACAAAACTTCATCATTCATTTAGGAATATGACATCTATGCGCTTGATATCTAGCGCTTCACTACTGACTCATAAAGATTTTAACAAAGTCTTATTTAGAGTCGCCTTGGCAAATAACTTATCATCATACTAGACTGATAACCATAACTTGGAATTCACAGGTTCTCATACGCGATATTCATTGTTGATTTGAAAATATATATACTTAGTATATTATTCATCATGAAGATCACATCTTCTACATAGTTAAATCAACATTGAAGATAGTAGACGCATCTACATGTACTTTATTTCTCATGATAAATCACGTATTACATGTCACTCATGGGCCCGTTTCAATTTATGACAACAAATATATATATATATATATCATGCGTTACAATTTACACCAAGTAAATTTCCACGATAAAATATATGTCTTCATATTTGATATCTCACTTATGACTACATCATTAGTCATGATAACAACTCACATGTTGCAGTTGTGCTTCTTGCACTATCCATTTAAAAGGACATCAACTTATTATGCATGTCACACGTGTTTCGATTTACTTCATTGTATTAACTGCATGTGTTATCCTAAGATATTGAACACATCAATTATACAACATCGAAAATACTTAATCCAAATAGGACTTTATCCATCATAATTTAATTGGATATACAAATGATTTCTAACAAATAAAATCATATTGTGTTACAATCTTCAACACTTTCATCATCTTATATGACGATCACCTTTAGTGACATAAAGTCCATTATAGTTAGTCAATAAATCTCATCGACTATGATTCCAATAGTACGGGAGCTGTTAGAATGACTATCGATGACAAACAATGATCTGTGTCATTTAGTACATACTTGGAATAACTCCAATTGTATATTTATTTGTATTTTCTAGAGGTACTCCCTCAGTAAAATCTCATGTCATCATATCCTCGTTTCATTTTTTGAAACTATACTCTTGAACAGTCACTCACTGTCCAGATTATATGTTGTGTAAATCTTTACTAGTCTCAAGTAACAGTATTCGAACGATACAAAATATGTATAACAACAACCAAGTTGTTTAAGATTGCTTATTTCAAAACACAAATTGTGTTAATAATTTATACAAAAATGTTTTTATAATATAATCCAAAACATTTTCCTTCTAAGGTTTGCAAAATATATAATTACAAAGCCTAGACAACTTTTATTTATCATTTGATTCCAAAAATCAAGGTGTCAAAGTCCAACCTTATATATATATATATATATATATTCAACTTTCCACAAGCTAATGGTTTAACATATTGATTTAAAGTTATACGTTTACACAAAACGTAATAACAACTTGAGATTATGACATTATTTCTAACCCTCATGTTAGAAATGCAATGTTTGCACAAACATCTTCCAAATATGTAATTATTTTATAAACATAATTATCTCACAATATTGAACCAAATGTTTACATAAAACATTTATAACCATATTAGTTCAATCATATCTAACACTCTTGTTAGATAATCAAACAAGATCTAACGAGCACGTTAGAAACTACACGTTTACATAAAACGTATGATGAATATCAATAAATGTAGTCTAACACATTTATTAAATAATAACGATTACATAATCGTTTAATATATGTTAATAATGGCAACAAACCGTTTCTAACACACATGTTAGAAGATAAACAATTAAAAAAACTGTTAAACTTTCCGATTTATATAATAAAAACCACCTCTCACATATCAATTGCTCAAATCATTATTCATTGCATCATAACCATTAAAACCCATTATAATTAAATGGTTATAGACATGAACCATCTCTTACATGTTAATTGCTTAAATCATTATTCATGATATTCATAACCATTAAAACTCATTATATTTATATGGTTATAAAAACATGAACCATCTCTTCATACTAATGACTCAAATTATTATTCATGTCATTCATAACTATTAAAAGTCATAATTTCTAAATGGTTATAGAAATACGAACCATCTCTAACATACATGCTAGATGGTTGGACTTTTACACATAACATTATTTATAAAACACACATTGTTTTATATAATTAGTAATCACTAAAACGTTTGTTAGGTAAGAAAAGACGTTTACACAAAACGTTCTTAACCATTACCAAAAGAATATCCAATATTCATGCTAGATAATTAATCGGGTTCTAACGCACACATTAGAAAATTAGACGTTTTACCAAAACGCCATTGTCACGCGGTTTATACACTAAACCAATTCCAACACTCTTGTTAGAAAACTAAACGTTTACCAAGACGTTTTTGTCGTATGGTTTATTAACCAAATCAATTCTAACACTCTTGTTAGAAAACTAAACGTTTACCGAAACGTTTTTGTCGTATGGTTTATCCACTAAACCAATTCTAACACTCTTGTTAGAAAATAGACAATTAGCAACCATTTTAAATTCAAGCTAATTGAATTGAACCATTTGAATTGTACCATCAAAGTTTGGATTTAAGATTGTACTCCAATCTATATAGAATCCAAACACAAAATTTGTACTAACACACATCATTTCCACAATAAATATATTTAAAGGATTTAAATTAAAATCTCAAATAGTTTTATATTTCATTCTTTTGTGAACTCAAATTCTTGATAAATGTTTTAAATCTGTATCAAACAATTTTCATAAAATTCTGTTTAAGTTTGTTGGAAATAAGTTCACTTTTATTAAAATAATTAACTGAATATTATAACGATGCTCTCGTTATACATGGGAAATTCACTAGTACGTATTTTCGTGTACAAAACCAAATTAGAAATACATGTAAAGAACAATTTACAAATGATACAAACCGTACTGGTTAGTAAAACTTCAATGAGATAGCAACGTACATGACGGTAACAACAACGAGATTGATGATCCTGCAAAACAGATATTAGAAAGAAAGATCTGGGCTTGTGTTTGACACAATTCCCTTAAATAGATTCGTCGTCTGTTTCCAGGGTACACCGGACGAAGCAGCGTACTGCCGGACTTGATCACTTGCCTGAAAAGAAACCGAAGAAGATGATGCAAATGAGATGATCGATATTATGTGTCTTGCTCTTGCGTTTTTGATGTGTTATGAACTCTCCATGTTTCTTCGGTTTTTAGTGTTGATCCAAACACAACTTGTGTTGCCATGTTTTAGTTGTTATCTTTATGATAAGCAATGCAAGAGTCTTGCAATTCATGACAATTGAATTGTCATAAAACCTAGCAACTTAAAGGTTGGTCATCCTAACAATCTCTTCTAGATGTCTTAAAACCGGGTCGGGTTACAGAAACGCAACCTCGAGTTTTCGGACATGCATTCGGGTTACCAACCGACAACTTCAGAGTTGACCTCTCATTTACACAAAATATCCAACAAATTCGACTATTGGAAGAGATTTTAACTTTCTTTACGAATTTGATCATCAAGTCGATTAGATGTATACGTGCATTCATATATCACGACAGAATTGATAAACTAACATAATAGGAAATCGCATTGTAAATTGTTGACGCTGCAGCATTGTGCGGGTTTCCTGCTAGTATTAAACATAGTTGTAAAAAAGAAAAGTAAATCACGAATTGATAAGTATGTTTATATACCTTCTATTTTTTTAGGTCTGTGGCAATTTTAGGACCAAGCCACGTGTTGTAATTGGTCCATGTGTGTATTTTTCTATTTTTTTTTATGAAACTTGATTATGAATGTATATATGTTGATGTGAGATTTAAACAAAAAAGTAAGAGTGGTGTAGTTGGTTCGACACCTTTGTTAAACTCATATTCTTTACGGAGGATAGGGGTTTGAGTTTTGCTTCTACAAAATAAATTTTTTTAACTTCTATACTTTTGGCCACTATAATTCAACTTTAACATATATATTACTTTGGCTCTTTGAATTTAATGTCTAAGTTTAGATGTGTAGCGTCTTTTGTATCTGATACATTATGAATTTACACCGTACTGCGTGAGAAATGAAATTTTCTTTATCAATGCATATGACGAGGTGACAAACATGAGACCCGAGCGCTACAACACACAGCCTGACACTTAAATCTAGTTAAACATGTATTTTAAATTAGGTTTATTGGATTTAAACACCCCCAACTATTGGTCATTGGCAGTTGTCACCTCCAAATATCACTTTGGCCAATAACACTCCCAACTAAACAATTTGGTGTCCGTATCACCAAAAGTTAACCAAATCACTAACGCCGTTATGTTTTGCTGACGTGGCACGGTGACGTGTCCTATCTCTCCTTACGTGACACGGTGATGGCGGCCAATGATCAATAGTTAAGGGTGTTTAAATCCAATAAGGCAATAACCCCTTATTTATCTATATTTAACTAGGAATTGACCTGTGTCACGTGATGCGACGACCGGGTTTTAGTTGGTGCATATGTCGTGTCATATTTGTGACTTCGTTACATGCGTTACATTATTGATTATCTCATGCACGTTCTGGTGTAGTATAATGCCTCGTACCTTGCAATGTAATGTGTCAAAGTAATTAAACGCCTCCATCACCAGCAAGAACAAAAAGCGAGAAAGGGGGTCGCCCTGTCTCGATCCTCTTTTCAAGTGAACTTCCGAGTAAGCGACCTATTTAATAAAATTGATGACTGGGCAGAATTAAGACAACATTTAATCCATAAACACCATAAAGGCGGAAATTTATTTATACCATTATATTGTACAAAACAAAATCCTAGTTAACAGTGTCATATTGGATCAAGTGGTCATGATGTGCATTGAACATCTACACGAGGGCCGGATATTTTTGTTTTTTCTTCTTTTTAAACTTTTTTTCTTTGTATATTCTTTTGTTTTAGTTAGTTTTTTTAATTACTTTGACGGCATTACGTTGCAAGGTACAAGACATAATATTACACCAGAACGTGCAAGAGATAATCAATAACATAACACATGTAATGAAGTCACAAATATGACACGACATATGCACCAACTAAAACCCGGTCGCCGCATCACGTGACACATGTCAATTCTTAGTTAAATATAGATAAATAATGGGTTATTGCCTTATTGGATTTAAACACCCTTAACTATTGATCATTGGCTGACATCACCGTGCCACGTAAGGAGAGATAGGACACGTCACCGTGCCACGTCAGCAAAGCTTAACGGCGTTAGTGATTTGGTTAACTTTTGGTGATACAGACACCAAAGTATTTAGTTGGGAGTGTTATTGGCCAAAGTGATACTTGAAGGTGACAACGGCCAATGACCAATAGTTGGGAGTGTTTAAATCCAATAACCCTTTAAATTATCAATTCGAATGTTTTTATTAGTATACAAGTTATAAATTAAATGCCCGATCAACATAAATATTTTTAAACCAAATTAATAAAATATTTTGTAAAGAAGTAATTAATCTAGTAAATAGTGTGAAAGTAACAAAATTAAAATTTTGAAACAACTAAAACATGACTAAAATTTGAATTTATTAATGAGATATTGAATTTTAATAATTTGAACTTTTGTATATTGTCCGATATTAATTTTAACTTAAAAAATTCTTTGTAGCAACCGCAACTTGTAACTTATTTTCCTATAATGATCCGCCGTTAAAGTAAAATTAACATCGTTAATTTTTTTTAAGTTTTAGACCGATGTGTTTAAGGCTTTTGATCGGGAAAAGGATACGAGTCTATTGAAGTAAAACTTACATTGAGTCCGTGCTCTAAACGAAGAAATTTTACCATCCACTTTAAGCACTGTTAGGTTTAAATACCCGATTGAAGATCATTTGGTCGTTTGGAGCATCGTCTCAAGGTAATTTTTACACTAATAGACTCATATCGTCCTCATAGTCAAAAGCCTTAAAACATCGGTTAGAAACTCAAAAAAGATTACGGCGTTAAGTTAACTTTAACGGCGAATCATTATTAAAAGATAAGTTACAAGTTGGATTACTAGATGGAATCTTTTAAGTTGAAATTAATATTTGCCAATATACAAAAGTTTGAATTATTAAAATAAATATCGCTTCTTTATTAAATTAAAAAGTCTAGAAATTTGACAATTAGCAATGGGATGCTACAAACATTTTAATTAGTATATACTAGTTTAGTGCCCGTGCTACGCTCAGGAACATGAAATTCAAGCGATGCTTTTAAGGATATTCATGAATGTTACAATCAGTTTTGAGACAAAACCGTGGTAAACCGGAACACGGGATATATTTTTAAAAATCAGACTTTTAGTATAACAATATTATACTTAAATTTACTACACCATAAAATGCTCAGTTTTATGGTGTAGTTTATTTTTTTTAAAAATCGTATAAAAATGTTATGTATATTTATAAAACACTGAGGTCTTTAATTGTATGTTATTATTAACTTTATCCATAAGTTTCATTTTCAAACCCTTGTAGTAGAGAGTTAAAAATATAAATACTCTTAAATTTGTAGAGAGTTAAAAATATAAATACTCTTAAATTTGTCAGAATTCTCCAAAATATTAGGGTATCAAAAATGTAATTAGTTTTATTACCCGTGCTATGCTCGGGAACCTAATATCCAGATGATTAATTTTAATGATATTCTTGTGGCATGGAAGGTTCCAATCAATTTTTAGACAAAACCGTTATAAAACTGGAACATAAGAATTATTTAAAAACTTTTTTTTAATATAGCAATATTATACTCAAATCAAAGAGAATTAAATGCTCGGTTTTATGGTGTAAATTTTTTAAAAAGAATAATATCGTATAAAAGTTTATGGATGGTTAAAAGATATTAAAGTATTTATTTATAACATATTACTAATTTATTCTTAAGTTTCATTTATATACCTTATTAAATACTCTTAAATTTGTCAAAATTCTCCAAAATATTAGGGTATCAAAAATGTAATTAGTTTTATTACCCGTGCTATGCTCGGGAACCTAATATCCAGATGATTAATTTTAATGATATTCTTGTGGCATGGAAGGTTCCAATCAATTTTTAGACAAAACCGTTATAAAACTGGAACATAAGAATTATTTAAAAACTTTTTTTTAATATAGCAATATTATACTCAAATCAAAGAGAATTAAATGCTCGGTTTTATGGTGTAAATTTTTTAAAAAGAATAATATCGTATAAAAGTTTATGGATGGTTAAAAGATATTAAAGTATTTATTTATAACATATTACTAATTTATTCTTAAGTTTCATTTATATACCTTATTAAATATAAACAGAATCATGCACACCCTAGTAAAAAAAGGTTAAAAATGTAATTATTCTTTAGTTTTATAGGATCTCCTAAATATTAGGAATTTCAAAATGTAATTCGTTTTATTATAATACTAGGTTTAACACCCGTGTGTTACACACGGGTTAAATAATAATATTTATAAAATCATAATCATTTTGTTTAAAAATTTGTAATTATTTAATATTTAAAGATATTTTGTTTCATCAACTCATGCATGGTATTTTATATCTTCCCTCTAAAACTTCCTTTTATAAAAAATTCCCCCCAAAAGTTGCCCCCCTAAAACCTTGAATTATTATATAGATATTATTATAGATTATATATACATATTTTAATTATAAAATTATTATTATGAAATAAACTCTCAAATAATACCAAGTAATCAAATCAATCTTAAATTGTTGACACATAAGCAAAATTCATTTTCCTATATTATATAGAAGATACAAACATTTTAATTAGTATATATAAAGATAAATGAATGTTATGAGAATATCGATCTATAAATGTTACAAATGAAATCGATCGTTCTAAAACCTGTAACCATTGGCAATGAAAGACCATAGGTGGTACCATACGTCCCAATTAGAAAGTTTTTTCCTTTGTTTATACAAGCTATATACGTCGGGGTCGATCTAGTGCTTTAGGAGTGGGTTCACACGAACCTATCATGTTTTGAATTTCAATAGAAATCACACACACGTGTATATATATATATATATATATAATAGTTTGAATCCATATAAATATATTATAAGAAGTGATCATTGATAATTAGGATTATATCCTTTTATAATGTTCAAGTCCCTTTATTGTTATTATTTTAGTTTTTTTATTCAAACCTAAATAATATGAATTTAGTGAACCCAATAAAAAATCTGCCACTATATATACGTCTATCACAATTTGTTTTGCAAACGGTGTCTATAGAATATAATATTTTACGAAAAAATATCATCTTTATTTTTGTAAACTCCAACATTTCTTTAACATGAAACATGTCATGAAATAAAAGAGCAAAAAGGTGGTGCAAACTGCAAAGGTCCACAAAAGTTTAAAGACACATGCAAAAGATGTTTGATGTTTCGTCAATATTTGATGGCGAGGATAGAAAAAAATAAAACAAATTGTCAAGAAACCCAAAATAGCAACTTGTATAAAAATAAAAACTTGTTTTTCTTTGAAGTGTTAATATTATTATACTAGATTATTACCCGTGTGTTACACAGGTGATTCATTAAAATATTAAATTAATAAAAGAATTGAGTTGTGAACATGTAATTATAAAGAAAAACACATATAATATTATAATTTAAGTTACCAGTAACAAATATTAAACTGTTTGTGTGTTTTCCGTATTTGTCTAATATATTTCTACACTATGTCTTGTTTTTCACACAAGTGTGTGAAAACACAAGTTCTCTCAAACACTTTAAAACATGTTTAGCATTATAGCTTCAAAATTCAAAATCCAGCTGGTATATCTTATTTAATACTTATATACAACCATATAGCATAAAAACACGATGAAACAACAAACATATTGTAGAAGCATGTATGAGATTACATTTTAGGGGATTCAGATGTTACTAATGAAGTTTTGTTATATTAATATATGATTAAACTATGTATAATTAAAACTTTAAGTTATGATAGAGTATAAAACAATTACTACGATAAGTAAAAATCTAACCTGATAATAATTTTACAAAAAAACTATTTAAAATCAGATTGTTTCGTGATTCTCTTTTATTTACAAATAAAATTTTGTATAGTTCCTAAACCAAAAAAATCAGAATATCTTTAGTATCAATTTCTTACCATAAATATTGTAGAAAAATTTGGGCGGGAAAAACTATCCATAACATGTCTCAACTATATTTAATACCCGTGTGTTACACACGGGTTAAATAGTAATATTTATAAAGAAATTATAATCATTATATTTAACAATTTGTAAATATATAACATTTAAGGAGTTGGCTCAATCAATTTGCATGGTGAAAAATTTAGCTAAATTTTACCTCCCAAACTTCCTATTATAGAAAAAAAATCCCTCCAAAAATTGCCCCCTAAAAGTTTGATTTATTAGATAGATACATGACACGTGGAACCAAAAACCTTCTTTTATTAATATGTATAGATTATACTTAATTAAATTTAAGTTCGCACCAATCCCTAATCAAGCTAGATGAACATGCATTTAATTTAGAATTAACTTATAACTATAAATTTAAAATTTATAGAAAGTCTAATAAGACATATGAGCCACTGAATATAACATTAAACGAATTTTAATGGCCTAAAAACACAAGGTGACATAATTATAAATAGTTTAAACTTTAAATGGTAGGTCAATGGTATATTATTAGTCTTTGTCATATTTTCAAATTCCACCCCCTTTTTAAAATTCCATAATTTTTACAAGCGACATTATTTTTTGATAAAAATTACACCAAAAAACGAGTGTTTTATCTTCAAAACATATAATATTGATGAACATAGAACAAATTTTTTTTTTCACGTTTCAACTCATTGTGTTATTTTGTCAGGTCATTGTGTTATATTATATTATTATGTCATTGTGCTGTATTATAACTTATTTTAATACAATTAAAACATACACAATAACACAATATGTCAAGTATTATAACTTGTTTTCATTGTTGACATAGTTACATGGCATAACATAACATCTCAAATCCATTATTTTTTTTGTGTAACATCTAAAATAACACAATGACCTGAAAAATAACACAATGACCTGATGAAATAACATAATTACCTGAAGAAATAGCACAATAACATGATGAAATAACATAATGACCTAAAACACATGGAAAAAATTTGTTTTTATATATGAATATTATACGCGTTTTAAAGATAAGAAGATGCTCGTTTTTAAGGTGTAATTTTTTTAAAAAAAATACTATTGTATGTAAAAGTTATGGTCGTTTAAAAAAATGGGGTGAAACTTGAAATATAGAGACATTACCAATTTTTCATTCCTTTTAATTTTAAGAGAGTGTCACATGTTATTATCTTATTGCTTTTTAGACTTTGTAGTGAATTTGAACTTTGTAGCATAACTCCACTCTTTGATTTATGCTATAACTTTACAAGCTTTGTTGTATTTATATGTATTCTAATCACGAGATACAATTTATATAGGGTTTTTTTTTTAACTTTTCTTTATACATAGTTTGCAAAACATTAGTGATGACCTTTCTTTACTAAGTACCGATACTATAAAAGTATCATAGCAAACCGATATTGGCTTAACACCATTAGTACTGATACTAGAGATGGAACTAGTCAATAGGGTACGGGTTCAAACAACATCAATCTTTTTCGATTAGTAGTGTTACGTATTTTATCAAAAATAAGAATGACACCAATCTTTTTATACTAGTGATTCCATTTTTATGTGAAAAAAATAACATCATTGCCCATTGATGTTTTTAAAAAATTACATAAGCTTAAAAAATAGTTATAAAGGAAACAAAACATACTATTAAAATTTCCATTAATTGTTATTTACTTATTTTGTACCATGGGCTTATTAAGTCTAATAGTCCAGTTGGCTCATTAAGTCATTAACTCAACCCAACCATCATCAAGCATCAACATAGAGGTGCACTAATATAGTATTATTAAAAACCGGTTTCGAGTATGACTGGTTTCCTAAAAACCGGGTGCTAAGAGAATTGGCTTTGGGTCCGATTCTTGGTTGAAAACCATACCCTACGTACCATATTCTTGTTCTTATGGGTCCGGTTCTTGATAGGTATTTGAACAATATTTGCACTTGTTATATAAAAAAAAGCTCTTTGTAAACCTTGTCCTTGAAGAAGTGGTGGTGCGGTTTAAAAATATGAAAAACCGTAGGGTATCGAAACAAATAAGATAAATATTAATAGTTCACCAAGTAATTGTTCAAGCAAATTACCGGCGTATGTGTTAGTGTGTTGTTGTCTGATGAGTGGTGTTTGGAATGATGTTTTATGTGTTTAAATGTTAATGTTTATGTGTTTTTATATGATTAATCACTTAGAATAGTTTAACTATGTTGGAATATGTTTTTGTAGGTTAAACAAGTGATTTGAGGGTCTTGTGTACCAAGTTTCTAGTCAGAAGGGCCAAAAGTGAAAGAAAACAAGTATCTGAATTTTGCCTTTTCAGTAGGTTACGGGTTTTCAGGAGATTGCAGTAGGCTACGGGACTGGGGACGAAAATTAAAGACAAAAGTCGAATTTTAGGTCAAACTCAGGACCATCTTTTGCCTCCAAGCCAAGGACGAACCAAGAAACGAATT
The DNA here is from genome assembly GCA_030867185.1 of Tagetes erecta. Lineage (NCBI taxonomy): Eukaryota > Viridiplantae > Streptophyta > Magnoliopsida > Asterales > Asteraceae > Tagetes > Tagetes erecta. Next base: position 6,354,065 of record CM061488.1, on the reverse strand, counting down.
TTGGCTGATTTCCACTTCAAGATCCAAGATTCCAATCGATTCAATCATCATTCCATCACCAATCATGTCTTCTAACATCGAATCTCAAGATCATACCACAAGCATGAGCGGCTAATTTCATTGTGGTTATTTCCGGGTGAAAGATTCTTCTAAGACATTTGTTTGGTTCTATTCTTAGGTTTGTTTTCTATCAGTAGTTTTAAGATGAACGCTGTGATTTATTGATTGTTACAATAACTATTAAACTAATTGATTGGTTTTCGGTTTTCAACATTTTCGTTGTCTACTCATAAAGATTAGGATTGATAGTTGTTTGATAATTAATTGATCATCGTATAGAAATCATATTTTCATGATCAAAACCTAATTGGATGAACTTAACATTGTCTTTGAATCTGAATCCCGGGAATGACTACCTTTTTAATTCATAGTTAATTCATAGTTTAAAGTTATTTGCTTTCAAATTCAAATCAATCAAAACCCAAGGTTTACATTTATGCAAATGTTTAGTTTATTTCTTTCAAGTCAATAATCGATTAGTTACATTAAACATTGACCACAAATTCCTCGTGGACTCGACACCCTACTTATCCTTACTATTAAGGGTGAATAGGAACTCTATTTACTTTATTTTTTGACCGACCAAACGACATCGATCAAAATGGCGCCGTTGCCGGGGAATTCGTGCGCTTAGTGTTTAGTTTAATCTAGTTGATAGTTATCTTTAAAAAAAAACAGTTTTATTTTTGTTCTTTTGTTTGTTAAGTTCGGTATTACGCGTGGTTTTCTTCGTTTGTGTTGTGTAGGGAACTTCAAGTTGTATGCATCATACAAGAAGATCAGGAAAGACTTCCCCACTGGTTTTTGATCCTGAAATTGAGAAGACTGCTCGCCACAACAGAATCATTCACCGGACAGGCATTCCTACTAGTCCTCAGAAGATCAAAATGGAGGACGACCTCAATACAGAAAAGAAACCCATTGATCCACCATCATCAGTGCAACCAGTGTCAGGAAAATCAGAACAAAGTACTCAGTCAACCAGTTCAGGGTTATTCTCAAGCTTCACTGCAACTCAAACATTCAGCCAAGCACCACCAACCCCAATCTTCACACATTCATCACCTTATGTGAAGGTTGTAGATGATGACCTTCCACCTCAACAACAACCACAATCTAGTAACACAGCCCACCAACAATCACCATCAAATTGTAACCCATCATTTCAGTTACCTCCAAAATTCCAAATGCATTCTTCAGCAGTTCATTATGAGACAAATGCAAGAGATAATGAAGATTACTTTGAGGGGTATGACGAACTAAAGGGAAACAAGTTTGAGTACCAAGGTGGAAGAGAGACAGATACAGATGGTTATGGTGCAGATTTAGGGTATGGTGGGTATAGAAGAGAACCTGAAGGGGTAAGGTACACACAACAACAGCCTGAACCGGTAACTCAGAGGTACCAAGCACCAATTCCACCACAACAGCAACAACAACCAATTGGGCCCAGATTAAGAGGACCCCCCTTAAATAGGGGTCCACAGGTGAACATTCCACAAGGGATACCAAGAAGGCACAATCAGGGTCCTGTACGGGGAATTGAACGTCACTTCAGACCAGCTCTTGCTATCAATCCGTCACCAATTGTTTTACCGGTCTATCAAGGGAGATCATTTGAGGTTCGATCTCACTCCATTCAGAATTTGCCAAAGTACCATGGGTTAGTAACTGAAGAACCATACCAACATATTGGAGCATATGATGCAAGGTGCAACACTATTGGGGGCCAAGGGTTTACTCCAGACGAGGTTAAATTGGTATTGTTTCAGTTCACATTAGAGGACAAGGCACAACAATGGTTTCAGTCTCTACCATCTGCTTCAATTGCCATATGGGAAGACATGCAACAACAGTTCTTAAATGAGTTCTACACTAATAAAAGAACTAGTGATGCAAGGAAAAATCTGAGAGGTTTTACACAAGCACCGGGTGAGATGTTTCATGAAGCTTTCACACGCTTCAAAATGATGATAAAGAATTGTCCTCATCATGGTTTAGAGATGTGGGAGTTACTCAACGCGGTCCTGGAAGGATTAGCACCAGAAGATATTCGTGACCTAAATTCCATCTCAAATGGAACATTTGGTACTAATGATGAAGATATGGACTGGGAGTATTTGGAAAGGATGGCAACAAATTCAAAGAGACAAGCTCAAGTTGGTAGAAGGGCGAGGCATCCAGTTGTGAAATCCATTGCCAGTACCACTGCTGAAAGTGAGAGGTTGAAAAAGTTGGAGCAACAAATTGCACAAATGGGATCTGGGACACAACAAAGTAATCAAGTTTTTGCAGTTTGTGCCAATTGCATTGAAATAGGGCATTCGGTCGACCAATGCCAGGTTTATGAGGAGAATTTTGAAGAAGTGAACCACTTGCAAGGTGGTGGTAGGAACTTTGATATGAACTCCAACACCTACCACCCAGGCCTCAGAAACCACCCAAACTTCAGGTATGGCAACCCTAATAATCAATCTAATCCTAATTTTCAGGGAAGCAACCAAAGTAGTGGACAACAATACCAACCTCGTTCTCAGAATTATCATCAAAACAACTATCAAGGGGGGTCATCTGGATTTTCTAGTTCCACTGGTGGGAATGAAATGTTAGAGATTCTGAAGGCTATACAAGTAGATTAGAAGGCCATGCAACAAGATCTACAACAGAGAAATCAGAAGGATGAAATAAGAGACAAAACAATTCAATCTCTAACAACACAAGTGGGTCAACTAGCGACAGAGATGAATGATTTAAAGAAGAATAGTGGGAGATTACCTAGTGATACACAAGTCAACCCCTCACATCAGAGTTCAAATCCAAAGAACATGAGGAATGTGAACATAAACTCGGTTAGTATCCTTCTTGACTCTGAATGTATTGATACATGTTTAAACCCTCCTCCACAAGTACTTGCAGGTACGATAGAGGGAGTTGATGAAGCCGAAGAGAGTGACCCAGGAACACCTATCATTCCAATCAAAGTTGGAAAATTTAAGATAAAAAGGGCACTTTTAGATTATGGAGCGGGTGTAAGCATCTTGCCAGGCCTGTTGTATGACCAATATGAGTTTGGCCCTTTAGAAGAAGTTGACACCACCGTGGTGTTAGCTGACTTGACCCTAAAACGTCCTCGTGGGATGGTAAAAGATGTGATAATTCAGTTGGGAGAGTTCTACTATCCAGTGGATTTTTTGGTGCTAGATTATGCACAGGTAAGGACAACTGATCAACAAAAAGTAATTCTGGGTCGACCATTTTTGGCAACAGCACAAGCTCAAATCAACTGTCGAGATGGAACAATCGACATGGCCTACAAAAATCGTAAGTTGTCTTTTAATGTATTCTCAAAATCCATTACTTATGATGATCTTAAAGATTGCCATGCAACAAAGGCTACTAACCGGTGTGTTCCTCAATACACACCACGTGTAAACGAGGACATCACCAATGAGAATGGTTTTGAGTCTTACAGGGCTAAGCTCGAGAATATGCAACAAGAGGAGGTAGAAAAAGAGGATACAATAAGGAAGGAAAATGTGAGAAGGGAGATCAAAGTGAGTGATCCACCCGATGATGTAAATTCATGGATCAAGGTAGACAAGTTTGTCCCAAGCTGGAAAAATGTTGAAGATCTACCAGATGATCATTGGAATCGGGTATATTCAAACAAATTGGGGGGCAAGCGTCCTATTCAACCACCATGAATGAGGTTCTAAGTATCAAGTCGGGCTGAAGACTCTAATTTAGCGCTTCCGGGAGGCAACCCGAGGTTTGTTTTTAATTCTAAATTTTTTTTTAGTGTTAATTTTTATATATTTTGCATCTTTCTTGGTGTTTGATGAGTTTTGTAGTAGACCCGCAACAACACACAAGTGTGGGGACGTTCCATCACCTGGTACGTGCTTCAATATTAATCTTGAGAGCCGAAGACGGCTCTATTTGTAAGGGAGTGTGGATGCGGTAACTTTTAAACTCACAACCACTTTATTTTCTTTAAATATTAGTTATTTAGTTATATGAGTCATTTTAATTTTTTTGTTTTTCAACTTATATTTATTAGTCATATAGCTAAAAAAAAAAAAAAAAAAAAAAGAAAAGAAAATTGGTGCTACAGTACAGTAGGCTACGGTACTGTAGCTAGGCTACGGGTTTTTCAAATCAGAAAGTTGGGATAGGGGCTGTTGTAACCTACGGTTTTCGTCGTGGGCTACGGTGACTGGATAAATGAAACCGGGTCAAACAAGGAGATCGTGAATCGGGTTAAAAGGTAAATGGTATCAAAATACTTTCACTCACTTTCTCTTTCACGTGTTCATCTCCCCCCACCTTATTCTTCTTCACTAAACCCTAAACCTCCATTAATAACCTCCACCTCTAAATCTATCAAATCTCAACCAAATGGAGTGTTCTTACGGTCTATCTTGCTTAGCTTTTCGCAAGGATCAAAACCTTAGTGTTCGTTTTCAACGAAAATCCGTCGTTTTGTTCGAATCTGTGGACAAAAGTACGAACCTTAAATTTCTTAATTGGGGGGTTTTGCAATTGGTTGTTCTTAAACACAAATTGAAGCATCTCTAAGCATCCTAAACAACAAAGGTACGTTTCCTTTAATGGTTTGCAAGATTATTGAAGGTGTGTTGTTATGAACTTAATGAATGAACTTGAGTGCTAGCCATTGTGAATGGTGAGTTGGTTCTAGCATGTTTTGCTTGTGGTTTTATGCTAAAAACTGCACTTTGATGAAAAATTGTCACATGAATTGTTGAATGAGTGACAAATATGGCTACTAGTCGGTTTAATGGGTTTGCTGAATGAACATAAAGTTGAGTTTATATGGATTCAACAAACTAAGTAGCCATGGTTTTAAACAAGTGTGGGGATGTTACTGAAAAATAAAGCACACTTGTTTAATTACTTAATATGTTTTTGAACATATTGTGAAGTGACTTGCTTGTTGGTTATTGCTTGTCATATGTGTAGGATGGGTAAGACAAAGTGTTTATGTGCGAGAATGATATTTACTTAGAAGATGTCAAACAATTTGGTAGAAGTTGGAAGGACTAGAATGAAGAATTAGAGTTGTTTTTTGCTTCACAAGATTGAGTGACACTTTGACGTTCATCTATGGATCACATCGGTCACATTATTATTGAGCACTCGCTATTTGACTAATCAGGTCCATGTGTTCCCTTCTATCTTTTCTTTTTATTTCTTTGTCTTTATGTATGAAATGACTTTATTTGTGTTTATTTTTCTGTTGGTTTGTAATTTGGTGGTGTTTAATTTGCGTGCTAAGGAGTGTGTTTATTTTGTTTTGTATGGTTTGATTGTTATGTGTGGATTGCTAACAATGGAATTAGTTGTTTGTGAGTTGTTGGAGTTGTAAAAAAACTCACCTTTGAGCTAAAAACCCATACATTGGGGACAATGTATCCTAAGTGTGGGGATGAGGGGGCTTTTGAAAATGAGGGGTTTTTGAAAATTTGAAAGAATTTTAAACTTTTGTCCTTTAAGTCCCAATTGTGCATGAAAGCTTTTGTTGCAATGTAAATCGTGAGTGTTAATTTAGCTAGTGCACAAGTTGAGGTCCATAGTCATGGTTAGCTTGATTAGTTGAAAAGAAATTTGTTTGAATTATTAGAGAAGTCTAGCCGGGGGTAATAAGCTAGATGGTGGACCTTTTATGCATGCTTTTATGTCGGCAACCCGTTTCCACACAATTTCATGGTGAGAATTTTGAGCCTTTCTATATGAGCATTAGAGCATTATTAGGATTGATTGCTCAAATTCTTTTTATGTGTGAATTACCAGATTGATTCAGAATTCTAGAACTTGCCTAACAGATGCATTTCGAGACCACAAACCAAGTTGTTGCGCAAAGATGATTAAGGCATTAGGATTACCCTGTTTGTTTTGTTTAGCCTTTTTCTGTTTTTACTTCCATACTTTCATACCTTTACAGTTTCCCTTAGTAGCCCTGTTGAGCCCCAACATTTTCTTTATTTAACCCACATGTTAAACCCATTCAACCTGTTTAAACCCAGTTATTTTTTTTCACCCGTGTAGTCGGATCCATTAGATATTGCTAAGTGTGTTTAGATTGGTTGCTTGTTATAAGAGTTATTATTGTGTTGAAAAAAAAAGAGAAAAAAAAAGAAAAAAAAAAGAGAAAAAAATGACAAAAAGAAGAAAAAGAGTCAATGTTATCGTAGTGGGTCAAGTTACCCAAAGTTGTGAATAGTTGAGTTGTTCAATAAAAAGAACTTCGGGTCACTTTTACCCGAAGTTTTTAAAGAGTCTTGTCTTTCCATTTCAGTATCTAGCATGTCTAATTGGATTTCACTACCCTTTAGTCACTTTCAATTTCTTTATCCACACCCTAACCCTAGCCTCACGTTACAACCCTGTAAAGTCCTTATGATTTGTGCATGACTTGTGTTAAGTGGTGGAGTTATGACTGTTAGGCAAGCTTATGGTAATTGTGTTTCTTTTCTTGGTCTGAGAGTATTACAGAAATATACTAGTGCACCTTTCACTAGTCCAGAAATAAAACCGAGAGGAGTGACATTTGTGAGGGGTATATTTGCATGCATAGGGAATACTTGAAAGCTTAATAGACCCGGGTAGATAGACTTTAATTCAAACGTGCTAACTTTGCTTGCAAAGTATAATGTGGTTAATGGTTTGATTAAGTTGGGTATGACTTTGGACCTTGGCTAGTATTGGTGAAGATGAAGCATGATCGTTTTTGTTAACGAAAGTCATAGTGTTACGAGCGGATTTGCTTGGGGACAAGCAAAGGTGAAGTGTGGGGATGTGATGAGTGGTGTTTGGAATGATGTTTTATGTGTTTAAATGTTAATGTTTATGTGTTTTTATATGATTAATCACTTAGAATAGTTTAACTATGTTGGAATATGTTTTTGTAGGTTAAACAAGTGATTTGAGGGTCTTGTGTACCAAGTTTCTAGTCAGAAGGGCCAAAAGTGAAAGAAAACAAGTATCTGAATTTTGCCTTTTCAGTAGGTTACGGGTTTTCAGGAGATTGCAGTAGGCTACGGGACTGGGGACGAAAATTAAAGACAAAAGTCGAATTTTAGGTCAAACTCAGGACCATCTTTTGCCTCCAAGCCAAGGACGAACCAAGAAACGAATTTTGGCTGATTTCCACTTCAAGATCCAAGATTCCAATCGATTCAATCATCATTCCATCACCAATCATGTCTTCTAACATCGAATCTCAAGATCATACCACAAGCATGAGCGGCTAATTTCATTGTGGTTATTTCCGGGTGAAAGATTCTTCTAAGACATTTGTTTGGTTCTATTCTTAGGTTTGTTTTCTATCAGTAGTTTTAAGATGAACGCTGTGATTTATTGATTGTTACAATAACTATTAAACTAATTGATTGGTTTTCGGTTTTCAACATTTTCGTTGTCTACTCATAAAGATTAGGACTGATAGTTGTTTGATAATTAATTGATCATCGTATAGAAATCATATTTTCATGATCAAAACCTAATTGGATGAACTTAACATTGTCTTTGAATCTGAATCCCGGGAATGACTACCTTTTTTAATTCATAGTTAATTCATAGTTTAAAGTTATTTGCTTTCAAATTCAAATCAATCAAAACCCAAGGTTTACATTTATGCAATTGTTTAGTTTATTTCTTTCAAGTCAATAATCGATTAGTTACATTAAACATTGACCACAAATTCCTCGTGGACTCGACACCCTACTTATCCTTACTATTAAGGGTGAATAGGAACTCTATTTACTTTATTTTTTGACCGACCAAACGACATCGATCATTGTCTCTGTCACATTTTAATGTATGGGCATAAAAAACCAATAACAACAACTCAAACCATATAAACCAAAGCAAACCTATAGTCAACTTGAGATTCAAATGCTTTAGAATTTAAGGGTTTAACAATTCAACCTTGTGTGTAAATCAAACAACTGGTCAACCTTTACTATTTACATGTATGTTTTAATTTTGCTATATATAGCTTGAGTAAATATAACCCATTCTCGTTTTTATCATTTTTATAAGTTCTAACACAAGCATATGTTTTAAAAAAATACATAAAATCATCAAAAGTGAATTGTTAAACCACCAAACCAGTTAAAAGTACCATTCCAACCGACTAATTCGCTTTGTTGATTTCCAAGAGTTTGCAACTAATATTATTGATAAAGCACGTTCTCTTCATCCGGGTTTGCTACTAACAATAATAAACATATATGCTTATATTCCGAGTTAAAACCGAGGGTTTGTAGGTAGAATCAAGCGGGTCAAACAATCTAGTAGAATTAACCACATGAAAAATAACAAAATCGATGATTGAAAAAGAGTGATTCCAAGGAGTGTCAGATTATTTTTATATACCTTAATAGTTGACACCAGTATACCATAAACGCTTTAGTACTCATAGTCTGATGATTTCAAAATGAGTTTTAAAATGTTATTTTTAATTGATCTAGAGTTTTCTTCTTATGATTACCGTTTGACATAAAGTTAGAATTATCTTAAGAGGAATAAGACGATGCCTTTTTTTTACAAGCAAGAAGCATATATAAAAACCTAACTAGTAACTAGCATATTACGATTCAAATTTTAAAACAACTATTATCTGGTTCTATCCAAATACGCCATAGAGTATCGTAAAACATCAATCAGATCACCTTTTTAAACAATTTATTGCGAAATCAATCACATCTTTCAACGTGTCCATAAAAGACACAAAACATCTAACCCAACAGTAAATTCAAACACCCAATCAGGTTTTACTTTGCTATAATTAGCAAGAAAACGATCAACCATCTCGAGTTCAAGAAAACATAAACCGCGAAGTTAACCATAATAGTTTTTCTTTCAAAGATTACCTTGAGAAGAAAACTTTGCTTAAATGTGTTAATTACCTATCTTAAGAAGAATCAAGTGTTTTAAACACATGACTAATATAAAATGTTAAGAATATGAGTAGACTCACAAATAAACACTTTCTCTCTCTCTCTTTGATTTTCCCCTTTATTATTATTTCTCTTATCTCTTTCTTTCTTGAAGGATCTTCTTTCCATTTATTATTAATCTTCTTCTTCTTCTTTTGTTTCTGCAATTTCAACATCAATTACTCCTCATTTAGGGTTTCAGTTTCACCTCACGCACAACATAAAACCCTTCTCCTTTAATTACACAACAAGATCTAACACTTCATCCCTTTTTTCACTTACAATCAACAATGTCTCAAACCCATTGGGAAGCTGATAAAATGTGAGTTTTTTTCCACAACTTTCTTTCTTTTTACTACATCCATGCCTTATTCTTCCATTTATTCACTTGTTTCTTCTCTCTTCATCAACAAAATCTCTGCTTTTTGATCCAATTTTTGTTTACCCCTTTTTTCGTTTTTTAGGGTTTTGTTCCACCACTTTTTCTCATTGATCTTGTAAATTGTTTTTTTTCTTTTAGTTAGGGTTTTTCTTTAGATTTAGTATTGTAAGTTTATATGTGTATGCATATTTTGTGTAACTTTAAGTTTTAGAGGCAGATTTAGTTTTTTGGTTAGTTATGAAGATGGTATTTGAACTTATGAAGATGGTATTTGTTTTGATTAACAGGCTAGATGTTTATATACATGATTATTTAGTAAAAAGGGATTTAAAGGCTTCTGCTCAAGCTTTTCAAGCTGAAGGAAAAGTTTCATCTGACCCTGTTGGTAAGAAGTTTTTTCATGAATTTTGAAGCTTTTATGGACAATTAATATGAATAAGGTTGTAAATTTGATGTATCTTGCAGCTATTGATGCACCTGGTGGCTTTTTATTTGAATGGTGGTCTGTGTTTTGGGATATATTTATTGCAAGGACCAATGAGAAACATTCAGAAGTTGCAGCCTCTTACATTGAGGTTAGCTGATATAAATCTTTTACGTTTTGCGAAAACAAATTTTCGGGAAGAAACTGATATAAATCTTGTTTGAAAATGCAGACTCAGTTAAACAAAGCAAGGGAGCAACAACAGCAGCAGCAGCAGCCGCAACAAACACCTCATCCACAACAGCAGCAGCAGCAACAACAGCAACATCAGCAGATGCAAATGCAGCAGATGATATTACAACGCCAAGCTCAACAGCAGCAACAACAGCAGCAGCAGCAGCAACAAGCGCAACAACAGCAGCAACAACAAGCACAACAGCAGCAGCAGCAACAACAACAAGCGCAGCAGCAACATCAACAGCAGCAACAGCAGCAGCAACGGAGAGATGGGTCTCACCTTCTTAATGGAACATCGAATAGGCTTGTTGGAAACGATCCTCTTATGAGACAAAATCCGGGAGTTAATGCGATCGCTACAAAAATGTATGAGGAGAAACTGAAAGTACCACTTCCTAGGGATTCTTTGGATGATGCAACTATGAAGGTATATCGATTTTTTGTTGTTGTTTCATAGATGTTTCTTTTACTTTTAAGTCAATTTTTGAGTAAAATTAATTACTCTTGTAGAATTTCCAAGAAACGTTACTTGTTTTAAAGATGGTGTTTAGTTTGTTACAAGATCCTTAAAGATTTGAAATAGTAGTTAACTTTTTGAGGTTATAGGTTCAGTTTCACGGATAGAAGTTAGAAAAGATTCAAAAAGTCATAACAATTGCTGCAAGTATGAAAGAGGACGGTTTTTAGTCTGCTGCAGGGTTCATCTAATCTTTAATTGGTATGTATTGACGCATTATTTGACAAATTTATTTTTTTGGTTTATATTCTTTACAGAGATATGGGGAGAATGTTGGTCAGCTTTTGGATCCAAACCAAGCATCAATTTTGAAATCTGCCGCCGCCGCAGCTGGTCAACCTTCAGGGTAATGTTATTTCATGTTGATTGTATGCACACTTTCACTTATTTGCAGTTGTAAACTCATAATTCTACAGGCGTTTGCTCTTATGAGCAGAGAGTAATCAGAGTATTGAATTTTTAAAATGTTAGTTTTATAATCAAGTTGAAATTCAACATGTCTACAATTTTTTTCAGGCAAGTGCTGCATGGTACAGCAGGCAGCATGTCTCCTCAAGTCCAAGGTCGGGGTCAGCAACTTCCAGGCTCTGCTCCCGTAAGTAGAATTTTGACTTTCTCAAAGACTAAAATCAGATCAACACTTTCGATTATCATATGGTAAAGTGTCATCTAAGTTATGTTTGTATGCACTTAAATAGGAAATAAAGACGGAGATGAATCCGATTTTGAATCCTAGAGCTGCAGGTCCGGAAGTATCACTGATTGGGATTCCTGGTAAAATTTCATTTTCATTGATTGTTTACTTATATGACTTCATGTAAACTCAATTGCTGAAAATAAACTTTTTTTATTTAGGATCAAATCAAGGTGGTAACAATTTGACGTTAAAAGGGTGGCCGCTCACTGTAAGTTTGGTTAATAAAACCACATTTATTCATCTACCTTTAATTTCCTCTAAGAGTATGTAAGTAAATAATACACTGGGTTTTATTATCAGGGATTAGATCAGCTACGGTCTGGTCTAATGCAACAACAAAAGTCATTCATGCAAGGCTCTCAACCATTTCATCAGCTGCAAATGATGTCACCACAACATCAGCAGCAACTTTTATTAGCACAACAAAACATGACATCGCAATCAGCCAATGATGATAGCAGACGGTTGAGAATGCTTCTTAATAACCGAAGCATAAGCATGGGCAAAGATGGTATTTCCAGTTCCGTTGGTGATATTCCAAATGTTGGATCTCCCATTCCTGGTTTACCTCGTGGGGATACAGATATGTTGCTTAAAGTAATTTCTCAATTTTCATGCCTAATTTTTGTTTTTGAACAGCTATAAACGAGGAACTTAAGTAAATTTATTTACTTCCCACTTTAGATAAAAATGGCACAGTTACAACAGCAGCAGCAACAGCAACAACAGAACGGTAATCAGCAACAACAGCAGATTCATCATTCTCTTTCGGCACCACCACCGCAAAATTCAAATCTTAATCTTCAACAAGAAAAGATTGTGGGTGCTAGCAGTGTTGGGGATGGGAGTATGTCAAACTCGTTTAGAGGAAACGATCAGGTCGTGTGAAATTTACAGCTTTATCTTTTCTCTTGTTATTTCAGTTTTTTAAAAATCGTAATACGGTTTCTAGACATTAATGCAATCTATGGCTTTAAAATACCAGACTGGAAGAAAAAGAAAGCAGCCCGTATCATCTTCGGGGCCTGCCAACAGCTCAGGAACGGCTAACACTGCTGGTCCGTCACCAAGTTCAGCTCCCTCGACTCCATCAACTCATACACCCGGAGATGTGATCTCTATGCCTGCTCTGGCACATAATGATAATTCTTCTAAACCATTAATGATGTTTCGACCTGATGGGCCCACAACTCTTACATCTCCATCAAATCAATTGGTGAGTGTGACATCTGTGTCGTATGTAAGTGGGTCGGTTGTGTTTTTTTTAGTTTTTATAAATGGTATAATCTTGCAGTGGGATGATAAGGACATTGTGCAGGCTGACATGGATCGTTTTGTGGAGGATGGATCGCTTGATGATAATGTCGAGTCTTTTTTATCTCATGATGATACCGACCTAAGGGATACAGTTGGTCGTTGTATGGATGTGAGCAAAGGTAAGTTGCATTTTATTATTTTATCTAGTATTGGTTTCTTAAATGACCTGTTAGTTTTCTTCAACTTTATGCTTTTATTTGACATCAGGGTTCACTTTCACGGAGGTTAATTCTGTTCGTGCTAGTGCGAACAAGGTTGTTTGTTGCCATTTCTCTTCGGATGGTAAATTGCTTGCTAGTGGTGGCCATGATAAAAAGGTGAATAAATCAATGCAACTTGCAACAATTTCTATTACATGGCAATAACTAATGTGAATTTTATGATGTAGGCTGTACTGTGGTATACAGACTCTTTAAAGCCAAAAACAACTCTTGAAGAACATTCATCAATGATCACGGATGTGCGATTCAGCCCAAGTATGCCGCGCCTTGCCACATCATCTTTTGATAAAACCGTTCGTGTCTGGGATGCTGACAATGTTAGTTGACTAAAGTTGCTTGAATTTACGTTCCAACGTTTAAATAAACTCGCCAAATTGCTGTCTGATTATTTGTTGTTTTGACTTTGACTTTGACTTTGCTTACAGCCTGGTTTTTCTCTGCGTAACTTTATGGGACATTCTGCATCTGTGATGTCATTGGATTTCCACCCGAATAAAGATGACCTCATCTGTTCATGTGATGGGGACGGGGAGATACGTTACTGGAGCATTAATAACGGTAGCTGCACTCGTGTATTCAAGGTACAGGACGTTTAAAATAAGCTAAAATTTATATTATCTTGTTATTTTTAGGTTTTTTTTATAGTTACAATGTGAATGTTTTGCAAAATCAGGGAGCGACATCGCAAGTGAGGTTCCAGCCACGCCATGGAAGGTTTCTTGCAGCAGCGGCAGAAAACATTGTTTCTATACTCGATGCAGAGTCTCAAGCCTGTCGACATTCATTACAAGTTCGTTTTCATTCGCTTGTTTTATTACTTTATATTTTATTTGTTACATCAATGGTAGTTTTTGTAATATGATTGATGACATTGTTGTAGGGTCATACAAAGCCGATTCATTCGGTTTGCTGGGACCCGAGCGGGGAGTATCTGGCTTCGGTTAGTGAGGATTCAGTTCGTGTGTGGTCACTTATGTCCGGAAACGAAGGGGAGTGTGTACACGAGCTTAGCTGTAACGGCAACAAGTTTCACTCTTGTGTTTTTCATCCTAGTTATGCTTCATTGTTGGTCATTGGTTGTTACCAGGTGAGATTATCGACTTTGAATCATAATGTTGAAATGTTAAAACTGATCGGTGTTTTACTGTTTTTTTTTTTTCGGATTGTGATCTGTTAATGTAGTCTTTGGAGTTATGGAACATGTCGGAGAACAAGACGATGACGTTATCAGCGCACGAAGGTCTAATTGCTGGTTTGGCGTTGTCAACGGCTACGGGTTTGGTAGCTTCAGCTAGTCATGATAAGATCGTTAAACTTTGGAAGTGAGAACCAAAACAGGAAACAAATGATGATGTATGATATGTTGTGTAACATGTTGTGGGATCTTATGTTTATTTTTGTTGTGTTTTCTGTCAACTTTATATTTTAGCATCTTAAAATCTAGTACAAATGGATTGTGTGGTCCGTGTGTACTTGTTTTAATATTTCTTCTCGTTTTTTTGTTCCATTTTTATTATTTTTAGGATAATTTCATTTACCATTTTAAAACTTAATATTATATTATATTTACATAACAAAATATCTTTTATTCATTATAATTTTTTAAGTATATTGGTTTTTAATAGATCTAATTATCGTCTTTTGGTTTTTACGGGTCATAACTATCGAATTGACTAATAACGGTCAACTATTATTATTTCGGCAACCAACGTGTTGTCTTTAAAATTTTTTAACGGCTTTAAGTTTTTTTTAAATTCAAGAACTATGTTTTAGATATTTTGAGTGGAAGGGAAATATGATTCAAATGATGTAAAAGTTTTCACGTAATGGAAATCCGAACGACGAAACAGTGGTTTAATCTGGCGGTTAACTTTAATGATGTTTTAATTGAATGTAACATTTTGTCATTTGAAGTGTCATTTCGAGATAACTTTTATATTAATTGACTTATATTCTTCTTCCGCTCAAAACCTTAAACATTGGTCTGAATTTGAAAAAACTTAAGGCGTTAAAAAAAATTTAACGATAACTTGTTAAAGTGATAAAAGTTGAGACTGTTACCAGCCAATTCAGTAGTTAGGACTGGTAGAAATCAAAATGTAATAGTTGAGACTCTTTAAGGTCAATATTTTTTATTTTTTTTTTATAATTTTTGTTTTCATAGTTTAGAACTCATAAGACGAGGGTTTAGAGCATTTTAAAGATGGATATGAACTTTTAATTGGTGTATATGATACTAATCTATATTATAAATAGAAAAATTAGATTTAAAAAATTGAGTTTTTATCCGTTAACCGGTAAAAATAAAAAAAAATATTTAAACATAAAAACTACATAATGATTAAATTGATATAACTACATCAAAAAAGTGTACACAAAGTTTTAGAATCGTGATCTATTAAATAAAGAAAAATTAAATTTTAATAATTTAAAAGAGAATCTCCTCAACAAAGATCCCAACTTTTAAAATATTGTTTTAAAAGAGCCTTCATTAAAAAAGTTTACCCATCACTAAGTTTTTTACGAATTTCAAACTAATTTTTTAAGTTTTTATCGAGAAAAGGATACATACCGATTAATGTAAAAGTTGCCTCGAATTGATGATTCAAATGAAAAAACAATGCTTAAATTTATGTAAGTTTTACTTTATCATAAAACCGTTTTATCGTTTGGAGAAGTACCCATGTTTCCTGAAGCGACACTTTGTTTCACTTTCATTTATACTTTAAGCGTAAATTTTACATTAGTCCATTTGTATCTTACTAAAAGCTCAAACATATTAGTTTGAAATTCGAAAAAAACTTAACAGCGTTGAGAGTTTTTTTAACGGTTACTCTTTAAAAAAAATTAGTTTAAAGTTGAGATCTCAACCGAGAACTTTCTTAGTTGGGATATCTGCCAACCAATAAGTGAAAGTTTAAATTTTTAAAATCCAATTTTCCTTAAATAAATAAATAGTTTACACACTTACTGTCCCCGAGTTTAGTAACGGAAAGAAAGAAAAGAAAAGAAGTTAAAAAAGGGAAGGAAACGTAAAGATGAGATTTCATTTTGCGTCCCAAAATTCTAGAACGCATATTTTCTTAAACTTTTTTTCACTTCCTTCTCTTTTTACCCTTTAATGAAACTCTTTTCTAAAATGAAACGGGAGTTGAATATTTTAGTCCATAATGTATATTAACAATACCATAAGGGTGTAAACTGTAATAAATGGTAAATTGCCGTCGCAGGCAAATCAACTATTATTTTCAACAATCAACTTTGATTTGATTTGATGATGAAATTATCATTCGCAGCTTGAAATTGTAGAAAAATTCGACGATTATATTGAATATCACAAATGGTAAATCACTTTATTTCCTTCTTGATCTGATAATACGATTCATTTATGTTGAAGTTGTAAAAACAAAAACCCTAATTAAACAGTGTTGTTTTTTCTGCCTTAGGATGAACAGATAACACAAACTTTGAAGAAGATGCATGATTTGAGACAAGAAGCTGATAACACAGCTCTTGCTGCTAATGTACACACATTACTTTCACTTCTACAGACCTTAAAGGTATAATAATAACAATTCACAGATCAAAAGTCTGAAATGTGCCTTTTTTGAGTGATAAGTGTGTTTAATGCAACGAGTCGATGAACCGTTTGAAAAATGTTATTTAGGTTCTTGAGAAGCAAGAAGCAGAAGGTGAAATAAGTTTTAGTGAAGAATATTCTAGGTTGCAGTTGGAGGTCAATGAGTTGGAGGAGATGATACAGAGCAATGATGAACATGGAGGGAAGTGTGCTGAGCGCGTTGATCGTTTGTTGGCCAATGCTGTTGACGGACTGAATTCAGCAAAAATGGTATTGCATATGTACCTTTTTAATAGTTTTCGACCAGGTCAGGTGGATAAACAGATACAGTTGATGCGTGTGTGATCTTTTATGATCGAAATGTGTCATATTCATATCATATAGATAGTTTTATTTACAATGAACAAGTTTAGGTACATGTATTGTTTATTAATGTAAGCATAATCTAATATGTTTAGGGGTTAAAGTTGGGAAAAAACCTATGATCTTCACCTTTTGCATAACTAGTTTGATAAACCCCTGCAATTTAAGAATGGGGAACAACTGAACAACCTGTAGCTTGGACTGTGAAGAGAGATATCTAGCATTTGGTTGTGGCGATATCACCAATTTGATCATTTGTCGATATTGATTGCATACATATATTGTTTGACCAACAAAAGAGAATTAACGTCACCATGCTTTGTCCAAGTATGGAAGATAGGATTAAGTCGAAAGGTAGGTTGCACCTAGGTTATCACACCATAGAGAGGAGCTGAAGTTGCACCAATACAAAGTTCACGTGAGCTTTGGATTAAGTCTTAGTAGGTGAATGAGAAACTGTGCATTGTTTGCGGAAGCCCGTGATACAAGGCTGGAGTCCGAATACATAGCAAATCCTCTCCATTAGCATATAATACAGCACATAAAGAAGATTTAGAAGTTTGTGAATTACCTTGCCACTATGAAGGCATGCAATGTTGATCTATGATAAGCAAATCATACTAGAAATTTCCAAAAAAGGTAACTTAGAATCTATTTAACCGCATACAAATGGTTTTCAGTTGGGGCATGCAAAAATTGACCCACCTTGTTGACTGCAAATGTGATACCAGGTTGAGAAAGAGTAAGATACTGAAGGGCAGCAAAAACCGGTCTATATCTAAAGGAAAGTGTGTTAGATGTTGTTATAGGGCGAGAAGTAAGCTTGGAGTCTGAAAGATCAACTTGTTGTAGAAGCTCTGAAATGTGTTTCTTTCGAGATAGTATGATGTTAGATCCCCTATGAAACAATATCAACACCCAAAAAGTAATTAAGAAGATGTTCAACGACATTGTTGATTGCATCAGTGTTGTTCCTTACATCCCAGTGTCGTCAACAGCTCAAGTGCTGAACATAAACCAAAATGTATAAAAGGGGGTGTCTGGACTCTGGACATGAATAAATAAATAGTGAAAGAACAGTCTTGGAACCTGTGAAAACCCGTGTATGGGCCTTTGAAAGCAAGCCCTGTGGGCATATTTAAGGACATATAGGGACTTATGAAGCACACAAATATGATCTTGTAAGCAGGAGGTTGCTTTATATAGACGGTTTCCAGTTTCCTTGAGCTCACCATGAAGAAAAGCATTTTGAAAATATAGTCTGATTATTTTGTCATTTATGAATTACCTCAAAGTCAAATAACAATTTTAATAGTTTTCGAGTTGATGACCAGGCTAGAAGTCTCATGAAATTAATCCTTGTTGAATACTGTAGCAACAAAATCGAGCTTACAATCGACAACGTTAGTATTAGGCACACGAGGAATAAGAGTCGACATCCTGTTTTTGATAAAATCATAGTACTCTTTGGCCATTGGCTTGCCACTACTATAGATATTTGTGGACAATGTAAACAAGGTTGGTTTAGACTGTTCAGTAAGTGGGGTGGGAAAGGTGGCGACGTGACTGACAGATGGATGGAAAGGAATTCGTTGTTTATGGCTCAAACAGAGATTAAAGGGGGTGTTGATGCGTAGGTTTGGGGGGGGGGGTTGTTTATGAAGGCAGCGGATGCTAGTGATGAGGGGTGTAGATGTTTAAGCAGTAGGATCAGGGAAATCCAATGAAACTAAGAGGATGAGAGGTGGTTTAGTGTCGATTACAACATGAAGTGATACTGATGGATGTCAGGTGGCATTCTGACCATAAGGTCACCAGTTAATTGTGAACCTGATGGCAGCTTGTAGGTGGCAAGGGTTTGTAGCAACCGATGGCGGCAGCAAACAGATCTAGGAATAAGGTAGTCGCAATCAGATATAATCTCTGGTTATCTGCTGCTGTTTTGTAAGTAACAAAAGTCACTGAATTGTGTTTAATAGGATTACATACAGGCTATTGGTATAGAGTTTGATATTACACATTGCAATTAAGTAGATAACTAGTCTTAATAACATTTCAAGTTAAGTTATGCTTTTACTTCTGACATGGTTGCATTGTGAAAGATTCACATTTTGCTGATATTACGCAGGCCCTTGCCTCAAAACTAAGGGAAATCACATCATTAAAGCGCCAGCGTGATGACATGCCAACACAAGCGGAACTCATCCAGTAAGTTAGTTTTCAAAATCTTCCTCCACTATTATTATTGTGTTTAAACGCAGAAATCCTTTTAACATCTAAACCATTAACAATGTGTATTATTATTAAAGGTGAAAAGAATTATATCTATGTTGCAGGTATGAACGTCGGTTTTCAGAACTTAATGTTCATATCCAGGTATGTCATATATTTTCTTATCTTTATGATTTACGCATCGCTTCTTCCATTTCCAAGCCTTAATGATTTCACCCTTTTGTTTGATAGGGAAAACTTAGGCAAACCCGTAAATACTATGCTACATATAACGCTTTGTTGGAAATAAAAGAGTTGATGCTAAAAGAAACATCCTTATTAAACTCTTTAAGCTCCCAGGTACATTAAACCTACGTTTCTGCTTTGACGTTTTTAAACTTCAACCTATGTCGATCTCATTTCCTTTCGACAGTTCCATGATGCACTTAACAGTTCTTCTGGTCGTGCAACATTAACTAGTTCCATGGATGGAATTTCAAAGAGTATTCAACAGGTAACAAACACAGTAACAAGTAATTTCTCCTATTTTGACTTTTGTAGTCAAGTGTTCATATTTATCCACAAGTTTAACATCCGCGTGTTTATTGAATACCTGAAGACATGGATGTTTGTTTTGTTGCAGAAGCTCCAAAATGTGCAAGTTACACTGCAAGCAGAGCAAAAAGCTTGTGAAGCTTTGAAGAAAAAGCATGCTGCAGCAAACTTGGAAAAAAGGCGTTGCTATTCGCTGTTAAAGGCTTTTCAAGTAAGTAAATTTATGACTTAACTTTTTATTTCAATTTTTGTGAAAGTCATGAGAACATACATCATGCACATTTGGGGTTAGCATTCGATGACTCGGGCCCCACACGCAAGTCATCCGACCCCCTGGTTTCGCCTAAGGAATCTATTTTTGACAATATTAGTAGAATCTTATGGATCAGAGTCAACGATTATGATTATGATTATGATTATGATTATGATTATCACTCGTATCAGGAAGAATGCACGAGGAATGCGAGACTTCAGAATAAAACTCAAGATGTTCATATATAGATTGTATCTCTTCATTTGGATTTGTAAAAGATCTAACCAATGTGTTTTTAGTTCTCAATAATGTAAAGTAGATGCTAAATCTTTCATTTTATTTTGAGACAAATGTTATTTGTAAATTCACAAGACTATTAAATAATGTGCTACTAACTAATTATAAGTGAAGTCCATTTGATGTTTTGAAACTAAAGATTAAAATTAAAACAATAATATAAATATTTGCAGGTGCATTGATGTTGAATTTTTTAAACAGACTATCTTTTAAACCATTTGGTTTTTCAAATGTCTTTATTAAAGTTTTTTTTGTTTTTTAATTTCTTTAGTTGTTCGGTTTATATAAATAATGGATGTTTAAATGACTTTTTAAACCAATCAGTATTTAAACATCTTTTTTAATCTTTCTTCTTTTTTAAACTATTCATCTTATTTAAAAAAGCCGTTTAAGTAACACGGACCTTTAAATAACAAAAAATTGAATGACTTTTTAAAGTGTAAGGGTTTTAGATGTCTTTTTAAATGAATTTAAAACTAGTCGTTTTAAACGTCATTCGTCTAATTTAAATTACTCTTTTAATAGTTTAAGAAAGATGATTAAAATAAACGGGCGGTTTAAAAAAAGGTTAAAATAGTCGAATGGTTTAAGAGTCATTTAAATAAGATGAATGATTTAAAAAAGACATTTAATAAACCGAATGTTTCAAAAAGCGTTAAAACCCAACTCTTTATAAACACTAAACTGTTAAAAAACTGGAGAATAAAAATTGTTTATGAAACCAAACGGTTTAAAAAATACGTTTAAGACTGATTATCTAAAAAACATAATGATTTAAAAGATTTTAAAGTGTGAAAAACAAATACTATCATATAAATAATAAACTTTCATTTTGGTCCTCTAAGTTTATGAAAAATAACAATTTGAGGTCTAGGGGCATTTTGAACATTTATTAGAAACTAACTAAAAAATTTAACTCTTATAGTGATTTAGACACAATGGTTATAAAATACAAACAAACGAGTTGGATAGTTACAAGTTTGAATTTTAAACTCAAATAAAGACAACAAACCACAAGTGATCGAATCTATATAAGCATTTACATTCCTTTTAATCTTGACTCTAGGAATAATTTTTTTTCACTCGTTCTTTTAGAGAAAAATGTCAACTAAAAAATAAAAACATGAACTGATTTTTTATTATTGCCAAGGAAGAAATGATTCTCAATATTAGAAGACTCACTACTTCAATTAGTCATGCTTAGAGCATTCATATATTTTACCGTTTCTCTCTCTTCCACCCATATACATTTTCTTAAATTTACCGTTTCTTTCTCCTCTATCCATATATTTTCTCTCCTATACTCACAACCACTTAAAACCACTCCATAAAATTTACCAAACTCACTCACATAATTTTACAAATTCCACTGTGAATGCTCTTAATCTTTTAGTTGTTGAGAAGATTGCATAAAAGTAATTTACTCTAATTTCTAAATCTTATCTGCATAACCTCTCACCAAGTTAATTTACTTGAAGGTCAAAAAGTCATAATTACCAAACCATTATTATAATTTTATATGTTATAGCGACAAATGAAGTTAATTTGATTACTAATCATGAGCATAACCTTTTTCATTTTATATTATGATAACTATTTTTTATTAGGGTAATGATTTTATGTTGATGAGTGGATGTAATAGTCATGAGGATTTCATTGACATAATGAGAGCCTTTTTCTTTATGGTGCTTGCATACATGGATGCATACAACTTCAAAATGATGATTGAGGGCACACATGCTTGTCCACAATAATATTAGGATATCAACTATTTACTTAAGTCTACCTTATGGCTTACTAGGTTTAAAACTCGTGTATACACACGGAATAAATCTAAAATACATAAATAAAAGGATAAAAATCGAAAATATAGAACACAATAAATAAAACTTTAACAACCGGATTGATTGAACATGCTGTCAAAACCGAATACTGGTTATACACCATATTGAATTTGAAATTAGAGTTTATTTATAAGAAACGAAACAATAAATAAAGCTTGAACAACTGGATTGATTGAAACCACAAACGTATTACCAAAAATATAGAGCACAATTGATTGGAAATCATTAAGTGGGAGTTGCCGTAAATAGCGATGAAGTTTTGGAGCCCAATTTGACCGGTCAAAAATTTTCCCTCTCAAATTTGCCCCCTAAAAACTTTGAAATATTATATAGATTAAGACATTATCATCTCTCTATGTATACAGGGATACATATATAGTGAAAGATAGAGAAATAAATATGTTTAAATAACACATATAATGTTTATATAACCAAAGCCTTTACTTTTAATCTTTACTATTAATAACTTGTTACTTGTTTACTAGCTTAGTTTTGTTTTTTTTAATCAAAAAACGTAAATTACATATTCCGTCACATATATAGAGTCAAAAGATATATGAGATCCACACGGGGGGTTCTTCGAGGCTCGAGAGATGGAATAGATAGGGCCTCACAAGTTTTGAATTCGCCGTTGGTCTATCAAGATTCGAGAAGGAATGGATAATTCTCAACGAAAAAAGTGTTCTATTAACCGAACGCGAAAGTCGTTTAACATCAGCCGGTTGTTCCCGTCGGTAAATTTCACTTTTCGTCCTTAAACTAAAGAAATAACAGAAATCATCCTTTATGTATATATTTTGTAATAATTTTCATCCTTTATTTTAGACAAAATACTAAAATTACCCTTTATGCTCGTGTTTTTGTAAAAAATTTCATCCATTTTGTATGAACTAGAGGGGGAGAGGGTGGGTACACACCTTCACCCAAGGCTCTCTTGGCAATGCCTGTTAACATATATGCACTACACGTGTAACCAAAAGGCTTTCGGGATCTGTTTCTGGTATTACCAATGGCTTCCAGAAACTGTTTCCTAATTATGACGAGCCTCTTGACCCGTCATGATGACCCTCGGGTCTAGCCGGCACACATAACAAACTGTTTCGATATCGTTTATTTTTATAAAATCAAATTTTATAATTGTGATTATTAATATCTCATACTAATGACAACAGAAGCAATTTATGATAATCAAACCCCACGACAAAAACCCTCTAGATGGTTTAGCACAAGTTCGAAATGCGAATTACTTACGTATTGACCTTGCCTTTTACGTAATAGTTACTAGTTTTCCTCTAGATATTATTTGGATACCTCTAAGGTGTCTGAACCCATCCACATATTCTAACTCAGTAAAAGAGTTGCTCTTTGAGGGTGATGACAGTGAGAAAAGAAATGGTGATAAACCGCATTATGGGAATAACGGTGGAGAGTCGCATCGTCTCACAAGTTTTCCTTTTGATAATAGTATATTTATTTGGAATTGGGTACCTATATCTCGAGTGTTGGGAATGATTTGATCAAATCAGATGAACCAATCAATTAAAAGATTAAAAGTATGAAGGACTTATTATTTGTTAAAGATGTGAAGGTAATGAATAGGAAACCGGTAGATGTTCCATTCGATCCAGGCGGCATTGATCCAAAGTTAAAACTCGAGGACGAGTTTTTTAAAGACGGGGGGTATGATACGGATATGGACGAAGATTTGAAGATCAAGATTTGAATTCAAATTATTAGATTTAGCTTCTCTTTTAATTAGTATTTGTTTTCGTTATTTTATGTTATTTGCTTCCTATTATGTTTGTGGTTCTTATAGTATAAGTATTAGGGTTCTAGGTTTATTTGAGATGTTAATGATTGATATTCAATAAAGAACATTGTTCTTGGAACCAAATGGCATCTTATTATGGTTCGTGTGACCGGCACTCAAGTTGATCCTCCATCCATTCAACCGATTCATGTGAAGACAGAGCTTCAACTTGCAGACATCTTTAAAAGCCTATCCATAAAACACAAATAGATTTTATATGTAACAAGTTGTGCATGATAAACATGTTCCAACAGTCCAACTTGAAGAGGAGTGTTAGTTATGCACATATAAGTAGTTTAGCCCTTTTGAATAAGCTATCTTAGATCAAGCCCATGGGCCGTAGGTTAGGGTTTCCCCTCCCCTCTCTATAAATAGAGAGGATACCTTGTTGTAATATTATCACTTGAAGTAATACTTTTCACTTCACTTGATCTAGCCATTTTACAATCATAAATGGTGAACCTTGATAGATATGTGATCGAAGTAGCAATCAAAGGAGGAAACTTCAAAAACTCATACTCTAGCAAGCTTAATTCAGCCAAGTATTGTCTCAAATACGATAAACTATCACCATACACATCCCCACCCACCCATTTGCAACCTTCACAACCATCACTACCGGTCATCCTCCACCACCGTTAGACCATATGCAGCGCAGCTGCCCGCCAATAGCCTGTGGCCCAAGGGCTCCGCCCGTAAAAAAATGGCGTTAGGGGAGAGCCATTTGTGAGATTCAGGGCGATGAAGAAGATATGTAAGTGGGCCCCACTATAATAAAAGACAATAATTAATTGGTTTTTGTTCTATATATATATATATATATATATATATATATATATATATATATATATATATATATATATATATATATATATATATATAGATTGGGGATTTTCTAAAAAGGCTAAAAATTCTAGGAAGTGTAGGAACCAATCAGCATCGACTATGTGTCTAATACTTAAAAAACAGGCGGAGGGGTATTGAAGTCATTTTATTCGATGCATGTTGTTATGGTAAGAGCGGTTACCATGCATGCTGTTTATTCAGTTTTTTCGATTTCATTATTGCGTTTGGCTAGGGTTTATATTCCGTCTTTCATAAAATATATCGATATCATTTGGCATTTACATTTGGCGATTAGCAGTTTCTATAATCCATCGTTGATCCGTTATTTCATAATCTCTCTTCAATGGCGGATACAATTGTCGATGATCGTGCAGTATTCACAGGTAAAGTTTGTCGTCGATGTAGTTATCAATAGTTAATATTAATGCGTTTGATTCGTATGTTTTCATCTATTCGACGTAATAATTAAGTGTTTATACATCATTTTGTCTTTTTCCGTTTTCAATTATTGTTATGACGTTTTGTTCAGTGAATTGTTATGATGTTATGTTAAAGTTGTAGTTATAATTAGTTAATTTTGATGTGTTTGATTCGTGTGTTTTAATTTGTTCGCCGTAATAATGAAGCACATTTGCTATTATGTTAACGAACATCTAATAGCTGTTTTTTTATGTTTAAATAATACAAATGTACTGTTTTGATACGTATGGTGTTTTGTTTGATTGAATTTCAATATAATGTATTGTTTGATAGGTATTGAAGCTTTTTATTCGTAGCTGTTAATGTAATTTTCGATTAAAAGTATGATTATGGTGTTTGTTATAATTTGTTAGATACAGATAGTTTAAAAAAGCATATGGTGTTTTTTAGAAAGGCAATTTCAAGTATTATCATTTTTTTACGATGTGATAGCGATGCGCTTTTACGTGTGTTGGCATTTTAATGATGTTGTTTTTTGAACTGAGTTATGGTGTTTTTTCCTGTGTAATATTGTATATCATCCTAAATACCACGTTTGTTCCTGTGTAATATGGTGTTAGATACAGATAGTTTAAAAAAGCATATGGTGTTTTTTAGAAAGGCAATTTCAAGTATTATCATTTTTTACGATGTGATAGCGATGCGCTTTTACGTGTGTTGGCGTTTTAATGATGTTGTTTTTTGAACTGAGTTATGGTGTTTTTTCCTGTGTAATATTGTATATCATCCTAAATACCACGTTTGTTCTTGTTTCTTTTATATGACGTTTTTTGTTAATACATTTTAGTTGACATTGCTGTTTTTTATAGGTTTTGATTCATTAACATATGCTCCACGTGGAATAGAAATTATCTTACAAAATTCATCTGAAAAGTATTATATTCCTGATGTATTGGAAGAGTTAAAGCCTAAAGTTGGGATTACATTTGACAATATGGACAAAGCATTTGCATACTATTGCAAGTATGCTGCAACATCTGGTTTTGGTGTACGTAAAGGCACTGATTCAAAAAGTAGTAATGGTGTTATAAAACTGAAATACTACTTATGTAGCAAAGAAGGTTTTAATCAGAAGAAAAAAGTTGATACATTAGAAGAGAATGCTAAACAAAAGGTCGTTAGGGCTAACTTTTCAAAGAGAACTGGTTGCCAAGCACATATTCGTGTGGAGCTGGTTCAAGATAAATGGAATATATATAAATTTGTTGAAGAACACAATCATTTTTTTGTCAATGAAGAAGACATGCACTTTCTGGCTTCATCCCGAAAGTTGACTCAGTTACATAAGCAAATGATCCTGATAGTCACATGTATAGGTTGGACTCACCGGCTTGTCGGTGTTACTTTTGTATTATTAAATATAGTTTGTTGTTATGTTTTTGTATCTAGCGAACCTACGGGCGAATCTATAGATTCGCCCGGAGGTCTAGATTAGTCGTAGTCTATAGATCAGTTTTGTCGTCGGGCGAACCTGTTTGTGCCCGGCGAAGCTATAGTTCGCTCGATAGATTCGCGGATAAGCCCAGCGAATCTATCAGCGAATCTGTAGCTGATCTATATATAGATTAGTTTGATTAGGGTTGAACTTGCTTGAAACATAGCCTAGAATTGGGAGGTTACACATGTAAACAAAATCACAGCAATTCTATTGTGTTTGTGTGTTGATTAGAGGTGCTAGGAGCATATATCTTTCATCTATGTAGCATATTTACCTCTTTTGGGTTGTTATTTGATGTTTTTGTTTGAATCAAATGTGTTTTGTTGTTACAAATCATTATAGCACTGAAATCACGATATTTTTGGACCAACAGATCCAAAGCATGGCAAAAATCAATATTGAACCTGTTAGGGCGTTTAATGTAATGAGGACTATATTTGGTGGTTTTGAGGAGGTTGGTGTTAGTAAGAATGATTGTAAGAATTTCAAAAGGGAAATCAATTTGTTCATCAATGAATATGATGTTGAAATGATGGTTGAAAATCTGATGAAGAAGAAAGAACATCTTCCTGATTTTTCCTGTGAGTATTTTACTGATGATGAGAATTGTTTAGTTGGCTTGTTTTGGTTGGATGGAGAATCTAAGAGGAACTACCAAGTTTTTGGTGACATTATGTCATTTGATGCTACGTATGGATCTAACAGGTATATAACTGATGTTATATTTTGTGTGGATAAATATACATTCTAATTGTATATGTACAACATTGCTGTTAATCATATATATTGATGTTATATGCTGGGTGGACAAATTTTTCCATTTATTCAGGTACTCAATGGTGTTTGTTCCATTTACCGGGATCGACAATCATAATAATAATGTTTCCTTTGGTGCTGCATTATTGGCTTCTGAGACGGCTGAAACATACAAATGGTTGCTTAGATGTTTTTTGAAAGCATTTGGTAAACAACCCGATGTCGTTGTAACTGACCAAGACCCATCCATGAAAAAGGCTATTGAGGAGCTTTTTATTGGTAGTCGACATCGACTATGCATGTGGCATGTGATGCATAAGCTGTGAACCAAGGTGTGACAGATATTTTTGTTTTATGCTATATATTTGGTGTTTTTTATATATTTATGACGTTTTATTCTTTTTGGTGTCTTTTTAGGTGGGCGTGACGCTTTGTAATACTACTGATTTCAAGCAATGTATCTGTGATATTGTTTGGACTGATTCTCTCAGTCCTGCTGAATTTGAAGTAGGTTGGCATTCTGTCATTTAAGATTTTGATTTGAGCAATAACAACTGGTTGGCTGATATTTATGACATGAGGGAATCATGGATACCAGCATACTATAGAGATGAGCTTATGTCTGGGTTGATGCGTACGACTTCAAGGTCAGAAAGTGAAAATCATTTTTTTGGACAAGTTTGTAATGTAAGGTCTACATTGCTTGAATTTCTTACCCATTTTGAGACTGCTATTGAGTCCCAACGTCACAATCAAAGGAAGAATGATCATGATACTCGCTATACTCGTCCATAATTAAAGACAGATTTTGTTCTTGAAAAACAAGCTTCTCAAATATACACTAAAACATTATTTCTGGACGTTCAAGTCGAGATTGTAGGTATTGAAAAATGTTTAAATATGAAGCTCGAGAACATTGAAGGATTTACCAAGTTTTTTATCAAAGACTTTGATCAGTTGTGTAACTCATATTTTGAGGTATGGTGTTTTTTTTCAAAGAATTTGTTATATAAAAGATACTTTATTATTAATTTCTTTGGTGTTTTTATACATGTTATGTTTCGACCTGAAGACACAACAATACATTGTTCATGTAGAAGGTATGAACAATTTGGATTGCTTTGCAGACACATATTTTATATTCTAAAGTTGTACGATGTTAAGGAGTTTCCAAGGAAGTACATTCTTAAACGTTGGACAAGAGAAGCAGTTCCTAATATTTTATACCGTCAGTCTAGCCATAGTGGTTTTTATACAGATCTTTATGATCGTAATCAATCTGTGGTACATAAGATTTTCGCTGCTCAAGAGTACACTTTGAGTCGTCTTTACGACGACATTGAGGTGTTGTCTCTGTACAAGGAGTATGTTGAAGCATACAAGACGAAGGCCGATGAACTACAGTATGTTGTTCCACCTCCTTCTAAGATGGATAGGGCGTCTGAGTTAATGTTACTTGCAAGTACAACAAACGTCCTGTACGAGTACCAGTTGGTTACAAGTGTAAAGGATCTGGTGTCCACACCAAACGTATTAAGTCGAAACAGGAAGAGACAATTGTAAAAACAGGCAAGAAATCAAGACAGTGTCAAAACTGTAAAGAATATGGACATTATGCATCAACTTGTTCCAAACCTCCTAAGAAAACCGGAGTTAATACAAAAGAGAAAACTTTTGACACCATGTCTGCTGATAACTGAAACTTTTGTATAGATTTATAGCAAAATATGTCCAGGAACAATGTTATGACGTTTCAAATCTATTTCTATGGCTATAACAACACCATCATTGTTTTTTATGATGTTATGTTTACGAAACAAACCATTATAGTGCCTTTTAGTGTTTTTGTGTAGTTTTTTTACATGCATCCTGTTTTTTTGTTATCTAACCTAATTATCTACTTCACATGCATTTTGCTACGACGATTAGCCATTAGCAGTAGATTAAATATATAACAAAGTTAAACATGCATTGTTTTAAAACACCATCTAAACCAAAAGAAAATTATTCAAACAAAAGATATAAATACAAACTAACTAACACTAACAGATCATGCACTGTTTAGGGTCTTCACATCCACTGAGCTTTTTTTCTTATTTTCTTCCACCTCTTGAACAACTTTCTGCACCAACACTCTGACCTTGCTGTTCCCACCAAGCTGAGTCTTGTAGAACTTAAGAGCTTCATCCCTCTCTGGTGTTTGTTCTAGCTTCATCAACATTTCGATCATCTGCATGCTGTTTTCCTCGACCTCACTTGTAAGAGCTGATACATTCTTCAACGAACGTATACAAGCATCCCTTATTAGGTCTTCTTTAACTTTTATGCATGACATCATCTTCATAACGTTTTCTTTTGAAGATCCCATTGTTAGAATGTATATTGATGTTTTTTTGAATGTTGTATAAGTTGGATTGTGTAGTATGAGGTTTAATATTTATAGGGAAGGTGGGGTTGGTTTTAGAGGTGTAGGGTCATTTATTAATTTTAAGGCGTTTAATTCATCTTTACTCAATAGCTGCGATTGAGATTTCAAAATGACGTCAGCTGGTGCCTTTACAATGACACGTAATAATTGATTCCATCTGATATATGGGCAATCCAACAGTTGATAAAAGCCTTTTATTAATTGCGTTTACAGCTGGTTGCAACTACTATAATTAATGCTTGTATTATATATACAGTGGTGTTTATTTCTAATTCCTACATAGACTGATATCATTACTTTCACCTATACCATCAAATCAATAGCTATGGCGTCTGGTTCATCATCAAATGAATCCGGTGAGAAACTTTACTTATTTGATTTAGTAATGAAGCAATACAAAAAAGACGTTGCTATGGTAAATCTTATAGGTTGTACCATGAAGACCATCAAAGAATCTGTCAAAGAACGTGACCAGATAAACAAAGAACTTAGTCGACTTTCTGAAGACACCATCAGAGATCTTGCCATGAAGTTTATCATGGGACACTGCTCAGATGACAAAGATCTGGTTAAAAAGCTTTCGGATATAATTTAGGTCCATTGAATTGGACATGAAAATTAAAATGGACTTTATTAAGTCTCTTTTTTAATTTTTATGGTGTTGTATGGTGTTTTTTTAATAACATGTAGTGTACCTTTTACCCCATGTGTTTGGTGTTTTTTATATTTTACTAATATAATTGTTGCCTATTTTATTCCTTATTGTTTGTCTTTTATTACATTAATATTTTATTTAATAATATAATAACATGCATTTATACTTAATTTAGTAATCTAACACACAATATGCTTCTTACTATAGTATATTTTCTTCAAGTACACTATATAGCATAAATGTTGTTTATTTAATTGGCGATAATGTAATACCCAGAAGGTTTCATGCTAAGTAATAATTGTCAATTCAAAACAAATGTTTCATAGCTAAATGATTGTTATGTCAAATACAAAGGTTCACAATGTAACTCCATGGTGTTTTTTTAACAAAGAACAATTTTACAATTCAGTCAACATGTTTTGCCATCCTTTTTGATATTCTCTCATCTGCCTTTTTTTCAAGCTTGATTTTTTTCTGTTTGCTCAACTTCATGAAAGGAACTGTACTTTTGATAAAAGCCTCTTTATCATCATTTAGATAATGAAGTGCTATTTTTGTTGCATATTTACGCCTCAACTTGTCTAGTTGATTTTGTTGATTGTTTTCCTTGTCATTTTCAGTGCAAAAACCACATTCCCAACCATCGCATACTCCATGATAAGTCTCCATATGTCTCATCAGAAACACACCACAATCCACTTTGTTTATGGTAGTCCTGCATTGCATCTTTAAACGAATTGGGGATGCTGATCTTATTTTCATGCCATTTGTATGTGAAACAGACATCAAATAATCACCGAATGTTGTAACCTGTACAATCACAACATTAACTCATCAAACCCATCTGAAATTACTTTTAAAACATGGTGTTTAAATATATTATAATAACTTGATAACTTACCATTTTATCAACCCATCCTGAATATTTTACAGTGACAGTCTCTTCTGGCTCGGCTGCATTGTTGTCAATTACTTCAACGATGCTTGTTTTGAGATTAAAGCAAATCAAGTAGTAATGACGTTTGTATAAGATTGGTATGAAAATCAGTTCAAATTCTTCAATGCTCTTTGATTCTGCACATTCAAGCACAACTCACTATTTGGGGTGTTTTTCTTCCTCTCTTCATTGCTGGGCTTTTCATGGTGTCTCTCCCTGTATCTTCTTTACTTTTCATGGTGTTTTTCACCTTCTTAATGTCTGACATCCTCGATTTCATGGCACTCTCTAATGTTTTTCTTTTCATAGTTTTCACTTTGCCAGGACTAGTATGTGTGGTTTTTTTGTATTATGTAGTTTCATCTGCAGTACAAAATGATATATGTGACAAAAAGAGTATAAAAAATGTACAACTAAACTAAAGGTTACCATTATCATCCAAAACTATTGGATTTTCAGTTGCATTTGTCCATTTGAATGAACTGTTAATAGCAATTCGTTCACTCCTTCTACATGTCATATGTTGTATATAATGTCATAACAACATAATTGAAGCAACAACGCATAACACCATAATATAAGATAATAACATATAACACCATACTTTAAGTAACACCATGGTTACTATGCATATCACACCATACTTTAAAAAACACCATAATGTATAATAAAAACAAATAACACCATATAATAATATTATAACAGAATCGATACCATGCACATAACCATATCATACTATTCTAAATAACACCATAAATTTGAATGTGTACGCTTACTGTAAACAAATAGTTCTTTATCCATCTCCTCGTAGTGACGTTGATTTTCAACCGGTTGTTAAAACTACAAAAAGCACAACATCTATTAGTAAAACTAACAAAGAAATCAATATTGTCTACAAACGCATATAAATGTTGGAATAAACGCCTAATGTTTACCCGTCATCAACCATCGTTATAACCTAAAGTATAGCCGTAATGTACTAATCGATTATTGTTGAAATTACCTTATGTCGTTTATTTCCTTTTTGAGTGTTAGCAGTCGAAGTGTTCTTCAAGTAAAAAGACGACCTATTTTTGAAGCGACGTGGTGTTCTTCAAGTAATAAAACAGACGCCCTATTTTTGTTACAAATCGCCTCAATGTAGGAGTTGATTGAGAAATAAACAGACTTTCTAAAATAACGCCCCAAATCGCTTAATATTTTTCTTTTAGATTTTTAGGTTGAAAACGCATAATGACTAATTTACCCCAGAACTATATGTTGAGTCAGTAAAAACATCATAATATTTACAAAAACGCCACCGCTTTAATCTGGGCCGTTGACATCCAGATCCGACGCTCCAAAATCCTTCTTAGCGTTTTTAGAGTTTTTAGCCTTTTTAGAAAATCCCTCATCTCTATATATATATACTTTAAATTTATGAATGAATGTTTTATTTAATAAGTCTTTTGCATTAACAATTTAATTAAATAACATGTTTTCTTATTAACAAAATAATTTTAAAAAAATTGTGATTAACAACTTAATTATTTTTTTATAAATAACGGCTATTTTTTCAAATTTTTTATAACGGCTAGTTTTAATTGTTTGCCTTATTCATAACGGCTAGTTTTTTTATCTTATTCATAAAGGCTAGTTTTTTTTCGCCAATAAATAGGTTTTTAATTTTTTATCTTTGCCTTTGTTAAGTTTATACTTATTTAATTATTAATATTTTTATTACTTGTACAATTGATTATTTAATTAAATCAAATTTTTTATTAATATTAATTAAAATGTCATTATTCAAATAAATAGAAAAATAAATATATGTGGAAATATAAAGATGATTTGTGGAATGATGATATTGGGGTAAAAGTTGATTTGTGGAAGAATGATGGTGTTGGGGTAAAAGTTGATTTGTGGAAGGATGAGTGATAGTTAATGAAAAGTTGATGTGACATGTTGACTGGGTTGATTTGTCTTATTCCCAACGTTGCGGATAGTCTTACTGCCGACATGCGATGCTAATTTATCTAATCACACAATTTATGTGCTCAATCAAGATCCCGACCCCTTTATTGTACAGTCTGGTGTTTGGGGAAGGAGCTGTGAATGATGCCATGTCAATTGTCATGTTCAATGTTGTTTCAGAACTTTGATTGGAAATTTCTTATATTTATTTGTTAGAAGCACGCATCTAGGAGCAGGAGTGAGTCTAATACCCCTCCCATTTCTCCCAATGATCTCCATGTTTTAATGCGATAGCGAGTCCGTCGTAGAGACGACGGGCTTTGTAGACGCCAGAAAAAGTGGTGGATACGATTCGGTTTTGGATCTCGTATTTGGAGATGATTTCAGGGCGAGTGTGGATGCTCTAGCTTTTTTGTGTTGTTGATGATGATGGAGTTGGATCCATTTCATTGATTATGTTTTGAAGAGATTGATTGATTGAATTGGTTGGTTTCTAAGGCTTTGAATTTGGGGATTTTTTTTTTTGATTGTGATAAGAAGAAGATGATGATGATGTATAGTAGTTTATTGAAATTAATTTTTTTAATAGAAATATGGGGTAGATGACAGTTTTGGTGTATTAATAATTAATAATAATAATAATAATAATAATAATAATAATAATAAGTATTACAAGTTTTGTCATTTAAGAGTAAAATGACTAAAATGCCCTCATGCTAACTGGAAAACTTAACGATCATTAATTTAAAGGCCAAAAAAAACCTTTAATTTAACCAAAGGTTGTTCAGTGCAAAAAATTAAAGAAAATGTCAAAAACTAAAATATGACCTATTATAAAAGCCTAAAAATGTAATTTACTCATTTCTAAACTACCTATAGATCTTGTGAAATAGTGCCACTGACACATAAGACTTCAACGTTCAAATTAATTCAACCTATTTGTATAGATTAAACGTAATACCTCTAATTTAAGACTATCCGTGGATTTTAAACCTTGTTCCTATGCAAAATCTTCCAAACTTCATTATACTAGGCATCAAAAGGCTCTAATAATCAGATCGAAGATTTAATTCGCCCATTCATCATGCTCGAAGTAGAAAATGTCGTATGGGAGTGTCTAGGAAACAAAACACTAGGGCCGGATGGATTCAATTTCTCGTTCAAACGGACGTATTGGAATTTGTTGGGTGCTAATTTTTTTTAATGTTTTGGTGCAGTTTCATTGCATGGGTGGCATTAGTAGTGGATGCTTATTTTCATTTTTAGCTCTCGTTCTTAAATGCGTCGACCCACTCACGCCAAATGATTCGAGACTGGTTAGTTTAATTGGTGTTATTAACAAAGTTTTATCTAAAGTCTTAACGAGAAGGTTGAACGGATGCATTGGTCATGTGATCTCGGATGAATAATTTGCTTTATTGCCAAAATATCTATTTTGGGCGGGCCACGTACTAATCATAAATGAAATAGCGTCTTGGCTAAAAAATCTAAAGGTAAACGCGTTCTTCTGAAGGTTGACATTGCAAAAGCGTTTGACACCTTGGAGTGAAACTTTTTGGGCCGTATCCTAGAACTGACGAACTTCATTCCAACATGGAGATGATAGATTCGTGCTATTTTGGCCTTAAGCAAATCCTCAGTGTTGATTAACGGCAACCCCACAAATGGCTTCTCAGGTCACAGAGGTCTTAGGCAAGTCGACCCCTGTCTCTCTTCTAGTTTGTCATAGCTATGCAGACTTGGTCGGGTATTCTAAAAAAGGCTAAAGAGGCGGACAATTTTTAAGGAATGAAACTTCCTAACAATGGTCCCATGATCTCACATTTCTTATGTGCAAATGATGTCATAATTGTAAGTCAAGGTAATGTTAGTTATTTTAGAAACATTAGGAGGCTTCTTCGTGGTTTTTTTCTTGATTTCAGGTTTAAAGGTCAATCTTAAGAAAATCCATCTCTTTGGCTTGGGGTGGGAAATGATGCGTTTCTTTCTATGGCCTCAACTATCCATTGCAATGTTGTGTGGAATTTCATCTCTCTTATTTGGATATAAAACTTGGTGCCAACAAAAACCTCATAAAACAACTAGTATCCTATTATTTGTATTTTTAGGAACCGTGTCTCAAATTAGAAGGAAAAATATCTCTCAATGGGGGTTCGTGTTACTCTAATTAAGTCAGTTCTAAAATCCTTATCGGTCTACTATTTCTCCATGTATCGTGTGCCTACGGGGGTCATTAATTCCGTTGAAAAAATAAGGAGATCATTCTTATAGGGTTTGAAAGATGACAAGTATGGTATTCCTTGGGTGGCGTGGGAACCATTTACACTTCTAAAAGAAGAAAAAGGGGGGCTCGCAATCACTCCTTTAAAACATTTCAACATGGCCATGCTTTAAAATCTCGAATGATTTCAGGACCTTCAACATTGACTTGGATTGTCTCTTCGTTGGGGCATTGGGTGGGGGTGACCGTATCCGGTTTTGGCTGAATATGTGGGCCCCGATGATGTCCCTTTTCGGGTCTTGTATACGTCCTTATTCATTCTTGAATATTCTAAAGATATTTGTGTTAGTGATTGTTTTAGATCACAGGGGCATTTTTGGAGTTGGACTTAGAGATTGAAGAGGGAGCCTCTTATGCCACAAGAACTAGATGAGTGGTCTCGGCTTTGGACATAAATACATCTTACTCAACCAACCATGGAAGATGACAAGTGGTCATACTTCTATGCAAAAGAACAAGGTTTTACCACAAACTTCATCAAACGCTTAATACAAGACAAGGTGGTGGTTGATGGAGTTGTTAAATTTCAATGGAACAAATGAGTTCCTAAGAAAGCAAACCTCTTAAACTAGAGAGCTAACAGAGATCGTCCTCCTACTTGCGACTCCCTGGCTAGAAGAAATATCCTGATTGACTGGCCTTTTCGCAAATTTTACGAATCAATGGCTGAATTCCTTGAGCATATATTCATGGCATGTGATCCATCTTTATTTGTTTGGGCAAAAGAGAATCATGGTGTAATATTCTGCCGGTTTACACGTTCTCTTTCAAAAATCTTATGGATCTTCCTTTCTTGCTGAATGGGGATTCAACTTATAAACGTGCGGTTCATGCAATATTTATGATAGCAACTTGGAGCTTGTGGAGACATCGAAATGAAATTATCTTTGAAAATGTCAAGTCGTCAACAAATAAGGTTATTTGCGAAATAATGATGGTGGGACTCTTTGGCTGAAAAACAAAATTCTAAAGGGAAACTTATACTGCCTTACCAAACTTTCCTTTTGATCTGGGTTAAGGTTTCTTGTTGGGTTCGCTTTGTTTTTTTGTCGCTTTTGTTTTTCTCTTGTACTTCTCCAATGTTTTTAGCTACTTATTAACCCATTATTTTATATATTATCTTTTTTCCGTCAAAAAAAATAAGAACATCCATTGTGGTTACCTTTAGGGCGTGTGAAGTGGAGTCCACGCCAGTGGGTGAAGAAACCCAACACCACAACAACTGTGTGATGAGGCATAAGCATTATGAAGATGCGAAATTACGGATAGGTGTTAAGTATCGAGTATCGGTACCATACCAACCAAACAAAAATCGGTACAGAGCGATTACCCATTTTTTTTCAATTTGAAATAAAGTTTTGAATGTTATGGTGTTTCTTTTCTATTATTTAATAATATTTTTTCATATTGTGTAATTTTTTTAATCACATTTTACTCCATCATAACATAAAAAAGGCTTATCTGACACATTTGTGTCTAGCAAGAAAAAAGAAATCATATAGTCTATGTGATTATATAGCGTCTAACAATATTTTTTTAATCATTTTTAATCTTAGCGACAATAAATACTCGAAGAAGTAAGAGATTCTATCGAATAACCTTCTTTTTTGAACCGTAATTTGGTTGACCCACACACTCATCTTCGGTCCTCCCATTAAAATTAAACATATCTTAGATTAGGAAATCTTCCGACACAATCAAATCATACTTTTTAATCCAAAATAAAATATAATCCACGCTTACAATCAAATCATACTTTTTAATCCAAAATAAAATATAATCCACGGTTACTTGATTTAAAATCATACATTTTTATCGTCAGACCAAGCTGGTGATTAAAAGTTTGAGTATAACCTAGTGAGTTTTTATAAGTTGTTAAAAAACAAAAAGAAAGAAAGAGGTATATGAGATTCTTGCAACTTCTAATGTGGTGTAGTGGTAATATGCTCGGATTCTTCAAAAGAGACTCAAGTTCTATTCCCACTAACACCACTTTAGAAGGGGCAAATGGGGGCAATAAAGGTTGATCCTAAGCCAAACGGGTTTTACCACTTAGCTTGTCGTCGTGCCTACGAGCGGACAGGTTAGTGGGTTTCCTCCGAATTAGAGTCGGGTTTTCCTCGAAATAAGTGGGCTTCAGTTACCCAACGCTGTCTGTATTCGCAAAGTGTCTCAAATTACCTTTCATTATTGGGTTACCCCAAATAACCGGTAACCGAACTTTATTCGTTTTGTTGTAAAAAATATGAGATTCTTGGTTTATGGAGTAATGATCAAAGTAAAGGTTTAACTCAATAGATCCAACCTCTCTCCTCTCTCCTCACACACAAACACAAAGACACATATTCTCAGAAAAAAAAGTGTTCAGACAAAACATCCACACTCTTGGACAGAGCAAACACCAGAACAACAACAACTAGCTTTTGGTCTTTAATGCTCTCTCTCTCTCTCCCACAAAACACAAACCCTTCATACTTAACAAACCCATTTTAAAACAATTCTTCCTTTTGCAGTTGTCTCTCTTTGATGTTTGATGATGACAATAACACCTGATTTAAGGTGAGATTATGGCTGCTGCTGCTGCTGCTGCATCTTTATTAAACATCATGGCTGATAACCACAACAACATTAATGCTGCTCCTGCTGCTGCTGCTGCTGATGATGATGTCAAGCCCACCATTTTACATGATTTTCTTGGCCCTGGATGTTCTCCGGCCACCAAGTTCGCCGCCGCTAGTGGTGGTTCTCCGTCTGCCTCCGTCTCCGGCGGCCGTGGTGGTGGTGGTGGACCGGTGTCCACCGCTTCTGATCTGGGTTCCGGTAACCAACACTAACTTTTCTTTTTCTTGAAAAAATACTGATTTTCTTGAAATTTAGCTGTAATTTTCTTGATTTTTTTTTTATCAAGATTTGGTGAGTGTTTGAGATTGGGAAATGATGAATTGATGATAAAGTGATGGACTTTTATCTTACTGTAAAATGATCACATTTGGTACAACTTTTAATGCATTAAATACAAGCTGTTGTTACATGATTTCACTGGTTTAGTACCTTTCTACCTGAGGGACAATTATGATTTGCTTCATGGGAGTAGGTATCTTTGAGTGGGTTAGTTTCATGGATTTAGTACCTAACTGAGGGACAGTTATGAAATGCTTCATGGGGTAGTTGTATTTGAGTGGGTTTGTTTCATCAATGGTGTCAAAACAGTGAGTAACTAACAAACAAACGTACCAGTAATATCCTACTCATAAAGTATGGTCGTGTCTAAAAAAAATGAGATGAAATCAAACTTTACCTAACAGAACCCTAAGGGGCTATTTGGCAAAATCTAAATCATTAAGTGTTGAATGGTTAAGAGATTTGAACCATTAAGAAGCTTTATCAATGGAAGGGATGTTGGGTAGAACTTCAGATGAGGGTAAAGTTGGTATATGCTTCATTCAGTTCCATTTATCATCTTTCTGTCTCTTAACCATTCAGCACTTCACCGAATTATTCAGAGACTCTTTTTTGTGAAACAAACGCTCTGAATATTGAATGCTGAACTGAACCATTGAGAGGTGAAACAAACAGCCACTTAGTGTGTAACATAGTTGTAAGCAAAATATCACATTTGTGTTGTTGATTGATGATATCTTGATGTTTCAACCATGGTAGAAAGGCAGGCTGGAACATTCTTTGAAGGGGTGCCATTTTATGGTCCAAAAACCGATTTTGCAGGCTCCAAGATTCGGTATTCGGGCGGTAAACGCAGCAACCCTGATTCGGGCTTTTTGGCGCCATCAAGAGACAATATCCCTCAACCACGCCCGGATTTCCCTGAGACCTCACATTTAATGAAAGTATGTAATATGTTAAGTCCACTTTGGCTTCATGAATGATGATACTGTTTTAATGTATGTTGTGTTATGGACCTATGGTTAGATGCTGAGAACTGTAGGGTCGGAGCGACCTAGATGGCCTCATGAGGATGAACCGTTCATGGGCGTGCATCAAATGAGGCCGACTTCATCATCGTCATCTCACATGGTACAGCCAATCAATGCATCCAAATGGGAACGAGCCATCCCTGTGAACGTTGGGCCTGTACTACAGGCCCAACAGTATCCTCCACGTGCGGGTCAAGTTGTATCGTACGGTTATCAACCAGTTTCAAACAGATTCAAAGACTCCAATGCAGGTTCCCCGTTGATTTCACAATTAGCAGCTGATGAAGGTTCTAGAACTGGGATCAAAGGGTCCGGGATTTTGAGCACAGTAGCTGAACCAAGCAGCAGCAAGTTAAAATCTCTGACTAGTAACACAGAGCCTGGTTCTACATCTGTTAGTCGTCAGATGACCATATTTTACGCGGGTCAAGCCCATGTGTTTGATGATGTTCATCCAAACAAGGTGAAGATATGTATATAAAACACACATTCTTTCTCACTGTTTTTTGATAATATTTCTAACAACTTTTGTCTGACAACTTCATTATCGTTTTGAGTTTGTTTTCAGGCAGATGTGATTATGACACTAGCTGGGTCAAATGGCGGATCATGGTCAACGAGCTTCTTACCAAATTCATCTCTAAAACCATCTGGTAGTGAGGCTATTCCTTTGAGTGGTGAGAATGAATAAATGACATTCAGTACAATTAACACACTAATGATGGTCTGTTTTGGTAACTATAAATGAGGTGTTTTTGTAATTGAGTAAACTGCAGTTTTGGTCCCTGTGTTTTGATACAATTAACTGTTTCAGTCCCACCTTAACAGTTTTGGTCCCCGTGTTTTTATTTCCTAACAGAAATGGTCCCGAACACTAACTCCATCTAGTTTTCCGTTAAGTTTCTCACACGCTCCCCGAATTTTAGGGGTAAAAATGTCATTTCTCTCCCTCTTTTTATCTAGGTCATCATGTAGGTTAACATTTTTATTCAGTCGCATGTCAAAAAGAGTGGTAGAAATGACATTTTTACTCCGTATGTGAGGGAGACTTAACGGAAAATTGGATGGAGTTAGTGATCGGGACCATTTCCGTTAGAAAATAAAAACACAGGGACCAAAACGTTAAGGTGGGACTAAAACTGTTAATGATATCAAAACACAGGGACCAAAACTACAGTTTACTCTTTGTAATTTAATAGTCATATCCCGCAAAAAAGATGACGTGGCAAACGACCTCATCAGAAAACAAACTAATTTGGTATTTAACCTATTACCAAAAGTATCATTACCGGATCAAGATTCTTCAGAGGACATCTTGGTGGTTAAGTGGCATACGTCCGTATGTGCCAGGTGGCGGTGTATTTATCTTAGAACTTCTAAGAATTGTTGTTCAAAGAGAAAAAACCAACCTAAGCGCGTATAAGGACTTCTGATAATGTAATAAACTAATCATGGTTCTGGTGCAGGTGGGCAGGGTGGTAACATTTCAACGAAAGATGCAAGATTGACGGTTGCAGAAGAAAAGAACGAGGAGAAACAATGAAAAATGAATGATTTGGAAACGTTTAAAAGGTAAAAATTCATCTTGAAATAGATGATTATTGTTGTAGGGAGTTGGATTATGGTGCAGATTAGCTATAATCCTTAATTATCCACCAAATAGTCAAATAGTTTAACTTCTGCAAATTAAATGATGCTTATTCAGTAAGACGTCTTTTTCGCCAAATGTTCAATCCATCTTAGTAGTATTTTGAATGGCAACCTGATTCAGTTAGAGCTATAAAAGTTTTCCATACTTGTATCAATAGAACTGTTTATTCATCAAAATGTGTAAAATAATCTTTTTTCATGACACGACAAGCATGCGACTTATAAAAACACACAAATAAAGCTATCAGCGGTAGCTAGGATAGACCGGGGAGTACATGCAACTCTCGGCAAATTTAACTAGATCGTTAGGGCGAGGCTGAAGAGAAGCTAGACCTGAAAACAAAATCAATGTTACATATTTATATTTTTTTTACCACGAGAACCCGTTAGAAAAAAAAAACTCATGGGCCCCACCAATATCTGCTAACCCAGTGACAGTGTGACACCATGTACAACACGACTTATGTCGTATATGTGACCTTCAAAGGGTTAAAGGCAGAAATCGGTGGAAATTTTGCTAGAGAGGAATCATGTGCTTACTACTGTGTCACCTCTTATATTAAAGAGTAATGACTTACCGAGTTCATACGCCTTTTCTGCTACTGCAGCTGCTATATGTGCTGAAATCTTTCTGATACAAGTATATGGTGGAAATATAATTCCTTTAGCATAGTCTTCATCTGTTACTTGTGACGCCAAACCTTCGGCTGTTTCAACGATTTACAATTTAGCATCATTCCTATAATCATTTGTTAAAACGCCTGAAAGATGTAAACGTTAGGATTCGTTTTTTCACTTACATGCAGCCAAAAGCAAATCATCATGCAGGCGTGTTGCACCACACATGATCAAACCCAACCCGAATCCTGGGAATATGTAAGCATTGTTTGCCTGCATTTTTTTGAAGTAACCATAAGAAAGAGAGAAAACAATAATGAAACGGGTCAAGTAGTTTCGGACCGGGTTTAGACCTGGCCAGGCACAAATACTTTGTCCTCGTATGTCACGGGATCGAACGGGCTCCCACTCGCGAATATAGCACGGCCCTACAAAGATTAAAAGTTGATCACATGACATCTTAGAATAGAAGCTGAAATAGACCAAAACTTGCTAGCAGTTTTATTACCTTGCTCCATGTATAAGCTTCTTCTGCGGTACACTCTGCTTGTGAGGTTGGATTCGACAACGCCATAATGAGAGGTTTCTGCACGCAAATTGTCAAAATCAGTCTCGGTTTTTTTCGAAAAACTGATTATATATGTCGGCCAAATGCGTAACCAGAATTTAACCCGTCAGGATAAACCCTACGATATATCGGACTTGAGAAGAAAACTAACCTCGTTAATAGATGACATGGTCTCGACAACTTCTTGCGTAAATTGTCTCCCAACGCCAGATGTTCCTATCAGTATCGACGGTTTGATGTCCTACATAATGCAGTTAATAAGCAGCGTTCTTTTGTGGTACAAAAAGCGGCAAATGAATGCATGCTTCGTACCTTTACAGCGTCTAGGAGATTGTTGATCGGTTCATGCTCGTGAGCCCATGGAAGTTTAAAGTGTTGAAGGGACTCTTTACGCGAACTCACAACCAATCCCTATGTCAAACAAACACATTTAGAGATCGTTTTTTTGTAACCGTGCGAAAGCATAATGTATGTTTTACGTACCTTGGAGTCAACAAGCCAGATCTTTTTACGAGCTTCTTCTACGCTAATATCCGTCTTCTTCGATATCTGAAGTGCTATAAGTTCTGCTATTCCCGTACCAGCCTTTAAACATGAACGAAAATCACACGTGACATTAGAAACTTAAAACTCTTATAAGCTTCGTTTTTTAGCACAAAAAAAACACTAACCTCTCCAGCGCCTAGAAACAAGAATGTATGATCCGAGAGCGCGCCACCAAGTAACTTCAAAGCCGAAAGCAAACCACTAAGAACAACAGATGCAGTACCCTAAACAAAACAGACAACACTTATCATGAATGTTTCTTGTTTAATAATCCATTTTCTGATCACACATGCTGAACTCAAACATGTTAATTACCTGTATATCATCATTAAAAACGAGATGAGTTGTGCGGTATCGATTAAGCAACGAGAACGCGTTGTGGTTTGCAAAATCTTCAAACTGTATAAGAATTTTTTCTCCATAGTTTATCTTGACAGCTTTCATAAACTCTTCTAACAACTCATCATACTCCTGCATCAAACCATACATAGTTTATTGATGTATTTCATCCTTTTTGAAAATAAACCGAAAAATAAGATAGTTAGATCAGTAAACCTCTCCTCGTGCTCGATTTTGTTTGAGACCGATGTAGAATTCATCGTTAAGCAACTTCTCATTGTTCGTCCCGACATCAATGGTTATTGGCAAGCACTGTAACATATATAAGGAAACCACGGTTAATCAGCTTCGATAAAGTTCTGCAAATGCAAGTAGGATTAGTCATACTTACAGCCGAAGGACGAACTCCTCCAAGCGCGGTGTAAAGAGAAAGTTTTCCTACTGGTATACCCATTCCCTGCGCGTGCAATAATCAGTTCTTAATATTTGGATAAACAGATAATCTTTAGTTATTTAACTAATCGAAGGCGTGTTAGAGATCGCACCTGGCAACCAAGATCGCCGAGGCCTAATATTCGCTCACCATCGGTCACAACAATCACTTCAATGTTTCTCTCAGGCCAATTTCTCAGCACCTGAAGAACCTGCCCTCTGATGATCATATAATAGTCACACAACAACACTACAACGACTTAATCTTACGATCTTGGCAGGCTCAATTATACATTGAATATAGATAGTCGAAGGCACTAGACGCACATAAGGGTAAGCCCATGGCGTGCACATTATAAGCATGCTGTTTTTAGCTGTTTTAGCCTAGTTTAGTCAAGCCATTTTAAATGTTTCATACCAGTTATCGTTATTTGGCTCGTTTTTTTCAAGTTTCTTTTGTCCATGTGCACCTTGATGGATGCAAGGTGGTATTGCGGCGAGCGCCTTTGTCTACATAGCATTGAACTATT
Source organism: Tagetes erecta (assembly GCA_030867185.1). Lineage (NCBI taxonomy): Eukaryota > Viridiplantae > Streptophyta > Magnoliopsida > Asterales > Asteraceae > Tagetes > Tagetes erecta. The sequence goes on along the minus strand of CM061488.1, from coordinate 6,309,948 downwards.
TTTGAACAAAGAACATGAAAATGAAACCGTACTTGTCTTTTAAAGAGATGTAAAGCCCCTGTGGACGTCGGAAAATGCTCCCAAATTTCTGGCAAGCTTCACCAACAGTAGGAGTGTATACAATCGGGAGAAGTTCCTCAACATGATCGATTAGAACCTTGTAAAACAAGCGCTCATTTCTCTCCTACAACACACGACAAATCAAGGCAAAAGTATGTGTAAATGATCAAAACACGTTCATAAAATCATATATATTTGTCTTTTTGTTTGATTGAAAAAAGTAAAAACACCTGAAGATCAATCAGCGCCATGTATCTTTGCAAAGGAACCTCATATTGACGCAGTATATGCAACACTTTCTTCTCCTAATCCCCATGATCAAGAAAATAATCAAGAAAACGACACAAACGCTTATTCAGAATAATGTCACAAACTTACTTGAAGTTCTTGAGTGGATATTGTGGGAGGAAGAAGCCCATTTAAGTAATGTGCCTCTCTTTCTTTTTCTGTGAATGCTAGCCCTTTGTTATGTCGTGGGTCGCGCAACAAATTTTGTCCGCTGGATCATACAAATATTAAAGAATGAACAATAACAATGTAAGAGGATACATTTGGTGATGAGATTGGACTGATATCAAATGATCACCTGGAAATGGACATGTTCCAAGGGGTAACAAGTTGACCATCATAAACATTACAAATATTATCCACATCACCATCACCATCTCCGTCTCCATTGTTTCCCATGACCTTAGGATCGTTCTGAAAGCGCGGTATGAACAGGTAAAAACCAGAAATTAAAATAAGAAAATAAATAATTGCCATCAGGTAACAAGAGAACAACATGAATTGAATGCATGACCTACCCACAAATTTTTTTTAGTTTTTGGCAACCAAGTTTAGATGTATAGGAGGATCAAAATCTTGATTGTGATTGTGGTTTTAAAAAAATGGGAAGTTGCAATGCAAGTGTGTGGAAGAGTATGATACCTGAGAAATATGAGTTATATATATGTTTGTGTTAAAGAGACAAAGTAGGAGCTGATCTGTTCATGTTGAACTTTTCATATTCTCTTTCATGCATTTTTTTCTGCAAGATTTGAAGCTTTCTTCCCTTTTTATCTTGTTTATTTTTTCTTCTTCTAAATTTATTTATTTTTTCTTCTCTCGTCGTGTTATATTAGGTGAATATGGCTAAACACGACTCGCATTTTTATCTGTGTTAAAAACATAATTCTAATTCATATACGCTTAAAATCGTGTTGATCTTGTGCAGTCTCGTGTACTGTTCATTTACATACCATTTGGTAACAATTTAGACTAACATAGCTCAACTGAACTTATTTTGTAAGTAATGTCTTTTTTAATGGTGTTTAGTCCTAATCTCTCATTCTCAATCAGATTTTATATATATATAGCTCGCGATTAGAGTAAGCGGATGGAAACGACTATATATTCAAAGAATTTAGTCCAAGCTTCTAAACGATCAAACCTCGTCACACATTAAACCATATTGCACTCTATCACAAAGCGTTGATACGTCTGTTACAAACCGTCGCCAAAGTCATTGTTTTTATTTTTAAAGTAAAGCTAAAACAGTTTCAAGAAGTGAACAACTAAAGATAAAACTTGATTCAAGAATATTTAAATTGGAGTAAAAAAGGACATTTTAAAAACATCAAAAAGGAACAATAGAAAGCCATAGCCCTTTAAATATTCCTAAAGTATGCAACATATTTAGCTTTCTAAAGCTAGTCTTTCTAACATAACAAGTTTTTCTTTTGACTTTCAAATAGTCAAACAAACGACCAATTAACAAAGACAAACGCTATGCAGTGAGGATTTTCTTCATCGTTCAGTACCTTCCATGCCACCGCCCGTTCATATGAAACAGGTCTCCCCATGCTCGTCAAGCAAACGCCGCCAGGAAGACAAGCAAAACCCTGAAACAAAACCAACAAACAAAAACACTTACATTTGACTTTGACTTTGACTCTTTATGGTCAAACTAGTCATTATTCAAACTACAATTTACCTGTTGTAGAATCTGTGGGAGCTCAGAGCAAATACTAGTTCTTCCACCTCTATCAAAGATCTTGTCTAGAGTAATATCTTGAAGCGAAACTAACGTCGTTTCAAGCATATCTAACCCTGCCTGATTTGCAAACGTGAAATCTGGCAATGCCTGCAAAATTTTGATATTTTGACTTTTAGAAACACAATTGCTACAATGCAAATCCAAGAAATATGATCTTACAAATACATTACCTTTAAAGAACAACACATTATGGCATCCGAATGATGCCAAAGTGTTTTAAGCAACGAATCACTTCGTTCATCAGCCGTTTTGAAAAGATCTTCACCAAGAAAGCAACTATACACAAAAAATAAAAACAAAACATATCAATCATCAAACTTTATTATCACTAGGCACAAGTTAAGTTGCAATAGGTGTTAGTAATAAAAATGTTTATTTACCGAAAGCTTTGACAGATCCAACGGGCTAACATTTGTGCTTCAGGGGTGCCAGATGGGGCTTGCAGACTTCTTGGGCCAAAAGGGGACGGTGAGAGTGCTAACGCCACCCTTTGAACAGATGATATGATGTTACGTACATACTGTCTAGCCATGGCTGCAATGTTTTCTTGAAGATGAATTTCAAAAGCGAACTGAAATGCGATTGTCATCACAGATTTAGTGGGCCCACTTTGACTGAGGTAATCTGCGGGTGTACGTTTCCCGGGTTGGCCCACCTCGAGAGTCGATGCAAGATCACGTGTCGGGTTCTGAGAATTCTGTGTGAATCATGGATCGTTAAGAAACCAAAGGTTAATTGATCTTAAAGAATCAAATTTACTAGAGGATTAATACATTAAAGTTTAACATTACATTATTAATTGGGATTATGCGAAAACCGGAAGGTAGGAGAGGGGCATCGTCGGTGAAAGAGGCGTCAATCGGAGCAAAAATAAGTTCAGCAGAAGTGCCGATTGCGTTTTCATCAACTCCACTACAAAGCTGGGAAGCAAAAGAGCACAGAAATTAGAGGTTGTAAAAAGTTACGTCTTCGGTATGCTTGTTTGTAATCAGCTAACCGATTTTACTTACTTGCAAAAAGAAAATATCCCCGGGCATGAGCATGTCTTCGGTCCGATAATGAGGCATGTTTTCAAGCTTAATAACCTCCATGAACTGCTTCAAATAGGATGTCCCGATTAATAATCAGCAAAATATGTACAAAAATATTTTGGTCTTTTAATAAGTACCTCTTCGTGCTCGATTGTATGGGCCAGTGGAAGGATAACTTGACCACCAAAGCCACCACTTCTAGCTAGAGGTAAACCACATGGACCACCTTTAACTGATGCAGCCGAGTAACCATCGATGCTGCTATCGGCCCATTCCGATCGGTGTTCTCTCAAGAATCTTATAAGTATTGCAGGAGGCACATTCTGCAAAATTTGACTTTTATGGTCAACCTATTGCTTCTTTTATTTAAAACTGACATGGACTCTTTTAATGTTTGGGTACATGATATATTATCGTAAGTGTTATTATTTCATGAGACTCAATGTCATTTAAAGAATTTAGGAACATATTACAAATGTGTGATTATTTTTAGTTTAAAAATTGGTATGTTTGACTTTGAATAACTTACTTGTAAGAGCATTGAAGCTTTAGCACATAGAACAGCATTGCTAATTGATGGAAATCCGTCTGCGTACAATGGAGCTGCACCCATCACCTTATCAGGAGACGAGTTGACAAGAACGGTGACATCATCAACTCCGTCGCTCTCCATCATAGTCCAACCCTCATCACTAAAACCATTAATTGCTTCATTAAAACCTCTGCACAAAAAAAAATCTTTAATGTTTCACCACATGAATATGTAAAAGGCAGTGACTTTGATTTGATATCACAATTTTTTTTATTTTCTTTTACAAAAATAAAACCTGCTCATTCTTTGGCCAAGTGCACGAAGTGCAGCCGGTCTTCTCCCCCAGCTAGTGACCATTGGTTGAGAAATCTCTTGTGAAATCTGCCTCAGCTGGCGAAAAGCCTAAAATAAAAAAAATAAAAAAAAAAATAAGAAAATCATAGTTAAAGACGGTAACTTTTTAAATAATAAATTTAAAGAGATAGTCATACCGCAAGTGTCGTTCTTTGAGCAAGTAATGTTGATGACTCATATAGAGGGCGTAAAACTTCAGGAACACTTAATGACTACATGATATGGAAGGTAATAAAGTTGGAAATTAATATAAGAAACAAAACACCAGTACTATTGTTGGATTAGAAGTTAATTTTCTTTCTCATACCTCAAAGTCAACATGGTCAACTATGTGAATTATCGAGCCGCCACCATCACAGGGTCGTATGAGGTACCCACTTGGTAGAATTTTGGCCCTAACAAAATGAGGCACTGGTGGCATAGTAGGGCCATTTTGAGTGTTGTTTAGTGATCTTTCACAAACCTTTATGTTAACCAAATCAAAGTCATGACATTTCCTTAAAACCCAACTAATAAAACACAAATTAGAAAAAAATTTGTTCTACACACTTACCACCAGGCTACCGTCCTCCAAAGCAGATGTATAACGCAATAACCAAAAATCACGTGCTGGTGCTAAAGTAGTTGGTGCATAAAGCTATAAAAACAGGCATATAACAGAGTCAAACTATCAAGGTCAACATAGAGCAAGGATTGTACTTGTGCAATACAAGTATACCACTTGTAAACAACTCATTTTAACGTATAAGTTCTTATTGTATGTGCTAACCTGCATGTAAAGCAGCTCGATGGTTCCATTGTTTCCAGTTGTGAGCACATTGAGGACATCCACAGCTCGGCAATCACGAAACCATGATGGCCGATCTTTAAGGATCTCAACAACCTGAAACAGAAACTTAAAAATTAGTATTTACAGCACTTGAAGGCTGTGGGTCCCACAAATCACACATGTTTAAGATTCTTACTCTTGTAGGCTCAAGACCGACAAGACCACATGCACGTGATGCAACACCGGTGCAACCATGAGAAATAGCAATGATTCCAATGGAATCCGGACCAGGCTGCAAGATTCGTTACACAAGGAAAATATGTTAAAAGAAAATAAAGTTCATGTTAATGACTTGAGATAAAGCAAGATCACTAATTCATTTAAAAGCTTATTGTTTTTAAATATTAACTAATGAATGAAGTTTGAGCCTTTCAGGTCACCTCCATGGCTCATGAGTAAAACATCAGAAAATTTAAACCAAATGGTGTTACCAACACCGACCAATCATCGATGTAACTCAATCCTCTCCCTTTCACTGGTTTATTGAGACGGGTTTCGAAAAAGATTATAATTTGATCTTTGGTGTCAAGTGTCAAAGGACATATAACTTCATATTCAATACAAGTTCAATACTTTGAGAGGCTAATAAAACAATCCATCACAAAACTTATGTCTCATTCTTTTGGTTTGTGTATGTATTTTTCTAAAGGCCATGACCTTGTTCAAAAATAATTTATGTATTTTAAGGGCCCGGATTATACTGTTCTAGAAGAAATAAATGTGTTATTGAGTCATATTTTCTTTACACAAGGAGAAAAGAACATGGGAGCCAGAAGGTTAAAGAAAATGGTTTTATGGGTCCCATGAGATTAATGGGATTAGGACCTACAATGACATATTCATTACTTATAATGTTACATAACCTAACCTTAGACCAGAATAAAGATACTTAACTCTATTGGGGAACAATAAATAGTATATAGATCATAAAGATGAGCAATAGAAAAGAAAAAGGGGAAAAAAATTAAAAAATAAAACCAAAAAAATATATAAAAAGTTTGAATGTGGAGGATTGTGACACAAATGATGAGATTCTAATGTGAATTAGAAGGTTAGCAGGTTTGTTTATAAGAATTATAATTAAAGCAAGAGATAATATTAATTAAGGGCTAATGGAATGATCATTAAATTATTTAATTACAAAAATTAAAGTAAGTGCAAAGAACCTTCATCCCAGGCATTTGGACCCACTCCACAGCAGTCCCAGTTGCCTTTGATAAAAACTCTGTTAAAGTCTCCTCTGCAATGGACAAAAGCCTAAAAGATATACAAAAAAAAACACTATTTTCAAATTTAAATTCATATAAAGTGGTGATTAATCAAGAACATAAAGAAAACTATGTTTTAGAAAAGATGGATGGTGAAATTACTAAATTACCCTGCAGGACTAGCATCCCTTGGTGGATGTTGAGGGCTCAAGTGGTGTTGACCGCTTGTCACCACCGACTCACAACTCGTGTCTGTGGTGACAAGCGCCATCTGCATAATATATAGTGGTAAAAGATTAACTTACAAAATCAAGAAAACATTTCATGATAAACTAAAATGAAGTTGTGGAACATGAAGGATCATAATTTGGAAACTAAAAGAAAATTTGTATCGGAAAAATGGAAAATTTAATTACGTTTTGAGTCTGTTGACGAAAGTAACCGTTTTCATACACCAAGTTAGAAACTTGCTTCTGCAAACGATCATTTTCCTCCATTAACAACTTATTCATCGCTGATAACTTCCTATTCACGGCTTGCAGCCTTGATGCCTCTTTTCTTTGCTTTTCCCTACATCTGCATATACAAACAACAAACTTTATAATTAAAAAGTCACCAAAACTCAAACAAAATCACCACCCATTTCTTTCTTGTAAAAATTTTGATATTTTTATGCACTTAACATGAAGGGTGTGTTTCAAGATCAAAGACTTGAACTTTTAACCAAAATAAGTCACAAAAACTTGAAAAAAGTTACTAACCCAACTCTTTCTAGTTCAAAATGGTACCTTTTTAATGAATCTAATATGGAAGACAGGTTTTCAAGAACTTAAAGTTTAACTAAATAATTACAAAGGTACAAAGATGAAAAGATGTGTCAAGATCAAGAACTTAAAAGTTTTCCCAATTCTGTCTGGCTCACAATAGGATTATGAATTTAAGATCTTTTAACATCAAAAAGGGATATTTTTTTCTTATGCATTTAGAAGTTAATTGAAGATGAAGAAACAAACATTAAAAATGTGAGATTTTATTTTACCTTCTGTTCTGAAACCAGACTTTGATCTGTTTAGGCTCAATATTTGAAAGGATGGGACACTCACGAATGAGTTGTTGTCTGCGAAGTGAGCTTGGTTTTGGACAATCATGATACAATCTTTCTAAAGCTTCAACTTGTTCTGGTGTGTACCGAACATATTTACCATTATCCATCCCCATTGTATCCCCTTTGCAAGCCGAACTCACAGCCATCATTACTCCAAACTCACTCAAGATTGCTAAACAAAAAAGATCAAACACTCACTCTTTTGTAACCATTCAAAAGTAACAACTATTGTCTAAATCCCATCAAGAAAACAAAAGTCTTGATTTTTTTTGGTTAAATTGAGTGAAGAATTATTTAAAAAGAAAAAAATCCCAAATCCCAACTAGAATGTGTGGATCTTATGAAGGAAGTGACAAGATTTGATAAATAAATATAAAGAAATAGAGAGAGAGGATATGAGAAATGACAAACACACACACCTTGAAGAGTGTTTGAAGTGAAACGTTGTCGTTTACCCTTGTTGTTGTCTTCTTTTTTTAAGCAAATGAACCTAACAATCACGCAGTTGTAAGCATGAAATGCAGGGTTTCCATTATTGGATCACTCAAGATTGTGAATTTCAAGAGCAAGTTGGGATTTTTGTGATAAAACTGAAATGGGTCAAATGAAATGAAATGAAATATAGTTGCTTGGTACAAGTGATTGAAAGAAAGAGAAAAAGAAATTGTTAAAGTGAAACCCCAGTTGGGAGACCATTTATGGATCATCATTCCATTTTGTCCTCACTTTGTACCAAACACACTCACTCACTCACTCAGTTTCAGTTGTGGTGAATTTTAAGGCTATTTAAGATGAGATGATCACACTCTGCAAAAGTGTTTTACTTTAATTTCATTCATTAATGTCGTTGGTTAGTTGGGTAAATTTTCAAACCAACGGTGGTTTCTTTTTGTTTATTAGAGCATTTGTAATTTCAAAACACCCAAAACGCGCCGTTAATGCGTCTCTTGGCGTCCCCTTATCCATTCGGTCGGCGCTTTCAACATTTTTTTGGTCCTGGACATTTTATAGAAGTCATCTAGGAATTTTAAAAATCAAGATCTGCTCGCATTTTTAGTGGTTAATCCCTCCATGATTAATTATATAATAATTGGAATTGGCTTTTTAGGCTCCTTTCATTACATACTTTTTGGGCAAAAAGCCTCTTGATAACTAGACATCTACATGGCACACAAATCATGTATGCACTAAACCTAGGGGTGTAAACGAGCCAAGCCGAGCCCGAGCTCGTCTAGGCTCGAGCTTGAGCTTGGCTCGTTTCAAGATTTAATTTCAAAGCTCGAGCTCGAGCTCGTCATAAACTTCTCAAGCTCGGCTCGGACTCGACTCGTTTGATGTTTTATTATTTTAATTAAATAATTTTACATAAACTTTTAATTATATGTATTTTATATATAACAAAATACATATTATATATTTTTAATCATAATTTATATATATTTTAACTAATAATAATATATATTTATAAAATAAATAAATAAATATATAAATGAAAAGCTCGATAAGACTCGCGAGCCGGGTAGAGCTCGATGTGTAAAGCTCGAGCTCGGGCTCGATAACTTAATGAGCTTTTTTCTTAGGCTCGGGCTCGAGTTCGAACTCGAAAAAGCTCGGCTTGTTCGAGCTTTTTATCGATCCGATCTCGAATAGCTCGCGAGTAGCTCGACTCGTTTACACCCCTAACTAAACCCAACTCAACTTATTAGTTTGCTAAACGATAACAACGGTTGACTATTGATTCCCTCCTTTATGTTATACTTAGTTCTTACCTAAGCTATAGTGCTATACTAGAAGGTGCATTTGCCTATTGTGTTTTTGTACTCATAAATAAAAATCATTTTTATAAATTTTAAAACCTAATAACGTATCTAAAATTACAATCACAAACACGCACACCTGTCACTTTGGACACCAACTCCAGTTAGCACCGGGGCATCTTACATGGCTTCTTGAGTCCTCATATCTCACTACATGGCTGCAATCAAATTCAACTGTTTTTTGTGATCAACTAATTAGAAGTATCTTTATATCATATCAAAAACCAAATATCTTCATGTTGTGACTCACTTGTGAGGCATATTATAGGCAATGTGGACAATATAAGTGAGATAACCCATGACTAAATTTTTTTAAGTCGTCTCAATGTGTGAATTTTTCAATGTTTGTTCACATTAGACACTTTTATATTTGGTTATAAAAACATGTAAACGCTCATCTCAGTAATATCAGCCAATGGTTCACAATAACCTTTCACGTGCGTTTGGTTTGTGTAAATTTTATAAGAAATTGAAATTTATCTAAAGGATTTGGAATTTTAAGAAACTAGATTTCTAATCGAATTTGTCAAATGAAGTGGAATTAGTTTTAACACCAGGCCGCGGGATGTGACGGCAGGGTCTTACGTATGTGCCTTCGTCACATGCGTTGATATCAAAAGTTTAACGTCTCGCACGTTACGGTGAAAAATCGTAATTCGTCACATATTAAAATGTGAAAATATATCCAAACTTAGAGGCCATAATATTAACCAAGTCAAAGTCAGCGGATCGAAGTCGTATACATGTCAAAGAAGAGAAGAGGGTCAAAGTAGTAAATCGGTAAAGTCTTCGTAGGCTAAAATGTTTATAAGTTAAAGTCGAAGATTAAATTTGTAAAATATTAAAGTTAAGTTAAAGAACCAAAGTAGTAAACATTAAAAAGTTAAAGAGGGTGAGGTGTAAATTGAGAAGGTCCTACGACCTTATTAGTTAGAAGATATATCAATATTAATATGAAGAATGGGATTTGGAAATTTAAAGTAAAAGTAAATAAACAAACGTGAAAAATAAATGCTATATTCTTTACATAAAACCCAAAAAACACCTAATAGGGAATATAAAGGAACAAAAGAGTTGCATATTGCATATCTATATTTATAGAAGTATTGTTCATAAAGCATATTTTACTAATAGATATTATAAATGAAATTAAATGTAAGCCTCATAACAAAGGTGGAGACAAATTGGATGGTGTTGTGAGTTTCATTATTTTGTATGTTTGGTAGGAGCTATCATTAGTAGGTCAAGCATTTGTTTTGACCTTTTACCCCTAGCTTGTTAACTTTTTCTTTTTCAATATATAGACCAAGAGTCGTATACCATGTTTGATCATTGATGTGGAATAATTTGTAATATATATTGAGTTTGAATTTTGATATTATGAAAAATTAAAGGGTTTGACTTGTGTCTAGGGTTAACAGTAAGTTATAGATGTATTGTTTTAAACGATTGAGAGTCCAAGTATTATGATAAACTTTTAGAATTTTAGTGAAAAATGACAGTTTTTCTTATTTTGGACAGTAATAATTATTTGTATTTGTTACAATATAATTGTTAAATCATTTCGTTTGTGTCCTACTACGTGAGATAAACATAGCGGGCCCGGCTTTTTACAAAATGGAGCTAATCGGATTTTGATGCTCAAAGCTGTGTGGTTAAAACAGAAGGTTGTGAAACGTGTAGTGGAAAATTGGGTTTTGTACCACATATGTGGAAAGACAAAACATGAAGAGGGTTATAAGTGAAAACTTCCAAAAGAGTATGTTCCCTATATGAGTATGGACACCCAGTGGTTGACACAAGGGTCCAAAGCACCTAATGCGTCCCCAGGCACGGGATCAAGACTCGGGCGATGAGTGTAGTGTGCGTTTTAATGGTACTACAGACCAATAGTTACACTTACTACATGACTCTTTAGATTCTACTGACCTCTTCACAAATAGCAATGACCTTTGGGTTGTTTGACTTTGTACTTTCTCTACTCTGTGTGCTTTTGTTTCAAGTATTTTTTATGGTATGATATCTCCGACAGTGTAATCTGCTTAGCTTGTTGTACCTTAGGAAACAAACGGGATTTACTCGGGCGACCCAAAATCTGTATTAACGGGGCCTATATTGAACATAAATCATTAGCCACCTATTCTTTGTTTCTACATTTTCTTCTTTGTTTGTTTTGGTTTCTCATATTATAGTAATTTTTTTTCACCCCTTCTTATATTATAATTTTCAGTTTATTAATAAAAGTATTTATTTAGTTTTGTGAACGATATTCCTTCATAAACAAAGACATATATTTAAAGTATGACTATATTTAATGAATTAACCGTTTTTAAAAATAATATATCAATAACATATAACTATAAGTTTTTATAAAATATTACTCCCTCCGTCCCATTTAAATGTCCAAATTTTCTCTTTTGGTTGTCCCAATTTAAATGTCCATTTCAAAAATAAAAATATCATTTTCAATTTTACGCCTAATTATTTAACATAAAATCTACTTTATGACTAAAAGACAAAATACTTTAATGGCATTTTTGTCATTTTATAGGATAAAATAATATAATAATCTACTTTTCTTAATCTTTGTGTTGTGGGTCCCATGACATCTAAATTGAGACGGAGAGAGTAATATTTAAGATTAGAACACCTTCTTAAACTTAAGTTATTTAATTGAAACAAAACAAAGTTTGAGTGATTTAGTTGAAACAGAACTTAAAAATGAGTTACCTAATTGAAACAAAACAAAGTTTAAGTGACTTTTTTGAAACAAAATCAAAATTTTGTTATGTTTAAACTACATATAAAATTGGGTCGCGATGTAGAGACCGAGTCTCATATATGCGACTTCGTCACACGCATTGATAAAAAAAATTAATGTTTCACAGGTTACAGTGTAAAGTTGTGATGTGTCACATACTAAAGACAGATATATTCAAACTTTTAGGTGAAAATGATAACCAACTTAAAGTCAGGGGTCAAAGTCGTAAATAAGTGAAGTAGAGTAAGGAGGTCAAAGCTGTAAATTGATTATGTCACCAAGAGTAAAAATAATAATAAATCAAAGTTAAAGGGTCAAAGTAGTGAATATATCAAAGTTGAGTTAGGGGCCAAATTTATAATTACGACAAAGTATAAGAGCCAAAGAGGGAAAAAGTCAAAAACCAAAACATTTTTTGTACATTTAGAAGAGGACACGTTTACGGTGGAGAGGAACCACCAACCTTCATTAGGGTACTAGGAATGCTCAAAAGGTAGGGCTAACAGTTTTGTACACGTACATTAGCACGAATCTACATGACCTTAATAGGTATTGAGTATGGCCTTGACATGTATCATGTACTAAACAGGTACACACGAATCTCTCTGTTATTTTTAAGGTGTAAACAGGTATATACAGGTTTACATGTTAATACTTGAAAACTTTATTTAAAAGTAAAAATTTATTATCTACCCTAATATTTAGATCCCGCCTAAAGTATTCATCGACTTCTAATTTCCAAAAAAAGCTTAATCGCTAGTCTCACACTCCGCAATAGCTGCCCTAAAATCAGCTCATCGCTCAATCCGTCAGTCTCTCCTCCTTCCCAACGCCAATTATCATCATCAGTAATCGAATCGAATGGAGCAACTGTCGATTCATCAGTTCATCGCTCAATCGATCCATTCTTCTACTCGTTCAGAGCATGTGTAAATGGTATGTATTTATTCATGTTTCACCGTGTATCTAGTGAGAATCATGATTCTTCCTATTTGACTACAATAATGATAGATCAAAATCTTGGTTCAAATGTGTTTGTCTAAAGTTTGTTAAGGATTATGTATTTATACTTTATTTAAGACTTTTGTGAACTTTCATTGACTTTTAACACGTTCTTGAATATGTGTATTCACATATCTCTTATTGTGTATAGTTGTTATAAACATGTTCGTGTATGGGAAATAAAACCCATTTGTAACAACAAACAATACTCAACAATGAAGTGTAATGCTCAAATGATATATGAAATAAGATCTTAGCAATAATAATAACACTGACCTCAATAATAAGAGAAATTGCATTCTAGTTTCCAGGAGTTACATAATTGTGAAATGAAACAACTATATATATAGAGTCTAGTTTCGCAGACAGTTTCGCAAGTCTGTGAAACTGTCATGCACCATGTCTAATGTCTGGCTACTAGGGAAACCATAGTTTCACTCGTAGTTTCGCCGGACTCAGTTTACAAGTAAACAATAAACAAAAGCAAAACTAGTCTATTACATCAAAACAAAACGTAAACTTAGAGCATGGTGAATGCCACTCTACACTTGATCATCAGAACGTTCTAAATGTAATTATGTTAATTCTAAGTTATCGGTATGAATTACGATTAACCAATGTATCATACTTCCCCTTATCAATATTTGATTTTTTTGTTATAGTTTTATATTTTTGTGATTAACAATTTGAAGTATTTACATTTTCATTTCTAGTGAAACGAGATGATTTAAATAAAAAAATTGAGAATAGAAACCACAATACTTTAAGGACATGTATAAGCAAGTGAAACTTTGTAACCTTTATAACAAACTAGGTTAACACTCGTGAGTACTCACGGCTTGAACGGTAAAAAAGAAACTATATAATTTTATATAGAAATGAGTAATGATGAAAAAGTTAACAAATGTGAAGGATATAATATGAATTTATTTGAGTGATTGTGATGTTGACAAGTGGCACAGTGTGGCGTCATTAGTTAGCAATTTATTATAAGAGAATATTACTATGAGATTTAAATTATAGTGACAATTCCTTTGCTAGTGTAACTAGATTAGGAAATAAAGTAGGGTGCACAAGCTACATTGTTTAGCAAACAACTTTCGCTACTAAAAGACAGGGTTGGTGTTAAAACATAACAGATAAGACCCGGTCATCGCATCATAAATGCAAATAATTTTTTATTTATAAACCACAATTATTGTGTATGTAATTCACTTGATAAAAAATCGAAAACCAACCGCCCCTCCTCCTCACTGCAACACACTTGCCCTATTGTCGCTCACTTCTCGAATTGTTGCTGGTGACTGGTGAGTAAAGTTGGCCCTCTTCCGCAAGATGTCATCCAAGTGAGTTGAGTTAGGTGATTTATTACTTAAATCGCAGTTAATTTTAATTAAACATGCAACCTATTGTGTTAGATTCTTAATATGTTGGTTTCATCAAATTACCAGGACTATTTATTTAGAGCAAACTATAATTTTGGTCCTTTTATTTTGATATCATTAACAGTTTTAGTTTCACTTTAACAATTTTGGTCCTTGTGATTTTATTTTCTAACAAAAATGGTCCCGAACACTAACTGCATCTAATTTTCTGTTAAGTCTCCCTCACATGCGGAGTAAAAATGTTATTTCCTCCACTTTTTTTACATACGACTGAATAAAAATGTAAACTACATGATTACCTAGATAAAATAGGGAGAAATGACATTTTTACCCCTCTTATATGCGGGGCGAGTGAGAGAGATTTAACAGAAAATTGGATGGAGTTAGTGTTCGGGACTAATTCTGTTAGAAAATAAAATCACAGGAAACAAAATTGTTAAAATAAAACTAAAACTATTAATGATATCAAAATACAGAAACCAAAACTGCAATTTAGTTATTTATTTAATTATATTGTTTTCCCCGACACATGAATAAAATTGTATTATAAGGATGCAGGTGTTTTAAAAGTGGAATATAATAACATGAAAAAAGCCAACCAACAATAGTCTATTTTAAATTTACACCAAAACCTTAATGTGTAAACAACGATCGATATTACATTTTTTTATCTCAATCATTAATTCACAAGATTAAAGGTGCATATTTAGTTTGTTTACAATTTGCAAAATACATTCCCTATGTATTAAGTATCTTGATCTTTAATAGTTTAATACGTATGTATAAATGTATGTAGATACATGTATCATGTATGTAAATGTATGTATATGTATATATTAGTCAATCATGTAAAAACAAAATATTTGTATCTAAAGGTGTAAACTTATATCTTCGACTTCAATAAGAAAAAGTAAACGTGTTTCTAATAAAATATATCTAAAATAATATAAAACTTTAATGTGTTGAAATTTACATGTTGATTAAAAAAACAAAGTAATGGCAGACCAATTTGAGTGCCCTTTTCTCAAGTCTTGCATTTTAAGCACTCAAAAGCTCACTTTTAAAATTATTCAATAAATAATAAAAATATGTTATATTTAATGTATATGTGTATATATTGCAAACCAAATTAATCAATACTTAAGTAGAGAAATTCAAAAAACACATATCCTATATAATAATAAAATAAACCAATCTCATTCACTTGTCATAATATTAAGCAATACTTGTCACATGACAATTTAATAAACTACTTTTGCCACATGACTTCATAAAGTAACACCTCAAAAATATACACACAGGTTTATTTTTACTCAAAATTTGAAACCACGCGGATCTTTTTTTTGATCTAGAGAAGCCAAACCACACAATTAAACCCATATTATGTAATTTCAAACATTTTTAGTTGACAGCTTATTTTAAAACAGTCACGTATAAGACACGGATATCTAACCTAGTTTACTTATATATTACCTTATATACCTTGAGTTATAAGACATAAGACTTCTTATTTTCGATACATCAAATACAAGTGTTTAAGCGGTTCTCGTAATATTGTATTTACAACTGGTTTTGTATCGAACACATCCTTAATTATCATATACATAGTGACATAGGTGATTTAAGTTAGTATTATCATAATAATTATGAAGTTGTTACTGTTTATTTACTCAAGTAAATATATTTAAGGACGGTAAACGGTTTTTGCATAACTTTTGAGAACATGAAATGGTCATGATATGTCATGATGATCACTTAATTACGCCTTTTTTGTATAAGAGTAAATTAAAAGCAATTTATTTTCAAGAAAGAAAGAAAAAAATAAAAAAAAGTGGCAATATAAAAGCGTTTACCCGACATTTCAAAATGTTTACTTTTTGTTTATTCCTAGTCACGCGATGTGAAAAAAAATGATAAATCGTGTCTCCTTTTTAAATACAAAATAATAATAATAAGATATAGCATAATACTTTTTGATTGTGGTGGATAAAAAAAACATATAGACATCCACATTTTCCAAATTTAACCAAATTTGTATCCTCAACTTCATCTTGTTTGTGTATAAATGAGAAGACATTATTTATCAAAATATTTTCATTTTTCAAAAATTTTACTAGAGTAGATTATATCATTTCTCATGTTTATAAGTACTTATGTTTTTATATCATTTTCTATAGGTATATTGGTTTCCGCTGATTCCAACTATCATCTTTTGGTTTCTACTGGTTCAAACTATTGAATTGGCTGTTAACAGTCCCAACTTTTATCACTTTGGCAACCAACGGTCCGTCGTTAAATTTTTTTAACGTCATTAATCTTTTTTCGAATTCAAGACAGATGTTTTAGGCCTTTTATATGAGTCGATTGATGTAAAAGTTTGCTCGAAATGGATCTCTGAACGATAAAATTTTTACATCCGATTGAAGCACGTTTCATTGTTCGGAGTGCTGTTTCGAGATAACTTTTCCATCAATCGACTTGTGTTATCCTTCCGATCAAAATGCTTAAAACATCGGTTTTGAATTTAGAAAAAAACTTAACGGCGTTAAAAAAAATTTAACGACGGACCGTTGGTTACCAAAGTGATAAAAGTTGGACCGTTGACAGCTAATTCAATAGTTAGGACCGGTAGAAACTTAAATGTGATAGTTGGTAGGGGTGTTCATTATTCGAATACGATTCGAATTATTCGAAATATGAATCAAATCCGATTAAGACCATTCGAAATCAGCTTTCAGTCATTCGATTCGCATTTGATTCGAATAATTTTGTCGAATGTGGATCGAATACGAATATGATTATTAGTATTATTCACATTCGATTCTCCCAGTTTGAATAAGAAATATATATTTTTAATATATCTAATTAATTATGTATATATGAATATGACTTAATGAGCTTAAAATAAAGTTAAAAATACTCAACCCTAACCCATTACCCAATCTTAGTTGTTGTTTCTGCATATATACATGATTTGGTGTTGTGGTTGCTTCTTAGTTGTTTCTACAGGTTTTTGAACATGTTTTAGACTTGTTGATGTGCTAATATTTTGCATATTGTTTAGGTGATGTTTTTCAGATTGTTAGGGTGGTGTTTTAGACTTATGTTATGTTGATGCTACATTTGTAATATTTGATGTGGTTGTTTATTTACATATTTTTTAAAGCGAATACATTCGAATCTATTCGAATTTGATTCGAATTCAAATAACTTAATTGAATCGAATACATGGATATTTATTCGAATGTAGATCGAATACGAATACAATTTTTTAAAGTCTCAATTCGACCAGTTCGATTCGCCAATTCAATTCTCCCAATTTACTTAATTCGTATTCAATTCGAATGAACACCCCTAATAGTTGGGACCACTAAAAAGCATTATACTAATTACTAAACAAAAGTGGATATATAATAGAAGAAAACAATGATGGATCACTTACAATCCATTAAAAGTTTTAAACTTAATAAATATATGGGAACTACATTCATAACTATATAAACTTTTATATGCATGCACTAATTTGCAATATATAAATTAAAATTATATACAAATCAACATTTCCATCTCGGTTATATAATAAAGCTCAACTTTGTCAACATTAAAATTTTCATTCGTTTAGCCAACACACATGTAAGTATCCGTATCAAATACATAAAGTTAACTTGCAACGATTTGTTTACGCGCCAATGACCCTAAGATCAATTGGTTTGAGAGGAGACATTCTATGCCCTTCCAATGTAAAAATCATCTGTTCTCTAGTTCAAGTCTCACTTAAAACAATATGCTTTAAGTGGGCTAGAAGTTTTACCGTAATAGATTTTCAAACTGTGAGTGTCCCCTGGAATGCATGGTGGATAGGTCGGGGTCACCAATTATGCATTTGTTTGCGGGACATGAGTATCTTTTCACGAATGAGTTTACTCGGTGGCCGGGATTGTTTATAGTTTCCATTGGCCGATTACAAAATTGTAATGAAAAGAAGTGAAAGATGGTGAGAAAGTATTGATTTTGACTTTGGTTTGAAAGAGGGTTGACCATTAAGTAAGTGGTTTGTGGCGTGCGCTTTACGTGAGACTGACAGCCTATGCACACCATATCTTTCTTTTTTTGCCCCCACACGCGTGACTCGCATACATACATACACCTAAGCACTTTTTTTTAAATATATTTTTATAATCTTTGCTTTAAGGATGAAACATATAATACCAACAATGTTCTCATATTGTTTTGATTAAAGCACTCCTACGTTTCTTATATTTATTATTGTTCTACAATTATGACGTTTTTTTATATGATTGTTTTAAACAAGTAAAAATAGTTGTGATACTCAAGATTTTTTTTTAACAGCAACATCTTGATTTTTAAGAAGAATAACACCACAACCTGCTGACAGTAGAACTAAAACCCCTGACCTGATGCTTTTAACACAAATGTATTACCAATCGACCACTAACCCCATTGGCGTGATACTCAAGACTTGAGTTGTCCTACGAATAATTTGAGTTTATGAACATTTCACTTATTTTAAAGTGGTCTTTGGAAAAGTAAACAAGCATCAATCTGAAAGGTGAAATGCGAAATGACATGATTTTCAACAAAACCTATATTAAATAAAATGTAGAAGACACAAACGTAGATTTTTCGAAAACACGCAACGACCTGAAACAAATATAACATGGAAAGTGTCTACAAACAAGGAAAAAGGAGGCAACAAGGAAGAGTGGTTGGTTGCCTCATCATAGAAGTCATTAATGACTTATCCGCACCAAACGGAACAACCGTAGAGCTTCGGACCAACGCTTGCCAGTGATTCTTACCTCCCCTACCATTAGCTTCTTAGACTATGGTCCTTAACTAGAGATTGTAAGCCCTGTTTACAAGGGGTGATGGGAAAGTTAGACTATGGTCCTAACTTGAAAAAAAATATATATATAAAAACTCTTCTTTAAACATCCTATATTGGTCTTTCAAAAATGTGTTTTAGCTACAAAGATAAATTCAGTTTGTGTTGAGTGGTACAAGTCCCTTCCATGTTAACAGTGGAAGTAAAGCAAGAAAATCAATAAAAACACAAGATAAAAGTATCGAATTAACGTCCACACGGGGTTCCTATTAAGTCTTTCTTCCGTTAATGGAATTGCAAACAGCCACTGATACAGATGCTAAACTTCAGAGAGCAGGCACCAGCTGACCATAGAAGCGTTGGGATCAACCCACAAATGTGTTTGCCGCGTACTCATGTTTAACTACATATGTCTGGCACAATATTAATGTTTTGTATCGTGTTTGGGGTTGAGCCCTTTTAGCTCCCCTAACAAAAAGGAAGAGTAGAGGAAGGTACAACACGAGTTTTATTTTATACCTAGTTAATATTTAAAAAACTGTACGTAACTAAACTCAAATCTAATAAGTAGATAATGAAAAAATAAATCAGAACTTTATTCTTACGAGTATGTAATATGTTTAAAAACACTAGCATAGAAATATTGAACAGTTGAACCTACATGCTAGAAACAGAAAGATACATTGATATGTAAATTAAATTTCAATAATAACTTTATAAATTGTATGTAACTACTATGAGTAAATCGAAGTAAATTTAATTCTTTGAGACTATAATGTGGCTAACGGAATCAAAGTGTGAAGCATAATACCTATTTGCCACCAATGTAATCAAGCAGGTGTTTGTCAAGTTCAAAATGCTGGCAAAGACGTTTCTGCAACCAAAACAATCATAATAATATCAACCCCTTTACTCATTAATGAGTTGGTTTGAGTTACGCACTACAGATAGCTAAAATAGGTTAAACGGGTCAAAGGTTGTCCAAAGTGTATTTTTTATTTTTATTGCATACAACCTCGTAAGTCGTATACTCAAAATTTAATAGTATTATTGATGCATTGTGATAATATAGGTTATGTAATCAAAATCAAGATATTTATAAATTATTAATATTAATATATTAAATAGCAAATAAAATAAAAGTTTACAGTATGTATACCTTTGTTATATCAGAATATTTAGCTGTCGAATGCATCTCTGGAAAGCGAAAAACTTCTTCCGCGTTCTCAAATAAGATATAAGTTGGGAGTTGATCAGGTACTCCTGTACATTACATTTCAAAACGAAATCGGTAAATAAATAATATTCTTCAGATAACATGATAAATAACTAAACTAAAAGGCAATACACACCAAGAGAGATTCCAAATCTTCCAGCCATATTGGGAAAAAGCCCAAGATCAACGACTCCAAAAGATATATTTTTATTGGAGAAGCTGTTGAAAAAAATATATAATCTACATGATGTATGATAATAAATTTCCTGATTAACAATCAAAGTTATATACGCACGTAATAGAAAGTTCAGGGAGAATACGGCTGGTGCGTATACAGGATGATGAAAGTGAGGAGCGGAATTCCACCTGCCAAGTAAGAAAGCAGATCAACGGTCCATATTAAGTATGAAATGACAAAATGCATCAACAAAAAGATGAAAATCATAGTTTGAGCGGTTTGAGTCTAACCAACCAAAATCTTGATGTGCCACCTTCGGTTAATAAAGATTCCAACTGCAGGGGTGTTAACTGTGTTGCAGAGCCTAAAATCGCATGATTTGATAGAATTTGTAACCTAAAACCGGTGCAGAATGCAATGCAATATACAAAATAAAGTAATACCAAAATTCAATGCATACGGCGTACCTAGTCCCATGTAGGCAGGTTGTTGTGTAAAGAGATATATAACTGTGAGAAGGGAACAAAAATAACTATAGTATCAAATTTTAATTGCATCTTATGACCATCCAAGATAAAATCTAATGATGCTAATGAACTGTAGTATCATAAGAAAAAAACCCATATTTTAGAAATAAGGCATACCTACGAATGCCATCATGAACCAGAGTGCCAGGTGATAATCCACGACTAAGGCAATGCCAACAAGAAAAAGCTGGAAAAACACACAAATTACAATATTACCATTTCCTTTAATGTACAATGGAGTTAGAACAATTTTTTAACTAAAACAGATAGCATTTTTGTTAAGCATTTGATGTCTCAAAGCACGCGGACATAAACTTCAAGTCTCCTCACAATACACTATCAACAAATATCAATGATTTTGGACTTTTGGATGCCTTACAACCTATTTCATATGTGTTGGTTGGTGAAGATGTGATCGTAATACTAAATAATACCATATTATTTTGATTTTCCTGTCATCTAGTAAACACTCTCATCACTATCCATGATGAAATGAATAACTAAATGTTATGTTGACAAAGTTCACCGGAAGCGCACCTAGGTGCTAAGACAAACCGAAGGAAGCCTAGGTGCTAAGACAAAGCGAGGGAAGCCTAGGTGCATCAAACTAATTACAAATGCAATGCAAGCTTCTTCATCTGGCAGCAGTGAGACGAGCACCTTGATAGTTAGTGTAGGCGAAGCGAGCGCTTCAATAAGTGAGCCTTATTTTAATATTTCCCGCTTTGACTATGGATATCAATTCTTACTTTTCTATTTAACCTAGGTTGCCGACCCTAATATCAATGCAGTCTCCATTTCTCTTTTATTCTTGCTTCTTCTCAGACGTAGATTTAAGATATTCTACCCACTTAAAACAGATACATGTTCAGGTTCAAGACCAGACACGCATTCAAGATCTTCCCCATTTTTTCAAGTTCGGACTCTCCTTCTCCCCAGACTCATAAAGGTGGGTTCTTTTTCTTGTTATAATATTGGATTGTTGCGTATGAAATTGTTTAGCTAATTGCAGTAAATCTGTGTTGTGTTTATTTGTCATTACTTCTATTGTCGTACATAAAAATGTAATAGGTTTAGTGAGTTAGAATATGACGGGTGTATCATTTTGGCAGGGCACAAATTTAGTTCTAAAATTGTAATATATCACTAAGATCAGATATATCACGTGAAGAAATACATTGAAGTTGTTCACTAACAAGAACTAGTGTCTTCTACGCTTTAAACCCTGTTTAGGATTTCCAAGTCAAATCCTCATCAATGTCTTTAGTTTCGTGATCATTGACTCATTTCAATTTCAGAGTACATCAAATGAAGAGCGCACAAAAGATATCAATTTCAGAAAAAACCCAGAAGGTAGTATGCAAGTAATAGCTTGGCTAGACTTAATGTGGTTAGAACTCAATAGCATATAATAAGTTGATAACTCAGATACCCTACATCTAAAGTAATCACAGCTGCGTATCAAGATATTCATACATTGAACACATATAGAAAGATTTAATAAAAGATGATTAGTAGGTATACCTTAGCAAATAACAACATATCTGCAACAAAACCATCCCATGTTTCTTCTTTCACCATCTACAAAAAGCATAAGAGTTGATTATAATCCTTCATTATCAGAAAAATATATATAGTATTAACTCCTTCATGCGCCTTCATCATCATACATGCCATATGTATTTACGTAACATCATTCTATGGATGGCTATATTCCACTTCTGAACTTGATTATTTATCAGTCATGATCTTAAAATAGAAGAACGTGTCATTGCAAGTGAATATTTGACACTACGACGCCCATATTCCTTCTAAATACATGTCATTCCGTTCTAATCGTGTCATCAGCAAAACATATTCAATTACTTTCACACTTCCCCTCTATCTCCTCTCATAAGTCATAACTCAGGAACATTTCAACACATAAAAAGCAAATAAAATGTTCCCTCAAGACTAATCAAAAGAACCACATTTTGATACTTAACATCAACTCTAGCAGCTACCAAATTGCAAACAGTAAAGTGTAAAGCTAATGAAATTCGATTCATTTAGCAAACTAAAAGCAAACTAAGTTTGTATAACTTCAACAAATCCATATATAACATCAGATATAGTGATCAAAAGTTTATACCTTGACAACAGCCAACGTAACAAAAGCAATAAGCGCTTGAAGTTCCTGAAATGAATGAAAAACTTACAGATCAATAGAAGAACAAAAATAACAGAGAGAGAGAGAGTGTGTGTGTAAGTTACTCGGTGAAGAAGGTATGTGGAGAATTGAGGATTGAATAAGTTGGAAGTGGAGATTCGAATGGAGAAATAGGAGAAAAAAGTGAGGAAATGGAAGAGATAATAGGGCTCAGAAACAATGGCGAATAGAATGTTCATTGTTATGTCATAATACGGAACTGGATCAACACTCGTTTCATTGTTGTTGCTTCTCTTATCTTTCTTCACCATGATTTGATTTGATTTGATTTCTAGGGTTTCAGATCCATAGATTGATTAACATCTGAACAGTTGAAATCGAGCTTGTAGCACCAATATTATTCCAAACAATAGTCAAAACGAAACACGTGGTGAACAAATGATCAACCGACTCACTATCCGCCGTGCATAAACAACACTACCCGGCACCACAATAATCCTCTTTTTATCTTTATGAGGTTATCATAAGTTGGGGTCCGATATAATAAAGTCCTCCATGCAAACACATTAACCTTTATTGGAATTTAACTACTCCACCCCCAGACATTCTCTTCTGTATCCGAATCATCGATAGGCAAAAGTTTTTTGCATGAAGCCACCACGTACTCGCCCGTCTCATCTGCTACCCAACTCCACTCTAATAACTCTAATATCTCATTCGCAACTCCCCCTCCACAATCAGATGTTTCCAATACCAAGAAAAGTTTATCACATCATTCATCCTATTAATCATTTCTACTATATAACATCTTTTTTTTCATTTCCATTGTGTATAAGTTTGGATATCTCACATTCAAAAGTTCATCGAGTAGCCAACAATCAATCCAAAAATGAATTTTCCTCTCGTCCCCAAGCTTTCCTTTAATGGCTCTAGGTAAATATACATTCACCCGTGCAAGATGATTCTCCATGTCAGCAATACAACTCCATGTACCTATTAATACCTTATTCATCGGAAGAGTCGGACACATCCTTGGAGTATAATGCAATGCTTCAATAAGATTTCTCCATATACTAGATGTCTCTTAATAAAATCTCCACCACCACTTCGAAAGGAGAGCAAAATTTATATCTTTTAATGAGCATAATCCCAAACTACCCTCTTCTTTAGACCTTAACACTTTATCCCTTGCAACCCAACAAATTCCATTTTTCTCCCTACTACCACCCCAAAGAAATCCCCTCCTCTTTGCTTCTAACTTTTCGATAATAATAACCAGCGCTTTGTACAAAGAGAAGTAATAAGAAGGTAATATCTCCATCACTAACTTCGTAGAGTCAATCTTCCACCCATAGATAGAGTTCTTGCTTTCCAATCAGACAAATGTTTATCAAATAATCAATAATCACTTGCCAATTTCGAATCCTATTCATATTAGCCCCCACCGAGAGACCAAGATATTGATACGGAAGTGAACCGCTTCTACAATGTAACACCGAGACACTTTCCTGCATCTCCAAATCATTCACTCCAACCCCGTATAGAACTGATTTTTTTAAATTAATCTTAAGACCCGACAACATACGAAAACATCTCAGGAATTTGAAAATAGCTTTGGCGCTCACAATCAACCATTTCCCAACAATTTAGGGCGTCATCTGCAAATAACATGTGACAAATAGAAGGGCCATTATTATGGCAATAAACCCCTTAAATAATCCATTAGCATTAGAGTTCCGAAGCATGACAGAGAAAACGCTTCCATGGCCACAATAAATAAAAACGGAGAGATGGGGCCCCCTTGCCGAATACCCCTGTTAGGAGAACCATTTATAAATACCGATGATCTAGTAACCCACCAAATACACGACCTCCATTTTTCAAGAAAGCCCATAATCTCCATAATCGCAATAAAAAAATCCCAATTTAAATGACCGCATGCATTTTCAAAATCGATTTTAAAAAGAAGCCCTTTCTTTTTCCTTTTCTTTAACCATGTAATTATTTCACCATTAGAGGCCCGTATAAAATCGATCTTCCCCCTATAAAAGCCGAGTGAGAAAGGGATACCACATAATTTTAAACCAACTTCATTCTGATAGCTAACACTTTAGAAACAACCTTCGTTAAAAACCCCACCCAAATTAATAGGCCTAAAATCAACATAGCCGATGCATCAATAGACTTAGGGACAAGAACAATAAATGAAGAACAACAAACCTAGTGAAGCTTTTCATTCTCATAAAAATACACAAAAAGGTTCTTGAAATCTTGCTCCAAAATTGTTTAATAAACTTGAAATTTAACCCATCAAGGGCCCAGGGCCTTGTTACCACCACAATCCCAAATAGCTTCTTTAATTTCAATAGCCGAAAAGGGCACCATAAGCAGATTAGCTTCAGACTCTGACAACATTTTAAAACCCAAACCATCCATCTTAAGACGAACTATACCCGGCTCGATAAAACGATCTCTAAAATGAGAGAAAACCTCTTTCTTTACTCGACTCGGAACCCTACACCATCTCCCATTGATTTCAAAACCATGAATTTTGTTCGAAGAAACTTTATGGTTGATAATTCTATGAAAGAATATGGAATTTTCATCACCATGAGTCACCAGGTTAAACCTAGATTTTTTTTAAAATATCAATTGTTTTTTGTCTTTCTAATTCCGCTAGATCCTTTATGCACTCCGTCTTGATACACTCTTCCTCTTCTTCTAAAGGTCTGACCTAAAACACACTATCAAGCACATTTAACTCCCCTAATTCCTTATCAAATCTTTCCCCATCCAACTTTTTTTCACACTTACCCACTGTTTGATCGCCATGTTAACACATTTGAGTTTTTCAGCTAAAATCACGTTTGGCGTACCTGAAAAAGAAAAAGAATAAAACGCCTCCTCGACCATTAAGTTAAACTCGAAATCCTCCATCAATGAGTTAAAAACCTTAAAAGGAATTAGACCATAATCAAATGGATTAGAAACCAAAATAATACGAGAATGATCTGAAATATATATAGGGAGAGCCATGAAACAATTATCCGACCATAGATCCAAAAAATCTCGACTCACGAAGCATCTATCAATTTACTCATCTTCCTACTCGTACTTTTGCAAAAAGTATATTTTTGGCCCCTCATAGCAAATTCATATAGTCTCGCTTCGGAAACAAAGTTATTCAATGCAGTAGCACAACCGTGATCCCTATATTAAGTCTATTGTCTTGATATGAAACGACGTTGAAATCCCCTATCATTAACCACATCCCTTGATATGCCTCTTTAACACCGAGTAATTCCTCCCACACTACCCACCTATCTTGGACATTCCAAGGCCCATGAATATTTACTATGTAAGTTAATTGATTAGAGCCCTTGATTAATCCACTCACCACTATATAATACCTGTTTTTAACCATGGATTGTTTCGAGAAAACATTTATATTCCAAATGCACATTAATCCACCCGAACGCCTAACGGCGTCCGTCACTTCTGCCTCAAAATCATCTAAGTTCCAGAAATTATTACACCTGATCTTAGATCCTGAATATATAAAAATCTGCAATTTGAGTTTCCTGAATACATAAAAAAAGAAATCTTGTGTGTAGAAATAAGTTTACGAACCCACCTCGCCTTTGCCGCATCTCCGATACCCTTAGTATTTAAAGATATAAAATTCATATTAACTTTTGATGCACCTTGTCTTGAACCAATTTTTCCAATTCTAATTCACAATTGGACATGATCAATCCAATTTATTTCCGAAAGTTAATAGTTCATGTGACCTCCAACTCAATTGCTTTTTTTTTCTGACCACTATTTACATCCACTATTATTCCTTCAATAGATACCCCTCCCCCCTCGCAAATCATTTTACTAGAGCTAGAGTCACACTTTCCCATAAGTTGCCCATTATTATTATTATTATTATTATTATATTATTATTATTATTATTTGCATTATTGCTTGCAACATTCACCCCTGGATCTATTTAAGATTGTGCAAAATTAACAGGCCTAACCCATCTGCTAAAGTTGTCGTAACCCCCAATTGACGATCTTCTTCTTTTCTTTTTTCTTGGCCCATCAACATCTAGCAAGATGGGGACCCACTCCCAATACACCTACCATCCCCACTCGCCTGGGGATAATTCACCTCGAGACCAACATCATAATTCCCATGCACATTACTTTGATTTCCCATGTAATGCCACTTCATCTGTCAAGATTGTCCTGCATCCCTTCCCATTGTAGTCACCAGTTCTGCCCCCACCTTCGATGACCTTACCTCTCGGAAATCCGGTGCCGATGGCACATAATCCTCCACTACATGGATTTTAAATACATTGTCCTTTATTTTAAAATAAATGACTTCATCAATTTTCTCAAAAGATCTTAGTAACATACATACCCTCCCTGCACTTAAATTCTTGTCGAGCGCCGAAACATTAGATGAAACCACCACCTTTCCAATTTGATAGAGACATTTCTCTTAGGTTACGTGGTGTTACTCTCTTTTACTCAAGTTAGACGTCTCATCAGCTCCACATCACTCATTTTTTTTTTCTCTTTTAACTTCACTTCTAAAGATGAAAATGGTTTCAAGCCCCTTCACTAGGGGTGTTGATCGGGTTTTTTAATCAGGTTTCGGGTTAATCAGGTTTTTTAATGTGGCATGTCAACCCAAATACCGACCCTAATAAAGATCGGGTTAATTGGTAATCGGGTTTATTCGGGTCGGTATATTCGGTAATTGAGTTGCTAAATGAGCTTTAAAGTGTTTTATTTATTTTTATTTTGGTTGCATATCGGGTGTTTTCAAAATACACCAATTGAATTAGTTCAAAATACCCCAAATGAGTTATAATCATCACTATAATATACATACACCAATTGAATTTTTTCAATTAGTTTAGAGTGGGTTCGCAAGTATAAAATACATATTTATACATAGGATGTACATATCAATCAGATAACCCATTGAGTTCCACCTATACATTAACCCAATACTAAGTAGATCAACCTAAAAGAAATTGGGATATACTTTTGAAATATTAACTCTAAACGGCTTAGAGTTGTAAAAACTAAATTATATATATATATATAGAGGAAGGATTTTCTAAAAAGGCAAAAAACTCTAAAAAGCCTAAGAAGTAATCTGGGATGTCGGATTATGGTGTTTTACGGCCCAGATGGACGCGGTGGCATTTTTGTAATTATTTTGATGTTTTGGTTACGCGCGAGATGGATTGGAGGATAGATTTGTTATTGTGCGTTTTTAACACCACAATTCAAACGTCATGGTGTTTCTTAGATCCGTGTCTTCTGAATCTTGGTGTTTTTACGCTTGAACTGATCACGGTAAAAACAGTTGACATTTTTGGTGTTTTATTTTCACACATCTTTTCATGGTGTTTCTAACTTTTTCTCACGATGTTTCTTAGCACTCAAATGGGATCTATGTCTTCTGAATCATGGTGTTTTTAACATTCGAACTGATCACTAAAAACACCATGACTCAGAATGTTAAAAACACAATGATTCAGAAGAACAAAACATTGATTGGAGGTTCGTAATTAGTAAACGAAAACGTCAAAAACAAACAAAAACATCATCACTTTCAGTATTCGCCATAGATGAATGATTATGGATTCAAATTTAATAAACGTCAAAAAAACACCATAACTGAACATCGAGAGTGATAACCAGGAAGTGCTAAGAAACACCATGAGAACATATCTCATATCGCAGCGTCAACACGTAAAATGACGATAACGCCCCTCCGTGTTTTTTCCCCCTCATGGACACGTGTTTGTTTGTGAATGCTTCTTACATTTCTTAGAGTTTTGAGCCTTTTTAGAAAATCCTCAATCTATATATATATATATATATCCCCCTTATTCGGGTTAATCAGGTTGACCCGAATCTAAAAAACAATATCCATTTACCGGCCCTAAAGAGTAAATCGGGTTCGGGTTTATCAGGTTATGTCTTAATTGGGTTCGGGTTCAGGTTCGGGTAAAAGTGACAACTCTACCCTTCACCATATTTAACTCCACGTTACTAATTTATTTATTTAAACATTTAAATAAAATCAATACATAAATTGAATTACCATTTCATTAAAAACTTAAATATACATTATAAAGTTTAAAAAACGTAAAAGACATAATAATAAAAAAAAGTACAAAGCATAATTAAAAAACTACAACGATGCAAGACCGTATTTCTCCTTAACTTTTTGTTTGAGTTATAAACACACGTCACACTATCTCTTACCAATACCGCATACTGATCTTCCATAACCCACCATTTCAACCCATAAAAGCTCCCAATTCTCAAAATCGCCAATTTCATTCACACACACTTTCATTCACTTTATCATCCTCTTCCCCAAAATTCTATCATAATCTTCTCCAATAATTTCATTCTCCAACAAAACCTCATTCCCGTACTCCACACCACCATCATCCTTTTAACACCTAGTCAAAGGCCTAAAGCCCACCAACACCGGGGAGAACTGGGAAAACAACCCAACAGGGAGTCAGATGATACATGGTACATGCAGCCTCCCGGACATCTTCATCATTTTTTTAAAGCGGGGGAAGGATATTTTTTCTACAACGAAAAAAACGGAGAAGATTTGACTCGGCACAACCTAACGATACATCTAATACTAATGAGTTGTCCTTAGAATATGTTGCTAGATCTCTACTCTAGAAATCTATACATGTAACAGTGAGCACAGGTTGGCTCGAGGCTTACCTTTCATTACTTCTTTCACGACAAGAGAACCGTGTCCGCATCAGTCGAAGTGGTGGAAGGCCCCGTGAGTCAAAGGGGGAGCTTATTTGCCTCCTCCTTCTTCTTTCACGTGCGAACTTGTTCACGTAGGGCCATTTAACGTTTGTTAACGCCCCTACTAGCCTGGTGTGTTGGGGTGTTAGAGACTGAGGTGGCTGAAGGGTGTTGTGGGGCTTGATGGTATACTGCTTGGCCTTAGATTAGAGGTTTTAGGTTCAAACCAAGACATGAATTGTAATATTTGATTCAATTTAAGAGTCTAAACAAGATATGCTTGGCCTTCTTCTATCACATATTGGCCTCTGCCGGTCCAAAGTAGCTAATTGATGGGTAATTATCACAACTTTTATCATTTTGGCAACCAACAAACCGTCATTAAAAAGGTTTAATGGCTTTAAGTTTTTTTTGAAACCCAGACCAACGTTTTAGGGCTTTTAAACGGAAGGAAGGAACTAGTCAATTGATATAAAAGTTCGAACAACGAAACAATGCTTCAATCGGGTGTACAAAAATTTTTTTTATCAGAGCGCTGTTTCGAGATAACTTTTTCATCATCGACTTGTATTCTCCTTCCAATCAAAACCCTTAAAACAACGGTCTGGATTTGAAAAAAACTTAATGCAATTAATTTTTTTTAGCGGTTGTTTGTTAGTTACCAAAGTAATAAAAGTTACGAATGTTACTAACTAATTCGTTAGTTAAGACCGATAGTGAACAAAATATGATAATTGATACCGTTAAAACTAATATACCTAAAAAATTGCTAAATTAAGGTTATATCTTTTAAACTACTAAAGGAGGAAAGTTGATGACGTTAGAAAGGGTACGTGTCAGTCATTGAGGCAAGCCATATTGGATTGCTGATGACTTCATGACATCAGCACAAACATTTTTAAAACATTTCAAAAAACATGTTTAAATCTTTTTCTTCTTCTCTTCTCCCACACTTGTAACATCCCACATCGGTTGGGAGGGAGAACAAAGCCTGCCTTATAAGGAGGTGGAAACCTTCCCTACCATGACGCGTTTTAAAACCGTGAGGGGCGGCGCCTGAGGGCGTTTCGGCTGCCAAAGCGGACAATATCATGGTGCGGTTACACTGGACTGTTACAGATGGTATCAGAGCTAGGGACCGGACCGATGTGCCAGCGAGGACGCTGGCCTCCTTAAGGGGGGTGGAATGTAACATCCCACATCGGTTGGGAGGGAGAACAAAGCCTGCCTTATAAGGAGGTGGAAACCTTCCCTACCATGACGCGTTTTAAAACCGTGAGGGGCGGCGCCTGAGGGCGTTTCGGCTGCCAAAGCGGACAATATCATGGTGCGGTTACACTGGACTGTTACAACACTCTTCTTCAAGACTCCACATACTCTTCATTCTCTTCAACCTGCCATTTATTCTTCAACATTTCATTCTTCTCTTTCTCTTTAAAATCGTTTCATTTTCTCTCACACACTCTTTTTTCTTCCTCATCGGTTCTAATCCATTGCATCCTCTCTTCAGGTAATGATACATGCTAAACCATTAACAAACATGTTTGTTGTTTGTCTTTTTGATTTTCCTTTTGAAAAATCAAAACCCTAATTTTTATTTCATATTTCGTTTGATTCATCTTATTTTCTAGTTGGTTTCCATCTCCGGCCGTCATTCACAACTGCTTTCAGGTAAATTTCTATATTTTTTAGTTGTTTTCTCAATTTGTTACTGATGCGTGCAATACTATATATAAAATAATAACTAAAAACACCTAAGTTTTAAATTTATAAAACTAAGACAAACTAACTAACTTACACACAACCGGCAGTGGACCGGTCGAATGCAATATAGCTCACGTAAGTCCGGGTGTCGACCCACAGACTCTATATACTACGCTAAATTAACTGACTAAGACTCAACTGACTAAAGACGACTTAAATGAAAGATTATTTGAAAAGGGGGGTTTTACTGCTAAAAATAGAAATTTACTAAAAATGGAAAGTTACTAAAAATAGAAACAAGTACTAAAGATGAAGTACGAAAACAGTGATTGAAATGAACCACCTAGACCCGACTCCTCTATGTTGCAATTTTCACTTGAAAACAGATGTTTTGATTATGGAACTAGTAACAAAGATATCCACTTGAAAATTACCAAAATAAGACCCTCGACCCTTTTCGAGAAGAAACTTACGGTTTTCTAGCAAGTTATTACGAACACTAGTTTAACAGTTAAACGCTCTCACGGTTGTCTATCCTAATTATAATTAAGTGACCTTATGCGAATTCCAACCTCACAGTTTACAACCCAAAGCCAGTTTAAAGCATTTAATTGATTTGTTAAACGTGTTTGCTAAATGAAACCTAGATTAAATTCTCACGAATATATATTCTAGCAATCAACAAACAAGACTTAACAATTAATTTAATCACCTCACGAATATCTTAGATAAGCTAGCACATTTTAATTAGGTTAATTCTATTATTGTCTCCTATGGTTTTAAGCATGCAATCACCATAACATTTATCATAACACATAGTCAATGACGTGAATCAAACACTATTCTATGACATAGACCATCACCAAGCATTCAATGGAAACATTAATAATAATCAACCCAATTCCAACACACTTAATAGCATCAATTAAATTAAAGCAATAAACTTTTTACTTAATCATAATAACCATAATCAAAACAATCCAAATCCAAGTTCAAACGTTAACATAGATTCATCAAAGTCTAGGCGGCTTTAAAAGCTTAGCCTAGCATGTTTGTAACAAAAATAAAGACAAAATTAAAGTTGCAAAACATGATAGAAAGAATGAGAAACAAAGGATTAGAGAAACCCAGAAGATGCAAGAAGCAATCCTTGAACCCACGTGCTTCCATCGCCTTGATTTTGTGTTCTTGGCCTCCAAATCACCTCAAAAACCCTAAATTTCGTCCAAAACCGTCCCCAAGGGTTTCTTAGGAGGCTAGGGTTTCATAACATCTATCTAATAAATCAAGGTTTTAGGGTGTTATTTTTAGGGGGAAAATGGTTGTTCTATGATAGGAAGTTTTGGAGGGATATTGAGTAGAATTTTTCACATGCATGAGTTGATGGAAGCATGAAACCAAATCATTAATATTAAATATTACAAATGTTTAAATATAATAATTAGATTTTTTTTATAAATATTATTATTTACCCGTGTGTAACACGGGTATTAAATCTAGTATGCTTATATAGTAAAACTGGGCCAAGAAAAGCCCAAAATTTCTTCGTTTTCACGTACATGCTCGCTCGTAACTCCGTTTCGCGCCCCGTTTTCGCCTACGGATTCGATTTTCCGTGCTCTTTCCATTTCTTTATCAACATGGGACCTAAGAAATATAAAAACATTAGTTGCATGTAAAACGCGATAAAAACCGGTACGAAACGTAAATAAATGCAACAAGGGAATTATGTATAATTTGCACATTATCAGTTACAGATATCTGTTTTTTTCAAAAGTTTTAGTTGTTTATCTTTCTTTAATGGAGAAAACTACAAATTACGTCCTTTATGTTTTATAGTACTTGCAACTTGGGTCCTTTAGCTAAAATAACTACAAATAACTTTCTTATTTTCATGGTTTTATACCAATATGGTCCTTTATACCAACTGAAGTTAATTTTTTCAGTTAAGTAAAGGACAATTTTGTCTTTTTACTTTAGGGGCTAAAGTGAAACTTTTTAATTAATAACCAAAACCTACGCATCCCTTTCCTTTCCATGTTCACATATTCTTTCCGGCCACAGCCCAACGGTCTCCGACGAGCACACTGAACGGTGTAATCCTTATCCCTGCAAGTTTCGAACCCAAAACCGGTGTAATCGTTTTTAATCTTTCAATTCCCACTTCGATTCACAAAACCCAACTGCTCACTCACTGAATTAATTCTATAAAATGGCAATCCAAATTACAAATTCACTCGCATTCTCTGTTCTAACAGAGTCAATTCAACAATTCGAATGTCCAGATTGTATTAATATGCAATAGCGTCTCTTGAAATGGAACCGTATTCGGGTCTGCAAGGTTATGAAATTTACAGAAAATCGATTCATGGTGGGATCACTCATAAAGCTCTGTTGGTTTATGCCATTGGTACGCTTGTTGTTTTTCTCAGCCCATGGCTCAAGTGAAATTTGATTTGAATGAAGAATTGTTGAGCTTTATGTTTGATGGTTGTTGAATTTGGGAAGCGGGTTTGATGAATCTGATGTTGTCTGTATATTTATGGGGAAATTGGAGAGAAATATGGGGTGAAGTTTACTGAAGATGAGATTTTGAAGAGATATAGAAGAGCTTACAAGCAACCATGGGTTAGATCTCGAATCAATTTTTTTGGTTCAAACTCAAACTCATAAGTCATAACACAGTTTGGGTTTGAAACTTACAAGGACATTACACCGGTTTAATCGACTTGAAAACAATTGATTTTGGTGGATCTGTGGGCAACGATACATCCACCGGATACTCCTTCCTCACCGGAGCAATTTCTTCCGACACAAACCTTTTAACATCATCTCCAAACCATTTTCAATTTTATATAACAATTGCCAAAAAAAAAGTCCATTTAAGGTAAAAAGACAAAAATGCCCTTTACTTAACTGAAAAAGTTAACTTAAGTTAGTGTAAAGGACCAAATTGGTATAAAACCATGAAAATAAGGACGTTATTTGTAGATATTTTAGCTAAAGGACCCAACTTTCAGGTAGCATAAAACATAAAGGACGTAATTTGTAGTTTACTCTTCTTTAATGTTCAAGATCATCGATCCGTTTGTTATTGTAGTTTTTGGGGATTTTTGTTTGAACTTTTATTCGATCTGACCCATTTAAGGTCAATGTTTGTTGAATATATTGATAGCAGATGTTTTTGGTGAAATGTCTTCTTTTCTACATATGCAATAATTAAGTAGTGTTTTTTTCTTTTTAATCAAATGTGGGTTTTAATTCTTATAATTGTTTGTGTGAAAATTGGGTTAGATATAATAAATGTGTTTTCCTAAGTTAACTTGGTATATTGTAACGCAACTGGAAGCTTATGGGTATGATTATGGTGTTAAGGGTGCCTCACATTTAAACGAAAAGGTGACTTTTTTTTTTTGAAGTTTTTATGAAGTTTCATAATAAATGATTATTAAATTTTACCTTAGATCCATCAAGGTATTATGTTTTCTTACGACAATCGTTTTGATCCATATTTCTAAGTATCGCAAGATTATTAAGTTTTACCTTATGTCTTCTTACGACAATGATTATTAAGTTTTACCCTTTTTTTTAATAAAAATTTATGTTTTCGGTTAATGTGGTATGAATTTTCCACACCTATATAAGCAGATGTAATCTTACTCTTTCTTGGTTAGTTGGTTTTTTTAGCTATCCTTAGGTATGTTCAACATAAATTTCTAAGATCACCGGTTTCTAGAATTCTCGTAAGTAGCACTCAAGTAGTACACACAAATTTTCAACTCTAATATATGTCTATAAGTTATCCTTTTGTGGACTGAAGTAAAAGAACCAGGGCCGGTCCTGAGAAATCTGATGTCATGTGCAAGCAATAAAAAAAGTGCTCTCTATTATGTCTTGGTGGGTTTTTGGGGGCTTAGTTGGTTTCGATTTGTTAGTTGAATTATAAAATGGAGTTTATAAACAATAACGGGACTATTACTATTAAGTCTAAAAATAACCATTGACGTAAAAAAGAACGTAATTACATAAAACGTCAAGTTCATAAATGTTATAAGCTAAGTTCGTTAAGTTAGTTGGTTGAATTAAAGTTTTATTTAACATTGGGTCGAAAGTGACAAGTTTTAAAACTCATTTTAAAGTTTCAAATAAAAATATAACAATATTAAACTTAAGGGGGTTTAAGTGTAAAATTTAAAGGTATATTGGTTTTCACTGGTCCCAACTATCACCTTTTGTCTTCTACTGGTCCCAACTATTTAATTGGCTGTCAACGGTCCCAACTTTTATCACTTTGGTAACCACTGGTCCGTCGTTAATTTTTTTTTAACGCCGTTAAGTTTTTTTTTCAA
The DNA here is from genome assembly GCA_030867185.1 of Tagetes erecta. Taxonomy (NCBI): domain Eukaryota; kingdom Viridiplantae; phylum Streptophyta; class Magnoliopsida; order Asterales; family Asteraceae; genus Tagetes; species Tagetes erecta. Next base: position 6,274,054 of record CM061488.1, on the reverse strand, counting down.
ATTTAAGCCTGATGTTTTAGGCCTTTTAATCGGAAGGATAATACAAGTCGATTGATGTAAAATTTACCTCGAAACGGTACTCCGAACAACGAAATAGTGCTTCAATCGGGTGTTTAAACCTTGTCACACCCCAACTCCAGGGCCCGACACGTTGCATAATATCAGCCAATCAAATAAAAGAATCAACATTACAGCGGAAGTCTTTCGTAATAAAGACCACTAAATGTCGACCCAATTTGAACTTTTAACAATGTCACTAAGTAAAACTACTTATACAAAGCAACTATCTAAGGACACTGCTCCCAGGTGTCCAAATCGGGTACTAGCTCCTATGATGAGAGCATCAACCATCTGGTCCTAGCTAAGCTTCTTTAATCTAGCTAACGCCCTCAGGCGTTCCTTGTACCTGCATCACGAGCTAAAGGACGTCAACAACAACGTTGTTGGTGAGTCGTAACCAGTGACATAAGACATATAAAACATTAGACATTATTCATTCATTCATATATGTGTGTGGTAATAAGTTATCTACAAGTCAACTCTTCATTACGCCACTTAGTGACGTCATCTGACGTAATGCCTGCTAATATGTATACCGCATACAGGATTATCTAAGGCACCTATATGGCAAATCTATGCCATAACATTTCATAACATCCCGGGCATCGGGTGCCTTTCCTGTTACGAGCAATCAGTCTACCTAATTGGATCCAACTAGACGCATACATATCCCGAGGCGGGCCGGTAGTTCTCGAAGATCTACCCCCGAAGCCTGCCTTAATGACTTGCCCTGTGGCATGTAGCCGCCATCCCGAATAATCAGGATGACTCGTCAAGAAGCTTATTACCGCGGACCAACTCACATAACAACCGGACGAACCTGGAGTTGAGATGCGTTGATCACCAGGTAGCGATCTACTTATAACCACATACATATTCAATACATTTAAAAACATTTCATACTTTTCATACAAGCTCGGATACAGCCCCGAAATCATAAAACATATAAAAGAGGGGCGGTTAGACTCACCTTGTGCAGTCTAGGTATCACAAGCTGATAGCTAAGTGGATGACTAGTGCAACCCTGTACATTAATCACATCATCAGAACACATTCCTTCTGGAATGTTTCCACCGGCGTTTCCTACCGGTTGTCAATCGCTTAAGTCACGTTGTGACTTAGCAATGACTTGGGCCCTTAATCAAATCATCTCACTCGAAACGCTCTAGCGCTCGAGTCAGGGTTTTCATACACTAATAACATCAATCCTACTTAGAAAATTCATTTAATAAAACCATTGCATTTCCACAATGTTTTATTGTTCTCATATCATTAAATCATCACTACCCTAGTAAAACTCATTGGTATTTACTAGTAAGGTTTTATTCTAAAAATCTTGGTTTACCCTTAAACCAATCATAATCATAAATAGATAGGCAAAGGTTTCAATGACCTTACCTAATAAATTTGGCAGCGTTTCGACTTGCCCGTTTATAATTCCCGCTCTATCTCGAGCAATCCAACACCGCTTACAATGACCAACATTGTAGCGTGTTTACTCATCATCATCGTTCTCAACCTAATCCTCATACATACATGTGTACATGTATCAATATACACATATGGTAAATAACTCGAGTAATACTAGGACGAGTCTTACCATGTAATTGAGAGCTTCCGAGATGCTAATCCATAGCAATCCCAAGTTCTATCACCACTTCCATAACAGCTCACATACTTCATTACAGCTTCCCGAAAGGTCCCATTTCATCTCACTTGACCAAAATCATATGGAAGGTTAATCGTTCGGTTTATACCTTCCGGTCGGTTTGCATACACGAATCCTTTCAAAACCGACATACACCAAGAACCAATATACCATCGTGTTCGTTTTTCCAAAACGAACATTTATCCATCATCAAACCATCCATACATCCTCATCTTGACCAACATGCAACACAATCAATTTTCCTGTTTTCGACAAGAAAACTGTTACAAACTGAACAGATCTAAATCCATACTTTCGGACTTCTGATCGTATTTTCCTTCGGTGGACATGTTCACCTATGTCTCAGGAACCTACAGTCCAAATTTCATCACTAACCAACGGTCGGATCTCCGGAAAAGTGATGATCTTTGAGACTGCATTCCCAGTGACGGAAATCCGATCAGTCTCGGTTTTCAACATAAAAATCGTACCTCTGGGTAAGATCTTTAAAAACCGAACGGTAGATGTGAGCATTCATGTGTTGGAAACAACATATCCAAAATGTAGACGTAGCCAACGGTTAGATCTTCCAGGATCCTTCCTGGAACATAGCTGTGTTTTCATGAACAACACATGCATACATCTTAGGACGGTTTTCCGACATTTACACAACTTTAATGAAAGATTCAGGTTAAACGGAGCTTACCGTTGCGTTCGGGAGGTCGAGAAATGGTTCCGGGGTGAAAACGTCTTTTTCGGCGTCGTCGAACCACCGCGGGCCGCCGTCGGCCGCCACCGGACCGCCACCGGAGCACCACCGGCCACCACCAGCCACCTCCAGCTGATCTCTCCCTCTCTCTCTACTCTCTCACACCTTGAGTGTGTGTTTTTTTGTTGTAAATGAGAGAAGGGGGGTGAACACATATATATAGTGGGGATTTGTGAGCCGGTTGCTCACACCGCGTCATCCGGCACCGCGTACGAACTCGATTCTTTTTGCGTTTTTCCAAACATCATTTCCTGAAAATAATATCCTTAACTTAATAAATATTCTCGAAATATTTATTTCGTTAGATACTACGTACGTATCCGGGGGCAAACTAGCCCGGTACGCGTTTATGTCGCGTATTCTATACGTTTAACCATTTTAAACGTTAGCGGATATCGTACCTCTTTGATATGGAAATTCAACCCATACCCTCGGGTATTCTACCCGTTCGTTGCGGGTGTTTTAATCCCGCAACTCATTCCCTGGCACGTTCCTCGTGCTATGCGGGTATCCTTGCCCGCATTTCCTTCGGGTTTTCAACCCGTTACCCATCCTAAACTAATGAGAGGGGAAACGCTATTTACCTCGTCGATCGCCGTTCTTCAGTCGCGTAGAACCTCCACGACCACCATTCTTCTATCGGGCAGAACCTCAATGTCTACCGTTCTTCAATCGGGCAGAACCTCAATGTCTACCGTTCTTCAATCGGGCAGAACCTCGACGCCCGCTAAGCGATCTTCGTGCGACCGACACTTGAAGGAGCGTTTCGACGCAGGGTACCGCACTTACCGCGATCCCGAAGAAAATTACGGCTCTCTCTCTCTCTAGAAGTTAGAGAGAGAAAGCACAAGTGAGCAAATGTGAAGGAGGGGTGCACCTCCTTTTATAGGCTGGGATTGCCTCCTACGCGTACCGCGCAGGGCATACCCTCCTCCTGCGCGTATCGCGTAGGTGGAGTGGTTTTGCAAAACCACGCGCGGACGTGGTTTACTCGCACCCGGTTTCCTCCTCTGACGCGATACGCGCAGGCCAAGGCTATGCCTTGCGCGTATCGCCTAGCCTAGCCTAACATTTCATTTTTATTTTATTCATTTTTAATAAACAATTGTTCTCTTAGGGGACGGGTGTTACATCCTCCCCTCCCTATTGGGATTCCGTCCCGGAATCAACTAGAGAACAACTAAGTGTATTTCTTCTTCATGGCGTCTACAAGTTCTCATGTGAACTTAGAACTACACCTTGCGTTCTACAAGACTTTGACTATGAGATGCGTTTATTTCTTAATCCATTTACTTGCCTTTCGACCATCTCGATCGACTTCTTTACATAATCCAATTATACGTCTATCTAGATCTCGTCTAGTAGAATCCTTGATGTTCTCATCAGACAAATGTATCTTTAGTAAAAGACATACTTTTCTTAATCCCTTGGGGAGTTGTATCATTTTAGGTCATCATTCTTATCCTCATTTTGACCTCAAATAATTGATATAATGAAAATTCAACTTTTTCCTTTCTTTCTAAATTGCCTGGTGTCTTACCTTGGCGACACCTGTAATATAATCCGTCCTTAATCATAATTTCCAATCACCTTTGGCGTTTACCTATTTAGCTTTTCTTGCGATCTCGAGTCGCCTTGTAGCCTTTTGCATATATCTTTTACTTTGTTGGTCATGTCCAAGACCAATTAGGATTTCAAAATAAGTCTTGTACTTATTGTTATGTAATGCCTTAAAAGGCGTAACCTTTAGGTTCATTTGATAGTCTGACCAATTTTCATTGTGGTCATATCCCATTTCCATGTGGGAATTTTTAAAAGGTCATAACAAACCTAAGGGTTCTTGAGGCTCGGCTTTGACTTGCTAACAAGTCGTACATCTTTCTTCATGGATCTATATGTCTTTCGTTCTTCTTGGTATTAACAATGACCTTACATTGTATAATACATCTTAACTGTGTTCAGATGCAACGAGCATCTTGTCTTATGTGCCTATTAGAATATTATTATCTCTCATAAATTACTGAAGTTTGGTATCCAAACCAAACTCGGCAGCTTATCTGAAGCAACCCTTTGCTTTCCATCGTTAACTTCCTTACGCTTCCTATCGTTTCTTTACATTCTTTTGAACTTAGAGTCATAGCAATCATGTTTTTCCTTTCACGGACGATATTATAGTTGGAAGTCATAGTCGATCAAAATTTCATCCAACGTCTTCCATGCATACCGAGCTCCTTTTGCTCGAATGCGTTCTTTTAATTCTCATGGTGCGTATATACGACAAGACTTATGTCGTGGGGATAGTGTCACCACACCTTTTAAAGCAAACACCATCGCATCTAATCCTTAGGTCTTATTCTACGTAACTCATTCGCCCTAGTTTTTCCAAAACTTAGGCGATCACCTCCTTCGGGTAATGCAAGTACATCCGTACTACTTAACTTTCCATTCAATGTCTCAAACACTTCTACTTAATTGAGACCTTGTTTAAATTCCACTCTTTTCCAGGGGAGTGCGATTGATGATTTAGCACTTGGAGAAAACCTTGCTAAATTTCAAATAGCCTTCAGCTAGTCCATGAAATCTTCAGATTTCTCTAGCTGCCTTATTGGGGTTTCATTTCATCGTTGCTTCTATTCTAGAAGCGTCTACCTGAACTCCTTTGTTATCAATACAAATCCTAACACTTGGAATTTCTTTAACCAAAATTCACACTTTGAGAATTTTGAGCATAATCTTTATTTTCCTTAGAATTTCTAAGAGCATCCTCCAATGTCCTTCATGCTCTTTCTAAGTGTAAAAACGTACTAAGTTGCTACTATGGACTTGTCTAATATGGGTCACATACTTGGTTTTACAAGTCCATGAAAATTACATCATACTGGTTAACTCCAATGGTCCTATCTTATTCTTGAACCATTCCTAGGTTCATCGGATTCTCAAGCCTTCACTTGATGATAGCCACGCCACATATTAATCTTAAACACGTAACTTGATTCTTGTAGTTGCTCGTACAAATCGTCAATACGTCGTAAAGGATCCTAGTTCTCGAGCGTTCCTTTATTCAAATGTTGGTAATCAATACACATCCGTATTGGATCATTTCTCGATTTGTGCGTGTCATCCTTGCGCAGGGGCCATGCTAATCTTCTCTGTATCGTTCCAAATTGTTGGTAATCAATACACATCTGTACTGGATCATCCTTCTACATCAGGAATAAGATCGGAGTTGTGCATGGTTCCAAGCCGCTACGTGACTCGACTTGTCGATTCGCGCGAAGCTGCTTCTTGCAAGTCTTCTGGGAAACGTTGGGGCATCTCGCCACCTCTAAGACGTCGTTAATGCTTCTATCTTTCCTAACGTCGCGTATAACATGTAGCCCACGTAACTCGTCATAAGTACTTACAATGAGGAGTACTTATCAGCTTTAGTCCTCAAGACTATCTTTGTTGGATTCATACGGGAGATGATCCTTAGTTTCTGCCTTCTAGTCGTTCAGCACATCGATCTTCAACGACTTTCATTCGTATTTTAGGTTTATCGTATGCATCAAGCCCGTGCCTAGAACTATATCAAATTTTTCTAAGTTCATAGGCAATAGTTCTAGAGGGATATACTGCTTATCTATCTTGAGAAGGAATTTCAATAAGGAAAGCTATAGCTAACTTAGTCATCAAAGAGATAAAAGTAATGGACACAAGATTACTATTCGCACCTAGGTCAAATAGTATATTAACATAAGCATAATTAACATAGAACAAACGTATAACCACCTTATCGTGGTCTATGGTCTACTTGGTTCTCATCAGGAAAACCATGACATTAATCTTAAGGGTGTTCATGCCCTCATCTTGGCTAGCTAGGGTAGCCATCATTCTCTCTTGGAACTTACGGTAGTTTGCTTTTAATGTGTCCATGCTATCTCAATCATTATAACCACTAACATTTCAAGTGGTCTCCATCTCTTTGATTCACCAAAGAGCGTTAGTAGTTGCTTTCAAGTGGTCATTAGCTACTTCCACGTCGCTCGCCTTCTTCACGAACATCTTTTGCAACACCAGTGATAATCTCAAGTATTATCACAATGATCTTCCGTTGTAGTTCGGCATCACGTTCAACTTCTCTTATCTTTGCAAATGTTGAGGGAGGGTTATGCTGAACTTTAGATGAAACTGTCTATAAGCTTAAACTCAAATAGACCGGCCACGTATTGCTGCCTTCCAATATCCAATTGGATTATTACCGGCCACGTAATAATTATAAACAATTTCAGGTCTCTAGCGTGTCTGCAAGTAATAAGGTCTCTTACTAAAGGCTATTATATCCTAGCGAACATGCGTCATTAACAAATAAAACAAGACTCATCATAGAGTCGTAAAAATGGCTATCGGTAATACTCATGGCGACTATTCTTCATGGCCTTTGTAAATTCCTCACGTTCACATCTTTTGAAGCGCTCACGTTTTGGTTAAGAGTCGGCCTTCACACTTTCTCCTAGTGCTAGTTTTGGTGTCGACTCTCAGCCTCATGCATCCTGATTCGTCGCTGGTACCATCCTGGTTGCTGTGGTTTTTCTTAAACACCGCTTGCTCCTGAGTATCGTCAAAAATAACGATACGAGCTGGAATCCTTATTCTCATCCTAAGGTTCTTCTGCATCGTATAGAGTGTAGGTAGGAATGTTCATTGCTACTTCAAAATCCCCTCTAGTACTCCTGTCGATTCTCTTTCACCTGATGATGCGTGTCTCCTTCACATATCTTTATTCTTTCACGCCTTTTTCTCTTGTTCTCAATCTTGAACTCGTATCTCGGGAGTGTGACTTCATCATCATAGTAGATACCAAAACAAGTATCCAAACAAAAGAGATGACTTAGACCTTCGAGCCCATCTCGATTTAGCTCGGTGGCCACTCAATGTGTCGAAGATGACTTGTGTCATCCAAAACATTCCCTTGATAACAATTCATTTCCCCTTTCAGTCATGTTCATATAAATATCTCATAATGTATATATATATTCACATATATGCATATACATATATATACAAGTGTAATATAATATCGTATAACTCATCCAATTCTCATGCCTAATCCTTCGCATTTTTCTGACGAGGTTTCTAAGTCAATCCATACAATAGTGAGGATTATCATGCTCGCACAAAGATAACTTGACAATTACGTTGATCAGGCGCTCTTGTCTCATTATCTTAGGCGTTCAATCAAACAATCACTTATCATACTTCTCAACTTTCCTATGGCTTTCCTATCTTAAGTGGTCCTTTCATCCTATCAGGTTAGAGCTTAAGGATCTGCGTGACCCTTAATTCGCTAAAACCTTTGGCTCTGATACCAACCTGTCACACCCCAACTCCAGGGCCCGACACGTTGCATAATATCAGCCAATCAAATAAAAGAATCAACATTACAGCGGAAGTCTTTCGTAATAAAGACCACTAAATGTCGACCCAATTTGAACTTTTAACAATGTCACTAAGTAAAACTACTTATACAAAGCAACTATCTAAGGACACTGCTCCCAGGTGTCCAAATCGGGTACTAGCTCCTATGATGAGAGCATCAACCATCTGGTCCTAGCTAAGCTTCTTCAATCTAGCTAACGCCCTCAGGCGTTCCTTGTACCTGCATCACGAGCTAAAGGACGTCAACAATAACGTTGTTGGTGAGTCGTAACCAGTGACATAAGACATATAAAACATTAGACATTATTCATTCATTCATATATGTGTGTGGTAATAAGTTATCTACAAGTCAACTCTTCATTACGCCACTTAGTGACGTCATCTGACGTAATGCCTGCTAATATGTATACCGCATACAGGATTATCTAAGGCACCTATATGGCAAATCTATGCCATAACATTTCATAACATCCCGGGCATCGGGTGCCTTTCCTGTTACGAGCAATCAGTCTACCTAATTGGATCCAACTAGACGCATACATATCCCGAGGCGGGCCGGTAGTTCTCGAAGATCTACCCCCGAAGCCTGCCTTAATGACTTGCCCTGTGGCATGTAGCCGCCATCCCGAATAATCAGGATGACTCGTCAAGAAGCTTATTACCGCGGACCAACTCACATAACAACCGGACGAACCTGGAGTTGAGATGCGTTGATCACCAGGTAGCGATCTACTTATAACCACATACATATTCAATACATTTAAAAACATTTCATACTTTTCATACAAGCTCGGATACAGCCCCGAAATCATAAAACATATAAAAGAGGGGCGGTTAGACTCACCTTGTGCAGTCTAGGTATCACAAGCTGATAGCTAAGTGGATGACTAGTGCAACCCTGTACATTAATCACATCATCAGAACACATTCCTTCTGGAATGTTTCCACCGGCGTTTCCTACCGGTTGTCAATCGCTTAAGTCACGTTGTGACTTAGCAATGACTTGGGCCCTTAATCAAATCATCTCACTCGAAACGCTCTAGCGCTCGAGTCAGGGTTTTCATACACTAATAACATCAATCCTACTTAGAAAATTCATTTAATAAAACCATTGCATTTCCACAATGTTTTATTGTTCTCATATCATTAAATCATCACTACCCTAGTAAAACTCATTGGTATTTACTAGTAAGGTTTTATTCTAAAAATCTTGGTTTACCCTTAAACCAATCATAATCATAAATAGATAGGCAAAGGTTTCAATGACCTTACCTAATAAATTTGGCAGCGTTTCGACTTGCCCGTTTATAATTCCCGCTCTATCTCGAGCAATCCAACACCGCTTACAATGACCAACATTGTAGCGTGTTTACTCATCATCATCGTTCTCAACCTAATCCTCATACATACATGTGTACATGTATCAATATACACATATGGTAAATAACTCGAGTAATACTAGGACGAGTCTTACCATGTAATTGAGAGCTTCCGAGATGCTAATCCATAGCAATCCCAAGTTCTATCACCACTTCCATAACAGCTCACATACTTCATTACAGCTTCCCGAAAGGTCCCATTTCATCTCACTTGACCAAAATCATATGGAAGGTTAATCGTTCGGTTTATACCTTCCGGTCGGTTTGCATACACGAATCCTTTCAAAACCGACATACACCAAGAACCAATATACCATCGTGTTCGTTTTTCCAAAACGAACATTTATCCATCATCAAACCATCCATACATCCTCATCTTGACCAACATGCAACACAATCAATTTTCCTGTTTTCGACAAGAAAACTGTTACAAACTGAACAGATCTAAATCCATACTTTCGGACTTCTGATCGTATTTTCCTTCGGTGGACATGTTCACCTATGTCTCAGGAACCTACAGTCCAAATTTCATCACTAACCAACGGTCGGATCTCCGGAAAAGTGATGATCTTTGAGACTGCATTCCCAGTGACGGAAATCCGATCAGTCTCGGTTTTCAACATAAAAATCGTACCTCTGGGTAAGATCTTTAAAAACCGAACGGTAGATGTGAGCATTCATGTGTTGGGAACAACATATCCAAAATGTAGACGTAGCCAACGGTTAGATCTTCCAGGATCCTTCCTGGAACATAGCTGTGTTTTCATGAACAACACATGCATACATCTTAGGACGGTTTTCCGACATTTACACAACTTTAATGAAAGATTCAGGTTAAACGGAGCTTACCGTTGCGTTCGGGAGGTCGAGAAATGGTTCCGGGGTGAAAACGTCTTTTTCGGCGTCGTCGAACCACCGCGGGCCGCCGTCGGCCGCCACCGGACCGCCACCGGAGCACCACCGGCCACCACCAGCCACCTCCAGCTGATCTCTCCCTCTCTCTCTACTCTCTCACACCTTGAGTGTGTGTTTTTTTGTTGTAAATGAGAGAAGGGGGGGTGAACACATATATATAGTGGGGATTTGTGAGCCGGTTGCTCACACCGCGTCATCCGGCACCGCGTACGAACTCGATTCTTTTTGCGTTTTTCCAAACATCATTTCCTGAAAATAATATCCTTAACTTAATAAATATTCTCGAAATATTTATTTCGTTAGATACTACGTACGTATCCGGGGGCAAACTAGCCCGGTACGCGTTTATGTCGCGTATTCTATACGTTTAACCATTTTAAACGTTAGCGGATATCGTACCTCTTTGATATGGAAATTCAACCCATACCCTCGGGTATTCTACCCGTTCGTTGCGGGTGTTTTAATCCCGCAACTCATTCCCTGGCACGTTCCTCGTGCTATGCGGGTATCCTTGCCCGCATTTCCTTCGGGTTTTCAACCCGTTACCCATCCTAAACTAATGAGAGGGGAAACGCTATTTACCTCGTCGATCGCCGTTCTTCAGTCGCGTAGAACCTCCACGACCACCATTCTTCTATCGGGCAGAACCTCAATGTCTACCGTTCTTCAATCGGGCAGAACCTCAATGTCTACCGTTCTTCAATCGGGCAGAACCTCGACGCCCGCTAAGCGATCTTCGTGCGACCGACACTTGAAGGAGCGTTTCGACGCAGGGTACCGCACTTACCGCGATCCCGAAGAAAATTACGGCTCTCTCTCTCTCTAGAAGTTAGAGAGAGAAAGCACAAGTGAGCAAATGTGAAGGAGGGGTGCACCTCCTTTTATAGGCTGGGATTGCCTCCTACGCGTACCGCGCAGGGCATACCCTCCTCCTGCGCGTATCGCGTAGGTGGAGTGGTTTTGCAAAACCACGCGCGGACGTGGTTTACTCGCACCCGGTTTCCTCCTCTGACGCGATACGCGCAGGCCAAGGCTATGCCTTGCGCGTATCGCCTAGCCTAACATTTCATTTTTATTTTATTCATTTTTAATAAACAATTGTTCTCTTAGGGGACGGGTGTTACAAACCTAACGATACTTCAATCGGATGTAAAAAATTTATCGTTTAGAGAGCCTTTTCGAGAAAATTTTTCATCAACCGACTCGTATTATCCTTCTGATTAAAAGGCCTAAAACATCGGTCTTAAATTTGAAAAAAACTTAACGGCGTTAAAAAAAATTAACGACGGACCAGGGGTTACCAAAGTGATAAAAGTTGGGACCGTTGACAGCCAATTCAATAGTTGGGACCAGTAGAAGACAAAAGGTGATAGTTGGGACCAGTGAAAACCAATATACCAAATTTAAACTAATTCACCCAAACCTCCCACCCAACCCCGTCGTGTTTCAGATTGTCTTCTCCAGCGAGTTGCTGGATTCCGGCAGCAACTCCGGCGGCGCTAAAAACTCATTTTTAGACGAAATTAATCATTGTTTTCAGTTCTAAACCCTTAAAATACATGGTTCGAACTCTAGAACATCATCCAAACTCTTAATCCATCCCCTTTAAACTACTGGGTTGCTTTCTATGATGGTGCCCCTCGGAGAGATGGTGTCCTGTGCGGTCGCCTATGCCGCACCTCCCCAGGGCCGGCCCTGAAAAGAACTTGACTTTGTTCTACTTATTGGTAAAATATTGATTCATTTGGTATTTGTTGGATTAAAACTTTTTAGGAGTGGGCTCAAATGAGGTCATGTTTTTGTCAAAAATCTTGAAATTACGAGCATATCGGCTTGAAATTTCATTATCTCTGATAGAAAAAGAGAACGGGTAAGTAGTTTCTAACCTTAAAACTCTTACTTTTATTTTTTATGAAGTCATTTAAGAAATAGCAATGATCCATCTATCTAATAAATCAAACTTTTGGGGGGTAATTTTTGGAGAATTTTTTTTTCTATAATAGGAAGTTTATGAGGTAAAATTTAGCTAAATTTTTCACCATGCAAGTTGATGGAGCCAACCCCTTAAATGTTATATATTTACAAATTGTTAAATATAATGGTTATAATTTCTTTATAAATATTACTATTTAACCCGTGTGTAACACACGGGTATTAAACCTAGTGTATCTAATAAATCAAAGTTCTGAGGGAGCCACCACCCCCATTTGGCCGGCATTTTTGAGGGGGAAAGTGATTGTTTGGGCGGCAATTTATGGGAGACTTTGGGAGTGGCATGTTTGACCTGAATTTTAGTTTCCAAAATCAACTTAACATTGATTACTTAAATTACGACCATTACGATTTCATCGCAAATTTCTATTAAAGATTTCATATTTCATATGATTCATCACAGTTTGGCCATTAATTGCTTCCAATCCAGGTATGTTTGAACTGTTTAAATTAATGTACTGTTGGTTTTTTTTATTCATCCAGTCATTTGATGATTTTTGTAATTACTCAACTTTAACTGCTTTGGATCGAACTATGACACCAGAGATACTATAGATTTATTTTCATCCGTATGAGTTTTTGATTTATTGAGTTTCAGCATTATTATATTCTGTCATTGTATAGCTTAATTATAATGATCTAATTTTGTATGAATTTATCTTTTACGCTTACTAGATGAACTAATGTTGAAACTAATTGAATGTTTGACCCTATAGTCAAACTTATTTTCGGTCTTTTTTGTGGTTTGCCGTGAAATTTTTACATTGCAACTGTTTTATTTTATTTTTTGATCTAATATCAGCAGTGAGTTATTGATGATTCTTAATTAAATTAAATTCATTTACTTCATAAGGTTTGACATTTTCTACCTTTTGATAGAAGAATTTTGGATGGATGAACCAGATTGGTAACATTCAAGTATATGGTTCTTTTTTTCATTTTGCAAGCTAATAAACATTTTTAAATGTACTTAGAGACATGCTTGAATATTTTAACAGGGAAATGGACAATGCATTCATGGTTCCGAATCTCTTATTACTTCATAATACTTCTTGATGATTCATTTTTTTCTACACTAGCTGTCCAAAATAAACAAAGGCAATGTTTGATTCCCCATGTGGTTCTTTGATTCTTCAATTGTTAGGCAAATATAAATAACTAGGTAAAGATTTTTTGTAAGTGCATAAGAGCATTCACAGTGGAAGCATCATCTCCATCTTTATAGTTACACTAAAAACAACTATCTTTTGTTTCTCATTTCAATTAAATAATAATTTTTTTTACCTTTATCATTACAGAATCTCTCTCATTCACTCACAACCACTTTTTTAAATTATTAAAAAATTATAGAGGATGAACAGTATCTTTTCAAATATAGAGTTTCTCTCTCCTTCACCATCAAATTTTATCTATCATTCACTCACAACAACTCATAACAACCCACAACAACCCCCTAAAATATAAAAACATCACTCACAAACATTTGATTACTCAAATGTGAATGCTTTAGCAATTCAATCAATAATTTGTAATCATTTGTAAACAAAGAAATGTTGCATTTTTAAGCAGCGTTTTACAGAATTCTACACCTAAAATTTATGGATTTTTCAGCTATGTTTAGGGATTGATGTCAATACAGCTTTGAGCTACAAAAGGGGACTGAGCTGATTCTTTTTGTTTTCCTAAACGACATATTGGAGTGTCGTCTTTGGTCTAAAAATATGAATAAAGAGTTGATGCAACTGCTTTTTGAATGAGTTAGGTTATCCTACAAATGATAAAATGGTACAAAGTATAAGAAGAATTTTCAACAATTAGATTAATTTTTGATGGTTGATATCAAGTTGTAGTAATACATGTTAGTGAGGGGCATTTTTGTCATAGCCACTTTCATTGACTTTCTCTCTCCACATGCAAGACACATGTCAATACCCCCACTTTTTTGAAACGTTAATAACTTATACATACGACGTTATTTTTTTATATAAATTACACCAAAAAACCAAGTGTTTTTTTTATCTTTGAAATGCGTATAGTATTAATATATATAAAAAAAATTTCACAATTTTCAACTCATTGTGTAATATCATGTCATTGTGTTATATTATAAGTTGTGTAAAACCATGTTTTTTCAGCTCATTGTGTAATATCATGTCATTGTGTTATATTATAACTTGTGTAATACCATGTTTTTGAGCTCACTGTCGGGTCATTGTGTGGTATTATATCATTGTGTAGATCATTGTATCATATTGTGTATTAAAAAATTATCATTATATCAATTTGATTGTTTGTTTAAATACTACATGTAACTGCAAAATGTTAATGTATATATTTTAGTATATCATAGTGTTATATCACGTGTTAATAAAGTATCATTGTGTCAAGAGAAATGTTCATATACAAAATCATTTTTTGGTACAAAGTGTGAGAAAGACACAATGTTAAAAAAAGACACAATGACACATTAAAAAAATATTATAACTCACAATATAAATCGAATTTCAAAAAAGTGTTTCAGAGACTTTATTTCCCACGTCGACCTCCTTCATAAAAAGAATAAACGAAAAAAATTTAAAAATTTAAAAAAATTAAAGTTTTCATTGTGTCTTTTTTTTTACTTTCATTGTGTCTTTTGTTGTGTCAAAAGTTTATAAAAGACACAATGAAAACGTTAATTTTTATTTTTTCGTTTATTTTTTATGAAGGAGGACGACATGAGGAACAAGGTCTCCAAAACACTTTTTTGTGAGTTATGAGTTTTTTAATCCTTCATTGTGTCTTTTTTGAATTATTGTGTCTTTTTTGTGAGTTATGAATACTACACGTAACCGCAAATTGTTAATGTATAAATTTTAGTAGATCGTAGTGTTATATCGTGTGTTAATAAAGTATCATTGTGTCAAGTGAAATATTCATATAAAAAAATCATTTTGTTGGTACAAAGTGTGAGAAAGACACGATGGTAAAAAAGACACAATGGTAAAAAAGACACAATGACACATTAAAAAAATATTATAACTCACAATATAAATCGAATTTCAAAAAAGTGTTTCGGAGACCTTATTTCTCACGTCGTCCTCCTTCATAAAAAGAATAAACGAAAAATTAAAAAAATCAACGTTTTCATTGTGTATTTTTTTTACTTTCATTGTGTCAAAAATTTATAAAAGACACAATGAAAACGATCGTAATGAATTTTTTAATCATCAATTATGTTTTTTTTAATCATTGTCTTTCTCACAATTTGTAACATTTTTACACTTTGTATGATAACTTCACCTTTGTGTCAAATAAGGTTGTATGTTTGAATATGAATTTTAACAGATCATTATGTTATATTGTGTATTTTACTAAGAATAATTTTGTCAAAGTTGTATTATGTGTTTGAATATTTGTTGGAAACGCAAACTATTAATGTATATCTTACTAGATCATTTTATTATATTATATTATATTATATGGTATTATGCAATGTCATAAGCTAAAATATTACATAATGAGCTAAAAAAACATGGTATTACACAAGCTAAAATATAACACAATGACATGATATTACACAAGTGCTAAAAATACACGATTTTTTTTTTGTTTTTTATATATCAATACTATATACGTTTCGAAGATAAAAAAAAACGTTTGTTTTTTTGGAGTAATTTTTATTAAAAAATAATGTTGTATGTAAAAGTTATTAACGTTTAAAAAAAGTGAAGGAATTGACATGTGCCTTCCATGTGGAGAGAGAAAAAGTCAACAAAAGTGAATATGATAAAAATATCCCTTCACCAATTGATTTAACTACAACTTCATCTTAACCATTAAAATAGATCTAATGACTATAAATCCTTCTTACACTTTGTAACAAAATCATATTTTGTATGTGAACCTTACTCTTGAGGAAAATACTTTTGTTAAGTCATCATGGATTCATGGTTACATGGTTGATTATCAGATAACTAGTTATAGTTATAAGATTGTGCCGCGCAATACGACGGCTGGATCTTATCAGATAACTAGTTATAATTACAAGACTGAGCTGCGGGATGCGGCGGCCGGATCTTGTAAGTGAATTCGTCTTACGCTTTCATTATAATGTAAAATAGAATGTGTCGTATTGTAAAAGATGAGAATATATCCAAACTTAGTAGTAAAATAAAAGCAATTAAGTCAAAGCCGTTAAATATGTTAAAGTAGAATATGAAGGTCAAAGTTATAAATTGCTGATGTCATCTTGGGTTAAAATAGTTGAGTTGAAGAATTAAAAATGAAGTTTGAAAGGAAATTTGAAAAACTAGGTACAAGTCATGAATTGTCGCATCACTGTTCATTACCTAATGTGTTTGCAGCCCTACATGTATTTTTGTATGTGATCTTATATGATAAAAAATATCTATTGGGACGATCATCACTGAATCTTAAAGTTATATGAAAAAATGGCTTTAAATTAAAGTGTGAAATTTTATTTTTGGGAATTAAATAATCTTAATATTCAATGTTTCCAAAACTTTAAGATAATATTATTTTTAAACAAGATAATATTATTTTTGAACGGTGATAATAATTCGTACGTGATGACATTCTTTTCATAACCTATATACATTGATACCACATGTGATTTCCAGTTTTCAATCATAGTGTTTGAAATATTAGTATGTAGTGTATCTATAAAAGCGTGAGAAACGAGTTCAAAGACTAAACCCCGTCTGTAACCTAGAAGAGACGCGGCTAAGGATTCGGTTTGTATACGCCAGTTGAAACTTATTTAGTTTTAATGTCTATGGTTTAACAAGAACACATAAGAACTAATAATTGATCATCTTAATGAAATGAATAGGAAGAAAGTCCCATGTGAGTTGCCGCCAGTAAATGAATTTCAAGTCACGTGACACATGGTTTCACGTTCACGATAAAATCATTTATATAATATAGAAAAATGAATTTTGCTTATGTGTCAACCATTTAGGTTTGTTTTAGTTACTTGACATTATTTGAGAGTTTCTCTCATAATAATAGCTTTATAATTAAAATATGTATAACATATTATAATAACACGATTACACGAATTACATTTTAACCCTCTAATATTTAGAAAAAAAAGAGTAATTACATTTTCAACCTTCTTTAATTAGGATGTGCATGGGTCGGTTTATATTTGATAAGATATATAAATTAAACTTAAACATAAATTAGTAAAATGTTATAATTAAATATACCTTAGTATTTTTTAACATCCATAACTTTTTATACGATATTATTACTTATTTAAATCATATCATAAAACTGAACATTTAATTCTTTTTAATTTAAGTATAATATTGCAATATTAAAAAATAGTTTTTAAATAAATCATATGTTCTTGTTTTATGACGGTTTTATCTAATAATTAATTGGAACCTTCCATACCCCATGATTATTGTTAAAATCATATAAGTATTATGTTCTCCATTACAGCAGAGACACTAAACTAGTCATAAGTAAAACATAACAAATTAAAACATCTACGACCAAAATACAAGGTTGATTCGAAATTAAGCAAAACAAATCCCTTTTTACATGGGTGAAAACACTCACATGCTCACCTGACACTACATTAACCCACGTGATTTTTTGTCCTACTTATTTTTAATATTCCCTCATGTATAAATCCTTATATAAGGGTGGTGGGAGTGGGTTCTTTTGAACCCCCACTACCCTCACAACCCACCAATAATAATCCTCCAACTCACAACTACCCTCACACATTTTTTTTGGTGGGTGTCAATACCCTCATACCCTCACTTTTTTTTTTAAATTTTTTATTTTAATAACTTTAAACTAACAATTAAAAATATATAATAAAAACCATTCATTAAATAAAAAAAACTAAAAAATTACATAATTAAAGAAGATTTAAATAAATAACTAGTCTTCGTCTTCGTCTTCGTCTTCATCCTCGTCCTCGTCCTCGGTAGTATCCAAGTAGTCAAGATCTAGAGTTGCAAGATGTTCGGTTATATCATATCGAAGTCGGTGATGTATCTCGGAATCATGCAACTCCTCAAGTGCATCATCATCCTCAACTGGTTGCACCGGAGGATCTCGTATGTACACTGGCGATATAGCATTTCCATCATCTTTTAGTATCATGTTGTGCAATATCATGCACGTGTACACCAACTTTCTAATCTTGTCTATACTCATTGCACGTAGGGGGCGTTTAAGAATACCCCATTTAGACTTCAAAATCCCGAAACCTCGCTCGACGTCTTTTCTGGCCGACTCTTGCACTTTCTTAAATCTTTTATCTTTTGGATCGGTTGGGTATGGAGTCGCTTTCACAAACACGGACCAAGTTGGGTATATACCGTCTGTTAGATAGTACCCGCGTTTGTATAGTCTTCCATGCACATACATCGGACACTTTGGCGCAGTCCCAATTTGCTCCGGGAGAAATAGTGGAGATTGGTTGAGAACGTTAATGTCATTGTTGGACCCGGGGGTACCGCAGTAAGCATGCCACCACCACGTATCTTGTGAAGCCACCGCTTCGCACATGACCGTGGGGTACTGGTGATCACCTCTCATATATTGTCCCCGCAAGCTGGTTGGGCAACTTCTCCAAACAAAATGTGTACAATCGATGCTACCGAGCATCCCGGGGAGGTGGTGTTTTTCTTCGTGGGCTTGGTATAAAAGTGCAATGTCATGGCTAGTGGCACGTCGTAAAAATTCGGTACGATATAAATAAATTATAGAATCACAAAAATATTCTAAACTTTCGCGTGAAACTCTAGCTGACATGCATAAATATTCATCATATTCATCGGGCGCATTACCCGTTGCAAGTTGTTTGACCGCGGACGTGACTTTTTGTAGCGCCGTGAAACTCTTTTTTTTCCTCCCGTCCAAACCTTCTTGAAAATATTCATTTGTTGCTTCAACGTCTTGTACAATTTTTAAAAACAAGCGTTTCGACATACGAAACCTCGTGCGAAACGTCTTCTCCGAGTACTTCGGGTTAGCATTAAAATAGTCCGCCATTAGAGTACTTTGTCCTTCTTCACGATCTCGTTCAATGTAATTTCGTGAAGAGGTTGCCGTGTCGTCTTCTTCAGCATGATCCAACACCATACGCAAACTACTATCATCGGAGAAAAATAGTTTGTTATCCGACGAGCTGGATGTGTAAACTAATTTCTTTCGATGCATTTTTTTAGAATGAAAAATATATAGTAGAAAGATAGTTGTGTAGAAAGATTGTTGTGTAGAAAGATAGTTGTGATTGAGTATGTTAATGTAAATGTATATATATAGTATATATAGGTTTGAAATTAAAAAAAAAAAAAAAAGGGAAAGAGCCGTTTGAGGTGGGCCAGACCAAAAAAAAGAGACGTTTGTGGCAACGGGTACCGGTGCCCGTGGACCCCTACCCGCAGCCCTACCCGTGGGGGCGGCGGCGGTGTTACCGCGCGGGTACGGGCTACCCGCATAGGTACCCGCACCCCACACCCACCACCCTAATATACCAAAACAAAAAAAGCTTATGTGACATTTTTTTTAAAGTTTTTAACTTATGTGTTATTATTTGAGAGTTTATCTCAAAATAGTGATTTTTTTATTTAAAATATTTATATAAAATATATTATAATAAAACTAATTACATTTTTGGTCCCATAATATTTTAGACAATTCTGTAAAATTTAAGAGTATTTATATTTATAACCCTTTACTACAAAGCGTGTACATGAGTCGTTTTATATTTAATAGGGTTTAAAAATAAAACTTATGAATAAAATTAATAATAATATACAATTAAAGACCTCAGTGTTTTACATATACATAACATTTTTATATGATTTTTTTAAATAAACTACACCATAAAACTGATCACTTTATTCTCTTTAATTTGAGTATAATATTGCTATATTAAAATTCTAATTTTTAAGAATATATCGTGTGTTTCAGTTTACCTCGGTTTTGTTTCAAAACTGATTGGAACATTCATGAATATTTTTAAAAGCATCACTTGAATGTTGTACTCCCGAACATAGCACGGGAACTAAACTAGTAAATTAACAAAAGAAAATAATTGCAATGAATATATTTTATTTTACCATCTAGAGTTTTTTTTCCTTTCCCTCAAATGACTTAATATCTTATTTGCCTTTAAAAAATTGACATAAGGTAGTATTGTATTTTCTTTTTCTTTTTTAACGTCAGCTGACAAACGGATAAACCGTTATACTCAGATAGAGTGTAATAATTGAATTCGAATCTCCAGACCGTCTGCATCTAGTAGAGGCTTAAAAGCGACGCTTTCAAGACTTTCCATAACAAAGACTCACCATAACTTTTTTTTTTCGGAGTCAAGTTGGTCGGAGTAAAAAACTCGTCAACCAACTGTTTCATTTGAAAATTATGATAGGAACCTTTAACCATACATGTAAAACTCTTTTGCTCATATTCGACACTAGGTTTCTCTAAGTTGAAATTTAAATTATGGTTGTCGTTGGAATAAAGTCCAACAGCCTACATCAAGGTGCCTACCTCGTGACGAGGTAAGTGATTTCAACGGCTTTTTTTTACCAAGTATTAATTAGGAGTTAAGGTTTCTCTATGAAACCGTAGAAATGACTGAGAAGAAAACAAATGTCATAAGGCCGGTCGGCCACGTAAAATTAGATATCCCAAGTATTAGGAGTTAACACGTACACAGTCAATATAAATGTCAAGGTCAAAAGGCCACGTAAACATTTGTGCCACTGAAGGTTTATAAAAAAAGTTAGTTAAAAAAAACCAAACCACCTTGTATAACGGTGGTGGGTGTGGGGTGCGGATACCTGTGCGGGTAGCCCGTACCCGTGCGGTAACACCGCCGCCGCCCCCACGGGTAGGGCTGCGGGTAGGGGGTCACGGGCACCGGTACCCGTTGCCACAAACTCTTTTAAACGACTATTTTTTTGGGCGGGCCCACCATCAACGGCTATTTCAACTTTTTTTTTTATTTAAAACCTATATATACTATATATATATACATTTACATTAACATACTCAATCACAACTTTCTTTCTACTATCACAACTTTCTTTCTAATATCACAACTATCTTTCTACTATATATTTTTCATTCTAAAAAAATGCATCGAAAGAAATTAGTTTACACATCCAGCTCGTCGGATAACAAACTGTTTTTCTCCGATGATAGTAGTTTGCGTATGGTGTTGGATCATGCTGAAGAAGACGACACGGCAACCTCTTCAAGAAATTACATTGAACGAGATCGTGAAGAAGGACAAAGAACTCTAATGGCGGACTATTTTAATGCTAACCCGAAGTACTCGGAGAAGACGTTTCGCACGAGGTTTCGTATGTCGAAACGCTTGTTTTTAAAAATTGTACAAGACGTTGAAGCAACAAATGAATATTTTCAAGAAGGTTTGGACGGGAGGAAAAAAAAGAGTTTCACGGCGCTACAAAAAGTCACGTCCGCGGTCAAACAACTTGCAACGGGTAATGCGCCCGATGAATATGATGAATATTTATGCATGTCAGCTAGAGTTTCACGCGAAAGTTTAGAATATTTTTGTGATTCTATAATTTATTTATATCGTACCGAATTTTTACGACGTGCCACTAGCCATGACATTGCACTTTTATACCAAGCCCACGAAGAAAAACACCACCTTCCCGGGATGCTCGGTAGCATCGATTGTACACATTTTGTTTGGAGAAGTTGCCCAACCAGCTTGCGGGGACAATATATGAGAGGTGATCACCAGTACCCCACGGTCATGTGCGAAGCGGTGGCTTCACAAGATACGTGGTGGTGGCATGCTTACTGCGGTACCCCCGGGTCCAACAATGACATTAACGTTCTCAACCAATCTCCACTATTTCTCCCGAAGCAAAATGGGACTGCGCCAAAGTGTCCGATGTATGTGCATGGAAGACTATACAAACGCGGGTACTATCTAACAGACGGTATATACCCAACTTGGTCCGTGTTTGTGAAAGCGACTCCATACCCAACCGATCCAAAAGATAAAAGATTTAAGAAAGTGCAAGAGTCGGCCAGAAAAGACGTCGAGCGAGGTTTCGGGATTTTGAAGTCTAAATGGGGTATTCTTAAACGCCCCCTACGTGCAATGAGTATAGATAAGATTAGAAAGTTGGTGTACACGTGCATGATATTGCACAACATGATACTAAAAGATGATGGAAATGCTATATCGCCAGTGTACATACGAGATCCTCCGGTGCAACCAGTTGAGGATGATGATGCACTTGAGGAGTTGCATGATTCCGAGATACATCACCGACTTCGATATGATATAACCGAACATCTTGCAACTCTAGATCTTGACTACTTGGATACTACCGAGGACGAGGACGAGGATGAAGACGAAGACGAAGACGAAGACTAGTTATTTATTTAAATCTTCGATATGATATTATGTTCTTTGTTAGTTTTTTTTATTTAATCAATGGTTTTTATTATATATTTTTAATTGTTAGTTTAAAGTTATTAAAATAAAAAATTTAAAAAAAAAGTGAGGGTATGAGGGTATTGACACCCACCAAAAAAAATTTGTGAGGGTAGTGTGAGGGTAGTTGTGAGTTGGAGGATTATTATTGGTGGGTTGTGAGGGTAGTGGGAGTAAGGATTAACCCACTCCCACCACCCTAAGGTGGATGCTCTTAATTAGTACAATTAAATAGGCTAGAAGATCTGATGAATTGACATGACATAATTTTATACTTCCTCCATCCTATTAGAAGTGTCTTAGTTTGAAAAACACAAAGTTTAGACACATTAAATAATTGATATTTTTGCTTGTCATTTGATAATAATACCCTTGACAATAAATATTATTATGGGTCCATCATATTATTTGTTTTATGTTACTCCCTCCGTCCCATTTTAAATATCCAAATTTCCTTTTTTGGTTGTCCCAATTTAAATATCCATTCCAAAAATAAAAATATCATTTCCAATTTTACCCCTAATTATTTAACATAAAATCTACTTTATGACTAAAAGACAAAATATTTTAATGGCATTTTTGTCATTTTATAGGTAAAAATAATATAATAATCTACTTTTTCTTAATCTTTGTGTTGTGGGTCCCACGACATCTAAATTGGGACGGAGAGAGTATTAAGGGCAAATTTGAAAGTTTATCAATAAATTTTAAAATTGAACATTTTAAATGAGACAACTAAAAAAGACAATATAAACACTCATCTTGTAGGCGCTCTTAATTCCCTTACAATGATTATAAACACTCAAGAAGATTAACTTTTATTGTTAAAATAAGATATGAAAGTGGTTCAATATTAGTAGAATGGTTTGCTTGATTATTCATTGATAATAAATGTCCCTATATATAAGCTAGAGATAATACCTAATAAATGTCCCTCTAAACATGATAAGATCGAGATTAATAATAAATAATCTTTTATATAATATAACAAAATCATATTTGCTTACTTGGCATGATTTAAGATCAATTTGCTTAGTTGGCATTATTTGAGAGATTTTCTCAAAACTAATAATATTGTTATATTTAAAAAATATATCTATCTATAATAATTTATTATAATAATATTAATTTTCATTTGATCTCCCAATATTTAGCAAAGTATTTAAAAAATTAAGACTGTTTACATTTTCAACCCTCTCCTACTAAAGGTGTGTATGGGCTAGGTTATATTTATTAGGGTATAAAACTTACAGATAAAATTATTAATAACATACAATTAAATACATAATTATTTTTTAAATATACACAACTTTTTTATACGTCATTGTTTAACAAAAAACTACACCATAAAACCGAACATCTAATTTTCTTTAATTTGATTATAATATTGTTATACTAAACAACAAGATTTTAAATAAATTTTATGTTACAGTTTTACCACGGTTTTATCTCAAAACTGATTGGAATCGTTCATGTCCATGAACATCCTTAAAATCATCACATGAGTGTTATGTTCCCGAGCGTAGCGCGGACACTAACCTAGTAGAGAGATATATACCAAAATAATAACTCATATAATAACTTCCAATAATATATATTGTATTGCTTCCATATCTACTACACGTGCATCCATATCTTCTATGCTAATAGAAATGACCTATTTAATTTCTATTAATAAAGTCTCTTGACTCCTCCATGTGATTTTCAAAAGAAAATTAATATGTATATATAGCCCACTAGATTACTAACCCGTATACTATACAGATTTTAGTTTTATAGGTTTTAACTCAATTTACATATCAAATTTATTTTTAACATATCTCTTATTAAATCGATTTGGATATTTACAAATATATTCATATAAAAAATCATATGTTACAATAAAGGATATGATTTATAATAGTTGGTAAATTTTTATTGTTAGGAAATAATTCATGATAATTGTTAATTTTTATTTGAACATATCGAGTTATGAGATAATTAATGATAATTGGTAAAACTTTAATTTGAACATATCGGGTTAGGATAAATCATAGTTATTAATAAGTTTTTTATTTGAACATATCAAGTTAGGAGATAATTCATGATACTTGGTACATATCGGGTTAAGATATAGATCATGATAATAAGTAAATTTTGTATTTGAACATATCGGGTTAGAAGATAATTGATGATAATTTGTGAATTTTTAATTTAAACATATCGGGTTATTTCGAATATGGAGCATACCATGACCCGTCTAAAAATTCTCCATCAAATTAATTTAGAACATGACACCTAAGCAAAATCCTATGTGGAGTAGTTAAAATGGTGACATGTGGATGCGTTACTCAATTATTAGAATATGTAGATGTAGATGTAGATTTCTTTAGACCCAAAATGACCAATTAATTAAGGTTTTTTTACATATTTCCCCTTACTAAGCCCATCAATTACATATTACCCAGTCTAAAGTTTAATTACATATATCCCCTTTGACATAATAAATCACTCATTTATCCCTTCTTTTACACAAATCATAATAAAATATAAAAATATATTTATCAAGATCATTAAGGGTAAAATAGTAAATCAAAAGGCTATTTTAAAGAAATTGGGTAAATATGTAATATATGTGGTTTAGGAAGGGGAAATATGTAATTGAATTTTAAGGAGTGGATAAATACGTAATAAATGATCTTAAGGAGTGGATATATGTAAATGTCCCATTAATTAAATAATGTTGTTCGATCATCAACTAAACTAATTGATATAAATGAAGGCAATTAATATATCGATCCCGGCCTATCTCGATCGCTCTCATTTCTAAAAATGTCAATTTTCTTAATACCTGCCGCCATGACCCTTGTTCTTGTTCTGGTCATCTTATTCCTAATTATCTATATCTACAATATTCAACCGCAAAGGAACAAGTATCATCCTATTGGTGGGACGGTTCTTAACATGCTCATAAACTTCAAGAGATTGCATCATTACATGACGAAACTCGCGGCCAAGTACAAAACTTTCAGAATGATTAGCCCTTTCCATGGAGAGATTTATACAACTGATCCTGCCATTGTGGAGTATATCCTCAAAACCAACTTTCATAATTATGGCAAGGTATATATATGTGTGTGTGTGTGTGTGTGTGTGTGTGTCCTATTAATTTCGATTTCATGCATGGTTTCGATTTCATGCATATGTAGGGAACGTACACCCACAGCTTGCTAGAGGATTTTCTGGGTGATGGAATATTCACAGTTGATGGGGCGAAATGGCGAGAACAAAGGAAAATGGCGAGCCACGAGTTCTCTACAAAAGTTTTGAGAGACTTTAGCGGTGTAACCTTCAGAAAAAATGCAATACAAGTTGGTCACATGTTTTCAGAAGCAGCAACGACCAACCAAGTAGTTGATATAAATGTAAACTTTTTCATCTTAATTTTAATTGTCACATTGCATGTATTATAGCTAACTAAACATATATATATATATATATATATATATATATATATATATATATGTTATGTACAATATTATTCATGATCGATCGATATAATGCAGGATTTGTTCATGAAAGCAACGGCGGATTCGATATTTAAAGTTGCTTTTGGGATTAATCTTGACAACTTGAGTGGCTCAAATGAAGAAGGTGTTAGATTCAGTCGTGCATTCGACGATGCAAATGAACTGACGTATAATAGACTAGTTGACATAACGTGGAAGATCAAGAGGTTTTTGAATATTGGATCCGAAGCAAAGTTGAAGAAAAATCTCAAAGTGGTTGATGAGTTTGTTTATAAGATCATCCGGATCAAGAGGGAACAAATTATGAACAACTCAAAGGATGTTTCTCTGCAGGTAAGATTATATATATCTATATATATCCATCATTAAAGTCAAACTCTATTTGACTTTTAAAGTCAACTCTGTTATATTAACAAATAAAGAAAATAAAAAATAAATATAATTTGTTTTTTGAGACGAAAATATCGTCGCAATAGCTATGTTGGACTTTGAAAGTCAAAAAACTTGCCTTTTTTGTCGTTTTGTGTCAATTTTGCGACGACTATTTTTCGTCGCAAAAAAATTCGTCACAAAAAAACCTTTTTCTTGTAGTGTGGCCGGCCCTTGAGTACGTTACGAAAATTGCAGGTCATGAAAGAAGATATTTTATCACGGTTTATGCAGATGGAAAATGAAGATCCAAAGTACATTCGAGATGTGATAATGAACTATGTTCTCGCTGGTAAAGATCCTATAGCGGCTACCATGACTTGGCTTATTTACATGCTTTGCAAACATCCTGATGTTCAAGATAAGGTTGCAAAAGATATCCAAGAAGCAACAAACATGAATGGAGAGATCAGAAACGTTGCGGATTTTGAGGCGCGTGTGAGTGAGGAAGGACTTGAGAGGATGCAATATCTCCAAGCAACTTTGGCAGAAACCATAAGACTCTATCCTGCTTTACCACTGGTAACTAATATGTTGATTGATCTATAGCGCGCTAGCTATCAAATTAACCGCGTCTAGTTATACTAACTTACAAGAGCACGTACGTACGTGCAAATCATATGTTAATTTATGTACATAGGATATAAAGATATGCTTTTCGGATGACGTTCTACCAGATGGTTGTGTGGTGAAGAAGGGAGATATGATAGCCTACATGCCATATGCAATGGGGAGGATGAAGTTCATATGGGGTGATGATGCACAAGATTTCAAACCAGAACGATGGCTCGATCACAACGGTTGCTTCCGTTCAGAGAGCCCTTTCAAGTTTACAGCTTTTCAGGCTGGACCACGAACTTGTTTGGGTCGAGAATTCGCATATAGGCAGATGAAGATCTTCTCTTGTATCTTGTTAGGTTGCTTCGTATTTAAGTTGAGTAATGCAAACGAAGACCCCAAATATAGAACCACGATTAATATTCAACTTGATGGTCCATTGAACGTTTACGTTTATGCCAGGTCTGGATTACACATCCGTTAGACGTCTTAAAATGTAATGCGCATGTTTCATACGTTATATACACAAACCATATATATAGCAAATGCTTGTATAGTATGGAACAATTAAAATGATACGTGTGACAATAAAGGAATATATATGTGTAATGGTACGTGTGCATGTGCGAGTAATAATCTATAAAATATAATAAAAGAAACCTCTATCTTGTCATGTGTTCAACTCTTACTATGCCTACCTCTTAATTGGACACATGACATAATATCATTTAATCAAATCTGACGTGTCACATTCTCCATGATTTTCGTTTTTATTTGGCTTTTTGTAAACCAGGTTTCACTCATTCTTCCATGGGAAGCTTTCATTAACACACTGGTTCTTCTCTATGATTCCTTCTTTTCAAACGATCTATGATCCATCTTCAAAATCAAATGACGGTTGTTCTTCCCCTTTTCTTATCCATCATCTTCTTCGTCTTGGATTAATTCACGCAACAACGATTAGGGATTGACGATGATGATGATTCACGCATGAAATAAATCCAAATTAAACGACTGGTGAAGATGGCAGTGGAGGAAAAATGAACAAAAATGAGTTTTAAGATAAAAGGTACTTATTTTCTAAGCCCTAATTTATGCTCTTTGTTGTTGATGAAGAATTGGATTGTGTTTTGGTGGTGTAGTATTAGAAATTAAATTCATTTGTTAGAACCCTCAAATACTCAAAGAGGTTACATATAAGAAAATTGAATTGTTCTTTCATTTTTGTTGACTTTTTGTATTGGCGGTGTAAGTAAAGTTGGATTGGAGCATCTAAGGTTGAGGTTAGGCTTGTGTATTATTAGAACTGTAGCGCTTCTATTTTGAATTAATTTGTTTGCTTTGTTTGTTTGACTTCCTGTGAGTCCTTGATCGAGCTCTGTTTATAAGTTTTAGTTATTAGTTGCTTCTTATGTTGCTTAGACAGATATCGTTTTGGTTCCTTAATTGGGAGCTTTCATATTTAAACAACTTTGAATTGGTTTTCTTTTTTATAGGCAATGAAGGTTTGACAAGAACGGTTATCTCATTTAAATGTCAACTTCAAGGCTTGAAGGTACCATGTTTTAATGTTTAATATTGTCATATTGGTGGTTAAATTCTTTATAACTATAATACCAGCCAACTGCGGAGGCTTGATGCATTTTATTCGAACACTATTACTGTAAATTTGAGTGTTGAGATGGATGTATCATTGATTTTGGATTTTAAAAATATATTGCATATAACAGTTGAAGCCTAATAACAGACAACCGCTGAATCTTATAAGCTTATGTGTTTTTTTAATTAAGAGACTTTAGCCACATCATATATACATAATAAGTTGGTGATGAATACATGTAAAGTTATTAACATAAATTGTTTATTAAGTCAATATAGTGGTGATTTCTTGAACTGAAAGGGATAACTACACTGTTATTTAAGAATACTATTAGTTGTGATACAGTTATTAGTTTTTAGTTGTGATACAGTTATTAGTTTTGCTTTGACAGGTTATTTTCAATCTCTAGATATCCATGTTAAGAATGTGGCTCTTTAATTCATTCTCTTGAACATGAAGCTGAAATTTTTGGATTGACCGATAAACGAAATTTTTTAGTTCTGATAGTTTTTTTATTAACAAAGAGAATAATAAAAGACATGCAAATGTATACTTTGTATTTTGTTTGGTTTAGGGAGGGCTATGTGAAAAGATCTAAAGTTCAACCATTACATGAAAAAAGATGATGTTAGACATTAACTCATACTATTTGCTTCTTTGGCATAGTACTATTCATAACATTGTTGACCCTGCTAAAATTTGTAACAATTGTTTAACTTACATGTGTGTTTTTTTTCCTAACAACGATTAACTGTAATCGTTGCCAATAACATCGTTAATCGTCTCCAGTACCAGGGGTGAAGGATCAAAGGGACGGGGGAGGGTCACCGCCCCCACAACTTTTTTCCGGCCAAAGTGTTGGTTTGTTGTTCGGTAGTTGATTTTATATATATATATATATATATATATATATATATATATATATATATATTGGGTTTGGCCCCCTAAAACAAAACGTTTTAAGATTTGGCCCTCCGAAACAAAATGTTAATAAGATTTGGCCCTCCTTGACTGCAAATCCTAGCTTCGCCACTGTCCAGTACGACATTCAATGTTGTGTATAAGGAACTATTTGAAGACTTATAATTTGGATTCACGTGTGCACAAATGTTTATTCAAAATTTTTGTTTCTACCTGTAATTATTTGTAGTTGTATTATGTAATTACAAGCATTTTTTTCAATTGACAACTTATTCTAACGCAGTCCCGTGTATGACACGGGTCTCTAACCTAGTATATAATAAAGGATTGTGTAAGTTGATGGATTTAAATGGATCATTTGTGTAACAATATTAATGATAGCAATCTAACACGTACAATATTAATTAAAGAGATCGATCGATGAAATCAAACAAACGCAATTAAAAGAGATGAATAATTCGGTTTTACAATATTAATTCATTCACAAAAACATTAAAAGGGAGGTGCTTACAATCGTGGATCGAGGTGCTTGAAATACTAATTAAAAAAAACTCATTTTCTATTTATAGGTGAATACTTATAATTACATTACTATTGACTAGATTTAACTAACAAAATAAAGAACAATTGTTTTAATCATCTTGGAGACCCTAGTATAGAAAGACCGAGAGAACGAACAAAAGCCACAATGATGAGCAGCAACATAAAATGACGGGCAAAATACACAATGATGAGCATAAACACAAAATGACGGACAAAATACACAACGATGAGTTAAAAAACGTATATATTTTTTTTTTCTATTTTATATATAATGACAATGATACTCATTTTAAAGATATTAAAACACTCCTTTTTATGAGGTAAAACAAAAAATTAATGTTGTATATAAAAGTTATGAACGTTAAAAAAATAAGGAAATTGACATGTATCTTATATGTGAAGAGAGAAAATTAACAAAACTGACTTTCACTAAAATATATTTTCACCAACTTATCTCAACAACAAGAAAAAAACTACAAAATGGAAACAACAACTAACTATGGCTTTTGGTGGTCCCAGACAACGTCTATAATTTAATTGATCTCAACTATTAAATTTAGATTTAAGTGTTATAAATTCTTCTTAGATTTTCTATAAATTTTCTATGACTGAACCTTTTTTTAGGACAAATCTAGCTAAAAATAATAAATGGATTGAAAATAACAAATAGTATTATCTAACATCTTCTTATTATACTAATAAAAGAGTAATTTTTACCACGTTTTATTTCTCAAATTATTCAACTCAGTGGCTGACAGACTGTCCTCGGGGTCTGTGCAAAAACCTACTAAAACACTAAAAAGACTAGTACAATGGAAGTAGTTATCGTATTCACTGAGCAGTCTGTGGTTAACGGTAGTTGTTATTTGTTTGTAAACTTTGAGATTGATTTAATAAAAATAATTTAAAATACTAACAAAAATAGTTACTTAAAGATTGTAAAAACAATGGTAACAAAACATGATCACTCCGGGAATCAGATTCTGTAATTACTAATAACCCGATCATGTTTTATTGGATATACCATTGATTAAATGATAAGTGTGTCACACATTATCAATTACTAATGCAAATCCAACATCAATTGATCAAAAAGATATCAAATCAAACATGCACAAATTAATAATTATTTAAACAACAAAAGCATAATTGGATTTAACGCAAATATGTCTATGTCTGCCACACATGACTCGTCTATCACACAAGCTATAATTACGTACTCAAGTAAAACCTGTCTATCAAACGGTTACAAATCCAAACTAAACAAAACAATAAACTAAATTAAAATTGTCTTACAGAATCATTTACCCGAAATGCCCACAAGAGATTTAGCCAAACATAACTACTAACTCAAATCTTAATTTTGTTTTGTTCGCTTCAATCGAGAATTGAAGTATCGTCTAAAACTCCCACCATCTACATTACATATATATTGTGTTGATTCCTATCCAAGCCTTTTTAAATCCTTTAATGGGCTTTCTCACAAACTAATCCGCAAATCACTTGGACCTTAACTCTTAACATGCAGTGTAATCGTGCGCCACCTTTTGAATTTCCACACGCGGTTGTTTGTAAGCAACTTGCAAATCACACTTGTTATAATCTAATTTTTATGGCCATGTTATTTGCACCGCGATATTTGACAAAAAAAACCGTTTTATACGCCGCGTATAGGGTTATACGCGGCGTATAAAAAAGTTTTTTGTCAAACATAATAAAACTAAAGGAAATATATGCGACGTATAGGTCTATACGCGGCGTTTAGCTCCATTTGTTTTATTAATAAAAGTATTATATTTGTTAAATATTAAATATTTTGTCACCACCACACAAACGGAATAAACATTTTATATACTGTCAATAATTACATAATTTTAATATGATTACAAATTATTTGACCTAGTGAAATGTTTTCGTTGTATCCATTAGCCGTGTACTTGTGTCTATGAACCGTGTGTTAAACACATTAGTTTAGATGACATGGTTAACTATGTTAAAGAAGTACATCATTTGACCTAGTGAAATATCTCCGGTTACTGCATCTATTTTTTAACTTTAACATCAGTGTTACAAAGTCTTCTGTTTTTATATTATAAACCATATACCGTAAATAAATATATATAATTTTCAATATGATTACAAATGATTTCACCTAGTAATATGTCTCCAGTTTCATAACTCAGTTTTATCTTAAACGAGTACGGAAACCGGGGAGATTTCACTAGGTGAAATAATTTGTAACCACTGTAAAATTATTTTATTTATCAATATTTATGGTTTATAATGAAAAAGAGAAGACATCTGAAATTTTTAACACCAGTCTAAATTTGAATCAGAGACATACTTCTTTTAAATTCACTTCTCGCAAAATTAGCCCATCGTCTGAATCTGAATCAGTGTCCCCTTCTTGATCGATTAACATATTCTAAAACTCAAAATGGGCACACGTCCAACGTAACATAATTCTAGTAACCAAAACAAAATTATCATGAAATAAAATATAAACTTAATTAGTGTCTTACTAGTAGGTACCCAAGCGATGCAGCGGGGACATTATTATTGGATGTAATTAGTTTCTAGGTGTTTTGTTAATTTCGTTAAGTTTTTTTTACTAAGATGTATTATGGTTGTTTTGCTGAAACAGTTTAAGTACATATCATCATAATGGTGGATTTAGATGGTGGGCATAACACATATCATGTAACTAATAATTCAATATGAAAATTGTCAAGCTTTCATGAAACAATTGTTTATAGTATGGACCTTTGTGATGGAGCTTAACATATGTAAAGTAATTAAGAATTGAAGATGAAAACCGGAGACGATAATATTCAAATAACCATGAGTTAAATACGTAACATTCAAATCTTAACATACGAGCTGAAAACAAATGATCCATGTGAGTTCATGAAGATGGAACGGAAATTAATCGTACTTCCTACACAGCTCTTCGATTAGATCCCTATTTTCCCACCACCAAGTATCATCTAGAGTAAGATCAGGGATTTCAGGCTATTCTTTGACTTCACCTTTTACATCCTTTTGGTGTTGGACGTTGTCGAGTATCTCCTCTTTGACTGTCACCTCATTCGTTGGAGCTGGAGCAACGTTGTTCTCTGAAATTATAATGTTTAGTTTTTTGACATAAGTTTTCAAAAAGCATGTGTGTTATATAACCTTATATAGGTAAAGAGAAGTCTTTGTTTAAATTTTAAGAATACCTGACACATTATTCAAGTTAACATTACTCTGCTCCATATTAGATTTTTTAACCCTGAGAAAACAAAATAAAATAAGTTTGTAAGCACATTATAATAATAGTTTGAAAAAAATGCAAATATATCAAATGAAAAACGACATTGAGGTTATAATAAAAAAACATAAATGTTAACATATGAAATCATAGTACTAAGTTATAGCACACATACATTTCACATATCATGCAAAACCTCGCGATACATGACATTTGAGGTGTACACTCCGTTTCGTTTG
Source organism: Tagetes erecta (assembly GCA_030867185.1). Taxonomy (NCBI): domain Eukaryota; kingdom Viridiplantae; phylum Streptophyta; class Magnoliopsida; order Asterales; family Asteraceae; genus Tagetes; species Tagetes erecta. The sequence goes on along the minus strand of CM061488.1, from coordinate 6,240,359 downwards.
AAATCTCTTGCAGGGTGTACTAAAACCTTTGTATTCTCCCGTGATACCCCTCTTGATAACGCCACATAAAGCTGCCCGTGAGAAAAAACAGAATCCGGAAGATAAACGCCAACATGAGGGATTGTTTGACCTTGAGCTTTATTGATGGTCATTGAAAAGCTAAGTCGAATGGGAAATTGTTTTCTTTTAAGCTTGAACAGAAACATTTCATCCTTAGAAAGAGTTAGAGGGATTTTAGGCAAAAAACCTCGTTTTCCTGCATGTTGACCTACGGCTATCTCAGCATCTATAACATTGCGTTGGAAGGCTCTACATATCAATCGTGTGCCATTACATAGACCGTGTGAAGGATCGATATTCCGTAACAGTATAATGGGACACCCAATCTTCAACCGAAGTTTATGAGGCGGGAGTCCACTAACAGTTAGTGCGTTCAAGAACACAACAGGATAAAAGTTGTGGTGATCATCTTCTACCATATCAAAACTATAGTAAACTTTTTCCTCCCCTTGGAACACGTCAATCATTTGATCATTTATTTCATCAACAATTTCATTTTTTATGGATAATATTGCTCTGTTGATTATGTAATCCGAAGACCGTACGTTTTCTTGAATCGCAGGAAATACAACTTTGATCAAATCTTTTACCGATTCTTTTTTATCTATGCACGGAACCGTCATGTTGTCTGGTAAACGGATAAAGGTACCTTCGATTGACTCTTCGGTTCCATCACCCACTCTTAGTAGGAAATCAGAAAACCACGGATCTGTACGCGCTCTCATGTTTATGGTCAGACGCATCTTCTTCGTCACAGACCACAAAGGTGACATCCGTATACTAGCGTCCATAATTTGTGCGCGAGTGCCACGTTTGATGACTGGCAACACCTGCCTGAAATCCCCTCCCATTACCATTATCTTTCCACCAAAGGGGAGACTAACGCCTATAATATCCTGCAATGTTCGATCTACGGCCTCTATCCCCTGACGCTTTGCCATTGATGCCTCGTCCCATATGATTAATGTGGCCAACCTAAGTATTTCAGCCGCACCGCTTTGCTTTTTTATAGTGCACATAGAGTTACTGTCAAGGGTAATAGGAATTTTGAACCTCGAGTGAGCCGTTCGACCTCCAGGCATATTATTCGCCGCAGCACCAGATGAGGCCGTCGCAAGAGCTACAAGCCCACGTGAACGAACTTGAGCCAACAAAGCTTTATATAAAAAGGTTTTGCCCGTCCCACCAGGTCCATCTACAAAAAACACACCCGAACGATTATCGTCCACATGCGACATGATCTTATCAAACACCCTTTTCTGGTCTGAATTCAGATCGTCTTTTGCACGTAAGTGTTCAGGATCCACAGCTATATCATACTCCTCCTGTACCTCACGAGAACTTGCGTGCTGTACGTTTTCTTGTGTTATATCAGGAAGATCAAAATCACGAATACTTTTACACATAAATTGTAGAAAGACCCTGATGTCTGTAAGAACCATATTTTGTACTCTTTCCGCGTTCTGGCAATGTAAACGATAATCTTCAGAAAGCGATTCGAAGTGTTCATTCCACAACCTACGAATATCACCAGGTTCGCAAAATACCATTATTGTTGCGAATAACCTTCTTAGTGAACCAGGGAACTGGAATAGAGAGGCTTCCGTGAGACATTGCGATAAACTGACATCGTTCTCTATTAACTCGTGCTCTAGAGCCGCTCTTCAAAATGTTGGGTGCGTTACACCATTAATCGTGCGAAGATTTTCAAAAGAAGTAGGTCCTCTTACATTTAACAAAAGTAGTCGCAAGTAGTACCTTTCGCCTTCAGCGGGATTAGCAGCAACAATACGACCTCGTTGTCCCTGAGCTTTACGTTCGTTCCATTTACGCTTGCTTGCATCCCATGTGAAGTGTTTTGGAAATTCCTTATAAAGATACTGTCTTGCATTGGGATTCGACCTGTTTGTTTTAAAAAATGCAGTAAGCATGCAATCCTTGTCTGACTCCCTATCAACAATGTTTTCTAGGGTATCATTCTCTCTAAATCTAACCATATGCATATTCGGGAGATGAAGCTGTAAGGCCAACACCGAAGGATGGATTTTTGAAAGGTCGAATGAAAAAATACGCCACATGGCCTCCGGCGGAGACACATAACGCGCATCGTGATATCTTTTTATCTCATTAATAACGCCTTGGCCATCTTCATCGACGTGAATAACTTGCTTGTCGTGCCCATTGTAAACATATTTAAACAGATACTTAACAGATTTTATACTTGAACAAACCTCGACATTCATGTGGCAATTAAACATCATCAAAAGCCTTGGGTTATAAGGGACCACCCATCTGTTATCAAGATTTGATCCTCGCACATCAACACTAACTTTGTTGTCTCTCCTTCCGTATAAAGGATATGAATCCTCTCCTTGCGTAGTCTGTTCATTAAACCCTCTAGGATAATGAAACCGACAGACCGGTGGATCACCCTCCATACAAGGACTGCTTTTCCGTAAAGCACCGCACGGACCATGCATCATGTGCTTAACAACAACTTCGTGCAGCTTCGGATGACGTACCGGGTCAGGAATCTCAGAACACACAACCTTATCATAATGATCTGGGTTACCCATTTTGTCTTCCGCGTGCATGATAAGGAGGAAATGCGCATGCGGTAAACCACGCTTCTGAAACTCGATGACGTAAACGTATGACTTTACATGACCGAGTATATGTTTCTTGAATAGATGATGCTTAAGCTCCTCTAATCGGGCACGAAACACTCTAGAAACAAGATCTGGACGGTCTTGTGCGGTTTGGCCAAGTTTTAAGTTATCACATATTTCAGGCCACTGAGGATTACATGTCATCGTTAGGAAAAAATCGGGATGGAATTTTAAAGGAAGGGAGTGTAAAATTGGAACTTTAAATATAAAAATCTTTAAATATTTCTATCTTTTGCATACGTTAATATTATTTTAAAAAAATTGCACCATTAGATCAAGAATTTCATTATCTTTCATTTGAGTATAAATAACGTTATAAAAAAATAATTTTTTCTCGTTTTTTTACTTTCAATACTGCATATATGTAATATACGATACCATATGTTTTTAAATTGGAGAAATGAATACGGTGTTGTTATGAACCTAAATTACCCAAGAAACCATCAAAACTACATACTTTGATAAAATATCAAAAGTTCAAGGGCATTGATTTCGATGACGTTATCACAAAAAAACAACATCATCATGCCTCAATTCCAAATTTGGATTTTCTCATATGATCGTATTGACATTGCTAACAATAACTTGGTTCACGTTATGTGATATGGTATGAATATGTGCAGCATGCGCATATCATAATACCAATTATATGAGTTATGTTATATTAATCTGTTAGTTGGAATTGAGAAGCCAAATTGAGTTACGATCGATTTTTAAAGGGCGGATAATATTTTACTAAAATGAATGACGATTATTGAGTAAATGAGAAAGAGAAAAATTATGATCTAAGAGGAGAAGACTGAGTCGTCCATTAACATTGAATAAAGATCAATGAGTTAAGTTTTCTAATAAAAAAATGTAAGTTAATTTATCAAAGCTACGTAATTTTAATGGTTTTACGTGTAACTTAGGTGCATAACATCACCATATTCACTATCCCCTTTTAAATTTTATAGTATTGCATATATGCAATATCGTATACTACATATATGTAGTATCAAAGTACTACATATATGCAGTATATGCAATATTGATGCATTGTTATCTTATAGTTTGAATTTCAAGTTTTTTATTTTTTTATGATATTTATCATTGATTTATTAGTTTATTATTATCTTTATGTTTAGACATACTATAAGTATTGGTTTTGTTTTTATTTGCCATAAGTTTTTTAATATGAAATCTTATGAACAAGTCAAAGGATGTTTGTGCATAACTTGCTTTACAGAAATCGATTTGAATGTTTTATGACTTGTGACTGTGTTTGCTGGTAAGTGACCTTTGCCGTGTATTGTGATTATGTGAGGTTTTTGTCAAGTGTTTATAGTCAAGATGAATTAAACTAAAACTAAATTGAATAGAATCTCAATGTGTTTGAAGTGAATTACATATTAATGTACACTTTGTTTACTGACATACAAATGTTAAAAATCACAATTTCACTAGAAATGAGTCAAATTCAATAGCTATGTTAGCTAAATCCTATTTGATGTTGTGTTGATTTGATCCATAGTCTTATTTGGAAGTTTTATAAAATTATAAATCATGCTTTGTTGGCAATTAAATATTTTTAAATATCTTCCAACTATTTGTACGGATTGATGCCTTGTAAGTAAAGGACATGACACTTTTGGATTTCATATGAGGTTCTTGATGTACATGTCTATTAGACTATTACTATTCTCTTAACTTATTGTTTTTCTAACAATGTAGGCTGAGGTCTTAAGGAGGGTGCAGAAGATGATGAAATCCACGATCTTTCCTTTTTATGAGTTTAAACCCCAAGTGTTGTAATATTGGCTTATGAATTTTTGATTGAACTCGGTGATGGAATGCTTAATGTTGCAAAATTAGGTTGCAGTAGCACTTAGTGCATGAATTATACTGAGCAACTGTTTTTTGTTTTAAGACTTAAATAGTATGTTACTTTATTGCATCAATGGTTTGTTGAAGTATTTTTTTAGTTTAAATGTTAATTATTAGTAATTACCCATGTCTAAAACTTATGAAATATATCCACCAAGATGATGCTACTAACTTGAAGACCTTAAAAGCACCTCAATGTAAAATGATGACACCGTCGCATCGCGCGGGTATCTTACTAGTATATATATATATATATATAGAGGAGAGTTATCCTACATAGTGTTGGAAATCTAAGAAGGCTAAGAATGATTTATGACCTTTAGATCTCTTTTTTAATGGTTGAGATCAATTTGTAGGAAAAGAAATTGGTGGAAGGGTACATTAGTCATAGCTACTTTTGTTGACTTTCTCTCTCCACATGCAAGGCACATGCCAATTCCCCCACTTTTTTTAAAACTTTCATAACTTTTGGATACGATATTATTTTTTTAAAAAAATTACACCAAAAAACAAGCGTTTTGTTATCTTTAAAACGCGTATAATATTGATATATAAAAAATAAAAAAAAATTTCGGCATTTGTTTAGTCCTTGTGTAATATCATGTGATTGTGTTATATTATAACTAGTGAAATATCACTTTTATCGGTTCATTCTTAAGTCATTATATAATATCATCTTATTATAAATATTTGTTGTGTCATATTATGTGTTTAGAAATTATCGCCGCGTCACAAATTGTTAATATGTGTTTGAGAAATGTTCAAAGAAAACGTCATTTTTTGTTACAAAGTGTGAGAATGACACAATGGTAAACAAAGAGACAATGGTAAACAAAGACACAATGACACTTTTAAAAAAATTATAACTCACAATATAAATCAAATTTGAAAAAAGTGGTTCGGAGACCTTGTTCCCCATGTATTTCTCTTTCAGAAAATAAATAAACGAAAAATTAAAAAAAATTAAAAAAATTACCGTTTTTTTTATTTTTTAAATTAGACACAATGAAAAAAGACACAATGAGAAAATAGTAGTTTTTTTAAGTTTTTGTTTATTTATTTTTTAAGGAGGATGATGTGAGAGCAAGATCTTTGAAATACTTTTTGCGTTATTGTATAATTATTATTAGATCATTGTGTAATACTTGTCAAATACGATTACACAATGACCCGATGAATGACACAACAACCTTACGGATGACACAATCACACAATGACCTGATGAAAGACACAATGACCTGACGGAAGACACAATGACCTGACGTTAGACACAATGAGCTGAAAAATTGTGAAAAAAAGTTCGTTTTTTATATATCAATATTATACGCGTTTTAAAGAGAAAAAAATTCTCGTTTTTATGGTGTAATTTGTTTAAAAAAATAATGTCGTATGTAAAAGTTATAAACGTTTTAAAAAAGTGGGGGAATTGACATGTGACTTGCATGTGGAGAGAGAATATTTAAAAAAAGTGGGCATGACTAAAATACCCCCTCTCCTAATTTCCTAAATGCCACATGTCAATCTCTTATTGCTTCTTAGCCTTCTTAGATTTATAACACTATGTAGGTGAAACTCACTATATATATATATATATATATATATATATATATATATATATATATATATATAGGAGAGTTATCCTACATAGTGTTGGAAATCTAAGAAGGCTAAGAAGGATTTATGACCTTTAGATCTCTTTTTTAATGGTTGAGATCAATTTGTAGGAAAAGAAATTGATGGAAGGGTACATTAGTCATAGCCACTTTTGTTGACTTTCTCTCTCCACATGCAAGGCACATGCCAATTCCCCCACTTTTTTTAAAACTTTCATAACTTTTGGATACGATATTATTTTTTTAAAAAAATTACACCAAAAAAACAAGCGTTTTGTTATCTTTAAAACGCGTATAATATTGATATATAAAAAATAAAAAAAAATTTCGGCACTTGTCTAGTCCTTGTGTAATATCATGTGATTGTGTTTTATTATAACTAGTGAAATATCACTTTTATCGGTTCATTCTTAAGTCATTATATAATATCATCTTATTATAAATATTTGTTGTGTCATATTATGTGTTTAGAAATTATCACCGTGTCACAAATTGTTAATATGTGTTTGACAAATGTTCAAAGACAACATCATTTTTTGTTACAAAGTGTGAGAATGACACAATGGTAAACAAAGACACAATGACACTTTAAAAAAAATTATAACTCACAATATAAATGAAATTTGAAAAAAGTGGTTCGGAGACCTTGTTCCCCATGTATTCCTCTTTCAGAAAATAAATAAACGAAAAATTAAAAAAAATTAAAAAAATTACCGTTTTTTTTTATTTTTTAAATTAGACACAATGAAAAAAGACACAATGAGAAAATAGTAGTTTTTTTAAGTTTTGTTTATTTATTTTTTAAGGAGGATGATGTGAGAGCAAGATCTTTGAAATACTTTTTGTGTTATTGTGTAATTATTATTAGATCATTGTGTAATACTTGTCAAATAAGATTACACAATGACCCGATGAATGACACAACAACCTTACGGATGACACAATCACACAATGACCTGATGAAAGACACAATGACCTGACGGAAGACACAATGACCTGACGTTAGACACAATGAGCTGAAAAATTGTGAAAAAAAAGTTCGTTTTTTATATATCAATATTATACGCGTTTTAAAGAGAAAAAAATTCTCGTTTTTATGGTGTAATTTGTTTAAAAAAATAATGTCGTGTGTAAAAGTTATAAACGTTTTAAAAAAGTGGGGGAATTGACATGTGACTTGCATGTGAAGAGAGAATATTTAAAAAAAGTGGGCATGACTAAAATACCCTCTCTCCTAATTTTCCTAGATGCCACATGTCAATCTCTTATTGATTCTTAGCCTTCTTAGATTTATAACACTATGTAGGTGAACCTCACTCTATATATATATATATATATATATATATATATATGGGGAGGTTTCTTTTAAGAAGACCAAATATTGCAAGAAGAAAAAGAAATAATCTTGATCATTCATTTTTATTTAATCTTTAAATGTATTAATTAAATGAAAAGGGTATAATTGTAAATATGACTTTATCTTTCTAATTAATTAATGTTCACTTCATTTAATTATTATCTATTCAATTAAATATTTCTATTTCCTGATTATTTAATTAAAACAATCAAGTATTATACTCAACATTAAAAATTATATATCAATATTTGTAGATTAATTACTTAAAATTAGTCGTACGTATAATGAAACATATATGCTACACATAACAAAATATATCCTACACATATAAAAAAACACACTAGTTCACATTCGTGAATAATTTAGAACCTACATATAAGTGCGTACCATATGTAGGTACCTATATAATGTATACATAATTACATTAAACCAAAAAATATGTGTCGTTTTAAAAAAAAAACTAAACATATGTAGGTATTGTATACGTAGAGGTGCTCAAGAATTCATATACTTCAACACACACCCTACACATAACAAATATATCATACACATATATAAAACACGTTCGCTACACATAACAAAATACATATCATACACATATAAAACACGTTCCCTACACATATAAAACATGTTAACGCATAACCTACACATATACTTGAAACACATATTGTGTTGCACATATTAATATGATCCATGTTAAAATTAAATAAGAACTCAAAACATTAATTGTTGTATTAAATGATGTTAATGTATGAGAGAGAAAATATTAATGTAAATGTCTTTAATACCTTTTTTTCTTAGTTAATTCTCATTTCTTTACTATTTATTTACAAAAATGCCATCAAATTATCTAAACCATTGATAAGATGATCTAGTGGTTGAAATTTATTCTTTTTTTTCTTGCAATCTTTATGTCTTCTCAATTAAACTTCAACATAAATATACATATATATATATATATTCTTCTAAATTGCCTAGTAGGACTACTAAGATTACTGGATGGCACCACATCTATTTTAATGGTGCTCCCAGGGTTTGGCTTTCAATAATTCTTCACAGTATGCTCTTAGTAAAGTGTATTGCTCTTGATAATGACCATGAATCTTTTGTAAAGCAATCTTCTTAGCTCTTTTGACCTTGTTCAATGAAACCTGGACCTGGAGTGAAATACAATAACATATTAACATAAATTAAACCAACTTAATTGAAACAAGCTTAAATAAATAAAAATAGCTAACTTACCTGGTGTCTTTTTAATTACATCATGGATAGTAGACAAATGGATTTTTGGGTTGCTCTCAACCATTGGTTTAATCTCTTTTGCTATAGAACTCATTATGTACATTGCAACCTCTCTAACTTGAAGACACTTATGTTCATGAGAGAGAGTCTCCACACACCAACTATCACTAGCTTTCGATCTAGATATTTGAACTGCCCAAGAACAAGTGGGTATGATGTTTCTTTTATTAGGTTTTTAAGGTTCACCTGTACTCAATTTCACACCTAACCCCCTAAGTTTTACACTACTTTGCAAATTCGAACCCTCTTTTCCACTAGCAACCAAATCCGGATTGTTCCCCATACAGATTAACCTATACTTTAAAAGTTTATTTTTAAATACATAAATTTGTCTTCTTGACGCAACTGCATATGACGATACCATATCATTGAGCTTGTCCTTATTCTCTATTAACTGGCCTATATAAAAGGGATTGACCGATGCATCATCACCAATGGTTTTTCTTTTCCTTTCACATCTCACAATATTAATTGCACGTTTTAAAACAGTGGTCTAATCATCACTTTGACTATCAAAATTATCATGGTCAACTTCTAAATCTTCTCTTTCAGTTTCAATTTCATTATGACTTTCATGTCTTACACAACCTAGAAAATGACCCATGTCCATATCTTCATTTTTATCATGCATCGGATTATTTACATCAACAATATCATCACAACTACCATCCTCATTGTCCATAATTTTTTCAACATAAATCTCTATAACCTTATATCCTTTTCTTACATGAGTACACAAATCATCGAAATCATGATCTTCTTTTAGTGATTTAAGACCCAAATCCAAGCGAACATAAGGAGCTTTAAATTGGTAGAAAATTTTCATATCATAAGGATACCCTATGCTCTTCACCATTTCATCCAACAATCTTAGACTAATATCATAAACATTAACATAGGCAATGAAACTTATCTCACCGTTCATATACTCCTTAATAGGAGAGTTTAAAAACTTACCATCATGAAAGATTTTCAATGAAAATAATGTTAATTTATCATCTGCAAAGCAAATTTTACACTTTATTACTAACCAATTCAAACATTAAAATTGTTTAATAAATCTACCAATTCAAACATTTTAACAAATGCTCTCTGTCAGTACGTACCAAGTTCTAAGACATAAATGGTTTCATACATTTACACTTCTATTATTGCCTATTAGGCTTTCCTCACTTTTCACTACCAAGCTCTAAAAGTAATACTTTTATTTAGTAACAAACCTTCGAATGAAGGTTGATAAGTCAATTGTAAAACTATAGATGAATAAAAATCATTAAAAACTTCATATATATACACAAGATCTTAATACTTGTGGGGAAAGTTAAACGAAACTAAATAACAAGCTATACATTCATGTCACATATATATACTCTAATAAAAATCAAGTTCTAAAAAACTTCATTCACCGGTGTAAATATATTATCATTCACTGCTATAAAATAATAAATACAAACATCATATACCATATGCTTTCGAGTAGTCAAAAAGTTGATTGTTTTCACGAATCTTCCACGTTTTCAAACTTGAGGTTGAGTTTGCGTTGAACAAGGTTGTTGGATTAGCCGGATCATCCATATGATTTCGTGTTTGTGTTGAAAAGAAAGTGATTAGCAGTCTTAGAATGTGACTAAAAATCTTTGAATGAAGAATTAATGGACTTCGAACTTAGAGATCGTCCATATGTGCTTGATGTGAATAAAAATCTTTTTTTTTTAAGTTTGTGTGTGAGGAACCCTAGGGATGCAAAGTGAATGTGCTTGATGGTTAAGTTTGCTGAATGTCGCTTTTACCCTTTTAATTTACGGTTAACTAATGGTCAAAGTCAATAACGAGTGCAAATGATCATTTTTTGAAATTATAGAGATGCAAATAGTCTAAGTTTTTTTTCGAGGGATGCAAAGTGACTATGGGTGTAAAATACAAGAGTGCAAATTGTACTTAACTCAAATTAAAAAGACTAGCTTGACCTACTTTTTTTCTTTTGATGTACATAAATGCTGCTAGAATTGGTTGTGTTACGTACTGTGGTTTTTTTTTTCAAAACATCCAATTTGCACTCCTTGGCCGGCCAACAAGTTTTTGATTGCGCCGTTAATGTTTCTAGCTTTCATTAATCTTCCCGGGCAGCCTTTCTAAGATATTTTACTTATTGATCGATTATAATTTGAAATCTTTTATTGCTACTGGCCGGCCACTTTCGATCTAGCTCCACATATATATAATTTTCACCAATCTCAGCAACTTGCCCTGAAACCTTCTTGTCTTTTTTTTTTGAACGGCGAATATTATTACTAGCGCCATTGTCTAAGTACTATTGACTTTCTTTGGTGTTCGTGTTCTTCAATAGTATCCTTTTGCGTTAGAAATACTTCTACATTTCCTTCTTCATCTCCATATATAGTTGTCATGAGGAGCATAGGTTGTTCTTCGTGTTGTACGAGGTTTAATTCTTGTTGCGTATGGTTGAGTTGTGAACATTTATCTTAATATATATTTTTTTTAATAAAACACGTGTAATATATATTAATATAGAATTGAATTCCACAAGAATTATAATTACTATGTACTTCATTGGTTAATATGGATGATAAAATACTAAACATTTAATTAGTTTAACACACTAGCCCCCGATGAGGTATTCTAGATTTTTAACTTTAACAATCGCTTAACATTGCGTTGAGATTTTTCATGTTTTACAAAGGCTTGCCCCTAATATAGTAAAAGATGATAAGTACTCCAAAATTTCAAAACCATAGAATGTTATGAGTTATGACCAATGTTTGTGGGTTCGGTTTCATTTAGCTAGTTGAACCGGTTCAATCGGAATTCTTAAAGAGCATCGAGCCAATTCGTATATGTTAGTTTTTAGCAAAAAAAAAAACAATAGGTTCATACTGGACTTCCGGTTGAACCGGTTGGATTAGAAAAGATGAGGGTTTTTTTTTTAAGTTTATTGTGTCTTTAAACTTAAATCATCTTTGTTTAAACTGTGATGTTTTGTTTGAGCTTGTATTAGGTTAAGTTTGGTTATGGTTTAAACTTACGTGTTTATTTAACATGATTAATTTATTGGTGTTGATGTTTTAGAACTTAAGATTTTGTGTTTGAGTGTTACTTATATTTGAAGTTTTATACTTTTAAATATAAGAAAAGTCTATAGAGAAAACCGAAAAATTTAATAATATTTTTTAGGGTACGTTTTATATATATTGTCATCATTTTTTTAAATAAAAAAACCACGGAATAATTTTTTTTTAAATAATGTTTTATGCCCAAATAATCTTACCATATGTAAACTGAGCATTTACATATGTAACATGATATGAAAAATTCGATAATTAATAAAAAAAAATCTACTTGGAGCTTTTTATTTTTCATATATCATATTATTAAATTTAGACTCTATAGAAAGAATTACATATGTATTCTTAGAGTTTTCCCAACTCTGGTGAGTTTTCTCTATATCCATCCCATATATATGTGTGTGTAAATAATAATAATAATAATAATAATAATAATATTAATATTAATAAGTCGTTAAAAACGATCCGACCAGTGAATAAGTAAGTCAACCGATTCACGTAGTATCTCACATTGGTAATGACGCATGTTAGGTATGGCCAGTAAGAGGTTTCATTAACTAGGTAATTTCGTCTCCCTCGCACGTTGCGTGAGAGGTGTTTACCGTCATAGCAATTCATATAGACTCGCTTCAGAAACAAATTATTCAATGTAGTAGCACAACCGTGATGAAACCCTGTATTGAGTCTATCATCTTGAAATCAAACGGCGTTGAAATCCCTTATCATTAACCATATCCCTTGATCTGCCTCTTTAACACCGAGTAATTCCTCCCACACTACACGCCTATCTTGGAACTTCCGAGGCCCATGAATATTCACTAACTATGTTAGTTAATTGATTATATACTCCTTGATTAATCCACTCACCACCATATAATACATGTTTTTTAATCATGGATTGTTTCGAGAAAACATTTTATTCCAAATGCACATTAATCCACCCGAACGCCTAACGGCGTCCATCACTTCTGCCTCAAAATCATCCGAGTTCCAGAAAATATTACACCTAACGTTAGATCCGTCTGCAATTTGAGTTTCCTAAATACACAAAAAAGAAATCTTTTTTAGAAATAAGTTTACGAACCCACCTCGCCTTCGCCGCATCTCCAATACTCTTAATATTTAGAGATATAAAATTCATATTAACCCATTTGATGCACCTTGTCTTGAACCAATTTTTCCGCTTCTAATTCACAATTGGACATGATCAATCCACTTCCTTTCCCAAAGTTGATAGTTCGTGTGACCTCCAACTCGGCTGCTTTTTTTCTTACCACTATTTACATCCACTACTATTCCTTCAATAAATACCCCCCTCTCACAAATCTTATTACCAGAGCTAGAGTCAAAATTTCCCCTAAATTGCCCATTATTATTATTATTATTATTATTATTTGCATTATTGCTTGCAACATGCACCCCTGGATCTATTTAAGATTGCGCAAAATTAAGAGGCCTAACCCATCTACTAACGTTGTCGTAACTCCAATTGATGATCTTCTTCTTTCCTTTTTCTTGGCCCATCAACATCTAGCAAGAAGGGGACCCACTCCCAACACACCCACCATCCCCACGCGTCTGGGAATAATTCACCTCGAGACTAACATCATAATTCCCATGCACATTACTTTGATTTCCCACGTAATGCCTCTTCATTTGTCCTGACTGTCCTGCATCCTTCCCACTATAGTCACTAGTTTCGCCACCACCTTCAATGACCTTACCTCCCGGAAATCCGATGCCGATGGCACATTATCCTCCACTACATGGATTTTAAATACCTTTTCCTTTCTTTTAAAATAAATGACATCATCAATTTTCTCAAAAGATCTTAATACCCTCCTTGCACTTAAATTCTTGTCGAGCGCCGAAACATTAGACAAAACCACCACCTTTCCTATTTTATAGAAACATTTCTCTTAGGTTACATGGTGTTACTCTCTTTTACTCAAGTTAGACGTCTCATCAGCTCCACATAACTAATTTTTCTCTTGTAACTTCACTTCTAAAGATGAAAATGGTTTCAACCTCTTTTCACTAGGGGTGTTGATCGGGTTTCGGGTTAATCGGGTTTTTTAATGTGCCATGTCAACCCAAATACCGAACCTAATAAAGATCGGGTTAATTGGTAATCGGGTTTATGCGGGTCGATATATTCGGTAATCGGGTTGCTAAAATAAGCTTTAAAAGTGTTTTATTTATTTTTATTTGGGTTGCAAATCGGGTTGGAGTTTTCAAAATACACAATTGAATTTGTTCAAAATACATCAAATGAGTTATAATCATCAGTATAATATACATACACTAACTGAATTTGTTCAATTAGTTTAGAGTGGGATCGCAAATATAAAATACATATTTATACATAGGATGTACATATCAATCAAAAAACCCATTGAGTTCCACCTCTACCGAAAATCATTAACCCAATACTAGTATATCAACCTAAAAGAAATTGGGATATGATTTTGAAATATTAACTCTAAACGGCTTGGAGTTGTGAAAACTGAATTATATATATATATATATATATATATATATATATATATGGTGAGGATCATTACAGAACCACTTTTATTGCGAGAACAAATAGAACCACTGATTTACATAAATGTAAATTAAGTCTTGTGATATTTAAGTTGTTTTACATATGTGTATATTTGCCACAAGAAAAAATGGTTGTGTTTCTATATTTAAATACTTATGTCTAATTTACACATATGTAAAGACAGCTTAATATCACCAGATTTAATTTACATGTATGTAAATCATTGTTTTATAGTTCTGTAAATAAAAGTGGTTCTGTAAGGATTCAAACCCTATATATATATATATATATATTTATATTTATATTTATATATATATATATATATATAGAAATTAGGAGATGAGGTATTTTAGTCATGCCCACTTTTTTAAATATTCTCTCTCTACATGCAAGTCACATGTCAATTCCCCCACTTTTTTAAAACGTTTATAACTTTTACATACGACATTATTTTTTTAAACAAATTACACCATAAAAACGAGAATTTTTTTCTCTTTAAAACGCGTATAATATTGATATATAAAAAACGAACTTTTTTTTTACAATTTTTCAGCTCATTGTGTCTAACGTCAGGTCATTGTGTCTTCCGTCAGGTCATTGTGTCTTTCATCAGGTCATTGTGTGATTGTGTCATCCGTAAGGTTGTTGTGTCATTCATCGGGTCATTGTGTAATCTTATTTGACAAGTATTACACAATTATCTAATAATAATTACACAATAACACAAAAAGTATTTCAAAGATCTTACTCTCACATCATCCTCCTTAAAAAATAAATAAACAAAACTTAAAAAAACTACTATTTTCTCATTGTGTCTTTTTTCATTGTGTCTAATTTAAAAAATAAAAAAAACGGTAATTTTTTTAATTTTTTTTAATTTTTCGTTTATTTATTTTCTGAAAGAGGAATACATGGGGAACAAGGTCTCCGAACCACTTTTTTCAAATTTGATTTATATTGTGAGTTATAATTTTTTTAAAAGTGTCATTGTGTCTTTGTTTACCATTGTGTCATTCTCACACTTTGTAACAAAAAATGACGTTGTCTTTGAACATTTCTCAAACACATATTAACAATTTGTGACACGGTGATAATTTCTAAACACATAATATGACACAACAAATATTTATAATAAGATGATATTATATAATGACTTAAGAATGAACCGATAAAAGTGATATTTCACTAGTTATAATAAAACACAATCACATGATATTACACAAGGACTAGACAAGTGCCGAAATTTTTTTTATTTTTTATATATCAGTATTATATGCGTTTTAAAGATAACAAAACGCTTGTTTTTTGGTGTAATTTTTTTAAAAAAATAATATCGTATCCAAAAGTTATGAAAGTTTTAAAAAAAGTGGGGGAATTGGCATGTGCCTTGCATGTGGAGAGAGAAAGTCAACAAAAGTGGCTATGACTAATGTATCCTTCCACCAATTTATTTTCTTACAAATTGATCTCAACCATTAAAAAAGAGATCTAAAGGTCATAAATCCTTCTTAGCCTTCTTAAATTTCCAACACTATGTAGGATAACTCTCCTCTTTATTTATATATATATATTTATTTATATATATATATATATAGGGGATGATTCATTTGAGAAGAGCAAATATTACGAGAAGAAAAAGAAATAGCTAAATTTTTCATTTTTTCAACCAAAAACGTTTTTTAAATACAAACAAATGATAGAAATGCAATATTTATTCATTAACTTTGATATTTAAAAAATAAGATTGAATAAATTTCGTTTATTTGTTAAACCTACACATGTGGAAGTCATGTGTAGATTATGTTACTTACACAACCTACACATGTGTAGGTAAACTTAAAACGCTAAAAATGCATACGTAAAAAATATGTTATTGATTTTTTTTAGTTTATAGCTTACACATTTGTATGTAGGAAGTGAATTTTTTAAAAAAACTAAATCATTAATAAGTTTTTTTAGAGGTTTAGGTTTCTTCTTTTTCTTCTCGCAATATATGAGACTTCTCAAATGAACTTAATCCTATATATATATATATATATATATATATATATATATATATATATATATATATATATATATATATATATATATATATATATATATATATATATATATATATATATATCCCCCTTATTCGGGTTAATTAGGTTGACCCAAATCTAAAAAAATAATATCCATTTACCGACCCTAAAGAGTAAATCGGGTTGGGTTTGCTTTGAAATTGGGTTCGGATTTATCAGGTTATGTCTTAATAGGGTTCGTGTTGATTCGGTTCGGGACCCCTACCCTTCAACATATTTAACTCCACGTTACCTATTTATTTATTCAAACATTTAAATAAAATCAGTACATAAATTGAATTACCATTTCATTAAAAACTTAAATATACATTATAAAGTTTAAAAAGCGTAAAAGACTTAATTAAAAAAAACGTAAAAAGCATAATTAAACAAAACATTAAAAAAACTACAACGGTCCAAGACCGTATTTCTCCTTAACTTTTTGTTTGAGTTATAAACATATATCACACTATCTCTTACCAATACCGCATAAGGATCCTCCATAACCCACCATTTCAATCCTTAAGCCTCCCGATTCTTAAAATCTCCAATTTCATCCACACACACTTTCATCCGCTCTTCCCTAAAGTCCTATCCTCATCTTCTCCTATGGTTTCATTCTCTAACAAAAGTACAAAACCTCATTCCCATACTCCACACCACCATCATCCTCCGAACAGCTAGTCAAAGGCTCAAAGCCCACCAACACCGGGGAGAACTGAGAAAACAATCCAACTGGGAGTCAGATGATACATAGTACATGCAGCCTCCCGGACTTCATCTTCATCATTTTTAAAGAGGGGGGGATCTTTTTCTGCAACGGAAAAAACGGAGAAGATATGACTCGGCACAACCTAACGATACATCTAATACTAATGACTTGTCCTTAGAATGCATTGCTGGATCTATACTCTAGAAATCTATACATGCAACAACGAGCGCAGGTTGACTCGAGGCTTACCTTTCATTACTTCTTTCACGACAAGAGAACCGCATCCGCATCAGTTGAAGTGGTGGAAGGCCTCGTGAGTCAAATGGGGAGCTTATATGCATCCTCCTTTTTCTTTCACGGGCGAACTTGTTCACAGAGGGCCATTTAACATTAGCTAACGCCCCTACTGGCCCGGTGTGTCGGGGTGTTAATGATTGAGGTGGCTGAAGGGTGTGGTGGGGCTTGATGGTATACTGCTTAACGACTAATGTGGCTGAAGGGTGTGGTGGGGCTTGATGGTATACTGCTTGGCTTAGATTAGAGGTTTTGGGTTTAAACCAAGACATGAATTGTAATATATATTTGATGCAATTTAAGAGTCTAAACAAGATATGCTTGGCCTTCTTCTATCACATCTTGGCCTCTGTCGGTCCAAAGTAGCTAATTGGCGGGTAATTATTACAACTTTTATCATTTTGGCAACCAACAAACTGTCACTAAAAAAGTTTAACAGCGTTAAGTTTTTTTGAAACCCAGACCGACGTTTTAGGGCTTTTGAACGGAAGGAAAGTACTAGTCAATTGATGTTAAAGTTCAAACGACGAAACAATGCTTCAATCGACTCGTATTCTTCTTCCACCAAAATTCCTAAAACAACGGTCTGGATTCGAAAAAACTTAATGCAGTTAATTTTTTTAGCAGTTGTTTGTTAGTTGTCAAAGTAATAAAAATTATGATCGTTACTAATTAATTCGTTAGTTAAGAACGATAGAGAACAAAATATGATAATCGATACCGTTAAAACTAATATACCTAAAAAATTGTTAAATTAAGGTTATATTTATTTCTTAGAGACTTAGGGGCTGTTTGTTTTGCCTCTTAATGGTTCAGTTCAGTGCTTAATCATTCAGATTCAGCATTCAGAGTGTTTGTTTCATAAAAAAAAAAAAACCTCTGAATGGTTCAGTTAAGTACTGAATGGTTAAGAAATTAAAAGATGCTGAATGGAACTGAATGAAGCATATACCAAACTTATCATCACCTGAAGTTCTACCTCAATATCACTCTTATTGATAGAGTCTCTTAATGGTTCAGACCTCTTAATCATTCAGCACTTAGTGATTTAGATTTTGCCAAACAACCCCTGGACCAAAATCATGATTTAGATTCATTTTCATCAACTCAATCTTTAAAAAGATGTTCGATTGAATGTGTTCAAGAAGTGAAAGCTTGTTTACAATGATTGTGAAGTTAATTGTTTACTTTCAATTTTATAATCAATTTTACCCTATATTTAGATATTAGATTTATTAACCGTGTATATAGTTTTCATATGTTTTGTGTCTATTTATCTTCTTTATATAAATTTTATGTTGCATTAATGACTAAATTTGTTGAAGTACTCTTGGAAGAACCTAAACGGAATGATTATATATGTTAGTTAAAACTAGTGAGATTTTTCATTTTTTGAGACAATATTATTGTGTATTCATAATAAATACTAAAGAATATATAATGAGGTGTTAGGTAAACAGGTAACGGGTCATTCATAGTAATATTTCGGCATCTAAGAGTCACTGTTTTGTTTTTAGGAGGCTAGGTTTCTCTATTCAGAAGGAGTGATATCGCAATTTGTTACCTGTTTACCTAACACCTCATTATATATTCTTTAGTATTTAATATGAATACACAATAATATTGTCTCAAAAAATGAAAAATCTCACTAGTTTTAACTAACATATATAATCACTAGGTTTAATACCCGTGTGCTACACACGGGTTAAATAAAAATATTAAAAAAATTATAACTATTATAATTAAAGATATGTAAATATTTTTATAAAAAAACCATTAATCACCAACTTTTGGCTCCATCATCATCTTCATCCACTTTGATTTACCTAATGAAAGGAAATTGAGACTTGATTTGCATTTGATACAGAAAGAATTAGGTTTCCTTAAAATTAAAAAGCGCAAATATGTATTTGAGTTTGGAAACTAAAATGCCGCTAAAATGATTTTGGAGCCCATTTTCCTTCCCCCTAAATTTTGGCGCTCATGGACACCAATTCCCCCTCAATTTTCCCTCTAAAATGGCCTCCCCTAAACTCTAATTTATTAGATAGATTCCGTTTAGGTTCTTCCAAGAGTACTTCAACAAATTTAGTCATTAATGGAACATAAAATTTATATAAAGAAGATAAATAGACACAAAACATATGAAAACTATATACACGGTTAATAAATCTAATATCTAAATGGGGTCCTATCTAAATATAGGGTAAAATTGATTATAAAATTGAAAGTAAACAATTAACTTCACAATCATTGTAAACAAGCTTTCACTTCTTGAACACATTCAATCGAACATCTTTTTAAAGTTTGAGTTGATGAAAATGAATCTAAATCATGATTTAGACTCATCACTTATCCACACATGAATGGCAGCATGAGTTATGACACACTTATCAAAATTCAAAACCAAGCATGATTTTAGCCCAACTGAACTGCAAAGATCTAACAGACCTGGCCTGCATACCTTGGCCCCAAAATAGACAGCCCAATTCATAAACCTAGAAGATACAAAATTCATAGCAACAATCCAATTACTTCACGTCCAAATCTAACCTTTTAACCCTTCTGATTGCTTTGAGGGAAATACTTTTGTTAAGTCAACATGGTTACATGTAGTGATGTAGACGTGCACAAACCGGGTTTTTTTTGGACCCGGAACCGGGTACAAACCAGGTACGGGAGGCCAAAACCCGATCGGGTCCGGGTACACCATGGAACCGGGTACGAACCGGGTACGGGTAGGGTGGGGGTAAAACCCTACCCTGTGGAACCGGGTAGGGTCGGGTTCGGGTCCGGTTCCTACCCGGGTCGGGTCCAAACCGGATATGCAGTGTAGGGCTGGGAATTTCTGACCCGACCTGAAAACCCGACCTGAACCTAACCTGAAAATCGTGGGTTTGGGTTTACATTGAATGGGTGTGGGTCAGTTTCGGGTTGAACCTGCTGACCTGATTTCAAAAACAGGTCAAGTTCGGGTCAACCCACTGGGTTCATGGGTTGACCTGATTTTTTTATATAAATATAAATGTTAGGGTATATTGTGTAAATATACATGTATTTTAGGGTGTTTTACGTTAAAATTATAACAATATCGAATGTCTTATATGGTTGTGCGTACATTTGGGTGGCAATTCCTGATTTTCCATAAGCTCTCTCTCGTTTAAAAAATGCATTTCTTGGTAATTTTGATTTTTTAACTCTTGGAAAATGTATTTTATGATAATTCAGGTCAAATGGGTCGGGTTCGGGTCAACCTGCTAAAAATCAGGTCGGGTTCAGGTTTAAGTAATGTCTAAATTTTCAGGTTCGGGTCAGGTTTGGGTTTGTATAAATTTTTCAGGTTCGGGTCGGGTTCAACCCACCAACCCGATAACCTGACCCATTGAGCACCCCTAATGCAGTGTTATTTTTTTTTTCTTTTTTACTTTTTTTTTGTTTTGTGTACAATATAAAGTTACTAAATAAATACGATTTATTTCAACTGAAAAGAGTTAACCAAATACAAGATATTGACGTTACGATGCAAAAAAACTACTATTTTTAAACAAAGTCAATATATATTTTTTTGAAATCTAAGCTTCTTCATTTTTTTCCTCTTCTTTTTTCATCTTCTTTGAGTTCTTCATCGGATATTCCGGTTGATAATCCCTCCTCAACCTCTTCATCATGTATTTTTGACTCCGGTTCGATGTCGTCTACTAAGCTCGTTAGGTGTTGTTTGCGATCAATCGCGTCCAAGTGATCTTTGAGACAAATGCACATCTCCACAGCCTCCAGAGAAAGTCGGGTCCTCCGTAAAGATATTACCCAGCCAAAAGTAGAAAAATCCGATTCCGAAGCTACCGTAGAAGCTTGGGAGCTTAGTAAATCACGGGCCATGGCGGAAAGAACCGGAAATTCTGTTTCCCTTCCTTTCCACCAAGCCAATATATCAAAACTCTCAATGTCATCGGCCGACATAGTGGAAGTATAATCCGTTCCACTATATCTACCGAGCTCGCTACTCGGAGCGGCACCCTTTTGTTTTTTTGCCACGGATTCCCGAACGACATTCAAAAAGTTTTTCTTCGGGTCCTTCATCGGCTTACTTGAGCTAGCCTCCGATTGTGAAAATGGTGTAACCGTTGTTGGCACGTATCTTAAGTGATAAACATCAAAAAGTCTTTTAAAATCGTGATTAAATTTTGCTTTTGCTTCCGTTGCGTGATTTGGGTTATCCATATGGATATCCAAATTGTAAAAAATTTCTTGAATTAAACATTCGACTCCCGTAATATTATAAAACGGGTTTAAAGCGGCGGCACAAGTAAAAAATGAAGAGCCATTAAATATAATTCGTAAAAAAAAAAAAATTTTTCAAAAGTTTTAAAATTTTTCTTTCATCGCCGGTATCATTTCTTTAAAAAAAATTTATTTTTAAAAGTTTTAATATTAAGAGCCATTAAATATAATTCGTAAAGCACCAAACTACTAGTCGGGTAATAAACCCCCGATAAGTTTTTAGTTGAATTTTTAAAAACGCCAAGAAAATCATCAAATTTTGGTATAAATTTCCAACACTTATCCTCAAACACGTCGGCTAACCCGGCAGAAACAAGACTACTATGAAAAACTCTCAAGTCATCCCGTTGTTTCAAGGCACTCTCAAACATGTCGCATGTCGAGTTCCAACGGTGAGGTGTATCCCAATTCGCACCTAAATATATCGAATCCGTATCTCTACAAAATTGTTTATAATCTTGACAAATTTGCCTTTTAGCTTTAAAAATCGAATAAAGCATACATTTAAACTTATATATATATTGGGAACATAATTCGGACCCTAGCCCGTCTTTCATTACCAAATTAATAATATGTGCGACACATCGACTATGAAAAAAATCACCGTTGCAAATCGGTTTATATTTTACCATAAGTTTATCAACCGCATTAGTATTATTTGAAGCGTTGTCAAAAGCCATTGAAAATATTTTGTTTTGTAAACCATAAGTTTGTATTACGTTATCTATAAGCTCAAACAAATCATCTCCGCTATGTGGAATCGGAAAAAGATCAAAAGCAATGGTACGTTTCTTCATTTGCCACGACTCGGGATCCTCCCAATGAGCGGTTACACAAAGATAAGACTCAATGCAACCGTGTGGAGCCGACCAAACGTCGCTAGTTAAACTAACACCGGTTTGTAAGTTTTGGAAAAACACAATTAAATCTTTTTTACAAACTCCCCACAATTTCAAACAATATCGTCTAAGGGTCATACGACTTACATGGGTGTAACGAGGTTGAAGTGTTTCCCGAATCAAAGCCGTCAATTGCGGGTTGTCGAAGTGGTTGAATGGCAAACAATTTTGAATCACGAACTTCGCCATACGATATTGGACCATATCGACGCTATAATGAAATATTTCGCCACCACCCCCCATATCGGCTTGATCGGACTCGGGGGCATTTTTCAACACCGGACAAAACTTCTTTGTAATATGCTTGTCCAAAGTCGAGTTTGAAGCCACCCCCAACAAAGCTCCACAATACTTGCAACGAGCTTTGTGTGACCCGTCACTCATCTCAACTAGATCCCAATGTTGCCACACTCTTTGGCTTCGGTTATGTTGAAGAACTTGAACAACATTGGGGGCTTGAGAAGAACCGGTTGCGGATTGTGATGCCATTTCGAGATTAACGAAAATGAAAGAGATGAAAAGAGAGAGTTTTTTTTGCGTTTTTTGCTTGCGTTTTTTGCGTTTTCGAGTGTTGTAATCAACCCAAACATCAAACATATATTTATAGTAGCTAAATGGGTGTTAGGGGGCAATAAAACACAAAAAAAAACGGTCAAAAAGGACCAAAAAACGGTAATATTGTCGTTGCCAACGGCTAGTTTCGAACCATGGAAAAAAACAAAAAAAACGGCACAAACCGGTTCCGGGTCAAGCCGGTTCCAAACCAGTTCCGAGTACAAACCGGTTCCTGCGCCAAAATCAAAAACCGGTGAGGAACCGACGGGTTTAAAACCGGGTTCACCGGGTACTGGGCCCACCGGGTATAAACCGGCGGGTCGGGTCCAAAACCAGTTTGTAGTATATACGAATAAAACGGTATAAATGAGATACATGTATTGATTATCAATTATCAAATCAGTTTGTAGTATCTATATCTATATCTATACCTTCTAATAAAAGAGGGTTTTGGAGGACACATGTCATTCATTGGAGAGTGTTGGGACATTTTTCCCGCTCAAAATTAAGAATATTTTTTTCTAAGCTATGTATGGAAAGAAATCGAAAACTAAATCACCCATAACTTTTTTTCCAAAGTTTTAATCTACCTTATTTACATCTTTAAATCACTGAGAAAACGGAAACAAATAACTTAAAAAATAACTCATCGTAATTTACGACCAAGACGCATGCATGACGACTCATACTCTCAACCTGATACATATGAGTGTCACCATGAATTTTCCAGGAAATCTATCATATAGATTATTTGTATGTCTATTTTTCTTAATTTTTTAAAAATTAATTGGTACAATTTATAAGTCATCCAGTTTAAAAGCGTAGATATCTAATTTGATACTAATAGAGTAATAGTATATTTGTAGTTTAAATCGATCTATTTGTTTAAGACTCAAATTACAATTTGAATGCAATTTGTGTTTTTATTTTCATATATACTAGATTATTACCCGTGTATTACACGGGATTTCAGTTTTATATGTTTTATTTAAATTTAGGTATTAGATTTATTTTTAATATATCCTTATTAAAGCGGTTTGGATATTTACAAGTATTTTTCTATAAAAAATTATATGTTAAAATAAAGAAAATTATCTATAATAATTGGTTAATTTTTTTAATATATCGGGTTAGAAGATAATTCATAATAAGTGGTAAATTTTTAATTTGAACATATTGGGTTAGGAGATAATTCATGATAAGTGGTAAAGTTTTAACTTGAACATATCGGGTTAGGAGATAGATGATGATAATCGGTAAATTTTTATTTAAACATATTAGATTAGGTGATAATTGATGATAATTTGTGAATTTTTTATTTGTACATATCGGGTTATTTCGAATATGGAGCATACCATGACTCGCATTGAAATCATCCATCAAATTGAATTAGAGGATGACACCTAAGCAAAATCCTATGTGGAGTACTTAGAATGTTGACATGTGGATGAGTTACTTAATTATTAGAATAGGTAGATTTTTCTTGCAATATATAGTTTATTTCCAAATGTTTTTTTCGTAAAGTTTTATAATTGTTTTTTAATCTTTCCACCCATGTAACACACGGGATATAATCTAGTATATTAATATATATATATCTTCTATATAATATAGCAAAATCATATTTGCTTACTTGACATCATTTGAGATCCATTTGCTTACTTGCCATTATTTGAGAAATTCTCTCAAAATTAATAATATTGTTATATTTAAAAAATATATATACCTATAATAATTTATTATAATAATATTAATTTTCATTTGATTCCCTAATATTTAGCAAAGTATTTAAAAAATTAAAACTATTAACATTTTCAACCCCTTCCTACTAAGGGTGTGTATGGGTCAGGTTATATTTAAGAGGACATAAAAATAAAATTTAGAGATAAAATTATTAATAACATACAATTAAATACATAATTATTTTTAAAAACACATAATTTTTTTATACGACATTGTTTTAGCAAAAAATACACAATAAAACCGAACGTCTAATTATCTTTAATTTGATTATAATATTGATATACTAAAAAATAATATTTTAAATAAGTTTTGTGTTCCAGTTTTAACACGGTTTTATGTCAAAACTGATTGGAACAGTTCATGTCCATGAATATCCTTAAAATCATCACATGAGTGTTATCCACGAGGGTAGCACGGGCACTAATCTAGTATATAATAAACATATGTTATAATTGAGATCTATTTAAATTAGGAATAAATATCAAATGAATGTTTCTATGAAAGGTTTTAAATTATCAATTATAATCAATTTGTAATAGATACGAATAAAAATACGGTATAAATAAGATCTGTTTATTTTAGAAATAAATATTAAAACAATATTTTTATAAAAAATTTTGAGCGGGGAAATGTTTTTAAAGTGCTCCAATGAATGACATGTGTCATAACATTCTTTTATTAATATGTATAGATTTTTGAATGGCAGTAATAATTCGGACGCAATGACATACCTCTTCATAACCTGTATACATAATACATTGATACCTCTTAGATAATTTCGAGTTTTCAACCACATCGTTTGAATTATTAGTACGTAGTGTATATAAAAGCGTGAAAAACGAGTTAAAAGACTAAAACCCGTCTGTAACCTAGAACCGACGCGGCTAAGGGTTCGGTTTGTATAGGCCATTTGAAACTTATTTAGTTTTAACGTCTATGGTTTAACAAGAACACATAACTCGGGATGGGATCGGTACGGTACTGGTACCGAACTGGTAACGATACCGAAAATACCGGTACCGAAAACATGGAAAAGTGGGTACCGGTTCGGTATGGTATAGGTACGGAACAAGTACTTTTAGGTAAATTTTAGGTATTGGTACCGAACCGATACCGAAAGTACCGATACCGAATTTAGAGAACAATAGGTACCGATACCGGTTTGAATCTATCGGTACCGTACCGATTCGGTACGGTACGGATATGATACCTGTTCGATATTTCGGTACCAAAATGCTCATCGCTACACATAACAAGCTAATATAATCGATCAACTTAATGAAATGAATAGGAAGAAAGTCCCACGTGAGTTGCCGCCAGGAAATGAACTTCAAGTCACGTGACACATGGTTTCACGTTCACGATAAAATCATAACTAAAACGTAACAAATAAAACATCTATGACCAAAATACAAAGGTTGATTCGAAATTAAGCAAAACAAATCCCTGCCTTACACGTGGCACCGTCAGCTTTGGCTTTTTACACGGGTGAAAACACTCACATGCTCACCTGACACTACATTAACCCACTCTCACGTGATTTTTGGTCCTACTTATTTTTAATATTCCCTGACGTATAAATAAATTAACAAAAGAAAATAATTGAAATTAATATATTTTATTTACCGTCTAGAGTTTTTTTATCATTATTTTTTTTATTTTTTAAATTGACTTACGGTAACCAACAGTCCAGCATTGTATTTTTTTTCCTTTTATTAACGGCGTCAGACACAACGGATAAACCGTTATACTCAAATAGAGTGTAATAATTGAGTTCGAATCTCCGGACCGTCTGCATCTAGTAGAGGCTTAAAAGCGGCGCTTTCAAGACTTTCCAAAACAGAGACTCACCATAACCTTTTTTTTTAGCCAAGTTGGTCGGAGTAAAAAACTCGTCAACCAACAGTTCCATGTGAAAACCATGATAGAGACCTTTACCATACGTGTAAAACTCTTTTGCTTATATACGACCCTAGGTTTCTCTAAGTTGAAATTCAAATAGCGGTTGTCGTTGGAATAAAGTCCAACTGCCTGCATCTAATTGTTAATAATTCTTTTAATTTTTTTTTAAAATAACAATTGATACAACGATATATAACAATTCTTGTAACTACTTAGTTACTTAGAGGCATAAAAATGGGAACATTGAGCCATACGCCCATACCACACAATATTTATTTTATATGTAATGTTCAATGACCGTTTTCGATCGACCTCGTATTTATTTAATGCATATTCACAGAAATTCTATACCACTACAAAACCAATATATTTAAAAAAAGATCTTTAACGCTCTAAAAATTCAATTAAAATTCATTTTCCATTAAAAGTAATAAGAATTAAACATATGAAGGTTTTATAAATACGTAGGGCTGTAAACAAGCTGAGTCGAAACATACTAAAATCAGGTTAAGCTTGTTGAAAAATCTAACCGAGCCAAGCTCGTTTATATTAACAAGCTCAAAATGTGAGATTGGGTTTCCCTCACGAGCCAACTTTTTATTTTATAAAAAATTATTAATAAACCAAATTAATTTAAGGTTAAGAAGGCCAAGTACAGACTGACAAGGTACGAAACTACCATCTAGGGAATCGTGGTACGAATTTTAAACCACATACACTCGTGCTCGCTGTTGTTCACGCTCGCTCGAAAAATACTTGGAAATGCTCGTTTGAATTTTCGCTCAGTTCTAAACGATCCGATCAGCTTGGTTCGGTTTACAAACGAGCCAAGCACGAGCAAGGGTTTGCTCAGCTCGGTTCAGCTTGAAATTATAAAAGCTTTATATATATATATATAATACGTGTGTGTATACATTTATATATAGAATCATATATAATAACTGTTTTTTTTTTAATTTTTTTTCAGTTGTACATGGTTGTAGGAATGGTCATAACGAACTTGGTGGACGTAGATTTAACTATGTTCAAATATTTTGAGTTTAAGTTAAAACTTTATGTGTTTCATATTTGTGTTTTGTTGAAAACTTATCATGTTAAGATCAACCGGAGTGGACTCGGGGTGGGTGCGGCCCCGATGCGGCCCCGCGTGGGAACACCGCCCCACCCCCTCGCGGACCCGAAAATTGGGGTGCCATTTGGAGTGACTTTCCCGACTAATTCCCCGAGCATTTGAACGTTGGAATGTGGGGGCCCACCCTACAAAAGGCTAGAAACAATTATTTTTTTAATTAAAAAATGATGTGGGGTGGTGTGAGGTGGATACCAGGTAATTTGAGGTGAATGTGGGGTGAACGTGTGATAAAGTAAAAAGTGTGTGGTGATGTGGGGTGGTGAGGGGTGGACTCCCCTCACCCTAAAATTATTGGAGTTTATTAGTTGAAACTTGAATTTGAATGAAAACCAAACCATACAGAGCCGATTTCAACTATGTTGTTAAACAAACTTTTATATGAATACGTGCAAAAACGAGCAGAATAGAGTCGCTCGGTTTAAAAACGATCCGAGCTTGAGCATCATTTTTTACTCGCATTTGTAAATTCGATTCGATTTGATCGACTCGGTTTATAAAGTGAGCAAGCATGAGCAGACCTTCAATCGGATCGGCTCCGCTCATGAACAACCCTACATGTATCATAAACCAAATTAAATATTGACGTATGTTACTTGTTTCTTTTGATTGAAAGATGATTTAAGTATAATAAAAATTAGGAAAATTGGATTTTAAAAATTCCAACTTTTATCTGTTGGTCAGAAAAAATCCCAACTGAGAAAATTCTTTCTAGAGAGAGTTAGGTTATTCTACAAAGGATAAAAATGGTACAAAGTGTAAGAAGGATTTTCAACCATTAGACTAATTGTTAATGGTTGAGATCAATTTGTGGTAATACATGTTGGTGGAGAGGTATTTTTGTCATAGCCACTTTTGTTGACTTTCTCTCTCCACATGCAAGGCACATGTCAATTCCCCCACGTTTTTGAAACGTTAATAACTTTTACATACGACGTTATTTTTGATAAAAATTACACCAAAAAAACAAGCGTTTTTTATCTTCGAAACGCGTATAATATTAATATATAAAAAAAGAAATTTTTTTTTCCAATTTTTCAGCTCATTGTGGAATATCATTGTGTTATATTATAAGTTGTGTAAAACCATGTTTTTTCAGCTCATTGTGTAATATCATTGTGTTATATTATGACACAATGAGCTGAAAAACATGGTTTTACACAACTTATAATATAACACAATGATATTACACAATGAGCTGAAAAATCTATAAAAAAAATTTCTTTTTTTATATATCACAATGATATTATAATATAACACAATGATATTACACAACTTATAATATAACACAATGATATTACACAACTTATAATATATCAGAATGATATTATAATATAACACAATGTTATTACACAACTTATAATATAACACAATGATATTACACAATGAGCTGAAAATTTTTAAAAAAAAGTTTCTTTTTTTATATATCAATACTATACGCGTTTCGAAGATAAAAAAACGCTTGTTTTTTTGGTGTAATTTTTATTAAAAAAGTGGAGGAATTGACATGTGCCTTGCATGTGGAGAGAGAAAAAGTCAACAAAAGTGGCTATGACAAAAATACCCCTCCACCAATTGATTTATCTTAATCTTTAAAAGTAGATCTAATGGCTATAAATCCTTCTTACACTTTGTACCAAAATCAAACTTTGTATATGAACATTTCTCTTCTAGAGATCCCAACTTTCAAACATATTTTTTTAAAGATACCCTGTTAAAAAATACTTAACTCCGTTAAGTTTTATTCAAATGTGAAACTAATATTTTAGGGCTTTTGATCGGAAGTATGATACGAATGAATTAATGTAAAATTTACTCCAAACCGATGCTCCAAACGATTAAACGCTTTGACAATACGTTTAATATTACATCAATTGAAGCGTCGTTTCATCATTTGGAGCACCCGTTCGAGGTAACTTTTACATCAGTTGATTCGTATCATCCTCCGGATCAAAAGCTTTAAAATATTAGTTTCAAATTTGAAAAAAGTTAACGACGTTAAGTATTTTTTAACTGGGGCTTTTTAAAAAATTATGTTTGAAAGTTAGGATCTCTAGCAAGAATTTTCTCAGTTAGGATTTGATAGTCTACTATGTATAGGTTGGACCCACCGGCTTGTCGGTGTTACTTTTGTATGTAATAGTTAAACTTGTTATGTTATTAGTACTAGCGAACCTACGGGCGAATCTATTGATTCGCCCGCAGGCCATCATGTCTTTTGTATCTAGGTATCGACTGGGCGAATCTATGTGCCCAGCGAACCTGTGTTGGTTCGCTGGATAGATTCGCTAGAGCGAATCTATCAGCGAACCTAACATCACTATATATTGTAACCTTATCTTCACATCAATGTAACTTTTGCACATCTTTTACTCAGACGAATTCTTACCATTTTGTGTTGTGTAATCGTTCTATTGAGGTGCTAGGAGCTTATATCTTTCATCATTGTAGCTTATTAACCTCGATTATGTGTTAGATCTTGATATTGGGTTATTTGGACTTTATTCACTTTGTTCTTCAAGTATTTGACATATTTTTTTGTTAAACAAGTCAACAAAGCACTGAAATCACGATCATTATGGACCAACAATATGGTATCAGAGCCTTAGTGCTCTTGATTGTTTGATTCAAGTGATTTTTGTGTTGATTTTTGAAGTTTTTGGGTCAAAACACTTTTGATTCTGTTTGAAGCTTGTTTCTTGTGTTTTGGAGTTGTATTTTGCTCATGGTTTGTGTTAATTGGACGTAGAAAGCTTTTGAAACAAACCTGTAACCAAATGGTCAAGTTTTGAGGGTTTTCGTGCTGTTTCCGTACTATTTCAGAGTGGTTGAGCTACCAGCGAAACTGTTTGTTCAACCAGCGAATCTGCAGTTCTTCCAGCGAATCTAAATTCAAATTTTGTCCTGTTTGGGTTGTGTTGTGGCCAGCGAATCTAACATATCATCGAACGAAAGTTCATCTATTTGACTGACTGTGCAAGCGAAACTGCTGCCAAAATCAGGCCAGCGAATCTGTGCTTGCTCGTCAGCGAATCTGTTTGACTGTCTAGCGAATCTGTCACCAGCGAATTTGCCAGCGAATCTACTGTGTTCTTTTAGCGAAACTAGCCAGCGAATCTGTCATTTTTCAGCGAATCTGTTGTCTGTTCAAAGTTATGACTTCTTCAACACTTAATATGAATGATCTAGACAGCGTTCAACCTAACAGGCCACCGAGGCTTGTTAGTGGTGAAAACTTTGAAGATTGGAAAAGATGTTTGAAAGCGTTCTTCTACTACACTGACTACAACCAATGGGAATCTATAGTGAATGGCCCGCACGTGCCAAAAACCGTTGAAGGAACCGTCACCTCAGTAAACACAGACCCAACTACTTTTACTGAAACAGATATCAAGTTACTGGATCGTGACAAGAAGGCATTAGGGGCACTGATACTTTGCTTACATCAAGACATCTTCAACCGGTTTGCAGAACACACAACTGCAAAGAGTCTGTATGATGCATTGTGTGAATTTTATGATGGAAATGAAGATCTGAAATTGGATAGAAAGGCTCAGGCTGAAAAGGAATTCAACTCTTTTGTTGGATATTCACAAGAGAACTTGACTGATATTACGAATAGATTTCTGTCTGTGTCAAGTAATTTGAAGAAATATGATGAAAAGCTGGGGAATCACGAACAAGTTGCAAAATTGCTAGATTCACTTCCTCCCCAATGGAGCCTTCAAATCAAGCTACTGAAACAAGAGAGGAACTTTCCTGATTACAAGTTGATGGACGTCATCAACAAGCTGAAGTCTTTTGACCTTGACGTTAAAAGAAGAGAGTATAATCAGTCAATGATGGTTCCAAACATTCCATCTCAAAATGCTGCACTTATCTCATCCGCTGCAAACTCTTATGTTTACAGTGCAGCATCTAGAGGATCTTCAGGTCATGTGTCTGCTAAGTCTGCTGGTGCATCTTCTATCGCTGGCTCAAGCTCAAATGCATCCGTCACCACACAAATTCCGTCAGACACCATGGCATTATTTGGAATGTTTGTTCACAGTTACGAAGCTCTTGTTGCAGGTGAGTTAAAAGGAAAAGGTATGACAGTGGAAGACATGTATCAGGTGGATCCTGATGATCTGGAGGAAACAGATATTCAATGGCAGATGGCTATGCTCACTCTTCGTGCCAGACGATTCATGGAAAGGACTGGTAGAAGAAACTTTGGAAATCAAGGGCAGAATGCTAAGCTGGGTTATGACAAGGGAAAGTTACGATGCTATAACTGCAAACAACTGGGCCACTTCAAGAGAGAATGCCCATTACCAATCGTTACCGAGCCAGTTAACTCTGCAACTCCAAGATCTGCTCCAATTCAAGAAAAGGTTGAGGAAGCCAAGTCAAAGAATGAAACCGCACTGCTTACCAACTTTGACTGGAGCGCAGAAATTGAAGAAACCAAGGAGGAGATCAACCATGCGCTTGTTGCTGAAATTACTGAGTTTGATGACAATGATATAAATCTCTTTGATCCGTTCAAAGAGTTTTATGGAAAAGAAGAGGAGGAGAAGGTTGAGAATGTTGATAAAGTTCAACCAGATGTTATTGCTCAAGGACATCTGAATCATTCAGGGTTAGTTTGTGAAGCCACTGTTAATGAAGTAAAGCTTGAGGAGGAGTCAAAGGTTAGTCTGGAAGAAGTGATTGAAAAAGCAAGGCTGGATGCAGTTGATGAATTCAAAAGAAGCACTCCCTACTGTCAATGTGATCGTGCTCTGGCCGCTGAAAAACTGGTAATCGGTCTTCCTTATGATGTTATAGAAGATATGTGTTCATCTGCTTGCAAAATCCGTTTAATTGGCATATACAAAGCAAATAAATTGTTAATGTCAAACGAAAACGAATTAAAAAGAACCATCAAAGAGCTTAAATTAAGTGAATCAAAATATTTTGTTAAGTTAAGAGAAGCTTTAAAAGAAAATGAACACTTAAAAAGAACTCTTTTAGAAAAGAACTGTGAGATTAACTACTTGACTGAGCAAGTTACACTTGCTGAGTTTGAAGCAAGAAAACTTAAAAACAAATTGCAGCAGTGGACCATATCGGGTATGAAAAGGGAGGAACTGTGCAAGAATCAAAGGGGGGCCAGGGTCAAGACAGGTTTGGGTTTTAGTAAAAATGGAACATATGCATATCCTCCACCCAGTACTTTCTGTTATTCTCCTACACCTATTCCTCATCCCTCAAATGAGTTAATTCAAGAGATTATGCAGAAAGATACTGACAGTTCCATTGCAGGTTTAAGCGAAGTAAACCTTAAGGAAGTTAGAGAGGAGTACGCATATGGTGGGAGTGTTGGGCTCGGTTGTTCTGGCAGTAGTGTTTGCAGTAGTTCTGATTCCAAGAAGTCTTTTGAAGACATTTGTTTAGATAATCCTGTTTGTAGTAATATGTCTTATTCAGACAATTGCATGTTTGATAGTAATCTAGGGTGTTCCACTTCAAACCCTAATGTGTTTAATGATGTTGATTTGATTGATAATGTGTGTGTAAATGACAAAAACAAACTTTCAGGTCACGTCTCTGAAAGTCAAACCAAAACAAACTGTTTCCAAAAGTTCTTCACTCACCAAATTCCTTCATTCACACCTGTGAGAATTTCAAAACCAAAAGAGAAGGAATCATCTTTTTCATACATTCTTAAATCAAAACCTGAATCTGATACAGCCAAAGTCACAACAAGTAAGTTAAAAGAACTCTATGACACTTACAGTGACTGTGACTCACAACTGTCTGAATGTGATGAGGAAATCGTAATGGACAAAATTCCTGTCAACAGAACTCCTAAAACTGGTTTGAAATCTCACTGTTTTAAATGTGGAAATACTGGTCACACTGTCAAGCAATGCCCTAAATTAACCCAAAAGAGCACAAAGCAAAAATCTTTGGGAAAAAGATTAAATACTTTTGTAAATAGTTTCTTTTGCAACACTTCATCTGATTCACCACCCAAGTACACAAAGACTTGGGTGCCTGTTTCAAAGGTCTAACCTTTTATTTCTTTTAATAAATGTCAGGAACATTCAAATGCCGTTGTAAATAGTCATTGGCATATTGACAGCGGATGTTCCAGACACATGACAGGATTGAAGGATCTTCTTACTAACTATAGGATCATAAATGGAGGCTATGTTGCTTTTGCGGGAGATAAGAAAGGCGGGAAGATGATTGGTCAAGGAGAAGTCTCAAATGGCTCACTTACTTTGGAAGACGTCAACTATGTTCCAGAACTGGCATTCAATCTTCTGAGTGTATCACAAATCTGCGATAAAAATATTCCTGTAATGTTTCTTCCAAATGAATGCCTGTTCTTGAAGCCAGAGTTCACTATTCCTGAAGATATGGTGATCATGCGAGCTCCGAGACGAAATGATACCTATATGCTGAATATGGGATCAACTGAATCAAACTCCACCGTGACATGTCTTCTGTCTAAAGCATCATCCTTTGAATCATTTTTGTGGCATAAACGTTTAGGACACATCAATTTTAAAATTCTGAATAAATTAGTTAAGAACAATTTGGTTAGGGGTTTACCACAAAAGGATTTTTCTGTGGTCGAGAAATGCATGGCTTGTGCTAGAGGAAAACAGCACAAAAAGCCACATAAACTCAAAATTACAAATACTATCTCAGAACCCCTCGAATTGTTACATACTGATTTATTCGGACCAATAAGTGTCAAATCAATTGCTAAAAAGTCTTATTGCTTGGTTGTCACAGATGATTACTCTAGGTACACCTGGGTGAGATTCATGGCAAACAAGAGTGAGACAGCAGAAGAATTGATGAAGCTGATACCTCTAATAGAGGTTCTTGGAAAGAAGAAGGTTCAAGCCATCAGAAGCGATAACGGAACTGAATTCAGAAACCACATCTTCAACTCCTTCTGTGAACAACGGGGTATTCTCAGACAGTTTAACGCTGCCCGAACACCACAACAAAACGGTGTTGCTGAAAGAAAGAACCGAACTCTTGTTGAGGCCGCTAGAACTATGCTGATCGAGTCAAAACTTCCAATTATTTTCTGGGCTGAAGCGGTTAATTGTGCAGCTTATGTTCTTAACAGGGTACTGATAGTCAAAGAAAAGATGAAGACTTCATACCAACTGTTTCGAGGAATTAAGCCGCTGATTGACTTTCTACGCCCCTTTGGATGTTCTTGCACTCTGCTGAATACTCAAGATCAGAAGACGAAGTTTGGGGCTGTCTCTGATGAATGCTTCTTTGTGGGATACTCGACCACACAAAAGGCGTATCGTGTTTACAATAAACGAACGCGGATTGTGCAAGAGTCCTACTACGTTGATTGGCAAGAATCAAACACTACTAGTATTGGTAGTGAACCAGCTTGGTTTTATGATGCCACCACCATTTTCAATTCATTTAATCTTCCCGACTCTGACGATGACGACATCATTCCACACACATCGGTTTCTATTTTCAATCATACACCTACACCATCACAATCACAACCTTCCACATCAGCTACACAACTACCTCCCACCTCATTTGACATCCCATCACCTCCACCAGATATTCCACCACCCGAAACTGTTCAAATTTCCACATCAAATATTCCATCCACATCCAACACCATTCCATCACCTACACCCACACCTCCACAACCATCAAATCAAACACCCACAACCGACCAAAATCCCTTACTACTCAACACTGACTTCAAAACCCTGAAAAACCACCCTCACGATTATATCATTGGATCTATTACCGATGGTGTGCGAACCCGGAGTCAGAGCGGTTTGATAAATGAATGTCTTTATGCTGCCTTTCTGTCACAAGTCGTTCCAAAGAATTACAAACAGGCACTTGAAGATCCGAGTTGGGTGGATGCCATGCAGATGGAACTGCAACAATTCAGGAAGCTCAAAGTTTGGGAACTGGTTGATCTTCCTCCTAACAAGTGTCCAATCGGCACTAAATGGGTTTTTCGGAACAAGCCAGATGATCGTGGTGTGGTAATTAGAAATAAAGCGAGACTGGTTGTTCAGGGATTTGCTCAGGAGGAGGGAATTGACTATACCGAAGTTTTTGCTCCAGTCGCTCGCCTGGAAGCCATCAGAATCTTTCTTGCACATGCTGCGAACAAAAACTTTAAGGTTTATCAGATGGATGTGAAATGTGCATTTCTATACGGAGACATCGATGAGGAGATCTACGTGTGTCAACCACCAGGCTTCGAGGATCCTGATTTCCCGTCAAAGGTTTACAAGCTTGACAAATCGTTGTATGGGTTGCATCAAGCTCCAAGGATCTGGTATGAAACGCTGACGCAGTATCTCCTCAGTAAAGGTTTCTCACGTGGGGCTATAGATATGACATTATTCAAGAAGGAGGTGGATGGCGAGCTGCTGATCGTTCAAGTGTACGTTGATGATATCATTTTTGGTTCGACTAATGAAGGGTTGTGTAGAGAATTTGAGAAGGTGATGATGGATCGTTTTGAGATGACAATAATGGGGGAGATGTGTTTCTTCTTGGGGCTGCAAGTGGAGCAAAAGCCTGATGGAATTTTAATCCACCAAGAGAAATATATCAAGGAAATCCTCACGAAGTTTGGCATGGATGACTCGTCTCCTGAATTGATTCCTTTCACTGCTCAAACATGCCTTACTTCCGATGATAATGGGAATCCTGTGGATGCTCATCGGTACCGCTCGATGATCGGATCTCTCATGTATCTGACTGCAAGTCGTCCGGATATTACATTTGCCGTGTGTTACTGTGCTCGCTTCCAAGCAAATCCAAAAGAATCGCATGAAAAAGCTGTTAAACGAATTTTCCGTTACCTTAAGGGTTCCTCTCGTTTGGGACTTTGGTACCCAAAAGGTGGGAACTTTGATTTACATGCCTTTTCTGATAGTGATCATGCTGGTTGCAGGATCAACAGGAAATCAGTCACCGGTGGATGTCAATACCTTGGAGAATGTCTTGTTTCGTGGCAAAGCAAGAAGCAAACAACAGTCTCTCTGTCCACAGGAGAAGCAGAATACATTGCTGCTTCAAGTTGCTGCTGCCAAGTGCTGTGGATTCAACATCAGATGATGGATTATGGCATCAACTTTCTTCACACGCCACTCTTTTGTGACAATGAAGCTGCTGTTGGAATTGCCAAGAATCCCATTCATCACACTCGAACCAAGCACATTGAAACAAGAATTCATGCAATCCGGGATGCACAGGAAAAGGGGTTTATTGATATTATTCCTATCGAAACTAGAAAGCAAAAAGCGGATCTTTTCACAAAAACTTTTGATAAACCACGTTTTTATGAACTGATCTCCATGCTTGGGCTTATATCTTTTTGAAAACCTTTTCTGTGAGAATCCTTTTTGTAAATATGTAAATAATCTGGTCTTTGTAAATAATCGGGTCTTTATCTTCTTTGAAAAATCCGTGGGTCACTCGATTCAATGCTCCGCTTCTTTATTTTGTTTCATCTTCTTTTGTTCTTCTTTAACTTTTATGTATATATATATATATTAAGAAAATCTGAAAAACAAAAATTTCTTTTAGACGGCTACTATTTAGAAATTTTGGGGGAGATATAAAAGATTAACTATTTATAGTTTTTCAAATTTTGCTATTTCAGGATCTCCGTTTTAATTGATGTTGAAAAGTCGTTGAAGGAGGTCAGAAGCATTGCGTTTGGGATATGTCAGATAGGCTCAGCCCGAAAACGAAGTAAACAGTGATTGTGCAGCCAAACATAACGCTCAAGATCTCGACAGCAAGGATTATCTCCTTGACGTGATTGGATTGCACAAAGATAATGGTTCTGTCAAAAATGGGTTGAGAGCGT
The DNA here is from genome assembly GCA_030867185.1 of Tagetes erecta. Taxonomy (NCBI): domain Eukaryota; kingdom Viridiplantae; phylum Streptophyta; class Magnoliopsida; order Asterales; family Asteraceae; genus Tagetes; species Tagetes erecta. Next base: position 6,202,412 of record CM061488.1, on the reverse strand, counting down.
CAAATCTTTGTCTTGATTTCCCCAAAACATCCCAAATCACCCTCGCCCTATCCCCGAATCGAGTTTCTAGTATGCAAAACAAATAAAAATAAAAAGCTGCTAGGGATGCTCTTCGGAAAAGCCTCTGAGTGAGTTACTCGTTAACTCCTCAGAACGTTTTGAGTCAAGTGCTTAACTCCTCTGCTATACGAAAGTATTGACCTGGAGTTGGTGGATCTTCTCTGCTATACGGAAGTATTGACCTGAAGATTCACCGAGCATGCTCAAATGTTTATCTCCTCTGTTATACGTCAGTATAGACCTGGAGCTCTAGACTATTTGAGTTTCCCAAATAATAAGTCGCATTGTATTCAAAAGAATCATTTGCTGACATAGCTCCACTCACAAAAGAAAAGATGCAGAAACTGCACAAGTGTCAAAAGCATCGGTCAACATTCAAAAGTTGATTTTTGAAACTCAAGCAAAGTAAATCGTATTGCTCAGATATACCCTGATGACAGAACTTGTTCTTTTTACCTAGACGTCTGTGGGGACCAAGTTGTCAGAGACTCTTCAAACAAACCGAAAACATGATAAAAGAAGCTGCTGATCGCTTGTTGAAAGGACTAAGGCATGGGTTTAAATGGACAAACATATCTGCAATCCCGCCAATCGATGATTCTCCGGATTCTACTCAAAGCATCATGAAGAATAAATATTCTTTCTAGCGTTTAAAACCGTCTCTTGTTATACTTATTTTATTTTATTTTATTTTATTTTATTTTAATTTTAATTTTAAATTTTAATTTTTAGGATTATATGTATACATGTTTATTTTTGGGACGTTGATGTCGTGGGACGTTTTCACGGATTTACAAAGACTTTAAAAATTTAAGAAAATCCAAAAATATTTTTCTTGTCTAGCGAATCTGAGGCGAACCTACAGATTCGCTCGGCCTTTAAGGTTCGCCCGAACTCTCCTTGTTTCGCTGACATGAAACTGCCTTGTTTATGTGTCAGCGAACCTGCTAGCGAACCTGTCAAAGGCGTTGTCTGTTGGTCTTCCAGCGAACCTAAAGTTCGCTGGACTGTCTGCCAGCGAACCTATGGGTGTATATATATACAGTGGCAGCGAAGTTTTCTCACTTTTTCGCTGTCATCTACTGTAGCAGACGCTTTTAAAATTTTCAAACACCAACGTTCGATTCTCGCTTACTCACCGGTTTTTCACACTTAAACTTCACAAAAATTGTCTGGTATGTAATCGTTTTCATCCTAATCAGTGTTTTAAACCCTAAATCGCATCATTTGTCTGTTAAATCTATCGATCCTTGATTATGTTGTGTTTAAAAGGCTGATTGTATGTTAGATGTTAGGGTTTTACTTCATAATAGCCTCGTCTTGTGATTATACTACTTGTTTGTTGCTTTTAATGCCTAAAAATTGTTGACTGTATGTGATTTCGGCCGTTTTTCAAAAGCTAGGGTTTCCAGCGAACCTAAGTGTTCGTCTGGCGAATCTGAACGAAAGTTCAAGTCTTCGAGCGAATCTATGTCGTTATGCTGCCCGTGCAACAACATAGATTCGCCCGACTGTTTCTAGCGAACCTATACATTCGCTCGACAACAATGACTGATTTTTCATGTCAGCGAATCTATAGGTTCTTGTGCCAAAATCTCAGGTTCGCTATACCAGCGAACCTAATATCCAGCGAATCTATTTTCTGATTTTCAAATCTTCATTCCTGACCAATCTCCGTTTATTTTTTCAGGCACTATGTCGACATTATTCTTCGAGAAGAAGCACAACATGTGTGCTTTACTCGACGAAAATTTTGAGAAGGCCGTGAGCTATAGAGATGCAATCAAGTGGCTGAAATCGTCTCATATACATTATGCCATCTCTCACTCACCAACTATATATGAGACGTACGTTCGGGATCTTTGGGGATCCGCTGTTATGAACGTGTCGGTGCAACCGTCACGCATTTGTGCCAAAGTCGGTGGGTATAACCTGGAGTTCACAGAGGCTGATCTAGCCAGGATCCTTAGACTGGAAGAGGATGTAGGAGATGAAGTAAATATGACCGCAGAGGAAGTGTACGGGGCACTTCGGACTGCCGGGTATGAGGGGCCGATGCCTGGCGAAAAGAAGATGGAGTTTGTCAAGTCGTACCTGATCCAGGAATGGAGGTATATAGCACATGTGTTTATTATGTGCCTGGATCACAGAAAGGGTGGTACGGACGGGCTGAACCTTGACTGGGCTAGAGCTATGATGTTATTCTGCCGGGGGCAGAAAGCAAACCTTGCAAAACTCATCTACAATTATATGCTAGAGAACATCCATGCTTCCAAAGGGGCAAAATGGCTGATGTATCCACGATTCATTCAGATGGTGCTGAATGACAAATTGCCCGATCTGCCGATTGTAGGAGCTGAGTTGAAAATCTGGGATATGCATTCCAGAATCTTCAAAGATTGTAAATCGGTTAGGTCAGACTGTGTGGGCAGGACTGCGTATTTGTGGGAAAATATGTATCCGGCGGATAGGTGGGTGTATATTCAGAGGTTGATTGAATCAGAGAAGAAAAGGGGCGGTGAAAACATTGATGAAGTTGAGAAGAAGATTCGAAAGAGAAAGGCGTATGCAAAAGATAAGGATTATTCATTTGATAGAGAGGTGGATGAGATCCAGGCCGAGATTGATGCTGGGAGAGAACTGAGGACAAAGAAAAGGGCTGATACACATGCTGAGGGGTCAAAGAAGGCAAAGCATGATACAGGGGGTACATCTGCTGGGTTTGGGAATGAACTGAAGGATGAGGTTGAGAAATTGAAGGCTGATCTGACTGAGCTGAAAAGTAAGCACGAAGAATTGGAAAAGCAGGACGCAGAGAAATCTACTGTGATATATGAGATGGGCCGAATGATGAGAGACCAGCAATGTTTGATCGTAAGGATCTTCAAAGAGCTGAATGACTTGAAAGAAAATGCTGGAACTGAACCAGCTATGACTGAGGCGGAACTGAACTCCTTGACGGATATTACAAGATATCCGTTAATGGATGTTGATTTTGGTGATAAAGGTAAAGCTGATGAGGAGGTATTTGATGAGGAGATGGGGATCAATTTGGATGTGTTTGAGGGAGAGGAAGTTGTTGGTGGATCGGGTGTTGATTATACATTGGTTGATGAACCTGATACTGATTTTGATAAAGACAGTGAAGAAGACTTGGATGACGAACCTGAGATGTATAAAGTTGAAGAAAAAGGGATGAGCTACCAGTTTGAACACGCTGAGTTAGACAAATCCGAGTGGTTCAGGAAAGAGGAAGCTGTGGTGCCCGAGGTACCGATATTCCAAAATCTAGACGAACCCACCACCAAACAGCAAGATAGACAGATTATAGCATGGAAATATAACTGTTTGGTGGATGCTTACATGATTAAAAGGAGGGGTGGCGACATTACATACGTGAAGAACCGAAAGCACTTTGCCACCTTTCCTCGATGGGACTTGAGGAGACTGGCAGAGCTGCCGCTTTTAGGGAAAGAGGATAGCGGTAGGGCATGTGCATTTGAAGCTGCGATCAGGGAGGCCGCTAAGTCAAACTTTGTTGAATTCGGATACCAAAAGCCTAGAAGGATGAGGCAGAAAAGGGATAAACATTGGGTATCGTGGAAGGGCAAAATTGTTTTGAAAATTGCTGCTCCGAAAGTGATGACGAGGGTCAGGGTCCCAGATACTCAGCCACCCAGATTGCAGGAGTTCAGCAAATGGTTCTATGATAATAGCACTGGGGAGGCCATTATTAGACTGAGTGGAGATGACCGTCCAGAAATTCGATTGTTTGATCCGATGGAGGTCTTCTCCTTTTGTGATGAGGACTTGAAGGTGCTATGTGAGCACAGAATTAAGCACGGGGCTGGAGATGACACTGCTGCTGAAGCGAACCTGTTCGTGAAGGTCGCTAATAAAGCCCGGGGAATTCGTGCTGAGCTGAAGGAGGTAAATGAGAGGTTGAGGAGGACTGATGATCTGAAGCTGGAAATGGATGACTTGACAAGACAACTTGATCGTTCAATTGAGCAGAGGTTTGAGAAACCCGTTGAGGTGATTGATTTGGATGTAGCTTGCGAGGAGCCAACTGCTGAAATTCAGGCGGAAACGACAGTTCATCCTGAGCCTGATACAGAGGTCGCAGAAACAGAGTTTGTGGATTCAATGTTAAATCTGAGTGAAGATGAGGCCGGAATTGAAGACTATACAAATCCAATGGCCGGGATCAAAGAAAGGGCAGGAGCTTTTATTGAACAACTTTGAAGCCAACAAGACGGAGCTAATCAGAAGACTTCCCCAGGTGAGGTCCAACCTAGGGGGAGTATTGATAGTCTACTATGTATAGGTTGGACCCACCGGCTTGTCGGTGTTACTTTTGTATGTAATAGTTAAACTTGTTATGTTATTAGTACTAGCGAACCTACGGGCGAATCTATTGATTCGCCCGCAGGCCATCATGTCTTTTGTATCTAGGTATCGACTGGGCGAATCTATGTGCCCAGCGAACCTGTGTTGGTTCGCTGGATAGATTCGCTAGAGCGAATCTATCAGCGAACCTAACATCACTATATATTGTAACCTTATCTTCACATCAATGTAACTTTTGCACATCTTTTACTCAGACGAATTCTTACCATTTTGTGTTGTGTAATCGTTCTATTGAGGTGCTAGGAGCTTATATCTTTCATCATTGTAGCTTATTAACCTCGATTATGTGTTAGATCTTGATATTGGGTTATTTGGACTTTATTCACTTTGTTCTTCAAGTATTTGACATATTTTTTTGTTAAACAAGTCAACAAAGCACTGAAATCACGATCATTATGGACCAACAGGATTTTTTCCGGCCAACTGCTGAAAGTTAGGATTTTTTAAATCCAATTTTCCTAAAAATTAAATGATTAACTACTAAATTGATATTGATATACTTTCTATTTCTATTTGACAAATTTGATGTTTTGCACCGGCTAATCACATGACATTTCAACTTTTTTTTATTTTGACTTATTTATAGTTTTAATCATGACTTTTTACGTATTTATCGTTTTAATCCCTAAATTTTACTAATTGTTATTTTAGCTAATGATGAGTTTTCAATTTTGATCACTTACTCTACTTTGACATATAGTACAACTTTAAATTGTTATCGTTTTGAACTTTAACTTTAAAAAAATCCACTTGGAGCTTTTTATTTTTTATTTTCCATATATCATATTATTAAATTTAGATTCTATAAAAAGAATTACATATGTATTTTTAAGGTTTTCCCAACTCATATGAGTTTTCTCTATATCTATCTCATATATATATGTGTGTGTAAATAATAATAAATAATAATAATAACAATAATAATAATAATAATAATAATAACAATAATAATAATAATAATAATAATAAGTCGTTCAAAACCGATCCGACCAGTGAATAAATAAGTCGATCGATTCACGTACTGTCTCACATTGGTAATGACACATGTTAGGTATGGCCAGTAAGAGATTAAGTTTATCATTAACTAGGTATTTCGTCTCTCTCGCATGTTGTGTGAGAGGTGTTTACTGTCATGTATTGGCTAGTTAAATATGAGAACTCTAGGCATATATATTGTTTATAGTTGTAGTCATAAAAAATCCATAAATCGTAAGGATAGTCAGTAATCAAGCTTTTGAAAGACAATCAATCCTCTTACGATTCAAAACACTGGGGAATCTTTTGCAATGGTTTTGGATGAGTGTTGTGGCAACGATGGCCAAAACCACATGCTAGAAAACAACCGCCATTCGCATGTCGCTCTAGAATCTGACCACCGCTACCAAGGGTTTCCTATAGCCAAAACAAATGTTGCAAGTCATCTTATCCCAGATTAGAAACCGACGACGGTGTTCCGGTTGCAGCTAGCGTTAAAAGATTACCATAGGTCGTTTGATGTAAAAAAAACTTTCGACAAAGGCGTTAAAAGTTGGTGACAGAAGGAGACAAACATGCAGAAAGATAATCTCGTGAGAAAAAAAAATGCGTAGGCTGATATCACACATCAAGCAATGGTAGTGCAACAATCACTAGTAGCATCCATTCATATTTCATTAAGTAGCACTACATTAATACTAGTATTCATTTAAATTATTCTTTTAATATATGTATAATATAATAATGACGATGATTTAAAGATGTTTATAAGAGTAAAAGGTGGTCTGAGACTCTAAGAGGTAAAAGGCGGTCACCAACTGCAATGGTGGTGAGTATTAGGTTGTCATTCAATCCGCAAAGGCTCACAAGAAAGTTAAAAAAAACATAACCAATCGTCATTAATCAGAATCATCAATTAGTTAAGAGTTCCTAACTTTCTTGTAAGCCTTCGCAATTTAAATAATTATTAGTAACTACACATCATTCATCACCATCGGGGATTAAGACAGTTTTGAATTTATAGTCCAATGGTATCAAAATATGTTGTAAATACGTTTTTTAAATAGTCAAGAGTTTTAATCTCATGGTAAATATTTATAAAGTAAATTTAAGAGTACATTTAAAGAACAAGAGCATGTAATTAAAACTCAAAGTCCCATTTAATCATAAACCCTAATTCCACCAAATTAAAGTTAGAAAATATCAAACCTAAGTTCCAACTCTAACCGTGATTGTAGACCAAAATTGTTAGTTAAAACTAGTCAAAGAAACAAAATCATAAACTCATCATCCCTAGCCCATACCCACTCTTGACACAACAATAAATTCTCTCATTTCTCCCCACCTCTCTCATCTCATCTCATCTCCACTCACTCACACACGTACTATTTAATACCCTACGTAAATTCAATCTTCAACAAACGTCGATCACCCAATGGAGGTTTTTCACCTATCTTTACCCTATAACCATCATGATAATACTCCCCAAAATGACACCAAAATCGACCATTTCATCGTTGATGACCTTCTAGATTTCCCCACCGACGATTTAGTGATCGAGGGCGGTGTTGCCGACACGTCTACGGACTCCTCCACCGCCCTCGACAGCTGCAACTCGTCGTCGTTGTGTGGTGGCGGTGAACCTACCCTTCCTGGAGATGATGGTTGCCGGAGCTTCGTCGACAATCAGTTTTCTAACATTTGCACTCCGGTAATTCGTTACTTATTAGCAACCAATTGTATATATTACTCGTTACTTATTAGCAACGAGTTATATATATATTACTGGTTCTGAAAAGAACGCGTATTTTTCTTATTTTAAGTGGTTTGGTTTCTAGTTGTTATGTGTAACTAGTTTTTTTTCTTTGTAGATGATTCGTTATTTCAACTAGCCTTGTTAAATGAAATTTGCACTATTTGTATCCGCTAGTTTGGCTAGCGGATTTTATAGCGCAACTCCGTTTCATAAAGGAAATTTGTACGTTTGTATCCGCTAGTTTAGCTAGCGGATTTTTTTAGTCTAAACGGAAATTTTTTCATGTAAAATTTAAAAGAAATTAATTTAAATTTGTGTTTAAGATATTTAACATTTTTTTTATAAATGAGCAAATAATTAAATTAAATTAACTTGCAATATATGTTTTTGTTTGATAGTATGATGATTTAGCTGAATTCGAGTGGTTATCGAATTTTGTTGAAGAATCATTTTCCAATGAAGATGTGCAAAAGCTTGAGTTATTATCCGGAGTCAAAACCCGACCCGAACACGAACCTAAAATGTACCCGTTTCAACCTAGGACCATCAACCGGACATACAACAACTCCTTATTCAACCATGACATGACAATTCCGGGCAAGGCCCGAACCAAACGTTCTCGGGCCACATCAGGCAATTGGGCTTCACGGGTTCCAGTCATGGAACCCGTTTGCGACGTGCCATCGAATTCTAAACTTGATATAGTCTCAAATTCAACCGAAAAGAAGAAAATGAGGACTCCAAAAACGGAGATTGATCATGATAATAATCGGTACTCGAAGAACGAAGAAGGGCGAAAGTGTCTTCATTGTGCAACTGACAAGACACCTCAATGGCGGACGGGGCCTATGGGACCACGGACACTATGCAATGCTTGTGGGGTGAGATACAAGTCGGGCCGGCTCGTGCCTGAGTACAGACCCGCTGCAAGCCCCACATTTGTTATGACCAAACACTCGAATTCGCATCGAAAGGTGCTTGAGCTAAGAAGGCAGAAAATGCAAAATACACTACACAATCAACATCAAATTATGAATCACCAAGATGTTATGTTACAAATGCCACATGTTGATAACTATTTCAACCATCACCCTTGATTTATTTCTAGTATAGATAGGTTTAAGGTCCAAATAAAGATGATTATTTTATAACTTAATTGATACTTTCTTGCAGTTTTTATATGTTCTTGCTTATTCTATAGTAATGTTTTGTGATAGTTAAATCAAATTAGCAAAGATACATGTAGACATAAAAGATAATAGCAAAGATTGAACTATATGTATTTGTTCTTGCATTTTCTTACTTTGCTTATATTATAATTTTAACCATCTTGAAATTAAATAAAGAATTGAAATCTTAACTATTTTGAGGCCTAAGACGAAAGTTCATTTGAGTTTCTTTCAAACTTAATTATAGAGTAACTAACATTCTCCATATATACAATATTAAAGATGAAAAATGAAAAAAAGTATAACATAATAATGTAAGTAATTATTAATAAACATTGTTTTAGAAAAATAAAAGTAATAATAATTACGGTTATTAAACTTGATTACATTTTCCTTTATAATAATGCAATCATTATAAATTTTTTGGACCTAAAAAAGCTACCTTGATATTTACTAGGTTTAACACCCGTGCGTTACACATAGATATAACACACGGGTTAAATAATAATATTGATAAAGAAATCATAATCATTATTTTTAAAAATTTGTAAATATTTAATTTGATGATATTTTGCTTCCTCAACTTATACATGATATTTTATGTAATCTCTCTCAAACTTTTTATTATGAATTAAAAAAATTCCTCTAAAAGTTACACTCTTAAAATCTTGATATTAAATTGCCCCCTTAAAACCTTGATATTAAATACATATATAAGAGAACCGCCCTACGCCCCTAACTATATTTAACAACTACGTACATTACAATAAATGCACTCTCCTATTTAAATGTGGATATATATTTAGATTTTAGAGTATACTAAGAATATTGTTGAACACTAATGATAAAGTAAATATAAATATAAATTGAGTAAATTATAGTTTTGATTTTTATATTTTAATATTTTTACTAATTTCAGTGTTATCTTAGTAGTTTTAGCCCTTGTGATTTTTAATTTTAACATAAATGATTTTAAACATTAACTTCATCAAATTTTTCGTTAAATTTCCCTCATGCACCTAGTAAACGAGGAGAAAAATGTTATTTAGGTCAACAGATAAGGTTAACATTTTTATCTAGTTGCATGAGAAAAAGATAGAAAGACATAACATTTTTACTCAACACTTGATAAGACTTAAAGAAAAATTAGATAGAGTTAATTTTTAAAACAATTTCTATTAAAAAAATAAAATCAAGATGATCTAACCGGTTAAAATAAGACTAAACCTGCAAGTGAAATCAAAACTCTTGGTTACTCGTATAAATTTTCATATTTGATTAGCATATATAAAGTTTAGTTTTTGTTGCATAGCCTAATTATACGTACCGCTACTAATTTTGTGATGAAATTATAAGAATATTTTAGAAGCAATCGTGGATTGGGTCGAGACATCAGACACGTACATGTGCATTTGTTCGATTTGGCAAATTTACTAAGATAAAATATTTCCAGAAGATATTTAATTCAAAGAAATCTATGTGATCATGTGCCTTTATGTGATCATGTGCCTTCATCACTTTCAAGATGACTTTTTTTTATTAGTTTACTATTAATTTAATTTCTTTTACAACGAAACGAATAAAGTCCGGCTATTCGGGATAACCTAATGGCGAAGGTGACCCTAAACGCTCCGCGAACGCAGACAACGCTAAGTAGCCAAAGCCCACCTATTTCGGGGAAACCCCGACTCCAATTCGGGGGAAACTCACTAACACCTCCGCCCGCAGGCACAACAACAAGCTAGCGGTAAAAACCTGTTTGGCTCAGAGATCAAACTTGTGTTGCCACAAGTCTCCCTTCATTGCCCCAATTTGTCCCTTTTGGAGAATCCAAGCCTCTTAGCACTACACTACATTGGAAGTTGTCACTAGTTTTAACTTTTAATATGTGTGATTCTAACCGAACATCTGACATGTTAGCTATACATCCATAATACGACTCGTATCAAGTGATATGGGTCGTATTGCTTTGTTGCCAGACGACAAATGCTGCATCTTGCAAATGTTGCAGGTCAGACAGTAATACGTCTCGTATTAGATTTGATATGAGTCATATTACCTGACAATATGACTCATATTAAATTTAATGAGCTGTATTACTTGACAATATGACTTATATTAGTTTTGATATGAGTCGTATTACCGAATAATATGACTCATATTAAGTCTAACATAAGTCGTATTTACTCAGTGGTAAAAAAAATCATTCGAACGTATGAAATTTCGAAAACCGTAATACTTATTTGACATGATGTAATAATCTCTTAAAATTTAATATAAACGTCCGTTCGATCGATCGAATTCAATATTCAAAACGAATTCATTTGTTAATGTATATATATAAATTATCAGATTTACGCAACTTTTTTCCTATAAAAAATGTCTATCTGAGATAGTAAATATATCTTTAATAGTGAAATGAGGCTGATAGTCATTTTTAGTACACTAACAATTACGATGATCAGTATGGTGGTGACTATTATGGTGGTGAATATGCAGGGAACATATAGAAAAAAATAATTTTTGGACCAATAAGACTCATATTTAATCAATACGAGTAATATAATGGCTCAATACAACTCATATTTAATCTAATACGAGTCATATACTGGATCAATACGATTCATATTTAATTTAATTCGAGTCACATAGATCAATACGACTCATATTAACCAATACAAGTCATATTAACAGTATTGATTTGGTGTATGGTTAGCCTGCCAGGTTGTATGGTTAGCCACACACTTTAATATCTATGTTATATTATTCTATTAGAAAGGCTACCAGTGCAACGCGAAAATATTCTTTTTCTCAGATGAAGTGAAAACCAATGCTTCCAGAGGTTCTTCATAATGAAAGCTCACGCAAAATTTTCTTCCGAAGTCAAGTTGGTCGGAGGCGAAGACTTGTCAATAAATCGTTACAGAAAAAGACCATAAAAAAAACCTTTAATTATACCATGTAACCTTTATGTTCAGATTTGAACCCAAATCTCTGTATTAATATCTGTGACACCCCGCCCGGCGGCGGAAAACACCGGGCGCGTCAAGTGAATCGGATATCAAAGTACAAAGCACATGGCACACTAATTGCATATTTTAATATTAATTGAGCAATAATGTCGTGACATAAAGAAGCATTCAATAGTCATAAAAACCATAATAGAAACCGTCAAATAAATATTGTTTATTGTCTTTTTATTCTAGGTCCGAAGCATCCTACGTGTCTTGAACCAAAACTGTATCAAACTTCACCTGAAAAATGTGTAAAATAAGTTAGCTAAAGAATTAGCTAGTGAGTAAAACACAATTAATAGTACATAGTATAAAATTCGAGATCATTATAGATTGTGTTTCGCAATCTCATGTGCAAAGCAAATTCAGCATATATCTCAACTATGACCATAGAAACACATAGAAACAAGTATCATAGACCCCGCAGGGTTACCTTTAGCAACAAGTCATTAGGAACCAACTCATGTTACATTTATTGATAACCATCGTTTAACCGTCATTTAACCGTCTTGATATGCAAGTTATCAAAAATGTTTAAGCATCTAAGGGACATAGCAACGTAGCAACAAGCATCACATGTAGTAACTAGTAACATAGAATCAACCAAAGAATCGCCGGGTCAAAATCACCTATCAGGCCATTAATGTAGGTGGGCTTGTCAAGCCATTAGCGCTAACATTGTACCGGTGGAAATTACAAGATAATATAACTAATATTGACTATCACACAATTTTGCTACATGCGGCCAAACACGATTAACACATCTAATGATCTCATTTTCGAAAATAGAAACATCAAAAGAAACCATTGTATTATAGAAACACGTATTTCAGCCCCAAAAACGTAAACAGTAAAAAGGGGAGTGAGTTTACTCACCTTGAAAAGTAATTACAATCGAACCGTGAGAAACGCAGCAATAAATAACCAAGGATTGCCCAAATATTAGTACCTCCTAATTAATTGGGAAAAACCCTAACTTAGAAACAAAACAACAGCAACAAGAATCAAAAATCCGAAATCTAGGGTTTCGTATTTGGGATTTAGGGTTTTAGATTATAAATTGGGAATTAGGGTTTTAAAGTACAAATTGGGAATTAGGGTTTTAAAGTACAAATTTAGGAATTAGGGTTTTAAAGTACAAATTTGGGAATTAGGGTTTTAAAGTACAAATTGGGAATTAGGGTTTTGAGTTACCAATCGGGATTTTGGTACGAAACGTAATTGTATTTTTGTATTACTTATATTTTATACAAATCCATTTTTAGTTTTTTATAAAATGGTGTATATTAAACTTATGTTTTTAAGCTAATAAAAATAGTTTCATCTTAAATATATTATTAGGTTATTAGAAAAGTATAACTAAATGATTTGAAAGTGAAAAATATGAAGATTAAAGGAATGAGGGCAGTGGGGTTCGAACCCGTGACCTACAGGCTCACAGCAAGCATACAAACCACCAGACCAGATGCACCTTTTGTTTTTAAGTTTGATTCTTAAATGTTTTATCGCTTATAAATAAACAAAACCCATAACAAAACAAGCCCTAGATTCAAAGATCCGTTCGATTCGTCCTCAATCTGTTAAATCAATCCATAACGATCATAAGTCTTTTAATCCCTATTGAATGAGGATCATTTTGATATATGAAACTTACTTGATTGATGAAGAAATGAGCCGATGAACTGATGAACAAGATGTGACGGTTTTAAAGATCAACACATGAATTCTTGGTGATTTTGATTGAAATTGGATTATCAGAGACTTAAAGTGGGTTCTAAGGATTGTTTTCTAGAGTTCAATTGTTTCAATTTGATTCCGGAAACAACCGAGGACGTTTGACATTGATCAAATAATACTTGGGATCAATTGATGGTTAATTTGATGTTTAAAGCTCAATTAAATGATGTAGTGCGTTTTTAATCAGCGGAAAGGTCGTTTTTATTTGTTTTAATTCGATTACACTTAACGTTTTGCTTGATTGTGTTTAATGGGTTTTGATACAAACCGATACTTTGGATTAAACGGTTCCTTTGAGTAGTTATAATGCAATTTACTTTAACCACGGGTTCGAGACATGACCACAATCATTTACCATGCTCTGATCGGGTAAAAGAATGACTTAAAAACGTGCTTCTTTTGTTCGTCGGAAAACTATGTATTCCGGCCACTTGGCCGGAAATGGAGTGCCGGAGATACGGGGGTCAAGGGTTGGGGCTGGGTCAATTAGATATTTACACAGTTGGTCCCTCAACTTCCAGTTTTGTTTTATTTAACTTATTAACTTTTAATTAAAGTTTCATAAATTACACTTCTGGCCCAAAGTTAATTTATAAGTAAAATTAACTAACTAACTTAACTAACTTGAAACGTAACGTTTATATAAGTGACGTTTTTATGGTTTTAGCTCGTTTAAGCCATTACGAGACTATTCTGAGACTTAGAAGTGTTTTTGTTTAACATTTTCAACAGGTTTCTTTTACGAACTATATATATATATATTTATTCATATATATTTTAAGTTTTAATGCTCCAACAATATTTGTTTGATATACGTGAATGTTTTGTGATGTAAATACGATTATTTAATTGAAACGTGAATGACGTAAAATTCAATGTAATAATAATAATAAACGTTACCTTTTGAAGAAAATAAATACGATTACAATTTAAAGGATAACAACTTCGGGTTCGAGTCGAGCATTTGGGTTCGGGTTTGGGGCAGATGTCACAATATCTTTATTGTTTTTTCTATTAGACCAACGTCAAATAGCCATCAATATTATTATTAATGTTAAAATTATAAAGTCGGTTGAACCCCAATTCGTAAAATGTCATAACTTATCAATCGACTTTAAGTTTTTAGCGTATCGACTTTAAACCTTAAACTTAAAAAAATTGATCTTGGACACCAAATACCCTAGACCCTTAGATTTGTACAATGTCATAACTTATCAATCGACTTTAAGTTTCTAGAGTATCGACTTTAACCCTTAAACTTAGAAAAATTGTTATTTGTAAAATGTCAAAAAATTCCCCTCTAACTTTTTCGGTTTCTAAAGTTTTGACAAAAATCCTTGACGTCTAAAAGTGGCATTTGCTACCATTTTCTTTAGGTGCCTAACCATGTTAATTATTTTGCCGTATAAAAGGTGTGATGTCGCAATGCACGAGTGCACTATGTGATTTATTTGTCGTATACAAAAGGTATCATGTCTAGGCTGCAAACGAGTGGAGCTCGTTTATCTTTATGAGTTAAAAATATAAGCTCGCTCGGCTCGCGAGCTATAATTTTTTTAAAATTTTGTATTTTTACACATATTGTTTATATTTAAAAACAAACAATATACCTATTTGATTTATCTATCTAAATTTGTGAAAATAATGATACAATATTGATACTTCAAGGACTATGTACTTAGTTTTTTCGTTATAATATATGAAAATGACAATATGTGTATAGTCTACTTAAATAATATGTCATAATGTTAGTTTGCGAGACTTTAATTTAAACGAGCCAACAAAAGAGCTACCGAGCAAGCCAACGAGCCATTTCATGTAGCATCCAAAAGTCGAATCAAGCAACTAATATAAATGGCTTTTGTTATGAGTATTTTAATAGAAGAAAAAGAGAGATTATGGGCTTAAGTAGTATATGGGCATAAAATTATGGGTTTAAGGGCCTATAACTCTCAACATTGGCAACCCTAATCAGCATCATCATCCTCATTTCCATCAATTCTATTGAATCGTAGAGAGAGCAAGTAGTGAGAGCAAGTGAGAAAATTGAAGATTTGTGAATTATATTTGTGGCAAAAAAGGAGTTAAGGAGAAGATGTGAGGATCGGAATATTTAATATACGTAATTATATTAAAAATTTAAAAACATGTTAATTATATTACAAAAAATATAAAAATAAATCTACAATTCAAATCACCGCTTCATATTAGCATCAAAAAATATAAATAAAATTTCAAACTAAAACGTAAATAAAAACATGTGAAAACAACATGTTAAAACCTATAATTTGAATAAAATATGAAGGTGAGTGACCTAATTGGAACAATTTTTAAACTTGAGTGACTTAATTAGAACAAAATTGAAACTTGGTTATGTTTCTCCAAAGTTACGCCGTAAAAAAATAGATTTTGCATATTGGGTAATATAAGGAATTGGATGTAAAAAGTACATATTTTGGTTGAAAAATGAAGATTTTTGGAGAAAAAGTAATATTTAATCTTCAATAAAAGATTATTAAATTCACACTAGCGAAAATACAAGTTCGATGGCGTTAGACTTTAGGTGTGTGTGTATTTGAATCATTAGACAGACCAAGCGAATATAAATAGCAAATTTATCTGAACGAAAGTTCAAGGTTATTAAGCGAAAAAGTGAGCAAAAATGCTGCCAAAATTACTAGCAAAATTGTGAGAGAATATAACAGAAAATGACAAAACTACACGTTAATCATTATGCATGTCATGTGGCGTGTTCTTAGTCTAAGATACTTAGACTCGAAGTTTAATAACATAACTAGGTGAGTTCTAGATACCCCATTTCTATTGTTTTAACTGTGTTGTGGCGATATGCATATTAAATAACAAGATATCTGATAATATTTTATTAAAGAGTTATATGTAAACAAATATTCACTATGAACTTTCCTTTATAGACTTTTATCAAAATAAAAGATTTCTAACAATTTTAACGGTCATCACGACCCCAGTCAGGGGCTGCCATCCCTTGGACCCTACTGTTTTATGAACTAGAGACAAGTTTCCTTTGATTGTGTTATGATGTTGGTGTTAACGTTATAGATTGCGTTGTGTTGCATTACATTATGCATAAATAAAAGATGACAGAGATACTAAAGAAAGAATCTTTGGGCCATCAAGAGGACTCAAGCGGAAGGCCCATCAAGAGAGCCAATTCGAAAGAAAAGCCTTGCAAGAGTCCGATAAAGACATTTCACTTTTGCCATATAATGAGGCCAACTCAGAGGAACCGTTAGTACTGTGAACTAAAGATCAAATAGACCCTAAACTGGATGGTTGGGGCCAACTGAGAGGAACCAATGTCGCCATCGGGTCAACTGTCAAGAGCCTAGCTAGCCATGAAGAAATTTACTTGATATGAGATGAGAAAAGATGAGCCTGACATTTGGCAGACCATGAATTGAATGATAAAAGAAGATAAAGAAGAATAAAGAAATGAATCATAAATACGATTGATATAATGTGAACTGTTTGAATATTAACTATCTTCCTGTATTTAAATGATGTTTTATAAGATTCAAGATAAATATATAAATTAGAACTCACTTAGCGAAACTGACTTTGTATGCATATTAGTTTGGCATGTGAGCTGAATATCTAATGAATAAAAAAGCTGAACATGGATTGCAAGCTACCCATCAGCTGAATATTGACATCCTTTTTAGGAAGACTTTTAATACTCTATTAAGTTTATTATTAAAGCCAAATGTGAAATATTTAAGGGCCTGTAATGACGTATTTATGTGTTAAGAATTCCGATGTAATTATTTTAAGAGTTAAGTACGTGCAATTTTCACTCTTGTGGTTTACATCGAAAGCATTCTGCATCCCGCTCGAAAAATTAGACCTTTTACGACCCTGTGTTTTCTAAAGTGGGCCATTTTCACAATCTTTAATCTTTTTTTTTCAGTTCGTTCTGTTCATCTTGTCTTAAGCTTCAAGCCTGACTTCATGAATCTGCTCCAAATCATTATTCTCTTCCATGTTTGTGTATCATATTATGAAACAATTAGATCCACAATATGAAAAAATCTAAAAAAATAACGAAATGAAATAAGATGCCCCTAGGCTTCATTCAATATCCTTGATTTAGTATAGGAAACAATTTGTTTAGGAGTTTTCTCATTACATCTTCAACTTAAGATCTTCACTTGCGTTTCAGATCTGACCACTAAACAAAACACGCGAAATCAAAACGCGGTAATCAGATTAGTACACACAATTGATCAATTCGAAGGTGAAGATGAACGAAGATGAATTGAAGATGATTAGTTATGTGATTTTGAGTTGAACGGAAGAACCGTAAATTAGCCTTTCGAGTTACGACGAAATTTGGTTTTGAGATTCAATTGTGGAGTATGGTGATAGTTTAAAGGACCTGGCTCGATTGTTGAAGGAAGGAGCTGTGGAAATTGGAGTTTTTTGCATGGTCTTCATGAGGTTGGTGATGGTGTTTGTTGTTTTATTGGGTTGATGTTTGAAGCTACTAAAATGGTGGAGATTGGAGTGGCTTAAACATTTTTAAGTTTTTAGATTGTAAAATGTCTTTTCTACCCTTTAAAATAGCAGTCAAGTCAACTAACAGTAAATTTAACGGAGGGGTGAAAATGGCCCACACTTTAGAAACCATAACGTTGTAAAAGGTCTATTTTTTCAAGCGGGGTTAAGGATTGTTTTTGAGTGTAAACCACATGGGTGCAAATTGTACTTAACTCTTATTTTAATTACATGAAGGTTTATGAAATGTTTTATGTTATGTATGACCAGCTATGAGATCCCCTGAAAAGAGGATCTTACATCTCACGAGCGAGCTGATCGAGGTCGTTTGTTTGGTAAAAAATAAAGTAAATAGAGTTTCTATTCATCCTTAATATTAAAGGTAAGTAGGGTGTCGAATCCACGAGGGATTGGTGGTTAATGCTTAAGTTAACTAGTCGATTATTGAATTTAAAGAAATTAATTAAACAATTGCATGAAAATAAACTTGAATGGCAGTTGAGTTGATTGTGAACATAAAAAGAAATACCGGTAAAAGAACTAATCGTTCCTTGGATCCAGGTTCAAAGATAATATTGAATGCACATGTTTAGGTTTAAACATGAAGATATGTTTTCTATATGATGATCAATTAATTATCAAACCTAATCTTTATGAGTAGACAACAAAAATGGTGAAAACCGAAAACCAATCAGTTAGTTTAATAGTGATTGTAACAATAAATGAATCAAAACGTTCATCTTAAAATTACTGATAGAAAACAAGCCAAAACTTGCAACTATGTCATTTCTCACTCTTTTTGTCATGCAGCTAAATAAAAATGTTAACATACATGTTGACCTAGATAAAAGAGTTGGAGAGATTTAACCAAAAGTTAGATGAAGTTAGTATTCGCGACCATTTCTGATAGAAATAAAAAATTACACGGATTGAAATTATTAATTAAAGTGAGACTGAGCATGTTAGAAATATTATAACATATGGACCAAAACCGCAGTTACTTTATTTATTTAGATACAAGATAATCTCCCAGTCTTCCTATAACGTACCTTTAACTCAATACATGTTAATGACACATTGCCTAACTTTTTCATTCTTTCTAACGCTAATTTAGATACCTCACGGACCATATTCTCACGCGATCATCTTCATTCCCCTTAAGTAACTTCACATTAGATGAGAAGAAATACCAAACCCATTTTTCCATCATAGATGGAAGAACATGAAGAAAAACATCATTATTTTATGAGTTTTATATTTTTACCTTAATCACTTTAGCTGAATTGCATAATACAGTAACATAGTTACATAATAGAAGTAACATAATTAGATGGCACAAACTTTCACAAAGCATGTATTTTAGAGATTTCAAACTATTTTACTTATAGTATAATAAAAAGATATTTTACTCATGATATAATAAAGGATTTCTCTAATATGTATAGGCACATTTAACAAATATTTATTATTGGAAATACTCTCATTGAACTAGGGATGAGATTTTCTTACCGAATACCGATCCCGTACCGGTCCCGTACCGGTCCCGTACCGGTCCCGTACTTATCTCGTACCGAACCGGTAATTTCGGTACCGGTACTAGATTTTTATTGTTTTCGGTACCGGTAAATTCGGTACCGGTACCGGTAAATTTTCGGTATTTCGGTATTTGGTACCGGTTTATAAGGAGTAGGAATTTAAAAAGATTTTTTTGGGATTTGCTTCCATATTTAATAAAATTAATATAATAACTTGTTAATTTGCAATTTTTTTAAACGACTGTAACTTATTTGCATAATGTTGAAACATAAAGTTCAACATTATATACTTAAGTTCTTCAAAAATACGTTCATCATTATATCATTGTTTCAAACTCAATGTCCCAAGCCTTAATAACACTAATCAAATCACAATACAATCATCCTCCAAGACACTCCAAGACATGGATTCAACTCTTAAGTAAGTATGTTACATGTAGCATGTGTATGCATATCAACATATGATTATATGTTTTACTGTAACGATTGAATATGTATGTATGTATAGGAATATATGTTTATGATTATCTTTAATAATCAAGCTAATAGTATAATGGTTGATTGATTGGTAGCTAGGAACATGGTTTACATAAATACTTTACGGTACCAACAATATTGGATAATAAGATTATAACGATTGAACTATATTGGTCCTATTGGATAGTAAGTTTAATGACTTTGTAATGCTTGGGTAGGAAGATGATAGAGTTCGGTACCACACCGGTACCAATACCGAAAAACCGATACCGGTACCGGTACCGTACCGGTACCGAACCGATATTTCGGTACGGTATTCGGTACTTACCTTTAAAGAAAATCGGTATCGGTATTTTCGGTATCGGTACCGGTTCGGTACCGGTATGGTACCAAGCTCATCCCTACATTGAACCTACATTTCATATTAGTTACATTAATCTATTAATTTTTATCATTTGTTTTGTGTGATTTCCTCTTAAATTCCCTCTACTAATTAAATATTTTTAACTTTTTCTCTTTAAATTTTTCCTTAATTCATGACTATAATGATTTTTTAGTATTATAATATGTAACATTAGAAACCAAAAGAATAGTTGGATTAGAAAATAAATACACCAAAAACTAATAAAAAAACATTTTTAACATTTAAAATGAAGAATAAGATTCCAATCTATTTCACTTCTCTATTTTAATATTAAAATATAAAACATTTGAAACCAAAAGAAAAGTCGGATTAGAAAATCATTACACCAAAAACTAAAAATCTAGCATTTTCAACATTTAAGAAGAATGATAAGGTTGCAATATTTCCCTATGCATATCTCTGCTTTTTTATTTTGGCAAATTGACTAAAAATAATCCCAACTAACACCTATTGGCCGAGAATAATCCCAACTCAGTTTATTCCCTCCAGTGGTCCCAAATCCAACTTTTTTGGCCTCCAGTGGTCCGTCGTTAAGTGCACTTAACGGCCGTTAACTTTTTTTTGATTTTTTTCGAATTTCAGAACAAGGTTTTATGGATATTGATCGGGAGGAGTATACGATTCAATTGATGTAAACCTTACTTCGAACTGGGGTTCCAAACGACAAAACGGTCTTCAATCGGGTGTTTAAAACCTAACGGTGCTTTAACCGGATGTCAAAATTAAACCATTTGGAGCAACAATTGGAAGTAAGGTTTACATCAACTGACTCGTATTCTCCTCCCGATCAAAATCCCTAAAATATCTGTTTGAAATTCGAAAAAAATAGAAAAAAAGTTAACGGCCGTTAAGTGTACTTAACGACGGACCACTGTAGGCCAAAAAAGTTGGATTTGGAACCACTGGAGGGAATAAACTGAGTTGGGATTATTTTCAGCCAATAGATGTTAGTTGGGATTATTTTTGGCCAATTTGCCTTTTATTTTACCCATTTGTTAGAGCATTATTATCATCATCGAAAGCATGTCTCTTTACACATGTGATGAACTTATGACTAAAAGAATTACAAATTCTGTGACGTTTTACACGTCTGGTTAATTTCTTACCACTTTTCATTCACTTTTGTTTAGGTCATCCCTTTATTTTGGAGACATTAAACCAACTCAATTGTAGTTATAGGATCATTATTTTCTGAAAAATGATGAAACACCTAAACTTCCTTCTTGGTGCAATTGAGTCACTTTTTTGAATTGAGCCTCTTCTCAACTCCCCCGTGAAAGGCAATAACAAAAGGAATTTCAATGCAACTCATATGGACAAGAATACTCAATACATACGTGTGGAGAGAACACTCAAGATGATGAATAGAGGGGATATTTTATGAGGGAATAAATTAAAAATAGTTATTTATCATATGAGAAGTTAAGAGGGAATAATAGAAGGGTAAATATGGTAAAGAGTAAAATGTTAATGTAACTAATGAGAAATTTTAGTTTCAGTTAGAACTAGAATTTATATTGTCTCTTGCGTTGCGCGAGAGGTGTTACTACTTACAACGACTTGGCACAACATACAAAAAATTACATTTTAGCATTACAAAAGATTAGTTGTAGTTGGATACAAATTTTTCAAGTATAAAAATTGCTAGTTTTTGGCCATACATACAAAATATACCAGCTATGCTAGCAACTTACCAATTATATGTCCAAAATATACTGCATTCTAGTTACAAAAAGTTGGTGTCGTTAGGTTTTATCGATTTATTGGCTAAAATGCAAAACCAACATAAAACACTATTTATGCAAATTTTGTGGCCAAAATGCAATACCCATAAAAGCACTTCATGGTGGCCAAAATACTATATTTATGAGGTTTCTAAATTACTTGTACTGATATATACAATATTTAACATAATAAATGCTTGTTACATGTGCCCTTATAACACATATTAGAAAAACCATATAATAAAATACCTTATACAGTATAAACTCGATAAATTAATACTCGATTATTTAATAAACTCTCTAAGATAATATTTTTTGCTGGTCCCGACTTGGGGATAGGGTGCTAAATTAATAATTTGCTAAAATTATAAGATAATACATTTTTGATAATTTCTTTAGACCCCATATAATATATAAATTAATAATTCCTTATATATAGCATATTATATGAATGATTTATGAAGGTTTCTTGAAAAATGACTCAATTGTCTTTTGATTTTGTTGAAATAAATTTCCCCTTGAATCTCGTCTCTAATATTCCATAGCATGATAAGAACTTCTAGTGCTGTTTTCTCATAGCTCAACAAGAAATTGTTCATTGTGATTGCCGCTTTAATAGCTTCGTTTCGCGAAGAGGGCTCCATTGTAGAACTTCCATCATCTTCTCCATCGATATCATCTTTATTAATTCCAATAACGCTTTATCATCATGCTCTTGAACCCAATGGCGCAGGGTAGTAAAGACGAGGGATGGTCACGATCCTCTTATTTTTTTATAGAACTACTGATTTGTCGGTTTTTAGTTGATTTTTTTATTTAAAATGAGTTTAGACCCTCCTACTTTTATAAATAGGCCCCCTTGGCATTTGAAATAAAAAGAAAAGAGATAAATACGATAGCATAAGTTATTCCGATTGCCCCAAAAACTTATCTGCGAAATGAAAGAGATGAAGGAAAAACACGATGAATAGTACCTAAAGCTAATATTAAATTTTATAATGGGTTCATAAGGCATGTCTATAGGCATGTAGCCTTCTGATGTGCAAATGGTAGATCTTTATATTACCTTCATTTCACATCTCACGAGACTAATATTACTTTTATGATTTTATTTTATTTATCCTTATTAGTTTAATCTAATTACTAATTACAGACCGAGTATAGGATTCGTCTTAATGGCAATATGCTATTGTATATAAATATCTAACTAGGATTATACAAAGCTCGTACGTTCCACAAGCCATTTGTACACCGTTTATTATTTAATTAGTGGCTCAAATTAAAAGATCTCCGTCATCACAACCGTTAAAACCTTACACGAGCTAATATCCATGAAAAAAAGGTCAGTCAACTTCAAACAAATAAACTGAAAATTCAAACCATCACGGATCCATGTGCCAAAACTTTATTTCATCTAACAAAATATCCCAAAAAAAAAAATTAAAGCTAACTGTCACTTCACCAAACCAAACCAATAGCAATGCGCCATGTACCGTCATCTCATCAAACCAAATCAATAGTCATACACGACATAACAACACTCACAAAACACTATTCATGAACTTTCTAATTTAATATAGTATATATATAATATAACATATCTCTAGAGCCCATTGACTTGTCACTTGTTAGAACAAAAAAAATTGACTGCTTCTTCTTCTTCTATTGCTACCTGCCTACCACTCCGGTACTCCACATTGAGCTCACTTTAACCACCATAGATACTTTATATCTTTGTTACTTAAAAAAACTATCTTATTTTATTTATGTGTAAGAACTTTTTTAGATTTAATGAAGAAAATTTTGATATGTTAAGTTTTTATTGTTTTACCCGACTCGAATCGCTGACCCGAACATATGTACCGAAACATAACATTAAGAAAAAAAATTATAGATATCATGACTTTAGGCCCCTCCTATTAGTAATTTTTTTGGCTTCGTTACTGCTTGAACTTTAACCCTCAAACAAAGGATAAACATATCTCCAGCACACATTAATACAACTAGATCACAAACAAATTTTTGATCCTTGTTAGTTTTTATTATAAATCAAAACATTGTTATAAGTATGTAGAGTAAATTGCCAAAAAGGTCTCTGGGTTTGTACCGTTTCGACCACTTTGGTCCTTATTTTTTATTTGTTGCCATTTTGGTGTTTAGTTTTATATAAAAATTGCCATTATCGTCCTTCCGTCCATTATCGTTAAAAAATTCTGTTAACTTCAGGGTTATTTTGGTCTTTTTATTATTATTATTATTATTATTATTATTATTATTATTATTATTATTATTATTATTATTATTATTATTATTATTATTATTATTATTATTATTATTATTATTATTATTATTATTATTATTATTATTATTATTATTATTATTGACCACACACCCTATAATTCTTGACCAGAATCACAAATCCACCATGCCTTCTTCTTCTTCTTCTTCTGAAAGCTTCTTCATCTCAATCTCTTCCTCTTCTTTCTTCTCCGGTTCATTTTCTTTCACCGTCGCCGCCGGAACAACAAAGTTACTGTCACTCTTGTTTATATCTGTGTGGAATTGAGTGTACGAATCGTCTTCGTTTGGGAAATTGACTTTAGCTTTTGTTCCTCTGATTCTTCGAGTTGCTTTGTCGTAAGCTCTAGCAGCTTCTTCTGCTGTGTTGAATGTACCTAACCAAACCCTAACACCTTATGGTGGTTGGTGTTGGTGATGATGATGATGTTTTATTTATAAAGTTAATAACCAGGGGTAAAATCGTCATTTAACACAAAGTTAACGGTTATCGTTGACGGAAGGACCAAAGCGGCAATTTTTTACAATATCAAACACCAAAATGGCAACAAATAAAAAATAAGGACCAAAGTGGTCGAAACGGTACAAACCCAGGGACCTTTTTGGCAATTTACTCAAGTATTTATGTCTTCGTCTAACGTAGTGATAAGTATAATGGGTCAATTTAGCTAGGGTTGTATGCTCGATCATAAATTAGTTATGATATGCATGAGAGGTATTAGGGTTGAGATAACACTCATAACAGACTTTACTTATCATAACGTTCTGTTATATTACATTCATTAAAACTCCGACAGCTTCTTCATCCTCGGCGCAACCGGAAATGTCTACACCGTCACACTCACCACCACTCCAACGTGCAACTGCTCTGATCCTATCACCCCATCCAAACACATACTCTTTCTTTACATCGACTTCTCAAAATCCCAATTGTACGTTGTCTCCAACGTCAAACTCTCATGAAGCACTAGCCGATGAGACTACGGTTCCGTGAAAAGTGGAATGTGGGGGATGTAGAGGATTGTTGTCCTGTGTGTTTGGAGGAGATGGACAGGGCCGGTCTTGAGGATTTGGGTGCCATCTGCGAGACGAGAAAAAAAGTCTCCCTGCCCCCTCAACCTGAAGCACAAACGCAGTAAATTATATAAACTAAATTTTTAAACAAAAAACAAACGTTTGATAAATAAACATAAGAAATCAATGTATTCAAATTAGTGAATTACGTTTTTGGCAGCAGTGGGCTTACAACCTGCATTAATCCATAATCCATTTGATTGTGTGAATTTTTAGATGTTTAGTTAATTAGATGTAGTGAGTTTTAGCCTTTAGGTGTGAGCTTTAAATCTTTGTTTATTTGTTACATGACTATTGCCTAAATATAAGTTTTATAAAAAAATTTATATAATAATTTTTTTTAAATTTGGTGTTCCCGTCAAACGAGTGCTCTATGCGGTCGCACATGCCGCACACTCCTCTAAGCCTCCTTCGGAGATGAAGGTTGGTTGTGGTGGCGTGTGCCACGTGTAAGAATCGGGTTCATGAAAAGTGTTTGATGGAGTGGACAAGTAAAGGGTCAAAGACTTGTGTGATTTGTAGAGCAAGTTGGAGAGATATCGGTGAAGAATTAAGACACGTATACTAACCCATCTATGTACACTTGGTTTGTTTTTTTTTTTTATCATTTTATCTAATTACGTACTATGTATAGTGGATCAATCAAATCAAAATGAAGCCAATAATTGAACCTCGATCAAACCATAATCTCAAATCCAAACAATTTCTAATTGAATATACGTGAAATCAAACCAAAACAATACTTAGAAAGAACTTCAATTTGCTTTCGATTAGTGAGAAGTCGATTGATCCATCCTTTGGAGAAATCGATTGTGAACTTCAATGATCTTAGAAATCGATTGACGATTGAGACATAACTATTTACTCTTTTTCACACTACTAAAAAATGGGCACTGCAACCATTAAAATAGTCGCAGTGTCTTTTTGCGATTATTTTGAATGGTTAGAAAATGGTCGCTAATTACTTATGTAACCTTTTCTGTGACCAAAATATTCTTGCAACCACATTCGAGACTATAAGTCACATTGCAGATTTGGCAATCGATTTTGTGATCGGCTTTTATTTGCGACGGGATTTGTGACTAAACCTCTTATGACTGAAATTGCAACCATGAAACTCTTGTCCGAACATTTGTGATGGAGTTTACGACCAACCTTTTAACGACCAGAACTGTCACCAAATATTTGCGACCGACCCATTTGCTACCATTTTTTTGCAACTACACCGAACCATTTTGCTACTAGTTTTATGAATACGCTGACATCGACCTAAGTAACAACCAAACGTATTTGCAACAAACTTTTCGATCAATGTCATTAGCAACAACAGTGACAAACTATGACTTTGCAACCAATTTAGTAAACCATGCTCCATTTGAAGCTCGCAACGAGCTTTGCCACAACTAAATTGGTTGCAACAATATTAGCAAAATGAGTCCAGTTTCCCAATATATTTGTCAAATCCATAAACAAATGATTAAAATCACAAAATTATATCAATTCATAAAAATATCCAAACTTTCAAAACAAAGTATGATCAAAGCATTTAAGCCTTTAAGATATGCATGATAACAAAATATTTTAAGCTAGCCTTAAAAATAATTGTCTTAACTAACCAGGTCTACAAACAAAACAAAACAAATTTTTAACTAGCATGGGTGTTTTTTGGTACGTTCTTCAACATGATTTTGATTTGTTATTTCATTTGAGCACTGGTGACTATTTTTTTTCGACATGCTCCATCATTGCAAGTTTTTCATCTCTTTCGTTTTCCTTATCTAGTCTTTTAGGGTCTGTTTGATATGGGGTAATGGAATGGACGAGGGAATGGAATGAATGAAGGAAAGGAATAGACAAAGGAATGAAATAGATCATTCCATTTCATTCTCCTGTTTGGTTACCATATAGAAATAAAATGAATCAATACTTCTTATTGTTTGGTAGGCTAGAAAAAACACATGAAAGAAATACAAATCTCTATAAATGACAAAAATAACTAGTCATGGTTATGGGTCGGGTCTTGGTTCGGACCATGTATCGGCTCATGGTTCGATACATGGGTTAATACATGAGTCAGGTCATGGATCGACACATGGGTCGGGTCATGGCTCGAGTCATGGTTCGAGGAATGGGTTAGCACATTGGTCAGTTTATGGGTCAGGTCATGAGTCAGTTCACGGATCTGGTCATAAGTTGGTTCATAAACCGAGTCATGGGTTGCTCGGGACATGGGTAGGGTCATGATATGAGACATGAGTCAAGTCATGAGCCAAATCATTGTTTGGGTCATGGTTCAGGGTGTGGATCGACATGGGTCGAGTCACGAGTCGGTAGATGGATCGGGTCGTGAGTCGGTTCATGGGTTGGGTATGGTTCATAGGGTCTTGGGTCGGGTCAAGGTTTAGGACATGATCGGTTCATAGGGTCTTGGGTCAGGTCAAGGTTTAGGGCATGAGTCGGTTCATGGTTCTTGTCATGATTTAAAAAAAAATATTTCATTCCTTGAAGGATGAAAAAAAAACATGGGTAATGGATAGAATGAAAATGATGTATTTTTCATTCCTTGGTAATGGTCCTTCCATTCCATTGACTAACCAAACACACTTTTTTCATTCACCCGTAATGGTTTATTCCATTCCACCTCTCATTCCCACATACCAAACACTACCTTAGTTTCTTTCCCTTCTTGTAATCGTACAATTTTCACTTTCATTTGTTGTACCCATAATAATTATAACACTTTAAAAGTAGACAACTTGTTATGACCTATTATAATAAAATATTACTCACAACACCTATAATAACCTGACACAAACAGTAATCACCAACTAAAAATAGGACATTATCGAACCTTATGATCTGACAAATTGTCATTTATTTAAAATCTTTTAGTTTAAAGAAAAATAATTTATATTAACTTAAAAAAACTAATAAAAAGCTTCTAGTGCTTAATTCTTTTATATTCAATGAAAAAAAACTATAAAACCCATATAAATACTAAAAAAACTATTTAAAAACCTTCATTATAAAAACTAGTTAATCTTATGCTAATATGACTTGTACATACCACTTAATTAGTGTATCTATCAATTTTAAAATTCGCGCAAGTTTATTTTCACATATTTTAAGCATGTCAGATTTTCAGTACTTTTAATTTACATAAAGATGTTAAT
This sequence comes from Tagetes erecta, assembly GCA_030867185.1. Classification (NCBI taxonomy): domain Eukaryota; kingdom Viridiplantae; phylum Streptophyta; class Magnoliopsida; order Asterales; family Asteraceae; genus Tagetes; species Tagetes erecta. Next base: position 6,174,053 of record CM061488.1, on the reverse strand, counting down.
TCTTGTTGGATTTTATTTGTGTAGTTTTGGAATTACTCTAGAGTATGAAGTTTAAAGAAAAATAAAAAGTAAATCAAAAGTAGTCATATAAAGATGTAAAAAAAACACACATGTTGCTTTTAAATAAGTCTAACAATAATAAGTCAAGAAAACACTGAAAAAAAACATAGAAAACAGAAATGAAACCTGAAAATAAACCTAAAAAAGGTTAACTAAAAAGTCCAAAACAACTAGTTCATAACACGCCTCAGAGAATTCGTGTCTTGAAGATTATTTCATGATGATTTCGTGGCTACATTGGGGTTATGTGTATAAACCTGCCATCCACCAAACATACGAAGCCAACGTTACACCATTTGTTGTCACTATGAACAAGAAAGCATACCATGTAGAGGTTCATCAACAAAAACTATTCATACACAGAAGCAGATCTAGTCATCCACCACAACATTATAGATATTGACATCCACAACATTACATATCTCATCAGGATCATGTTTATAGTCTAAAAAGCCAAATTAAGACTTCGTAAAAAAACCACCAACATTCACCAAGCCAAACCAAATCAACATATAGAAGATAGCAAGCTTGGCATAAAGCTTATAACCAAATCAAGTTACAATCCCCAAATCAAGTTAAATCCCCAAAACTTTATATCCCTAAATCAAACCAAAACACGGCTCCAAATAAAATTAGAGTAGAAAAAAATATCATTCTTCAAACAAACATTGGAATAACATAACTGTAGCCCACCAAGTCTCAGATGAGACATTCATCATCACCGACTCGAAAAACCGACAACTGTAAACTATAAACCACTGTCAACAACAACATGCTAGATCTAACCGTAAACGTCATAGATGAGACACTCATCGTCATTGATCGAAAAAGACACAGAGAAAATACCACCACAGATGATGTTTTAAGTAGAGAGAAAAACCACAACAAATGGTGTCTAGGGGAATGAATGTGTGTGAGTGAGACTCACGGCCCATATGTCCACTAACACCACAATATATGTACATAAGAGAAGATGTTAGCATATCACTAAGTTTTGTCACCTACAAACACAATATGCCATCACATTGGTTATTACTATTTACTAATAAGGACTAAAGTTGAATAAATAAAACTATCGTGTCAAAAGTCTAAAACATAAGAACTAACTATTCATGAAGTTTCTAAATTATCTCCTCTTATAATAATTTGCTAAGGCATTGTACCACACAACGCCACTTGTCAACACCACAATCCTCCTCAGCCTTTTCGCGGATCCTCTGGGTCAACCCGTTAATTACGTGGATCCTTTATATTTCTTTTATCCCAGTATTTCATCACTTTTTCACATAACAAAACCCTAAATTGCACTATTCTCTCTAAATCCTTCATGCGCCTCCGCCTCCTTCATCTTTTTACGTTTCTTTTTTCTTCGATTCGTATCAAGGTTTGTTCTTAACCTTTCTTCTCTTTTATTTGTATGTTTTTTTGTTGGTCTTTAGTTTGTACAAATCGTTATTCAATTCTAATCTGAAGCCCGATTACGAAACTTGTAATCGCCTATCAAACTGATCGATATTAGATAGATAAGGAGGCGATTGATCTGCTTGTATCGTTAGGTATGTGTGAGCTTCTTGGAATTATGCTTAAGGAGGAAGCTCCGATGGTTTTGACGGCGATTCCTGACGCGTTTGGTGGTAGTCATGGTGGTTATGGTGGAAGATCTAGATGAAGGTATTGACTATTGAGATTTAAATTTCTAGGTTAATTGTTACGAGTTACTTTTATGGTTCAAGACAGATCTTTTTGTAATTTTAGATTCATCCTCTATCAATAATTTGTACTAAATGATGTATTTTGTTATTTAGGATGTTGATTTCAGAGAAAATCACTGATGGGCTCGATATCCACATATTTAGTTCTTTAATGATTTTTGTGGTAAGTTATCATATATACACATGTGTATGAATATTTAACTAGAAAATGGCACTTTGTTCTTCTATTGTAAAACAAAATTGATTTTAAAGTTTGTTTAAATGTGTTCTTGATTATTGTTTCTAATCAATTTTGCTTATGATTTGTTGTTGTTGACATGTTGTCCTGTTTTAACACAAGAAATTTATATTGCAGGTTGTAGCTTAAATTGGATCAAGACTGCTACTTCTAATACATTTGGGTTTTGTCAACTTCTGCCATATATTCAATAAAGCAATAGAATGGAGTTAACCACTCATTGATTCACACACTTAGAAGGTTAGTTCTCCAAGATCATTTTTTTTTATCTTCATATCATAATATTTTAGCTTTTAACATTCAGTTTTGTTGTGTAGATGGGATGCATGGAATATTTGGTGAAGCTTTTCAAAATTGGAATAACATTGGCCGATGATAAAATGATCTCACTTTGAGAGGAACTAAAACCCTTTGAAAAGGTAATATTTCACTTTGATTATTAGTTACTAACTTGGAATAAACTATGGTTTTTTATATATCTGGTGGTTCAACAGAAGATGTCAAATGTAGCTCTATTAAGTTCATCCGGATCTTGAAGCATCTAAATGTCTTTATATAGTTTGGAATTGAACATTGAAGCCTTCAAAGAACAAATCATGATACTATGACCCTTCTATATTCATTTAACATAAAAGAAAGTTGTTAAAACATAGTGAATCTTGATTACCATAAATCATAATTTTGTGTTGATATGTTTAAATGATTATATAGATGAAAATTGTAGACAAATAAATGACTTTACAAAGTGATCTTTTTCCATTTTTGTATAAAGCTTCACTAGCCACTCAAATAGGCTATTCAACAAGTTATAGACTATTTATATAATGCTGCTATTTTCATGCCAAAATGAAGAAGTATAAGAGTTGGTTTCTAATTTATTTCCTCTTTAAAATGTGTCTTGCAAAGTGTGAAGGATATTTCGCTATTATTTTAATTTATCTTCAATGAGTCAGTTTTCTTTGGATTATAGGTTAACATTACTTGTGTTGGTTTTGTGTGTTGGTTTTGTGTGATGGCTTGTCATGTATATGTTTTGTGCTAATGAAACTTTTGTGATGGTTGGTCATGTATATGTATATATGTTTAGTTAACTTTTTATATATTTAGTGGCAATGTAAATTTACTGTTTAGTCATAATAGATATGTATTGTGAGGGAATATAGCATTTTGTCAACAAAATAGTTTTCAACCTATGTTTAGTTGAAATTGAAATTTACATGTTTGGCATAGAATACATAACTTCTTTCACATTTATTTACTTTTTAGATCCTTTTATAAAACTATTTTAATTTTTTTTACATTTGGTTGAGGTTGATAATCGTTATTAAAGCTAGATCATGTTTGAATATTTGTAAATAAAAGTCTAAATTTATTATTACTCATTTCAATTTAAATTTTTATAAGTACTTTTTACCGTTTAACACCGTGGGTACCCACGGGTGCTTACCTAGTTAATGTATAATACTCAAACACTTCAACCCCCCCCAAAAAAAAAGGTTCGCTTTCTCATGTTCCAGCCGCCTCCTTTCCTTCTATTCACTTTTTTGTTAACCTAAATAGGTTTTGGCGAGCTTCACGTCGACTCTATCCTTCCACTGCCCGCCTCTCTCACTTGGAAACAATCAAATCTATAATCCCCCTTCATAGACCTACGAGCCTTTTTGAAGAGGTCAAGGCATTGCGTAGAAAACGCCCACTTCTACGTGTAGAATCACGCAATGACGCACACGTTGTGAGTTGTGATGCGTCTGTAATTTTCTTTAAAAAATCATGAATCCTTATGCCCATGATTCTCCTCCATATGATTAGAAGAGTTGTAAGAAATTCATAGTTGCTCCAAGAAAAGAATAAGTCATCTCACGAAACGAAAGATCAACCCCCAAAATTTAAAAAACACCAAAACAACTGCTAACACACTTTAAATCCAATATATACTCACACCAAAAACACTAATATCCCACCCACACAAAATTTGACATGCTCAACAAGTTGAGAGATATCCTCCAATCATACATCTAAATAGGGGTGTTCATCGTTCCGGTTAACGATTTATTCGGATTTGAAATTTTCAGGCACATATCCGTATCCGAATTAATCATCTTGCTAACCGAACTGAATCTTATCCAAATTCATTTCGGATCGGATTCGGATATAACCGAAATTATCCGAATCTATCCGACAAGTTTTTTTTTGCCACTTTTAACCTCTTGTTTATCTTATGAATACAAATAAAAACTAAATTACAACATAATTCCTTAAACACTATCTAAAACCAAAACAGAGCGTATGTAAACGACAAATACAACATAAAGCGTACGAACCTGAAAAGTAGAAAACTAGTCTATAACACAAATACAAATACAAATACAAAAATACAAAGTCACTTGATAGAAAATAGTCTAAACAAGATCTATGTGTTTCTATAGTGGGCAAATGGGCTAATTTTTAGTCGGATGAAAACATATAGGTATGTGCATAAGGGATTATTTGTATAGTAGGCTAACTCTTATTCGATTTAAATGGATATCCGAATAAACCGAATTCATAAAAGTTTGGCATCTGAATCCGAACCAAAAATCCGAATAAGGAATTCGGATACGGTTATATCCGAACTGAATATCCGAATAAGAATTCGATTCGGTTATTTTCAGTTTTAGATACGATTCAAATTTCGATTTTATTCGGATTACGGTTTTTTTGAACGCCCCTACTTCTAAATTCACACATTCATCACCATACTTGCATTATGAATCTAATGGGCCAACCCTGCAACCAAATTCATCAAGCCCAGTTAGTGTCCAAATAAATGCATGTGTTATTGTGTTGTGTTGATAATAAGTTTAGTTGGGCTTTGAGCTTGCGCTTTGTTTATTTTTTATTTTTATTAATGATAGTTAATTACTCTTCCTAGTTTGCTTCTAATTAAACTCAAGTCAATAATTAAATAACAAGCAAATAAAATCGTTATATTTTTAAAGATTGTATAAATCAAGAAAATATGTTTGATAAGTCGGTTAAATTTGCATATTCATTAACTTCCTACTCAAATACAATCTACCCAGAATAATCGTTTACATATAACATATATAATAACTTACAAGTTACAACCAATATCATATAATTATTTTTAATTGTACGGCATATAAACATAATGCAACCCTTACGCATATCGTCAAAACAGTTCAATAGACGACGCAACCGGTCACTAAAACAACATCTCCACCTCCTCCACAACTCCAACAACAAGTTCTTCATCCTCGGCACGACCGGATACGTCTACACCGTCACCCTCTCCACCACCCCAACATGCACCTGTCTTGATCACATCACCCCATGCAAACACATTCTCTTTGTTTACATTCGTGTTCTCAACGTCCCCATACATGACCATTGTCTCCGTCGTCAAACTCTCCGTCCATGTGAACTCACACGTCTCCTCTCCGCCAAAGTCTCTCACGAAACACTAGCCAGTGAATCGATCAGACGACGGTTCCATGACAATTGGAGTCTGATCATTAATGTGGAAGATGGTTGTACGTGTCCGGTGTGTTTGGAAGAGATGGAGGTGGGTTGTTGTGGGAGAGTGGTGGCGTGTGCCACGTGTAAGAATCGGATTCATGAAGAGTGTTTGATGAGATGGACAAGTATAGGGTCCAACACTTGTGTGTTTTGTAGAGCAACATGGAGGGAATATGTTGAACAAGACAAGTATAATGAAGAAGAAGAAGAAGAAAAGGATACTAACTTATCAACGTATGGGGATTGTTTGTTTATTTGGTTTCATTCACTCAAAAGATTTATGGTTGGGAGGATATAAGTAAAGAAGCAAGCCAAGTATTAAGCATACTAGTTAACCTATCTCGTTGGCTACCTAACTCGATCGTCAAGCGCTCCTTCTACTCTTATCGTATAGTATCCGGCCTCTTATTGTATAGTATAGAATAGTATAGTAGGGAGGGGTGTATTTATCGAGTACTGGTAAAGAATATAATGAACTTTTAATAGTATTCAAATTAAGTCACTTAAATTTTTTGTTATTTCAGTTTAGTCACTTACTAATGTGTGAATCGTGTATATATTTTTCATGTTTGATAGGTTAAAGATCATACGTATGACCACTTGCCGATGATCTTAATTAGTAGTTAAAAACGAGGTGAGAGGTTTTGTTGTGTGTTTGTTTTGACTTTTGAGGTATAAAGTGTGAGATAAGCCCAATACAAAACTCAAACCTAATAATGCAAATTAACACAGAATTAATATTCATATTTTAAAATACACATTAAAATGCAAGCTTTTAGTTTTAGGATCATATGTTGGTGGAAAAACATGTCTTGATTTAGTCTCAAATTGTAACAGTAACCTTCATTTAGAAAAAGCTATGTGTGTGCATCATTGCATGGTTAATGCATGTTATAGAGATTTTAACATGTAATTTGAGTTGATTGAATTTGAATTTAGAAAAATTACACGTGTTCATGGTTAATATAAATTGTAATACTTTCTCTCACGCAACGCATGCCATATCGTATATATTTAGTTACATAAAAATTTCAAATAAAAAAACTTCTAGTGCTTAATGTTTTCATATAAAAATAGAGAAAAAAAACTATGATGTAAGAGGTAATTGTTTCATTTAACCGAAAAGTAGCCATAAGAATAGAAAATAAAGCCTTTTTTATATTAATTGTGACACTCATTTGCTCAACAACTCCCGTGAAGTCTTTGAAGGGAAGATTTAAGTCAATATAAACACCCACCTAAACAAATATGTGTTTCCATACCTGAACGACGAAATGGCTTTCTTGAAGAACATGGAGATTGGATTTGGGAGACCCAAAACATAGGAACATTCTGACGAATGAAGTGGAACCCCTCTATGAATAAGTGAAACTTTCGAAGCAATTCTATCAAGTAACACTCTTCACCCAAAGCATTTCATCTTAAGAGGAATCTAAGACAACCACGAAAAAGACGAAAGGTCCACCGGAACCCGATTAAGTTCAAGAATATTGTTTCTTAACGAGCAAACCGAAGAAGCACTCGTATCATCCCTGCCCACTTCCATGTATCACTTGTCTAGGTTGGCTGATCCGCACTTATGGTCTCTTGGAGTTGAATAAATTGACCTCGGATCAGACCAATGAGATCATTCCCACACCCACCTTTCCCCGGTATAATTTGCCAATCTCTTACCCGCTAGGGGTGTTTAGTATTTGGTTTCAACCCGAAGGTTAGTTTGAGATTAATAATTATAATCAAGACTATACGTGTAACAATTTTTATTAAAAAAATATGTCTAAAAACTTTCAAGACTTAATGGTTTAACTTATTGAGATTAAAATCACTCGATTTAGAACCAATTACAATTTGCTTCAACCTTCTAGAATCCTTACACTGACACCCGTGATGTTTACAAGAAAAATTGTTTTATCAATTCATATGTTCTTTAGAATGATCGGTTTTTAGGCTTTTAGCACTCTTCATCGCATTCAAACTGCCCCTCTTGTAATAGATATTAGTTAACTAAATGATAAAAAGGATAAAAGGATAATTAAACGATACGCGTATAGCCCTATACGCGACGTATCGAGTAGATGTTTAGACGGAATGACCTGAGCCATGTGTTTTAGTACGATGTCTTCGATACATACGCGGCGTATATGTTCCTGATGAGTTGGATATTAAACGATCCCAAGCTTCTCATTTTCACACAAACACATTCTCAATTTTCACACGAAGCCTTATGATTTCAAACATATTTTCACACATCTTCACACAAAACTTAAAAACACATAAACATGTATTGGCGGAATTTTTTCGATCCACCGGAAGATGAAGAATCGACGTTTGATTTGAACGAGATGCCGACTCTAGATTTTTACGAACAACCGGCCCCGAATCAAGATTTTGGAAAACAACCAAGGTTTCAAGACGTAAACGAGGAAGAGATAAACTTGAATCAGGTAAAATATATTTTTCTTTAAATAAAGTTCATTCTTCGTATATGTAACCGTTTTGTTGATTTAGGAATATTATTTTCACGAGAGTGGGCCATCTTACCACATTCTTGTAGAAGACTCATATTACGATATGTAGCCGTCATCTTGTACGTTATTCAGCAGAACCATCTAATTACAGTACACATGCCTCGTACGATTTAAACTCCGGACCAGACTACATTCGATATGCGTTCGAGAACAACGAGGAAAACAATAAAAAAGATGACAACGAGGAGAACAATGAAAAAGATGAAGACGAGTCTGACGATGATTACATACACGAGGCGACAGTTCCGTATGAAACAGATAACGTATGTGTTAATCATATAGTATATGTTCAAGTTATAACTAGATAATTATATTATTATTGACTTTATATTTTTCTTTAATATTTCTCTTCTCGAGCCGAGTTGGAGGAATGGGTGAAAAAGAGAGGAGATGAGCATGGGTGTGTTATTGTGGTTGACCGGTCAAAAAACGGTGCTATGGACCTTAGATGCGGTCGTGGCGGGGAATACAAAAGCAAGGCCACAGTTAGGCGGACCGGTTGTGCGAAAACTAACTATCCATTTAAGTTTTTCGGGAGATACGACAGAGGAAGTGATTCCTGGAAGTTAAATGTAGAAAACCAGACTCACAACCACCGTCCCATTGTATTTAAGGAGGGGCACCCACATCTTAGGAGGCTGGATGACGAGCAAAAAGACGTGGTTGCACGGTTACACCGTCAGAGCATGAGGCCGGTACAAATTTTGGATGTCTTACGAGATCAATTTCCCAAAATCTTATGCGTGGTGAAGGACATAAATAATTACGTCACGTGTATAAAGGATAAAGAAAAAATTGGCAAGACCCCGATGCAGGCATTTGAACATTTTCTAGATACAAATGGGTTCTTGTTTCAAACCTTCAAATATGGTAAAAAAACGAACAAAACAAATATTTTTCATTCACTCCACCTCGTATAAAATGTGACGTGCCTTCCCCCACGTGTTGTTGATTGATGCAACCTTCAAAACAAATATGTATGGGTGGCCTTGTTTACAGTTTGTTGGTATGACTTCCTCGCTGAAGTCGTTCTATATCACTCATGTGTTCATATCTATCTAGAGAACGAGAGGCTAATTTCACGTGGGTCCTTGAACAACTTAAAAATGTCATAAATGATTGCATTCAACCACATGTGATCATTACCAATAGGGATCTGGAGGAGGTTTTTGTTGTGATGACATATTCGACCCGTATGTTAATTTGTAAAGGTTTTGCATGATTTTTATAACTTTATCACCGGTGTTACAAATTACAGATGTCTTCTTTTTTTCATTATAAACCATAAATAGTGATAAATAATATAATTTTGGATATGGTTAAAAATTATTTGACCTAGTGAAATGTCTCCGGTTTGCGTACTCGTTTAAGACAAAACTGAATTTTGAAACCGAAGACATATTAGTAGGTGAAATAATTTGTAATCATCTTTAAAATTATATATTTATTCATGGTATATGGTTTATAATATAAAAACAGAAGACATCTGTGATTTGTAACACTAGGGGTGTTGATCGAGTTTTTTAATCGGGTTTCGGGTTAATCAGGTTTTTTAATGTGGCATGTCAACCCAAATACCTACCATAATAAAGGTTGGGTTAATTGGTAATCGGGTTTCGGTATTCAGGTTTATTCAGGTCGGTATATTCGGTAATCGGGTTGCTAAATGAGCTTTTAAACTGTTTTATTTATTTTTATTTTGGTTGCAAATCGGGTGTCTTAAACAACTTGGTTAATTCAACATACACCAATTGAATTTATTCAAAATATGTACACCAAATGAGTTATGATCATCACTATAATATACATACACCAACTGAATTTGTTCAATTAGTTTGTTCATAGAGTGAGTTTGTAAAAATAACATACAAAAATATACAAGTATGTAAATACATACACATATCGATTAAAGAACCTATTGAGTTCCACCTCTACCGAAAACCAATAACTCAATACTAAATATATCGGGCCTATAAGAAATTGGGATATGTTTTTGAAATATTAACTCTAAACGGTATGGAGTTGTGAAAAACTGAAAACTAAATGATATATATATATATATATATATATATATATATATATATATATGTGTGTGTGTGTGTGTGTATGTGTGTGTATCGGGTTATTCGGGTTGACCCGAATCTAAAAAATATTATCCATTTACCGACCCAAAAGAGTAAATCGGGTTCGGGTGTGCTTTGAAATCGGGTTCGAGTTTATCGGGTTATGTCTTCATCGGGCTCGGGTTGATTTGGTTCGAGTTCGGTATTTGGGTTCGGGTAAAAATGACACCCCTATGTAATACCGGTGTTAAAGTTTAAAAAAATTCATGCATTTAATAAACCAGAGACATTTCACTAGATTAATTGATTATTTCTTCAACATAGTTAACCATATCATCTGAACTAGTATGTTTAACACACGGTTCATATCTAGCAGCATGGGTTAATCTCTATGGTTCAACCGAAAGATGAAGTGGAAAGGTACATGGACATGGAAATTTTGGAAAGCAACCAAGGTTTCAAACCAATCGTGTGCATCTTCACTGCTACTACTGATGATGACTTGCTCTCATCTCTTGCCGGCTCAAACTACACTGGCAAGTACTCGGCTAATGGGCACCATACACATTCCACTTTGTCAAATAATTTGTAATCATCTTTAAAATTATATATTTATTCACGGTATATACAATGTGGTTGTGATTTTGTTTTACATATAATGTTTATTTCGTATGTGTAGCTGTGACAAAATATTTAACATAACAGCGAAAACTTAGTTTTAACAAAACTATTACCTAATGTTAACAAAATATTTAACATATTAAATAAATTTATAAAAACAATTTTTTTTGCTACGTATAACCTTATACGATAAATATAAGTTTTTTTGTTTTATTATGTTTGACAAAAAAATCATTTTATATATCACGTATAAGGCTATACGTGACGTATAAAATAATTTTTTTTTATCAAAAAGTTGTTGTGTAAATAGGCTTGACGATATGTAAAAGTTCGTTTTCTAATTGTCAGATCCTTTTAAAAACTAATTAAATATTAAAAAATCATTTAACTTTTTGAGCTAAGTGAAAGCGTTATTATTGGTCATTCATATAGAAAAAATCTTTTTGAATATCTTTCGTGGCAGTGGAGATTTGACATAGCTAGGGGTAATTATGAAAGTAGAGGCAACAAGTCTCTATCAACAGTATGAGTTTTTTTTTTTTTTTTTTGAACGATAAATTTCAATAACACAAAGGAGGGGGAGCAAGAAACTCCAAAGCCATCCAAGGGACCAATTACAAAGACATAGAACACCAATCTTTCCAAAGAAGAGATTTAAATGGGGATCTATTCTTAATCCAAGTATAGCCTAACGATTTGATATCCTGACAAAGTCTTGCAAGATTTATTTCTTTGTTCTCGAAGATCTTCTCGTTCCGTGCTTTCCATAAGCTCCAACAAGCGGTGAGGATGATAGCTTGAATTATCATTCTCTTCTCCTTTGTAGTATTGATCGAATTGTGAATCTCCAAAACATCTCTAACCGAGAAGACGAATATGGGCGGAATCTTGCACCAAGATGAAATGTAGTTCCAAACCATATTTGCGTAGTAGCAGGAGGTGAGAAGATGAGTCGTGGTTTCCTCAGTGTCTCCACAACATGGGCAGAGCCTGGAGTCCAAAGAAATACCACGTATACACAGAGCTGACCTAGTGGCAATGCGGTTTCTCTCAGCTTGCCATCCGAACACGTTTGCCTTTATGGGAACCCACTTGTTCCAGGGGAAGACATAATTTGACTGCGCACTTGGGTCTTGAAGCAAATCTCTCATTGAGGCCACAGTGAAACATCCGAGATCATTTTTTGCAACAGTATGAGTTTTTAATTTGACATACTAGCTTAGTATTTTAGTCCCCGTATATTAAACTAGTATAGTGCCCGTGCTACGCTCGGGAACACAATTCAAGTGATGCTTTTAAGGATCTTCATGAATGTTTCATTCAGTTTTGAGACAAAACCGTAGTAAGACGGAACATGATATAGTTTTGAAAATTAGATTTTTAGTATAGCAATATTATACTCAAATTAAAGAGAATAAAGTGCTTAGTTTTATGATGTAGTTTATTTTTTTAAATCATATAAAAATGCTATGTATATATTTATAAAACACTGGGGTCTTTAATTGTATGTTATTATTAACTTTATCTATAAATTTCATTTTTAAACCATACAAAATATAAACCGACTCACGTACACCCCTTGTCATAAAGGGTTAAAAATACAAATACTCTTAAATTTTTCAGAATTCTCCAAAATATTAGGGGACCAAAAATGTAATTCGTTTTATTATAATAAATTTTATATACGTATTTTAAATAAAAAAATCATTATTGTGAGATAATCTCTCAAATAATGCCACATAAGCTAAAAGCCATGAAAAGATGCCACATAGGATTTTTTTGTTTTGCTATATTATATAAGGATACCAGTACTAATGGTAACATGAAAAACAGATAAATTTAAATAGTTTAAAAAATAGATAAATTTATAAAAATAATCAATTTTAATTTTATTCTAATTATATCATTCCAACATGCTTTTGTTTCAAGTAGACAACGTTTAAAAAGATGTCTTAAATCCTATGTATATAATTTATATGATAGATAAATATTAATTTTAACATTTATTTTAAAATAAAGTAAAATAAATTTTTGTGAAACTTTTTAAAAATTGTGAAAATTTTCATAAATTTATAAAAAATAAAAAAGCGACAAATTTTTTACAAATTGCAAAAAATTTCAAAAAACTATAAAATAATCTGTGAAATTTTTTAAAAGTTTGTAAGAATATTTAGTTGATAGCATAAAAATACACCAAACAGGTCCCAAATTCATCTAAAAATCAATGTTAACGTGTTATACAAATTAATTTACCTAAGAGTAGAACACCTTTTAAACTTAACTTATTTAATTGAAACAAAACAAATTTTGAGTGACGTAAGTGAAATAAATTATAAAATTCGTTATGTTTCTATGTGATTTTCACTTTATAAAAAGAAACATTTGAAAATAACTTACATATTATTACATTAAATAAAGGTTTTTAACGCTTAAAAACAAATTACATACAACATTAAAAATCATCTTTTGTGAACAATAGACATGCTTATATTTGTCAAGAATCTCGTCAAAACTTAGCTTAACAATGTAGACGCATTGATAAAAAAAAATTACATTTTGCAATATTGAATATTTTTTAGCAACTAAATTATGAAAAAAAATTAATTCAGGAAGCAAATGAAGTTAAAAGGTAAAATGATTTTTATATTTTCAAAATTATATATTTTTGAAAATAATTTCATTTGATTATCTTGTTAAATTTGAATTAATTTAAAAATATTAATTATTGAATGAAAATCATTCACCAAATAAAAATATTAATTATTTTGAGCAGAAAATGATTTTTTAAACGCCTTAATGTATGATAAGTATCATCCAAAATTTTTTTCTATTAAAAGGTATATAGATTATATTATTTTAACAGCCAAACAATTACTCTAAGTCACAACTCCAAACTAATAATTTTCGAAATAAATCCTCCTTATATAATATAGGAAAATCTATTTTGCTTAGTTGTCATTATTAGAGATAGTTTTCGCTTATTTGACATCATAAGAGAATTTGTCTCACAATAATATTTTTATAATTAAAATATGTATATATCTTTAATAATAATATATTATAATAATCTTAATTACATTTTGATCACCTAATATTTAGGAGAGTCTTTAGAAATTTAAAAATATTTACATGTTAAACCCTCTCCTACTAGGGGTGTCAATAAGTCATCTTTTATTTGACATGACATAAAAATAAAACTTATGTATAAAGTTGGTAATAATCTACAATTAAATAACTCTACTTTTTTAAAGAGTCATTACTTTTTTTACACATTAAAAAAATACACCATAAACCCGAGAATTTAAATAGTATAGTATTGCAATACTAAATTAATAATTTTTGTAAATAAAATCTTTTGTTATGTTTTTACCACCGTTTTGTCTCAAAATTGATTGGAATCATCCGTGTCTCATTAATATCCTTAAAATCACCGTTTGTGTGTTATGTTCCCGAGCGTAGCCCGGACACTAAACTAGTGGGTTATATACCAAGTTACCTACAAAGGCCAGAACATATGCTGATTTCGTGACATATCTCGGAAAGTGAAGTCATATCAAATGAAATCCCGTCCCGTTAGTTTACCAGGTGTTTAAGGGTAAATTTCATAAACTTGGGTATTAGAATGCATACTAAATTATTATTTTGGTTCTTTAGGTTTGTTTAAAATTATGGTTTTAGTTCATTACTTTGTTTTCTAATTTTTTTAGTTCATACCACTATGGTGTTTTATTTTTCCAGTTAAGTTTGTCTGAAAAGACAGTAATGTCTTCGATCAAAATAGTAATTTTGACAAAATCACAAGAACCAAAATATTAATTTACCCAGATTATTTTTATTGTTATTATTATTATTATTATTTTTATTACTATTATTATTATTATTATAATAATACTAATAATTATAATAATAATACTAATATAATAATAATAATAATACTAATAATAATACTAATAATAATAATAAGAGTAAACTGCAGTTTTGGTCCCTATGTTTTGATATCATTAACAGTTTTAGTCCCACCTTAACAGTTTTGGTCCCTGTGTTTTTACTTTCTAACAGAATTGGTCCCGAACACTAACTCCATCTAATTTTCCGTTAAGTCTCTCACACGCGCCCCACATCTGAAGGGTAAAAATGTCATTTCTCCATCTCTTTTAAATAAAGTCATCATGTAGGTTAATATTTTTATTCGGTCGTTTGTCAAAAAGAGTGAGAGAAATGACTTTTTTACTCCGCATGTGAGAGATGCTTAACGGAAAATTGGATGAAGTTAGTGTTCGAGACCAAAACTGTTAGAAAATAAAAACACAGAGGCCAAAACTGTTAAGGTGGGACTAAAACTGTTAATGATATCAAAACATAGGGACCAAAACCGCAGTTTACTCTAATAATAATAATAATAATAATAATAATAATAATAAATATCGAGTAAATAACTTAAATATTTATGCAGATTTGCATATATCAATGAAAAAACAGTTTTAGGGTCACAAACCACGTCATATAATAAAAAAGTTTTAAATTTGCAAAATCTCTTCTTATATAAACCAATCTACAACTTCCAACCAATCAACAACCACCACCACTTGAAAATGCTCCGTAAAAACTCAAAACACTTCACCGGTCGACTCAACCGGTCACTAACACAACCACTCAGCCTCGTTCACCACTCCAACTCCCACTTTTTCATCCTCGGATCAACCGGAAACGTTTACACCGTCACACTCACCGCCACCCCAACATGCAACTGCCCTGATCCCATCACCCCATGCAAACACATCCTCTTTCTTTTCATCACCGTCCTCAACACACCCACTAACGACCCTTGTCTCCGCCGTCAAACCCTCCACCCGTCTGACCTCACGCGCCTCCGTTCGACTAAAGTCTCCGATGAAGCACTTGTAGATGAGTATGTTCGACAACGGTTCATTGAAAAGTGGGATGAGAGGAAGTTGTCGGTGAGTGTTGAAGATGGGTGTAAGTGTACGTTGTGTTTGGAGGTTATGGGAGTTGATGGTTTGAGAGTTGTGAAGTGTGCCACGTGTAAGAACCCGGTTCATGAAAAGTGTTTGTGGAGAGTTGTTGGGGAACAAGATAAGTATATTAACTTATCGGCGTATGTTAGTTATGATGATGATGAGGATGATGACGAGGATGATGATGAGGAGGAGGATGATGATGTGGTTGAAATGGAACCGGCTTATAAGAAGTTGAAAAAGGAAGAGAAAAAAGATAGTCGTGATCTTCGATATTTGGTGGCGGAAACAAGAGTGAAAAGAGATCAAATGGCGATGGCAATGATGGAGCGAGAGGAAAAAATGAGGGATTTGAAGTTTTGTAACGAGCCTCATGATCATTTGAAAGAACCGAATAAAACTATAACGATGGATATGAAACGTGAAATTGCCGAGAGGTGGGGGTGGCCTTGGATGAATTAGGTTTTTTTTATTTCGTGTTTGTTTTTCTTCCTTTTAATTTGTAGTTTTTTCTTTTATGTTAGTGGGGTCTAAGAATTTTTTGGAGATTTATGTTAATTAGTTATGTTTAGTTTGAACCATCGTGAACTTGGTTTGGTGATTATTAATGGTTTAAAACGTGTAATAGATTCATAGATTATAAAGGTTCGTTATGTTTAGTTTGAAATTTATAAAGTTGTTTCTAATGCCTTATGTTTTATGTTTAGTAAATTGCCAAAATAGTCCCTGGGTTTGTACCGTTTCGACCACTTTAGTCCTTATGTTTTTTTTCTTGCCATTTTGGTGTTTGCTTTTGTAAAAAAATTGCCAATATCGTCCTTCCGTCAACGATTTCCGTTAACTTGATGTTAAAAGACAAAAATACCCATGGTTTCTTTTTCCCCATTCTTCTGTTAAATTCCTCACACCACCATCACCTCCACCGCACCACCATCACAACCACCAGCACCACTACCATATGATAACACCACACTACCACCGCCACCACAAGATAACACCACACTACACCACCTCCACCACGAGATAACACCAAACACAACCACCACCGGGACACATACCCATCATAACTCACCGTCTCCCTTAACACAACCCCAACTATCACCACCATTATAACCGATTACTGGTAACACGATTATTGGTGGCACGATGGGTCTCCGGTCACCAACCATTGTCCCCCATCACCGATTATTGGTAACACGATGGGTCTTTGGTCACCAACCGCCATTGCCATCACCCGTTACCCACCTCGAACAACCACCGCTGACCTGTTATACACATCCCACCATCACTCTACACACTCGTTCCCTTCTATTCACCGTCACATCAGTTTTAGTTTTCTTTGTGTGTGCATCAACTCACTATAATGGTAGAAGATAGATGAAAATGGTGGGTTTCAAGATCCGATCGTGGTTTGTGGTTGTTGATGTTGATGAGAACAAAGAGGGGTGTTGTTAGGATGATGATTAGAAGGAAGAAGATAGATGAAAATGATGGTGGTGGTGGCGGCGACGACATTGATGGAAGGAGGTGGTGATGGTTAGGGGGTTGGGTTTATTTTTGCAGAAGAAGACGATGATGGTAGGTGAAGGGGAAGGGGTTTGTCATTTGTGTGTGGTGGTGTTTAAAAGTAAATAGTTTAATAATAATAATAATAATAATAATAATAATAATAATATTAATAATAATAATAATAATAATAAGAATAATAATAATCAAAAGACCAAAATACCCCTGAAGTTAACGAAATTTTTTAACGATTATGGACGGAAGGACGATAGTGGCAATTTTTTACAAAAGCAAACACCGAAATGGCAAAAAAAAAAACATAAGGACCAAAGTGGTCGAAACGGTACAAACCGAGGGACTATTTTGACAATTTACTCTTTATGTTTTTACGATTCTACAGATAGGGTGTACTCTTATCCCAACGAAGATGATTGTTTTACATAGGGGTTGGTTTGGTGGCCTAGTAAGTAAGGAACTTAGAAAAAGTTTGATTGGATTTATGAAATGACAAGGGAAGAGTACCTACTAAGATTTAAAATCATCTTATCAAGGGAAAGTGGGTAATGAGATGTCAATTAGATTTTGAATTGACTCTTGGACATGGACCATCTTATCAAAGGGAAAGTGGTAATGGGATGTCAATTAGATTTTGGGTTGACTCTTGAGCATCGGATAGACCGTTTAAAGTTTTTTTTCCGGACATTTTCGCGCTTGAATCCTGTATGTCTATATTTGTGTGTGATTGTTTATCTTTGTAGGGGTCTCATGGTTTTTGGGCTTGGCGATGGAAGAGAAATACATTAACTAATGTCGAGACTCAACAACTCCAAGCATGCCAAAACATCATCTCTCATATTCATCTATCGAGCATTGAAGATAGTTGGATGTGGACCAAAGACCCCAACTAGAAAGTACACCGTGTCCTCTATGCGCGATGCTCTCTTGGGCCCAAACAACGGCACCAACTTCGCCCACCAATGGAACAACTGGGTTCCCATTAAGGCTAGTGTTCTAGCATGGAGAGCTGAAAAAGATAGAATTGCAACTAGACGCGCCCTCTCATATCGAGGTGTCCCCATGGATAACACAAGATGCCCCCTTTGTGGTGACTATGACGAAACTGCGAACCATCTTTTTGCCTCCTGTTATATTTTCCATCTTGTCTGGCAACACATTTCTAATTGGTGTAAAATCCACCCTTTTTTTGTCTTCACAACTAGAGACATACTGGAAGCTCACACTCATATCAACGTCGTAAGCAAGAAGAAAAAGATCATTCAAGCTATTATTCTTACTGCTTGTTGGAGCCTTTGGAAAGCGAGGAATGAAAAGATATTTGAAGATAAAGAGATCGACTTGTCAACCTTATTAGAGGAAATAAAGTCCTTAGAATACACTTGGATTAAAAATAGATCATTTCTAAAAATTCTCATGCGGAAAGACTGGTGTACTTTGGATTTGTAATCGTTGGTGCGTGCTTACTTCTTGTAGCACCCCGTTCTTAATGAAATTTATCGTTAAAAAAAAGATTTAAAATCATCAAATACATTTTTTCTTTTCTTTTTTTTTTATCATTGTGTTTGTGGTTCGGTGGCAGAGAGGTTTTGCCCTAAAAGTATCATTTAAAGAGAGGTGTGAGTTTAAACTTGAAGAGTTATAGATACTGAAGTTTAATTTAAAGGAATTTTTACGTATTTCTCTTTATAACTTTTTTAATTTATATATTTCCAACCCTTAATTTGTACATATGTAAATAATTTACTTTTTCTTGAACATTATGTTGCGGGTCTCACGACGTTTAAATTGGGACGGAGATAGTATCATTGAGTAAGTGGGTGTCGAGAATCAAGGTAAACAGTAGTTACAGGGATTAGGGGCAGAAGACATATATAGGAGATATGAGAACTAGGGGTAATGACTTGTATCTAATGTTTTCAGAACCGAACCGGACATCAAACCGGTCTTCTTACCGGTCCAACGGTCCGACCGGTCGAACCAGATTAAAGGACCGGATGATTTTTAAAATATTTTAAATATAAATACATAAAATATAGAAAATTTTTAAAAATTTTCGGTCCAACCTATTTTTCTCCCGGTTCAACTGCCCAGTTTTCCGGTTCGACCGGTTCTTTCCGGTTCCACCTGCCGGTTCATGACTAGAGCGGTTCAAACTCCTAAACCGGACCGGTTCCATGCCTGGTTCACGGTTCAACCGGCCGACCCGGTTATCAAAACACTACTTGTATCAACAATCATTTTTTTTTATGAACAATCAACAATCAACTTTTTTTATTTAATCTTTTATTTTCGAAATATGAAGCTCTACATAACTACCATCATCAAAAGCCGTTCTAATCGAGATTATAGGACTCTTTGAAAAAATCTAAATAATTAAGTGTTAAATAATTAAAAGACATTATTGATGGAAAGAAGGTTGAGGTAAAAGTGCATATGAGAGTAAAGTTGATATTTGTTTCATTTAACATCTCTGTCACTTAACCATTCAGCACTAAACTAAACCACTAAAAGACTCTTTTTAATAAACCAAACGCTCTAATTTGTTAAAATGATTAAGCACTAAATTGAATCATTAACAAATAAAACAAAACAATTCGATGCACAACTCCTTGTGGATGAGAACCCAAAGCAAGAATAAAACACTAGCTAATTTGTTGAATTTTCCAGATGACCCAGGTTGATTTCCTAAATATTATTGTAATTTTATTTTATGTGGTTTGTTGTTTTGTTTATTTGCCTATTTACTATTAAGGTTTTTAAGTTTTTTAGCTTTTTGTTAGTCATGTTTATTCGTCATTAAAAAACTACTAATTGAGAAACCTTGCACACGTGTGAATTGTGTGATGAACACAATTTCACTAATTACGTGTAATCAAATATTAAATATTATACGTCTTTGATTAAAAACATTGAAACTTTTAAATGTTTGATTGGATTTGAGAAGCGAAAAGAAGGTCAAAAGGGATTTCTAATAATAATTTTCATCGTCATATTAGAGTTTATCTTTATCTTTATTTGTTTATTTGTGTTAGTTTAAAAAATGTTCTTTTATCTTCTTATCTTTTCTAGTCACTGGTCTTTTTAAATCCACTTAAATATTTAGAAAGTTCATGGACAATGTCATATGCTACCCATAAAGCTAATAGTCGTCTTATCACAATTAGTATAGTTAGTATGACACATGAATTTTATATAATGATTTAATTTTAACACTTTATGTTTTGTAAATCTCAAATCAAACCATTAAATTAACTAGACTAGTCCAACTGATCCACGTAGCTTGGCTTACTTGGTTTCTCGTATTTCAAAAATTTAGTCGGCAAGGCTAACTTTTATCATATCAAATCATCAAACACATTAGATACACAGTTGAGAAGCAACTACCAACTCAGACTCATGAAAATATTTAGAGCATTCACGGCTCATTCATTATATTTAAGGAAAATTCTGAAAATGTCCCTTTTAACTTCCCAAAATTTCCACTTTGACTTTGTTAGTTGTGGGCGCCGCGACCATAGTCGTCGACTACAGATTCTAACAAATAAGAACCTCCCACGTGTTCATAGTAATCGGCGACTGTAGGAGTTCTGCATTTAGAGCGTTTGGTTCTTATTTGTTAGAATCGGCTGTGGACACGTGGGAGGTTTTTATTTGTAAGAATCTGTAGTCGCCGACTATAACGACTATAGTCGCGGCGACCACGACTAACGAAGTCAGAGAGGACATTTTGGGAAGTAAACGGTTAAAAGGGACATTTCAGAATTTTCCCTTATATTTATCAGTGAGTTTTTCATAGTTCATACGCGTATGAGTCCGATTCTCCACCCATATAGAAACAATTCATCGGACAATTAGTCCGGACGCTATAACACACTCTCCGCCTTATCCACCACTACAGCTGCAAATTCTTCATTCTCGGAGCCACGGGAAACGTATACACTGTTACACTCTCCACCACCCCCAACATGCAATTGTCTTGACCCCATGCACACGCATTAATTCTCTTTCTTTACTTTCGCGTCAAACTCATCGCCAAAGTATCCACCGTGACACTCGCCAGTGAATCAACCAGACGACGGTTTCATGAAAAGTGGAATTAGTGAATGTGGAAGATGATCGTATGTGTCCGGTGTGGTTGGAGGAGATGGGGGTGGATAGTGGTTGGAGAGTGGTGGCGTGCGCCACATGTAACGTACAATCGGATACATGAAAAGTGTTTGATCGCATTGACAAGTAAAGGGTCGACAATATTTTTTTTGAACGACGGGTTAACTGTTAGTAGTTAGTATCATCAAGAAGTTGATCATCACCTACATTATGTGTAATCTTAAGAAAGCCATCGTGTACGAACAAAATGAAAATCAAGTGCAACGGGTTACATACGAGCTAGAGTGAAAGACCGGGTTGGTACGTAGAATAGTGTGTTGCACTCAAGTTGTCATATAATGGATAAATAGATCATTAGTGTTTAGCATAGTGAAAACCAAGTTGGTATAAATTTATAAATTATCATGACAAAATTGATGAATAGTTGTGTTTGAATAATAAATTAACTTTTTTAAGAAAAATAAATGTTATTTATAAAAAATATACTGCCAATTTTGACTTAAGCTCAAACTCTAAAATCTATTTTGTCACTTAGTTCCAATGAGTTAGTAACAAAAATGACAAGCATAACTAACAAGTTTATAAAAGAGAAGTTTATGTTTAATTTATTAAACACCGGAATACAAAAATATTTTATTGGATTTGAAATGATAAGAAGGACCAAAGGTGATTTTGCTAATCAAAATTTTCCGTCAAATATGAACTTTGTTGAAACAAACCTCCGCGCGCTAAGGTTTGGATCGGCTCGGAACAACGTTCAACCAAGAAGGATATGACAACACATCTCAACTCAGATCCGAAGGAGAAATATGCAAACACAATAAAGAACTATGTTAGAGGGCCAATGAGTCAAAGGCTTGGAAGACACTTGCTCAAATAAGTCGGGGCTTGAAACAAACGTGTGTAAATGAATGTGTAATAAAAGAAAGAGAAATTGGATCACTTGGCCTTTTAGCCCATTCCAAGACATACCACTACAAATATATCTTTTACTAGGTTAGATACATGTGTCTTACACGGGATTATTTTAGAATAAGCTGTCAATTAAAAAAAAATGTTTGAAATTACATAATATGATTAAAAATAATTAATAGTACAAAAGAACATCTATAATTCTATATACATTTTTAAAAACATTTCAAGAAGCATAATTCCAAATATAGTAATTAATAATACGTACTGGTATATAAGGTGATAAATAAATATAGATTATAAACATTCACACCACTGAGTCAACTATGCTATAATCATCCAAAACTTTCAAATTTGATAATTGATATATGGTTATTTAGGTACAACAAATAAGGTATTACATCTAAATCTTATCATTTAGTTATGATAAATTTGAAATAAAAGAAGGTATATAATAATATTACTATCATTTGGATCTCATATAGCTGACAAGCAAATTTTGTAAGGATATGAAAAAAAAGTTGCTAATTAAGAACAAAAGGAGGAGAATTTATACGATAATTGAATGTTTTTTACGAACTGATTTGAATAAAGATATTGAATGTTTTGAGGTGTTACTTTACGAAGCCAAGTGACAAAAGTAGTTTAATAAAGGAGTATTGGACCTTAACATTCCAAACTATTATTTTTTCCCGCTACCGGTCCTAACTTCTGAAATATGTGCTGGCGGTCCCAACTTTTATCATTTTGGCCATTAATGGACCGCCGTTAAAAAAGTTAACGGCGTTAACTTTTTTTTTTTGAATTGCAGGTCGACGTTTTATGGGTTTTGATCTGAATAAGAATACGAGTCGATTGATATAAAAATTAAATCGAAACGGTGCTCCAAATGACAAAGCGGTGCTTCATCGGGTTGTTTAAACCTAACGGTTCTTTAACCGGATGTACAAATTTTGTTGTTTGGATCATCGTTTCGATGTAATTTTTATATCAATAGACTCGTATTCTTATTCCGATCAAAAACCATAAAACGTCGAACTGAAATTCAAAAAAAAAAGTTAATGCCGTTAACTTTTTTAACGGCGGTCCATTAATGGCCAAAATGATAAAAGTTGGGACCGCCAGCACATATTTCAGAAGTTGGGACCGGTAACGGCAAAAAAAATAATAGTTGAGACTCTTAAGGTCCAATACTCCTTTAATAAATTGTCATGTGGCAAGTATTGCTTAATATTATAACAAGTGGATGAAACTGGTTTCTTTTATTATATATGATTTGTTAATCTAGTTACTTTTCACATAAAAGCTTTTATCCTCTTTTGTATTTTTTTTAGTATTATTACTGATGTTTAATCACCGTTAAATGTTAAGAAACTTCTAAGACCATGTTAGGAGTACATTAACCTACTAGCAGGGCCGTCTTGACCTTATTGTGAGATACTCGTTGAACTTGGGACCTCCCACAACTAGGACCTCTAATTTTTTTAAGACTGATTATATATTTGGGTGATTGTATTTTATTCATCTGGTTTGGTTTACTATTATCTTCGGGTTCAAGGAAATGAAATTAAAATCTAAAACTGAGATTGAGAATCAATTAAAAACATAAAATTAGAAGATAATAAAAAACCATGGAAAGTCAATCGTTCATATCGTACTCCAATTAGATATTGCATTTCAAAAAATGCATCATTTTTTTAGTTCAATTGGGGTCCCACAAAATGTTAAAACGGCCATGTCTACTAGCCAATGATCCTTACTTAAATGGTTAAGGTAATGTGCCTAATACTATAAAATAAAGAGGTTTTATCATAATGAAGTATTTTGACGTGTTTTAAAACTGTTGTTACCAATGATACCTAGTACTTTTATAAAAAAACATTGTTGATAATCAATTGAGATGCTCTATCAACTTGAGTCGTGTAATATGAGCTCTTAAAAACCGTTGGAATATAAATAAAATTTAAATACAATTTCATTTAAAGGAATTATTAAGCTATATATAGCAGAAGACTAAATATAAAACATTATCAATATGGAAACAAAGTGTACGTACGTTACGTGTGAAATAATTATGTGATAGAACACAAATTCACAATAACACGTAACTATAAATTAAATTGGACGGTGTACAACAAATTGCCAATGACCAATCGCAAGCTCTAACACATCTCATATATATATTCAATTTAAACTCGTTGATGGTTGCATAATTGACGACTCGATCATAACACGTCTAATCGTACACTAGCCGGTGATCATGGAAGACGCTATAACATATATCGATTCGAGCAGTATATCTCGCAAAGTGATCTCAATTGCTGCTGGAGAAGCTCACACACTCGCTCTCACCGGTAATGAATTCTAGTTTATGTAATTATACTTAAAGGCTGTTCACGAGCTGAGCTGAGTCTTGAGCCAAACGAGAGTCTAGCTTGGTTTTTAAGCGAGTTTAACCGACCTCACTCGGTTTATAAACAAGTTGACTAGAGCTCGGCTTGGTTTATAAACAATAATCGGCTCATGAGCCGATTTCGAGCGAGATTAAAGCCACGAAGTTATTTAGACATGCGTAGACTAAGTTTTGGCATGTGACCGAAATGTATAATTGATTTTTTAGTTGAAAGCAGGTATGATGTAAAATAAGATTTATATTATTATTGTTATTATAAAGTGACGAGTAAACTGACAAAAAGCTGATATTATAATTGTTATTACAAAGTGACAAGTAAACTGACCAAAAGTTGTAATCACGTACAAATAATTATATAAGCATGTTTTTTTTTTGTTTTTTTTTATTTTTTTAAACAAGCTTCGAGCTATTTGAACAACAACATAACAACCAACGGTAGTAGTTGATTTTATATAAGAAATGCTAGCTTAATGTATGGATTTTGTTTTACGTGTGAAGGTGATGGTAGTGTGTTTTCATGGGGAAGAGGAACTTTTGGCCGGCTCGGTACCGGTTTAGAACTCGATAGGCTTTTTCCCACGAAAACTGAATTTAAATCGGGTGATCGGAGCGAAAAGGTCAATATCGTCGGAGTATCAGCCGGTTCTTATCATAGTCTTGCTCTTTCGGGTACATTTTATGTTTGTCCCTTCCTATATTAAGAAGCCAAAAGTTAGAAGCATCTTGTGTTGCAATTATGTTCATTAATATTATGAATAAAAATGTTACCATATGTAACATGTTATGTATCAATTTAGCATGATATTATCTCAAATCATAGATATATAATGTAATAATGTATGATTTATTTCAGATGATGGTTCAGTTTGGAGCTGGGGTCACAATACTTGTATCCTTTTAGTTATTAATATCATGCACACCACCCCTTTTAGGTAAAGGGACGTAAGCGTTTATACCAGTGCACCACCCCTTTTTGATAAAGGGACGTAAGCGTTTATACCAGTGCACCACCCCTTTTTGGTAAAAGGGACGTAAGCGTATATACCAGTGCACCACCCATTTTTGGTAAAGGGACGTAAGCGTATATACTAGTGCACCGCTCCTTTTTGGTAAAGGGACGTAAGCGTTTATACCAGTGCACCACCCCTTTTTAGTAAAGGGACTTAAGCGTTTACTAGTGCACCACCCCTTTTAAGTAGGTTATATTTTGCATCCTTGACACCTACAGATGGTCAACTCGGGGTTAACGGAGACTATTCCTTGGTTCCGTCTTTGATAAAAGGGTTCCAAGGGATAAGCCCGACAGATGGATCAATAACGAAGAACGAAACAAGACTTAAGGTGCCAAACTAACCAATATTTTCATTACATGTTTGAGGTTTTAAAAATTTATGTTGATAGTTAACTAACTTCTTGCAGATATCATCTGTGAAAGCTGGAGGTATGATGTCACTTGCGATAGACCATCTCGGGTCACTCTGGATATGGGGCAACTGCCCTCCACAAGATAGCCCAAACGAAGGTGAAGAATTCGCACTTCTCACCACATACACTCCAATGCCGGTTTGGTTTTTTCATGGTCAAACTGTGGTCAAAGTAGCGTGTGGAAACGAACACATTGTGGCATTAGTTAGTTCAGGAGACATAGATAAAGTTGGTGATCTTGTATGCTATTCATGGGGCAACAACAACCACGGGCAACTTGGTCTTGGAGATACAGAGATTCAGGCAGCTCCTAAAATGATTAATACATTTAGTACCGAATCATCTTGGGCAGCGTATGAACTAGCATGTGGCGCCTTCCATACATGTATACTCGCGTATGAAAAAGGAGATGGTGATGCTTTAAAAAGTGTATGTTGGACTTTTGGGCTCGGGGACAACGGGCAGCTTGGGCTAGGGACCATCAACAAGGCATTACATCCTGAAATTGTTGAATCTTTACCTGTTAACGTATGGTTAGTCTCGGTTGACTGTGGTTTGTTTCATACGAGTGTCGTTTCATCAGTTGGGGATGTTTGGTCATGGGGAATGGAAAACGGGTTGGGTCTTTGCACTGAAGCGAGTGAAGGTGGAGATGCGCTTACTCCACGTTTGATCTCATGTAATGGTCCAAACGGGTCAAATGGGTCAAACGAGTCAAACTTTCCTGACACGATACAAGTGGCTTGTGGTGCAGCCCATACTGTTCTTCTTGCAGATAACGGGTATAAGCTTTGGTCATGGGGAAGAGGAAGAAGTGGGGTTCTTGGAAATGATCAAGTGAATGATTGTTTCGACCCGAATCTTGTGTTATGGCCACCGTTAGACCAAGATTTTGAGAAAAATGAACCAGACATGATTAATGTTAAGAACAATGACAAAATATATGCAGAAAAGAGTTCAAAAGATATCACAGAAGCTGAAAAGATTAATGTCAAAAACAGTAACAAGACATACGCGGAAAAGAGTTCAAAAGATTTCATAGAAGTTGAAAAGAAACTTAATGTATTGGAACGTTATGCAACCGTTCTTCATGGTTCTGTTTTTGGGACGCCTTTTGATAAAGAGAACGATATACCGGCTTCTTTGAAGGAGTCGGGCTCTTTTGATGTTGGTAAAGAGTTGGAGGATATGTTTGAGTCGTGTGATTATGGTACGCTCGTACAGTTAGAAACGTTTTATCGTAATATGCTTGCTAGTGTTAAAGACAAGATTATGAAGAAAAAGATTAAGGAGATGAATAAAGAATAAAGAGTGTCTTGAATATGTATCAGGTATGCATTGAAGAAATGTGTGCAAAAATGGTGCATATTGTATTGTAAGTTATGTGTATGTGCAAAATATGAATGATTTAAGATTGTAACTAGATTTGTATACCAAGAAATTGCAACCACTTATGTTCTATGTAGACATATTTTCTATGTAGATAAAAATAATTGTTTGATTAACATTTAACAATAACAAAAATGCTAAAGATATTTATTTAAAACTATCATAAAAGACATGATCATTTATAAAAAAAAATCCCTTAACAAATTTTTTGGTACATTTATTAAAAATAAAGTTCCCCAGCTTAAAACAATTAAGTGAGTTAGAAATGCTAACTTCTTTTTGCAACATTAATATTCAAGTGTTATGGATATGTAAGAACATAATTTCTTATATAGTTCAATATGATAGTTATATTCCTTTGAATTTTGGAACAAACAAAATGATTAGGACATTTTAAGTTTATAATCAACTAGACACGGTACACGTGCTTCGCTGTGGAGCGACGTGATATATTTTTGTGTAATGACGGATTACGGTTGTTTTACATCCCTTAACCAAACACCTAACCAAAACAAATACAAATAAAACAAATAGTTGAAACCCATTAGAGTTCATTATGAAAACAAGAAATGATCGAAAACAACATTGCAACCAAACAAAATCAATGAGATTAATTTTTTTAGGTTCAGAGCACACAAAATACCTTGGTTGTTAGGTGGGTTGCAACTTGCAAGGTCTAAACATGACATTTACTCATGAGACATCATTTATGCTATTTTTCTGTAAAAGGTAGCAACTAATCACAACCTCATAGCAACTAATCACAACCTCATGTCATAAAATAACTTTTTTGGTCAAACAAAAAAAAAACAACTTCTATATTCAAAGTACTTTATTCATTGTCTTAGTGTCAGAAAATGAATAAAATCTTACGTGTCATTGTCTTAGTTGAGAAAATTTATATTTGCCGCCCATCTTTTGTTTTCACAAAATCAAATAGAAATAGAAGCTACGGCTGGTGGACATAAACAGATGAAGGTGTTTAACGATCTGCTCTTACAATAGCGACGAAGACGGTTTCATGCTCTGCTTGTTGCGCTATATTTGTTATTTGTAAAATTGATGGATTTCATCATTTATTCTTATAAAATTTTGTGTATCTAGGATGATATTTACCTCTAGCATCATCCTCAAAGAATGGCTCAAACTTCCTTCAAACACAAAGCCAATAACCTTTTTTTTTGGTGGAAATGAGACATATAAGTTCGCAAATGAAAATAGATCACTTGCATAATCACTTGTATCCAAATAAAATAAAGTCAGAATATTAGAAGGACATTATGTCAAGACCACCCTAAAGTCATATTGCAACACTATAATTTGTATCGGTTAGCACTATGTTGAAGCAACCATCCAAAAGACTTCATAACAACCTACATTATCTTGCACCAGCTAAGTAGTCATGTAAAGGTCCGAAACAGCCCCCAAACGGCTGGAAAATGTGAAAGACTGGATCGAGATACAAAAAAATCAGCCTTGAAAGCATAGAACTCTCCAAGGTACTTTTATGGAAATCTCTAGAATTAAACATATATATTAAGGACTATCTAGATAGGCCACAATTAGTATAAATAGGAACAATGGAGCTCATTTGTAACATGCCTTACACACTTCAAACATTCGTACTCTTATAGGGGGCGGCTATTAAGGGGTCCGATGGGCCGCCGCCCCATCGTGTTTTTTTGTTTGAGTTTTAAGTTTTGGTCTGGTAGCTTCAGAAATTGGCCTCGGTCCCTATTTTATTTTACATTTTTTAGCTCTCTCAATAAAAATCTTCAGACTCTGTTCTTGCTCTCGTAAACACATTCAAGTAATTCAAGTACTTTTCTTGCGCACTACTAATCTTTGTTCCCTTTACAAGACTTCCGCTGCTAAATCCATCTCATCGAGTCTAAATGGTTGACTTATAATAGATCTAGGTATCGTACGCAACTTGGAGAAGATAAGTCCGTGACATTATCCTAACGATGAATCCTAAGAAAATCATATGTATGAATATAATCTTTTGTGTCCATACGTACCTCACACCCGATATATTACAATGCAAGCTATTCCGTTCTTGGCAAATTAGATTATGATCATAAGCTTCTATGTCATAAGAACGACTAAACCAGTTCACCAAGCTGAGAACAAAGTGACAATTTTTTTACAAATACGATAAGCAATTCACCGAATGAGTTGGTAACGGTAGATACGACAACTCACAATAGTCTATTCTATCTAATACCATTGCCATAATAACCAACTATTATATCTTAACAAAAACAAACCTTTCAAACAGGCCCATGATTGCTCAATCCGACAATGACATGTCTCTATAAAGGTAACTTCCAAGGGGAGTAGCATCGTTTATCCAGAAACTATAAAAACGATTTTTTATAAATTTTTGTTCAACTAGATGTAAAAGCAAACAAATTGTAAAGACACGTAGCCATAACAATACATCTGAAGTCAAGGATTTTTTATGCGTGTATATATTTTGAAGAGTTTGCTTACAAATTTTGACTTACAAACATTGTCACGCAAACACGCGTAATATATTATGAACTACAATTACAACAAAAAGGTAAAATATCATGACGTCTAAGGAGGGAATTACATACATGTGCACAAAGAAAGAAACTAGAAGCATATGGCACGAGGTTACCTGGTAGTATTTCGGCTTGTTTACTTTCAAAGTATAAACCAAAAGGTTGAAAGTATAAACCTGAAGAATAATATATCACATGGATGACCCCATCCAACAGGATAATATATTGTATAAAAGCTTAAATTTCTCAAACAGGTGAAATAGGTGATCCTGTCCAATGTAATATATTTGACGCATACCAAGGTGTATAAAGAGGGCATTCAAGGCCTCATCCAACTTTTTGACAAGTGTAGTACGATACCCAAATTTGTATATGCATCAAATAAAGTCCAAAGTCTTTTTTTCTCTCCCTAGATCCAACTCTAATGTCCCTGACATATGCATCAAATAACTCCTATGCAAAATAAATATGAAAAACTTTAAAACACCTCATATGGAAAGTTCAATAAAAAAAGTTAATACATGCTTTCCTCATTTTAATTCTTGGAATCTTAACATCAATCTAAAATCACATCAACGCGACACACTATTCACATGACTTCGTTGAGTAACCAACGCAGCGAAGCTTCTTTTTTTACCGCAGCGTAACAAAGTAGTGGCTTATGGTTTACATATGTGTAAATAGGTCAACATGAAAATAGAATACAAGTTAGTTAATAGGTTCCCGTCTAAGACGTTGCTTAGGGATATGGGTATTCTTTTACTGTATTCGGAGTGCTCCCTTTGTTTTGGCAGTGATGAATCTACAAATCATGAGCTACTGACACACCCCTTTGTTTCCATGATGTTCTCTTGTATTTCAAATTGGTGTTGTAAATTGTAATCCTCTATTGAGTACTATGATGGTGAATTCTTCGGTGAGAGTGATATATGTTAAATTATGCATATTTCCAGTGTTGAGTTTGTACGTGTTTTAATTACTTTCTGTGTGTTTTTAGTTAGAATTTGTATACTTTTAATTGGAATGATGTTTTGTAGGCCTCAGAATTAATATTTGATAAAAATAGCAAGAAATGAAGCTAAATGAGCCACAACTAAGGACCAGAACGTACCTGAACTTAAGCGAGAAAAAACAATCTGAAGAATTAACCTAGTCGCGTCGCGCGACCAGGAGAGGTTACCACACCACGCTACACGACATGCCTCTAGATGGGCAGTCGTGTATTAAGGCACCGCGCTACACCACCACAAACCCACCAACACATCGCGCTACGCAACGTGGACAAAATCACAGAAAGTTTCGACGGGTTTTGGCTGTTTCACTATTTAAACATCTTATAACATAAACCCTAGGAAGTTACGAGCGAAGAGAAGAAACAGATGATTTTCGAAGCTCAAGACGAGTGATTTGCAGTGTTCGAGAGCAAGGGATCGTATTTTTGAAGTGAAGTAATCAACAAATAATGAAGATTTTGCGGGTTCCATCATCCAGATCTTTTTATCTTTGTTTCGTTACTTTCAAAGATGAATACTTTTGATTGTATTTTGTTCATTTGCTTTATGTTAGGCTAAACTAATTATGATGGCCTAGGTTCAATGATGAACCGTGGATTTTGTTAAGTTATGGTTTTATGCTAAAGTAGACGTTTAATGTTATTTCAATTGATGCTTTTTATGTGCTTGAACTGGTTTGGTTTAAGTGGTTTGTTTCATTAAACTCTTGGTGAAGGTCTTTCATATAATAGAGTTTAGTTGAGTCAAATGTTTTATTATGTTTGCCTTTTGTGATTGATTTGCAATAAGATCATAGAAATAAACTTTTTGAACCGAACGAATAAAAGTGTATGTCTTTTCTAGTAACCCTGAGGTGATAGGATAATTGGTAAGTTTTGCTTGATTAAATGGCTAAATTTAGTTCTTCGTGAGGAGTCCGTTTAGAGTTAATTGGTCAAGTCTGTTTATCAAATCAACTGAATTCTTTAAACTATTGTCGATGTCCAAACTGTGAAGTAGGGTGTCAAGTTAGATACTTTATCATAATCGGTTAGGCGACTGTGAAGGGGCCTACCTTATTAACGAGTTTTCTCTAAGAATTTGTTAGGCATTTATAGGTTTTTTTCTCGAAAAGTGTCGAGGGTCTAGTTGAGCTTCTAATAAGTGATTACCATAAAATCCTAGTTCCATAACTTTTACAAATTCCATTTAACTGATAATTGAACTTTCGGGGATTCTAGCCTAGGTAGTTTTACCCGTCATAATCTCGAAAAGTGTCGAGGGTCTAGTTGAGCTCTATCTATTCACACACTCAACCTTTCTATCCATCCACCTTTTTAACGGCCCGTTAAGTACTTAACGGCCGTTAAATCTTTTTAACTGCCCTTTAAGCCTTTAACGGCCGTTAGATTTTTTTTTTTTTTTTTTTTGCATTTGTAGTATAACGGTTTGTTAGGCCTTTAACGAAATTTGCAATAATTATTATGACAATTAAATCATATTATTATAGTATCTGTAACAGTTAATATGCAATCTCACAGTCACAGTCAATCATGTGGGTCAATTGGTTCAAGTTACTACTTTAGTTTACTTTTGACTATCTCAATTATGTTGAGGGACTAAAGTAGATAGTTTGTAACTAACTTCTTGTTAATTGCAGTTAGATAGTTTAGAGGTGATTAATCATTGTATTGGCTATAAAAGGAGATCAAAGACTGAGTTAGATGTATCTTTTCAATCGTTCATTCTAGTGTTCAAATTTCTGTCAATTTCTTTCTTGTTGTTATTGTACAATTCTTCTCTTATCATCAACAATTGGTATCAGAGCCCGGTGAGGGGCTCAAATCGAAGAATTGATAAATCTATAGCTAAATCAAAATCACAATGGTCTCCACCAAGTTTGAATTGGAAAAATTTGATGGGAGAAATGATTTTGGGCTATGGCGGATGAAGATGAAGGCACTGCTTGTACATCAGGGACTGGTTAAAGCCCTAGATGGTGAAGAATTGGAAATTTCTGAAAAGGCAACAGAGAAAGATGCAGCAGATCAGAAAGTTGCCTGGAAGAATGTTCGTGAGAAGGCACACAGTGCTATAATACTATCCTTGGGAGATCGAGTATTAAGGGAAGTTTCTAAGGAGACTACAGCATCTGGTATATGGAAAAAGTTGGAGAGTTTGTACATGACAAAGTCTTTGGCCAACAGACTTTATCTCAAGAAGAGGCTCTATACATTCAATATGAATTCAGGTAAAACTCTAGATGATCATACAGACGAATTTAACAAACTGATTTTGGATCTTGAAAACATATCTGTGACCATTGAAAAAGAAGATCAGGCTATACTGTTTTTAACATCTCTGCCATCATCATTTGAGCACTTTGTAGAGACTTTAATGTATGGCAGGGATACTCTAACCATGGAGGAAGTATTGGCTGCATTGAACTCTAAGGAGTTAAAAAGAAGATCAGATGGTAAGAATGGGAATGAAAGTTCAGGAGATGGACTGTATGTGAGGGGCAGATCTGATCAGAGAACTTTCAAGAAGAAACCCAGTTCAAGATCTAAGTCGAAGTTTGTTAGAAAATGTTATATTTGTAGCTCTGAGAAACATCTTAAGAGAGATTGTCCAGAGAGGAGGAAGAGCAAGAATGACTCTAATTGTGTGAGAGGTAAAGGGTCTAGTTCACCAGATGAATATACAGATGGGTATGAATCTGCAGATGTACTGGTGGTTTCTAATGGCGAATCTAATGGAAGGTGGATATTAGATTCAGGGTGTTCATACCACATGACACCTAATCTTGATATGTTTGAAAATATCAAGATGGAGAAATTAGGAATTGTTCAATTAGGAGATGATAGATCATGTCAAATTGAAGGACACGGGGCAATCATGCTGCAGTTAGAGAATGGGTCAACTCAGCAACTAGCAGATGTGAGGTACATTCCTGAGTTAACAAAGAATTTAATCTCTCTTGGCTTGTTTGAAAAACAAGGGTACCATATTAGTTTAAAAAATGGTAAAGCAAGAGTGATTAGAGGGTCAATGGTTGTTCTCTCTGGAACTAGGAAAGACAACAACATCTATGTATTAGATGGGTGGGTTAAACAAGGAATGGTAAATGTTGCTAAAAGTGTGAACAATGATTTGGCAGTGTTATGGCACAAAAGAATGGGTCATATAAGTGATATGGGGTTTGCTGAATTGAGAAAGCAAAATGCATTTGGTAGTATTGATGCTCAAGGTGTTGGTTTCTGTGAACATTGTATATTGGGTAAAGCCCATAAGGTGAAATTTGGGTCTGGTAAACATACTACCAAAGATATACTTGAATATGTGCACTCTGATCTATGGGGGCCCTCAAGAACTGAGTCAATAGGTGGGGCCAGATACTTTATGTCTCTGATTGATGACTACTCAAGGAGAGTATGGGTATACATACTGAAACATAAGTCAGATGCTTTTGAAACTTTCAAAGATTGGAAGATCTTGGTTGAGAATCAAACAGGCAAGAAAATTAAGAAGTTGAGGACTGACAATGGCCTTGAATATTGTAGTGGGGAGTTCAATTTATTTTGTAGAAGGAATGGTATTGCTAGGCACCTGACAATTCCAGGGACCCCACAACAAAATGGCCTAGCAGAGAGGATGAATAGAACTCTGCTAGACAAGGTGAGGTGTATGTTGATAAGCACAGGACTACCCAAGAAATTTTGGGCAGAAGCTGTATCTACAGCAGCATATCTAGTATGTAGAAGCCCTTCATCTGCAATAGATATGAAGATCCAATGGAGAAATGGTTAGGTAGAAAATCTGGATATGAAGATTTGAAAGTGTTTGGGTGTGTAGCTTACTCACATATAGATCAGGGTAAGTTGGAGCCCAGGGCTGAGAAGTGTATATTTCTGGGATATGGAGGAGGTGTGAAAGGATATAGATTGTGGAGGATGGAAAATGTAAAGCCTAAACTGGTAATTAGCAGAAATGTTACATTCAGAGAAGATCTAGCATACAAGGATGTAATTGAAAATAACTCAGGGAAGGATGTTATGGGAATTGAAATTGAGGTGGAGCATCAGGTTACAAATGATGGGCAATCAACTACTGCAAAGACGGATGAAGCTAGTAGTAGTGGATCACAACCATTTGAACCAATATAATCATATCCTTCTGGGTTTAAGCAAACTGAAAGTATTGCTAAAGACAGGGGTAGAAGGAATGTGATAGCACCAATAAGATTCAGAAATGAAGAGGATATCTCTGCATTTGTGTTTCTCAGTGCTGCCGAGGAAAGTGTAGAAGAGCCTATATCTTTTGATGAAGCAGTGTCATCAATTGATAAAGACAAGTGGATTTGTGCAATGCAGGATGAAATGGCTTCATTACATCAGAACAAGACATGGGTTTTGATGGATGCTCCTAGAAATCAGAAACTTGTTGGGTGTAAATGGTTGTACAAGTTGAAACCTGGTATGACAGAAAAGGATCCACCAAGGTATAAGGCCAGATTGGTGGCTAAGGGATATACTCAGAAAAGTGGGATTGACTATAATGAGATATTCTCACTAGTGGTTAAACATGTTTCGATTAGAATCATTCTTGCAATGGCAGCTGTATACAATTGGGAGCTTGAACAACTAGATGTGAAAATTGCTTTCTTGTATGGGTCTTTAGAAGAAAACATCTATATGAGTCAGCCACAAGGTTTTGAAGTTAAAGGTCAAGAGGGGAAGGTGTGCTTATTGAAGAGGTCTCTGTATGGGTTAAAACAATCTCCAAGACAATGGAATAGAAGGTTTGATGACTTCATATTGAAGAAAGGGTTCACAAGATGTCAATATGATGCTTGTGTTTACTATAAAAAATATGGAACGGATGAATATATTTACTTGCTGTTGTATGTTGATGACATGTTGATAACATGTAAAAGCAAGTCAGAGATTCAAGAAACCAAAAGAATATTAAAGATGGAGTTTGAGATGAAGGACTTAGGTTGTGCTAAAAGGATAATTGGCATGGAAATTCATAGAGACAGAGATGTAGGCTTATTTTATCTAACCCAAACTTCATACATAAAGAAGATTTTGCTGAAATATGGGATGGAAGATAGCAAACCAGTTGCTACTCCATTGGGTCAACACTTCAAATTATCTGAGGATGATTCTCCTACTACAACAGAAGAAGAGGCTTATATGAGCAAGGTACCGTATGCTAATAGTGTAGGAAACCTAATGTATCTAATGGTTTGTACACGCCCAGATTTAGCATATGCTGTGAGTGTAGTCAGCAGATACCTATCAAAGCCAGGAAAGAATCATTGGATGGGAGTGAAATGGATAATGAGGTATTTGAATGGTATAAGAAATATTGGTTTAACTTTTGGCAGATTTAACCCATTAGACAATGAGGTGATTGGGTATGTTGATTCAGACTATGCTAAAGATCCTGACAGGGGAAGATCAATTACTGGATACATTTTTACTGTGTTGGGTGGGGCCATCAGTTGGAAAGCGACTTTACAACCAGTGGTGGCATTGTCAAGTACCGAATCTGAATATATTGCATTAACTGAATCTGTGAAAGAAGCATTATGGGTAAAAGGTTTTGTGACAGATCTTGGTTTATTGATAAAGGATGTGGTGATACACTGTGATAACCAAGGGGCCATTCAGCTGTCCAAAAATAGTAGATTTCAAGGCAGAACTAAGCATATTAAGGTGAAGTATCATTTTATAAGAGACATTGTGAACAACAGAGAAGTTGAGATAAGAAAGATAGATACTTTGGACAATGTTGCTGATATGCTAACCAAGACACTGCCTGGTCCTAAATTTCTTGAGTATTTGAAGATTTTGGGAATTTGTTAATGAGTGTACATATGGGTTGTGAGAGTTGCAATTAAGGTGGAGTTTGTAACAGTTAATATGCAATCTCACAGTCACAGTCAATCATGTGGGTCAATTGGTTCAAGTTACTACTTTAGTTTACTTTTGACTATCTCAATTATGTTGAGGGACTAAAGTAGATAGTTTGTAACTAACTTCTTGTTAATTGCAGTTAGATAGTTTAGAGGTGATTAATCATTGTATTGGCTATAAAAGGAGATCAAAGACTGAGTTAGATGTATCTTTTCAATCGTTCATTCTAGTATTCAAATTTCTGTCAATTTCTTTCTTGTTGTTATTGTACAATTCTTCTCTTATCATCAACAGTATCAAATAGTTCAAAAGTTCCTAACATGTTATAGTGTGAAATTTGCAATAATTATAAATTTTATGTGACGATTACTTGGTGTTTCAAAACTAAAAAGAACAAGGTTATGATAACTATATGCAATTATAAGGTTATAAAAGTAAATTAAAAGTAGCTCTTTGAGACATGTATGACGATAATATATAAGTTTGAGTTTCTTTATGCTTATCTTTTCTTTTCTCTTGTTCAAAAAGAGGGTAAAGAAGATATGTTAGATGAGAATATCCACGATTTAGGTAATATATTTTGTAGTATTTATTTTATCTTTTCAATAAAAAGAAATAATAAAGTACGTTTCTCATATATATATATAAGGATGCATTTGAATTTCTCATATGTTTCAAGTAAATAATCTAAATGATACATATAATTGTTTTACAAAATAGTCATTTTTGAAATTAAAAAAAATTACTAATAATTTTAACTGCCCGTTAAGCATCTAACGGCCGTTAGAATTTTTTAAATTTTTTTTTATTTTTTTATTTTTTGTTATTTTATAATTACATTTGTAGTATAACGGTCCGTTAAAGACTTAACGGGCGTTAAATGAGTGTTTGGTTAGATTGTTAAGTGTGTGAATAGGGTATCCCTAATAAAATCATTTCCAACTGTCTTTCGTTCATTTTACTTAATTTTTATAATTAAGTTTAAACTCATTTTAGTTCAATTAAACCCCCCTTTGCTACATAATATAATTTCAAGAAGTCGTTTCTTTAGTTTGAGTCTTGTTTGCTAGTTAACGTAATTAAAAGAGTCTCGTGGGTTTGATATCCGGACTTGCTTAACTTTACTAAAGTCGATCGGTACACTTGCCGGTTTTAGTTAAGTTTTAGGGGTCTAGATTTATAACTTAGTTTCTAGATTATTTTACTTTTATTCATTAAAAATATAACTACCTTTTGCACATCAGAGGGATATTATGAAATTTCCTTTTAGTCTCTAAGGCCCATCCAACGTTCAATATGTCATTCATGCTATCTTTGTTGCTACTTTTTAGGGCATATAGAGAGATAGAAACAACATTATTTTCAATTCCAGATCGTTTTTAGTGGATCATTTGGTGGACAAGGTTAAATTCTCGGTTTCTTCTTAGCTCAAGCAAAAGGTTCGGTTAGGTGACCTAGCATGGCAATCCTGGTATAAATTTTCTTTGTGTTGGGTGACCCTTACGTAGTTACGTCTTGCTATTAGTAATAAGTAGGTTTCGTCTCAATACGTGGTTGAGTCTTGGTTGTTAAAAAAAGAGTAAATTGTCAAAATAGTCCATGGGTTTAAATCGTTTCGGCCACTCTCATCCTTATGTTTTTTTTTGCCATTATGATATTTGCTTTGGTAAAAGACTGTCATATTCGTTCTTCCCTCAACTTCTGTTAAAATGTCAGTTAAACCTTCAAGGACTAAAATGACAACTTTTCTACATTATTATTATTTACTTCAGGATGCCAGTGGTGGTGACGGAGGTAAAGAAATACAGGTCTATGACGGTCTTATGGTCGAAATCATAGGTGGTGATTTGTAAAAGGTAGCGATGGTTCATTTATCATAACCACAAGCTCCTACTCCACCTGATTTAACCACAGCCACAACCCCTCTTCATTCCATCAAAATCCACCGAACACCTACCACTTTCTTGCCTTAATTTATAATCAAATCTCGTTTCCCTAACTTGAACCTAACCCTCACCACTAACTGGTCGGCATAACCACAAAATCACACCCTACCAACAACCACCGTAGCCTCTGCCTACAGTTCCAATCGAAGATATGGCGGGAGTAAGAATCAATTCTAAAACATTGCTTTGTTTTTGTGGTGGAGCTCTGTGCCGATGAGACAGGTTGGTGTATGGTGGGCAGTTATGGTGTTGTTGTAATGGTCTGCGGAAGTGGTGTTGTGATGGAGATAATGATGATGGTGTATTGGTGTTCTTTGTTTAAGTATAAAAGAAGATGGGGATGGGTATGGTAATTGGTATAGTTGTTATTTATTAAAATTATAAAGTAGTAATTGACAAAAATACCTATGAAGTTAACATAATTTTTAACGCTGTTTTTTACAAAATCAAATACCAAAACGACAAGAAAAAAAATAAGGACTAAAGTGGGCGAAACAACACAAACTCATGGACTATTTTGACAATTTACTCTAAAAAATTAGAAACACTAACACTGTGTTCTCGAGTTTATTTAATGAAAGAAAAGAAAGGAAATGGAAGAAACTAAAACATTTATTTGTTCATGAGTTTTAGGATGTGACACCCCCGACTTGGCGGAAACTCAAGGGCATGGCGTCATGGGATGCTATGAGCACATGGTATAACATAAGAGAATACTACATTACCACTTAATCATACATTACATCCAAAATGGCTACAACGTATTAGGGTACATGTTTAAAAGATTACAACATATTTGCCTAGCCAATCCTATGCATATGCTTCTCAATCTTTCTATGTGCCCTAGCATGCCATTTCCAAAAGTTCTATAATTACTTTGATTTGTTTCCTGAAAACATGTTAGAAAATGGGTCAACATAAAGTTGGTGAGCTCGTAGAGTTTAGAGACTCGATAAATAATGAGTTGTTAAGGTTTGAGTAATGATCGGTAATAAGTGATGAATCCATGATGTGATTATGTTAAAGTAACACATAGTCGGTTGATAATTATTACCATGAGCCCATAATCTTCAACCAAATAACAAGTATATGTATAAGAATAAGATCTTGAGCAAATATCTATCACGAATATTTGCAAGTAAATAAGCATGGAAATACTCATTCAACATTTGTTGACTGTGGATTTACGCGTTCCAATCAGTCGGGAGAATGGGGGTTGTCAATCCCGATAGTACTATCAATATTAATCCATAGGCTACATCCAGTAGCTAAGAGGTTGTGTTTGAGTAGAACAAGATCTTAAAGTGTGTGATATTTAGTTAACTCATATAATACATTATCGGACTACTAGTGCCAATACATAAAGCAACATGATTCATAAGAAGAAAGTTTAAGTAACATGTTTCTCCCCCAAGTAAGTAAAAACAGTAAAAAGGGGCTACGAGAACTCACCTTTGATTAACAGGGAACGATGAGCAAATGATTTAAGTGGGTGGTAACAAACACGTCCTACAGTTGATAATAGTTTGTCACATGGTTATTATCCATAGTTGTAGGTTAGACTAAGCCTCAAGCAGTCTTCTAAGTTGGTAGTTATTTTAGTTGTATTTTGGGCGCGTTTGACGTTTAAGGTTTTATGAATGTTCACAAAACATTAGTGATTTAAGTGGAGATGGTGAGAGTAGCCATATATATAATTATTCAAAGTTTAAGTTTATATACTTATATATGCATATGTTGTTACATACGTCGTTTATGACATCGTTTTAGTTGACCAAATAAATTACATAAAATTTGGTACTTTTATCATACTTCCACATAGGCTTTAGCTTATTAAAATGTGATGGTGCTTATTTAAGAGTTTAGTTAAGGACCTTAAATTAATTTATTTGTTGACAAAGGTTTGTCAAATCTTGTTGTTGGACTTACAAAAGTATTTCAGTTACTTAAATGTCCAAATCTTATTTTGTGAAGATAAGTTATATGGGTTTTAAAGTCAACATATAAAACTAACTTTTAAATGAAGAATCAAGTCATTTGAGAAAAAAATTGAGAGAGTAATGTCACTTTAAAGTTGACTTAGACATGCTGTCAAAAACGACAGTTCTGACCTTCTGTTTTGTAACTCTCTTTTCAAGTATCAAATCACCTCTAAAAATCATGAGACCACTTAGGTTTGAAAGATAAAAGTTTGAATTACATTTTAGACTCAAGAAACGTCCACTTTCATTAATTTTTGGCCGAGGTAAGACCTCTCAAAGTTGACTTAAATAATCTGCCAGCTTTTCTACTTTTCTTAAGTTACAACTTTTTAGATCTAATGTTTAATGTGTATTAGTAATATCTTATGGGTCAATCCAAAGTGTTATTAGAGTGGGTTATTGTTATTATGCTCATCATTACAAGTTTTATACAAAACATTATCATGACTTCAAGTTATGTATAGAAATTATTTTTGAACATTATACTTTGTTAGTGTGTCTAAACCTTGGTTTGGTTGTATGCCTTGTCATCCATGGCTTTTTTGTTATCAAACCAACCTTTAGACGTTTCTAGTCATGAGATATCGGTTATAAGTAGACCATGTCTACCAATGGCCATTTTGCACCCGAGTTTGGCGACGTTGATACGATTTGAGTGAAGATATGTCTTTTTTTTCCAAGACCTTTGTGTTATCACTCCAAATCTTGTCTATTTTTCTTGTGTTGGAGGTTTGTCTTGTCTTTTTCAAGACCCATTTAGAACCAACATCAAGATCTAGAGGGGAAGAAGAAGAATTTTATGAAAAGCTTTTTAATATATATATATATATATATATATATATATATAGGGGACATGTATTTTGTAAACAAAACCTTAAAATGTTAACCATTAAACCAATTGTAGGCCACAAGTTATTTTTTGAGTATTTTAATATGTGGACCATATTCATTGTTGTGTTTTTATTTTATTTTATTACTAAACATGTGGACACGAATAATGCAATGGTAAACAAGTAATTTTACATATTAATTTCCCATCTTTTTCTTTTTCTCCATCTTTTTTTTTTTCTCTTTGATTAAAAGTAAAACAAAACATTTTTATCTTTATACATTTTACTCCTTAATAAAAAAAACTTTACATGAAAAAAATCTAAAAAAATTCTAAATGCTATTTTCTTCATTCTTCGATGTTCAAGTCATAATCTGGGTTGTTCAACGTGTTCTGAAAAAAAAGGAATTAACATAGATTAGAAACTATTTAAAGAAATGAACCAAAAACTTGTAATAAGAAAAAACGAAGATTTTTGCAGGTTTACACATGAGTATTCAGATTACACATGTGTACAAACCCAAAAACACATGAGTATTCAGATTACACATGTGTACAAACCCAAATGTATTATATTTGTACACATTTTTTTCATTATTCAAGTTCACACACGTGTGATAAACTTAAAAACCCAAAAACAAATGTGGACTAACATGTGTGTACAACTCGATTACACATGTGTATATACAAAGTGTACAACTACGTAAAAGAAAATACACATGCGTATAACCAAAATACACATTTGTTATTGCAAGGAAATGAAAATCTAAGAAAAACAAATATTTAACCAGGTTAACACATTTGTTTATTCTCTTTAAACATATGTTCAAATTCAGTACACATGTGTATATTCAAAACTATTCAGTTTACAATCACTCAAAGTAAAAAATAAGACTAACACATGCGTACAAACTCAGTACACATGTGTATATTCTAAGAACACATGTTATGAAAAAACTACTTTAGTTACAACTTTGTATGCACTTAGTACAATCATTCAAAGGCCTAAATAAGACTAACACATGTGTACAACTCGGTTACACATGTGTATTAAAAACATGTTTAGATAAAACTTTTTTATGCATGTGCATTAAAACCTAGTTTATATACAAATTTTTATGCACTTAATAGAACTACTTAATCTTCAACTAAAAAATTAAATTCAAACCACACATTTTAAAATACTAACATAACTTTGAACAAAATCCAAGCCTTTTTTTAATGGGTTATTGGATTTTAATACTCCCAACAATGGGGTATTGGCTGCTGCCACTCCCAACTAAGACCCTCACTATCATCACTCCCAACTTAACACTACATTTGTTGTATCACTCCCGACGTTAGAAAACACTAACGTCGTTAGTGTTTGGGCCAAAAGTGTCACTTTTATAAGTTAAGGGGGGAAAATTATGTGTTGTTTAATATATATATATATATATATCTACCAGCACCATATCCACACACACCATCGCTGCCACCATATCCACACACACACCAGCACCACCACCGTCACCATCGCCCCTATTTCCAGATTCATCGAGTTTGAAACGGCAAAACGGTTAGGTTGTAATGCAAAGCCAAAACCACAGATCCGTCGGAAACAAAAAAGTCCGAAACGATGCCGTCGACCGCCGGTAGAGATCAGATCTAGTGTAACGGATGACGAAACGACACTTTTGGAGCTCCGATGGTGGTTGTGGGAGGTGGCAAGGGGTAGTGATGGTGTGTAACAGTAGTGGCGGCGATGGTGACAGGTTATGGTGGTGAAGAGGTGGTCGAAGCTGTAGTTGGTATTGGTGATCGTGATCGGAGCTAGGTGGTGGTGGTGACTGGAGTTGGTATCGGTGACCGGAGTTGGTAGCGATGATGGATGGTGGGTGGTAGTGGTGGGGGTATATATATATTACACAAAACATAAAAAAAATTCCCTTAACTTATAAAAGTGACACTTTTGGCC
This sequence comes from Tagetes erecta, assembly GCA_030867185.1. Taxonomy (NCBI): domain Eukaryota; kingdom Viridiplantae; phylum Streptophyta; class Magnoliopsida; order Asterales; family Asteraceae; genus Tagetes; species Tagetes erecta. Next base: position 6,130,405 of record CM061488.1, on the reverse strand, counting down.
CAAACACTAACGACGTTAGTGTTTTCTAACGTCGGGAGTGATACAACAAATGTAATGTTAAGTTGGAAGTGGTGATAGTAAGGGTCTTAGTTGGGAGTGGCAGCGGCCAATACCCCATAGTTGGGAGTATTAAAATCCAATAACCCTTTTTTAATCAACGATTTAAAGCAATATAAAATGATTAGTTTGTAAATTTAATTGACAAGTGAACAAGTTTGTAAATTTAATTGACAGGAGGCTTACTGTTAAATTGACAAGTGAAGAGGTTTGTAAATTTAAGCAACATCTTACCAAACTAAGAGGTTTAATATAAAATTGACAAGTGAACAGGTTTTTTAAGGAAGAACATGAATGGTTCTTGATCGTAAATAATAATACAAGATCATTGTACCATCACCATCGGTTAAAAGATGAGGTATTTTGCAAAAAATGTAAAAAAGAAAAAGCATCTTGATTAGTGAAAGAAAATAATTTAGACGAATGTGTTTATGCAACAAATTATCTCTCCGTTTTATCTTCTTACTTTGAAGTTCCATGTTGCCACTTTCACCCCTAAATCATTATAAATCCAAATACTTGCACATAATAAACACACCCAAAAATGATTCCGTTGACTAGAAATCACAAATAAACAAAATCAAAAGAAGAAATTTTGCAAAATCATCTAAATTTAGGGGTTTTTACCTTTGTGTAACAATAGCGAATACAATGTCTAAATCAATATCTCTTCCGTCACCACCACCAAATCACTGTTTAGCAGAAGCTACAAAGAAGCCAGATTCCAAATCCATGAACAGAGTGAGCGGCGATAAGGCGCTTCTAGAACTATTTCTTACCTTCTCACCAACCGGTCAAGATTCGTGTGATGACATAGAGAGATGAGATTGAGGTGTGTTGTGATGGAGATAGAGTTGAAGATGAGTAGTACATATGAAGTTGAAGATATATTTAGCTTTCTATTTATGTTGAGTGAGATGGATTCTTTTAAAATTTCAAGATCTGAATTTGACATAAAGTGGGAGAACTTAAAATTTTCAAGATCTGTGAGAAGATAAAGACATGACATTATATAAATATAATAAAACTAGGTTAACACCCGTGTGTTCACACGAGGTGGAACGATAAAAATATATATATAATTATATATCAATATACTTGGTTAACACCCATTTGCATGCATGAAAATAATGTTTGTCATTGTTTAGTAATTTTGGATGGATATCAAATCTTTACCCATTAAAATGAGAATGAATATGATGGTGACATGTGGCGCAGTGTGATGAGATGGGTTAGCGATTTATTAGAAGAGGAGATAAGGTATGAGTAATTTTACTAAACTACCCCTCAACTAATAAAGTAAATAAAAATTAATTGAAATAAATGAGTGGCTTAGAATTGGTTTAGTGGTTAACATTTTAAGCTTTGGTTTATATTTGACATCATTACTATATATATATATATATAGATGAGGGATTTTCTACAAAGGGGAAAAACTCTAAAAAGGCTAAGAAACAATCTGGGACGTTAGATTTATGGTGTTTACGGTCAAGATTAACGCGGTGACAATATTGTAAATATTATGATGTTTTTAATGACGCGCGATAAGGTTCCAGGGTAGATTAGTCATTGTGCGTTTTCAACATGCATATAAAAAACACCATGCATAAAACTGGCTCTATAAAATAACACCACGCAGATGAAAAAATTAACTAATAAAAAACGTCATAACTTACCTGCAATAGAGTAAACGCCAAAGTCGAATGAAAACGTCATAACAATGATTAATACGTCAAAAACACGCCATACATGACCGGATGTTCATAATTAATAAACGAAAACGTCAAAAACATTGATCGGACGTTCGTAATTAGTAAACGAAAACGTCAAAAACAAACAAAAACATCATCGATTTTAGTATTCGCCATAGATGAATGATTATGGATTCAAAATTAAAAACGAAAAACGTCAAAAACACGCCATACATGATCGGATGTTCGTAATTAATAAACGTCAAAAAAACGCCATAACTGAACATCGAGAGTGATAACCAGGATTAATAAACGTCAAAAAAACGCCATAACTGAACATAAGAAACACCATGAGAACAGATCTCAATATCGCAGCGTCATAAAACGCGTAAAATGACGATAACGCCCCTCCGCGTTTTTCCCCCTCATGGACATGTGTTTGCTTGTGAATGCTTCCTACACTTCTTAGAGTTTTGAGCCTGTTTAGAAAATCCTCAATCTATATATATATATATATATATATATAGATATAATGTCAAATGTAAACCACTCCTTAAAATATAAACCAATGCACCTCGACCTAGATCTTCGATTATTATTGTTTTTTTTGTTGGATTAACATCATTACAAATATATAATGCTAGATATTTCATTCATTTATGCAAATTCACATTCGTTTTTAATTTGACACATGTGTTACTCGTAATTATTTGCATAAAATGCAAAATAATGATATTTTTACGTATATATACATATATACGTAAAAATAATGTTATTTTTTTGTTGGACTAACATTATTACACATATGCAAAGTTAAGTATTTCAACAATACGTGCAAAATCACACTCCCTTAACAAATAACACATGTGTATTTTGTAACTACACATGTTTAACACATATATATGTAACACATGTGTCATATTAAAAATGAATGTGAATTTGCATAAATGCTTGAAATATCTAGCATTGTGTATGTCTAATGATGTTAATCCATCAATAAAAACAATAATAATCAAATATCTAGGTCAAGGTGCATTGGTTTATATTTTAAGGAGTGGTTTACATTTTACATATCCCCTATATATATATATATATATATATATATATATATATATATATATATATATATATATATATATATATATATATATATATATATATATATATATATATATGAGAGTTCATTTGAGAAGAACAAATATTGCGAGAAGTGAAAGAAATAGTTAAATTCTTCATTTTTTCAACCAAAAACGTTTTTTACATACAAATAAATGATAGAAATGCAATATTTATTCATTAACTTTGACGTTCAAAAGAGAAAATTGAATAAATTTCATTTAGAGTAAATTGCCAAAAACGTCCCTGGGTTTGTACCGTTTCGACCACTTTAGTCCTTATATTTTTTTTGTTGCCATTTTGGTGTTTGCATTTGTAAAATATTGTCATTCTCGTCCTTCTGTCAACAATCGTTAATAAAATCTGTTAACCTTAAGGGTAGTATAGTCTTTTTACTTCTATAGGGACCAAATTGGCAATTTCGTTAATGTTATTATTATTATTATTATTATTATTATTATTTAACTTAAAAAATAATAACCCACAACCACCACCACCTCAAAATCATATCTCAATTCTCCATAGCCACCACTGCAAATTTACCAGCACTGATCATCACCACCGCAAATTTACGAGTACCGGTCATCACCATCGCAAAGCTACGACCACCGGTCATCCACCACCACAAATTACTACAACCATCATCATCTTCATAATCTCCACATCCACCCATACCCATTCACCACCACCCGACTTCCATAACAACTTCATCATATCCACTGCTACCCGGAAAAAACCTAATTGCATCCCGCCACCACTACTTCATTGTTGCAAATTTTTAGGGCTTTGAATGATTAGGTCAAAGACGATTAGATTAAGGATTCAAACGAGATGATGATGACATACGATTATATTGGGGGTTAATTGGAGATGATGACAATGGAATAGCTCGTGGGCGTTGGTTGAGCAGGTCTGCGGGTGGTTGCGATGGTTGTGTAGTTGGAGTTTATGATGAGGTATTTGTCACACCCCCAATTTCAACTAACGGAGTTCTACCGTTCGGGGCGTGACATGCCAGGATCTCATTGCCATTAGTTACATTGAACGACCTCTATATGAATTTAAAAACCAACATTTATAAAAATCCAAGTTTAAAATAAGTTTCAGTGCGGAAGCATAAATAAAAATCCAACATTCAATGCGTAAACCACGCGTCCAAAACCATAATTAAATAAAATATAAAAAAATAGTTTTAAATGCAACTACGACTCGACCAAAGCATGCTCCTAATCCGTGCACAGTACCTGAGAAAGACATGCTAAAATGTGTCAACACTAGGTAGGTGAGTTCACAGGTTTAGATAAGTAAAAATACAACAACAGCCGATAATGTAAAATACAATTATATCATTGGGTAGCGAACCCGGTTTCTTATTATTTAAGCGTTTCGATACCGAGCTGACTGAGATTTATTTGCGCCTCGACACCATTGCTACAACAATGGACCAACAACATAGGACAATTCACACCTACCCGGCTCCCAGCCGAGGGTGGGGTTTGTCAAACCCAGTAGTACTACCTGAACTTCCTCGCTATACCACGTATATTAACGGCTCGAAGATTTAGTGAGGACTTGACAACTTGTTACGTTTACGCTTAATAATCAAGAGATATAAAGTAAATACCATTATCAAATTTAGTTTTGTGCATGTTTTCTCCCCCAACAGGAAAATAGTAAAAGGGGCCGTGAAACTCACCTTAGAGTGTGCAACTACTACCCAATAGCAAAGATAGAAAACTTTAAGTCGACCAATGACCGGATTGAGGTATACTAATTAGATACAAATTACTCTAAAAAGATTTCATATTGGTCTCGTGTTCCCGGTTCGGTTTCGTACCAATACCCATATAATTTCATTATTTGTTTTAAAGATTTAGACGCACAAGGTTTATATAACTAAAGCATATCATTCAATACAAATTATCTTTTTGACACGCGATAAGTTTAATATTTCATTAAACTTTAAAACAACACATATTTACTAGACATGTTATTATCTAGATCATGCAACTACTTATACATACTCAACACAATAAAGTTCCTAATCTACTATACACACATGTACACACCCACTTAACTGATCAATTACTGACAATTACAATTACTAAATACACGTATGATTTATTTACGTCGCACACACAATAGCCTCTTTAAATTTATCTTTAAATTTACCATGCTCTTCTTATGCATAAACTAACACATGCATTATATATGCTTGATCTAGCTTTTTATTTCTATGCTTTCAAATTAATTATCCTTACATGCATGTATCTATATGTAATAGATCGATACATATCCCCTGCAATTTTTATTTTTTTTCATATGCATCAATATTACATGTATATATTTATATATACTAAATCAGTTATAAGCACATAAAATTGACACATACACGAATATGAAACCTACAATCTTCCGTAACATGCTCACACATTTATATAAACTACTATTAAACATACACATACATATCGATCTCTAAAAATAAGGAACATACAAACACACATAAGCATATATGCACATGTTCATCCCGTATTTAAGTTTACATATATACATACACCGTCGATATACACACACATTAAATTAAACCGATCCAACACTTAACCGTACCCGCAAAACCGAACCCGCAACGAGATCGAATCAATATAATTACCAGTTTTCTAAATATATAACATACCGAGGAACGACGAAAGAAAGTTGCGGAGGTGTTTGGTGGTTTCCTGCAGCGATGAAGGTGGTTTCGTACGGCTGGAACATCGGAGCAACAATGACAGTGATGGTGGTTGCGGTTGCCGGCGACTCCAAATAGTAGCAGCGGATGACCCACGATCGCAACAGTTGTATCGGAGATGACGAAATTAAGATGATGCTGGTGATCGGCGATGAGGATTATGGTTAGGGTTTTGTGATTGAAGATGATGATGATAAACACATTTATATGGGAAGGGGAGGGGCTTTGGTTATAGATATATTTTTAGTTATTTGCAACGTGGCCCTTTAAGTATTCAATTATTATAACTTGTTTCCAAAGTTAATAAATTTAACTTTCAATTCAATTACAATTTGAACCCCTACTATTACGACGTATACAATTAATGAAGTTATCCTGTTTATTTTTCAGTACGCTTTCGGACCATGTGATCAATAAATTCTCCAAATTACTAATGTTTAAACGTCGTTCGATGTGATCCTATAATTGCTCGAATTAATATTTTTGTAATAACTATTTATTTAGTTATTTAGTAAAATTAATACTTTTAATTAGTTATAGTGGTAATGTATGACATGATTTCAAGTTGAAAGAGATTAACAAATTTGGTTAAGTTAAAATAGCGATGTTAACCCGAAATTTGTCGGGTGTCACATCATCTCTTTGTTGAAAGAATTTTCGTCCCGAAAATTTAGTAAGCTCAGTAAAGGTTTGAGGTTGCAAGGAAGATAAGGAAAATAAAATTTTTAGGTTGTCACAGTATTGGTGGTGAGTAGGTGGTGGATGATGGTGGTGCAGCTGAAATTAGGGTTTTAGTTGTTGGATCGGTTTTAGGTGGGTGAGGATGATGGCGTTGTTGTGATCGTCGGATGATGAGGAAGGTGTGGGATAAGTGGATGAAGATGAGCTGTTAAAAAAAATATTGGAGGAAGATGATGCAGGGGAAGAAATGAAAGATGTCAACAAGGTGGGAGGGTTAATATATATTTTTATAAATTAAATGAGGGCAGTTTAGTAATTTAACATTAAACTAACGGAAATCATTGACGGAAGGACCAAAATGATAACTTTTTTACGAAACCAAACACCAAAATGGCAAGAAAAAAAATATAAGGACCAAAGTGGTCGAAACGGTACAAACCCAGGGACTATTTTGGCAATTTACTCTTTCATTTATTTGTTAAACTTATACATGTAGAAGTCATGTGTAAGTTATGTTACTTACACATAACCTACAAATGTGAAGGTAAATTTAAAACGCTAAAAATACATAAGTAAAAAATATTTTAATGATTTTTTTAGTTTATACATTACACATTTGTATGTAGAAAGTAAATTTATTTAAAAAATTAAACCATTGATAAGTTTTTTAGAGATTTAGGTTCCTTCTTTTCTTCTTGCAATATATGAGTCTTCTCAAATGAACCTAATCATATATATATATATATATATGTTTCTTGGGATGTTTGTAGTTACAAACAATAGTTTGTCATGTTTGTTCGTATATTTCGAGCGACCATTTCTTTGAGCATAGTTTTAATATGCCATTTTTGTTTTGGACTTTTATTTTACCAACTTAGTGTCTTGATGGTTAGTAAAAACATATGATTTAGTTAAGGAAATGAAGTTAGTGTTTTACCAAACGTTGGTGCGAGAAGGGAGGATGATGGAGGGTGTGATGCTCGACTCGTGGCTTCGTCTCGGTGCCTTTCCTTCGGCCGAACAGCAGCAACAAGAAGGAAGGTTGGGTGGTGTGGTTTGTGTGTGTATTATGGCTCATCTAAGCTTCTATTTATAGGAGATTTTGAGGTTCTTAACCATTAGATCTTAAGATTATATTAAACCTTGTGTAATAACTAAAGATCAAAGAATCTTGCAAGACTTGATGGTGATTGTGTGATGGTGATAGGATAGGCGACGACTACAAGGGAGGAAGTGTGCAAGAAGAAGCAACATGGTACGATCATGGTTAGTTGTGATAATTGTCTAAGGTTTCGGTTAGTTAGTTTAGTCGGTAAGTAAACGAGTAATTTTAGTTAATATGTATTCACATTTATACATGTTTGTATATTTACTTGACTAACTTATTTTAAAAGACTTTTGTTACGTCTTTAGAATATATATTATTCTATTATAATTTAAGGTGGTCGATTCGTAGTTCTCAAAGTATTGTTTGCAAATCGTCAGAGTTCGTTACGTATGACGTAATAAATATATGTCACATCAAATAATAAATAGTTAAATTACTACAAAAATTCGAGATGCTACATAGGAGCTGTTTCGTAAAATCTGAATAATTAAATGCTGAATGATTAAGAGATCTGAACCATTAAAAACTCTATCAATGGGAGAGATGTTGGGAGTAGAACTAAGAGGAGAGTAAAGTTGGTATAAGGGGTTGTTTGGTTGGTTAAGTGCTGAATGATTAAGATGTCTGAATGGTTAAGAGGTCTGAATGGTTAAGTGCTGAATGATTAAGAGGAGCTGTTTGGTTGTACATCTGATGAGATTTTTTTTCACTTATCCCACATAGGAGTGGAGACAAACCATAATTGCCTTTATATATATGCAAATCTTAATTCTTTATTAAGTTCTTATATTACATTTTACTCTAGCACCTACCCGCACGAGGGGGGGTGTAAATTTGGTTCGGATTCCTTGCCTCAATGTGACGCCCGCACGACTTGCGGACACGAATGCAGCTCCAAAAACACGGGTCCGTGCGATGGTAGTTTTTGAGTCTTTTTTTTTCCTTGGTCGCATCAGGCAACCAGCTTCACCCGTCTTCTTTTTTTTTCTTGGTCGCATTAGTAGCTTCAGCCGTTCAACCCGTCTTGCTCGCATCACCCGTCCCAGCCTCTGAACGGTTCAGCAACACCTCAACTCTGAACGGTTCAAAGGTTTTCCCTCTGACCGATTCAGAGGTGAACCCATTCAGATGTGCAACCAAACACAACGAAACCTCTGACCGATTCAGAGGTGGCTCCATTCAGAGCCCATTAAGAGGCTACCAAACAGCAGCCCCTAAGTTTCATTCAGTATATTTCTGTCTCTTAACCATTCAGCATTAACTAAATCATTAAAATGCCATTTTTAGAAACAAACGTTCTAAATGATTAAGTACTGAATTAAACTATAAAGAGATAGAAACAAAAACATTATAAACAAATCAAAAAATAAGAGGAAATGAATAAACTTAAAAGCAATGTTTTAAAACCCGGACCGGACCGGCCGGTCGAACCGGTCCCACCGGGAATCGGCAGTGGCAGCGGTCCGGTTACCCCCTCTAAAATGGGTCTTCAAAAACCCAGCCGGTTGGTGGCGTCTTCCGGTTGAACCGGCAAACCGGGTCGCGATCTGACTGGATTTGAACATAATCGGAGTTAACAAGGTGAGAAGAAGGTGGATTTGTTCAGATCTTAAGGAGAGATGGTGACGGAACTAGTATACGATCGTTAAGATAATGACCATGACAACGACAGATGGAGGCGGATGTTGTAGTGTGTGTAGATCATGGAGAAGATGATGACTGATGAAGGTCGGCTATGGCGTGGTGATGGAAGCGGATGTTGTTAGTTGTAGCATGTGTACTGTGTGTAGATATGATGGAGAAGATGATGACTAATGTTTATGTTTTGAGGTTTTAACTTTTAAGTTTCAACCTCTAAAGTATGATATGGTGTATGTATTTTTTTTCAAATTTACATAATCAGTCCTTGGGTATTGTTATATGCTATAAATTAGCCCTAATAAAACCATTTGTATATATTAAATGGTATAAAGTATTTTTAAAGTTCTCTAGCTCATAAATCCGGTCCAACCGGTTCGACCGGTCCGACCATTAAATCAGTTAGGCGTCCCGTTCACTCTCCGATCCAGTTTTCAAAACATTACTTAAAAGTTAAAACCCTTCGAAGCCCTAAAAACACACAAACTTCAACTTCCAAATTTCCCCATCTCCGGCGAAATGCCCGGCATACTCACACCTTCCGGCGACTCTTCCTCTATCATCCCCTACTCTCCAGAGCCAAACACTCCTACACTCTACACTCTCCACCACGACCTTAAACCTCCAATCACACCTCGCATCTCCATCTCATGGTCACGCGGTAACTCCCTACGCGTTACACTTTTCCGGCCACTTACAACCTCCATCGATGACGAACCTGGTGGAAAAGTAGTGGATTTGAAGCTAAGCGGTGAAGATGTAGATACTGAAATCAACGATGCAGCTCGGTGGCGTAGAATAGCCTATGGATCAGTGTCTCCGTTTGCGCATCTGCAGAATAAGAAAAACGCCATGGCTGCGTTGTCTGAGTTGCGTCATTCAGCTCCGTACGATGGCGAGTGGTAATTGTACTGCATATGTTTGATTTAATGAATGTATTTGTATTGTTAATACTTGCATCATTTGGTTGAATTATAGATGGTTAGATGTGCAGAATTAGGGATTATAATGCTCAAATTTGTAAATTGCTGTTGTAGGAAGTTATGGTAACTTAGTATTAGAATTATGAAAATAGATTAAGAGGATTAAAATCTCCAAATTTGAACATTGATATTTAAATGTTATGAATAAAACAGATTTTTTTTAGTTCAAAGTGACAGACTTTGATACATTGGAATTGGAATGATAGAACAAACAAAATGATTAGGACTTTTGAGCTTATATTCCGAGTGTGCGTATGTTGCATATGGAAGTGATTTGATTTCTTATAGAGTGTTGTCACATTGATTAGGTCAAAATATGTTCTTGAGTATAGCAAGGAAATAAACTCTCTTCTAGGAAGCAAGAAAACTAGTCTCCCCTCGTTAATTGAAGATCCAAAGACAGTGTTGAAGGTAATTATGTTCTTGAATTGTTATTTTGTTGCATTTTGTATCTTTATGTTTGCTTTATTTGGACCTTATGTTTGCTTTATATGAATTTCATGATAGAATGTTGAGGAGCCAAGCTCTTTGAAAGCAGGATGGGAGCTGCTGGAAATATTTTATGCAAACAAACAATCTCACCCTTGGATCCCTGAACAGCTTGTTGATTGGTTATCTGTGGGGATGCTTAACTTAGTTTTTGTTTAATGATTGCAGTCATTGTTGTATTACATATTTGTTGGCTTGAGGTGACATTAGTTCGTTGATGATTATGCTTTCACCAGGATTATGATGCTCTGTTTTCTGGACAAATGCCAAGTGTTCATTTGAGATTGGTTGAGTTTCAAGCAGACCTTATTAATATACAGGTTTGGATATTGATATCATTTATGCTTTACATTTTCTGTATGGTTTATTTTGGTAAATTTCTATAAACATGTAATTATGCCCATCATGAAACTTTAATCCTCTTCTCAGGCAGTTGAAAATGAGCCTGCATATTGGCAAGCAATATCTTCAGCTCTTGCAGTTGGCTGGCTAGACATTGTGGTAAGCATACACGTTTTAATTTGAAAATGTTAATTAACATGTTATTTACGAATTACGATAGCTATTCATGACTTTTGTAATGTCGATTGTAGGTGAAATTGTTGCGTTTACATGGATCTTATCAGCTTAATCAGCTAGGAACTCGTGAGGTTTTTTATCGAATACTTATCCAGAGTAATAACTTATATGTAGTTTAGTGTAGAGTGGATTATTGTCATTTTATTTTACAGACAGAGAACGGACTCGTTGAAGCAGTTGCAGTTCTAGTATCAAAAATGCCACGTATGCGTGCGAATTTACCATCTGGAAAGTTAGGAGAATGCTATAATAACAAATCTGATTTTATGAGGGTACGTAGTTTAATCAGTACACACCTAAAAATATCATTCTAAAGTAAGTTTATTTAACAAGTATATTAATACCTGCTAGGCATGGGAGAAATGGCGAGCACAAATTACCAAACTAGATTGCAGTGCATTCTGGCTTCAGTGCAGTCATAATCAAACCAAAGAAAGCCTTAAAAATTTGCTTCAAATTTTGTTGGGAAACACCGGTACTCTGTCTAGTGCCACCTGTAATTGGGTTGAGCTATATATGGCTCACTTCTTATATATCAGGCCCTTTACTTCGGTCAGTAATATATTTTTTGTATCATAAGTTCATTTGACATTTTGATTTAAATAACTCATAATTCATTAATAATTAATGCATCTATATGATTTTAATGTGTTCAGGGTTTAGAAAGTATGTATGTCCTAGCTCAGAAATGCATCCAGCTGAAGCCAGCTTCTAGTCTCCATAAGCTCATGAGACTTATGCTTGGAATTCTCGAAGAAAATACAGAGGTACAGGTGGCTTAAGAATGTTTTACTTTGTTATGAACGTGACATCTTATCAATAATTATAACTCAATTTTTTCAGGTTGTATTGGCTGAGTGCTCAAGATCGTTTGGTCCTTGGTACGATATTTTTGATCATTTTTTAAATATTTATCATGTATTCCTCTTATTCATAGTATCATTTTGGGGAGTAGGATGATTGCCCATGCTACAGAGTTGCTGACGGCTGGCAGTGTCGAGGCAGAGATTCTTTTAAAAGAAGAACGTGATAATTTAGGGGGAATTAGCATAGAGGAATCCCATAGACTTGTTTATGCTCAAGTGTTATCTTCTCATGCCTTAACTTGGCAAGTGAGTGCACCATAGTCATTAGACCACCGTAAACAGTCATGTTAGTTAGTTAATTGTCGGTTTTTTTGTTGCAGATCGCCCCAATATATTTGATATCATGTGTGAAACATGGAGTTGGGTTGTTGGAAATCTTGTTGTACAAACAACCAGCATATCATAGTCAAGTTCTCCTAAAAAATATTGAGATATGTCGTATGTATGATCTTGATAACGTGAGCTCAAATGCTATGAAGGTAATATTTGTTTGTGGTCTGCCATTTTCTCATTTAATGTTCGAATATCTGTATAAATATGAATTAAATAATTACTTCGAAAAACAGATTGCTGGAGTGCATCACTGGAAGCATGGTAGGAAAGGTGCAGGAGTCTTCTGGCTACAACAAGCTCGTGATGAAATTCGTCTTAATAGAATTGCACAAAAATTGTTTGACTTTGTTGGAAAATCAATCTCTGATGAGAGTTTTGAGGTAATTACTGTGTGTGTTTTAGTGGGTATTGTCTGTGAATCTTGTATCGCCGATCATTTACATTGTTCTTGCAGCAATGGGAAGGATTAATTGAATTACTGGGCTCTGAATCTAGAACTGCAGGGGGTCTTGAATTTCTTCATAAGTACGCTTACGGTTTTAACTATAATTTTTTGGTTTCTTGTTTCTTGTTTTGTTCTGAAATATATATAATTGCTGCTTCGTAGATATCGTGATTTCAAGAGATCTCTGCAGCAGATACGAGATGGTGTTCTTAACGATGCAGCTCGAAAAGCTGGTGACGCCTTAATACTGGTATGCTTAATAAACACAGTTTTATTTACAAAACATCTCATAATATTTTGATTAATTTTATCTTGTGACACACCAGCTTATGAAAAATCCTTCTACGCCTCAACGGTTTTGGCTGCCTCTTCTTTTCGATTCAGTGAGTTATTTATCAGTCTATCATCACCCTCTCATAGTTTTATCATACGTCCTATAATATACACCATTTTTTTATTTAATTATTTGCAGTTGAAGTTGCTCAACTGGCAAGAGCGGCCTCTACTAAATGTATCTCAGACTAATCTGCTATTGAATAAATTGCAAGAATTGTCGGTGGCAAGGCTGCGGCCTGATTTTGTTGAGGTGGGGCTGCCACCACAGGCCCTGAGCTCTGTTAGGTTGGCTCTTGCCACTAATCTGGGGCGCGCTATCCTTGAGGAATGATTTCTGGTATGTTTGTTATATTTATACGCATCATTAGAATAGAACCGTATTTTTAGTCCTTTACTTATGATCAATCATATATTTTTTTAGTTTTTGTTAATGCTGATGAAACAAAACAAGTGTATCCAATATAATCCAACTGAGCTATTGCTAATGCTAAAATATAACATCTAATTCAAGAAACTAGATCAAAATCCATTTGGGACTTGGTTTTGACTTTTAATAGTCAAAACTTGGTTTTGACTTTTGTTGGAACTTACATTTTGTTTTCTGGACTTCATTATTTACAGTTTCGATCAGGTTTAGATAGTTTTATGCACTTTTAGTCATTGGAAAGTTTATGGTTATGTTTCATAAGCATCATTTTGATGGTTATTTTGTTTGTACGAATACTAAGCATATGCGTAACGTATATCTCAGGTTGACATCAAATGAAAATAATCAAAGTTTGACGAGAGCGAGACCTAGATTTTGATATCTGACAATATCAGAAGACTTGTTTACTGTATTTCTTTTTAAGGGTTGTGTAAACTCGGTAATATAGATATAATCTTCTGTTGTAAACTTAAACGTATTGATAAGAAAGAAAAGTGCTAATCTGATGTTGAGGTGAACTATAGTTTTGAGATGAACTGACATAAGTGTTAAAGCCTACCTACACAATTAAATAAAACCAATCAAACTAAAATGTCCAGAATGGATGATTATATGGAGTAAAGAAATAAAAAAAAATATGAAGTTATATTAAAAAGTCTTTCTTAAGTTTAAAAGACAGTCAAACGAAGTCTAATCGACCTCATTTTGATGGTGTTGGAACTGTAATGTTAAACACTTAAAAAATCCTTTTTAGGCTGACCTAAACCTCTAACCCTCAAAATCCTAAAACCACAACTCCCCCCCCCCCCCCCCTAAAAAAAAACCTAAACACTAAGAAGCTATAATTAAATCATGTAAGCTAAAACCTAATATTGTAAAGTTTAACGATTGGTTCCAACGTCATTTAAATGAGATCAACTGAAGTTTGTTTGACAATTTTTTACTGTTTTTGTAGATTTGAGAGTTATTGAAACCTAATCCGTTACAAAACTAATGAACAAAATTGCTAAATTTATCTAGAATCCCTTGTTATTATCAAAATTATGGTTGCCTATTCTTTGAAAAGTAAGTTTATTGGAAGATACTAGATTTATTTATTTATTTAAAAGATAATCATACCCCCCACTAAATCCTAACTCAAAATGCAAATCTTTTCTGCACTTTTAAAACCTTTTGAGGTGACACTTTCTAAACTTGTCTAGGCCAAAGTCCTTTTTATTTTATAACGTTGATCAATAAACCAATTTTATTGCAACGCAATTTCTAAACTACACCAATAAATAACACCTGAATAATACATGATAAATTGCCTTCCTTTAAGACTCCAATTCACAACTTTTAACAGGATTGAAAACACCGTTTATCCAGTGTTTTGAAAACCGGACCGGACCGACCGGTTAAACCGGGAACCGGGCATGGAACCGGTCCGGTTTAAGGGTTTGAACCGCTCTAGTCGTGAACCGGCAGTTCCCAACGGTTTGACCGTCGAACCGGAAAACCGGACGGTTGAACCGGTAGAAAAATAGGTTGGACCGAAAATTTTAAAAATTTTCTATATTTTATGTATTTATATTTAAAAATCATCCGGTCCTTTTATCCGGCATTTGAATTTCTCTTACATTCTACGTTCCCGAAACGGATCCTATCAAATATTTCACATTTTCTATGATCATTTCTATTTCAGGTATTCGGGGAATCCTCCTTAATAGACAAAATATTCCTATTATGTCAATGCCAATTGAATCAATGTTGTTAGCTGTGAATTCAAACTTTTTGGTATTTTCCGTTTCTTCGAATGATATGATGGGTCAATCATTTGCTTCATTGGTTCCAACGGTGGCAGCTGCGGAATCTGAACCGTTGGACCGGTAAGAAGACCAGTTTGATATCCGGTCCGGTTATGAAAACATTGCGTTTATCATTACACTAATCTTACATCTCACATCGCCAAAAATGATTGATATGACATGAGATTATAATCAAATTGGGGTCTCTCTAATCATTTTACACTTTGTTTCCATGAACAACAATAGTGATAGATAAAGAAGTGAAAATGAAAGTCGAATAATGGATATAGGTGAACAAAAAATAGGTAGGGGTCAGAAATTGATTGATTAAAGAATAAACACGTCTGTTTCCATGAACAATAGTTGTTTTCTTTCTTCTTGTTCAATCAAATATTACTATTACTAAGTTATTATTATTAAATAATTAAAAAATCTACCTAATAAATCAAGATTTTAGGAGGCCATTTTTTAGGAGGAAATTTTTTGTTCTATAATAGGAAGCTTTGAATGGAAATTAAGTGAAATTTTCACCATGCATGAATTGATGAGCTAACTTAAATATTAATATTTATATATCCATAAATATAATAATTATAATTTCTTTAAAAATATTATAATTAACCCGTGTGTAACACACGAGTATTAGACCTAGTATAATGTATGTGGCATGGTCTTGTGGCTTAGTGACATTGATGACTTCGCTTTACAAATGCACATTACTAGGTGGTATTTATATTAAAACGTTGATAAATAAATCAAAAATATCTCGGCAATCAAGAGAGCAAAACCATAGAAATAAAGACCGGCTTAACAGTGGTAAAAAACGCAGATAAATCTTTTTAACGTCAAATGTTATCAGTATCTAAGTTTAAATATTTAGTCTTACTTTAAAAGACATCTGTCTCTACCAAATGGGTTAGCCCCACAAGCCCACATTGACGAAAGCATAGCTAGAACTCTTGACAGTATATGAACCATAGCTATAACATTTTGGTAATACGATTTAATAGGTTTTATGAGGTACTCTCAAATGAGAACACTTCTTAACTTGAGTATAAAAAATACAACTTTAATGAATTATAAAGGGAGGCAAAATGTTGAACTTTTTGTAATATAAATTAACCAAAATGCTTATAATTCAACTAATTTTAACATCTATTTAAAAAAAATATATGATTCATGAAGTCGTTTGTTAGAATGCATATATGCACCCACAATGTGCGTCTGTGTACAAGTAATGTGGGTGCATATATGCATTTTAACAAACGACTTCATAAATAATTTTTTTTAAATTAGAAGTTAAAATTAGTTGAATTATAAGCATTTTAGTCAATTTATATTATAATAAATACAACAGTTAAAACAGTTCCTAGTTGTTCTTAAGTTAAAAGGTGTCCTTAATATAAGGTAACCCTAGGTTTTACTAACACATTTAACCAATTTAAGTGGCTTCTTTTGAAGCTAAATCTTGTAACCAACCTAGCTTTTGATCCTTTAGGGTTGTAACATACCTTAAATAGACCAATTAAAAAGTGCAAGTCAAAATCTTAGCACGTACCTTTGGTAAAACAAACATGTGAAGTGATATGAATGTGAATATTATAGTGACCATATTGTAAAGCACATTAGGTTTATGAGTGATCCTTAACTTAGTTTTAGCAAATTGAAACCTATTAACTTTATTTATGTTATCACCATACTCAATTAAGGTCCATGATAGTAAAAACATACAAAACACATTATAATCGATCTAACATATTCAAACTCTAGGTCGACCAACTTTAACTATAGTTTCAAGAAACGACAAGACAAACCTGTTGATTTTAACTTTTACTGATTTGACAATTTGGTTTTTACAGTTTGTCAATCTGAACCAATCTACCTTTCAAAATCCCTAAGTTGTATTACAGTTTCTTAAAATCGTAAAGCCAATTTGTAAACATCATAAATTAACATACATAAGTGAATATTCCAAAACTAAGAAAAACAAGCGAGAAAAAACTAAACAAAATATTTAAACCGTTAAAAGTTAAAACCAAACTGTATAGATCTAAATCATCAAACCGACTTATATGCATGTTTAGGTTTAAAACTGTTTGATTGATTTAGTAACATATCAAACCCATAGTATAGGTTAAAATATCAAACCCATAGTATAGGTTTGATAGTAACACATTATGCTAGTATGACAATAATATCTAGGCCAACTATTGTATAGTCAATACCAAAGACTTTAGATACTACTATATATATATTCTAAAGCCATAGAAAAAGACATATGCGACATATGTCGTATTCGAGACGTATATTATATATGTTTGTGGCTTTGCTTTATCTGGTTTTAAATACATGACCCTACCTACTTGTATTTATTTAATTTAAGAATAAATTAAAATATATTTCTTTTATTGTTTTGAGGCATCATTTAATTTGAGCACATCAGGTACACTAAATTTAAGGCATCAATGGTCGATTGTAAATTTGCAAGAGTTTTTTCTAAAATAGTGTAGTTAGAAAAATTATTTACTAATATGGTGTAGTTACAAAAATATTTACCAAAGTAGTGTACTTTCTAACTTTTCTTGTTTCTCACTCCTATTATTATTGGTTACTTTAAAAAATACTTTTTCTAAATGTTTAACTTAATTATTTTAATGATGATCTCTATACATTTTCTAATTAAATATATTAATAATATGGGTAGGTTGTAATTGGAGTTTTATATCGATCATATTATACTGAAAACTTTTTATAAGACTAACATTATATAATATACTAGTTTAGTGCCCGCGCTACGCTTGGGAACATAACATTTAAGTGATGCTTATAAACTCTCAAATTATGCCACATAAGTCAGAAGCTTTAAAAAAGTGACACATAAGCTTTTTTTGTTTTCCTATATTATATAAGGATTAATGTGGGTAGGTTATATATACAGTTACGTTTTAAATTTCTAAATTTTTTGTTTTGAGTTCTCCATGATTTATTATTTACATGATTCAACCGAATGTTACGAATTAGTGAGTATCGATTCTTTAATTAACCTTATGAGGTAATCTTAATTTATATAAGAAATTTTAAAGCATTAAAAAATAAGGGTAAGACGGTGTGTTTTTTATTTTTAATTTTAAAGGTTAATAAACCCAAAATGTTAATGATTCGATTTGGTTCGGTTTTAATTGTAAACTTTTTTAATTAATTTAATAAATATTTCTGAAAAATTGAAAATATTTCTATGTAATTAGAAAAGTATAGAGACCATCATTAAAAGAATTAAGAAAAACATTTACAAAAAGTATTTTGTAAAGTAACCAATAATAATAAGAGTGAGAAACAAGAAAAGTTAGAAAGTACACCACTTTGGTAAATACTTTTGTAACTACACTATATTGGTAAATATTTTTCTTAACTACACTATTTTAGTCAAAAACTCAAATTTGCAATTGCATATTTGCATGTCCACGAGAAAGTTTTATAAAGTTAAGACCATGTGTAGTGGAAGGAGCCCCTTGAGGGGCTTTGTGTGACATGTGGAAGACATGTCATCAAGGGGCTCCGGTACATTTGATGGTTGTTGTTCGGGTGGTGTCTCCGGAACGGTTTCCGGTGGTGTGGAGGATTGTTGAACGCCAAATAAATTTTGTTGAATGCCATATTGGCTAGGGTGAATGGCAAAAGGGTTGGGTTGAAACCCATAAGGATTGTTAATCGGAGACAAATTTGCAATATAGTTGAACAACGGGTCGGTTTGGTTTGGGCTCGGTTGTTGATTGTTTTGATTGGGAAAATAACTGTTGCCGAAACCGGAGCCGTTAGGAAACCTGCTTCTTGAGATGATTTGTAAAAGAATTTGTGGTGTAGAAAGATAGTTGTAGATTGTGTGTGTGGTTTTAAAATAAATTGGGTTGGTATTTATAATAGAAAAGTAATTAATTAAATGTTAATTTTTTTTTTAAAAAGTTACCATTTTTAAATTTTTTCCCGTTAAACAACGGTCCTATTGACCAAACACCATTAAAGTTCGCAAAAAACGGGCGTTTTGTGGGTAACGCCCCAACCTTTTTTTTTACCATAGCGCCTCTGTGTAATGGTGAGGGGGGCGATATAAATGGGCTAAAACGCCCCACTACACATGGTCTAAGCTTGCAAAAGTTCGAATTTCACTGGCGTTAAAATCTTGCTGTTATTAATTAGGATTGTTATTGATTTTTCTAGTTATATGTAAATGAATGGATTTTACGAGCTATTTGGTTTCATTCTGAAACGAGTTACTGCTATCTTTGAATGTGTCAAACTAACGATTGACAGTTGAAATCTCGTATTAGCTAGGTATGAACATACAAATGTTATGAAAAATACATGTCGTTAAGACTGAATTAATGTCATCGTTGTTAAAAAATAAATGAATAATAAATATATAAATAAGGAGATTTTATGAGGATCTTATGATGTTAACTGTTTATCATAATAAGAAATTAATAAGAAATTAATTGCCGCTAAGAAGTTTGTGTTGTTTCTATTTGGGATGTGCTTTATTCGGTTTGTACTAAAGTTAGATATTAATTTAACTAAAATGATTGATAGTTAATTAGTGACAACTTTGTTATGCAGTGTTGCTACTAAAAACAAGCCTATCATCTTGAAATTGATCATGATGATTAGCGTCAGCATCAACTAATTATAAGCTACAATAGCAACTAAATATCTCAAAATGATCATTCTCACTCCCTGTTGTTTTTTTATCATTCTACTTATTTCACTTGGTTTTATTTCACGTCTCAAGTGAGATCGACAGTTAAATCCTAACACCTCTTAGGAGAAGGTTATACGCCTTTGTCACTAACGATTGTGTTTTCGATTCCATTATTGTTGTTTTCTTCTTCATTATAGTATGATAGTAATTTTATTATGAAGTAACAAATTTGAAGGTGAACATACTATTATACATCTTACGAATTATAAAGAGTGAAAATAAAGTAAATACCAAATGTGCAAGCTGTTTGATTAGGGTTTTCTTTACAGCTTTTAGTTATATCAAGTAATAAATTACGCATTAATTACACTAGGTTTTTTTTCCGTATATTACACGGGTTAAATGATAAAAACGATATTTTTTATTAATATAAAATTTACTATTTAAAAGCTAAATCAAATAAATAATAATAGTTAATTTAATTATATACAACTTAATTATTTTATTAAAAGATACATGATTATTATTAAAACTAGATTAGTACCCATGTATTACATGGGGATACGGGGATTTGATTTTATATGTTTTAACTAAATTTATTTATAACATATCTTTATTAAATCGGTTTGGATATTTACAAATATTTTCCTAACAAAAATCATATACTAAAATAAAGGATATGATTTATAATAATTGATAATTTTTCTATTTGAATATATATCATGTTAGGAGATAATTTATGATAATTGGTAAACTATTTATTTTAGCATATCGGGTTATGAGATAATTAATGATATTTGGTAAATATTTTATTTGAACATATCAGGTTAAGTAATAAATCATGATAATTGGTAGATTTTTTATTTGAACATATCGAATTAATAGATAATTCATGATAATTGGTATTTTTTTATTTGAACGTATCTGGTTATTTCGAATATGGAGCATACTATGACCCGCTTTCAAATCCTATATCAAATTAATTAAATGAGAAAATGACACCTAAGCAAATTCCTAATGGAGTATTGTTGACATGTGGATGAATTACTCAATTATTAATTAGAATAGGTAGTAAGTGATTATTAAAACTACGATCATATCAACTGAATATCTTTTAAATCCAAAATAAATAAATCTAGTATTTTCAGAAGGGTTATCCAAATCCTACTAAAAACTAAAAAGTAGCTATAAGATATAGTTAGAGATTCCTAATATATAAAAGTTTTATTTTTTCATTTGTTTTCACAAAATAATAAGTTATATTAATAAGATATATGTTAAATATCAAGTTAAACTCAAACCCAATTGAAGATCCGCATGAAATAATATAAGGGAGAATTTGAGTTTGACACATAGGAAAAATCTTGTAGACATGTTAAAACTGTGCCATGTATATTAGTTACTTAATTATTAAAATTGATAGATAGATACAAGCTAATTATGTTTTTTTTCAAATGATTCTAATATCTATAAAAGATTTAAACATGTGACCAATACACATTGTTAAAATCGCTTGAAAAAGAAACACTTGGTTTAAATAAAACCTACACACAATTAGTTAAATTAATTAAAATAGATTCTGAAAACATACTGATAAGAATATAAATGAAATATAAAATAATGAGATTGTGGTCCCATTATATTTCATGTCACATATAATGAAGCTAAAATGAGGTTTGGTTGACCTCCTTTAAGAAGACAAATCATAATAAAGCCATAATAGTTGACATATTAGTCATAATTGTTTTGCATAATGAAATTTTTACACCTAAGCCAATTTGTATTTATACAACTTTTTAAAATATTTAAATTATTTTTGACATGACATTGACCAGGTAGTTAATGCCGTCATTTCTCATTTGTCATTAGTAAATGACATTTTGTTGTTCATGATATGTAAACTAAACCAATATATAAGTAGTTTCTTAAGTTATCATAAAAACTCAACTTTCTACGGTATCATAGATGAAAGTGTTGAGGTGATCGACCATGCATGTTTTTTCGATGCAATTGCGGTTGGGTCATGTTTTGTCTGGACTCGGGCCAGGTGTGGATGGAATGATAGTACCATGACCGACTAGCTTCAAGCAAACCATGGAGGCTCTTCATAAACAAACGTCACGGAAGATATATAAACTAAAACGGGCCATTGCAATCTTATACTCTTCAATTTGGCTTATTTGGAAGACGTGGAACATCTCCAATTTTAATAACATTCGACGTTCACAAGCTAAGCGAGTAGAATACATCAAGACCAACCATGATCATGCATGACATACCTTTGGATAACCAGTGGCGGATCCAAACCAAATATCAGAGGCATCCTATGAAAGAATTTTTGTTTAAGGGTATCATAAATTTTTTTCAAGGGTATTTCTATACTTAAAACCGTAAGAAAAAAAAATGGTATTTTGATACTTAAACCGGTGAAAATTGTATTTCGTAACGAAAGTTTAGGGGTAGCTTGAGATACCTCTGAGCTCTTCATAGGTCCATCCTGGTGGATAACTAAAGGACTTAAAAGTGTGGGGTTTCTTGAAAAGTTTCACAATATTATGCCTCAATATGTAGTTTTTTTTGGTTGGTTTTGAGTTTAATAAATCGCTAGGTACACATGGTGAGTTTTCTTACTTTTTTTTTTCTTGTAAAAACATGTTTTCAGTTTCTTCATATTAATACAACCAACCATTAAAAAAAGATAAATTTATAAAGGCAAATTGGCCTAAAATAATCCCAACTAACATCCATTGGCCGAAAATAATCTCAACTCAGTTTATTCCCTCCAGTGGTCCCAAATCCAATTTTTTTGCCCTATAGTGGTCCGCCGTTAAGTGCACTTAACGGCCGTTAACTTTTTTTCTATTTTTTTCGAATTTCAAACCGATATTTTTGGGATTTTGATCGGGAGGAGAATACGAGTCTGTTGATGTAAACCTTACTTCCAATTGTTGCTCCAAATGGTTTAATTTTGATATCCAGTTAAAGCACCGTTAGGTTTTAAACACCCGATTGAAGACCGTTTTGTCGTTTGGAACACCAGTTCGAGGTAAGGTTTACATCAATTGAATCGTATACTCCTCCCGATCAATTTCCATAAAACCTTGTTTTGAATTTCGAAAAAAATCAAAAAAAAGTTAACGGCCGTTAAGTGCACTTAACGGCGGACCACTGGAGGCCAAAAAAGTTGGATTTGGGACCACTGGAGGGAATAAACTGAGTTGGGATTATTCTCGGCCAATAGGTGTTAGTTGGGATTATTTTTAGCCAATTTGCCATTTATAAGTAGAGTTTACCTTCAAATGAGAACCAAATATTTGGAAAGAACTAATGAGAACCATATAAGCCATGTACTTATTGCTTCAATAACAATGGTAAAGTAAAAAGGTATTGTTTTATAACTATTGTTAATCATTTCTTCAAATTTTTCACCTCTCTCCTCGGGTTTTTTTAGAAACTAAAATGTGTGCATATTTGCATATATAATGTGGGTGCATATATGCATTTCAACAAAAAACGATACGAATCATTTTTTTTATAAATAAATCTTATAAGTGGTAAGTTTACAAGCATTTTTATCAATTTAGATAATAAAAAATATAACAATTAAGTCGGTTCTTACTCGGTTCTTTCCTAAAAATAAGTTCTCAAATAAAGGTGCCCTAACGAAGTGTATAATTAATACAACCAAACATTAAAAATAGATAAATTAATCTATAATAATTAGATTTTAAATAATAACGAAGTATTATATATAGGTAGGGTTGATGAGATAACTAACTTTAATTGAGACTTAAGAACTCTTTTAATTTTTTAATTTAATCATGTATATCTTTTTTATACGTTATTATTATTTTTTAAACTGCACTAAAACTTCAATATATTTAATTAGAGTATAATTTTTACATATTAAAAAATATGCAATAACACAAAATATTATAAACATAGAACATCAAAATGCTACACATGTTCAGTATTGAGAATAAAAATGAATTATCTTTATTTTTTATAACGTTATTTATACTTAAATAAAAGAAAAACTGATGAAACAATAATGTTTAAGTCGCCACATTTGTTCATTTAGTTGTTTTGAAAGCTAGTACCAATTTCAATAGCAATACAATCCATCCATAATTTTTTTGAAAGCTAGTACCTTTCTTACCCAGATTTCAACTATTCGTTGATTTCAACTTCTGTAATTTAGAACGACCACAAAATATATGAAATGGTGTCACATGTGTTGGTGGGTAACCCTCCCGACATTTGTTTTGTTGTTTTGTAAAATGGTGACATATGTCGCTTGTTTAAATGTATTGTTGACATAGCGTGCTCTAAATAATTATCTTCATCTTGTAACAAAGAATTGAACTGATTGTTTTTTAGAACGACGTTAATCGAGTACTTAACGTTCCTTAACAAACTAAGATACAAAAAAGTCTCATTGGACACATGGCATGTTCTCATTGGACAAAAAAGTAATTTCTTGAGTAGCAAGAAACTTTCCTCAGAGGCACGGAAAGGGTCCAAACCATAGGAAAGACAGCAACTTGAGTGCGGAGAAGGGGAAAGGGCGCTCGAAGCAAAAGGAAAGAAAAGCACACCATATAGGTCAGTGGCATTAGCAGTTGAAGAAGTTGACGGCCGGATTCAAGCAAAAAATGGGATAACCTGAGAAGGAGAGGTCGCCTTTCTATATGAAAGACGAAGATCTGGCTTTGAAGCCTCCTTTTTCCGGCTTAGCTTCAGGTACGAGTCAAGAACAGAAGAAGGGGATCGCCTAGATTTTTTTTTCTTTTTTTTTAAATATTCCGATTTAAATCTACGTTAAATACCTTTGTTGTCGTACTTTTAACTAGGTCTTGGGCCTTAGTATGATGGATCTTAATAAGGTGACCTTGGTTCCAATCTTGGCGTCAGTTTTTTTCTTATTTTTATTTGATATCCTTTTCTCTTTTTTACTTGGTTTTTCTTCTTCAAATTACTTTTATGATTTTACGCCTTAGCGTGCGGATTATTATTCACTTTTGAATTATAACTAGTTAAAAAATGAGTTGTGTAGTATGCGTTCAAGACACGTTAATTTCACCACTGTAATGTGTGTATGGAGTCATACGCAACGTTGTCACCACAACGTACGGCACAAATCGGTGACCGAATTATTTTTCTTTTTTCTATATTTTTTAAAGAGTAAACTGCAGTTTTGGTCCCTGTGTTTTGATACTATTAACAGTTTTAGTCCCACCTATTTTCTAACATAAATGGTCCCGAACACTAACTCCATCCAATTTTCCGTTAAGTCTCTGCTCTCACAACGGAGTAAAAATGTCATTTCTCTCATTTTTTTTTGACATACGACCGAATAAAATAGTTAACCTACATGACGACCTAGAAAAAAGAGGGGGAGAAATAACATTTTTACCCCTTGGATGCGAGGCGCGTGTGAGAGACTTAACGGAAAATTAGATGAAGTTAGTGTTCGTGACCATTACTGCTAGAAAATAAAAACACATGGACCATAACTGTTAACGTGGGATTAAAACTGTTAATGGTATCAAAACACAAGGACCAAAACTATAGTTTACTCTTTTTTAAACTTGAAAGTTTATTGTCAATTTTTTTCAATTTTAATATTTCTTTCGTCTTTTCTATACTTTTTAAACTTTATGATCATCGTAGGTGGTAACGAAGTAATTACAAGCGAGACGGTCCCAAATGTAGTTAAATAGATTATTGAAGGTTCTTACATTTTGTTGTAGTTATATATAAATGTTTAAAGATGGGTTAAAAACCTAGAAATATAAAAAAAAGGTGGAACAAAAAGAGAAAAAACTGACTTAATATGAACTAGTTAAGATGTGAGAAATCATAGAAGCTAGCAATGTCTCGTATTAACATTATATTCATCATTAAAAGTGATGCATGATAGAAAAGTGAAAATTTAACATATGACTAACAATAGTGTATCCATACACTTACATAAGTGGACTTGTGATTATAAAATCATACTTTAAATAGTAGTTATGAATTATCAAGTTTTAATGTGTTGCAACGATAAGAAGTTTGAACACTAAAAAATATATAAATACATGTTCAATTTCAATAGCAAAATTTTAGGAGGGCATCGAAGATAATGAAGGAAGACTTGCTGCGACAACACGCGTTCGATCGTTAAGCTGAAAGAGTTATACCGTCAGTTTGTTGTCGTGTTTACAGACGGGTGGGTAATGTTATTTTCCATGAATTGGAGACGAGATTTCTCCGAAATAGATGGGCTTGGCTAGCTAGTGTTTTCTGTGTTCACAAAGCGTATAAATTCTCTTTTTTCTCATTCCAGTAGGTGGTCTTTAATTATTCGTTTCAATATTTGAAAAAAAATATTGTTATGGATTTGCTTAATAACTAACAAGACTAAATTATTAGTGTATTTATGTAATACAAACTTTAATTGAGTTGAACTTTTCATTATCTTTTGACATTGAGAAATGTAACACAAGGTTTTATACAAGACAAAGTTTTTTTTTTACAATGAATTTTGGATGGTGGTAAAGAAATAGGCAAAATGGGTCCCCAAAATCAATTGAGATACGTTGCTAAAAGAGGTAATTTGACTTGTAGAAAGTGATGTTTTAGCTGAACTAGTAATAATCCAACACGTGTCACGATATGAGGATGCCGACAATCGCTATCAGCAGGGTCACTATTAATCTGTCCTTCCAACTCAGCATGTCGTCTAGGCCTAATAAACTTGTACTAAAATTCAAGGGTGTTAGTTAAAAAGTATCAATTTTACATAAATATTTTTTAATTTTCTGTAATTTATATCAGTGACGGTTTATTTATTCATCTTTGTTTTCTTTAAGAAGAAACCCACCTTAGAATTCATACGAGAAACTCTCTAGCCGAACTTGAAACTTTATGTTGTGATATGTAAACTTAAACTCAAAGCATTATAATTATGTTCTACTTGACATTCAATTATGACTAGGAGCAATGTTGTTAAACCAGTCGATCTGACCACGGTTGAATCGTCTTTTTTAATAATCCCGGTTTAATCAAACTTATTGTTGTTTCTAAACCGCTTCGAATCGTATGAACCGGTCTGGTCGGACCGGTATTGAACCGGTTCAGTCATAAAATTAATATATATTTTTATGTTTTGATTTTCTTGGATTTTATGTTTACATCTATTTATATTTGTGTTTATTGTAATGAAAGCCAATATGTTGATTTTTTAAGTGATGAAAATGATGAGCTTATTTAATTTTGGCGTTAAAACTTGTTTAAATTATGATTTTTCGGTGATTCTTGGCCTTAGAATTTATGATTCCTTCAATATTACGTTGTACCATTTATATATGTATTTTAAATTAATCTCGTGTGTATACACGGGGTTTAAACCTAGTAACTTAATATTACTAAACTTATGTTGTGTTTAAGTTGGAAATCTTATGGTATTATTTTGATAAATATATATTTATCCAACCCCGGTCCGACCCCGTTTTGACCGGTCTGACCATTAAAATTATAATAACGGTTCAGTGTCCAGTCCGGTTTTCAAAACATTGACTAGGAGTGTTCATCGGTTCGGATTGTGGGTTTTTCGGTTCGGGTTCTTCGGATTAACATTTTTTTGAAACCACGATCCGAACCAAACCTAATTCATGGAAACCTAATCGAAACCACAAAGCACTTTCTAATTCGGATTGGTTTTCAGATTGAACCTAACAAATCGAATTAGCAAAACTGACAAAAAAAATTTTTTTCCTTTTTTTTATAATATAGACCGTGTTTTATTTCAAGGATAAATCAGTTTACGATATCAACATTATAAAGTTATATCCAAGGTAAAATTAATAATTTATAATCCATATATGACATTAGTAATTGATATAAATGAATTGACAAACTATAAAATATAAATTATAACCAAATTCTAAATCTTGAAACCTAAACTAAACCACAAACCAAATTACATATTCGGTTTTCTGTATGAACCAAACCAAAAACCAAATATATAATACGATTTTGGTTTAGGTTCGGTTTTGGGTTTAATCGAGTTGGAACCAAATATTGAACACCCCTAATTATGACATTCACTTAAGCATCACAAATTATAAAAAAAATATTCGTGTGTATAATACAGCTAAATTGGTTTTAACGGTTCAACTGTTATCTTTTGATTTCTATCGGTCCCAACTATCAAACTGATTGATAATAACCTCAACTTTTATCAATTTGGCAACCAACATGCCGCCATTAAATTTTTCTTTAACGACGTTAAGTTTTTTTCGAATTCAAGACCGATGTTTTGAGGTTTGTGATCTGAAGTAGATTACGAGTCGGTTGATGTAAAAGCTATCTCGAAATGATGCTCTGAACAACAAAAAATTTATATCCAAGGTGACATAATGGTAATAATTGAAAATTTAAATGGTAGGCCAAAGGTATATTAAATTGTCTCATTTTTAAATGCCTATAAGTTTTACATACGACATTATTTTTTAATAAAAATTACATAAAAAACAAGTGTTTTTTTAATCTTCAAAACACATATAATATTGATGGATAAAAAACAATTTTTTTTCACGTTTCAACTCATTATGTTATTTGGTCATGTCATTGTGTTATTTGTCAGGTAATTGTGTTATATTATGTCATTGTGTTATGTTATAACTTATTTTTTAATACAAATAAAACATGCATAATAACATAATATGTCAAATCTTATAATTTGTTTTCATTGTTGACATAACCGTATGCCATAATATAAAATCTCAAATTCATTACTTGTGTTTATTTGTGTGACATTTCAAATATATTATAACTAGCTTTTATGTTTCAGTTCATTGTGCTATTCGTCAGGTCATTGTGTTATTTCATCAGGTCGTTGTGTTATATTATAACTTGTTTTCGAATACAAACCAACGGTACATAATAACACAATCTGTCAAATTTTTTAATTTGTTTTCATTGTTGACATAGCCATATGCCATAATATAACATCTCAAATCCATTACTTGTTTTATTTGTGTAAAATCTCAAATATATTATAACTTATTTTTCATGTTTCAACTCATTGTGTTATTCATCAGGTCATTGTATTATATTATAACTTGTTTTTTAATACAAATAAAACATACATAATAACACAATAAGTCAAATCTTATAAATTGTTTTGATTGTTGACATAACCATATGTCATAACATAACATCTTAATTCCATTACTTATTTTATTTGTGTAACATCTCAAATACATTATAACTTAGGTACAAAATACAAAGCGGTGAAATGTAAAAATAGGTAAGAATAAGTGAAAGAATATTGTTGAATTGCTTGTGAAAATTCACTGGTGAAGAATACAGGGGCGGACGTATTTACAAGCCAGGGGTAGCCCGGGTTACGGCTGAAATTTCGTTGCAAAGTGTAAAAAATATATATATTCTCCGGTTTTATGTATAAGGATACCCCTAAACAATTAAAAGGATACCTCTGAATCTTTGATTTTAAGCTATGAAAGAACAAAGAAGATAAATCTAGTAGGTATTTTTATAATTTGTGGTATTATTTTTATTATTGTATGAACGTCTGAGAATTTTTTTTTCAGGCTACCCCTGGATTTCCGGGCTGGCTCCGCCACCGGAAGAATAAACATGTTAGATGAATTACCCTATCTAAATGGTCTAAGAGATAATAGCCACTAATTAATTTTGGAACAAAAACTTAAGTTACTATGACCCAATCTTTTATGAATTGAATGTGACCATTCTAACATTAAACTACTAGTCATTGCATGTTCAATATATATATAGCCTCTTGCATCATTGAATACATTGACCCATCACCTTTACCAGCTTCTTGGCTCTTTTATCTTCTAAATGAGCCACACAACAACCACCACTGTCATACATTTAAAGGCTGTGTCCACTGAGAAATGGGCATATATATTTGAAAGGATAAACCCTTACCAATTGGTTTTGTCCATACTAATAATGGAGACATCAATGACTCTTGTAACTTTCAGATTTTCCAAAACCATGTAACATCAAATCAGTTCTAACTTACTCCCTTTGCTAGCTAGGTATATACGCGTCTTGTCATTGATTACAGAATTTATGTTCTAAGGCCCCTTTGAAAAAACTTGACAATCGCGTGTCTAAGTATGGAGGCCCGGCCCTTTCCCAACAACCAGACTTAGATAGGTCCACATGAACATGCCGAAATTGGGAATAACTTGTTAAACGAATTCGGCAACCCTAAATAAATTTGCATATCTATAGTGTCTTGTGTCAGTATTGTTATTCTTTTGAATGCACGCCTAGCTAATATAATACACAAACTGATTGTAGCACAGTGGATGTAGATCACACTGATCGAACCAAATTAAAACCCAATGTTCATTCTTCTTTGATTCTTGCTTATATTTGGTTATTATGTGATCGTGGTTGCATTCACTAACTGACACCTGATGCACGAGGCTCCTTCATTCGCGTGGTCTAGGAGGGTGTCGATACAACTTGGGTCTGATACAAATCCTTACAATGTATTTTGGCAAGATGTTTTCACAACTTAAACCCGCGACATCTAGGTCATATGACAACAATCTTACTGTTTATTGTTACTACACAAAGCATGCCCCACCCTTTTGAAATATTATTTGTGAGGAAATTGTAGCTCTCAATAATTTAAGAAGATATGTTGCTAACTTTTATGCCCAAAGATAGATAGGAAAGGTGGACAAGTCTGGAACTTGTATGTTTGCAATGATTGTAGAAAAAAAAAACATGAACAATTAAAATGTGTCATCTATGAGGTGGGACAAAATGTGATTGATTTGGATACCAAATTGACAAACCAATTAAATTTAGGATCATGACCTTTCAATTGAAGGAGACGATTGATATAAGTCCTCTAACAAGCCCCTAGAACTTTCAACAAATATATATAGGTTAATTGGTTAGATTTACTGTCACAAACACCATTTATAATCAAGTATTAAATCAGGAAGCAAGAATGATGGGTCTTGAATATGGTCATAAAAGACTAGAGATGGACTTGTAGCTAATTTTACCACTATTAATCGACTTAATTCCTTTTTGCAACATGTGCTTTTTGCTCTTTTCAATAATTCATAAAATAGTCACATATAGATCTCATAAAGTGAGTTTTTATTTTCTTTCAAAAGTGCTATCTCATTCATATTTTCATGATTAGAAAATGTATAGTGATGAACTAAAAAACCCTTTAAATTTTTCACTTTTCTCTTCATCTCGGCATTTAACATTAATATATGTTCAAAGAGTTGTTTTGGAGTGTTTTCAGGCGCTCTAAATAGGCAAAACGCCCCTTTACGGATGGTTTTATATTAATACTTATATTAATGGAAAAAGTCATAGAAAGATAACGAAGTTTTGATTTTATTCCAATTAAGTCACTCAAACTTTGTTTTGTTCCAATTAGGTAAATTATCTTTAAGTTTTGTTCCAATTAAGTCACTGATTCAAACTTTCTTTTGTTTCAATTAGGTAACTTAACTTTAGGAATATTGTGTTGTAAACATATATAATTAAGTTGTATAATAATATGTAAAAATGATTTTTAATATTTAAATTATAAATTAGACTTAAATACACAAATAGGGTCTGTGGTTTATCCAAAGTAACATGTTTAGGTACTAAATTTTTTTTGTTGCAAGCTTGGGTATTGGTCTTTTAAATTGTAACGACTTTGGGTATTAACACTAACAAAAGTTAGTTTTTCTGTTAACTTGAAGGGCAATTTAGTCATTTCACACATGAAGTATTGTTACTTATCAAAATAGTTTGATGAGGGACTAGTTTTGTAATTTATTTAATACAGTTTCATATTTTTATATTATATGTAACTTTTCATCAACACAACCACACCCAAGCCACCATAATTGGCCTCCCCTTCAGCCACCATCGCAGCTGCGCACCGCCAACCAACCATTATCACTGTCGGTCACCATCACCAAATCAAAAACCCCATAAATCAAAGCCATTTTTAACCCTATGACATTTGTCAACGCACACACCTTAACCGATCCCCTTTTCATCAAACCCACTATTTTGGCAATCGTCAGCACCGTTGGCTACAACAACACCACTTTGCCGGAAACCAAATCTGAAAACAATCACCATTGTTCATCATAACATAATCTTTATCGCCATCATCTCTTTATTATCTTTTCCTCCACCCCTTTCAATACCTTCATACATATTCGCCTACAATACTATAAACCAGAACTGAAACCACCATTGCCTTGCATTGTCTTCATCATCACCTAACCATACTCGAAACTCTAAAGCCTTTGTGGAGACCAATAGCTAAAAGTTTTTGCCATTTTTAAAAATTAAAAAATAACTTTTTGCCATTTTTAAATTTTTTTATAGTTTCTAAAAGTTTTCATTTTTTAAAAATGTTTCATATTTTTTTTAAAAAGGTATTTCACATATATAGGTTTGGAACATTAAAATAAATTTAAGTTATATAAACGAAACAAAACAAATTTTGAGTTACTTAAATGGAGCAAAACTTTAAGATAAGTTACATAGTTGAAACAAAACAAAGTTTGAGTGACTTAATTGTAACAAAATCGAAATTTTATTATGTTTTTATAAAGTTACCTTTATATTAACTTCAATTTTTAAGCAGTTAAAATTTATTAAATTTAACAGTAAACTCGTACAATATTCTTTAGGTTCGCTTAATCTCAGACTTAATTAGACCATCTCCAATAGAAAATTTTTGGATGTTTTTAGAAAAGATAGAAGATGAGGTGGATGAGAGAGGTGATTAGATGAAGGAGAGAGGGTGTCAACAAGTTATTCGGGAAGACACTTGAAAAAACGAGTAATGTGAGTATGAGGGAGAAGAGAGGAAAGAGAAAAATTAATTTGAGTGGTTTTTTATGCATCTTAGTGGGCATGAGAGAGAAAAAGATTTGCAGCTGTCACATCATTACGTTTTTAGACCCCTTTATTGGTGATGCTCGTAGACTTATCTAATGTTTTGATAATCGGATCGGACACTAAATCGATATAATAATTTTACTGGTCGAACCGGGGTTAGACTGGGGTGGAACCAGGTCAGATGAAATATATATTTATTAAAGTAATACCATAAAAATTCTAACTTAAACACAACATAAATCTATCTATTCTAATAATTGAGTAACACATCCACATGTTACCATTTTAACTACTCCACATAGGATTTTGCTTAGGTGTCATGTTCTTAATTAATTTGATGGAGAATTTTTAGACGGGTCATGGTATGCTCCCATATTCGAAATAACCCGATATGTTTAAATTAATAATTCACAAATTATCATCAATTATCTCCTAACCCGATATGTTCAAATACAAAATTTATCAATTATCATGATCTATATCTTAACCCGATATGTACCAAGTATCATAATTATCTCCTAACCTGATATGTTCAAATAAAAAACTTATCAATTATTATGATTTATCCTAACCCGATATGTTCAAATTAAAGTTTTACCAATTATCATTAATTATCTCATAACTCGATATGTTCGAATAAAAAATTAACAATTATCATGAATTATCTCCTAACCCGAGATGTTCCAATAAAAATTTATCAACTATTATAAATCATATCCTTTATTGTAGCATATGATTTTTTATCTACCTATTCTAATAATTGAGTAACTCATCCACATGTCACCATTTTAACTATTCCACATAAGATTTTGCTTAGGTGTCATGTTCTAAATTAATTTGATGGAGAATTTTTAGACGGGTCATGGTATGCTCCATATTCGAAATAACCCGATATGTTTAAATAAAAAATTCACAAATTATCATCAATTATCTTTTAACCTGGTATGTTTAAATACAAAATTTACCAATTATCATGATCCATATGTTAACCCGATATGTTCAAATTAAAAATTTATCAATTATCATGAATTATCTTCTAACCCGATATGTTCAAATAAAAAATTTATCAATTATTATGATCTATCCTAACCCGATATGTTCAAATTAAAATTTTACCAATTATTATTAATTATCTCCTAACTCGATATGTTAAAAAAAAATTAACAATTATCATGAATTATCTCCTAACCCGATATGTTCAAATAAACATTTACCAATTATTATACATCATATCCTTTATTTTAACATATGATTTTCGATATGAATATATTTGTAAATATCCAAATCGATTTAATAAGGGATATGTTTAAAATAAATTTGATATCTAAATTTAGTTAAAACTTATAAAACTAAAATCTGTGTAGTACACGCCTACACGGGTACTAATCTAGTATGAATATATTTGTAAATATCCAAATCGATTTAATAAGAGATATGTAAAAATAAATTTGATATGTAAATTGAGTTAAAACCTATAAAACTAAAATCCGTGTAGTATACGGGTACTAATTAATCTAGTTTAATAATATTTAGTTATACCACAAAAACAATAATCCAAACAAGTTTTAACATCAAGAATCATAAAAAAATCATAATTTAAACAAGATTTAATGGCAAATAAAACGAACTCATCATCTTCATCGATCACTTAAAACATCAACATTTTGACTTCCATTATAAAAATCACAAAAATAAATAGATGTAAACACAATATCTAATAAAATCAAATACAAAAATATTTATTTTAATAGTAAACCTGTTCAAATCTGGTTCAACTACGGTCTGATTCTGGTCCGACAGGAGCAGTTCGATCAGTTTAATCCGGTTCACAAAAACGTATCTAATTGTGTCTAATTGAACCGGAATTTTTTAAAAAAACGATCCAACTGCAATCAGACGGTTGGACCGGCCGGTTTAATAACATTGGACTCAACAATCTAAATAAGTGAGTCACTTATACACATATAATAATAAGAGGGGATGATCATTTTAGAACTCATAAATATTTTAAAGGGTTATTGGATTTAATAACTTCCAACTATTGGTTATTGACTGCTGTCACCCTCAAGTATCACTTTGGCCAATATAACTCCCAACTAAACACTTTGGTGTCCGTATCACCAAAAGTTAAAAAAAATTAACTAAATTAACGAAAAGTGACTTGAATTGGTTAACTTTTGGTGATACGGTGTCCGTAACACCAAAAGGTAACAAAAAAATAATCAAAAGTTAACCAAAAGTGACTTGAATTGGTTGAATTTTGGTGATACGGACACCAAAGTGTTTAGTTGGGAGTTATATTGGCCAAAGTGATACTTGAGGGTGACAGCGGCCAATAACCAATAGTTGAAGGTGATTAAATCCAATAACCCTATTTTAAAACTGCAACAAAAATTTTTAAACATCAAATTTATATTTTTTAAGTTAGTTACAAAAATTAGTAAATAAATATTACTAGGATATAACTCGTTACATTCATAAGAGAGAGAACATCCTATCATTTGAGCACCATACAAGATTACAAATTAATATGTTGGATTTTCATTAAAATTAACATTGATAGTGATTTTAATTAGGAAAATTTTACACACACAATCTTTTTTTAATGCCACAATCTTTTTTTAATGCTACATCATATTTAAAGTTCACATATAGAGTTATATGTGACATTTGTAGGTGGTATCACATATAAAGGTCACATCTAGTCCTATATGTGACATATACTTAATAACACATTATGTCACGTATAGGGTAAACCTTGACCTATAGTGAAAATCAATGTGCCAAGAGAATGTTCTTTAGACGGATGTGATAGAAAGTGAAGAAAAGTGACAAAAAGGTTGGACAACTAATGTATATGTCACATATAGCCCTATATGTGACATATACTTAACAACACATTATGTCGCATATATCTCTATATGTGACATACAGGCTGTAGATTTCAACATATAAGAATGCAAGAGTTATGGTTTCGATTGAATCATACAAAAGTTTCTTATACAAAGCTTATTTGTTTAACACTTGTTTCATTAGGGGACGATGTTGAGTCCAGGAGATCCTTATCAAAAGTCAAAGCTTCCAGATTTGAATAAGGAGCCAACATTCGAAGATTTAAACCAAGTTTAACAAGTTTAATTTATTAAGGGTTCTATTGGGATTAGTAAAACTTGTATATCTAATTGAGTAAACGAGTATAAGACTTTTTGAATAGTTTATTTCAGGTATTTAATAGGGCATATCTAATTAGGTAAACATGTATAACATATTTTGAATGATTTATGTCAGATATCTAACTGGGGTATATCTAATTGGATTAAGTGTTTATCGGAAATACATAACCAATACATATTTCGTATATGGGAGTCACCCTTCATGGGGTGGAGAAACATACACGTTGTATCAGCAACATCCAGAGCTGAATATGTGACATCTGCCCCAAAACCCTAATCCGAATACCCGACTTGAATCCGAAGTCATCAAGCTTTAATGTACTTGTATTTATTTTCTTTAAAAATGTAACGTTCGTATGATTAATAATAACTACGTCGGACTTTACGTTATTCTTATCTCATTTAATCGATCGTTTTGACCTCGCAAAAATATCTACGATTACCAAATCATTACTAAGATGTAATAAATTAAATCTCAAAATAAATATATATTTATAGTGTATAAAAGAGATTTAATAAAAATTGTAACTAAAAACGTTTCTAAGCCTAAAAATAGTCTATTAACATCACAAATGAGCTTAAGTTATAAAAATGTCACTTATATAAACGTTACGACCCAACTCAATTAAGTTAGTTAGTTACTATAATTTAAAAGTTAACTTTGGGTCAAAACTGTAACTTTTGAAACTTAAATTAAAGTTATTAACCAAGAATTAAACCAACTCAAAACATAAAGGACTGAACATGTAAAATTGTTTAACCCAAAACCCCCCTTGCGATGCCCGCATTTCCGACCAGCATATATCCGGCCACTTTGGCCGGAAAATGCACGACTCCGGCGAAGCCATCCACGCGTTTTTGACTAATTTTTATCACCTAAAAACATTCCTAATCCTCTATTACCCAATTTCGAACCCCCCTTGATTGTTTAAAACGCGTTTTAACAACTAATTAGCGCGGATTGATTATGTGATACAAATTGAAATCGACATTTCCGTATATAGACCCGTAATCAACGATTTAATCTTTCCTTTATACTCTATTACAGCCGATTAACAGCTATACTTCATCAAAACGTTTCTGTTTGCTCGGCAACTTATCAAAATCAGTCGACCAAAACCTTTTCCGGCGAGCTAGTCAATTCTTCACTTTCCGGGTATCATTTCAGGTGAGTTTGTTCTACTGTTTGTGGACGGTTTGGTACCGGGTTCGAGTCCTACTTCTCCTTTTCTTTAATTTTATTATTTTACACATTTTAAACATAAATCTATATATTCTAAATAACCTAAACAACACCTTTAAGTTAAATACATTTTTCTAAGGATTAAAAATATGCAAATTTCAAATACTTTCATACAAATATTAATATTTTAAGTTTATAAGTATTTATTACAAATATTGTTTCAAGAAAACTAAAAACGGATTCGTATAAAATATATTTAATACAAATACTATAACATCTCGTATAAAACCCTAATTTCCCAAATTGTATTTCAAAACCCTAAATTCCCAATTTGTGATTTAAAACCCTAAATCCCAAATCTGAAACCCTAGATCTCGGACTTTTGATTCTTGTTAATATTGTTCGTTTCTAAGTTAGGGTTTTTCCCAATAAATTAGGTGGTACTAATGTTGGGCAACCATCGGTGCTTTTTAGCTGCGTTTCTAACGGTTCGATTGTATTTACTTTTCAAGGTGAGTAAACTCACTCCCCTTTTTACTGTTTTGCTTTTGGGGCTGAAATATGCGTTTCGATATTATACTACGGTTTTCGTTTCGTTGTTTCTATTTCAAAATGAGATCATAAAATGTGTTAATCTTGTCGGCCGCTTGATGCAAAATTATGTGATAGTCAATTGTAGTTGTATTATTTGTAATTTCCGCCAGTACGATATTAGCGCTAATGGTTTGACAAACCCACCTACGTGTATTTCAAAAAAGGTGATTTGACCCGGTGATTCTTTGGTTGATTCGTTAGGATAGTTACTGTTACTATACTGTGATACTTGTTGCTACGTTGCTATGTCCCTAGATGCTTACACAATTATTGATAACTTGTATATCGAGACGGTTAAACGATAGTTATCAGTATTTGTAACATGAGTGGTTCTCATGACTTGTTGCTAAAGTTACCCCACGGGGTTCAAGGTACTTGGATTCGTTATTGGTTTCGTTGGTCTTGGTTGAGTAATATGATGAAATTGCTATGCACATAAGATTGCGAAACATATTTATAATGATCTCGGATTTCATATTATGTATTATTAACTGTGTTTTACTTACTGGCTAATTCTTTAGCTAACTTATTTTACACGTATTTCAGGTGGACTTTGAGACGTTTAAGCTTCGAGACATGTAGGATGCTTTTGGACCTAAAATAAATGAATAATAAATTACTATTATTGTTGACTTTTATTTCCGCTTTATGACTATTTATTTTTCATTTATGTCACGACAGTTATGCTTTAATAATATTAAAATATGCTATTTAGTGTGCCATGTGCTTTGTACTATTGATATCTAATCCTCTGGACGCGCCCGGTGTTTTCCGCCGCCGGGCGGGGTGTCACAGAATATATACGGTCAAGAGGCATACGTGTCACTATTTGGACCGACGGACTATGGTCAAGGGTCTTACCAACCACAACCAGAACCAGATTATGGACATCACTCATACTGGTCACAACCAGGCGTACATCTCTCGTACCAGTCACAACCAGAACTTACACACGTGTTGGATACTTTACATGAGAATGACATAGATGATTGTGACTCATCCATTCATTTGAAAGAAAATAATGGGGATGCGGAGTATCGGATACGCAATGCGAGAGTTTCTTATAAAACAGATATAGCATGACGACATTTCTTTCGTTTTGTTAAAATTATTTATTTAAGAAATTATATTATACTCAACAATACCAAAGATAATTAAATAGATATTGTAAGTCTCTGACATATGAGACCCTCTTTATCGTTACATGCACCGATCGATTGCCACGTCTATATCTGGATGTGGTAAGGGCACCAATAGGGTCACCACCGCATACCTCTTATTTCTTCGGTGTCTGCTCACACACCCTGTCACCTCACTCGTGGTCTGGCGGATTACTTTGCCGGTTATTATCAAAGGTAGCAGCGAGGGGCATTGGTCGGCGGCAAAATCGTGTCACATATCACCATATGCCTGGGTTACGAGCAGGCCTTGTCACAATTGCCTAGTGAGGGGGTTGCTCTGAGCAAGGCGAACTGTGCCACAGCGGTCGGGATGAGGATTGTCCGGAAGTTTCTGGACAATCAGTGGCGTTTGGTGGGGAGCTATGATGTGTTAGATCCTTGGGTGCCCGAGCCGTTGGTGGACCTCGAGCAGTTGGTTGTGGCTGAGGTCCAAATTAAGAAGGTTAAGGAGACGGCCGATAGGGAGGACGAGTCGGTTCCCCCGACGGTCGAGCCGGTGCCGCTGCAACATCCTCAATGCGTGTACCGTGCTGTGCGGTTGCCTACTTTCACCCAGGAGATGATCTTGGATACGCAAACTTGGGTCGTGCGCATGGAAGACTATTAGGTTATGTTCTAGTGGATCATTGACCACATTGTCGAGAACTATCGGGTGGCTGATAGGCCCTTGTTGAGACCACCAACTTCGTCGTTCGTCCACGACGGTGCTAGAACGTCCGGTGCGGGCAATGATGGCGAGATGGAGGGATATATATATATTGTTTAGAGAGAGTTGTAATTTTGTTTTATATGTACAAACTCGTTGTATTTATCTATTAGTTGAAATTTATGATGGTTTTGTTGTGTTTGTGATGATTGTGTTTGTTTTGTTGTGATTTTTTATATATGTGGTTTTATTTAGAAGTAGTTTAACACGCAAAAAAAACCTAGTTTTAAATTTCGAATCAAAAATAAAAACGCAAACTAGTTTTATAAAAAAAAATGTGACCGTAACTATAAATATTAACTTAAAATTGGATAATCCTTTTATACACTTTTTACATCTCAAACTTATAATCGACGTCATAAGATTTTAAAAAAACTTTAATTAACGATTTTTACAAATAAGATAACGTGAGAAAAAAAAAATTAGTTGATTTTTTTGTAAACCATATATGTCACATATAGGTCTATATGTGACATATGCAGGTGGTGATAGACAAAATCTGTCAAAACTGACAACCTAGTATCATTTAATTCCTCATGTCAGATATAAAGGTGACATATAGCCCTAAATGTGACACTTAAATGTGATATCCCTCTAATATGTCACATATAGAGCTATATATATATATATATATATGTGGAGGTTTTTAAAAAAAAGACCAAATATTGCAAGAAGAAAAGGAATAATCTTGACAATTCATTTTTTATTCAATCTTTAAATGTATTAATTAAATAAAAGGGTATAATTGTAAATATGACTTTATTTTTCTAATTAATTATTTTTCACTTCGTTTAATTATTATATATTTAATTAAATATTTTTCTTTCCTAATTATTTAATTAAAACAATCAAGTATTATACTTAACATTAAAAATTATATATAGATTATTTCTAGATTAATTACTTAAAAACCAGTCCTACATATAATGAAACACATGCTACACATAACTAAATATATCCTACACATATAAAAAAACACACTAGTCCACATTCGTGAATAATTTAGAACCTAGATATAAGTATGTACCATATGTAGGTACCTACATAATGCACACATAATTATATTAAACCTAAACATATGTGCCTTTCTAAAAAAAACCAAACATATGTAGGTATTGTATATGTACGTACGTAGTCGTGCTCAAGAATTCATGTAGTTCAACACATACACTACACTGAACAAAATATATCTAAACCCTAAACCCAACATACACTACACTGAACAAAATATATCATAAACATATATAAAACACATTAATTCCCTACACATAACAAAATATATCATAAACACACACACACACATATATATATATAAGGGAAGGATCATTTGAGAAAAACAAATATTGCGAGAAGAAAAAGAAATAGCTAAATTCTTCATTTTTTTCAACAAAAAAAGTTTTTAGCATACAAAAAAATATAGAAATGCAATATTTATTTTTTAACTTTGACACTAAAAAAATAAAATTGAATAAATTTCGTTTATTTGTTAAACCTACACATGTGGAAGTCATGTGTAAGTTATGTTACTTACACATAACCTACGCATGTGTAGGTAAATTTAAAACGCTAAAAATACATACGTAAAAATATTTTAATGATTTTTTTTAGTTTATACTTACATTTGTATGTTAGAAGTGAATTTATTTAAAAAATTAAACCTTTGATAAATTTTTTTAGTGATTTAGGTTTCTTCTTGCAATATATGAGTCTTCTTGATAAATGAACTTAATTATAAATATATATATATATA
This sequence comes from Tagetes erecta, assembly GCA_030867185.1. Lineage (NCBI taxonomy): Eukaryota > Viridiplantae > Streptophyta > Magnoliopsida > Asterales > Asteraceae > Tagetes > Tagetes erecta. The sequence goes on along the minus strand of CM061488.1, from coordinate 6,088,934 downwards.
TATATATATATATATATATATATATATATATATATATATATATATATATATATATATATATATATATATATATAGGGTTAGGATCCTTATAGAACCACTTTTATTTACAGAACTACAGAACCACTGATTTTCATACATCTAATTTAAGTCTGGTGATATTAAGTTGTCTTTCCATATGTGCAAATTAGACATAAGTATTTTAATATAGAAACACAATCATTTTTTGTTGTGGCAAATATACACATATGTAAAACAACCTAAATATCACAAGGCTTAATTTACATGTATGTAAATTAATGGTTCTGTAGTTCTGTAAATAAGAAGTGGTTCTGTAATGATCCTCACCATATATATATATATATATATATATATATATATATGAAAATCACATAATCCACACATATACTTGAAACACATATTGTGTTCCACATATCAATATGATCTATGTTAAATTAAATTAAATAAAGACTGTAAAATTAATTGTTGTATCAAAATATGTTAATGTATGAGAGAGAAATAATTAAAGTATGAGAGAAGTGGTCAATGTAAATGTCTTTATAACTTTTTTCTTAATTAATTCTCCTTTCTTCACACACATACATACACATACAGATATACACACACACACACAGAGGGGGGTTAGGATCACCAATTTTATTTACAGAATTACAGAACCACTAATTTACATACATGTAAATTAAGTCTGGTGATATTAAGTTGTCTTTACATGTGTGTAAATTAGACATAAGTATTTGAATATAGAAACACAACCATTTTTTTTGTTGTGGCAAATATACACATATGTAAAACAACATAAATATTACAAGGCTTAATTTACATTTATGTAAATCAGTGGTTCTTTTGTTCTTGCACACTGATTTATATACATGTAAATTAAGTCTGATGATATTAAGTTGTCTTTACATATGTGTAAATTAGACATAAGTATTTGAATATAGAAACACAACCATTTTTTTGTTGTGGCAAATATACACATATGTAAAACAACCTAAATATCACAAGGCTTAATTTACAATTATGTAAATCGGTGTTTCTTTTTGTTCTCGCAATAAGAAGTGGTTTTGTAATGATTTTAATACACATATGTAAAACAACCTAAATATCACAAGGCTTAATTTACATTTATATATATATAGTGAGGTTCACCTGAAAAGGATTTTAATCTAAGAAAGCTAAGAAGGAATAAGAGATTGATATGTGTTATCTAGTTAAATTAGGAGATGAGGTATTTTAGTCATACCCTTCTTTTTATTTTTTCTCTCCACGCGCAAGGCACATGTCGATTCCCCTTTTTTTAAACGTTTATAAATTTTACATACGACATTATTTTTCTAAATAAATTACACCATAAAAACAAGTATTTTTTTTCTTTTTAAAACGCATATAATATTGATATATAAAAAACAATTTTTTTTTATTTTTTCAGCTCATTGTGTCTCCCGTCAGGTCATTGTGTCTTTTGTCAGGTCATTGTGTCTTCAGTCAGATCATTGTGTCATCCGTTGGGTTGTTGTGTCATCCATCGGGTCATTGTGTAATCTTATTTGACGATGATTACATAATGATCTAATAGTAGTTACACGATTACACAAAAAGTATTTTGAAGACCTTGCTCCCACATCATCCTCCTTCAAAAATATATAAACGAAACATAAAAAATTACTATTTTCTCATTGTGTCTATTGTAAAAAATATAAAAAAACGGTAGTGTTTTTAAAAGATTACATGAGGAACAAGATTTCCGAACCACTTTTTTGAAATTTGATTTATATTGTGAGTTATAATTTTTTTTAAAGTGTCATTGTATCATTCTCACATTTTGTAACAAAAAATGACTTTGTCTTTGAACATTTCTCAAACACATATTAACAATTTGTGACATGTTGATAATATCTAAACACATAAGATGACACAACAAATCACACAATGAGATGATATTACATAATGCCTTAAAAATGAATCAATAAAAATGATATTTCACTAGTTATAATATAACACAATCAGATGATATTACACAAGGACTTGACAAGTGCTGGAAAAAAAATTCATTTTTATATATCAGTATTATACGTGTTTTAAATATAACAAAACCATTGTTATTTTGGTGTAATTTAAAAAAAACAATATCGTATCCAAAAGTTATGAACGTGTTAAAAAAAATGGGGAATTGACATGTGTCTTGCATGTGGAGAAAAAAAGTCAACAAAATTGACTATGACTAATGTATCTTTCCACCAAATAATTGAGATCAATATATAGGAAAAGAATTTGATGTAATATGTGACATATGAAAATGGTGTAATAGTAAAAATAGGTTGTTGTCCCTAATAGGACCCTTTAATTTATCAACCTTGATTGACAACCAACATTTATAAGAAAAATCTCATAATGTATTCAAATTATGTCAAATAAATTAAAATATTTTTTAATAACAATTTTAACTATTTAAAGAAGATCATCTCCATTCATCTATTAAAAGGAAACACATTTTAGTTGAAGAAAAACATTCCAAGTTCCAAACCCAACTTGGAAACCGCACTTTTTTTATTGAATATAAGACTTCAAACCAAAATCTTTGTATTTTATAAAGTTATAGATATCTCATTTTAACCATATGTAATAAATTAATTTTATAAAACTATAAAAACTTATCTTGGCCCTTATAAATTGTCTAATTTGCTTATAAGAAGTAGTATTTTAGTAAATAAATAAAGAAATTTTGAGTTAAATATAATTTAACAAAAGGGTAATAGGTTCTTTATATATGGTTAAGTTATTAATTAAAATATAATAGTTTTTTATTATTTAGCATGCAAGTGTGTAATATATAAGATTAAACAAGTAACAGTAATACCGACCACAGACATAAAGAATCAACCATATTTTTTAAGAATGTATTTAACTATTTATAGTATAGAGATGATTGATATGTCTTAACAAACACAACGTACTATTAAAATTATCAATGATGGCTGGCGAATTAAAATTCCTTTTCTTCTTATGTAAATCATACTATATATATACATCCTGTCGGTTAATTAAAATATAACTAATGTAATTCCTTTCCATTTTTGACAGGATTTTTTTATATGTACAAAACAAAAATGCAGAGATATATACATTTACAAAATCACTTTGCTCCCCATGTAACTATTTAAACGGTAGAGAAAATTTCGGATTTGGTCCCTGTGGTTTGTATGTTATCTCTATTTTAGTTCATTCTTTTCAGTTTAACCAATTTGGTCACTGTGGTTTTCAATTTGTTTCGATTTTGGTCCTTTCTTTTTAATTTAACTAATTTGGTCACTGTGATTTTCAATTAGTTTTAATTTCTTCCCTAGGAGAAGTGGAGATCAATTTGAGAACTAGAGGATAAAGTGAATTTTATATTATGTTTGTGTTGTGAAATGACAAAAGTGCCCCTCATGTGAGGGGTACATGATAAGTGTTTAACGGTAATTTCAACTGGTGTTAGTGGCTGGGAAGAAATTGAAACAAATTGAAAACCACAGTGACCAAATTAGTTAAATTAAAAGAATGGACCAAAATCGAAATAAATTGAAAACCACAGTGACCAAATTAGTTAAATTAAAAAGAATGGACCAAAATCGAAATAACATACAAACCACAGGGACCAAATCCAAAATTTTCTCTAAACGGTAATTAACCAAACAATTAATTAACCGAGATATATTATATATATATATGATCATATCCACCTGTTCATTGGTCATATATATACTTAACTAAATGGAATCATTTTTTCATTATGTCAAAAGTTTATAATCATATGTCGTTCCGGAAAAGTCAAAATTTATTTAAAAAACTTTTCTTTTAATCTATACTTTCTAATTAAACACTTGTCGTTCATTAAGAGCGATGAAGCATTTTTTTCGTTTAAAACTAAGAATTTCATAAGCTATATATGAAAATAAATCGATAACGGTAAGTCACCCATAATTTTTCCTTCCAAAGTTTTAATCTATGTACCTTATTTACATTCTTGAAATCATTGTGAAAATGGAAAACAATCAACTTAATAAATAACTCATTGCAATTTATGACTTAGACCCATGCATGCCGATCCATGCATGCCGACCCGCACGCTCGACTCGGTATATATGAGTTTCACTGTGAATTTTACCGAATATTTATCATCTGGATTATTTGTATCTCCGTGTTTTTTTTAATTTTTTTGTAAATTAATTGGTAAGATTTATAAGACACCTATTTTAAAAGTGTCAATATCTAATTTGGTTATAATAGTGTACTTGTACTTTAAATCTATTTATTCAAGCTCAAATTAGATTTTAAACCAAGTTGTGTTTATATTTTCATACTTTTCATATAATATGTAGTTTATTTTTTTCATAAAATTTTAGAATTGTGTTTTTTATGTTTCCTTCTATATATAACACACGAGGTTTAATCTAATTTAAATAGTAAAAAAGTGTCGAGCCACGACATGAAAGTCCTTAGAATATGTAAGTTTATGCGACAACACCTTTAACGGCTACGACCGGCGTATTAGCAACGGCCTTCTACTAATTTCATGGGTGCTTTGGATATGTAATATTAATGTTAAAACATTTTAAAATAGTGTTGTTTACCTATTTAATTTAATCAAACAAAGAGATTATAAATAATTAAACAAAAAAAAAACCGAATTTGGTGACGGTACGACATGCGCAAGCAAAATATTCCATACCATTTCTCCAGCCTACAGAGATAATTAAAAGAATCAAATCTTAAAAAATAAATTAATCAAAGTTTAATATATAGTTGTCACAAGACGACATGCATGTATACATCAAAGATATAATAAATAATTGGTGTAGCTTCATAATTGAAGACTATTTAATTTTGCCCTAAGTAACAAAATTTCTCTAATCTATCATTCCACTCAATTCGATTTGGAATTGAGTGTTTTTTTTCTAATCTATATATAATTAAATACTTACCAATTATTTATTCTTACATTGATATGCTCCTCAATATACAAGCAAGGTACGTTCACTAGCACACAAACCGTTAGTTGATCAAAAACCAATTTTTTATATCATGATCAGGTCGGATTAGGTAATAAAATAACATTAGTTCCACTAATTAGAATGTGCTTATGATTAATTAATTAATATAATAAACACTTATGGTTTAAACCCTAATTCATCTTATTTTTTTTAAGTGCAAAGTTAAACTTTGACTCAATTGAACTAGTATATTTTTTTTTAAAATCTTATTTGTGTATTTTTTTTGTTTTTATAAGAATACCAGCTAAATTAATATATATATATATATATATATATATATATATATATATATATATATATATATATATATATGTGTGTGTGTGTGTGTGTGTGTGCGCGCGCGCGTGTGTGTGTCTGTCATGAAGTTGTATTCAAGTGGTGGTTATGTAAGCGGGAGTCTTTATTCAAATTTGACTAACATTGATGAGGTGTGGTACTTTTGAGGATCGATACTTTTGATCAGGAAAAGGTTGGTGGAAGAGTAAAGTGTTAACAAGTGGGTATGTAGAAGAAGCAATAAAGTGAATACACTTTAGCGAAGTGAAAAAAATACAGAACCATGTGCGGGAAACTATAAAGGTGACGATCGGCAGTAAAGAACTAATAGTTTTTTCACCTTCTAAAACACATACAATCATTAACAATACTTAATTCCATCTATCATTTGTAATTTTCATATTCTATAATCATTTTAAGAATAATAATCGAATAATTAATAATGTTAACATTCATTGTTTCAACAAACACGATTGGATTAACACAAATGACTTAATTAATTAAAATTGGATTCATTAAATAGTTAAACACCCGTAAAGTGAAACCACATTTGACCTAGCTACGTACCATTCATTCATTAAATGTTAGCCTTAGATCTTAGTGGCTTAGTGTGATCACTTGATCATCCTATTTTGAAGGCTATTATAATTATATATACATGGACAATGCCAATCAACTCTCAATAAGTGAAAACCACTTTATTCGAAAAAGTTAAATATAAACACATTGTATGCCTAAAATTCGAGATCAAAAGTCTTATTTTGGTCATGATCTGAGCTACATGAATTATTAGATATGATATAACATCCTAATTTATCTTTTCAAATTAATATCCATATATATTAAAAAATATATATATTATGATGTTCAACTTGTTGGATTTATCAAATGTAATTAAGTCGAAATTAGGTTTGAGAATGACGATGACAAATAATTTTTTGGATAACGATGACAAATAATTCGAGCTCAAAGGCATGTTTCTTCATAGCCCAAGTATATCCATACTTCAGACGAGATTCCTTCAGTCAATCGTTAGTTTTCCATTTAAGAATGACGTCAACCTGTTCCAAGAGAAAACCGACTAGCTCGTAAAACCATCTGACTTTCATATGACTGGAGAATTCACTATCAACCTTTATTAATAGAAGAAACATTTTGATGCAAGTAAGACTTGAATTTGTGATAATATATAAAACAACAAATTAATCTCTTCACAACACGTACTAACAGATGTTAGTGAACTAAATGAGTGTCGTCTTAATTTCTTTTTTGGTATTTACGTAGCACAAAAGTCAAAACTCTACTCTCATGAGTCTCATCCATGAACCATTTACATATATGGGTTTTGCAACTTTAATTTGTAGAAAATTTTTGAGACTAACTGATTGCATTAATATTCACGTTGGACGTTTATTTTTTTAGTTATAACTCATACATGTCTTCTTATGTATTTTTTAAACGATAACTCACACAATATCAAAATAAGTAAATAACTACTCGATCTAACATATACACCCATATGCCTTAAAAAAAACATACACACCCATATGTGTGGATATATATGACGATATTATATACCTGACAATCAAAAATTGGATGTACAGTAAAAAATAAGTGATTGATTGGTTCACATTTCTTTTGTTTTTTTTCCGTGACATTATATTACAATTCAAACGGTAGAACTTATTTCAAAAAAATAATCTGATGGGAGAAGGATCCATTTGGGGTTATAAATCTAACATTAATTACCCATACAACCAATGTGCGACAAATCTCATACTTTACAATAATTTCAGTCCATAACATTAGACCCCCTTAAGGTCCAACGTCCTCGTTGGTCATGACTGGCTCCCTCCAGGCCACCACTCCGTGGGCCACCACTCCGAATACCATTGTTACAACCCAAACGGCAGAACTTATCCCAAAAGACTAATCTTTTTTTTTTTGAACTGCAATCCCAAAAGACTAATCTGATGGGAGATGGATCCATTTAGGTTATAAATCTCACATTAAATAGCTGCCTATACAACCAATGTGGGACAAGTCTTATATCTTACAATAATTTCAGTCCATAACATCTTGTTATAAGTATGAGTGTTGGACAATATAGGGTGAGGATAAAACAAGAAAAAGAGGCGTTGGTCGAGTATATAAAGCTCGATCCCGTTCGACCCACCTCTTAGTTTGATTCCCTTATATTCTGATTTTTTCTAGTTTCACTTTGTTAAAAAAAAATTCTTTTCATAGTTTTTTAAACATTTTTCTTGTTTTTTCTTTAATGTTTTGCTTTAATATAAAAATAAATACAACCCCTCTTTAGTTCACAACCGCGATTTACATCTATCTATAACACAAGAACTAATACTAGTTTATTACAAACACAAAATTACTGAATTAATAAAAGAGCAAATCTTAATCATCTAATTATTTTAAACGTACAGAAGTTTTTATTTCACTAAATTTTATACATGCTTGTTAGATCGATACACATGTATATTGTATAAATGAATACTATCATACTAATTTATTCATGTGTTTTTTTTCAGTTTGTTCATATGTAAATATTTATAAACAGATTTAGGTTCAATATTATTCGACAACTTATCATTAATATTGCTAGATCTATAAGACTTAATATCAACAGTCCATATTTTTTTTTAAATTACGTGTTTCATACACAATATATTATGTTTATGTAAATTAATGTAAATCATCAAATAATTAGTAACATAAAAAATTAAAGTAATATTTCCATATGTTTTTTATTTCTTATTTTTTCATTGATGCGTAGATAGTATAATCTACAATTGACTTATACATGTGAAGTTATATACATAAATGAAATTTATTCGTTGTTATTTTTTTTATCTCAAGAAATATGAACAAACACTCTTTTTATTTATGTATCAAAAACATAAAAAGGTGTACGTTGATAAGAGCTAGTTCTCCCGATATTTATGAGTTACAGTAGAACTTCTATAATTTAATATTCGATAAATTAATAACCTTGATAAAATTAATAATTTGTCCGGTCCCAACTTGGGACCAGTACAAAAATAGACCCCAATCGATAATATAATAAGTTAATAACTTTTTTGAAATCCTAATGTAAATATATTAGTCCCAGAGAAATTATAAATTAATAATTACTAAAATATTCTAAAATTCTATGATTTTATTAGTAAAAAATAATCTATAGTCAGCTGTTTTTTTTTGTGAACTCTAAATCTATATTAAGTTCATAAAAATCTCCTTAATGCCTTTAAGAGTTAAGGCATTGTATTCTCATATTGCCACAAAAAGTTATGAAGAGTTGTTGCCGCTTGCAACGCTTCTTTCCAAGTGACCGGTTCCAAAGGTACTCAACTTGACATGTTTATTAATGTGTGAATGTACATGAGAATTTTGAAGGTCGTTGTTTATGTTTTAGTAAAGTGAATAGACATGAAAATTTTGAAGGTCAGTGCATTAATTTGCTAGTTGCTCACGAATATAAGCCAACTCTTTAAATTAATAACTTACTAATTTATCGATATAATAATGTCTCGCTAAATTAATAAAATATCAAGGTCCCAACATTATTAATTTATAGAGGTTATACTGTATATCAAATCATCCTAACCCTACATATGTGTATGTCTTGTAAATATGCCTAGACGCCCGAAACGATTATTTAACTTTAAACAAATAACAATCAAGCTAGATGCCGATTATGGTCCAATATTTAACATAAAATGTATTTATATAACAATAAGTCAATAACGAAAAGTAAAATTAAAACTACAAATTAATGCATGCACATTGATTTTTATTATTGTGTTTGTAAAATTATCTCTGCATTTGTTCTATTGTTTCTGATTTTTAAACTTTGATAATTTTACGAGCATAATAATAAAAATTTATATTTAACCTAAAACGAATATATATACAACAATAACAAAAACTAAAATTAAAATCAGAAACGCACGCACATTGATTTTTATTATTAATTGTGCTTGTAAAATTATCTCTTTGCATTCGTTCTATTGTTTCTGATTTTTGAACTTTGCCACACAATCGTAACTACATTTTAAAATTTCCAACCATCACAAGTTATAAGACCATGTGTAGTACGTGGGGCTTTTTTGAGGCGTTTTATCACTAAAAAACGCTCCATTATAGCTCAAAAAAACTCAAAAACGCCTAAAACGCCACCCTTCACACTACGTATGGGCGCTTTGAAGGGTAAATTCCTTCTTGACGTTGTGTAGAAGGATCCAAAAACCTTGTCATGCTGATGTAGACCTACCATAAGGCTCTTTGAGATCTCATCACTACATATGATCTTAATAAAAAAAATTCAAGTAGAATTTAATAACCAAAAGACTTTAGCCTAACGGTATCAAGATCTGGGTGACGTCTCTTTCAAATAATGAAGCTTCAAGTCTTATCGAGCTAATTATGAGCTATAGAGTGTCTATTTGCTATTTTTTTTGGAAGGCAATTGTAGTGTCTATTTGCTATTAAATAAGAAAAGTAGACCTTAATTAATAATACAAGCAAATGATGTGGAGCTTTGAGGATCAACCAATTAAAAACCACCATACAATGCATAGTAAGCTTGTACTTCATGCAACTCAAGGTGTACTTTCAGAAAATATATTGAACATGTTCCACAACTTATGCCACATATAGTCAACTTATGTGAACCCATGTTTGCACTAAGAAGAGAGAGATTTATGGGTATTTACACATTCAACAAAAGGTACACATACACCAAACAAACATCAACACATGTAACCCTTGGAAGTAAAAAATAACAGGGCCAAATGAAAACAATAAAAAGCAAAAGTAAGATGCCAAAAAAAGATAAGAAAAAAACACTCAAGAAATTAACTAATAATTCCACCACAAAGATTCAAAGGTGTTAGAATTAATCATGTTTTCTTTCCCAGAAACATACCTATCATCCTCATCACCACCATTATTCATCCATGGAGGTGGATACAACCACCCATCCACATGCACCGAGTCATTGTACACAAACTCATTCTTCAACTCGACTGAGTCGAAACTAGAACCTAAAACCGGAAGCTCAATTATCTCATCAAGTTCCTCAGATGCTGTTTCTGTATTCGGAGAGTCGAATTCTGTCATAGCTGCGGCCTTAGCCGCAGCTGTTTGCACGTCTCTTGGAGAACAAGAGACGGGACGTGGGAATGATCCCACAAGTTCGGGGAAATTAAGAATGGCGGAGTTTCCCTTAATGCAAACGGCCGCCACATCATGTGCTCTGGCGGCCATTTGCGGTGTAGGGAAAGTCCCAAGCCATATTCTTGATTTTTTCCTCGGCTCGCGAATTTCAGACACCCATTTGCCCCAACTCCTCATTCGAACACCGCGGTAGACGGGATGCTTGGTGGTGGAATCATCACGGTTTCTTTTGACTGTTCTTGGTTCATGAGATGGGTGGTGTTGTGAGTTGGGTATGGGTTGAATTAGTGATTGTGAGGTGTAATAAAGATCATGATGATCATTAGGTTCAGAATTAATAATGCTCATTTTGGTACAAACAGATGATGGCTTCTTCATTAGGGCATACGTAAATGAGGAAAGAGTTGCAGTCATAAGTACATTGTAGTGTTTCTTTATACAGATTGAATTGAAATAAAGTTATGATCTTTCAGGTAGATATATACATACAAATATATGATGTACATATATAGAGAGAGAGAGATTGAAAGAGATGGGGTTGAGGAAAATGGGTCCTGCATAAATTAAACAAAGGTTTTGTTTTGAAGAAAATTTCACTGCAAAAGTTTTAAAGATTCACTTGGACACTGTTTGTTTACCTATTATTTTTGTCTTTCACCTTTTCATCCTTGCACCATCTTATGATTTATCATTTATATTTGATAATCTATTACTATATATTATATATATATAAAATAAAAAAAGGGTATCCATTTATCATGTGTTTTTATACCATTTATATGTGTGTACATAACTATAAATCACAAACCCACCGTCCACAATCCAAGAGCCCATTACTTGCATATAAGTAACTCTAGTTTTAAATTAGAATTTTGATCCTTAGGGAACCGGGGCTAGCTAAAGACCTTGCTTCATTTCATTCACTATTTGGCTATTAAGTTATATATTTTTTTGAACAACAACATTATATACATATAAGAAACTTTGTAGGTGAATTTTATATTATGCCAGATTGAAACTTACGATTTTTTGGTCATGAGGCTCACTTGTTACCGGTCTGATCTTTGTCAAGATCTTAGTAGTAGAAAATCTTGCTTTTAAAGAAATCATTTAACTTAGCACGATTTAACTTAAAAAAGATTTTAGACTGGGCCGCGAATTGCGGTAGTTGGGTTGTACAACTGGTCTTGCATATGTGACTCCGTCACACACGTTGATAAAAAAGTTTATTGTCTCGTACGTTATGATGTAAAGTCGTAATGCATCACATATTAAAAGATGGAGAAATAGCTAAACTTATAGGTCAAAATGATAATCAAGTCAAATTCGAAGGGTCAAAGTTGTAAAGATGTCAAAATAGAGTAAATGATCAAAGCTGTAAATTGACTAAGTAATTAGAAGTCAAAATAACAATAAATCCAAACCTCAACATTTCTCTCATTTAATAACTTAAGTGTTATTTAATATTTTCCCTCCAACTGTTTTGCAATCAAAAACCTAACTTCCCAAAATTTCTCTCAAACTCCAATCAAACCTTAGAATCATGTCTCAACAATCTTCTCAAACATCCCAACCTTACAAATAAAGACTGAAATTCAAACCCAATCATAAAATCTATGCTTCAATATCTCCCATTGAGATTCTAAATTTCACACAATCTTCAGTTCTTGAGTCAAATCAACTATTTTTTGCTTTGCCATCACTACCAATCTAACAATCTATGAAGAACACATCCTAGATTTTTGGAACTTTGTCTAAGAATACAGAGAAAATGGTGAGAAAAAGCTGAAAGCAACTATTCAACATTACAAATTTCCATCGCAGTTGAAACCATCAATATCGCATTTGACCCTGAATGATGAAGAAAAGCCAGCTTTGTACACTCTTGAAGTTATTCATGAAACATTAAAAAAGACTGGTTACGAGGGAAGCACCAAATTAAAGACCTTTGAAAAGTCTCTGCTGGATCAAGGTTGGAGGTTACTAATGCACATATTTGTGCATTGTCTGTTTAAAGAATCAATGGGTTGGAGACACGCCTTATTGGATATTGCTAAGGCAGTCCATAGGCTAGTGATAGGGCACACTTATAATTATTCAAGTCTAATCTTTTCAAATCTGGATGCATGACAAAAGTTTAAGCTTTTAATGTTTCCTAGGTTCTTACAAACAATTTTTAATGAGGAAATCGGAGACAAGTTGGCAGTGGTAGGAAATGTTTATGATGTAAGATTTATGAAACCATATACCGTCATTGGCTTAGAAACTAAACTATCCATTTTTTTGAAAAGTCAGCAGCCAAATCTTTGAAAAATCTGTTAAAGGTCATTGAACCTTAAAGTGACAGGACAGAAATTCCATCTGCTGTTGAACCCACATCTTCCACTTTGCAGCCTTCACTCAAATTCACCAAGAAAAAATGAACCCCTGCTCATTCTATTCAAATTAAGCAGACCCCAACTCAGCTCTCAGCAAGAAAAAAGTAATATTGAATATCAGGATCCAGTTAAGCCAAAGGTGAAAGACACACCTGTAAAAGGCTCAAAGAAGAAGTGCCATCTTCCTTCTTCGTAATAAACCCAAGCCAAACCTTCAATCCCTCATTCAGAGTAACAATACTCTGGTGAGTATACAACAAAGGATACCCCTATGATTGAGGTTACTTTTATGGAAGTATCCTCACTAGGAACCGGCACACATCCCGGGCCAATAGAATCTGAACTCCACAAAGAACCAATTCACATGTATATTACCCTGGATCAGGGTACACATGTTGAAGTCTATTACGATTCATCTTCTTCTTCTTCTTCTTCTTCTTCTTCTGCTTACATCAAGGAGATGATGTAGTAAGAACTTCATTCAATGAATTAATAATTTCCACTAGTAACTTGATGAACAAATACTAAAAACAGTTAACCAAATCGCTTTAATCAATGAAAAGGTAAACACACAAACATTCAAACATCCAAGAACATTCAAAGGTTATGCCCAACTAAGTAAAACCCTAAGCACACATAAATCAATCACTAACCATCCACCTGGAGATGATCATGGGTGGTTTAGCCTTGCATATTCACATTCATAACTTCAATTTCGGCTTGGGATTACATGATCTTCAATGGAATGATGATTAGAAGGAAGAGAATGGTGCAAGAGAACTCCCAAAACTTCCTAGAGGCTAGTGAACATCCAATGCCTTTAGAAAACCCTAGGCATCCCTTTAAATATGGCTAAGATCATGTATTTGAAGGGATTTTCAAAACATCGGCGTATGATAAACTGGCATAAGCGTATCATACGCTGCCTTTAGCTTTGCATACTCCACTTGTATCTGTCATACCCCGTTCATACTCCGCCATCATACATTGACCGGTGTAGATACTTCGAAATTGGCGTATGATACCTCGCCTTCTAACAATGATTTTTCTTTTATCACTTTTAACCCCCGAACTTCCTCCAAATCATCAATATTTGAACCAAACCTACATATATCAAACATATAATGAAATGATGGTATTCCAACATCATAAAATGATGATGCATTAATCATTTTGATCAAGGCTGCTGAAAGTCTATAAAAAGCAATCCATGCTGCTGAATCAGCTAACAAATCTTCTTTTTTTAATAGGAACATGCACAAAGCAATAATACCATTCACAGGGGTGGCCCATCAATCCGGCCAAAGAAGGTTAGATGTATCTGCTGAAGTCATGTCTTACTTGTCAAGACACATGTTTCCTGATAGAATGCTTCAAATGATTAAACATATTGAAAATGCTTTGGTAGCTTGGGGGTATGCTGGACCCTCAGATAGCTTATGGTTTGGGAGATAATACAGCTATCCATAAGAGTATGAAGCCTCAAAGCTTGATGAGATAGATTGTTTTGTTCTATTTAAATTAAATCTTATCAACCCTATAAGAAACATGCTAGTGTGTTGTTTTGCTAAATTGTTGAAGCAAAATAAGGCCAACCAAGTTCTGGTCACAGAATAAAAAACAGGGGAGCTTGCTTAAGATTGGGGACTTAAATCCACAAAAGTCTGAAGCTGAACATGAACTCAATCAGTTGGCTGATGGCATATCTGGTCAACCTAAGGCACCTGTTGAACACAGAGATTAATTCCAATGTGAATGAGTGGCTGATGGCCTAGAAGTGACTAAAGAGGCTGAGTAGTACAAAACTTGAATCATGGAAGGCTAAAGCAAGCCATGACTCCATATGAAGATGTGGATCCAATCATTGACCCAAATATTAAACTTTCAATGATTCTACAACACATGAATCTTGGAAGATTGAAGACATGCATGACTCCACATAAAGGGTTTTAAGTAGATGTTGATATTAGAAGACACAGAATGTTAGTAACAACATTTATAGGAACTGTTTCTAACATAGTGGATAAATTGAATATAACATTCAAAGATGGTGTCTTTGAAAGAGTACTTAATTAAGTCAGAGCAGATGTATTTGTCCTTCAGATTCTGCAAAGAATGATATAAAGACAAGGAAGAAGGCCAGAATTGAAGATGGGGAGAGAAGTTGTAACATCCGGCCCCTCATACCACCAATATTGTCCGCTTTGCAACATTAGAGCTCACGGATTTGCTTTTGGTTGCCCGGGTGAAACCTTCCCAGGATGGTCACCCATCCTGAGATTGCTGTCATCCGAGCACGCTTAATTGTGGAGTTCTCCACTCATCCACTAGCATTAAGCCCCAAAACGCGTTGTTGGTATTTGAGGTCGGACATCCCTTATAAATCCCAGATCTCTCCTGCCCACGGCCAATGTGGGATTTGCCTAGGGTGTTACAAACACCCCCCCTTTTGGACTCATCGTCCTCGATGAGGTTTGCCCCACCATCCATCTCTTGGATGTGGGATTTGCCTAAGGTGTCCCTCTGAACACCCCCGGGGACTCACCATTCTCAATGAGGTTTGCCCTACCATCCCGAACGGCACAGGAGTTGCTCTGATACCACTTGTAACATCCGACCCCTCATACCACCAATATTGTCCGCTTTGCTACATTAGAGCTCACGGATTTGCTTTTGGTTGCCCGGGTGAAACCTTCCCAGGATGGTCACCCATCCTGAGATTGCTGTCATCCGAGCACGCTTAACTGTGGAGTTCTCCACTCATCCACTAGCATTAAGCCCCAAAACGAGTTGTTGGTATTTGAGGTCGGACATCCCTTATAAATCCCAGATCTCTCCTGCCCACGACCAATGTGGGATTTTCCTAGGGTGTTACAGAAGTGAATCAGGGATAAATTCATACCTAGCAAGATACGACCAGTGTCTGACCTTGTAAACTGCCTATAAAAAACAACTGTGACACCCCACCCGATAAGTGTTTTCTGTAGCAATTGAATATCAGAGAGTGAAAGAGAGTTTATATGAGTGTTTTGGTAGTTTGAATTGGATTAATTTGGTTTGGAAACAGTCGAACACGTTTGGTCTTGATTAGTGATTAATTGGGATCAATTGATGATTATAACACAATTGAACTCTGAGAACAGTTTCTAATCGATGAATGATGATTTTGGTTGATTCGTTTTGATTAAAACGGATGTTTTGATTGAATTGAGTAAATGGGTTTTGTTCTTAAAACCGAAAATTACAGATTTGAATTAAACAATTTGATCTGAGCATTATAAGCAAATTAAAATAGATCGCGAGTTCGAGTTTTGCATAAGGATGATTTTACAGTTAATTAATTGGAATAAAAATGACTAAAACGTTTTTTTGTACATCGCCGGACATGGCCGGATTCCTGCCAAAGTGGCCGGAAGTGAAGGCGCTAGAAATGCGGTCATAGATGAGGGAATGGGTTTTGAAATTTTACAAAATAGCCCCTCGAGATTAATGTTATTATTGATTTGTTAATATATTTTTAATACAAGTTTAAAAGTTAACAGCTTTAACCCAAAGTTAATTAAATTACAATTTAAGTAACTTAACCAATTAACTTATAACTTTTATCAAATTGACGTTTATATATATGTACGTTTTTTACGTTGAATGGTTAGTATTAATTAGACTTGATATTTTTTATAAAACCTCTTTTTAAAATTACAAATTTATGTATTTTAGAATTAATCTTTATAAATAGCAATTAAAAAGATAACTTTAGATATTAGCTCGTAGTAAATTCGATCGCTTTTATTGAAGACGGGAAAACATAGAATCCGAATTAGTCATTTATATTAATAACGAAACTTTACATCTTTAAGCGATTCGGGTTCGGGTTTGAGGTAGATTTCACATCAACCTTGGCTCATTTGCAATTGTGGCACATCTATAGCATCAACCCACGTTTTTCAAATCTTGTAGGTAGGATGTTAGATTATTCCATATAGTTTGATCATTCTATGCAGTTTGAACCTATTCAACAACTATCAAATCTTGTAATCATGTTTAATTACATTTATGCAAGTTTGATTTTTGTTGTCTCTCTTGTCATGTTTGGCTAAGGTTCTTTGGTCTACTAATTAGTTGAGATGACTTGTTTATGTTCTATCTTATTTGATTAATGTTGTAATTCTACTTTGGTTGCGTGTATATGTTTCACGTCTTGTTTATAATATTGAAGTGAGTTTTCTAGATATAGTAACCTACTTCCAAGACTTTATGTATTGGTAATTCCGACATCCATGTTTTCTATAACTTTGTAGATTAGTGGTGCAGACGCACTTAATTAATGTGGTTAATGAATCGGAAGGAATGAGCTAACTTTTAGAAACTCTTTGCTTGGTATTTTAGATTTGAGTAAGAGATTTTCGGAGTACGAGTTATTTTGAATTATTTACTTTTGATGGTTGAGTGACAACAATTTTGGATAAAGTAGCATTTTTAATAACTTCCTTATTATAGATTTTCTTGATCTTTATTCCTATTGCTTGGGAAGAGTTCTTTTGATCCATACGTGGATAATCTCATACCAACTGAGTGTTGTGTCGTCCTTAAAAAGAGTCACAACAACTTCACTTATGCACCAATGCACCATGTTATAACAAAAAGAGTGTTTCAAAGTAGAATTGTACTCTAAAGGTATAAAATAGGGATTTTCAAGGAATCGATCCCAAGTAAGTAGATATTTGATTGATTTAACTACTACTTACTTTGATTTAAATAACATCATATGTTAAACGTGTTAATTATCTGGAACTTTACTTTTCCGCACAAAACTACCTCTTTTAAAATTTAAACTAGACGATGATTAAGATTCATTATCGAGAGCCTCTAGGTCTTTGGACGATATCCGGTATCTTACCAACACTATATTACACTACGACGGATACACCAACACACATGTGTAGTATTTGTAGAAGTAGGAAATCCTTTTCATAAATATTAAAACTTGTTAGTTCAACAATATTTTTTGGAAAGAAAAATACATATGAACTCCGCACACCAAGTTTTTAGTGTCGTTGTCCGGGATACAAAAATTTCCAGAAGTTCAAAAACATTTTCTTTACATGTTTTTAATTTTCTATTCCAGACTTCATACACCTCTCCATGTCCCACCCACAAGGGCCAAGTCTCTTAGTTTAGTTGGTTTTTTAAAACTTTTCGCATAAAATAACCAAGGTACGTTCCTATTTCCCCACTAAACGCGGAACATACTCTTGTTGTTCTTTGCAATTTTGCATACTATCATTTACTTGCCTTTTAATCTTAAAACAAACTAATTAATAGAAAACTTCACTAGTGAAATCTATATAGCTAGGTCGGGGTGGTGATATGATTAGACTTGAAACTTTTAAAAATAGAGAACTTGCCCATGTTGTGGTGTTCTTTGGTCCCAAAAATTTAATTACATCCTTTGTAGGGTGGTTATAAATCACATCCACCAAAATTTATATATCGTACCTTGAAAACATACATCTTTTCATGACAGTCTTCTTTGTCCAAATTGTGAGGATGTGAGCTAATACCCGCCTAAATAACAAAGACCAAAAAAATCTATCTAATAAATTAGAGTTTTTAGGGGGTAATTTTTTGGGGGGAAAATATAATTTGTTTTATAAAAGGATAGTTAAGATGGAAAATTGTGTATAAGAGTTAATAAAGACAAAATTTTATGATTAATAATTTATAAAATTATTTTTAAATTTTTAAATATAATAGTTATAATTTTTAAAAAATATTTTTATTCAACCCGTGTGTAACACACGGGTGTTAAACCTAGTAAATGAATGAAAACGAATCTATCACTAATACCCGCCTAAATAACAAGGCAGTTAGCGGGAAGCCGCACTACATCAGCCAACTATGATTAATCCACATAAAAGATTGGTTCTTTAAGTTGTGTTCCTGAGCCAGGGGTGTAAACGAACCGAGCCTGAGCTCGTGAAGGCTCGAGCTCGGCTGGTTTTAGTTTAACAGAGCTCGAGCTCGACTAGTCATAAAGTTTTCAAGCTTGAGTTCGGCTCGGACTCGACTCGTTTATTATTTAATTATATTATATATAACTTTTTATATTTAAATTATATTTATTTATAATCATACATCTTATATATAACAAATGCATACATATTTTTTAATCTTATTATAGTAATTTATAAATATTTTTGGTTATATTTATGAATATATATTTATAAAACAAAAATAAACATATAAACAAAAAGATCGATAAGGCTCGACGAGCTTTGAATGCAAAGCTCGAGCTCGAGATCGTTAAGGCTCGGCTCGAATGAATTTTTTACTGAGTCGATCTCGTGTAGCTTGCGAGCCGGCTTGACTCATTTACATCCCTACTAAGTTTCTCACTAGTACAACTTTCGGGATCAGTATCGTTATTATACCGACCCAAAAAATCACGAATTGAAATAACGTTATCTTTGCCTAAAATTGATACTTTTCTATACTATAATAGACTTGAACATAAAAAACGGGATTAACATTATCAGATGGACATAATAAATCCTAATGCAACTACAATTAGTTACCTCCAAGGTCCCAAACATTCACGATAACATAAACTATATAATCTAATCATCAAATAAACCCTGCTTCATCACAAATTTTCGGTGTTGATACAATATCGATTACCGATCTAAGAATGTGATATAGTGCAAACTATACATATCTTCCGTGTAGTGTTTATATTCCTTTTTGGGTCTTTTATATATTTTTATTTATTTTTTATATACTATTGATCCATGTGTGTTTCATAGGTCCCAAGTTCTCGAAAAAAGAAGAACGTAGGAAAAACGGTGAGCGAAACGGAGTTACGAACAAATCAGAGCGCGAAAAAGAAAATTAAAATCAGATTTATGTTGTCAATACGCCACTCGGCCACAAACTCTATATATTACGTTAATTAAACTAAATTAAGACTTAACTAAAAGACACGAACTTTAATTGGAAAGATTATTTGACGGGGGTTTATTGCTAAAAATAGAAACTTTCTAAAAATTGAAACTTACTAAACAGTGATTGGAATGATCAACATAGACTCGTCTCCTATATGTTGCAATTATCACTTGAAAATAGACGTTTTGATTATGGAACTAGTAACAAAGATATTCACTTGCAAATATCACAAATAAGACCCTTGACCCTTTTCGAGAAGAAACTTACGAGTTTCTAGCAAGTTATTACAAACGCTAGTTTAACAGGTAAACGCTCTCACGGTTGTCTAACCTAATTATGATTAAGTGACCTTATGCACTATGCAGGTTCCAACCTCACAGTTTAAAACCCAAAGCCAATTTAAAGCATTCAATTGATTTGTTAACCGTGTTTGCTAAATGAAACCTAGATCGAATTCTCACGAATATCTATTCTAGCAATCAACAAACAAGAGTTAACAATGCATCTTATCACCTCACGAATATTTTAGATAAGCTAACGCATTTTCATTAGGTTAATTTCTATTATTGTTTCCTATGGTTTTAAGCATGCAATAACCATAACACTTGTCACAAGACACAGTCAATGACGTGAATTGAACCCTATTCTATGACATAGACCATCATCAAACATTCAATGGAAACATTAATCACAACCAACCCAATTCCAATACACTTATAAGCATCAAATGAATTAAAGCAATAAACTTTTTACTTAAACATAACAACCATAATAAAAAACAATCCAAATCCAAGTTCAAATAATCAACATAAATTCATCTACAGTCTAGGCGGCTTTAAGAGCTTAGCCTAGCATGTTTATAACAAAAATAAAGTGGAAATTAAAGTTGCAAGACATGGTAAAAATAATCGAAAACAAAGGATTTGAGAAACCCGGAAGATGCAAGAAACAATCCTTGAACCCACGTGCTTCCGTCGCCTTGATTTCGTGTTCCTAGCTTCCGAATCACCCCAAAACAGCTGATTTTCAACTTCTATTCGTCCCCCAAGGTGCATCATAGGCTAAGGTTTAAGAAAATGTGTTTATATAGCGAACCGGACCAAAAAACGTCGAAACTTTTTGCCGAAAACGCCTAGTCTCGTCGCGCGACCAGGAGATGAGGTTGTGGACGCGTGGTATGACATCAGCACGCCACCATGGAGCATTGGCGAGGCATAGAAGGGACCAAGGAGGGTCCGGGTCATCCCATTTTTTTCCGTCCGAAGTGTTTTTTTGTTAATCGGTTGTTGATTTTTTATATATATATATATATATATTGAGTTTGGCCCCCCGAAACAAGGCATTAAAAAAAATAATGGGTTTTTTAACTTTGGTCCCCCCGGGTCAAAAATCCTGGCTTCGCCACTGCCATGGAGGTGGCACGCCGCACTGCACGGCCAGGGGTGGCTCTGTGGTCGCGTGGCGTGGTGAGGGGGGTTCCGGCTCTTGGTTTCGTTCGGTTTCTTCATTTTCGTGTACCGGCTCGCTCGTAACTCCGTTTCGTGTCCCGCTTTCACCTACAGATTCGATTTTCTGCGAGCTTTTCATTTCTTTATCAACATGGGACCTACAAAACATAAAAACATCAGTTGCATGTAAAACGCTATAAAAACCGACTCGAAACGACTCACAACATAATTAAACTTAACACGAGATTTATGTATAATTATCACATTATTGACCTTTTCAAGAGTCCAGTTCCATAATCGAAACATTTTCATTAAACTAATAACTTAAACAATAGGGATTCAGATCTAGGCAGTTCATTTCTTCTATTTGATTTTCATTCGTCATTCTAGTTAATTTAAAGTGACAATTAGGTTAATTAGATAAACCCCCCTTCAAACAACACAAAATAAATAGTATAATTAACTAACTTAGGTTGAGTGAGTTAAACGTAGTGAAATAGAGTCGGTGGGTTCGATCTCGGACTTACTTAGGCTATTTTACACTTGATCGGTACATTGCCGGTTGTGTGTTTAGGTTAATTTAGAGAGACCTAGTTTATAAATATAAAACTTAGGTTGTCTGTTAGTTAATTACTTAATATATATTAGCACGCATCATAATGCTGATTATTACGGGAATCCAAATTTAAAACCTTATGTATGATAATCGGTTGCAATTTCCAGTCAAAATTAATTTTAAGGATCAGTATTAATAGTTAATTAGTAATATAGTCGGGAATACCGATTTACTCTCCCATAAAAACATGTAAAAGGACATACAAAACAAAAAGAAAAAGTTTGTGTTTTTTAATTTTTTTTAAAGAGGAAAGAGGAGGAAAAAAGTTTTTTTTAATAATATTCCCTTTCAACTCCAACTCTCTTAAAGTGAACTGATTTGAAGAGAGTAATCAAATAGAATTATAAGGTATTAATTATTTTTTCTCTTTTTACTTTAAACTTCGATTTCTTGTTTGTTTTTTTTAACTCGGGAACAAGATAATAAATTATATTTTTCTTTTCGTTTTCATTTATTTTCCCAACTTAATTTGATTTCTCCACTTTCCTTTCATTTATTATAATCACGAACACAACATAAGGAATTATACCGTCTATTATAAACTATGATCATGGAGACCATGACAATGTACTTTTTTTTACCTTAAACTCAAGATATTTTACAAATTAAAATCCTCATCTTTTAAGTAAGTGACACAATTACCCCTAACTTTTAGTAGTTAACAACTATGACCCCCATTCATTTCTACATAATAACTTCACATCTCATATATATTCTCTAATAGTTCAATTTATTTTTTTTACGAATTTACATCACAACGTGTGAGACATCAAACATTATACATTAATCGTGTTGTTTTGACAATTTGACAGAGGCATACCTAAAGACCACGACTAGGAAGTATGATGCGTGATGTTTACTTGTGGCAGCATATGCAAGGAGAGAGTAAGTATTATCAGGATAGGATATTCGAACCCTCATTTCACCGTGATCAGAAGACCTTTTATCTTCAACTTCCAAGTCTACACCATCATATGTCGCATACAAATGATGGTCGCAACTGAAGGTAACTTACTTATTTTTTTAACAACAACTGATAGATTTTATAGGATAAATACATCACAGCCTGCACCACAATTTATGCATTGGAATGACATGGTTTGTTTGAAAACCATTACTAATGAGGATGAGTTAAAGACAAAATTTAGCAGGATTAGTTTCAATGTTGGCCATAGTACTCAAATGACCTACCGAGTAGGAACATTTTCCGGTGTTATGAGTGGAACTAGTAATGAAGAAAAACATTTCACGTGGGGCTCAGGATTGCTGATCCGCGGATGTTAGGTAGCGGTGTTTCGGAAGATGTGAATCCAAACATACGAATGAAAAACCTAAAATTTCAAACCAGAATTATCCGAAAATCCAAATATCCATGTTTTCATATTCGGATTCAGATAACTTTTTAAAAATAATTCAAACATTTCAGACATCCGAACATCCAAAATATTTTAAGTAAATAAATTTTGCCCTGAAAAACCTATAGTTTACTTCATAATTTTTTTTAACAGAACCGGGCCTCTTACCCGAATGATCTACCCCAGTTGCCCGGAATAGAAGTACCTACCGGAGTAGGCGTCCAAATTGGGCCAACCTAATCCGGAACCCAGCCCACCCTAGGAGAAAATCACTTATCCAAAGGCACTTACCGTGAAAAACCCTTAGATCAAGATTCAAACTCGTAACATCAGAAAGACCGGTTCACTTCATCATTTTCAAATACCGTTAAGTTTACTCTATATGAATGGCAACTTATTACCTTATAAGTTTTAACTGTTTAATTATCTATAAATTGAAGACTAGACTAAATTCTTGTCATCATTAACAAATTATGTTTGCTAAAAAACAAAAGTTATAACTTTAACAACCTTACAAAAGTTGTCTACCAAATATGCACCAAGTGTTAAAAAAGTAGTAGTACTTTGGCCTATTTCTTAATGTTGATAAAATAATACATCTTTTAAACAAAAACATCTTTTTTAACCAAAGCCATAAAGGGAAAAGGAGGATTACTAGAAAACAAAATGCCACCATATATCATGTACTATTATTTGTTTTATAACTATATATATATTCCTTCACAAATTTAAATATCAAATGTGACATAAAAACATTTGATAACTGTTACCAATCTGATGTAGAACCAACCATAAGGCATTAAGCATACGAAACGAAAGAAATAACCAAAAATAATAGAAACTTAGCTAACCTGTCGAATTAACACAAGTACACAACTGTGCACATTTTTCAATTTGTTCATATATAGTGTTGGAAATAAAAAAATAATAATATTAGAACATACTAAGGAAAAAAAAAGACATAATTATCAGCTTAGGAGGTAGAAGGATGTTTATAAAAGAGAAAATAAACTACACTCTGTCACGTACGTCTCTCTTTAGTACCGTAAAAACATATGCAAGGAAATTACTATATATTGAGACAAAAACGTGATGAATAGTGTTTTTGTAATAATTACATGATGGTGGCTCAATACTAATCTATATATAAAGTCTTGGATGATAGACATGCATGCATGCTTGTGTTAGGCATATGGTTATTACTTTAACTATATTGAAAGACAAACTTTATTAATAGTGTTTTGTGTGAGGTGTTGTGTTGCTATTGGTTGGTGGTTTGAGATGTTGTGTTCCTATTGGTTGATGCCATGAAATGTTGTTTTGTGTGTGACTTGAGGTGTTGTGTTGTTATTGGTTGATGGTTGGAGGTGTTGTGTTGCTATTGGTTGATATCACGAAATAGTGTTTTGTGTATGACTTGCGGTGTTGTGTTGCTATTAATGTCATGAATACTGCTTTGTGTGTGGCTTGTGGTGTTATGTTGCTATTGGTTGATGCTTTGAGGTGTTGTGTTGCTATTGGTTAATGGCATGTGTACGTTTGTTGGTTGTTTTTTTTGTTATTTTTTGTGTTTAATTTGTTTTTGTATTTGATTTTTTTTGTTACATTTTTGTTGGTGGATTATTGGTAGATTTTGCAATAAGTAATAACTTGTTTAACAACTGTCGCGCGTTGCGCGACAGTGTGAATATAGCTAGTTATAATTAAGAGAGGAAAACAAGGAAAATTAACAAAGGCAAAAGGAGTGGTTGAAAAAAACATACAAAAAGCTAGGTTATGGCTTAATCTATTTATTATTAATACTAGATTATTACCCGTGTGTTACACAGGAGTGTCATTAAAGTATTAAAATAATAAAATGATTGAGTTGTTAACATGTAACTATAAAAATACATAAGTATTATCATTCAAGTTACCAGTAACTAATATTGTAAACAGCAAATAACGTAAGAAATGAAGTTTGGTTTTCAAAAGTAAAAAAAACAAAGTATATTGAATAGTTTATAAAATATGCAAATTAGTAAAAACTTCCTTGTAAACGGCATTCGAGGCTATGTTTGTGTGATTTCCGTATTTTTCTAATATATTTTACACCATGTCTTGTTTCACACAAGTATGTGAAAACACAAGTTCTCTCAAACACTTTAAAACATGCTTATATAGCATTATAGCTCCAAATTTCAAATCTAGCTGATATATCTAAATTTAATACTTGTATACAACCATAGAGCATAAAAAACACGATGAAACAACAAACATATTATATATATATTATAGACGAATGTATGAGATTACATTTTAGGGGATTCGGATGCTAATAAAATGGTTTTTTATAACATATGATTAAAACTAAGTATAGTTAAAACTTTAAGTTATGATCGAATATAAGACAATTACTACGATGATTAAAAATCCAACCTGATTATAATTTTACAAAAAAAAAATATTTAAAATCAGATTATCTCGTGATTCTCTTTTTATTTACAAATAAAATTTTGTATAGTTCCTAAACCATGCAAATCAAAATACCTTTAGTGTCGATTTCTTACCAAAATTAATGCAGAAAAATTTTTACGGGAAAAACTATCCACAACATGTCTTACTACATGACACGTGGCACCAAAAACCTTCTTTTATTAATACTAGTTATATGCGCGAGCATTTTAATTGACAGACTTACAAACACATAAAGAAAACAATCATAAGAGACTCTGAATTAGCGACGATATCGTGTCATAGCTCGGTATCATTATTCATAGCCCCAACAAAAACAAATCGAAAAAAACAAAGCAACAACATTCATAACCAAACTGATCTAACCATTAAAGCACGTAATCATCTACAAACACTATTGCAAGATGGGAATCGCAATGCAACAACACAACGCCGCCATCCACCCACCATCATAACGACCACTGAACATCATCAAAAGACTGAAACCGGAAAAATACGAAGGCAAAGGTAACATAATCGGCCGAAAACAGGAAATTTCGGAGGTTCCAGTACAGAGACAATGGTGTCTCTGTTTATTCTCCGGTACAAAACCCATAAAAATAAAGAACCATCAGTTCCCACATCACAAATACACATACTCAAAAACCTACAACCGTCCATCACCACAATTACATAAAGCTTCACAAGACAAAGAGACAAAAGATGAAAAGTAAAAAAACTAATGTCAAAATTTTAAAATATAAAACTTTACTATTCATTAAGTTTTTAAATTATACATGGTATATTATAATATAATGTATAAATATTTAATTTTTGTCTCTATAAAATATTTAAAAACCATAGCATAGGTAATTGTTTAATACAAATTCATAGAGATCACTAAGCGAAGACACGTTTCATGGAAAAATTCTAAGTACACTACAAGAAAACGTACATATCGAGACAACATTTGTCGTCATCATAGGCCCTAAATGTTGTCGCTACAGGCTATAGCGACTATAAATTGTCGCTATAGCCTTTAGGTGCCAAAGGTCTGTCTCTATATGCATTTAAAATCTATCACGATAGACAATGTAACCACATATACCTATCGCGATAACAAATCGTCACCACAAGCTCATCGTTATGTATTTTCATTTATATATTTTTAAATTAAATAATATTATTGTTATTTACCTATTGCGACAACATGTAGTCGCCACAAGGTCGTCATTATAGTATTTTTATTAACTTATTTATTTATTAAACATTTTTTTAATTTTTATTTTTGGTGACGACATGTCGTCCACAAGACTATCACCATATATTTTCATTAAATAATATAGTTATTAATATAATTTTTTATTCTTTACCTATGGCGACAACTTCTCGTCACCATAACCCTGGTATTTTAATATAAATAGGGTATATATATATATGTGTGTATATATATATATTTGCGATTTTATATTTCATAGATACGTTGTGACACCACATGATTTCGGGTTAACACCGTTACCTAATCTCAAGTTATTCCGTACGTTTTATACAAGTTTAGGGTCGGTTTGTAAATAATTAAACTAGTTATTAAAGTTTAAAACCTAAACTAAAATAATCCTTAAATTATGAGGACCAAGAGTGTAAATTTTACATTAAACCTCCCAACCCTAGTCGACCCCCACCCCCCTGTTATATATCATCGTCTTCTTCATCGGCGAGTTGGAAAAACAACCGAGCAGCAGCCAACACCCTTCCTGCAAGCGCATCTCTCCTTCCCTCTCGCAGCCACTAGCATACCCGAAACAGCAGCCGCAAACTCCGCTGTCCCGATCACCTCTTTCGTTGATCCCGGTAAGTCTCGCGACCCGTAAATATGTATGCGATGTACGTATGTATTAACAGTCTTGAATAGCAGCACCTCTCTAATAGATTTCCTTTCGTAACAGTCGGCAGCAACCCGCAACATCGTTACCATCGAACCTGTCTCCCTTATCCTCGTCTCCTGCTTTTGTTCTGTCGGAGTGTGCGTAGCAGCGGCAGTAGCCCCATCGTCGTTGCAGCGTTTTCAGTTCCGACTCCGGTGCCGATCATCTTTTCCGTTAGTTTCCGGTGAGTTTTTACGTGTACGGTTCGATATAGATATATATATATATATATATATATATATATATATATATATATATATATTGTATGTGTGTTCGTGTCTTTGTACGGGTTTCGTATCGATATATAGTTCTGTATGCATGAACTGGTATGTACGTAAAGAAGATGGAAATATGTATGTGTGATATATGTATATGTATCGGTTGTGTTGTGTGTATGAATTGTGAAATTGAATGGTATGTATGTCAAAGATTTAACAGCAGCACAGTCGCATGCCTTTGCATATTAATTGGATGATTTGTGTGTGCATGTAATATGATATGTGTATATATATATATATATATATATATATATATAGAGGAGAGTTATCCTACATAGTGTTGGAAATCTAAGAAGGCTAAGAAGGATTTATGACCTTTAGATCTCTTTTTTAATGGTTGAGATCAATTTGTAGGAAAAGAAATTGGTGGAAGGGTACATTAGTCATAGCCACTTTTGTTGACTTTTCTCTCCACATGCAAGGCACATGCCAATTCCCCCACTTTTTTTAAAACTTTCATAACTTTTGGATACGATATTATTTTTTAAAAAAAATTACACCAAAAAAACAAGCGTTTTGTTATCTTTAAAACGCGTATAATATTGATATAAAAAAAAAAAAAAAATTTCGGCACTTGTCTAGTCGTTGTGTAATATCATGTGATTGTGTTTTATTATAACTAGTGAAATATCACTTTTATCGGTTCATTCTTAAGTCATTATATAATATCATCTTATTATAAATATTTGTTGTGTCATATTATGTGTTTTGAAATTATCACCGTGTCACAAATTGTTAATATGTGTTTGAGAAATGTTCAAAGACAACGTCATTTTTTGTTACAAAGTGTGAGAATGACACAATGGTAAACAAAGACACAATGACACTTTTAAAAAAAATTATAACTCACAATATAAATCAAATTTGAAAAAAGTGGTTCGGAGACCTTGTTCCCCATGTGTTTCTCTTTCAGAAAATAAATAAACAAAAAATTAAAAAAAATTAAAAAAATTACCGTTTTTTTTATTTTTTAAATTAGACACAATGAAAAAAGACACAATGAGAAAATAATAGTTTTTTTTAAGTTTTGTTTATTTATTTTTTAAGAAGGATGATGTGAGAGCAAGATCTTTAAAATACTTTTTGTGTTATTGTGTAATTATTATTAGATCATTGTGTAATACTTGTCAAATAACATTACACAATGACCCGATGAATGACACAACAACCTTACGGATGACACAATCACACAATGACCTGATGAAAGACACAATGACCTGACGGAAGACACAATGACCTGACGTTAGACACAATGAGCTGAAAAATTGTGAAAAAAAAGTTCGTTTTTTATATATCAATATTATACGCGTTTTAAAGAGAAAAAAATTCTCGTTTTTATGGTGTAATTTGTTTAAAAAAATAATGTCGTATGTAAAAGTTATAAACGTTTTAAAAAAGTGGGGGAATTGACATGTGACTTGCATGTGGAGAGAGAATATTTTAAAAAGTGGGCATGACTAAAATACCCCCTCTCCTAATTTTCCTAAATGCCACATGTCAATCTCTTATTGCTTCTTAGCCTTCTTAGATTTATAACACTATGTAGGTGAACCTCACTCTATATATATATATATATATATATATATATATATATATGGAGGTTCATTTGAGAAGACTCATATATTGCGAGAAGAAAAAGAAGAAACCTAAATCACTAAAAAAACCTTTTATTTTTTTAATTTTTTTTAAATAAATTCACTTCCTACATACAAATGTGTAAGGTATAAACTAAAAAAAATCATTAAAATATTTTTACGTATGTATTTTTAGCGTTTTAAATTTACCTACACACGTGTAGGTTATGTGTAAGTAACCTAACCTACACATGACTTCCACATGTGTAGGTTTAACAAATAAACGAAATTTATTAAATTTTATTAATTGAATATCAAAGGTAATGAATAAATGTTGCATTTCTATCATTGTTTTGTAACTTAAAAACGTTTTTGGTTGAAAAAATGATGAATTTAGCAATTTCTTTTTCTTCTCGTAATATTTGCTCTTCTCAAATAAACCCTCCCCAATATATATATATATATATATATATATATATATATATATATATATATATATAGGAGTAGTTAGCAGTAGTGGTAACCCGACTGTATGTGATGTGGAAATGGTATGAATACATGTATGCGTGAATGGTATGCAGTCTGAATGTGTATATTTATTTATAACTGCCAGTTTGTAGTCATTAACTAGAAGTATATTATTAAGCAGGTCATAGGGCAAACTAGGTCTTTTGTTGCATTTTGCTGACTATATTGAAGTGCGCATCGAAGGTGAGTCTCTTTGCCCGCTTTTAAACCTTTTTCGGGGAGAAAACATACAAACGTTTTTACAACGCCTTCGGGCAACTGTTTTACAACGCCTTCGGGCGGGCTGCATTTTTATACCTTCGGGTAGGGCCTTCGGGCAAGATTCTATACGGCCTTGGGCTGCGTTTTATGCCTTCGGGCAGGGCCTTCGGGCAACTGTTTTGATAAACTAATTTCTATTGTCTAATGGCTTATTTTACTTGAGCATAAACGTTCCAACAAAAGTCCTTTCCTATAGTTGAGATTATTAATATACAGTGGGTATAACGGGGAAATTTGAGTAGTACTACCGGGTTCGGCAGACCCCATCACGCTGGTAGGGATCCAGGTGGTGCAGATTGTCCTTGGAACTTTTGGTCATCTAGTTTGATGGCAGTAAGGCACAACACAACGTTCAGTTTAATCTCAACGTGCTCATGTAGTAAGCGAGGTGGTCTTGCAAACCAGCAATAGCAAATGAACTTTATCAGTTAAACTGTTTTGATATTTATAAACTTTTGTTAAATATCTTGAGCTCACCAACCACGTGTTGACTATTTTCAGTATGTTTTCTCAGGTGGCTAGGAGCTATGCACGTAGGACATATCATGCATGAGTCATTTTATTTTATTTTGAATATTTATTTACATTGATGATTTTAATGAACATAAATGCCGGTTTTGTGCTAGACTATTGAGCACAGGTTTTATACTGGTATCGTGCTAGACTATTGAGCACAAGTTTTATTGGTTCTGTGCTAAACTGTTGAGCACAAGTTTATTTAAATAATGAGTTGTTTGAAAGCTTCCGCTAAACTTTGAAAACTTACATTTTTATACCCTGAGTTTTGGGTTAACGTCTAAGTTAATCTTTTGTTAAAAACATTGAGTCAATGTTACTGTAACTAATGGCTTGAGATCCTGGTATGTCACACGCCTAACGGATACCCCGTTTGTGAAAAATTAAGGGTGTGACAGATTGGTACCGTCTATGCCCCATGAATATCTTTAAATCACTACATGTTTGTTCCCAAATGTAACAAATACATTAAACTACTATATATAATAATCATGTCATTATATTTGTACAAGCATTATTACAATATTCAAACACATTGTAAGTTTTTATACATGTAATTTTGAAAATTTAAAATTTTGAGAAGATTTTGGGTTGTTTTTGAAAACTCTTAAACTTGGCTTAAATGAGCCTAAAAACCAAAATCATAAACCAAACCGGTCATATAGTTCAGTTTAGGTTTACTCTTTTACTTGAAGCGGTTCGGTTTTAAGAAAACAATTAAAGAAAACAAAAGAATTAAACTAAATTTTATGAATAATGATTATTGAAAATCATGATTCAACAAACTGATAACTGAAGTTTCAAACATATAAAAAAATGTTAAATTTCTCAGTCGAATTAGCTTACAACAATCTGAAAAATGATTATGATTTTTCAAGGGGCTGGCTAGTCCCACACCCTGATGTGCTAACCAGACACCCAATTATTTTGTCAATACGACTTGTATTACTGGTTAGTCAGTCAAACGACTCGTATAAAAAATAAAACGAGTCGTATGAAGAGTCTAAACGACTCATATTAACGTCTGATACGAGACGTATGTAGGGTGTCTGGATAACTTCGATAATGTCTGTCAAGATTCCTAACATACAGTAATACGACTCGTATCAATAGTTTAATGAGTCGTATCCATTGATTTATACGACGTGTATCAACTGATACGAGTCGTATATGTTTGCCAGGAATCTTTACAGATATCACATATCTACGTTGAAAAGCGTGCCAATTTCATATATATATCGAGTGATTGTTTCGTTCAAAATCCTCATTCTACCATTCTCAATTCTCAATCCCATTTCTCAATTTCATAATTTTCAATCTAAAAAATGTCTAATAGTAGAAGGCTTCTGCTGCATCTTTACTCAACATTCCTCCCCCCGTTGAAAATAATAATTTTCGTTATCAAAACTGGTCTCGAAACGTTTTGTAGTTTTACTATAATGGAGACCAACCCGAATGTAAAACTGATTACATCGTTGATGAGCAGGTTTTTGACCGGACCTGGCGGGGAACCCTTTTAGGTTTTGAGAGAAACATGTTTATTTGGTCATACGTAAGTTTTTAACCTCCTAACAATCGGTTTGATTTTGATCATTTACTTTTTGTTATATAGCACGCTAATTTAATTTTATATATTTTTTCAGCATAATTTTGTTTGAGTCACTAGACTTATGTTCTGGCGCAAAAAAGAAATTGTGAGAGCCGGTGAGCACATGTTACGTTGGACGTGTCTCCCTTCTGAGTTTTGCGATATGTTAATCAATCAGGACGAAGACACTTTGCAATACGGTGACGGGACACAACCACTATATCCTCAGATTCAGACGGTTCATGGCAGATGAAATATACGCCGTCCGAACAGCCTAACAAATTTGTGCGTTTACGAACCTTTACAAACTAACATAAGTGTTATATTTATTCATTAGTTCTAGCTCTTGGTTTATGTCAAATTGTTGTGGTTTCCTCCTTATACGTAGGTGATATGTCTAGCTTTTTCCAAAACATATCAATGGACTCTAGTGGGATGGAAATTCCTACATATAACAATAAAAAAATGTTTATAAACATAAAAATGACATCACTATCTAAATAACTAAAATAAAATTCGTAATAAAAATACCTACTTGTTTACATTTATTCAAGCGATACGCGCACGACAAGCCACAACCGGTGTAAAGGCGACAACTACATGTCGCACTATTTTCTTTCATACTTGGAATTTTTTCGATCTCATCAACCAACAAATCAAGAGCTTTATGAGATATCTTGCCTCTTAGGTGATCAAGCAAAGTTAAATTATGGTTGCTCTTTCTCTTGATCAAGCTTTTTTCAAAGCATTCTTTTATCGCAATGTATTGTTGGTCAACAATTTTGTCAACATACTTCACGAATCTATCCAAGGTACTGTTTGTATCATGAAGATACTTTTTAAACAAAGCATGTTGGCCCTCAACCCTGTTGATTGAAGTGCATTTTCCGATTTGTCCACCCAGAGACAAATTTATGTCTATATTCATTAAGCCAAGTATCGTTCAAATAATTAAGAGTTCCTGAAATTTATTATTACCGCTAAAAGTTAAATATTTATAAAGTATTAAATAAAAAATATATAAATAAATTATAGTTGAAACCTTACTTGACTGATCAAACATAAGAGTTACAGGCAACTTGTTGTATGCATTACTATACAAGTCAAATGTTGAGAAGTTAATTAATTTGTACCAAAGACTCTCAAATTTTGTCCAACTTTTTTGATCAAAACTTTGTTTGCAGTGTTTCGCAATATTTTCTTGTATGTGCCACATACATATTAGTTTAGTAGCGTCTGAAAATACCTTATCACATGCATTCATTAAAGCCTTATCACAGTCAGTAACTATCACTCGTGGCTTCATGCATGTTGTTAGCGTATTGTCTAATTTTGTTAGAACACACATAAAGTTATCTTCTTTTTCTTCATTAATAAAGTCAAATGCTATACAAAAAGTTTTGTTAGTGAATGTCAAACTTACTATCTGAACAAAAGGTAGTTTGTAAATGTTAGTTTTATATGTGGCATCTATAAGTATAACATGTGGAAATGCATGCCAAATTTCCATTGAAGTTTTATGAATAAAAAAATTTCTTCAACTCTGTTAGTATGTGCGTTGGAACGACTAAAATTCACATACTGTTTTAACCGAAGCAAGGAGAAAAGAATCTGCATTGGAGTTTCACCAACATTAGATTTCTCCTTAATCTTTTGAATGACATAATTTATAGTTTTACTTGTTGTCACACTTCGGGTTCAACTGGCGAATGGCTTGCAATATGTCATGTGTCTCCATATTTGATTGTACAATTCTCCGACCATATTATATTCTGCGGGGGTCAGTCGTTTAGCATACGCATGACTCTCTAAATGTTAAGCAGGATCATGGTTGTGCGAATCATCAATGATAATTAAAACCCAGCCACCAACACTTCTTTCATTTTTACCTATTAACTGGAATTGACAGTTTGTTTTTTGGAGTCACCTTTTTCTTTTGTCTACCCCCTCTGGTTTATATTTACCCACACAATCACATTTAAGGTGAACTTTTACCGTCTCACCCCATGCATTATTTTTAGAACGTTAGGTGACAATAACGTAATCATTGTCTCGCCCGATATCTTGAGCCCACTTCATCAGTTCTTCACGTGATGTGAAAACCTTTAAAAAAAATTATTTTATTTTTAATATTTACTTTATGTTGTGCTACAAAACGTATCATGAGTAAATATTTACCCGATTTTGTTTCAAACAAACTGCCGCCGACATTGTCACCTGCGCCACCATTGTCACTAGCGCCACTATTGTCATCGCCATAAAATTCGCCACCATAAAAATCAACACCATAATAATCACTGCCATATGTACCACCATATTGCTCGTTGTATTACCCGAGTATTCAAAATAGTTATCACCCTCGTTTTGACCATCGAAAATATAGTTACTATCCCAGAAAGACATTTTAAGAAGAAGGCTTAAATAAAATCAGTATAATGTAAGTGTTATAACGATTGTTTTTGAATACGTTGTTTGATATTCAATCGAATCGATTGATCGTCGATCATTTATAATGAAATTTTAACGGAATATTACATCGTGTCAGATAATTATATTGAATCGTACGCTTTACATTCATTTTTTACTTTAAAACTAATACGACTCATATTGCACTTATACGAGTCTTATGATATGACCAAAACGACTCGTATTAACAATAACTAGTTATATTCGTTAGCTCACGCGTTACGTGAGCTTTTTTTTACTGGTACCAAAACAACCTTAAAACAACATAAGACGCGTACATCAGTAAATGAACACGATAAAAAAAACAAAAAAGCCCTACAATATTCGAACCAAGGTCACCTCAAACACAAAAATAAGCAATCACCAATCGCACCAACCAAACATAATAAACAAATTAGGAAAAACAATCTTTATATGCAATAAATAAAACAACAAAAAATAAATAAAAAATAAATCAAACAAAACCAGCCACTTACCCCACCCACTAATACACTGTTCAAAATCAAGATTTTCCAACCATTTATCAATAAAAGGGGAATATGAGTCGTGTGTATGTTTAAAACGATTCGTATTAGATTTAATACGAGTCGTATTACTGTGCTATTTGACACCCTGAAACTTGCAAAATTTGTCGTCTGACAACATCAGTAATACGACTCGTATGACCGTATACGAGTCGTATTTAGAGTGTCTGGCTAGCCTATCAGGTGTCCGGTTAGAACGACCCTTTTTCAAACCGTAACTTAAATTTTCATATGCTATAACGGTTATAAATATGACAACTAGAAATTATAAATTGTTTATACCAATAACACAAAATAAAAAGGGTAAATTAGCCTAAAATAATCTCAACTAACTCAGATTGGCCGAAAATAATCCCAAATCAGTTTATTCCCTTCAGTGGTCCCAAATCCAACTTTTTTGGCCTACAGTGGTCCGCCGTTAAGTGCACTAGTCGTTAACTTTTTTTCTATTTTTTTCGAATTTCAAACCGGTATTTTAGGGATTTTGATCGGCAGGAGAATACGAGTCAGTTGATGTAAACCTTACCTCCAACTATCGCTCCAAACAATTTAATTTTGACATCCGGTTGAAGCACTGTTAGGGTTTAAACACCCGATTAAGACCGTTTTGTCTTTTGGAACACTGGTTCGATGTAAGATTTACATCAATTGAATCTAATCATCCTCTTCATCAATATCCATAAAATGTTGTTTTTAAATTTGAAAAAAATCGAAAAAGTTTAACGACCGTTAGGTGCATTTAACGATGGATCACTAGAGGCCAAAAAATGGGATTTAGAACCACTATAGGGAATAAACTGAGTTGGGATTATTCTCGACCAATATGTGTTAGTTGGGATTATTTTAAGTCAATTTGCCAATAAAAAGCCTAGTTACTTTCAAAGTTATATTAAATACAGTTTAAAGGGTAGTTAAAAATATAAATTTAGTGTATCAGATTATCCTTTATATTTGAAGACATTAAAAAAACTATTTATTAAAAATAAAGTAAATTTATCTTTAACTATATATTATATATTATATATTATATATTATTATAGGGCGCCCTATATTATACTAGTTTAATGTCTACGCTACGCTCGGGGAATGATGTAGTTCTTTTAAAATTTTGCCGTATAAAAATTTGTGTGGTCAAAAAAATTTTAGTTATTTAATTGTGTGTTATTATTAACTTTATTCATACGTTTCATTTATACATTATCAAATATAAACGAACTCATGCACACCCCTAGTAGGAGTGAGTTGAAAATGTAAGTACTATTAAGTTTTTTTAAATCTCTTAAATATTAGGGGCCAAAATGTTAATAGTTATATTATAATATTTAATTATAGATGTGTATTCATATTTTAAACATAAAATTACTATTGTAAGAGAAACTCTTAAATAATGACAAGTAAGCAAAGCCAACCCTAAATGGTTGACATATATGCAAATTTTATTTTCTTTATTAGATTTTTATACTTATGTGTGTTACACTTAGGTTAAATAATAATATTTATAAAAAAGTTATAATCATTATATTTTATTATTTATAAATATTTAATATTTAAGAATATAGAAATACATTTGAGAGTAGCTAGTATAAGAATCGGGATAAAAACATTAAATTAATTATTAATAAAACCTATAAGTAGTTCTAGCCTGATACACTCTTCGATCTTCTTCTTTCATCATCTTAAACTTTTGTCACCATTTTTTGCCGGAAAGAAATTTATATTTTTTTATTGTAATCGTCCTTTTCTTGTCTTCAATCATTTGCAAAATAAACGTATTCGCTCTGTAGCAGATCTTTTACAAGAGCAATTTGGATTGGTCTTGGTTCGTTTAGAAAATATGACACGAGGAAACATATATGCAACACTTAAGCATAACTGGACACCAACTCCTCAGAACTTGGTAAATTCAATTCCATTAACAAATACTAGCTTATAAAGTTTTTTTCCGTTTACACCCATTATCTCAAGTTTTGGGTCGAACTAATCCATTGACACAAATAGTGCTAAACTTTCAAAGGGAGCACTTGAGGTTTTCACAGATTTACAACACTACAAGAATTTAAGGGTGCAGCTATCCCTTTTAGTGGCTTTTGGTCCGCCCCTGAAAATGACACGTGTCATTAATATGGCTAGATTTTCACCTTTTGGAGAAGCCTTTTAAAACTATTTCATGTAAAGTGATCAAACAAGAAAAATCATATCTTGAAACCCAATACGTGTTTATAGGCCTTTACCCGTTTGCCTTCTATTCGATGTATAAAACTTTAAAATTGAATCGAAAAATGAAAAAAATCTACGTCGAGTTTTTGACGTGAAGTTATATAAGAAAACTATTTTTAAAATCGGATATGATTATATTAAACAGGTCCAATGTATGTATTGTAGTAGTGAAATATATAAAAACAAAAATAAATAGTTTGACAACATATTTTATTTATTTTTTTAAACAACGATGATAATTCGAGATTTCTAAAAACATATTCTTCTATACATTTGATTCATGATTTTTTTTGTGCTTAATACTAGTTTGAAGATGGATGGATGGATGATTGAATGTAAGACTTTGGTTTTTCAGAAGTCAAATAAAATAATTCATGACAAATAATTACTGCGACACAATAGATGGACATCACAGTCACGGTATTTAATTGGATACAAACAATAAGGTACCGATCGAGCTAGCATGGGTTCCACAAAACTTGTATGGTGAGCATAGTATTAATTTCTTATTATTTCCAAGTTCAAAGATGCATGCATGCATACAAGGACATGTGCATGCAATTTTAATAGAGCCAAAATAAATTTGTTAGATTGATCTACGTTGAGTGTTTATGGTCTGGTTTTTACGGTTTTACATTGGGTAAAACCATAATCAAATCATTATGGAGTATTGGATATTAACGGACCTAACTATTAGTTTTTGGCCGTTACCGGTCCCAACTTTTGAAATATGTGCTGACGGTCTCAACTTTTATCATTTTGGCCACTAATGGACCTGCCGTTAAAAAGTTAACGGTGTTAACTTTTTTTTTTGAATTTTAGGTCGACATTTTATGGTTTTTTATCGGGATACGAATACGAGTCTATTGATATAAACAATACATTGAAACGATGATCCAAACGACGAAATTTGTACATTCGGTTAAAGAACCGTTAGGTTTAAACACCCCGATAAAGCATCGTTTTGTCATTTGGAGCACCGTTTCGATGTAAACTTTATATCAATCGACTCGTATTCTTTTTCCGATCAAAAACCATAAAACGTCGACCTGAAATTCAAAAAAAAAGTTAACGCCGTTAACTTTTTTAACGGCGGGACCATTAATGGCCAAAATAATAAAAGTTGGGACCGCTAGCACATATTTCAAAAGTTGGGACCGATAGCGGCCAAAAAATAATAGTTAGGTCCGTTAATATCCAATACTCCAATCATTATTTATACACAACCGACCCAAACTAGAAAAAAAAATTAATATATAAGCAATACACAAATGACCACAAGAAAATTTCAGCCCGACCCCATGAAAAGATTTTTTTGTTCTAAAACTGGTCTTTTTAGTAGAAAATTATTCTGTAAAAAACCTAGCCATAACAATCTTTTTTTTAACAGCAAGTGAGAAATTAATTTCATTATATTACATAACATAAGTAAAATTACAATGTTAATGAAAATGATCGCCAATGTTCCCGGCCAATCAAACTCTTAATTGGATGCCGAGTTTGTAATCCATATATATGATAAGACTTTGACCTCGTCCACTATCTTCATTGCATCGAT
Organism: Tagetes erecta; assembly: GCA_030867185.1. Classification (NCBI taxonomy): domain Eukaryota; kingdom Viridiplantae; phylum Streptophyta; class Magnoliopsida; order Asterales; family Asteraceae; genus Tagetes; species Tagetes erecta. Next base: position 6,049,807 of record CM061488.1, on the reverse strand, counting down.
AGTTTCATTACTCATAACACAGTCATTTCTTGCACAACAAACAATTAATGTTCGTTTTGATTTGTTGTAATTATTACCAATTAAATGTGACAAATTAAGGCGTCTGAAGAAGGTGAAAATGAACAAATGAGTGATGATAATGAATGGTCTACTTCAATATATCCAAAATAGTTGTGGGCAAATGCTCTAAAGAACTGAATCAATTATTTCACTGCCAGTACGTTAATTTACAAAGTTTTATATTATAACTCAATCTGGCAACAGTTGTATACAATGCAGTTAATTGCCACCTGAGTTGACTTAATTAAATTGACCCTTTGGATCATCAAGTCAAGCGGTGTCAGCTTATAATGTGAAATGGGAAATAAATCAATAATTAATATTGCAGCATGATCAATATTAACTGGTCGTCAAGTGATGTTTCTTTTGTGACAATTAAGCTTGTGGCTTTCGCTTTCGCTTTCATTTCATTCAATCATGATAATACATTTTTGTCGATAAATCTGAAAATTAAGACCTTATATATGATAGATGATAGGGTGTCACATATATATGGTCGATAATCGTATTATATAGGGGGTAAGTTATCCTATGAAGGGTTAAAAATGTAAGTAAAAATTTTTTTTAGACACAATATTAAATTTGGGAACAAATGTCTTATTTTGTTTTAATAAAATATAGATATATTGGTTTTCACTGGTCCCAATTATCACATGTTGTTTTCTACCGGTCCCAACTATTGAATTGGCTGTCAACGGTCCCAACTTGTATCACTTTGGTAACCACTGGTCCCGTCATTAAATTTTTTTAACGTCGTTAAGTTTTTTTTTCCAAATTCAATACCGATGTTATAAGCATTTTGATCGGAACGATAATATAAGTCGATTGATGGAAAAGTTACCTAAAAACGGCGCTCCGAACAACAAAATAGTGATTCGATCGGGTGTTTAAAACTAACGGTGCATCAATATCAAATGTAAAAATTTTATCATTCAGAGAGCCTTTTCGAGAAAACGTTTACATCAACCGACAAGTATTATCCTTCCGATCAAAAGGTCTAAAACATCGGTCTTGAATTTAGAAAAAACTTAACGGCGTTAAAAAATTTTAACGACGGGACCAGTGGTTACCAAAGTGATAAAAGTTGGGACCGTTTACAACCAGTTTAATAGTTGGGACCAGTAGAAGACAAAATGTAATAGTTGGGACAAGTGAAAACCAATATACCTAAAATATATATAAAAACTTTTATATATAAATCAGAGATTTAATAATACCTTATTATTAATGCGGAAGAAATAAAATTCAAAAGTTTATTTCAAACAAGGTGGTTATTCCACCAATGATCTAGTTAAGTGTGAAATAAACAATAATATGAAACCACAATCATATGGTGTTTCGAATTTGACCTTTGACGAATACTGAAAGATTGCACGAAGGATGCGACAAACGGATCCTCTAGAAATCCCGATCACTTGTCCAACTCTTGAACCCGAACACCCGTTCAACTCTTGAACACAAAACGAACACCTTAGACCGATCCCGAGAACTCTTCGAAATCACTTTATGCGGCCGAGACGGCGGAGGTAGCGGCTGCGCAACGTAGGTGGGATGGTTGTGTGACTGCGACGAGAGGGAGGAGAGAGGAGGCGGTAGCCGAATGAGGGGTGTGTAGGGTTTTCACAAAACTGCCTATTGATCTCAATCTTGATTATCTATTAATTATCTTACATAATTAGTGTATTTATTAACTCTTTAATACATATCAGAATCAATCCCTGACTATTAGCATTTCTCCATTAAACAGTTTATACCTACTTCATTAATAATAATGACCAGTCATTATAATAAGGGGCATTTACATATATCCCCCTCATAAGATCATTTATTACATATTTACCCACTCCTTAAATTCAATTACATATTTCCCCTTCCTAAACCACATATATTACATATTTACCCATTTTTTTAAAATAACCTTTGAATTACTATTTTACATTGACTAATCTCGATAAATGTACTACTATAGTTACCAATTTTATGTTATCGTCTTTTATTATTTTCATTGACTACTTTGTATGCGCTCCTTCGGAGAAATTCATAACCGAATAACAACACAAAGAATGTGACTTTTGATTCTCAATGTGGGTTTGTTCTTATGGTTTGTGTAAAAGAAATGGCAATGGGTAATTTAATATGCCAAAGGGAATGTGTAATTAAACTTTAGGCTTTGATAATTATGTAATTATAGACATAGGAAGGGGAAATATGTAAACATATTTAAAGAAAATGGGTAAATATGTAATATATATGGTTTAGGAAGGGGAAATATGTAATTGAATTAAGGAGTGAGTAAATATGTAATAAATGATTTTATAAAGGGGAAATATGTAAATGTCTCTTATAATAAAGTCTATCGTTTAATTCAACTATCTCATAAAGAACTATTGTCAATAATCAATAATATTTAACCATTAAATATTATTCATTGTTCATCGTCCAACGTGTAACTCTTGGACTGTACATTGTTAGTAACATTATATATAATCAGGATTGGACACTCCTAATTAATCCACCAATCTCCCACTTGGACGATTTTAGATTATCTCATAATATAGACAGAGGAAGTCGCCTAGCTGCATCTATCTGCCCCTAATAAGGTATGATGTAATTTCTTTCATCAACTATTGTCAAGTGTTGTTAAAAACTCCTTTCTAAAACAGAGTATAGCTGTAGTAATGCAATCTTACATCCTTTCTGTAATGAACATCTGTCGAACATGAGACATGAATCCTCTATCACTCTCATTTATTTGTTCAACATTTCTTGCACTCCTTCCAGATTCAAAATGGTCTACAAACTCCTAGTTTGAGAGTGGCCACACAATCATACCAGTTTGATTCCACGAGGGCGCCAAGATGTTCTACTTCTTACCTTTAAGAAGTACATAATCCCTTTGAAAACATACAACTCTCACTTAGTTTCAGATATATTCCCAATCAAATATCTTTATTACTACCCTTTTACGGTGTAGCGTTAGATAAGATCAAAGAACAAACTTATACTAATTTTAGTTCCAGTATCATTCTCCGCTCATAGGATTTAAAGATCATACTTTTATCAAAACTTCTTATGACTTCGGGCCATGAAGACAGTTTTGAATCGAGTTACGTCCAATAGTATTCTCTAATACATATTTATGAATATTGGCTCTCAACCCTTTGAGCGTTCATCTCATGAACAACCAATCCTTCATAATAGTCTTAATTTGGATTGATTCTCATGAATCCAATCAATTGTGCACATTTAGAATACTTTCATTATTCAAGGATACTTAAAACGTACGCACCCTTGAATACATGCTCACTGTTCATGAGGCATTTAACCTTTAAATATATTCAAGATTTCGTCTGACACCATACTTTTTTTATTACCGACACCATTGTTATTCTAAACAAATATATGACACAAAGAAATTAGTGGAAACAAAGAAACATCTTGGATATTCGTTAGTTTATCACTTATTAAAGTTAACGTTAAATTAGTTTTTCCGGTTGAAGAATATTTCAATGGTGCTTGTATTTGGTATATTGAAAAAGAGGCGTTTGCAAAAGTTGACATTAAACATGTCATGGAGCGGTTTCAAGATATGAAGAAACGTTGAGAACAACTTAAATATGTTTGTTTTTATGATTTCATTGACATTAATGTTTATCGTCTATTTTTCTAATGACAACTTGTTTAATTTCATGACCCGACCCGACCTGAAATTTGAGTATGACCGACATTTGCATTAACATTTGCTCAAACCAAAATATCCCGACATCATAGAAAAAAATTACAAAAATTAATACATACATGACGATGTGACGTGAATCACCTACTATCTCTTTTCTTGTTATGATATATATTAGGGCTGAGAATTTCTGACCCGACCTGAAAACACGACCTGAACCTAACCCGAAAATCGTGGGTTTGGGTTTACATTGAATGGGTGTGGGTCAGTTTCGGGTTGAACCTGCTGAGCTGATTTCAAAAACAGGTCAGGTTCGGGTCAACCCACTGGGTTCACGGGTTGACCTGATTTTTATATAAATATAAAATTTAGGGTATATTGTGTCAATATACATGTAGTTTATGGTGTTTTACGTTAAAACTATAATAATATCGAACTTATATGGTTGTGCGTATATTTGGGTGGCAATTCCCGATATGCCATAAGCTCGCTCTCGTTTAAAGAAAGCATTTTTTTGGTAATTTTGAATTTTTAACTCTTGGAGAATGTATTTTGTGATAATTCAGGTCAAATGGGTCGGGTTCGGGTCAACCTGCTAAAAATCAGGTCGGGTTCGGGTTTAAGTAATGTCTAAATTTTCAGGTTTGGGTCAGGTTTTGGTTTGTATAAATTTTTCAGGTTCGGGTCGGGTTCAACCCACTAACCCGATAACCTGACCCATTGAGCACCCCTAATATATATTGTTACCAACATCATGCATGTTGATGATTCAACCGTTATTAACTGTTTAATTACTACGTAACTGATTTAACCATATTGCCAAGGTCGTCTCTATAGGTTTAATAAGTAGGGTTATTGGATTTTAATAATCTGAACTTTAATGTATTGGCCAATATTAATCACAACTAAAAAAATTCCCTATGACAGTCCCAACTTGTAATTTATTTTCCTCCATCGAACCTTTTATAATGAACACTCAAAAAAGTTACCAGACTATTTTTGTGTTTCATTAAAACCTTACCCGACCATTTTTGTGTCACACTTATAAGAGGCTCGATGCAGGAAAATAATTTAAAAGTTGGGACGGCCACATGGAAATTTTTAAGTTAGGATTAATATTGGCCAATAAACTAAAGTTCGGATTATTAAAATCTAATAACCCTAATAAGTAATGTATTTGCTTTAGGTTAAGAACCCCTAAATTTGTAGCACATTGTAATATCCTATTATTAATACGAAATTTTAGGTGCTACATGATTAAATATATTTAAAAGCTTATTTCTACATCTATACTCATACTTACAAGTTCAAATACCACAATTATTTATGAAAATCTGAAGGAACATGAACATATAGATTTATATGAACATATAAACATAAGCATTTTAGTTTATTATTGTCGGTTCTTATCCTGAAAAATAAGATTTATATTATCATTTAGAAAAGGGTCATATTTTAAATTACGCTATTTTATAGTGACATAATGTACGTACGTACCTGATTTGATTTTAAATTACGCTATTTTATACTTGTTATTCGTTTGGATGGATAAGATATGCATGGAGTATTAGTATTTATATTTTTGGCTACCAAATATAACTATTTGATAAAAGTTTTAGATGTCTTATTGTGCCTAAATACTTTTCTAAGAATACTTTGCTCATACATAACAGATTAAGAGTAGATGAGGACATGATAACTTCAGGAGGATTACACACGGACCTGATAAGGATTACATAGTGACATAATGTAACGATAATTAAATAATAAGCATGTATATCCACTACAAGAAAAAAGGCCATTAAGGACTAAAAAATCAGTCCTTGATACTTAGAAGTCAGTCCCGAATTGTTATCGGGGACTGATTCTTCCAGTCACGAGCCAGTCACCTATTCCTAGTCGCAGATAGTGTTTTCCGTAACTGAAAATCAGTACTAGTCGTTTGGCTCCAATTAGGATTAACATTCAGTCCCCATAACATAAGAATTCAGTCCTTAATCTGTCTACCTGTACCAGATTATTTCAGTCTCGAATACACTTTTCTCAAGACTGATAATTAGTCATTGATACCATGATTTTTAAGGACTGAAAATCATTTTTCAAAACACATAAATTCAGTTCTTAATGTATCCTTCAATACAATGTCATTTCAGTCTCGAATACCTTATGTCTGTGACTAAAAATCAGTATTTGATATCATTATATTAAGGACTGAAAATTAGTCTTTGATGCTATGTTTTAGGCACTAAATGCCAGCCTTCGATATCATGATTTTAGTGATTGAAAAATAGTCACTGATATTGGTCATTTTAGTTTTTATTATCTTTCTTTTATGGGCTGGAAAGTAGTCTTGGATATCATGTTATTTAGTCTCCATTTTATCTTTTATAAACTGAAAATTACTATAAATTAAGTTACTTTCAGTCCCAGATAACTTTTTAAAGACAAAAAACCAGTATCACATAATACATTTTGCAAGTGTACAATATAGTCAATATGTGCGTCTAATAACAGTCACTATAACATTGTCTTATAAAACTAAACGATTACTTGACCAATGAACTTTGAAATTTTTTCATACTTCTATTTGCTTCATTTTTTGCATAGTTTCGGATTCACTTCGAGTGAAGTAACCTTAGGTATAAGAGCTAATTCTTTCTCACTTGTTGGCGGTTGACAAGACTCAATTTCCAATTTAATCTACTACTTTTTCCTCCTTGGCACACACAATCTTGCTCGTTTATCTTTCTAGCTCGTGTTTCATGGTAGTAGTTAGAGTCGTTCCTTCATCAATCAAGTTAGCCATGACATCCTTTTTATTGCGTTTAATATTTTCCTACACAAGAATAAATGAAAATATTTAAACATAGCTTCTCATGGATGCTACTTTAAAAATCAAAATTCCTTGTAAACATCATTTTTAAGTATACATATGTCTCCTAAAATCATCAAGAAAGAAAAGAGGTTATAGAACTAAACTTAACGTAATGCTTTAAATCCGAGTAGCTAGTGGTCGTCTAAGGAATATGATTCCAAGCACACAATTAGTATCCTAACAATCAATTTCCACATACTCATTGTCTAAATTAAGAATTAAATAAAATTCCAAAGGGTCGAATGGGTCATTTGATACTTGACATGTCCAATAGCTTACTATACATGTACATAGAACTTAAACATATGGTAGGTAGTAAGCACTAAGTACTCCTAATGCATTGAGTATAATTCTAGTATGAAAATTCGGTGTGTACGTGGGTGTGTTTAGGAACTAAATAATATCACAAGGAAATCCAAAAAAAGATATACTATATGTTGCATACACACAAGTTTTCATTTTTCACATATACCTACTCTCATATATATACATATAAACAATAATCCATCACAATAAATATAAACACACAATAATCCACATACATCCATACATACATAGACCTCTTCTTATGTAAATTGCATATACGTGTATATAGCATCATAATCGGTTTGTGTAACCCGTATTCTAATGAAAACCTAGTTATAAACCCACCACATTAGCATTTCTATTAACTATAAACTTCAACCTCAACAACATAATCATTCAAAACCCGAACACTTACAAACACATCAAAAGTAAATGAAATTATACCTTCTCAACTACGGATTAAACCACATACTAATGATGTCGAAACCATATCAAACCACCTTGGAATTGAGTGATTCAAGCAGCCACACATTTGAGGTTTCATGCTTCATCTTTGCTACCCAATTCCGACACTTTAATCCGCCGTCGCCGTTGCCGGATAGCCAAACAATCTCCCAGAATGCCTACAATGCACTGTTCTGTTCGGGGGTGTGAAACCCGACCTCCAATTCTTTAAATCAAAATCCCAACGGTGAAAGTGTTCAAACATATGATGCGAAACTCCTGTCCAAATTTGACATTGATCTGACGGTTAAATCTTCGGGGATCATCCAATCTCTGCTACTAGGTCATTCAAAAACGGGAATTTTTGTGTTTTTTTTGTTTGCTCCGAAAATTGCTAAGTAAAAAAGAGTTTGGAGGTGACCTAATCAAGTTTAGGGTAATTAAAGTTTTTTATTATCACCATTGGCCCTTCTAGTTTGATGTGTGGTTTAAAGCTCGCTTTTGTTAATGTGGAGATTATGATTTGGAAGCCTTCTCTTTATTTTTTTTAATCTTTAAAAAGACCACATCTATACAATAAGGTATATTTTAAATAATTCTTGATAAATTATTTATATAATTAGTTTAGTTTTATAGCAAAAAAACTAATGTTACAAATCTCTGTCGGCAAGTGGTAAAGATGCAGCCCTCACCTAAGAGGTATTGAATTCAACCATTACTATTTGATTATTTTAATACTGATCATAAATGACCGTAATCGATCTCACTTGACCATTAGCAACCAAACTAACCTGTAACAATAACTAGCTATAATTGGGTAGTCAATGACCCTAATTAACCATAATTCAAACCAAAGCCCACCAATTGTAATTGATCAATAATGATTCTATTTAATCATAATTAACCAACTGTGAACATATTTGATTAAACATTACTAGTATTTTATCATCAAAACTCTTTTGAGACTAAATATCAGCTCCAAATAAAATGGTATAGTTCACGTCAAATATTTAGAGACATAAAATAAGTTATTAATTCTTTCTTACTTAAAAATAATTTAATAATAAACATCAGTTCCTAATTCTATATGATTTAGAAATATTAAGGACTGATAATTAGTCTATACTAAACTCCCTCAAACTAGTAAAATGTGTGTTCAACACTAGTGACTGAATATCAGTTCCCTACTCATATTTATTATAAAAAAATCTTCATAGACTGAATGTCAGTGCTGATTAAGGTCACTTACGATATTTTAACGACTTATTTTCAGTCTTTGTTGCCTTTATTAAGATAATACTATACATGTCTCTAATATGTTTATGTTTAGTTTAACTAATAAAATGTGTGTTCAATGTTAGGGACTGGATATTAGTTTCGAATAAGGTCACTTACAACATTTTTAAGACTGATTTGCAGTCTTTGATACCATTCTTACACAAACAACATTAAAAACTAATCATCAGTCTCTAATTTAATTTGATTTAGGAATATTTAGGACAGGATTTTAGTCCCAATATGTCCCATGTATATTTAAGACTGAATATTAGTTACACATACAATAATGCAATTTCTCATTAATGAGGGCCCTTATTTGGAACTGAAATTCAGTTACAAAAACGGTTGTCCATCAAAATTTGTTATTGCGCAACCACATTTGTGACTATATTTTACTCTTAAATAAGGTGTGAAGGTATTAGAGACTGATTAATAGTCACTAACACGAGTCACTTAATAGTCAGTCCCAAATATCATTCGCAACTGATATATTAGTCCCTGATACTTTGTATTTGATACTGATAAATCAGTCCCTAAAAGTTTAGTCTCTGATGGTCCCATTTCTTGTAGTGATCACAATGACAATCATTGTATAATGACATCATATACATAGGTGAAGCAATTGATAAGACGGAAGTAAACATGTATAACACGATGAAACTGACATAATGACTAATAAAACACTAATATATGACAGTTCACGAATAAAATATAACACAATGACACAATGTACATGAGTATTTGAACATTTCTCTTTAAACATATATAACACAATGAAAATGACACAATGACTCCAAATACAACAATAATACAATGATAGTTCAAGTAAAATATAACACATCAACATTGTACATGAGTAAAACTGATGCAGTTTTTTTATGCAATCAAGTTGGGTCGAACACCAAAACGAAAACAAGCTGGAACTGTTCTTTAACTTATATTCAAAACAAAAACTACTCAACCAAAAGAAACCCCAAAGTATTTAAAGACAACCCTAAGCCTCAAGAATAGGCAAAAACGTAAGAAAAGGAAACATAAATCAAAACCAAACATAGTCCAAATCAAATACCAACTTAAAAGATAAAATACTAAATAGTTCCAGCTCCTGCAAATCATTCCCAATCAATTAGCCTGGATCGTCAACTGGGTCGTTTTCTTCAGCTGGGCCTGTTGGGCCAAGACCAGTTTCTGGAATTGGGCCTGCTGGGTTGACAACTGCATCATCCTCCCCCCTGCAAAAGGACTCGTCCTCGAGTCAAAGGGGTCATCATCCTCAGGTACAAACGGTGAAAGATCAGCAACATTAAAGGTGCCTGAAACACTATAATGCCCAGGCAAATCAATCTTGTAGGCGTTATCGTTGATGCGTTTCAAAACTTTAAACGGACCATCCGCCCTTGGCTGCAACTTACTTGCCCTTCCACCCGGAAAACGATCCTTACTTAAGTGAATCCAAACAAGATCACCCTTTTGAAAAACCACCTTCTTGCGTTTGACATTTGCCCTTCGTTGGTACACAATATTGTTATTAATAATACGGTCACGTACCTGTTGATGAATGAGCTTTATTTGAGCTGCTATGTCCTCTCCTTCAGCACTAAAATGTTCGGTAACGGGCAAAGGTGCCAGAACGAGTGGAGTAAAAGGATTTTTCCCGTAAACGACCATGAAAGGACTCATCCCGGTAGACCTGTGGGTAGACCTGTTATAAGCGAACTCAGCTTGTGGAAGAACTGTGTCCCACTGTTTTGGATTAGAACCAACAAGACTGCGTAACAAATTACCCAAACTCCTATTTGTAACCTCTGTTTGCCCATCACTTTGAGGATGGTGAGCACTACTAAAGTTGAGGCGAGATCCCAACCGCTTCCACAAAGTTCGCCAAAAGTGACCAACAAACTTAACATCCCTATCCGACGTTAACGTTCTTGGCACCCCATGCAGCCTCACAATTTCTGAAAAATCTAAACGAGCAATTTGGCTCGCATCATAAGTTTTGGCACATGGAACAAAATGCGCCATTTTGGAGAAACGATCCACAACTACCATTATAGAATCACGCTGCCTTTGAGTTCTGGGAAGACCCACAACAAAATCAAGACTAACATCATCCCATGGTCCTTCAGAAACAGGTAACGGTGTATAGAGCCCCGCATTCGAGTGATGTGTTTTAGCAATATGACAAATGCGACACCGTTCCACAATTCTCATGACATCCACACTCATCTTGGGCCAAAAAAAACGTTCTTTTACCAGCTTCATTGTCTTCTCTCTACCAAAGTGCCCTGCCAATGCCCCTTGGTGTCCCTCTAAAATAATGGCGTCGCGTAGAGAACACTTAGGAACACACAACCGAAGACCTTTAAACAAAAAACCATCCTGAAGTGAATACCCATGAGCCGGAGCAACTCGACATTCTGCCCATAAAGTAGAAAATTCCGGATCGTCAGGATATAAGGTACTAAAAGACTCAAATGCATCTACTTGAACTTGTAACGATGTAAGAAGCGCACGACGACGACTTAGAGCGTCGGCGACTGTATTAGTTGCTCCCGACTTGTGACGGATGACAAAAGAAAAATCTTGTAAAAACTTGACCCATTTAGCATGGCGCGGATTGAGTTTGTGCTGTCCCTGAATAAACCGTAACGCTTGATGATCTGAAAATAGGATAAACTCGTTGTGCAGGAGATAATGCCGCCAAAACTCCAAACTTCGTATAATGGCGTAGAACTCCTTATCGTATGTGCTGAACTTCTGTTTGGCCTCACTAAGTTTTTCACTAAAAAAAGCAATCGGGCGCCCCTCTTGGCTAAGGACGCCCCCAATACCCAGCCCCGATGCATCACACTCGACTTGAAACGCCATTTGAAAGTTAGGTAATGCAAGGACGGGTGCATGTGTGATACAAATTTTTAGCTCCTCAAAGGCTCGTGTAGCTGCGGGTGTCCAACAGAAGGCTTTCCCTTTCAAACAATTAGTGATCGGTGCTACGACGGTACTAAAATTACGAATAAACCTCCTGTAAAAAGATGCCAAACCGTGGAAACTCCGGACCTCATGAACTGTGTTTGGCATTGGCCAAGTAGTGATTGCTTCTATCTTGGATTCATCCATGCGAATACCGTTTTCTGAAATTATATACCCCAAAAATAAAACTTCAGATGACAAGAAAGAGCACTTGTCACTATTTGCGTAGAGCTTTTGACTCCTCAAAATAGTGAATACTTGTCGTAGGTGAGAGAGGTGTTGTGGAAGATCACGACTAAAAACCAAGATGTCATCGAAATAAACGACCACGCATCGACCAATAAGTGCTTTAAATATATGATTCATCAGCCTCATAAAAGTACTCGGGGCATTCGAGAGGCCAAAAGGCATTACCATCCATTCGTACAGGCCGTCTCGTGTTTTGAAGGCTGTTTTCCATTCATCGCCTGGCCGCATTCGAATCTGATGATACCCACTCCTTAAATCAATTTTAGAGAAAACTGTTGCCCCATGTAATTGGTCGAGGAGGTCATCAAACCGAGGGATGGGGAACCTGTATTTGATAGTGATCTTGTTGACAGCCCGACTGTCGATGCACATACGATACGTACCATTCGCTTTCGGGACCAATAAGGCTGGGACTGCACACGGACTCATGCTTTCTCGAATAAGACCCTTATCAAGGAGTTCACTTACCTGCCGGTGTAGTTCTTCATACTCTGTTGGGTTCATACGGTAGGCCGGTCTATTCGGAATGATGGCTCCCGGCATAAAGTCAATGCAATGTTGGATTTCTCGAACAAGGGGTAACCCCGCAGGTATTTCGGATGGAAAGACATCGCTAAATTCAGCGAGCATTGGTTTCACTTCAGGTGGGGAATATGTGGTTGTGGGATTGGTTTCAGTAATGACCATAGCAAACATCAGTGGTGGTTTTGAGGATTGGTAAAGTCCAAGAAAGCTGATTTGTTAAGAACTAGTGCCTCTGTTCCTGATTCACGTGTGTCAAGAGGAACTAAATGGACATTAACACCTTCCTTTTTGAAAGTATAAGTGTTAAAAAACCCATCGTGTTTCACCCGCCTATCATATTGCCATGGCCGACCCAACAAAATATGGCAAGCATCCATAGGAATAACCTCACACCAAATCTCGTCCGAGTAGCGGGTACCAATACTGAACTGTACAAGACATCGCTGATTAACTTTCACGACATTACCTTTCTTTAGCCACGTCAACTGATATGGTTCAGGATGCGGTTCTGTCTTTAACCCCAATTTTTCCACCATTACCGAAGCCACCATGTTCTCACAACTACCGCCATCAATAATAATAGTGCACACTTTTCCTTTTACTGTACAGCGCGTTCGGAATATATTGTTTCGTAGCCAAAGATTGTCATCAACTGAACGGGTCGGGTTGGTGTTTAAAACCCGATGAACGACCAACGTCTCACCTTTATCTGGGTAAACAAGTTCAGTTTGGTCATCTTTCCTTTGCTCATCTTCGGTATCATAAATGGGCAACACATCTTCAGTAAGAGTAACCAATTGAGTGTTAGGACATTCCCGCGCAAAGTGGCCTAAACCGCCACACTTGAAACATCTGGAAGGTGTACGGGATGAGCCTGCTGATGTATTGGATGAGGAGCTTCCCTCAGTTCTACTAGGTCCGAGTGAGGGAGCCACCTGTCCGAATTTGTTTCCCAGTGGGGCCGGATTTTTTGTTACTTCAGATCGGATCGTGCTTGTTCGGGAAACAGCAACCTTCCCTCTAACCTTGAGTTGTTTCTCCACTTTTAGAGCTAGTTGACATACGTCATTAAACGTCCAGTAGGGCTGTAATTGGACAATATCGGCTATCTCGGGTCGTAACACCCTAATAAAACGAGCGATAATTTGCTCCTCTTCCTCTTTAGCACCACATCTCATCCGCAACCTGTCAAACTCACAAATCAACTCCGCAACGGTGGTTGACCGTTGGGACAAGTTATGATATTCAAGAAACGCCTCTTGGCGAAAATTAAGGGGTAAAAACTTTTCACGCAGTAACTTCTTCATCTTGCCCCATGTTCTGATTTTTGACTTTCCCTCTTCTACCCTCTTTTTCTTAACATGTTCCCACCATAAGGATGCATAGTTACGGAGTTTAATGGCAACTAGTTTTACCTTGTATTTGTCAGGAATGTCACGCAGATCAAAGATGCGCTCCACAGTCTGAAGCCAGTCAATAAACACATCGGGTTGAGCCTTTCCGTCAAACTCCGGTACGTCAATCTTGACTCCCAAGTTTCGCAACGGGTCTGACCGAGGTTCCATTCTTGCGAACAGGTTCCATCGGTCGTCTTGGTTAAACGGGTGAGGGCCGGCTCCTTCATCCCAGATGTTGGAGTCGGTCTCAGTTTCCTCATCGGATTGGATCTCTCGTTGCAATTCAAGGTCCCGGACCCGTTGTTGCAGTCGTGCGATCTCCTCGATGTCTCGTGGATCACGATGATAGTCCTCGTTGCCTCGATCGGCGTTTCTACGGGGATGCCTATGCATACGTCCTCCACGGTCGCCCATTGATCTCGCTGAGCTCTGATACCAACTGATGCAGTTTTTTTATGCAATCAAGTTGGGTCGAACACCAAAACGAAAACAAGCTGGAACTGTTCTTTAACTTATACTCAAAACAAAAACTACTCAACCAAAAGAAACCCCAAAGTATTTAAAGACAACCCTAAGCCTCAAGAATAGGCAAAAACGTAAGAAAAGGAAACATAAATCAAAACCAAACATAGTCCAAATCAAATACCAACTTAAAAGATAAAATACTAAATAGTTCCAGCTCCTGCAAATCATTCCCAATCAATTAGCCTGGATCGTCAACTGGGTCGTTTTCTTCAGCTGGGCCTGTTGGGCCAAGACCAGTTTCTGGAATTGGGCCTGCTGGGTCGACAACTGCATCAAAAACAAACATAAGTATGCATATATATCATAATGAAATTATGTATTGTATTATATTAATGAAATGATTTTTGGGTACTTACAAAATAACACAATATAACAAGATAATCTCTTAAGAGAAACATTAATTAACCGTTTTCATAGTCAAACACACATTATAACTTTGACACAATGATCGTTAGTGAAGCACATCATCAGAGCCGACCCTACACATTAACCATTTGAATAGTCAAACACACATTATAACATTAATTAACCGTTTGCATAGTCAAACACACATTATAATTTTTGACGAGTCCGGGGCGAAAAAAAAATTTGGGCCCCTAAAGTGTGTCACTAATAACTTGTAACAAAGTATAATAATTGGCAAAAAGCCAAAAATATATATAAGACGGCGATAATTGTCATAACAATAAATAAAGCAAAAGTATTGTAGCCGAATGTTTTAGTTTACATACCTAACCAAACCGGACCGCTCTCTTAGCATTTTTTGAGGCAAAGTTCTCGATCAAGTCTTGATAGTTCATACCCTCTAATATATCATTTTCAATTGCCATCATCACCAACCCATTAAGTCTTTCTTGGGAATGTGTGAAGAAAAGTTTTTTTTTATTGTGAGTAGTTGGGTTAAATGGGTTGTAAATGTTTACTTTGGGATAAAACATCATTGTTAAATGGTTAATTATATAAAAAAATTTATATATTTTTTTCGGGCCCCCGAGAGATCGGGCCGGGGTGGTCGCCCGCCTCGCCCCACCCAAGGGCCGCCTTGCACATCATATAACACAATGGTCTAGAAAGATACACATTAATAGTTTCCATTTCCAGCAAGTGTTCAAACACACAATACAACTTTGACACAATGATTTTTAGTGAAACACATAGTATAATACAATGATCTTCTAAGATAGGGTTATTGGATTTTAATAATACGAACTTTAATGAATTGGCCGATATTAATCCCAACTTTAAAAATTCCCCCTGACAGTCCCAACTTGTAAATTATTTTCCTCCATCGAGCCTTTTATAACGGATACACAAAAAATCTACCAGACCATTTTTGTGTCTCATTAAAACCTTACCCGGCCATTTTTCTGTCACACTTATAAAAGGTTCGATGGAGGAAAATAGTTTACAAGTTGGGACTGTCACAGAGAATTTTTAAAGTTGGGATTAATATCGGCCAATTCATTAAAGTTCGGATTAATAAAATCCAATAACCCTCTAAGATACATATTCAAACTTAATATCCTATTTGACACAATAATATTTTCTAAACACACAATATAACATAATGATCTACTAAAATTAACACACATTAACAATTTGCATTTACGTGTAGTACTGAAACACACAATCAAATTTAATTATACTTTTTGAAAACACAATATGACATAATGATCAACACAATGACATGATACTGCACAATAATATGATAATGAGCTAAAACACATGGTATTACACAAGTTATAATAAAACATAATGACATAATTGTTGGAATATTTGTAAAACACAAATAATAATTTGTGAAAAATACAAAATAATAAGTAAATTGGTGTTATAACTTAGAAGTTATTGTGAGTTTCAACTAGTTAATTGTTGAATATATATTTCAACTCATAATTAATTAAGTTGACTAAGTGTTTTACTCCATGTTTATGGACAATGAATGGGGTGTTTCAACTCATTCTTGTCCTATAATTTACCAAGGTGAACCTTGGTTAAAAACACCAAATATAACAACAAAGAATTCCAACTATGAAAAGTTCTCTCAATCTTTCTCTTCTAATTTTTCTAACATGTAGTTGATCTTCTTCATCTCTTTTCTTTAAGTATAATTTGGGTTGTGAGTCAATCCCGGCAGTACATACTGCTTCGGCTGTTGTACCCTGGGAAACAAACGAGTTCTCTTGGGAGACTCGGAATTTGTTTTAAGGGACCCGTGTTGAACACGAATCCTCAGCCACAATTATGCTTATTTTTCTACTCATTTCTTGTATCTTGTTTATTTCGGTTGTAATCATATTGTAATGTACTTGTTTTATTTATTTTCTTTGTATTGTAAATAAATTTATAGAAGAATTTTATGTTTTTGTAAGAACGGTTCCAACAATCTTAAAACAAATTTTTTAAATCACCGTTCGTATTTAAAATATATATATATATATATATATAGTCATTGTTCGTATCTCAAAGTTGGACTTAGAGAACTTACATTTGACTTTTTTCTAGACCGGATTTTATTTACAAAGAAAGTGGTTCAAATTTTACAATTTTTACCATTTGTTGGTTTTGATTGAGTGTAATTTTTACCATTTGTTGGTTTTACCATTTAAAAGCTTTTGTAGTTTTTTCATAAAACTTGACTCAATTACTTTTGAGAGTTTAATACTCTCATGAGTTTCTTTAACATTCAAAAGTGGTTTTATTTTCATTAAAATAGTTTGTTGAATGGTTCAAGGTGTTAAAACAAAAAAGTTGAAAATCCAATTTTGTTTTAAATCAAAGGTTTTAAACCTCATGTGGTTTCAAGATCAGAAATTTAAATTAACCTTTTGTAGGTTGAAGATCAGTTTCCATATGCGTGTTAAGGGGCTGTTTGGTGTGGTCTCGCGAGCCTCTGAATCTGAGCGATTCAGAGGATGGGTCTGAATGAGAGTGTTTGTTTGCGGGCGAGGTCTGGCCGAATCAGAGGTTCACCCTCTGACCGAATCAGACTCTTGTGTGAGTCTGAATGAGGTCTGAAAGGGCGAAGCGACAAGGGACAGCGACGAGGAAGGGCAACAGCGACCAAGGGACAATGCACAGCGACAAAAAAAAAAGAAGGGCACAGCGACAAAAAAAAAAGCTTGCTGTTAAAAAAAACGACCCCTGCACGGGTTTTCGGAGCTGCATTCGTGTTCGCAGGTCGCACGGGCGTCATATTGTTTCATGAAATTCGAACCCAAATTGCACCCCCCTACGCGCGGGTAGGTGCTAGAGTAAAACATGACAAAGGAACTTAACATGCTATGAATGCTTGAATATGAATAACTAACAATTTGGGTGTCTCCACTCCAATGTGGGACAAAATGAATGATACAAAAATTTTAGAATTTTCATTCAAATGTCCAACCAAATAGAACCTCTTAACCATTCAGCACTTAACCATTCAGACATCTTAACCATTCAGACCTCTTAATCATTCAGCACTTAACCATTCAGCTTTGCCAAACAGCCCCTAAGAATGATTATGCTTGTGTACGCATTTTACGAAAACGAATATTTCTTAATTGCGAGTAA
The DNA here is from genome assembly GCA_030867185.1 of Tagetes erecta. Lineage (NCBI taxonomy): Eukaryota > Viridiplantae > Streptophyta > Magnoliopsida > Asterales > Asteraceae > Tagetes > Tagetes erecta. The sequence continues at coordinate 6,031,947 of CM061488.1, read as the reverse complement.
GAAATCGTTCATATGTGAAACTTGTGTTTTAACATGTGTGTTAAAACCTAATGTTATTCTAATTAAGTATTAGAAGAGATTCTTTATAATATAATCAATTTTGTATTGATTTAGTATTAATCTTTTAAATTTAAAAATCGTTTTTTTTTTAAACAAATGATGAAATCATTATTCACTCGAAAACGTTGACAATCATTATCATTAATTATGCGTGCTTTACAAATGATCATTTTATTAAACTTTTTGCTTCAAAACATTTTGCAAACATTTTGTTGGAACCTTTCATTACATGAAACCATATGCTTAGAACGTTTGATGTAGACTTTTTGTTGACTAATGTGCGTGTTAGAACCTATTTACTTATCTAGCATATGTGTTAGATATGACCTAAATTTTATGGTCTAAAAGCGTCTTACGTAGGCGTTTATTCTTAACATGTGTGTTAATGATAAATTTAAATAAGAGTGTTTTATGTAAACATCTTATCTTTAACGTGTGCGTTAGAAGATATTTATTCAATAAAACTATTTACAATTTTGGGTATTGATTTCCGTAATCAAAACATAAAATTAAAATAGTTTATTTCGAAACTGCTAAGTGCATGTTTTGGCAAAACTAAGATTTGGTTTAGAATGAAATAAATCAAAAGTTTACATAAAGTGTTAATATAGTTTGTTACTCTTGTGGAAAATAACACGTCATAAAGCAATAATAGATTCAAGTTGACTATTTGATGAAAAGATAAATCTTTGTTGCTATGAACATATATAATTGTTCAAATACTAATACTTGTGAACAATTTACTATATAAACAACATGATGTTTTATATCAATTTTGTGATTGTTCAAAGCCCATATGAGTCAAGGATGAAACCTTTTGAGAAAAAGAAAAAAATGTTTATGATCCTAGATTGAATGATGATATATGTATGTTTGTGTAACTTACATATTAGACTATCTAAAATATTGAGATTTTGGGATGTTGCACAACTCTTATTGTTTGTTTAAACTATGAAATGAATGTTGTGAACGAATATTAGGATATTCCTTAAAAGCTGTGAAGAATCAGAATGATGCATCTTCTGTTCACATACTAAAGTATTGTAGTCTAAAGCATGCTAGACTAGTACTTGTTAATTATAGGGCTCTGAGGAGACTACTAATGTGAAACATTCAACTCATATACAACATAAAATTAAAGTTGTGTATAAGACAATGTGAGTGAAACTCATAATTAATTAAGTTGACTAAGTGTTTTACTCCATGTTTATGAACAATGAATTGGGTGTTTCAACTCATTCTTGTACTTGGTTAAAGACACCAAATACAACACCAAAGAATTCCAACTATGAAAAGTACTCTCATTCTTTCTCTTCTAATTTTTCTAACATGTTGTTGGTCTTCTTCATTTCTTTTCTTTAAGTATAATTTGGGTTGTGAGTCAATCCCGACAGTACATACTGCTTCGGCTGTTGTACCCTGGGAAACAAACGAGTTCTCTTGGGAGACTCGGAATTTGTTTAAGGGACTCGTGTTGAACACGAATCCTCAGCCACAATTATGCTTATGTTTCTACTCATTTCTTGTATCTTGTTTATTTCGGTGATAATCATATTGTAATGTACTTGTTTTATTTATTTTCTTTGTATTGTAAATGAATTTATAGAAGAATTTTATGTTTTTGTACGAACGGTTCCTACAATATAATATTACACAATAAGTTGAAAAAAAGTGAAAAAAAGTGTGTTTTTATATATCAATACTATACACGTTGTAAAGATAAAAAAAACACTTGTTTTTTGTGTATTTTTATTAAGAATTAATGTCGTATGTAAAGTTATTAATATTTAAAAAAGTGAGGGAGTTGATATCTTCCTTGCATGTGGAGAAAAAATTTCAGTAAAAGTGATTATAACATGCAACAAAAGTGACTATAACAAAAACATCATTTCAATAGCTTGTTTTCATACGTGAAAGTGAGGTGGAACTTAATAGACTACAAAAAGATTTAAGGTGAAAATTAATCAAGTTGCGTACGTATTGTATGAGTGGGTAAAAATTGATCTTGCATGTTCTCTTATGTCACTCTCATGGCATATGGAGACATGCAGAAATGTTCCTGCAATAAATTTAATGCTACTTGCTAAATTTCTATTCAAATCCCATGAGCTAGGAACAAAAGTGTCAGGTAGACTCAGAGTCAAATAACTTATATACTATCAAACTCATAGTCATCAATTGCAATAGTAAAAAAACTCACAACTTAAAAGTCATCATGTAGGTGATTAACCTAGCTATCTCTAGGTATCGAAATCAAGATCTCTTAGGGTATGTTTCTTGTTAAGTAGTGGAATGAACGAAGGAATATATTAACAAAAAAATGAATGGACAAATTAAGAAATCAAATGATTTATTTTATTTCATTGTCACGTTTTGTTACTTTACAAGTTTACATGCAGGATATAAATGCATCATTACAGTATGTTGTTTGAACATGAGAAAAGACAAATGAATACAGGTCATAAGTTATGGCCTATGGGTTAGGTCTTTGTTTGGGTCATGATACAGGTAATAAGTCAAGGCATGGTTCGAGGAATGCGTCAGGACATTGGTTGGTTCATGGTTCGGTCCATTGGTCGGGTCATGAGTCAGTTCATGGACCAAGTCATGAGTTGTTTCATGGATCGAGTCATGGGGCTTTCATGGGTTGGGTCTTGGATCGGCATATGGGTTGGGTCATGGTTCAAGACATGGTTGGTTCATGGTTCGGTCCATTGGTCGAGTCATGTCAGTTCATGGACCAATTCATGAGTTGCTTCATGGATCGAGTCATGGGGCGTTCATGTGTTGGGTCTTGGATCGAGCTATGGGTCGGGTCATGGTTCAAGACACGGGTTAGGACATGAGTCAAGTCATTGTTTGGGGCATTGATTGACATGGTTCGAGAAATGGGTCGGGTCATGAGATGAACCATGGTTCGGATCATGGGTCGATACTAGGCTCGGGTCATGAGTAGGTTCATGAGTTGGTCATGTTCGGTTCATGGGTTGGGAGTCGGGACATGGGTTGGGTCATGGCTCGAGACATGTTAGGACATGGGTCGGTATGAGTCGGGTCATGGTTCTAGTCATGAATTAAAAAACTTATTCCGTTCTTTGAAGGAATGAAAAAATAAATAAGGGATAGATGGAATGAAAATTAAGTATTTTTCATTCTTCCGAAATTATCCATTTCATTTTATTGCTATGATTCATTCTATTTCGCCTCTCATTTCTGCATACCAAACACTATCTTACTCTTTTTCACTTTTTGATATCTTTTTCAGTGCTAACTACGGGAAATCATGCCACAGTTTCAATCCATGGCCGTCTTCAACAGGTGGTACGTAGACTTACATCCTTAAATATCAGTAAAAAAACATTCAAGTCTCTTTATTGACGCTACAAATCAAACACATATTTAATAAATAAACAAAAAAACTTGGTGGGAAAGATGATGTTTTGGCTTGAAATTTAAAAACATGTAAAAAGTTCATAAAGCAACTAAAAAATCAATTTATTAAACAAAGTTTGGGTCTATAAATTTGCCAAATGAAAATGAAACTATTAGTTTGTCAAGTGATGAAATTTACGGTTAGAAAACAGAGACATGTATAACTCAAAATATATGGTTATCTTTACGTACTCTTTTTATCTGGGACACTAGCAACTAAAAGATAACGTATCTTTCAACGTTTTAATAATTAACAAAGATCTATTACTCTATGAAGCAAATTAGTAGAAAAAAATTCATAACTAACATTAACAAGACGTAAACTAGCGTAACCCAGTGGACCAAAGACGGCCCAAATAAACACCAAATAGGCCCATACGTTATTTGGACTCTATCGTGGTTTTTTTTTATACCTTCATGTTATGTTAGGGTTAGAGCTTGAAAAAACGGAACCGATCCAATAACCAAAAATTGATTCTTAGAACAACAGGTTATACATGAACCGAACCGAGTCAAACCGTAGGTTCTGAATATGTTATAATATTTTGTCGAAATTCCCGGTTCCAAAAGAACCGGAACAGGTTTATAGAAAAACTAGGTCCTGAAAAATCCGGTATGTTTTAATGTTATTAGTTATTTAATGTTTTAAGAGTATCTATTTTGTAATATTTAACATTTTTAATGTTACTACTTATTTAGTCTAAAATAAAATAAAAAAATTATGATCATAGACTCTAAATGAAAGTTTAATGGAGATTGAAGATTTGCAGCATGCTAACGTTCCAACCCACTCCATAGAAAAAAACTTTTTTTAAGAACCGGAACCAGTTACATAGGTTCTAGTTTTTACTCAAAAACCGGTTAAGAACCGGTGTTTCATATTGAGAAGCGGAACCGATTCTTCAAAATAACCGAAATGCGCACCTCTAGTTAGGCTGGAGGTGGAGGAAGTGGTTGAAAACGAGGTCGTGTCCTCGTTGGGGAGCTCGTAGAGAAAGAAAAGTGAGGGGCAAGCTCATCGTCTTCTTGTCTTCCTCATGAGAAGCACACCTCCTCCGGCATGATGATGCCGAGATCCATCTCGTTTGTGCCGGCAAGGATCACTACTCCCCCTTTAGCGAAGTTATTCACCATTTATAACGAATAAAGACCAGGTCCCACAATGTGACAAACGGGTCGCGCGGCCAGGTCTTTTGTATGTAACTTCGTCAAACGTGTTGATAAAAAAAAAGTTTCGTGGCTCATACATTACAGTGTAAAGTCGTAATGTCTCACATATTAAAAAACAGAAAAATATCCAAACTTAGAGGTCAAAATAATAACCAAGTCACAGCCGGAACTCAAAGTCGTAAATATGTCAAAAAAGTAGAGTAGGAAGTCAAAATTATAAATTGGTAAAGTCATCAAGAATCAAAATAATAATAAGTAAAAATCTGGGATCAAAATAATAAATATGTCAAAGTTTCAGAAAGTGACACATATCAATCACACTAACCTTCTACTTTAGAGTTATACACAGTATACAATATTTGCAACATGAAATTCATCGTATAATATACAAGTAAATAATTAACAAGATTTAAAAAATAACTCCAATTTTTGTGCATCATCAGTGCTGCACAAAAACCATTACAAGATTATTGGCATGAAAGCTCCATGAAAACCATAAGGCACTCTATTTGGCAATGTCATAATCACAACTGGCTCCCTTGCAAAGTTCTTTGCATCTACTATAATAACCTATAAACCCCATTTTCAACCATTGATCATACATCACTTAAAACTCTTCAGTTTAACATAAAAACAAGTAATAAACAGGTTAATATAACAACATACCCGCGATGTATTCAATTGTTCATCATGTACAAACGCGATCACCCAACCATCGTCTTCTTCTGTACCTCCAGGTTTTGCAACAAACGCAGCGCCTGTGCAGAATGTGTTATTTGGGAGTTTATGATGCTCCATTTTCACATAATCTTGTTGTTTCGTGTCGCCAAAATGTAGCTTCGCGAGTCCTCCGTATTTAGGCATGCCTGCTATGCAGCTTGCATCCAAATCAACCACTTGGGCATACGCGTATTTGTTTTTATAACCCGTGAAGTTTTCATTGATCATTGGAAAATCCATTGAATGCGATTTTCCTGTGAGAAATCTTTCTTTTACTTCTCCGGTTTTCATGTTTAATCTCCATTCGTACGCTTGTGAGAAGAACGATTCGTCTGAGTCGAAGGTTGTGTCACATTTGGCCTTGAAACGAGTCGAAAACCACTCAAACTTGTTTATCCCGAGATCAGGTCCTGGTATAATCGACGTACTCGCTCTAAACGCCCACAAGATCACCTGTTAATGTTGCGTTAATCAAACGCAATAATACAAAACCATTTTTTACTAAGAAACGACATTAACCAATGAGTACTAATTAACCTCGTCGCCGTCCTCATAAGCATTGATAATATGAAACACACAACATGTTTCCACTTGGAACCATTTAACGCTATCTGCATCGCCATAACGTGGCATAACTCCAATCCTCGCGTATCCCTCTTTATTGTATTTTATCAATCTGTAAATTGTAAGCAAATCTACATCAGCACATCATAATCAACATATTTATATTCAATGACGAACGCTCATTAAATAAGTTGCTTACGGGCCTCCGTTTGTGAGTCTTTTTATGTCTATGGTTAAAGGAAAATCAAGTATAACATTGTATCTGCAGCATGTATGACCCATTAATCATGTTTAATAAACTGAAACTTGTAATATTGCAGTGTTGCAATTTTAATTACCTCATTGTAACACCAATATCATGGCAAAGGCTACATCTTTCGAATTTTAAATCTGCTTTGTGAACTAGTTTGCTTCCGTCGTCTGCATAGGAAAATATGCAATTTTACAAGTTTAGAGAGGTTGACTTGAGTCTTGTTTTCGATCTATTTCAAACGGTTTGTGATGTAACATAACCCAAACTAAAGTTATATATAACTAAACGGGTCGAAATGGTCACCTCTACTCTTAACGTACCGTGAAGAAATGAATTTAAATACCTGAAATGATACCTATCTCAAAGAAAGGTTTCATTGCATCTACTCCCATCATTACAAGCTCCCCAGAACCTGGAGCTTTCTACATGAACAACAAACATGTAGTTTTAGCCGTTATAAACGATAAACGTTATATATCTGTTAACTTTGGAGTTTCGTCGTTAACATTCACTATGACGTACCTTTGGGTGTGCTGTAAATGGCCTATTCCAAGATCCATTAACATCCCAGTTTCCTAGTGTTTTGAGTGTTCGAATGTCGATCTCTTGAGGCAAATGGTTCTCAGCAACCGCGTAAAACTTTCCCGAATGCTCAAAAACATTAGTGTTACTCAACAGTTTGTTGACTGCTCCAAATCTCAACTGCATATATTGATCAAAATATCATCTTTAAATAGAAAGATTATACTCTGGTTGAGACACCAACTCGTATAAAATGTTACTCCCTCCGTCTTATTAGAAATGTCCGTATTTTTTTTGTCTCATATTATGTGTCTATTTTTAAAATTTATTGGTCAATTTCCAAATTTACCCTTAAAACACAAAACTAACATAATCAAACAATATGATGGACCCACATAATATTTATTGTCTAGAGCTATTATTGTCAAATGACACCTAAAGAAAACAATCATTTAATATGCCTAAAACTTTGTGTTTTTTTAACTTAAACTGTAATGTGAGTTTAGATCAAGAACTTACAAAGTTGAGCAAATAAGCCGATAAAATCGCAGGAGAATCGCCTTCAATGGCAGGAAGAAAAGAGGGTGTGTTTCTTTGTTTCTCGATCTTTAACGTATCGGTTTCGACATGCTTATTATTATAGGTTAAACTCCATTTACCATCACTTTGTTTCTTGAAATACAAGGCATGTAGCATACCTTCTCCTTCTACCCATATATGACTTGATCTTCCAAATATTGACTTTGTTGACTTAAACCCTCCAAAAAGAGGATTTGGTCCTTCAGGTTAGATGTTAATTAAACATGAGTTAGTTATAAAAACAAGAAAAATATTAAGATAGAAATTTTTTTGATTAATTATACAAACCATTTCTTATGTAAACACCCTCAGGAAAATCACTTGGGATAGTTCCTTGTACATCAATGACATTAATACATTCCCCTATCTCTTCAACCGGACCAAAGTTACTCTGCGTACACATACCAACGAGAGCGAATAATTAATTAAGTTAATCAAAATTACACGCCCCTCGTACCAACCAATATTGTCTGTTTTGCACACCAGGATCTCTCCAGTCGTCCACAACTAATGCACACAAACTCATTGGTCGTATTTGAGGCAATATTTATCATCATGTCCATAAGATTCTATATTACATGTTTCCATACATATTAATATTACCTGCGACGGGTCTGTCTGATGATCGATGAACTTGAAAACTGAATCCGTGAACGTGTGGAGCAATTCGGTTGACGTGTTCTTGATAATGGCATGAGGAACTAGTACTAATTTCTTGGGAACTTTCTTCAAGTCACTGATCAATGGCTGTTGATCAAAGTCGTTTAAATCATGTTACTATCAATTAGCCGGTGCTAATGTTATGCACGGCGCTAGAATATATTGCGAAACTAAAGGATCAAGAGAAAGAAGAACCTGGAAAGATGACAAGAGTTGGGTCTTGAATTGTTCAAAGGTGGTGATTGAAGGCTTTTGAGCACAACAATTGATCACTTTGAAACTGCAAACAGCCATGGCTTGTTTTGGGAGTTATTATTCTATGTAGCAAGGGTACAAACACATGTAGTTTGTTTGTTGGATAATATATTGCATGTCATGTTTGTTGATCTTCAGAAATTATCGAATGAATAAGTTAAAAATGTTTTTGAGTCCTATCGATGTTCGATGCCATCTAAAACTTAACTAACACATATAATTAACTAGTTTAGTGTGTGCGCTACGCTCGGGAACACAACATTCAAGTTATGCTTTTAAGGATATTCATGAACGTTCCAATAAGTTTTGAAACAAAACCGTGGTAAACCGAAACACGAAATATATTTTTAAAAATTAAATTTTTAGTATAGCAATATTATACTCAAATTAAAGAGAATAAAATGCCCAGTTCCATGGTGTAGTTTTTTTTAAGTCCATATAAAAAGTTATGTATATTTATAAAACACTGAGGTTTTTAATTGTATATTATTATTAATTTTATCCATAAGTTTTATTTTCACACCCTATCAAATATAAACCGACTCATGTACACCCCTTGTAGTAGAGGGTTAAAAGTATAAATACTTTTAAATTTTCCAGAATTCTCCAAAATATTAGGGGACCAAAAATATAATTAGTTTTATTATAATATATTTTATATACATATTTTAAATAAAAAAATCATTATTATGAGATAAACTCTTAAATAATGTCACATAAGCCAGAAGCTTTAAAATGATGTCACATAAGCTTTTTTGATTTTGCTATATTATATAAAAATTCCTGAAAAATAAATACAATTATTTTCTTCTTCGTATTATTTCAAACAATAAACATCAAAGAATTTTTCAATGGTCAATATATATTGCGCCAATATTTTAAAATCAATAGTTGGATCATAAGCACAATAAATTGTCTGCATTCAAACTAAACATTTTTTTATTGTTAGATCAGATTAAATTAATAAGTTATTATTATTCTCTTCAGAGACATAGGCATGTTAGTCATGAGTTTATAATTATGTGTTATAGTTATTATTATTTGATTTATCATTTATTTTTAAGTTTATTTGATGTTCATTATGTTATCTTTAGTTTGAACGGTATAGTAGTATGTTATTGACATTTATTCATTATTTTAGTTTGAACAATATGAGAGTACGTTATTGACATTTATTCATTATTTTAGTTTGAAAAGTATTGTAATACGCTATTGACATTTAATCATTAACTTCTAATTGGTTATAAGACCAGGTCACATGATGTGAAGTTGGGCTCGTATATGTAACTTCATCACACAAGTTAATAAAAAAAATTTATATTTCACATGTTATGGTATAAAGTGATAATATTCCATATATAAAAAACTTAGAAACACATAATGCCACCAAAACCTACAAACGAAAATTGCAATTTTCTTTATAATTTATCTTTGTGTTTATTTGCTACTTATATATTATGTTATCCTTAGTTTTATACTTGAATACTATCATCATTTATTTTATTATATCTTCTAATTCGGTTATGTCTCTATGTTCAAACAAATGAATCATTGTAGATAAATATCTATATAATAATTCAAGGTTATAGGGGGCAACTTTTAGGGGGAAATTTTTATAAAAGAAAGTTTTAAAGGGAATATATAAAATACCATGCATGATCGTTGATAAAACAAAATATCTTTAAATATTAAATAATTACAAATTTTTAAACAAAATGATTATGATTTTATAAATATTATTATCTAACCCGTGTGTAACACACGGGTGTTAAACCTAGTGTATATATATATAAGAAAACTTAACTTTTTCAAGTAACTTATGTTATAGGAATTAATTATCATGGCCTGTTTTGCATTAAAGTCCAATGAAATGCATGCCCTTTTAAAATAAAAACCAAAAGTTAAGCTTGTTTTATATGAGTTTGCAAGTGTGGCAAAAACAAACCAGTTTCAGTTTTCACTTTCGTCACTTTCAATAATTAAACATGTTTAAAGACATGAAACATAAATATTAATATATATATATATATATATATAGCTGCCGACCACCAATTAATGAAATGGGGGTGACCTAGATCATACAAGAAACAAAAATGGCATCGTTTGACTTCAGAATTTAGATGCGTTTCTTGCTTTTTAAATGTGTTGTAATTGAGGTTTGAATATGCATGTATCGAATATAAATATAGTTTAATCCACACATGGTCAATTATATATTAAGCACTAGATTGAACCCCGCGGGTTACGCGGGTGTAAACATAAAAAACACAATTCTAAAACTTTAAGAAAAAAGTAACGTTTGAAAATAAACTACACATTACATGAAAGATATATGAAAATAAAAACACAAATTGTATTCAAACTCTAATTTTAGCCTTGAACAAATAGATTTAAACTACAAATACATTCGTAGTACCAAATTAAATATCGACGTTTTAAATTAAGTGGCTTATAAATCCTACTAAATACGGAGTAATTTATAAGAAGATTAAGAAAAATGTACATACAAATAATCTAGATGATAAATATCTGACAAAATTCACAGCGACACTAATATGTACCGGCTCGAGCGTACGGGTCGGCATGCATGGGTCTAGGTCGTAAATTGCGATGAGCTATTTTTTTAAGTTGTTTGTTTCCCGTTTTCACAATAATTTTTGGGATTTAAATAAGGTATATTGAAATTTTTGAAGAGAAAAATTATGGGTGATTTAATGTTTTCAATTTCTTTCCATACATAGCTTAAAAGAGACTATTCTTAGTTTTGAGCGGGAAAATGCTCCAACACTCTCTTCAATGAATGACATGTGTCCTCCAAAACCCTCTTTTATTAGAAGGTATAGATAATCGCTAATCAATATTTTAAGCTATTAAATTTCAAATTATCAATATCAATGAACATTGATTTTGTGTGTTTCGGATGAAGAGTGAATAGATATATTTTATTTGATTACAAAACAAAACACATACATGGCAGCTTTTGTTGGTGGTTTAAAACAGATCGAGATAGCATGACCTGGTGACGAATTTCAAGTGTTGAAGATTGCACCCTTATGTTATTAGAGGATAAAGATTGTGGTTCGAGGGGACTAGGGCTACGGCATGGTAGACTTTTTTTTTCTTAAAATAAGCATCCTAAATGAAGTTATGGACACTTTTATGTTTTTATCAACTTTTGAGTTTTTTTTTCTTTTGGCTTTTGTTTGGCCCGTGGATGTTTTGGGCCCGTTTAGGGTTTTGTATTGCTTATTTAGTTGATCCTAGTGGTGATGAAATATTTGTCTTTAGGAATTCTATGTCTTTGAGTGAACTCGGGGGGTGTCTTTGGGTGAACTCGGGGGGTATGGATTTTGGATCATCACGGGTATTTATAGAATCAACATGATTAAACGTTAGTCTTAATCTTTACATTACATCACCTGATCAAAAAACCAAAACACTAACTTATAATAAAATCGCACACAAAATGTTTGCAACCGTAAATTTAGAATGTTACATACAGATTTTAGATGGTCAGTCTCCCAACAACTTTTTCTCTTTTTTTATCTTAAAATATGGCAATTCATATGTGAATCTAGGTATACATATTTCATATACTAATTAACTTTATTTTGTTTTGTGTCTTATAAACAGAAACCAGACCGGGCCAAGCTAAGGATATATGGGTTGCTGAATTAACTAGTGATTGTGGGCTTGCATTTAATGAGCTTTGCTTTGTTTGTTGATTCGTTTCTTTTGTTGTTACTTCAAAGTTCAAAGTTCAAACATTGTTGGTTTATAAATCAGATTTGGTTTGTAAGATTTTGATACATTTGTAGTAGTTAGAGAGTCCCAACTCCCAACAACAAGATGAAAAGGAAACTAAAACATAAACTTTACTCAATGTTCTTCTCCGAATTACATTGACCCTAAATTTTTTTTAGAATGGTGGTTGGTGCAACGGTCTATGACCGAAGCACTCAGAGGTGCAAAGACTGAGATCGAAACCCCGCCTCTAACACCAATAGGTGTTTTTGATCGGAGTCGAACTCGTCAACCAACTGTTCCAGGGAAAAATCGGGCAGGAACCTTTAACCATGCCACGTAAAACCCTTAGGCTCAGACACGAAGCCAGGTGGTAACCCGAGACAAGCTTCATTGCCAATATCCACCAAAAGCGGCACTAGTGGAGATAGAACTTGAGTCTCCTATGGAAAACACAAGTCATCTTACCACTAGGCCACAAGTGGGGGATACATTACAGGTATACCGTTCAGGTAAATACTGTTAAGAAACTAACAGAAAATGTTGACGGAATGACGAAAATGGCAATTTTTTACAAAACCAAACACCAAAATGGCAAGAAGAAAAACATAAGGACCAAAGTGGTCGAACGATACAAACCCATGAACCTTTTTGACAATTTACTTCTAACTTTATTTTATTGTTATTATCATTATCATTATTATTATTACTAATACTATTATTATTATTGTTGTTGCTATTATTATCTTTCATGTTGTTGTTGTTGTTGTTGTTGTTGTTATTATTATTATTATTATTATTATTATTATTAATATTATTATTATTATTATTATTGTTATTATTTATTTGATATATAAAATTTAGGGTGTTATATTCGTAAATTAGATATGTACATAAATAGCCCTTAACTTTGTAAAAACTTTAAAATTACTTAACCTGAAGTTTTTAAAACCAAAATACATTTGCACTTAACAAAATAATGTTAATAAAGTTAGTGTTATGAGCCGAAATAGTTAAAAAAAATGTTAGGGGCTAATTTGTTAAGGTTTCAATTTTGGGCCAAAGGGTTAAAAGACCCAAACTAAATGGGCCAAATTAGTAATTTCCTCTTTGTTTTTTTACTTATTTTTGTCATGTTAAAACCCTAATTTTTTACTTTTGATTTTGTGTTTCGTTTTCTGATTTTTGTGAATATACCGAAGATTCTAAAGTATTTTTCATGTTTTTAGTAAGTTCCTTAAAATTTAGTTCAGATCTGTTATTTGTCCAGATACGTTAAAACCCTAATTTTTTACTTTTGGTTTTGTGTTACATTTTTCGTTTTTTAGGAATATACCGAAGTTTCAAAAGTATTTTTCATGTTTTTTAGTAAATTTCTTAATTTTTTTAGTTTATATATGTTAGTTGATATCTTTTTTTATCTGTTTATATCTTATTCTTTTTATTCATTTCTTTGTGCATTTTTTTCTTTGTTGTATGTATTTGTTTTTTTATTTTGTCTGATATTGATCACACTAAAATTAATTAAAGAACAAAAATGATATCTCATAAGGATAAGAATGAAAGATCTAATCTTTGCATCAGGTGATTATCATGTTATTGTTACTAGTTATATGCGCCTGCTCACGCGTTGCGTAAATGTTTTATTTGACAGCTTAATAAACACATAAAGAAAACAATCATAAGGGGCTCAGAATTAGTGACTGCATTGTGTCACAGCTCGATATCACTCTTCATAGTCCCAAACACAACCAAAAGCGTAAACAAATCGAAAAAACAAAGATAATCAAACAGATCTAGCCATTAAACCACGTAACCACTTACGAACACCATTGCAAGATGGGAATCGTAGATGAAATAGCCGACTACGCCACCATCCCCCTTGTAACGACCACCGAACATCATCAAAGGACGTAAATCTAAAAAAGACGAAGGCAAAGGCAACATAATCGGGCGGAAACGGGAAATTTCAATGGTTCAGGTACGAAGACAATAGTGTCTCCGTTTATTCTCCGGTACAAAACCCAAAAAAATGAAAAACTATCGGTTCCCATTTGCCACATCACAAATACACATATACTTAGAAACGTACAATTGTCCAGCCTCACAACTCATAAAGACAGTTGTCCAACACCACAATTACACATATAGCCTCACAACACAAAGAGACTAAAGATGAAAACTAACAAAAATATTGTGTAAAAATCTAAAACATAAAAATTTACTATTCATCAAGTTTCCAAACTATACATGGTATAATGTGTTTTAAAACTTTAATTTATGTTGTAGGTTTATTGCTTTAGCTCGTTAGCTGGCAAAGGCTTCAGAAGTCCAATTAGTTAACGATTTAGGATATACAAAGAGATATGTTCGATGTCTTTAGGTAATCTTCTCTCTTCTGTTATGAGTTAGCCAATTAGGCTTGAATTGTTTTTTACCAGAACATAGTCTATTTGTAACACTCGTCTTTCGACAATCACTACAGTTGGCATTCAATAGCATAAAAACAACCATATGTTAAATAATATTTCAAAAACAGCGGAATAATTGTTCAAACCTCATTACATTTCCCTTAAATTTGTCTTAGAAACTGCTTAAAGCATTACAAACATATAAATCAACTTTTCAAAAGTATTTTTCTTCGATGCCAGTCTTCATCAAGTCTCTAGCCCTCGCCAAGCAGCTCCCTAAACCTCCTAACCTGCACATCAATCTAACATGCATACAAAAGTCAGCTACGCTGAGTGAGTTCTAGTGTTAAAACATCTTGAGAATCTTTCCATAACATCCATGTAATACATGTAAACAGCATCATCGTAATAGGTATCACATTCATGTAATACGTAACATAATATCTTTGTCTTTGAGTTTAGTCATCATCGTGTTCCCTTTGGTCATAAGAGACCCATTCTGCGGTTCTTAACTGGTTTTATATGATCCCCAGTAGGATTCTTAGCTGGTTTTATATGATCCCCAGTAGGATGCTTGACTGGTTTTATATGATCCCCATTAGGATGCTTGACTGGTTTTATATGATCCCCAGTAGGATGCTTGACTGGTTTTATATGATCCCCAGTAGGATTCTTGGCTGGTTTTATATGATCCCCTGTAGGATGCTTGACTGGTTTTATATGATCCCCAGTAGGATTCTTAACTTCTGCTAGGGCATACGTTCGTTTATGTATTTTTATATATATGTATATACAAGTATTCAATCATTCGTTCATACATCATCATCATACATCACATAATAAAGTCCAACAGTCCAGGAAACATCTCGGTATGCATGCTAGCCTCAAAAAGTATTTAAAACGAAATGAAAGTGAGGTCTAGAACTCACCTGATTCTTAAGTGATCTTTGCTCGATTGGACCAGGTTAAGGTAGTGATTTTAGTTCACAATTTGCATTTAAGTTATTATGGAAAATCGTCATTTTTACCTTAATGTCGCAAGTAATGTCGCACGCAGTGTCGCAGGTAGTGTCGCAAGTAGTCTCGCATAGGCGAATCACAGTGTCGCATGCTGCTTCAGCAGCACCTCCACTTGCAGTGTCGCTAGGCTCTTGCCCAACTTTCGTTGGGACTTAAACTACTGTCGCAAACACACCCGACATACACCCAAAATTCAAGTCATCATAGTGTCTCAAGATGAACACTAGTGTCGCATCAAGAACACCAGTGTCGCAAGGCGCTGTTACAGCTCGTTTTCGAACCCAAAATCCTTGTTTTTCAACCAAATCTCAAACTTTTTACGTCCAAAACCTTGTTTTATCATTTATATAACTAAATCTAAGCTTTTCCCATGATTTTATCCATAAAAATGCAACCTTTATTGATTTTTTGAAACTTTTGAAAAACTTAAAAATTCCATTAATGGTCAGATTTGTTTTGTGTTAGGAAAGCAAGTTTTAGGGGATGATCTTACCTTGATTACCTGTTGTTTAAAACCTTTTAAACTTCAAATCAAGCCTTTGATTCACAAAATCTAGGTTTTCTTCTTTCTTGCCTTTTCTTTCAAAGATTAGGGTTTGTGTGTGTGTTGTTGTGGTGATGGTGAAAAATGGAGGATGGTGGCTGGAAATAGTGTTTAAGTAGTAGGGTTTTTCCATATTAGGGTAGGGTTTTAGATGGGCTTTGGGCCTTAATTAGTTAATTAGGCTATTTTAGGTAAATTTCTCATCTAATCCACTTACCATTTTGGGCCTAATTCAATCTTTCACCCTTAATGGCCCATAATTACATCATAACCTCTTCATTAATCCTTCCCTTTTCTAATAACCAAGTAATTAGTCATTACGTTTTACATTCTCGTATTCTTATAGTCATTTTCTTCCTCCTTCTTATATATTGTAATCGTCATATCTATCATTAACATATCATATATCGTAAACGTCATGTATAAATTTAATCATAATCACTTAAATGCACATTCATATAAGCATAAACACGTAAATAAGTCCTACCATAAAACAGGGGTGTTACAGTCTATTCGAAATAAATTTGAGTGGGATGTTAGGATAGATTACAAATTATAATTTAAATAAATAGAAAGGAAAATAGGAACATTTTTTGTATGCCAGAGGGTTTTTGAGTTTTGAAGAAAAAATTTAAATGTACACCCATTTTCACGAGAATGCAAATTTTAAGATGTGATCTGAATTGGGCATTTACACATTTGATTTTCAATTTGTCGTTGTAATTAAATAACATGATAATTTGCATTAGGATTTATAGGGTGATGTGCTAAAAACGGTCTATAAAAATAACGAACCTAAGACTCTATCTAGACACTCGAGTTAAAAACCAATTAACCCTAAACTAGACCTAGTAGACAGGCAAGTGTATACCTATCGACTGGAGTATAGTCTACGAAAGACCTAATATCGAACCCAAAGACACTATGAATAACGAAAACTAAACTTAATAAAAAGGAATTAGTTGATGGAGGGTTTCTAATAACCTAAGGAAATGTAAAATACTTTTAACTAATTAATTTAAATTGAAATAATTAAGTAAATACGAGATGAACGTTTGAGAAATTCAAAGATGACAAGGATACTATCTGGGTGAATCCTAGTTGTAACAGTTGGATTTGGTTTGATTAAAAGAACATTGATGGAACCGATTTTCTAAGAATACGAACCTAAAGGAACATAAAGGATCCTAGATCATTCTCCGGGTGTGACTAGTATGAATCCTATAGGCACGTGTTAAGCTATCGGGTTGGTCAGATTACCGATCTCTCGATATCACTGACAAAACTATCATACCCTAATGATAGTTAGTCTCTCGATGTAACTTACACAATACACTTTTATGCAAGGGGTAACATATAGATGAATTAAAAGACACAATTAACAATGTAAGCAAGTAATCTAGGTAAACCTCCTCTCGGACCGTTTAAACCCTAAAACTTAATTACAAAGACTAATTGACTAACTTTAATCTTTTGATCTCAAGTTAAGTAGCTCATTTAGTGCAATTCATCAATTCAAACTATTCGTATGGTTACTACGTCAAGTAAACCACCAACTAATCAAAGACACAAAGTAATCCACCTATATACGGAAAATTCAACGACAAACATTATACATTCAAATATGGAATATAGCATTAATCAATGGTAAGCATTAAACAAATATCACACATCCATTAGTTCATCAACATGCACTTTATACTAGAATCAAAACCATCAAACATTCAATTAACCAAAACCAATGTTAACAACTATTCATTATCATAGATAGTACTATGAGTTTAGCTACTCATGATCAAGTTTGAAATCAGTAAATAAACCAAAGACATCAAACAAAGCATAAGTTCATAGTATAAAAACCCAGATTGAAGACAAAAGCATAAACCGAGCAACGTTCGTAACTTGATCAATGATCCAATCTTCAATCCTAGCTTCTCCCTTGCTTCTATAATCATTCAAATCTCCAAAAGTTATGTTTTTTATGCTATGGGACGGTTGGAATTGAAGTCAAATTCCTTCAACTAGGGTAGGGTTCATAAGGTTGTTTAAATTGCGAAAACTAATAAATTCCCGAAAAGCCACCCGATGCGAAACGAGCACGAGGAACCCCCTCTTGCGCGTACCTCCTCAAAGGCCTCCGTCCAAAAACTTTGTTTTGCTTCTTGGCTTCCAACTCCAAGTCTTCTCTCGTGCTCCACTTCATTTGATTAACTCATTTGCACTTCTTTAAGCATCAAAACACCTACATAACAACCATGTAATTAAGATTCATCTCTCATTAACTAAACATCGTAAAAACTACACAAAACACATGCATTAAACTCGAAAATTAAGCGAAAACTATTAACTAAAATATGATGTATTAGCCACACATCATAGGGAACACAATAAGACCCTGATCGTGCTTCAACCCATACTACTTCAACCCATCGTGCTTTCAGGTAGTTCATAATATTTCATCTATTATATAGAAATCATGTATCACCAATGATTATTTGATTTTCATTCGAAGATATAAGTAGTCGTTCATTGTTTTGCACATTCTAATCTGATTATGTTGTGTCTAGGATGTTTATGATGAGTTTGAGATCAAAGTGAAGAGGTATCGGACATCTGAAGTTGCTGATTTTGAGGCATCATACTATTTATTGATTTTTTTGGTGCTTTTTTTCCAAGTTTTGTTTGTTTTGAAATCTGAAATTGATATTTTTTGTAGGTTTTGAAAGATAATCAATAGCTATTTAAGAAGTCTGCAAATGCTGTTGCTAATGCTCTAAGAAGGTGAAAATCTACCATGTTTGGTTTTGGTATTGCACTCTTATTGTTTTATTGTTAAAGAGGGAAGAAGATTAATTTTGAATTAATTTGGAGATTTTGATTTTAAAATTAGTTATTATTAACAAAAAATTTTGTATGAAAAAAAATATATTTGTCACAGAACAACTGTTGTCATTAATGTAAATTTTGCAATAAATTTGCCACCAATTAATTTTTTTATTATTTAAATGTGTTTGTCATAAAACTGTGGCAAAACTTGTAATTTTTGCGATAAATTTGCCCCATGTATTTAGAATTAAATATTTTATTAAAATATTATCGATAAATTGTTGGAAACCTTTTGAGCTTTGTTGCTACATCATTCAGTTTTATAGCTATTTTGTGAGAATTCTATATTAGTTATTAGGGTTTTTTACTTTAACTTTTAGTAATACCTTGTCACACTCTTATGGCACATGTGTCACATATGTTCGTAGCATTAAAAATCAATTTCATATATAGTGTTTATTGTTAAACAGGCTGTTATTAGTTATTACACAATTTCTTATTCAAAGTAGACTAATTGTCTATATAAAAGGAATAGGTCCAACTCATCATATTTTTAAAATATTTACACAACTAGCTCTATTTATTTCAACCAGATCATATTAACCATATATTAATTGGTGACAATTAGCATTATCTTAGGTTTAATAAATATCATATCACACATGAAAACAAATGGCATTTTCTTTCAAAATAAGATTAAAGTTTGCGTTGCACTAACAATTATTATAGGGGTTTTAATTGATGATGAAAACTACTAGTCATTTTTAAGGTTAATTATTTGTGTTCATGTTGTTTTCCATCACAACATATAATCGAGTGTTTGTTTTAATAATGTTGATATAACTTTGTTTCATGCATAACGTGTACAAATAAATGCCGTTCTTTTTTGTAACTTTTGTAAAACATGAATTGATACATGCATGTTGCTTTCATTTGACTTTTAAATTAAATATATATATATGTGGCACTGTGGCAGTGGCACGCTTCAATTATTCTAAATACTTAAAACACATCATAATTTGACCAATACAAAGTTTAAATTAAAATAAATTTATTCTTGTCCATAAAAAATAACATAAATAATTAAATATACTTGCAACGTCAAGGAGGTTTTGAGTAACTTAGAAATGACCGATGCACGATCGGGGTTTGATAAAAAAAACTAAAAAGCTTATTATATTACAAGACTAGATCAGATCCCGTCTTTTACATGGGTATGAAGTCGTTAGAGCATGCAATACTAAGTGGTATAGAAGACTATTCTTTAGAAAATACAAAATACTTTAGATGAAGAACCTTTAATTAGCAGGAGCCCGGTGAGGATCAGATTCTTTGTTCTCGAGCGCGTCATCAAGAGTTGTCTCTCCTTGTGAAATCATTTGCTTCCATCGATTTTCGAATGTATTAGTTTGAATAGGCAATAAAATGAAAATGAATGAGATGAATAGACACTTAGGTATGTTAAGATTAAAAAAAACCTTCGGTTACAGATTGTGAATTTGAAAATCTCTCTTATAATAAATTGCTAACCCAACTCCTCACATTAAGACACTTGTCACTACCACATTCATCCTCATTTTTGGAAACATTTAGTTCAACATTTTTAATGGAATCATACTTTTAATTATGAGTATATTTTCATCATTGTCAATTTTTTCATGTTAATATATTTTTGTTAAATTTTTTTTATTCCTATAATATACGTCCAATTATGTATCTTTATTATATTTCATATATTAAAACATATAAATAAAATATATCGTTAAATCCCGTGGGTATCCACGGGTTTTAACCTAGTTAAGAATATAAGAGAATTGATTGAGAAACTTGATAATAAATTTTTAATAACTCCATATTATTAAAACAAAAGCAAATATGGAAACAATTGAATTGAATGGAAATATTACAAAGTATATTGTTTAAAAAATATTTTTTTTCTCTTTAAATACAATTAAGGAAAAAATTGATATGAATAAAAAGATTACAAAGAATATTGTTGAAAATATTTTTTTTTCTCCTTAGGACTTTTAGCGGGAATTAGAGGCCACAAGTGTCTCCAATGAATGACATGTGGCCTAAAAACCTTCTTTTATTAATATGTATATATATATATATATTTACTAGTTAGTAGATTGTTTTACCATTCGTGCGTGATGTGACGTATTTTTTACTTTGTTACATTGTTAACATGTCGTGCTCACACAAGATATGATTATGCGTAGACATGAAAAAACATTGTCTTGCATGTTGCAGAATAATAAATGAAATTTAACGATTTTTAAAATACATAGAAAAATTAACCAAAAAAAACAGTTAGGCTTAAGAATCGGAACCAGGGTTCCTTGAACACCAACTCACGCGTTAATTAACCATAACTTCAATGGTTGATCCCCTTGCCCGGATTTTCTTCGTTTGTTGCCTCAATATATATCTTGATATTAGACCGAATAGTAACATGTTTAGAATGGCTATTAGTTGAGTGATGACAAGTGGATTTAGTTATTTATTTTAGAACGGTGTTCTAACTCCGCATTAAGTCATTAAATCTACCAATCATCATTACCCGATTTTGAGGCCTAGGATAGAATTTCAACCATCCAATTAATTTGATTCTCTAAAGACTCGAACCCAAAATCACTACAATAGAAGACTCCTTGGGAAAAACCTCTTAATTACTAGACAAAAGGCGTTGTTGATTTGTCACTGTGTTAGTGGTTGTTGTGTGTATTGTGTACAAGTAGACTTCAAATTTCTACAAAATGCCTTATTATATATAACTACTAATATGGAACGTCGATGGTGGCATTTGGCCAACCACTGACCGCCACGTGACACAAGAAAATTGGAGGGAACTTATGTTTTTTCAATTTTTTTAAATTATTCCGCAATTTTTAGTGCTTATATGCTATATGTTAAAATACAAACTAATAAAAATGTGGCTTGGTTTGATTGTTTGCGTTAGTAAGCTACGCCTTGTTTCTCTCTTTAAGGTTTTAGGTTCAAAACTTTAGAGCTGAGGTGTTGAGGTGTTTTTTTGTTTTTTTATTTCTCCTTCTACTTTGACATATTTTTAATTTTGACTTAAGTCTTTACACTATAATGTGCGACACATGAAACTTTTTATATCAACACGTGTGACGAATTCACATACGAGACCCCAGGCCGTCGCATGCATCATGCGATCCGATGACGTATCTAGTTGTAAATCATTTGTATTCTATAATCATACTTTTTGTAATATGATGCATACATTATATGTTATAGTTTTAGATGTTTTCACACAAGATTTAAAGACAACAAATGTTTGTTCCATATATACTTTTTTCTTGTCTAATATATCCAATTGTTTTTGAAACCTAGTCCTATTTTCATTTTATCGAGAAACGCTTTAACAAAGTAGCTCATATGAGGTATATTCATGCATCATTGAAATATTCTTATATGTTATCACAAAAACCTGAAACAGACACTCATACTTTTATTTATATATAAATCACTCAATACCACCCGATCCAAATAAAAATGATCCAAATAAACATAACTAGAACAGTTTATGACCGGTATTTCCGGTCCGACCGGCTGGTCTAGTCTAATACTAAAACACTTTGATTATTAATCAAAGATGTGTTAGTTTAGATTATTATCGACCATATTATTACACTTTTATTTTATAAATTAAAAATCAATTTCACTAACCATGATACCCACCACTCACGAATCACATGAACGTCCAACACCATATATTATCACCTAGTCTATAGATTGTGATTGGCTAAACAAAACTTTATATTAAAGTTTGTTAAGTCAATGGATGAAAAAATATTCATATAGGCCCATGTGTGGCCAGGTCATAATGTTACCACGATGTGCCAACTCCCCCGGTACAATCCAATGGAATCTTACTTTCATCTCAAATAATGCATCCCAACATGCATTTTTATCGTATAAATTGGACACTAGCCACTCACCTCCAATTCGTACACCAAAAGCTTAAAAAAAAACTAACAATGGCGAAGATTGCGCTTGGCTCCATTGGTGAGATCACCAAGCCCGACTGCATCCAAGCCCTTGTTGTCGAGTTTATTGTCACCTTTTTCTTTATCTTTGCTGGTGTTGGATCTGCCATGACCACTGGTTAGATTCTAAATTGATATTTTAATTTCATCACATATATAAATGATCACTAACAGATGGAACCGAAGCTTCTTAGTCAGATGATCATTATAAGATTTTATTCTATATCAAGTACAACTAGAGATTCAATGTCATGTTTTTATTTAAAATTGACAAAATATGTAATTTGTGGGCCGCTAGATCCTCTTGACCTTGTGTTAGTTTTGTTCGTGATAATATGTTACCTACTAAGTTATAAGTTCTAACTACCGTTTGTTGATATTATCAGAAAAATTGGCTGGAAATGAGGTCGTTGGGCTGCTTTTTGTTGCAATTGCTCATACATTTGTCGTAGCGGTGATGATATCTGCCGGTTTTAGAATCTCAGGCGGTCACTTGAATCCAGCAGTCACAATTGGGCTATTAGCCGGTGGTCATATCACCATAATTCGGTCTCTTTTTTATTGGATTGATCAGTTGCTTGCTTCTGTTGCTGCTTGTGCTCTCCTAAGTTATCTCACCGGTGGATTGGTAAATTTTGACAAAGATCCCTATAACTTTAAGTATTTAGAATTAGATACAACCAAATCTTTATGAAAATGAACGAATAATAATAAGTAATAACACCATGGAAGTTAAAATTGCATCTTAAGATCCCACTTCCATAAGTAAAAAATCTACAAAAATAACAAGTTTAAACAAAACAAAGAAGAAGTTTTAACACTGCACACTAAAAGCATAGTGAAAGACTTTTACTAGTCCACCATCACCCATGTATCTACCATTTGTACATGATGCATCGACTGAATGTACTTCACTGTGCATCACTGTTTAAAATCTCCTCTCTTTCAATAATTTAAACAATATCAAAATGCAAAAATATATAATACAAAAAGTCTCTTCACGCGGATAAGCCAGACTAAAAATACATACGACTTAAATAAGATTTAACCTAAGCTCATTTGATATGTTATTACACTCAGAAGAGTCGTGTGCTTTAATACCTAAGCATTGGCGGACCCCAGTGTTGGGAAATGAGGCCCAGTGAGCTTAAAGGTTCTGTTTAACGTTAACTGGTATTAAATTCCAACTTGTAATGTGGAACACGTGTTTGAGGAACATCTATGATATAAAAAATATAATAATAATAACAATAATAATAGTAACATATTGGGATTGTCACTGCACCTAAGTAACAGCGCTAAGTGAAACTGGCTATACTATTGTCCGTTATTAAGTTTAAGTAAAACTTATACACTTGTTTATATTTGGTAAATTTCAGACAACACCAGTACATACACTTGCAGCCGGTATGGATTCATTACAAGGTGTTATAATGGAGATTGTGTTGACTTTCTCATTGATCTTCACAGTCTATGCTACTCTTGTTGACCCCAAGAAGGGGTTTCTTGAAGGGCTAGGCCCACTTCTAACTGGGCTTGTAGTAGGTGCTAACATCATGGCTGGTGGGCCTTTCTCTGGTGCATCAATGAACCCAGCAAGGTCTTTCGGACCTGCTTTGGTGGCTGGTGTTTGGACTGATCATTGGGTTTATTGGGTTGGGCCATTAGTTGGTGGTGGGCTTGCTGGGTTCATTTATGAAAGCTTTTTCACTTTTAAGACCCATGTTCCTCTTCCAAGAGATGATGAAGCTTATTAGATTAACAAGTGTTTCTTTATGGTAGTTGTAATTTCATCAGCTACTTTTATGGCATGTTACTGAATAAATATGTGTATCTTGATTGTCACGTGTCTTGACATTGGTCTCTCTCTCTCTCTCTCTCTCTATATATATATATATATATATATATATATATATATATATATATATATATATATATATAGTCCACAAACAAGATTCGTTTAACAAGTTCGTGTTTGAATGACTATAAAACCTAAATCTGATCAAGGAACTTGAAAGATGAAACGGTATAATGGCACTTAAAAAATAAAACCAAAATGATACGACCTTCAAAAGTTTGGTAGGTTGGTAGCAATAATAGAATGGTAAGAGCATTTACATTTGGGTCGACAAAATTATCCGAGTGGAGTTGGTATATTTTAAGACGTGGATGGGAGAGGAGATTTATGCAAAAACTATTGTTTATTGGTATATTTGAGGATTGCATTATTCATGTGTATAACTTTTTAATAACATTTAAAGTAGTTGTGAGTAAATGAGAGATAAAAGATGATGATAAGAAAAATTATTATTTAATTAAAAATAAGGGATAAAATATATTGATTTGTAGTGTAATTACAAAGTCAAATTTGAATGATTTTTGAATGAAACATAAATTGTTATTCCCTTTATCTTCCTTTAAGAATCTCATTGACCATTCGTCTTAAATATAATGTTTTAATGTTTTCTTAACGACAGCTAGATACTAAAATATATAAATAAAAAGTACAAAGGAAGGTAGCAACTTAAACAGACCCAAACAAAACAAGATGATTAAAATATTTACATATTCAGACTAACTAGGTGATGTAAGTTTGCCACAAGTTTCAAATGTGTGATCCTTTCTTGTGACGATTATTTATCCAGATTAGAATCCAAGTTTTTGTTTCTTCAGTGAGACGAGACACACTCCATTGGATGTTGTTGAAACCCATGTCGTTACGAGCTTTCCACAAGAACCATAATCCAATGGTGAAGGTGACTTTCAATTTTCTCTACACCTCATTTTTATTTAAACTGGCCTTTGAGATAAGGTAAAGATGCTTATTGATCTAGCTTTGAATGATGAAATGTTACACCATTGAGCGATAGATGTCCAAAACAGGTCCGCCATGTAACAATGGAGTAAAAGATGGTCACAGATACCGTAGGGTGTCTACACATGGGACAAGAGACATCGGAAAGGTGTATCCCGCGCATGTTGATGGCCTCCCTGGTAGGTAGTCGATCGAGAGACGCAAGCCTGCCAAAGAAGTTAACTTTAATTGGAAGATGCTATCTCAAACGAAGTCTGCTACAAGGTAAGAAGGTTTGTTCTCTTCTATTAGTCTTCTTATAGCTTTCCTTGAGAAGATTTTCGACGAGTCTGCCTCCCAAATCCAACAATCATCCTCAATTGAGAGAGGGATGGATATGATAGAATTGGAGAGGGCCGTGAATCTGCTTAAGATCTCATCATTCATGGGAGGGGTAGCGCCTGTAACAGACCAGATGATGCCATGCAGGTTGGGGTTTAAAGCTTCCGATAATCTGCAAAAAGGATTTTTGGATAATAAGAATAAATCAAGGAATAAATTCCATAACAGGGATGTAGATGACCAATTGTCTAGCTAAAAAAAGATAGAGATTCCACTCCCTCACTGGTTTTAGTGTTATCATATCTTCTATGTTGATTGAGGCCTTAGCAAGATCTGATGCGACCGAAGAGATATTTTTCCATACACCAGAAGGTAGAAGAAGCGTATAAATTGTGAAATTAGTTCAATTAAAGTTGATTTTTATTAGGTATATTGGTTTTCAACGGTCCCAACTATCACTTTTTTATTTCTACCAATTCTAACTATCAAATTTGTTGATAACAATCCCAAATTTTATCACTTTGACAACCAACAGATCATCGTTAAAAGAATTTAACGGCATTAAGCTTTTTTCGAATTGAAGACTGATGTTATAGGAGTTTTGATCGAAAGGAAAATATAAAAATTACCTCGATACGGCGCTTCGAACGATAAATTTGAATGCTTTGAATGAAACCAAATTTATTATTCCTTTTATCTTCGTTTAGGCATTTCATTCACCATTTGTGTTATGAAAAATGTCTTTTCACATATAATAAGAAACAAATAAATTGTGAAATTAGTTCAATTCAAGTTTGATTCTTTTTTATTATTGTCGTAATGCAAACATCTTACTTTCCCACCTTAACTATCGTTTTTTCGAATGAGAAACAATAGAGTAGCAAGTAAACCTAACATTAAAGTACAAAACAAACACATACATCTTTTAACAATTTAACATTTGGTTCATGGAAATGAACTCTTAATAAATGATATATAGTATTTTTGCGCTACGTTCGGAAATATAACACTCAAGTGGTGATTTTTAAAGATATTAATGGGGCACGGAGGGTCCAATCGGTTTTAAGACTCTAATATTTAAGAGGATTTTGAAAAATTTAAGAGAGAATACATGGGTCGATTTGCATTTGATATGATATAAAAATGAAATTTATGGATAAAATTAATAATAACATACAATTAAATACTTCCATGTTTTCAAGCATACATAATATTTTTAAATATACCATAAAACATAGCATTTAATTATCTTTAATTTAATTTGAGCAATGTAATACTGCTATAAAAAAAATTATTTTTAAAAAATAAATCTTGTGTTTTTGTTATACAAGGGTTTTGTCTCAAAAACTGATTGGAACTGTATATATCCCCAATAAATATCCTTAATATCATCACTTAGTGTTGCGTTTTCAAGCTTAGCACGCTAACTAAACTAGTACTTTATAAACTAGAAAATATACATACAAATTCGTGTTACAAATCATCCATTCGTCCCGTGTTATCATAGGAGTTGACCTTCTAACACAATGAAGATAAAGGATAGAACTTTCGTCTTATAGGTCTCAAGTTTAATTGTTATTTGCCGAGGATGAAAGTTACTAGCTTTTTATATCATTCAATTTGAAATTAACTGGATTCATGAATAACCCGAATCGATAAATCCTCACCGGTGATTGCCGTTCTAAAAAATTGAATGTCCTATGCTATTACCTATGCTTTAGAGCCACCATGCTCTTGCAATGGCAATCTTAAGGTTAATTACTCATGTCGTTAGTTTCATTCTATTATTTATTTAGAGTTTGTTGATCGTGGTTGATAAGTTTGTTATTTATGCAGTACGCTCACAGGAAGTGTGTTCAACACTGGGTCACTATGCAGCGAAAAAGGTGACATAACTTTTGAGATATGCCATCAGGTATGATATCTTGAGGCCGTGTGATGTGTGAATTTCTATAGTCAAGACATATTTGTGCCTTTTAGCTATAAAAATGCTCAGACAAGAGCTCAAGTCTATGGTGTTTAATTGATTTGTTGTTTCTTGCAGCCTTGCTGTATACAAAGTTCAAAGCAAGAAAGGACTGAAGATTTTGATTTGTGATTTGAAAAACAATATAGCAAACACAACAACTAATGTGGTTTATAATGAAGTATTGCAAGATTTATGAAATGTTACTATAGTTACTTAATTTTATACAAACACTTGTGTGATTTGAAAATAAATGTTTAGCATTGTTTTTGTTGTGAATAATTAAGATCTTTGCTTATATAAATCGTGTGTTCTCACACGGGTCTACACCTAGTTAACTATAAAACCTAAACTTAATAACCTACAAAAGTAAAGTCTAAGGGCCAAAGTGTGTAACTTGTTATGTTATAACCCAAACCCTAGCCCCAACCCGTCTTCTTCCTCTTGTCCCTGTTTCTCCGTCGACGCACAAACACATCTTCTTCGCCGCTGCTTGAAAACAGAAGCATAGCAGCTGCAGCCTACAGTAGTTAGCCACCATCGTCACCGTGGTTCGTTTTCAAGCATTCACAGCCCCTCCTCGTTACAACGGTAACACAAAAACCAATCCTATAACTCGTTATCTTGTTTCAATTACAGGTTTCGATTAGAGTTTCGGTTTCGGTTCTGGACTGTGTTTTTTTCTTTTTGTGATTATTTTGATCATGATTATACCATAGATGATGGTAATGAATATGTAGGTGTAGGGTGGTTCTGTTCATAGCAGTAGGTAGATATGTGCGATTGTAATGTATATAGGTGCTGTATGTATATGTGTATTGTATGCAATAGGCATTGTTGATAATGACAGTGTGGATTTATATGTATGTAACAATTAAAGTTAGCAGCATTGTTATACCGTGGTGTGTATGTGTACATATATGCACAAATTGATAAATTGGATTGTATGAATATATGTGTATATTGATACATGTAGCAACGGATATGTATGTATATATGTATATTATGGATTAAGTACAACAGAATATAGGTGCTTATATGTGTGTATAGGAACAACTTCATGATATGATATTGTATGTATATGAGTAAGATACCTTGACGCGTAGCAGCCGTGTATGCGTATATAGATGCGTTGTAGGTTTGATTTCTAGGAATGATAATATATGTGTATCGCATGTTTTGTATATGTTTTGATGATTGCGTACTGTTTTTAATTACATATGAAAGCATATGAAAATTGAACACATATTTAGGAACATGCGATGTAATATATGATGCATGCTTGTAGTGGTAGAAGTAGGCGTATGAAGATATGCATATGTATTGTGTGGTCATGTGTAGGCATTTTGGTTATGTGCATTGCGTGAAGTATGTATATTGAAGAAGCAGCTGCATTATTTACTATTATGTGTGTATATATAAGTGTTACGCGCATAGTTGAATACATGGTGTGTATTAATATGCATGAGTATAAGATGTATGGAAATCATTGAAAACGAAAGTATAGCATGTGTTGGCATAAGAACTTAAACGTGATGTGTAAATAGTTGGCATGAGATATATGTAATTACTTATACAAGATCATCAATGTTCAAAGATGAACCGAATACCCGAAACCCTAGCGAAACCATGTTATATATTTTACTTATATGTTCCTAGTTATTAACCGGTAAATAATTACTAAAGCAGGTGGTATAACGATCTAGGTCTTTAGATGCATTTTGCTGAATTATTTGTTGTGCGCTTCAAAGGTGAGTCTTTTTGTCCGCTTTTAAATCCTTTCGAGGAGAAAACATACAAAACTATTTTATACGGCCTTGGGCTGCATTTTTATACCTTCGGGTAGGGCCTTCGGGCACGATTTTATACGGCCTTGGGCTGCGTTTTATGCCTTCGGGTAGGGCCTTCGGGCAACTATTTTGATAAACTAATTTCTATTGTCTAATGGCTTATTTTACTTGAGCATAAACGTTCCAACAAAAAGTCCTTTCCTTTAGTTGAGATTATTAATATACAAGTTTTGTAATTAGTTTAGCTTTAATGGGAATGGGTATTTGAATCTACTGATGTTTAGCAGCTCCTTTGATTGTTACTACTTAGAATTGGGTTATTTGATTTGTGCTAATTAATGGGTAGGTTTTAGTAGTTTTTAATTTTTATGATTCCAATTTTTTAAACAATAGGTTTAGGTGTCTTAACTTTTATTATTTTTATGATTCCGTTGTAAACAATGGTTACAATGATTATAGAAATGAAAATAGAATAGTTACGTGGGTTCGTTGTGCATTTTATTGGTATCTCATTTTAACCATTCATTCTCTTCATTGATGTTACCTTATGTATTACACTTGTTTAATGCTTTGAATGTCTTTTGTTTATTTGTAGGAGACACCAAAATGTCAAATAACACAAGTTTAAATTTTTTTTTATTTGTAAATTGATTTTTTTTACCCGACCCGTCCCGTTCTGACCCGGACCCATTCTGACCCGACCCGTTCTGACGTTTTTATAATAACCCATCTCGACCCGGAACCACCTACATCGTCGGAACCACCACCACCTACATCGTCGGAACCCATCTCGACCCGTCCCCCTCATTCCGATGGACCAAACACAGCCTACATCGTCGGAACCACCACCACCAACCACCACCACCACCCCTACCACCACCACCTCACCAGAACAACAACCACAACCTCAACCATCACCACCACCACCACAACAATCACAATCACCACCACCACCAACACCAACAACCTCCTCCTCATTACAACCACTTCCTGTAAACCCTAACCCTAACCCTAAACCCCCAAATCTTCCAATTCAATCACAACCATTAAATCTCTCCAGACCTCAATTCAACCGCCCTTATCCCCCTTTCCCCCACTTTTCCTCCATAACCAATCACTCCACCACCTCTTCCCCTTCAATTCCACCTCCACAGCGTGGCGGTATGGCCCTCGGTGTCCCCGCTCATCCCGCGCCTCAGCCGCCCTCTTCCTTCTCTTCATTAACCCCACCTTCATTCCCTTCTCAAGTATGATCCCATCACCTGCTTCAATTTCTCATTACTTATGCTAATTGTCTGAATTTTGCCTTTTTTGAATTTGAATTTGATTGTTTAGGTTAGGCAATCAGTTTCTGCAATGCAGGGTGTTGGAATGGTGGGTGCTCTTGGTTCCAGTTCTTCTTTGAGAGCTACTGGTGTTACCGCTTCGCTTCCGCAGAGACCGGTTCAGTCGTCTCTTAGACCGCAAACGAGCGTTGGTAACCCGTCTGCATCCACACAAGTTAGTACCTTTTGATCTTAAATGCTGTTATATGTTGTTCATCATACATTGTAGAACTTGTAGATGTGCACTAGATTGGTAATTGGTAATTGGGTATTAAGTATTAAC
Organism: Tagetes erecta; assembly: GCA_030867185.1. NCBI lineage: Eukaryota > Viridiplantae > Streptophyta > Magnoliopsida > Asterales > Asteraceae > Tagetes > Tagetes erecta. The sequence goes on along the minus strand of CM061488.1, from coordinate 6,000,671 downwards.
TTAGGGTGATTATGTATGGGAAAAATGTTTAGAGTTTTCAAGATCACGGGTTGTTACGTCTCCCGTCAGTGGGAACTGCGGGATCACCAGTATCTACTACGCCACAAAACACGCAGACTCATAATCAGCCATGGTTGTCGTCTGGAACACAAGGGAAGCCGCCTTTACCACCACCGTCATCATTCAGACCGCAGTTGAATCCTCAAACGTTGCAGCAGAGGGCTCACATACCATCTCAACAACAAACTGGTGTGTCAGCGTCTGCGCAGTTGAGTCCTCAAACATTGCTTCAGACATCCTCGTCTTTGCAGGGGCAAACGGCTTCTTTGTCGCAGCAGACACAAGATCAGCATTACACGCTACCACCATCACGAGTACCACAAGCTTTGGTTCATCAGCAGCAGTTGGCGAGGAACCGTGGGCTGGGTAATCAAAGACCATTTGCGCCTGCTGTTGGTCAATCTAGCCTGGTTCCACCACAACCTACAGTTAACAAAACGTCATCGGCTGTGGAGCCTGCTGAGCCTTGTAATAGGATTATTAGCAAAAGAAGCATCCAAGAGATAGTTGCTCAGGTAGCCATTCTTTAAAAAACTAGTATGCAGTCTTTGTGCGGGATTTTAAAGCTGTTGACCGTTTCTTTGACTACTTGTCGTGAACAGATTGATCCATCTGAACGTTTAGATCCGGAAGTGGAAGACATTCTTGTTGATATTGCTGATGATTTTGTTGAGTCTGTGAGTTTAATCTTTCCTACATTTTGACCAACGGAGCAAGATCTAACTTGTGCAAGTTTTAGTTTAATGTTATAAAGGAAGTAATATTGTTTCTTGATCCAGGTTACAACCTTTGCTTGTTCATTAGCCAAGCATCGTAAATCAAATACACTTGAGTCTAAGGACATTCTTCTTCATTTGGGTTAGAATTATAAATTTTAATCTAAATATCTATTTTTTCTTTGGTTTTTGTATTTAGAGCTTTGATGTTGACAATAAGAGGTTTAAACGTTTTGTTTCAGAAAAAAACTGGAACATGAGTCTTCCTGGGTTCAGTGGAGATGAAATTAAGTGCTACAAGAAACCAGTACAGACCATGTCTATTCACGTGCAGTTCCTTTCTATTAGAAAAATTTTGAGTTTAATGTTTTTGTGTTTTTTCTTTCAGTTTGGAAATGATGTTCATCGAGAGCGCTTGGCTGCGGTATGTACTTTCACTAAAGGCTCGTATAGAGGCAACAATTTGGGTTTCTTTTTATTCCAAATGGGTCACAAATAAATTGTACAGATGAAACAGGTGAAATATGGACTTTTTGTTTCAAATAAGTTAAATGGGACACAAATAAATTGTAAAGAATAGTGTTTTGGATACATAGATCATAGATGTGGTCTGGTCCTTGTTTGGACTGGTTTGGTGCAGTCCGGTTTGGGTTTGCCCCATTGAACACCCCTTTTGACAAGTTACCCAACGGCCCAAGCCATCCATTTTGCCGCCTCTAGTTTCTATGGTATCGTGACTTCATATAGTCATTTGATTCAAAAGTGAGTATTGACCTTTTTTTGTGGAGTTGTATTGTAGATAAAGAAGTCGATTGCTGCTGCTGAGCCACCAAGTTCAAAGATTTCGGGTGGACAAGCCGCTGGTGGTGCTAAAGGTCATCCAGCAAAGACACCTGGTCTTGTTATTGGTTCCCCAAATCCGAAGGGTCGGGAAACCACGTAAATTTCGGTTGTAGAATTGATAGAAGTTTTTTAGTTTATGGGTGTTATTTCTTTTATGGCTTAGGACTTCAAAGATGTTAGCTCCTGATTTATATATAGTTTTTGTTGAATTACGAGCAGTCAGTTAGGCAGTCATGTAACCAGGCCTATGAGTATACGATTGCTGGTGTGTCAAGTGTAATAGATATTCGACATAGGCTGTTGTTCGTCACAGTGACAAAATGTGACCTCATGACACAGGTTCACAAGGGAAGAGGTGCATTTTGAGTTTTTTCCCAATCCAGTTCGGTTTGAGTCAACATTGGTCAAAACAGGTTTTTGATGAAAACCGGATTGGGTTCAGGCTGGTTTTTAAAGTATAAAATGGCTGATTCAGTTGGAAACCGATTTTGTTTTAATCATTTTCGAACTGATTGGGTTGGGTTGGGTTGGGTTGGGTTCGGTTTTAAACGAAAACCGGCTTGGTAACGGTATTTGACTATTTGTGGTCACCTGTGGGCTTGATCTCTATTAGCTAGGCCTTGGGTTATTTCTCAATTTTATGCTTGATCAACACATTTTGTCAATTTTCAAGTTATTTGATTAATTTTGGGTCCCACTCTCCAATGTATCTGGATATTATTTTTTAAGCAACCTAAATTTCATCAAATCACATATTTTGATCGTAAACATTTTTAGACAATCTACCAATGAGGACGTTGACGTTTTTGGATGATCTTGATTGTACTATATATAAATCCCTGAAAATCTATAACAATCAATTTTAGCATAAAATGAAAGATTTGGCATCTTCTATCTTGCGTTTGAAGGGATAGTTGTTAACTTGTCTCTTTATCATTTCATTCGTCTAGAAATAGTTAAGCATTTTATCTTCTAGGTTTTAATACAAAATACTCAATTATTTTATGTCATAAAACATAATTATTTTAAGTTATGTCATAAAGCATTTTATCATTTCATTTTTTCTTAAACATTATTTGAAGTTTAATGTAAGTGGGACACCTCTATTGAGTGAAATTTATTTGAGTTTAGTGTACGTGGTACACCTCAAAGGCTTCAACATGAGGTGATGATTATTATATCATCACTAATTAACTTTAAAAACTTGTACATGAGTTCGAATAAAAAATACTAGTGAAATTTACAAGAAAGTTATAACTTATATAATTTTCACATAAGACTTTCTTTTAAACAGTAGAATATGCATGTGTCCATTGGATCAAGTCAAGTTTTTAATGCATTAATGTAATTTAGAAATATAAGAGAGTTCATTTTGTCTTTTTGACATTAGTAAAAAAGAGTTAAAATAAAAACAAAAACTATGGTTTTAGCATATTGAAAACCTATTAATTCGGTTAACTGGTTAACTCAAGCATCGGGTATGTCCTATATGCCCCTTTGACCACTTTAATAGTTATATTTTATTGGCATGACATCAGAAGTAAATCAACTGTGTTATTTTAGTACTGGCTATTTTCATTCAACAAAATTGCATATTCCATTAGGCATTTGCTTCTTCGCAAATGCTGCTAATTTTTAGAAATTTTAAAAAACAAGGGGGCGTGGTACTGAGGTTTATCAACACAAGTAATCATTTTTGTTATCAATCACATAGATAGTATGAATTGATCAATTAAATCCTCCAACAATACTCTTGTATCTTCCCTTAAAAGTTTAGTGTGAGAAACATGGAACCGTCGACCAAAGAAATCAAACCGAAAATAATTTAAAACTGACCAAACCGAAACCAAATTAACTGAATTTTGGTTTTCGGTTTTATGTCTCCGTGCTCCTACTTTTGAATAAAAAAATTTTGTCCTCCAAATCTCCAATGGTCAGGTCGCCACTGTTGTAATTATCTTTTGTTGTACAAACGGTTTTATGATTATTATATTGACGATTGTAATAATTCTCAGATTTTAACATAAACACGTCTCTAACTATTCCAAAGATCACGTATATAATCAAAACATAAAGAAACTTTTAAATTTAAATTTTCATGTAGAGGCGTGAGACATGATGTCACACCCCGTAAGTTTAAGTTAACACCGTTAACCATCTGTTACTTATTCCGTTAAGTTTTATTTAATATAGGGTCCAATTTGTAAATAGCTAAACTAAGTAATTAACTATAAAACCTAAACTTAATAACCTACAAAAGTCTAGGGGCCAAAGTGTAAGTTGTTATAACCCAAACCCTAGCCCCAACCCGTCTTCTTCCTCTTGTCCCTGTTTCTCCATCGACGCACACACACACACCAACTTCCGGCTGCATCTTCTTCGCGGCTGCTTGAAAACAGAAGCATAGCAGCCGCAGCCTACAGTAGTTCGCCACCATCGTAGTGTACTGTTCGTTTTCAAGCATTCACAGCCCCTCCTCGTTACACCGGTAACACAAAAACCAATCCTATAACTCGTTATCTTGTTTCAATTACAGGTTTCGATTAGAGCTTCGGTTTCGGTTCTGGACTGTGTTTTTTTTTGTGATTTGTGATTATTTTGATCATGATTATACCATAGATGATGGTAATTAATATGTAGGTGTAGGGTGGTTCTGTTCATAGCAGTAGGTCGATATGTGCGATTGTAATGTATATAAGTGCTGTATGTATATGTGTATTGTATGCAATAGGCATTGTTGATAATGACAGTGTGGATTTATATGTATGTAACAATTAAAGTTAGCAGCATTGTTATACCGTGGTGTGTATGTGTACATACATGCACAAATTGATAAATTGGATTGTATGAATATATGTATATATTGATAAATGTAGCAACGGATATGTATGTATATATGTATATTATGGATTAAGTACAGCAGAATATAGGTGCTTATATGTGTGTATAGGAACAACTTCATGATATGATATTGTATGTATATGAGTAAGATACCTTGACGCGTAGCAGCCGTGTATGCGTATATAGATGCGTTGTAGGTTTGATTTCTAGGAATGATAATATATGTGTATCGCATGTTTTGTATATGTATTTGATGATTGCATACTGTTTTTAAATACATATGAAAGCATATTAAAATTGAACACATATTTAGGAACATGCGATGTAATATATGATGCATGCTTGTAGTGGTAGAAGTAGGCGTATGAAGATATGCATATGTATTGTGTGGTCATGTGTAGGCATTTTGGTTATGTGCATGCGTGAAGTATGTATATTGAAGAAGCAGATGCATTATATACTTTTTGTGTGTATATATAAGTGTTACGCGCATAGTTGAATACATGGTGTCTATTAATATGCATGAGTATAAAAACGAAAGTATAGCATGTGTTGGCATAAGAACTTATACGTGATGTGTTAATAGTTGGCATGAAATATATGTAATTATGTATACAAGATCATCAATGTTCAAAGATGAACCAAATACCCGAAACCTTAGCGAAACCATGTTATATATTTTACTTATATGTTCCCAGTTATTTACTGATAAATAATTACTAAAGCAGGTGGTATGACGATCTAGGTCTTTAGATGCATTTTGCTGAATTATTTGTTGTGCGCTTCAAAGGTGAGTCTCTTTGCCCACTTTTAAATCCTTTCGGGGAGAAAACATACAAAACTATTTTATACGGCCTTGGGCCGCATTTTTATACCTTCGGGTAGGGCCTTCGGGCAAGATTTTATACGGCCTTGGGCTGCGTTTTATGCCTTCGGGTAGGGTCTTCGGGCAACTATTTTGATAAACTAATTTCTATTGTCTAATGGCTTATTTTATTTGAGCATAAACGTTCCAACAAACAGTCCTTTCCTTTAGTTGAGATTATTAATATACAAGTTTTGTAATTAGTTTAGCTTTAATGGGAATGGGTATTTGAATCTACTGATGTTTAGCAGCTCCTTTGATTGTTACTACTTAGAATTGGGTTATTTGATTTGTGCTAATTAATGGGTAGGTTTTAGTAGTTTTTAATTTTTATGATTCCAATTTTTTAAACAATAGGTTTAAGTGTCTTAACTTTTATTATTTTTATGATTCCGTTGTAAACAATGGTTACAATGATTATAGAATGTAGTGGTGATGTGATGATGTTAGAAATGAAAATAGAATAGTTACGTGGGTTCGTTGTGCATTTTATTGGTATCTCATTTTAACCATTCATTCTCTTCATTGATGTTACCTTATGTATTACACTTGTTTAATGCTTTGAATGTCTTTTGTTTATTTGTAGGAGACACCAAAATGTCAAATAACACAAGTTTAAATATTTTTATTATTTGTAAATTGATTTTTTTACCCGTCCCGTTCTGACCCGGACCCATTCTGACCCGACCCGTTCTGACGTTTTTATTATAACCCATCTCGACCCGGACCCGGGCAGCTGACCCAACCCGACCCGCCCGTTTTGCCAGGTCTAGTAATGATGAGTCTTCTAATTGTTGGTCAAGGGATTTGATGACCCAGTTGGTTAGGATGGGTGAGGATGGGGGAGGCAAGTTAGTTATTTTGGCGGAGGTGGGTCAACAAACACGAGCCCAAAAGGTCTAGGGGTCGAGTCAAGAAACGTTAGTCCATCTAAACAGAAGGTGATCAAGACAAAACCAAGGGGTTTAGATGAAGAAACTATGGCTAAATCTGTTAAAACTCTTCAACCTGATGTTCAAATGGAAGATGAAACCCTAATTTTTTTTAATATTTCAATTTGAATTCATCTTTCTTAATTGATTTTGTGTTAGTCGGATCTGTTCTTTTGTTGTTCAAAAATGTTAACAAAATCATCAGATATGTTGTTTTAAGACTCTAGATCTGAGATTATACATCATCGATTGAACAATTTTTTTGAATTCTTTCATTCTGCTATATTTGTATTTGGGACCTATTAATCATTTTCTGTATTTGTGCAGGATCTTTAGCTTACTTGTTCGCTTCCACTTATTGATTAAATAATCTCTGCATCGTTGACTTCAGACTTGTTGTGAACTATACTGTATCCTAAAGGTGTGTGCCTTTCTTGCTTATTATTTTTCTAACTCTAAAGTGACTTCTGATTGCTGCTGTTTTTTCTGTCTATCTCGTAACCCTAAGTGAAGGTTAAGGATAGACAATAGCCGGCGACCCTAACTTGGGTGTGAAACTTGTAAGTTCTTTTCATCCTTTTACACATACTCTATATTTTTATCTAGTTAAGTTTTTTTTTTGCAATTGATTATATGGATTGTGTTAAATAGTTGCTTATTATCGAATTGCTACATAGGGTGCCATGATTTCTGTTTAGTTTTGGTCTATCTGTGCTGTGTGTTTGTGTTTGAGATTTGTTTTGGCAAATACATTGTCTTGGTTTGAAATCAGTTTTTTAACTTGTTTTGACTCTATCTATACTTGTGTGGTCTCCTTTTGTGAGGCTTAGGAATCTGGTCCCTAGTGGGGTTTGGTTTTATTGTGAAAAGAGTTGTGCAAGTAAGGGTTTTCTTTTTTCTTCATTCTTTGTGTTTGTAAAGTGATACAAATTCGAATTTTCCAGTCTTTTGGTTTGCTTATCTCTCAGACACAAGTTACTAATAGGGGTGTAAATGAGTCCAGCCGGCTCGCGAGCTACTCGAGATCGACTCGGTAAAAAGCCCGAACGAGTCGAGCCTTAACGAGCTCGAGCCCGATTTCGAGCTTGAAATATTGTTCGTTTTATTATCGAGCTCGAGCTCGAGTTTTCATTTCAAAACTCGCGAGCCTTATCGAGCCTTATCGAGCTTAATATAGTTTTATTTAGTTTTAGATTTTTATTTTAATATAAACTAATATCTCCCTAACCTAAATACTTACAAACCACAGCTACCTAGTGAAAAATTAAAACCCTAACAACAACTCACAACTTAACAAGTCGACCGCTCCCCTGCCAACCATCGCCTGAGTCGCCTCCCCCTTCTGTCGCCTGAGTCCCCTGCCGTCGCCGGAGTGCCCTGAGTCGCTTCCCTCTGCCGTCGCCTGAGTCCCCTGCCGTCGCCGGAGCGTCTGGAAAAGACTAAGCTTCTTTGCTTTGTTTGTAAGCCGATTGTAAGTATTAAGCTTCTTTGCTTTGTATGTAAGCCGATTGTAAGTATCAATAATAATAGATTAATAGTGATATTAGTTGGTTGTTAAAGTTCACAGTCTGTATTAAAACCCTAATATACCTTGGAAAGGTGAAATGAATGATAAGTTGATAACATAAATTGGGCAGGTTTGATAAGTTTATGATCTTGAGTCTGTGTAAAAAGAATAATTTTGAAACGAATGTCAATTTCAGCTCCTACTCTTTCTATCGATTACAAACTAGGAGTCATTGTAACCAGCTACTAAAATAACCAACTCGAGCCGATCTCGAGCTTTTGTAAACGAGCTCAAACTGGATGGTAAAATTTCGAGCCCATCTCGAGCCGATCTCGAGCTTTGTTAACAGATCACGAGCCGAGCTCGAGCCACCCTACAAAGGATCGAATCGAGTCGAGCTCGATCTCGAGCTTCAAGGAAAATTCAGCTAATCGAGCTCGAACACTGTAAAGCTCGGGCTCGACTCGGCTCGTTTACACCCCTACCTTCATCGTTTGTTGTTGTTCCATTTCGTTCCAATTCGTTATTTAGGGTTCTAATTGGGGGAAATGATTCACTTTATAATGGTACTTTGTGTGTATTAATAATGAAATATATACCGATAATTGAATGCTTTTGTGTGATGATTTGCGATCAAGTTTGCCCTAGTTTTATTTCTGGATCTGTAAGGTATACAATTTTGACTCTTTAGCTCAAATGAATGAGTTTTAACTTTAACAATGATATACATATACATGTTATTGTAATTATTAGTAACATTTTCAATCTGGTTAAGAATATGATATGATCACAAGGAGAAGAAGGATCAAATACAAAATTGATTCTGTCGAAAAAGTGTGAGATGTGACTTAAATCACATCAAAACCGAGTCAAATGGACTTCGTTTGAGCTCATTTGAGCGGCGTTGGAATCGTCTTGTCGAGCTTTATCATCTTAGCTTCCAGTGTTTAACTTTTATGGTTTAGTTTTAAAATTTAGTTTTTGCCTCAGGGTTTAGTTTTTAGCTTTTAGTTTTTTTAGGGATGGGGGTGGGGGGTTTAGGTTTTTAGGCGTGGGTGGGGTTTAGGTTTTTGGGGGGTGGGGGGCTTTAGGTTTTTGGGTGGTGGGTGGGTAGTGTTTAGGTTTTTAGAGGTGGGGGTCGGGGGTTTTAGGTGTTTGGGGTGGTGTGGGGGCGGAGGGTTTGACGACACGGGTCTAACGCCGCAAGAAAGAGTTCAATCGGAGATCGTTTGACCCGGTTTTAGTGTGTCTATATATCACTTCCCCAATCAAGGAAAGTATTGGTGATAACTTTATGAACAGGTCACTGTTGGTTCTATAATTTTGGTTTAATCTAAACTGTCAAATTGAATATTGTAAGAACAATTGATTTTTAAGGATTTACATTCAAATGACACACTAAATAATCAGTTATCAAAATTAATTTTGTTCCTACTAAACTGATTAATAATTTTGTTTGAGTATTTGCCTCCCAAATTATTAGACGGCCAATAATTAGATTTCGGAATGTCATTTCTAAATTGTTTAAGAAACAAGTCATGTTTGTGTTGACTTGTTTAACTCGTTAAATGGATTATGTTTGGGCTTACTGTTTAACGCTTAAAAACAAATAAAAAAGAAGTCTTTTATAAGGTCAAATCACCAACCCGTTTACAGTATGTTTAACTCGTTTATTACAACCCATTCACAACTTAACTACCACTCGTCAACTCATTTGACTCGTTTAGATAAATAGACCACACGGGTTGTGTTTGAGTTACATAATTTTAAGTGTGTCTAGGCTATGGTTGATCTCTTTGACATAAATAATGTTTGGAATCATTAATGCAAAACGCCAACACGAAACTCAACACAATTGCGACCCCTAGTTATTACACTCATATGTTCTTGTCACTGATCTGTAGTTTTTATTTTCAATCTATGTACTAATCTTGTAATTACATTTTTCTTTTCTGTTTTGACTGATATAGTTCTGATCTAGCTAACTATGGAAGCTCAGTTTTTTCGGTTTCTCAAGATTGTTGGTGTTGGTTTCAAAGCTAGAGCCGAATCAGAAGGGCGTTTATTGTTTCTAAAGCTGGGATACAGTCATGAGGTGGAATTAGCCGTTCCACCTGCTGTTAGAGTATTTTGTTTCAAACCCAATGTTATTTGCTGCACAGGAATAGATAAGCAACGGGTGCACCAGTTTGCTGCGGCAGTTCGCAGCTGCAAGCCTCCGGAAGTTTACAAAGGCAAAGGCATCATGTATGTGGATGAGGTTATTAAGAAAAAACAGGGAAAGAAATCAAAATAAGCTTCTGTTAGGTTTGGTTTCAGCTTTTATAAAAATTGGGTTGAACTTTTTGGATCCACTGTACTTTGTTGTTCCTGTAAACTGATCTTTATTCTTGAGGTCTTAATAAGTTATTAGACACATTAAGATCCCACATATGCATGTTATTAGAACTAAAGGGAACAAAAGAATGAGAAAAGAATAGAAAGAATATTAACGAATTATGTCTCTTAAATTTAAGTCAAACCATATACTCCAGTCGATCGTCTTGTGTTTCGATCTATACTTCATCCAAAGGAACGCTGTTTCCTTGATCATGTCCACAGTTGTGGCGACGGGAATGGTGTGTTTGCTCAATTAAATGTTGTTTCAAGTCCATATGAACCAAGTAGTCGCTAAAAGAATGGCGTGTATCAGTTTCTTCCATACCATTGATCCATTGTGCGTTTTAGCATTTTTATCCATTTGTGAATTTACTGCCATATTAACATCAACGAAAGTGCGGGCTGCATCTTCCTAATGTTAGATACTAGATTAGAACCCGTGTATTACACGCGATTGAATGATCAAAATGTAAAAATTTATATAGTTTTAACTTCTCATAGGCTCATAGCTTACATATTATTATTATATGTAATAATACAAATAAAAATCACAAATCTCAATACAATTATAAAATCATAATAGTTCACAAATAAACATATTTACCTAATAGAGCTTTCATCTTCCACTTTAGAGTCTTCTTCTTAGCCCTATACTTGGAGCCAAAATATAAGAAGCTGATACCATTATACAGGGAATGCTATCAAGAATATGCTCAAAACCAACAATCAAGTAAATCAAGATACCAATAAAACATAAGAACCATACCCATCAAATTTGCATTCATTATCATACCATATTCTTTTACATGCCATATAACATACCATATATACCATAAAAGACACAATACATACAGACCTGCACAACATAAAACATCATAAAAAAGCAAACCAAGTCCATAAAAAACACACTCTTTATTACTTATATTCAAAGCTTAATGCAATATCTCAGCAAAAAAAACAATAAGTATTTGCATTTGCAGGTTTGTATACAATTAAAAAAAACTATATTCTATGTTGCTTGATCAATGCCGTCTGCTGTCAATTTTGACATGGAAATAGGGTACAATTTTGATAACTCGCATCAACAATTACCTGATTATATGGTTATAATCTAATCAAACTCTTAGAACTTGTTTCAATAACCGCAAAATCAAACAAATTGACACATCTCCTTTTGAAAACCTTACTTTAAACCGCTCATCCATTACCATTCGAAGAACCAAGAACCCCAAAATCTCAGCATTCGATTTCCAAATCTATATTGAGTAAAACCTAATCAATTTTAGGGTTATAAAAAAGTGGCGATCAAGAGAATCCATAGCTTTTGAATTCAAATGAGAAGAAAGAAAAAAACTATCTTTCCATCTTGAACAAAGTAGCTTTCTCGATCAGAGTGAAGAAAAGTAACACATATATTGAATTATAAGCTTATAATAACAGGGGATCTAAGCAGACAATTATAACAGAATTAGGTTAATGGTGTTATGCCACAATTGCTTAAACTAAAATCACCTGATGAAACAACCAATAATAACAAACACCTCCAGCATTAAAATCAGCAGGTAAATGTGAGATAACATAATCAAGTAATTGTAAGAGCATTGAGATGACATTTTTTTCTAAGAGCATCATCAAACCAAACGTTTTATTTTAAACAAAAAAGATACCAAAAAAAAAGACTAACCGTGACTGAAACCTGAATGACACAACACATACACCAATACCTACATCATGGACTCATAGAGTGTGAATCTTTGACTTCTTATGAATGAATAATATTTCTTTCAAGTACCTCAATCGTCAAATCTCCCACAAGAACATTTATTACAAAAAAGAATCAAATAACCAAGTTAACTAAAACATGTATGATCAATCATTTTATTAGTGAAGTACATAACACATTTTAAAATGAGACATATCATGTAATCAAATAAGGAATTCACAGGTCATTAACGTTGAAGTATAACTTTAGTCATAAGCTATTTTAATACATATATAATTTAACTGTTACTTATAAAATGACTAATAGTTTAGCATTGGAATAAACTTCATATGAAATATGGAAATGCATAACTTTCACTCAGTTAAACTCTTTTGACCCATTTCCTTTTAGTCAAAATCATAGCTTAATCGACTAACCTATTAGAGATAAACACAACCTAGGTTAAATTATTTATAAGTAAAGTGACATCAACATACTGTTGTTATCTATCTCTGAATTCAAATTTTAAATGTTAACACACATCGATTTGGACGAACAGTCAAATGCAAGACCTCACCACGAGTCCTTACCTATTTTTTGTATATGTATGCATTTGTTGTTGCGATATGCGCATCTTAATACGGAACTGATTAAGCTAAATATCATTAATGACAACTATGAACATGTTGTTTCATGTATGTAGCGAGTTGTAATTGCCACTTGTAAGAAAACCTAGAGAATCACTTGGTGGTATTCAAGAAAATCCAAGTTATTGATGTGATATACTCAGCAGTTCAACATATTAAATTTATCCCTTTGTTTCCCTAACAAACTAATCTTGTATATATGGTTAACAACTTAACATGTCATCTTCCAATTGATTGCAAGATCACCACATGTAACTTATATTGAGAAGAAATTAAATTATGATTTTCTATATGTTATGGAAATTGTTTGAAAAGGTCTTAAGATACATGAATAATGAATTACAAATCACATCAAATACAGCAGATATAGAAAGTAAATGATATTCTATTTATTTCAATAAAAAGCCCAAATTTTAAAATGATTATTTCATACGCTCCTGTGGCAAAGGATATAGGAATCAATTCAAATATCAATAGCGATCCACAATGACGAATAAGCTCAAAGAACTAAGTTAATAGGAAGAAGAGCACCACAACCTAACTATAAATTTATAGGCATAACTAATTTGCAATAGTGAGTATAAACCCTAAAACTATTCAGTATCAAACGAAAATCAAAGAACGGAACTTCTATTAACCCTAAAACTAATCGCATCAAAAGAAATATTGAACATCAAGTTACAAATCAAACAATATCGATCATAATATCTTGTACTCTTGATTTTGGTTACCTGAGGTAAGGATTTGATATGAAGACGAACAATGGAGAATGGAGGTGACGGTAGGTTTTAGGGGTTGCTTCTGTTGTTGAAAGTGAAAGAAAACGTAGATTAAAAAAAAGCATGCCTAATATATAGCCGGGTCAGAATATGGGTTTGTATGTTCGCGTGTTAAATAATTCCGGGTATGGTAAAGATCCGCGTAAAAGGCTAGGAAGAAATCAGGTTGAGCGGGAACATGATTCTAATACTAATGTTAGATATTTTAGTGTAATTGAGATTAACTAGAGATCGAATGCGGTATCTTAATAATAATCAAAAGAGCTCATAGGTGTGAAGTGCACACTCGTTTGAACTTATTAAGATATTAAGGGGGTTCCAAGAGGGCAACGCCCCCTTGGTAGGGGTCCGGGGGCAGCGCCCCTAGAAGCAGGGTCTAAGGGGCGGCAGCCCCTGGCGGGGTCCAAGGGGCAGAGCCCTGACTGGGGTCGAGCTGGGGTCCTTGAAAAATTTTTATTTTGAATAATCTTGTTATATTAAAAAAAATTCATTTACGAATTTATTTCTGATATTTGTTAGAAAATTCAGGGACCAGTTTTGTCAAAATAATAAATGAAAACTGCCTTTGGTAGTTTTACAACCCTAAAACTGATTATACGCTCCTTTCATCGATCTTCTTTACTGGTCCGAAATCAATCAATTTCACATACTAGTTCTTGCAATTCATAATCTGGGTTTTATCCGATTAGATCATTTAGTAGAACCGGCCAAATAGATTTGATCTGATAGTGATCACACGACTCTCAGATTTTCCAAGTAATTGTTTCATAATTTCTCCAACAAAAGATCAAATCTATTTCGTTTAAAGATGGCAAACGATTCACTGAAGAAAATGGACAACAAGTTCGAAAAACTGCAGAAATTTGATGGCCAAGATTTCAGACGTTGGCAGAAGAAGATGCATTTTTTACTGAATGATTTGGAAGTGGTGTACATGTTGACAACTCCAATGCCGGAAGTTCTTGAAGAAGGGAATCTAGAACAAATGAGGAGGCTTTTTAAGTTGGAGAATGCAGACAACATCTGTCGTGGTCACATCCTTAATGGTATGTCTGATTTGTTGTTTGATATTTATCAGAATGTTGAATCTGCAAAAGAACTGTGGGATTCTTTAGAAGAAAAATATATGGCTGAGGATGCGTCTAGTAAGAAATTTCTTGTTGGTAATTTCATTAACTACAAAATGGTTGATAGCAGGCCCGTGATAGAACAATATCATGAACTGTTAAGCATTCTCGGGCAGTTTTCTCAATATGAGATGAAAATAGATGATTCTATTTCTGTTGGAATTATCATTGAGAAACTACCCCCTTCTTGGAAAGATTGTAAGCATCACCTGAAACACAAGGAGGAGGAATTATCACTTGTTGAACTTCGCAGTCACTTAAGGATTGAAGAATCCTTAAGGGGTCAAGAGAAAGTGTGGGTTAATGATGATAAAAATCTTGCTGGACCATCTTTTGTTAATATGGTTGAAGAGGCAGGAACATCCAAAAATCCAAACAAATTCAAAGGAATCAAAAGGAAATTCCAAGGTAACAACAAACATTCCAATAAGAAGCCTAAACTGGTTTGTTGGAAATGTGGGAAGTTGGGTCATTTAAAGAAATACTGTCGTGTTGGTGCTAAACCCAACAAAGAGGCTGGTCCGAGTGGGTCTAAGGACCTAGGCAAGCAACCAGGTCAGAATTTAGTATAAAATGTTAATTCTGTTGTAAATTTTGCATCACTAATTTCTGAAGCATGTTATATGCAGGATGATAATATAGCATGGTGGGTTGATTCTGGAGCAACGAGCCATGTGTGCAAAGATCTTTGATGGTTTGAAGAGTTTCAACCTATTGATGATGGATCTATTATAAAGATGGGCAATGTTGCTACAGAACCAATTCAAGGACTCGAAAGAGTGAAATTGACTTTTACTTCTGGAAAGTGTTAGGTTTAAGTAATGTACTTTATGTTCCTGGGATTAGGAAAAACCTTTTATCTGGTATCGTTTTAAATAACTACGGTTATAAGCAGGTTTTAGAAAGTGACAAGTATATCATGTCAAAACATGGTATTTTTGTTGGATTGGGTTACTTATGTAATGGGATGTTTATGTTGAATCTTGATGTCTCTTTTGGTAATGATTATGTTTGTATGGTTTCAACTTCATCGGATAGTAGTTTGAGTAAATTGGAATCATGGCATGCTAGACTAGGGCATGTTCATTATAAACGATTAAATGAAATGTTTAAAATTAGTATGATTCCTGCTTTTGAAATGAATAACGGAAAGTGTAGTACTTACCTGCTCACTAAGATTACAAGAAAACCTCATCATGATGTTGTTAGAGATTCTAAGGTGCTAGAACTAATACATAGTGACTTATGTGATTTTCATGCAATTCCATTTATAGGAAATAAAAGTATGTAGTAACTTTTATAGATGATGCTTCTAGGTTTTCTTATGTATATCTTTTGCATTCTAAGGATGAAACTATAGAAAAGTTTAAAATATACAAAACCGAGGTAGAGTTGCAAAGAAATGAATTAATCAAAACCTTACGTACTGATAGGGGAGGTGAATACTATGATCCTATTTATTTTCAATCGGTGGAAATTATTCATCAAACAACTGCACCTTATACACCACAACAAAACAGTGTAGCAGAAAGAAAGAATAGGACTTTGAAAGAAATGGTAAATTCCATGTTATCCTATTCTGGTTTAAGTGAAGGATTTTGGGGTGAGGCTATGTTAACAGCCTGCTATTTATTGAATAGAGTTCCTAACAAAAGGAACAAAATAACTCCTTATGAACTTTGGTATGGTAAACCTTCGAACTTAAGTTACTTAAGAGTGTGGGGTTGTAGAGCTGTGGTATGGCTTCCTGAACCCAAAAGGAAAAACTTGGGTGAAAGAGGTATAGATTATATCTTCATTGGATATTCTGAAAATTCCAAGAAATGTAGGTTTTATGTTATAGAACCTAATGATTCAGTGTCTATTAACACTGTAATTGAGTCAAATGATGCAATATTTGATGAGAATAGATTTTCTTCTATACTCAGACCAAAAAACATGATAACGAGTTCTAATAACTCTCAAAGTTCTCACTATAAAGATGATTTTTCTAATTTATCAAATCAACCAAGAAGAAGTAATAGAGCTAAAAAGGCTAAGGACTATGGTTCTGATTTTCATTTATATTTAGTTGAAGGATCTCGAAATGAAATTCAAACACAATATCAATATTGTTTTAATGTTGATGAAGATCCTAGAACTTTTAATGAGGCTATGGCATCTTGAGATGTTGCTTTCTGGAAAGAAGCAATTAATGACGAGATGGACTCTATTATGCAAAATAATGTTTGGAAATTGATGGATTTACCTCCAGGATGTAAACCACTATGTTAAGTGGATCTTAAAAGGAAAGATGAAAATGGATGGTTCTATAGATAAGTTTAAAGCTAGATTGGTAATTCAAGGCTTTAGACAAAAGGAAGGACTAGACTACTTTGATACCTATGCTCCTGTAGCTCGAATATCCACTATTAGATTGTTAGTGGTTCTGGAAACTATACACAATCTTGTGATTCACCAAATGGTTGTAAAAACTGTATTTTTAAATGGTGATTTGGAAGAGGAGATATATATGAAACAACCTAAAGGTTTTGTTATGCCTGGTCATGAGCATAAGGTTTGTAAACTTGTTAAATCATTGTATGGTTTAAAACAAGCACCTAACAATGGCATCAAAAGTCTGATGATGCTGTGTTGTCAAATGGTTATATGATTAACCAAGCAGACAAATGTGTATACAGCAAATTTGATAAATTTGGTAAAGGAGTAATAATTTGTTTGTATGTAGATGACATGTTGATCTTTGGGACAAGCCAAGATCAAGTTGATAAAACAAAAGAATTATTTGTCATCTAAATTTTCCATGAAAGATATGGGGGAGGCTGAAGTGAGAACAATACGATTTCTACCATGGACAAAACACTTTTTTAGATTCATTTTCAACTATGAAAAATGCTCTCAAATAAAGGGATGAAAGCATCCAAACATTGATATTATATTATTAACTGTAAATTTCTAATGTGTTGACCAGTAAAAGTCAAAGGGAACTCTCTTTGTAGAAGGATATAACAAAATGCGAATCAGACTTCATAAATAATTTGTTATTAATTGGCAAATTTGCATCCTCAGTTTGCAGAAATGTAAGGGTGAAAAAAGACTTGATCAACATACCGTTGTCGAAGTGTTACATGCTCCGGAAACTCAAAATCCTTAGGGAAAGAGTGCAAATTAGAAACCTATAAAACAATTTTCTTATGAAGTAGTGAAAAGGAGAAAAAAAAATTACAATGAAAGTCAACAAGAACTAAAATGAATAATTTGGTTTATAGAATCTACACACCTCTTTAGGGGTAAAGTATCTGAGACGAAGTTCCTCCAATGATGTTTTATCTCTCGTCTTTGGCTACAAATATTAACCAACAATTCTATAAAAATAAAAAATAATATCCCCGCTTGCAAGAATGAGAAATTTGATACGCAACAAAAACAAGTAATGATTTTTGTGGAAACTTACCATGATGGTAGCCTAAAGGGAGCCGGTTCCCTTCACATATCGATAATAACTCTTTGTAAAACAACAACAACGCTTTGAATCAGGGTAGACAATATCTATACCAGCTTAAGGAACATGTTGCGATAACATAAATTACTCAAAAAAACTAGATAACGTTGCAATAACATAAACTTTCTAATCATTACTGACAAACTGATTATTTATAAAAACTATAAATTTCTGAACACAGAAGTCTTTCGATTCAATCAAACCCGACCGGTTCCAAAAAATTACATGTTTTGACTTTGACTCATTACCCAACCCAATCAATTCACCCATTATCCCCTTCTCTAGTTTCAAGGCTGTAAATGTATATGAAAGTAACGAAACATTATCAAGGATACCCATGGCACTCCCCCATCTCTCTATCAAGCTTGATGGAACAAAGTACTGATTTAAAGAATCTTTATTTGAAAACGTATCCTGGTCCATACACTTTCCAAATTCCAAAAATCTTTCTATCGGAAGGCATGTTTGTTGCATATCATTGGAAGTACTTATTAATTGATCATTTTCACTGATCAATGTGCTCTCTTTGTCGCCAAATAACGGTTTTGGCACACAAATAAGCTGCCCATTGAACTCCGGGCGGCAGAAAGATGAAGGCTTTCTTTTTGCCTGCAAACATAGAAAAAACAATCACGTTTTCAAATCTTGTTTGATTGCATCCATTTGTTCATTAGTGTTGCATACCTGGCAAAAGTAACGGGGACGAGAGTATGGCACTCCAAACTGCAATGGACTTAATATAAACTCTTGTGTCACAAATTGGCTTTCATCAAGTATTCGAATCATCTTTTGATGTGTGTCAGACGTCTAAAACCAAAAAAACAAAAAAAAGTTTAGTAAACAAATAACTTATAAATCGAACATAAATGTTACAAATCGAGTTAAATGATTACAATTTACAAACCTCAAATCCAACAACATTTTCAACAAAGAGCATGACTGGAGGTTGCATCAACTGTGGTATGATTTCAAGAATGTTAAGAAAAGAAGAGGCCCGTGCATCAGCAGATTGTTTCTGTAGACCTAAACACACGCTTAGCTCGGGAACAAACTATAACTAACTAAACAAATTATCAGCATATTACCTTGTCGAGTATAAGGCTGACATGGTGGAGAAAGAAGCCACACATTTGCTCCGTATCGATCAAGATCAGCAGCATTCAAGGTCTGTATATTACCCTATTTTCACCAAAAAAAAACACAACTTCATTTACACATAAGAGTAACTTTTAACATCTAAATGTCACTTTGAGCACTTGTTACAGCTTAAATTCAAAATCAAATCTTAAAATCAGTTACAAAACCACATCAAATTTGAGTTGGTAACAAATTTCATAACTCAAATGTCAGCTTCTGTCACTAAATTGAACAAAATTTACTCTGAAGAACATTAAACAATAAAACAAAACTGGATACATTAATGGCGTTATGAAGGTTTGACCTGGAATGGACGATGACCAAAATTATGTTTATAGACATCATTAGCCAAGTCGTTTATGTCAAAAGCTTCAATCATTGTTGCATTAACTCCAGCTTTCATCACTGAATATCTCTGTTCAAAATAGAACTTGTATAAAAACAGATAGCTACAGAGAGGGATATGGCAAGGTTATGATTGAGTTACCATGCCACCGATGCCACTGTAAAATTCGAGCACTCGCCATGGTTGATCTTTGCAAAAACCTTCGTCTCCTGCCATGGGTTGTGTTTCAGTAATTAGGGCTTTGATTGAATTGAATGACTTGTTTTAGACTTTTTTTTTTCTTTCTGAGTAAATTGCATATTTAGTCCCTGTTTTTTTTATTGCTTATGAGTTTAGTCTCATTTTAAAAGTTTAAATCAATGTAATTTTTATTTTTAATAGAAATAGTCCTTGAAAAACCAACTTCATCTAACTTTTTGTTAGTTATCTCCTACGTGTCAAGCATTTGAGGGGTAAAAATGTCATTTCTTTAACTTTTTTAATTGAATAAAAATATTGACCTACATTAAAGAGTGACATGAATGACATTTCCTTATAATTTGCTAAATTCAACTTCAACGGCTAAACATACTCTTTGAACCCTAACGTTGTCATGATGGTGGTGGTAGGTTTTAATCGGTCAAGGTGGTGGTTGTAATCGATGGAAAAAAAAGGAGTGAGTAGAGGTTTGGGTTTTTATTTATTCAATTTTAAAAACATGAATACATGTCGTTGATATTATTTTTTTTTTAAGTTTTAGTCCCTTAAGTGGTATTTTAGTCTTTTGACTTGGTTTAAATATAAAAACTAACAAACATTAATATTTGTACCCAACGTTGTGAAATAATGAAACTTCAGGTGTTCATATATATAGAGAAAAAAGATAGTTAGTGCCCAACGTTATTTTTGCTCCAATCTCGAACTTGGTCTGATCCTATTCTTTACTAATGGTTGTTGACTAAAGGATGCATGTGACTATTTTTTCTTGTTACTAGGCTTTCAACCAAGTGCTTTTCCATCTTAGGTGAACGAGCTATGATCTCACAAGGCACTATTGTAGAGCTCGTTGGGCCTACCACTGCCTCAATAGATAAACTTTGAAGATTAGCTTACTGAACGATTCTATTTTTTATTTAATTTAATTCAAGATAAAATTTAAACCTTAGGTAGCATTGTGTAATTAACTCTTTTTTAAAACAAGGAGAAAATGCAAGTAGATCTTTGTTAAATTTAAAACTACAAGGGGCAAACATGCACTTGGTTAAAAGATGATTAAAGGGTTGAAAATCAAACATCATTTCGTTCCGCAATTTCTCAAAGCAAGCAACTGCTCGTCTTCAAACATCAACGGCGCGACGGAGCTTAAATTTTCCGGTCACTTTTACGGTAACTTTTATCTTTCGATGTACATAAACATTCTCAGTTGCCTTCATCGTTTGTTGTTGTTCCATTTCGTTTCAATTCGTTATTAGGGTTCTAATTGGGGGAAATGATTCACTTTATAATGGTACTTTGTGTGTATTAATAATGAAATATATACCGATAATTGAATGCTTTTGTGTGATGATTTGCGATCAAGTTTGCCCTAGTTTTATTTCTGGATCTGTAAGGTATAGAATTTTGACTCTTTAGCTCAAATACATATACATTTTATTGTAATTATTAGTACTATTTTCAATCTGGTTAAGAATATGATATGATCACAAGGAGAAGATGGATCAAATACAAAATTGATTTTGCCTAAAAAGTGTGAGAAGTGACTTAAATCACATCAAAACCGGGTCAAATGGATTCCGTTTGAGCTCATTTAAGCAGTGTTGGAACCGTCTCGTCGAGCTTTTTCATCTTAGCTTCTAGCATTTAACTTTTACGGTTTAGTTTTTGCCTTAGGGTTTAGTTTTTAGCTTTTAGGTTTTTTTAGGGATGGGGGTGGGGGTTAGGTTTTTAGGCTGTGGGTGGGTGGGGTTTAGGTTTTTGGGGGGTGGAGGGCTTTAGGTTTTTGGGTGGTGGGTGGGTGGTGTTTAGGTTTTTTGAGGTGGGGGTCGGGGGTTTTAGGTTTTTAGGGGGTGGGTTGGCGGGTTTAGGTGTTTGGAGTGGTGTGGGGGTGGAGGGTTTGACGACACGGGTCTAACGCCGCAAGAATGAGTTCAATCGGAGTTCGTTTGATCCGGTTTTGATGTATCTATATATCACTTCTCACACTTTTTAGGCAAAATCCATTTTATATGGGAACCTTCCCCGATCAAGGAAAGTATTGGTGATAACTTTATGAACAGGTCACTGTTGGTTCTATAATTTTGGTTTAATCTAAACTGTCAAATTGAATATTGTAAGAACAATTGATTTTTAAGGATTTACATTCAAATGACACACTAAATAATCAGTTATCAAAATTAATTTTGTTCCTACTAAACTGATTAATAATTTTGTTTGAGTATTTGCCTCCCAAATTATTAGACGGCCAATAATTAGATTTCGGAATGTCATTTCTAAATTGTTTAAGAAACAAGTCATGTTTGTGTTGACTTGTTTAACTCGTTAAATGGATCATGTTTGGGCTTACTGTTTAACGCTTAAAAACAAATAAAAAAGAAGTCTTTTATAAGGTCAAATCACCAACCCGTTTACAGTATGTTTAACTCGTTTATTACAACCCATTCACAACTTAAGTACCACTCGTCAACTCATTTGACTCGTTTAGATAAATAGACCACACAGGTTGTGTTTGAGTTACATAATTTTAAGTGTATCTAGGCTATGGTTGATCTCTTTGACATAAATAATGTTTGGAATCATTAATGCAAAACGCCAACACGAAACTCTACACAATTGCGACCCCTAGTTATTACACTCATATGTTCTTGTCACTGATCTGTAGTTTTTATTTTCAATCTATGTACTAATCTTGTAATTACATTTTTCTTTTCTGTTTTGACTGATATAGTTCTGATCTAGCTAACTATGGAAGCTCAGTTTTTTCGGTTTCTCAAGATTGTTGGTGTTGGTTTCAAAGCTAGAGCCGAATCAGAAGGGCGTTTATTGTTTCTAAAGCTGGGATACAGTCATGAGGTGGAATTAGCCGTTCCACCTGCTGTTAGAGTATTTTGTTTCAAACCCAATGTTATTTGCTGCACAGGAATAGATAAGCAACGGGTGCACCAGTTTGCTGCGGCAGTTCGCAGCTGCAAGCCTCCGGAAGTTTACAAAGGCAAAGGCATCATGTATGTGGATGAGGTTATTAAGAAAAAACAGGGAAAGAAATCAAAATAAGCTTTTGTTAGGTTTGGTTTCAGCTTTTATAAAAATTGGGTTGAACTTTTTGGATCCACTGTACTTTGTTGTTCCTGTAAACTGATCTTTATTCTTGAGGTCTTAATAAGTTATTAGACACATTAAGATCCCACATATGCATGTTATTAGAACTAAAGGGAACAAAAGAATGAGAAAAGAATAGAAAGAATATTAACGAATTATGTCTCTTAAATTTAAGTCAAACCATATACTCCAGTCGATCGTCTTGTGTTTCGATCTATACTTCATCCAAAGGAACGCTGTTTCCTTGATCATGTCCACAGTTGTGGCGACGGGAATGGTGTGTTTGCTCAATTAAATGTTGTTTCAAGTCCATATGAACCAAGTAGTCGCTAAAAGAATGGCGTGTATCAGTTTCTTCCATACCATTGATCCATTGTGCGTTTTAGCATTTTTATCCATTTGTGAATTTACTGCCATATTAACATCAACGAAAGTGCGGGCTGCATCTTCCTAATGTTAGATACTAGATTAGAACCCGTGTATTACACGCGATTGAATGATCAAAATGTAAAAATTTATATAGTTTTAACTTCTCATAGGCTCATAGCTTACATATTATTATTATATGTAATAATACAAATAAAAATCACAAATCTCAATACAATTATCAAATCATAATAGTTCACAAATAAACATATTTACCTAATAGAGCTTTCATCTTCCACTTTAGAGTCTTCTTCTTAGCCCTATACTTGGAGCCAAAATATAAGAAGCTGATACCATTATACAGGGAATGCTATCAAGAATATGCTCAAAACCAACAATCAAGTAAATCAAGATACCAATAAAACATAAGAACCATACCCATCAAATTTGCATTCATTATCATACTATATTCTTTTACATGCCATATAACATACCATATATACCATAAAAGACAATACATACAGACCTGCACAACATAAAACATCATAAAAAAGCAAACCAAGTCCATAAAAAACACACTCTTTATTACTTATATTCAAAGCTTAATGCAATATCTCAGCAAAAAAAACAATAAGTATTTGCATTTGCAGGTTTGTATACAATTAAAAAAAACTATATTCTATGTTGCTTGATCAATGCCGTCTGCTGTCAATTTTGACATGGAAATAGGGTACAATTTTGATAACTCGCATCAACAATTACCTGATTATATGGTTATAATCTAATCAAACTCTTAGAACTTGTTTCAATAACCGCAAAATCAAACAAATTGACACATCTCCTTTTGAAAACCTTACTTTAAACCGCTCATCCATTACCATTCGAAGAACCAAGAACCCCAAAATCTCAGCATTCGATTTCCAAATCTATATTGAGTAAAACCTAATCAATTTTAGGGTTATAAAAAAGTGGCGATCAAGAGAATCCATAGCTTTTGAATTCAAATGAGAAGAAAGAAAAAAACTATCTTTCCATCTTGAACAAAGTAGCTTTCTCGATCAGAGTGAAGAAAAGTAACACATATATTGAATTATAAGCTTATAATAACAGGGGATCTAAGCAGACAATTATAACAGAATTAGGTTAATGGTGTTATGCCACAATTGCTTAAACTAAAATCACCTGATGAAACAACCAATAATAACAAACACCTCCAGCATTAAAATCAGCAGGTAAATGTGAGATAACATAATCAAGTAATTGTAAGAGCATTGAGATGACATTTTTTTCTAAGAGCATCATCAAACCAAACGTTTTATTTTAAACAAAAAAGATACCAAAAAAAAAAGACTAACCGTGACTGAAACCTGAATGACACAACACATACACCAATACCTACATCATGGACTCATAGAGTGTGAATCTTTGACTTCTTATGAATGAAAAATATTTCTTTCAAGTACCTCAATCGTCAAATCTCCCACAAGAACATTTATTACAAAAAAGAATCAAATAACCAAGTTAACTAAAACATGTATGATCAATCATTTTATTAGTGAAGTACATAACACATTTTAAAATGAGACATATCATGTAATCAAATAAGGAATTCACAGGTCATTAACGTTGAAGTATAACTTTAGTCATAAGCTATTTTAATACATATATAATTTAACTGTTACTTATAAAATGACTAATAGTTTAGCATTGGAATAAACTTCATATGAAATATGGAAATGCATAACTTTCACTCAGTTAAACTCTTTTGACCCATTTCCTTTTAGTCAAAATCATAGCTTAATCGACTAACCTATTAGAGATAAACACAACCTAGGTTAAATTATTTATAAGTAAAGTGACATCAACATACTGTTGTTATCTATCTCTGAATTCAAATTTTAAATGTTAACACACATCGATTTGGACGAACAGTCAAATGCAAGACCTCACCACGAGTCCTTACCTATTTTTTGTATATGTATGCATTTGTTGTTGCGATATGCGCATCTTAATACGGAACTGATTAAGCTAAATATCATTAATGACAACTATGAACATGTTGTTTCATGTATGTAGCGAGTTGTAATTGCCACTTGTAAGAAAACCTAGAGAATCACTTGGTGGTATTCAAGAAAATCCAAGTTATTGATGTGATATACTCAGCAGTTCAACATATTAAATTTATCCCTTTGTTTCCCTAACAAACTAATCTTGTATATATGGTTAACAACTTAACATGTCATCTTCCAATTGATTGCAAGATCACCACATGTAACTTATATTGAGAAGAAATTAAATTATGATTTCCTATATGTTATGGAAATTGTTTGAAAAGGTCTTAAGATACATGAATAATGAATTACAAATCACATCAAATACAGCAGATATAGAAAGTAAATGATATTCTATTTATTTCAATAAAAAGCCCAAATTTTAAAATGATTATTTCATACGCTCCTGTGGCAAAGGATATAGGAATCAATTCAAATATCAATAGCGATCCACAATGACGAATAAGCTCAAAGAACTAAGTTAATAGGAAGAAGAGCACCACAACCTAACTATAAATTTATAGGCATAACTAATTTGCAATAGTGAGTATAAACCCTAAAACTATTCAGTATCAAACGAAAATCAAAGAACGGAACTTCTATTAACCCTAAAACTAATCGCATCAAAAGAAATATTGAACATCAAGTTACAAATCAAACAATATCGATCATAATATCTTGTACTCTTGATTTTGGTTACCTGAGGTAAGGATTTGATATGAAGACGAACAATGGAGAATGGAGGTGACTGTAGGTTTTAGGGGTTGCTTCTGTTGTTGAAAGTGAAAGAAAACGTAGATTAAAAAAAAGCATGCCTAATATATAGTCGGGTCAGAATATGGGTTTGTATGTTCGCGTGTTAAATAATTCCGGGTATGGTAAAGATCCGCGTAAAAGGCTAGGAAGAAATCAGGTTGAGCGGGAACATGATTCTAATACTAATGTTAGATATTTTAGTGTAATTGAGATTAACTAGAGATCGAATGCCGTATCTTAATAATAATCAAAAGAGCTCATAGGTGTGAAGTGCACACTCGTTTGAACTTATTAGGATATTAAGGGGGTTCCAAGAGGGCAACGCCCCCTTGGTAGGGGTCCGGGGGCAGCGCCCCTAGAAGCAGGGTCTAAGGGGCGGCAGCCCCTGGCGGGGTCCAAGGGGCAGAGCCCTGACTGGGGTCGAGCTGGGGTCCTTGAAAAATTTTTATTTTGAATAATCTTGTTATATTAAAAAAAATTCATTTACGAATTTATTTCCGATATTTGTTAGAAAATTCAGGAACCAGTTTTGTCAAAATAATAAATGAAAACTGCCTTTGGTAGTTTTACAACCCTAAAACTGATTATACGCTCCTTTCATCGATCTTCTTTACTGGTCCGAAATCAATCAATTTCACATACTAGTTCTTGCAATTCATAATCTGGGTTTTATCCGATTAGATCATTTAGTAGAACCGGCCAAATAGATTTGATCTGATAGTGATCACACGACTCTCAGATTTTCCAAGTAATTGTTTCATAATTTCTCCAACAAAAGATCAAATCTATTTCGTTTAAAGATGGCAAACGATTCACTGAAGAAAATGGACAACAAGTTCGAAAAACTGCAGAAATTTGATGGCCAAGATTTCAGACGTTGGCAGAAGAAGATGCATTTTTTACTGACTGATTTGGAAGTGGTGTACATGTTGACAACTCCAATGCCGGAAGTTCTTGAAGAAGGGAATCTAGAACAAATGAGGAGGCTTTTTAAGTTGGAGAATGCAGACAACATCTGTCGTGGTCACATCCTTAATGGTATGTCTGATTTGTTGTTTGATATTTATCAGAATGTTGAATCTGCAAAAGAACTGTGGGATTCTTTAGAAGAAAAATATATGGCTGAGGATGCGTCTAGTAAGAAATTTCTTGTTGGTAATTTCATTAACTACAAAATGGTTGATAGCAGGCCTGTGATAGAACAATATCATGAACTGTTAAGCATTCTCGGGCAGTTTTCTCAATATGAGATGAAAATAGATGATTCTATTTCTGTTGGAATTATCATTGAGAAACTACCCCCTTCTTGGAAAGATTGTAAGCATCACCTGAAACACAAGGAGGAGGAATTATCACTTGTTGAACTTCGCAGTCACTTAAGGATTGAAGAATCCTTAAGGGGTCAAGAGAAAGTGTGGGTTAATGATGATAAAAATCTTGCTGGACCATCTTCTGTTAATATGGTTGAAGAGGCAGGAACATCCAAAAATCCTAACAAATTCAAAGGAAACAAAAGGAAATTCCAAGGTAACAACAAACATTCCAATAAGAAGCCTAAACTGGTTTGTTGGAAATGTGGGAAGTTGGGTCATTTAAAGAAATACTGTCGTGTTGGTGCTAAACCCAACAAAGAGGCTGGTCCGAGTGGGTCTAAGGACCTAGGCAAGCAACCAGGTCAGAATTTAGTATAAAATGTTAATTCTGTTGTAAATTTTGCATCACTAATTTCTGAAGCATGTTATATGCAGGATGATAATATAGCATGGTGGGTTGATTCTGGAGCAACGAGCCATGTGTGCAAAGATCTTTGATGGTTTGATGAGTTTCAACCTATTGATGATGGATCTATTATAAAGATGGGCAATGTTGCTACAGAACCAATTCAAGGACTCGAAAGAGTGAAATTGACTTTTACTTCTGGAAAGTGTTAGGTTTAAGTAATGTACTTTATGTTCCTGGGATTAGGAAGAACCTTTTATCTGGTATCGTTTTAAATAACTACGGTTATAAGCAGGTTTTAGAAAGTGACAAGTATATCATGTCAAAACATGGTATTTTTGTTGGATTGGGTTACTTATGTAATGGGATGTTTATGTTGAATCTTGATGTCTCTTTTGGTAATGATTATGTTTGTATGGTTTCAACTTCATCGGATAGTAGTTTGAGTAAATTGGAATCATGGCATGCTAGACTAGGGCATGTTCATTATAAACGATTAAATGAAATGTTTAAAATTAGTATGATTCCTGCTTTTGAAATGAATAACGGAAAGTGTAGTACTTACCTGCTCACTAAGATTACAAGAAAACCTCATCATGATGTTGTTAGAGATTCTAAGGTGCTAGAACTAATACATAGTGACTTATGTGATTTTCATGCAATTCCATTTATAGGAAATAAAAGTATGTAGTAACTTTTATAGATGATGCTTCTAGGTTTTCTTATGTATATCTTTTGCATTCTAAGGATGAAACTATAGAAAAGTTTAAAATATACAAAACCGAGGTAGAGTTGCAAAGAAATGAATTAATCAAAACCTTACGTACTGATAGGGGAGGTGAATACTATGATCCTATTTATTTTCAATCGGTGGAAATTATTCATCAAACAACTGCACCTTATACACCACAACAAAACAGTGTAGCAGAAAGAAAGAATAGGAATTTGAAAGAAATGGTAAATTCCATGTTATCCTATTCTGGTTTAAGTGAAGGATTTTGGGGTGAGGCTATGTTAACAGCCTGCTATTTATTGAATAGAGTTCCTAACAAAAGGAACAAAATAACTCCTTATGAACTTTGGTATGGTAAACCTCCGAACTTAAGTTACTTAAGAGTGTGGGGTTGTAGAGCTGTGGTACGGCTTCCTGAACCCAAAAGGAAAAACTTGGGTGAAAGAGGTATAGATTATATCTTCATTGGATATTCTGAAAATTCCAAGAAATGTAGGTTTTATGTTATAGAACCTAATGATTCAGTGTCTATTAACACTGTAATTGAGTCAAATGATGCAATATTTGATGAGAATAGATTTTCTTCTATACTCAGACCAAAAAACATGATAACGAGTTCTAATAACTCTCAAAGTTCTCACTATAAAGATGATTTTTCTAATTTATCAAATCAACCAAGAAGAAGTAATAGAGCTAAAAAGGCTAAGGACTATGGTTCTGATTTTCATTTATATTTAGTTGAAGGATCTCGAAATGAAATTCAAACACAATATCAATATTGTTTTAATGTTGAGGAAGATCCTAGAACTTTTAATGAGGCTATGGCATCTTGAGATGTTGCTTTCTGGAAAGAAGCAATTAATGACGAGATGGAATCTATTATGCAAAATAATGTTTGGAAATTGATGGATTTACCTCCAGGATGTAAACCACTATGTTAAGTGGATCTTAAAAGGAAAGATGAAAATGGATGGTTCTATAGATAAGTTTAAAGCTAGATTGGTAATTCAAGGCTTTAGACAAAAGGAAGGACTAGACTACTTTGATACCTATGCTCCTGTAGCTCGAATATCCACTATTAGATTGTTACTGGTTCTGGAAACTATACACAATCTTGTGATTCACCAAATGGTTGTAAAAACTGTATTTTTAAATGGTGATTTGGAAGAGGAGATATATATGAAACAACCTAAAGGTTTTGTTATGCCTGGTCATGAGCATAAGGTTTGTAAACTTGTTAAATCATTGTATGGTTTAAAACAAGCACCTAACAATGGCATCAAAAGTCTGATGATGCTGTGTTGTCAAAT
This sequence comes from Tagetes erecta, assembly GCA_030867185.1. NCBI lineage: Eukaryota > Viridiplantae > Streptophyta > Magnoliopsida > Asterales > Asteraceae > Tagetes > Tagetes erecta. The sequence continues at coordinate 5,971,059 of CM061488.1, read as the reverse complement.
GGTTATATGATTAACCAAGCAGACAAATGTGTATACAGCAAATTTGATAAATTTGGTAAAGGAGTAATAATTTGTTTGTATGTAGATGACATGTTGATCTTTGGGACAAGCCAAGATCAAGTTGATAAAACAAAAGAATTATTTGTCATCTAAATTTTCCATGAAAGATATGGGGGAGGCTGAAGTGAGAACAATACGATTTCTACCATGGACAAAACACTTTTTTAGATTCATTTTCAACTATGAAAAATGCACTCAAATAAAGGGATGACAGCATCCAAACATTGATATTATATTATTAACTGTAAATTTCTAATGTGTTGACCAGTAAAAGTCAAAGGGAACTCTCTTTGTAGAAGGATATAACAAAATGCGAAACAGACTTCATAAATAATTTGTTATTAATTGGCAAATTTGCATCCTCACTTTGCAGAAATGTAAGGGTGAAAAAAGACTTGATCAACATACCGTTGTCGAAGTGTTACATGCTCCGGAAACTCAAAATCCTTAGGGAAAGAGTGCAAATTAGAAACCTATAAAACAATTTTCTTATGAAGTAGTGAAAAGGAGAAAAAAAAATTACAATGAAAGTCAACAAGAACTAAAATGAATAATTTGGATTATAGAATCTACACACCTCTTTAGGGGTAAAGTATCTGAGACGAAGTTCCTCCAATGATGTTTTATCTCTCGTCTTTGGCTACAAATATTAACCAACAATTCTATAAAAATAAAAAATAATATCCCCGCTTGCAAGAATGAGAAATTTGATACGCAACAAAAACAAGTAATGATTTTTGTGGAAACTTACCATGATGGTAGCCAAAAGGGAGCCGGTTCCCTTCACATATCGATAATAACTCTTTGTAAAACAACAACAACGCTTTGAATCAGGGTAGACAATATCTATACCAGCATAAGGAACATGTTGCGATAACATAAATTACTCAAAAAAACTAGATAATGTTGCAATAACATAAACTTTCTAATCATTACTGACAAACTGATTATTTATAATAACTATAAATTTCTGAACACAGAAGTCTTTCGATTCAATCAAACCCGATCGGTTCCAAAAAATTACATGTTTTGACTTTGACTCATTACCCAACCCAATCAATTCACCCATTATCCCCTTCTCTAGTTTCAAGGCTGTAAATGTATATGAAAGTAACGAAACATTATCAAGGATACCCATGGCACTCCCCCATCTCTCTATCAAGCTTGATGGAACAAAGTACTGATTTAAAGAATCTTTATTTGAAAACGTATCCTGGTCCATACACTTTCCAAATTCCAAAAATCTTTCTATCGGAAGGCATGTTTGTTGCATATCATTGGAAGTACTTATTAATTGATCATTTTCACTGATCAATGTGCTCTCTTTGTCGCCAAATAACGGTTTTGGCACACAAATAAGCTGCCCATTGAACTCCGGGCGGCAGAAAGATGAAGGCTTTCTTTTTGCCTGCAAACATAGAAAAAACAATCACGTTTTCAAATCTTGTTTGATTGCATCCATTTGTTCATTAGTGTTGCATACCAGGCAAAAGTAACGGGGACGAGAGTATGGCACTCCAAACTGCAATGGACTTAATATAAACTCTTGTGTCACAAATTGGCTTTCATCAAGTATTCGAATCATCTTTTGATGTGTGTCAGACGTCTAAAACCAAAAAAACAAAAAAAAGTTTAGTAAACAAATAACTTATAAATCGAACATAAATGTTACAAATCGAGTTAAATGATTACAATTTACAAACCTCAAATCCAACAACATTTTCAACAAAGAGCATGACTGGAGGTTGCATCAACTGTGGTATGATTTCAAGAATGTTAAGAAAAGAAGAGGCCCGTGCATCAGCAGATTGTTTCTGTAGACCTAAACACATGCTTAGCTCGGGAACAAACTATAACTAACTAAACAAATTATCAGCATATTACCTTGTCGAGTATAAGGCTGGCATGGTGGAGAAAGAAGCCACACATTTGCTCCGTATCGATCAAGATCAGCAGCATTCAAGGTCTGTATATTACCCTATTTTCACCAAAAAAAAAACACAACTTCATTTACACATAAGAGTAACTTTCGTCTCCTGCCATGGGTTGTGTTTCAGTAATTAGGGCTTTGATTGAATTGAATGACTTGTTTTAGACTTTTTTTTTCCTTTTGAGTAAATTACATATTTAGCCCCTTTTTTTTTATTGGTTAGGGGGGAGGAGTGGTCAGCAAACGACGACAAGGAGGGCCACGAGCAAGCTTGTCGACGAGGTGGTGACCTCGTGAAAGAGGTTGACGAGGGGGAAGAGTGAAGGGGAGATGAGACGAGAAGAGGAGGTGGTGATGAGGACAATACCGCCTCCGGCGAGGAGGTGACGAGGACCGTCCTCGTCGTCCACTCCGTCCTCCCTTATAGGTTTAGTTTCATTTTAACTTATTAGATTATTGTAATTTTTGTTTTGAATAGAAATAGTTCTTGAAAACTAACATCATCTAACTTTCAGTTAGTTCTCTCTTACGTGTCAAGGATGTGAGGGATAAAAATGTCATTTCTTTAACTTTTTTGACCGAATAAAAATGTTAATCTACATTAAAGAGTGACATGAATGACATTTCCCTATAATTTGCTAAATACAACTTCAACGGCTAACACATACTCTTGGTGGTGGTAGGTTTTAGTCGGTCAAGGGTCAAGGTGGTGGTTGGAATCGATGTAAAAAATGAAAGAGTGAGTAGGGGTTTGGGTTTTTATTTATTCAACTTTAAAAACATGAATACATGTCGTTGATTTTATTTTTTTTAAGTTTTAGTCCATTAAGTGGTATTTTTAAGTCTTTTGACTTGATTTAACATATAAACTAACAGAATTTAGTATTTGTACCCAGCGGTGTGAAACAATGAAACCTCATGTGTTCAAATAAAGAAAAAAGATAGTTAGTGCCCAACTTTATTTTTGATCCAACCTCGAACTTGGTCTGATCTTATTCTTTACTAATGGTTGTTAACTAAAGGATGCTTGAGACTATTTTTTCTCGTTACTAGGCTTTCAACCAAGTGTTTTTCCATCTTAGGTGAACGAGCTACTATCTCACAAGACACTATTGTAGAGCTCTTTGGGCCTGCACTATCTCAATAGATAAACTTTGAAAATTAGCTTACTGAACGATTCTATATTTTATTTAATTTAATTCAAGATAAAATTTAAACCTTTGGTGGCATTGTGTAACTCTTTTTTAAAACAAGGACAAAATGCAAGTAGTTCTTTGTTAAATTTAAAACTACAAGGGGCAAACATGCACTTGGTTAAAAGATGATTAAAGGGTTGAAAATCAAACATCATTTCGTTCCGCAATTTCTCAAAGCAAGCAACTGCTCGTCTTCAAACATCAACGGCGCGACGGAGCTTAAATTTTCCGTTCACTTTTACGGTAACTTTTATCTTTCGATGTACATAAACATTCTCAGTTGCCTTCATCTAGGGGTGTAAATGAGTCCAGCCGGCTCGCGAGCTACTCGAGATCGACTCGGTAAAAAGCCCGAACGAGTCGAGCCTTAACGAGCTCGAGCCCGATTTCGAGCTTGAAATATTGTTCGTTTTATTATCGAGCTCGAGCTCGAGTTTTCATTTCAAAACTCGCGAGCCTTATCGAGCCTTATCGAGCTTAATATAGTTTTATTTAGTTTTAGATTTTTATTTTAATATAAACTAATATCTCCCTAACCTAAATACTTACAAACCACACCTACCTAGTGAAAAATTAAAACCCTAACAACAACTCACAACTTAACAAGTCGACCGCTCCCCTGCCAACCATCGCCTGAGTCGCCTCCCCCTTCTGTCGCCTGAGTCCCCTGCCGTCGCCGGAGTGCCCTGAGTCGCTTCCCTCTGCCGTCGCCTGAGTCCCCTGCCGTCGCCGGAGCGTCTGGAAAAGACTAAGCTTCTTTGCTTTGTTTGTAAGCCGATTGTAAGTATTAAGCTTCTTTGCTTTGTCTGTATTAAAACCCTAATATACCTTGGAAAGGTGAAATGAATGATAAGTTGATAACATAAATTAGGCAGGTTTGATAAGTTTATGATCTTGAGTCCGTGTAAAAAGAATAATTTTAAAACGAATGTCAATTTCAGCTCATACTCTTTCTATCGATTACAAACTAGGAGTCATTGTAACCAGCTACTAAAATAACCAACTCGAGCCGATCTCGAGCTTTTGTAAACGAGCTCAAACTGGATGGTAAAATTTCGAGCCCATCTCGAGCCGATCTCGAGCTTTGTTAACAGATCACGAGCCGAGCTCGAGCCACCCTACAAAGGATCGAATCGAGTCGAGCTCGATCTCGAGCTTCAAGGAAAATTCAGCTAATCGAGCTCGAACACTGTAAAGCTCGGGCTTGACTCGGCTCGTTTACACCCCTAGTTACTAACATCAGCTAGCAGTTTCATTCTAAAGTTTCAATTTATTTTATATCGTGTGCAGTCGAATTTTCAATTTTGGGCCAAAACTCGTAAATTTCTTATAGTTTCACAATATGATTACAAGAATCGCCAAAGACTGTATGAACGTTTGTATTTTAGTCATATCTCACACTTTCTGCATATAATTTATTTTAAAATTGGCACTAGTTAATTTGAGTTGTGTTAGTTAATGTTGATATGATTTAGATTTGACATTTTAAGGTCTATGCAACTTGAAATTGTTTGTAATCATTCTCTGCTCTTCAAAAGTTCAGCAATTTGTGTCTTTTGCTGTTGGAAAATTGTGTTTTGTATTTGTAATAATAGTTGGCAAAGTAGCTGAAACTAAGCTTTGAACTATACAATACTATTGTGGGAAAAAACCTTAGATGTAACAAATGGACCACATATTAGACAGGAATAGAAACTAGATAGTTCAAGAAACACTCTCAAAATTTTGACATGTTTAGTTAGGGCTGAACAATTACAATTGTGTTGACCTCAAACAGGTAAACCTTTTGTTGACCTCAAATGCACAAGATATAATTCTTTGTTGCAAGTTCAACGCGTCTACAGCAATTTAAAGCATCATCGGTCACCGCCACCGCCTGTAGTTCTTTAACCCCCTTCATAAACAAACCCGAAAAACAAAACGCCAACAATCGCCCCTCATTCTGATGGACCAAACACCGCCTACATCGTCGGAACCACCACCACCAACCACCACCACCACCCCTACCACCACCACCTCACCAGAACAACAACCTCAACCATCACCACCACCACCACAACAATCACCACCACCACCAACACCAACACTAACACCAACAACCTCCTCATTACAACCACTTCCCGTAAACCCTAACCCTAACCCTAAACCCCCAAATCTTCCAATTCAATCACAACCATCTCAATCACAACCATTAAATCTCTCCAGACCTCAATTCAACCGCCCTTATCCCTCTTTCCCCCACTTTTCCTCCATAACCAATCACTCCACCACCTCTTCCCCTTCAATTCCACCTCCACAGCGTGGCGGTATGGCCCTCGGTGTCCCCGCTCATCCCGCGCCTCAACCGCCCTCTTCCTTCTCTTCATTAACCCCACCTTCATTCCCTTCTCAAGTATGATCCCATCAACTGCTTCAATTTCTCATCATTTATGCTAATTGTCTGAATTTTGCTTGTTTTGAATTTGAATTTGACTTGTTTAGGCTAGGCAATCAGTTTCTGCAATGCAAGGTGTTGGAATGGTGGGTGCTCTTGGTTCCAGTTCTTCTTTGAGGGCTACTGGAGTTGCCTCTTCGCTTCCGCAGAGGCCGGTCCAGTCGTCTCTTAGACCGCAAACAAGCGTTGGTAACCCGTCTGCATCCACACAAGTTAGTACCTTTTGATCTTAAATGCTGTTATATGTTATTCATCATACATTGTAGAACTTGTAGATGTGCACTAGATTGGTAATTGGTAATTGGGTATTAAGTATTAACTTGGGGTGATTATGTATGGGAAAAATGTTTAGAGTTTTCAAGAACACGGGTTGTTACGTCTCCCGTCAGTGGGAACTGCGGGATCACCAGCATCTACTACGCCACAAAACACGCAGACTCATAATCAGCCATGGTTGTCGTCTGGAACACAAGGAAAGCCGCCTTTACCACCACCGTCATCATTCAGACCGCAGTTGAATCCTCAAACATTGCAGCAGAGGGCTCACATACCATCACAACAACAAACTGGTGTGTCAGCGTCTGCGCAGTTGAGTCCTCAAACATTGCTTCAGACATCCTCGTCTTTGCAGGGGCAAGCGGCTTCTTTGTCGCAGCAGACGCAAGATCAGCATTACACGCTACCACCGTCACGAGTCCCCCAAGCTTTGGTTCATCAGCAGCAGATGGCGAGGAACCGTGGGTTGGGTAATCAAAGACCATTTGCACCTGCTGTTGGTCATTCTAGCCCGGTTCCACCACAACCTACAGTTAACAAACCGCCATCGGCTGTGGAGCCTGCTGAGCCTTGTAACATGATTATTAGCAAAAGAAGCATCCAAGAGATAGTTGCTCAGGTAGCCATTCTGTAAAAAACTAGTATGCAGGCTTTTAAAGCTGTTGACCGTTTCTTTAACTACTTGTTGTGAACAGATTGATCCAGCTGAACGTTTAGATCCTGAAGTGGAAGACATTCTTGTTGATATTGCTGATGATTTTGTTGAGTCTGTGAGTTCAATCTTTCCTACATTTTGAGCAACGGAGCAAGATCTAACTTGTGCAAGTTTTAGTTTAATGTTATAAAGGAAGTAATATTGTTTCTTGATCCAGGTTACAACCTTTGCTTGTTCATTAGCCAAGCATCGTAAATCAAATACACTTGAGTCTAAGGACATTCTTCTTCATTTGGGTTAGAATTATAAATTTTAATCTAAATATCTATTATTTCTTTGGTTTTTGTATTTAGAGCTTTGATGTTGACAATAAGAGGTTTAAACGTCTTGTTTCAAAAAAAAATTGGAACATGAGTCTTCCTGGGTTCAGTGGAGATGAAATTAAGTGCTACAAGAAACCAGTACAGACTATGTCTATTCACGTGCAGTTCTTTTCTATTAAAAAAATTTTGAGTTTAATGTTTTTGTGTTTTTTCTTTCAGTTTGGAAATGATGTTCATCGAGAGCGCTTGGCTGCGGTATGTACTTTCACTAAAGGCTCGTATAGAGGCAGCAATTTGGGTTTCTTTTTATTCCAAATGGGTCACAAATAAATTGTACAGATGAAACAGGTGAAATATGGACTTTTTATTCCAAATAAGTTAAATGGGACACAAATAAATTGTAAAGAATAGTGTTTTGGATACATAGATCATAGATGTGGTCTGGTCCTTGTTTGGACTGGTTTGGTGCAGTCCGGTTTGGGTTTGCCCCATTGAACACCCCTTTTGACAAGTTACCCAACGGCCCAAGCCATCCATTTTGCCGCCTCTAGTTTCTATGGTATCGTGACTTCGTATAGTCATTTGATTCAAAAGTGAGTATTGACCTTTTTTGTGGAGTTGTATTGTAGATAAAGAAGTCGATTGCTGCTGCTGAGCCACCAAGTTCAAAGATTTCGGGTGGACAAGCCGCTGGTGGTGCTAAAGGTCATCCAGCAAAGACACCTGGTCTTGTTATTGGTTCCCCAAATCCGAAGGGTCGGGAAACCACGTAAATTTCGGCTGTAGAATTGATAGAAGTTTTTAGTTTATGGGTGTTATTTCTTTTATGGCTTAGGACTTCAAAGATGTTAGCTCTTGATTTATATATAGTTTTTGTTGAATTACGAGCAGTCAGTTAGGCAGTCATGTAACCAGGCCTATGAGTATACGATTGCTGGTGTGTCAAGTGTAATAGATATTCGATATAGGCTGTTGTTCGTCACAGTGACAAAATGTGACCTCATGACACAGGTTCACAAGGGAAGAGGTGCATTTTGAGTTTTTTCCCAATCCAGTTCGGTTTGAGTCAACATTGGTCAAAACAGGTTTTTGATGAAAACCGGATTGGGTTCAGGCTGGTTTTTGAAGTATAAAATGACTGATTCAGTTGGAAACCGGTTTGGTTTTAATCATTTTCGAACTGATTGGGTTGGATTGGCTTGGGTTGGGTTCGGTTTTAAACGAAAACCGGCTGGTAACGGTATTTGACTATTTGTGGTCACCAGTGGGCTTGATCTCTATTAGCTAGGCCTTGGGTTATTTCTCATATTTATGCTTGATCAACACATTTTGTCAATTTTCAAGTTATTTGATTAATTATGGGTCCCCCTCTCTAATGTTTCTGGATATTATTTTTGAAGCAACTTAAATTTCATCAAATCACATATTTTGATCGTAAACATTTTTAGACAATCTACCAATGAAGACGTTGACGCTTTTGGATGATCATGATTGTACTATATATAAATCACTGAAAATCTATAACAATCAATTTTAGCATAAAATGAAAGATTTGGATCTTCTTCTATCTTGCGTTTGAAGGGATAGTTGTTAACTTGTCTCTTTATCATTTCATTCATCTAGAAATAGTTAAGCATTTTATCTTTTAGGTTTTAATACAAAATACTCAATTATTTTATGTCATAAAACATAATTATTTTAAGTTATGTCATAAAGCATTTTATCATTTCATTTTTTCTTAAACATTATTTGAAGTTTAATCTAAGTGGGACACTTCTATTGAGTGAAATTTGTCTGAGTTTAGTGTATGTGGTACATCTCAAAGGCTTCAACATGAGGTGATGATTATTATATCATCACTAATTAACTTTAAAAACTTGTACATGAGTTCGAATTAAAAATACTAGTGAAATTTATAAGAGAGTTATAACTTATATAATTTTCATATAAGACTTTCTTTTACATAGTAGAATATGCATGTGTCCATTGGATCAAGTCAAGTTTTTAATGCATTAATGTAATTTAGAAATATAAGAGAGTTCATTTTGTCTTTTTTGACATTAGTAAAAAAGAGTTAAAATAAAAACAAAAACTATGGTTTTAGCATATTGAAAACCTATTAATTCGGTTAACTGGTTAACTCAAGCATCGGGTATGTCCTATATGCCCCTTTGACCACTTTAATAGTTATATTTTATTGGCATGGCATCAGAAGTAAATCAACTGTGTTATTTTAGTAGTGGCTATTTTCATTCAACAAAATTGCATATTCCATTAGGCATTTGCTTCTTCGCAAATGCTGCTAATTTTTAGAAATTTTACAAAATATATTAGCAAAAAACAAGGGGGCGTGGTACTGAGGTTTATCAACACAAGTAATCATTTTTGTTATCAATCGCATAGATAGTATGAATTGATCAATTAAATCCTCCAACAATACTCTTGTATCTTCCCTTAAAAGTTTAGTGTGAGAAACATGGAACCGTCGACCAAAGAAATCAAACCGAAAATAATTTAAAACTGACCAAACCGAAACCAAATTAACTGAATTTTGGTTTTCGGTTTTATGTCTCCGTGCTCCTACTTTTGAATAAAAAAATTTTGTCCTCCAAATCTCCAATGGTCAGGTCGCCACTGTTGTAATTATCTTTTGTTGTACAAACGGTTTTATGATTATTATATTGACGATTGTAATAATTCTCAGATTTTAACATAAACACGTCTCTAACTATTCCAAAGATCACGTATATAATCAAAACATAAAGAAACTTTTAAATTTAAATTTTCATGTAGAGGCGTGAGACATGATGTCACACCCCGTAAGTTTAAGTTAACACCGTTAACCATCTGTTACTTATTCCGTTAAGTTTTATTTAATATAGGGTCCAATTTGTAAATAGCTAAACTAAGTAATTAACTATAAAACCTAAACTTAATAACCTACAAAAGTCTAGGGGCCAAAGTGTAAGTTGTTATAACCCAAACCCTAGCCCCAACCCGTCTTCTTCCTCTTGTCCCTGTTTCTCCATCGACGCACACACACACACCAACTTCCGGCTGCATCTTCTTCGCGGCTGCTTGAAAACAGAAGCATAGCAGCCGCAGCCTACAGTAGTTCGCCACCATCGTAGTGTACTGTTCGTTTTCAAGCATTCACAGCCCCTCCTCGTTACACCGGTAACACAAAAACCAATCCTATAACTCGTTATCTTGTTTCAATTACAGGTTTCGATTAGAGCTTCGGTTTCGGTTCTGGACTGTGTTTTTTTTTGTGATTTGTGATTTGTGATTATTTTGATCATGATTATACCATAGATGATGGTAATTAATATGTAGGTGTAGGGTGGTTCTGTTCATAGCAGTAGGTCGATATGTGCGATTGTAATGTATATAAGTGCTGTATGTATATGTGTATTGTATGCAATAGGCATTGTTGATAATGACAGTGTGGATTTATATGTATGTAACAATTAAAGTTAGCAGCATTGTTATACCGTGGTGTGTATGTGTACATACATGCACAAATTGATAAATTGGATTGTATGAATATATGTATATATTGATAAATGTAGCAACGGATATGTATGTATATATGTATATTATGGATTAAGTACAGCAGAATATAGGTGCTTATATGTGTGTATAGGAACAACTTCATGATATGATATTGTATGTATATGAGTAAGATACCTTGACGCGTAGCAGCCGTGTATGCGTATATAGATGCGTTGTAGGTTTGATTTCTAGGAATGATAATATATGTGTATCGCATGTTTTGTATATGTATTTGATGATTGCATACTGTTTTTAAATACATATGAAAGCATATTAAAATTGAACACATATTTAGGAACATGCGATGTAATATATGATGCATGCTTGTAGTGGTAGAAGTAGGCGAATGAAGATATGCATATGTATTGTGTGGTCATGTGTAGGCATTTTGGTTATGTGCATGCGTGAAGTATGTATATTGAAGAAGCAGATGCATTATATACTTTTTGTGTGTATATATAAGTGTTACGCGCATAGTTGAATACATGGTGTCTATTAATATGCATGAGTATAAAAACGAAAGTATAGCATGTGTTGGCATAAGAACTTATACGTGATGTGTTAATAGTTGGCATGAAATATATGTAATTATGTATACAAGATCATCAATGTTCAAAGATGAACCAAATACCCGAAACCTTAGCGAAACCATGTTATATATTTTACTTATATGTTCCCAGTTATTTACTGATAAATAATTACTAAAGCAGGTGGTATGACGATCTAGGTCTTTAGATGCATTTTGCTGAATTATTTGTTGTGCGCTTCAAAGGTGAGTCTCTTTGCCCACTTTTAAATCCTTTTGGGGAGAAAACATACAAAACTATTTTATACGGCCTTGGGCCGCATTTTTATACCTTCGGGTAGGGCCTTCGGGCAAGATTTTATACGGCCTTGGGCTGCGTTTTATGCCTTCGGGTAGGGTCTTCGGGCAACTATTTTGATAAACTAATTTCTATTGTCTAATGGCTTATTTTATTTGAGCATAAACGTTCCAACAAAAAGTCCTTTCCTTTAGTTGAGATTATTAATATACAAGTTTTGTAATTAGTTTAGCTTTAATGGGAATGGGTATTTGAATCTACTGATGTTTAGCAGCTCCTTTGATTGTTACTACTTAGAATTGGGTTATTTGATTTGTGCTAATTAATGGGTAGGTTTTAGTAGTTTTTAATTTTTATGATTCCAATTTTTTAAACAATAGGTTTAAGTGTCTTAACTTTTATTATTTTTATGATTCCGTTGTAAACAATGGTTACAATGATTATAGAATGTAGTGGTGATGTGATGATGTTAGAAATGAAAATAGAATAGTTACGTGGGTTCGTTGTGCATTTTATTGGTATCTCATTTTAACCATTCATTCTCTTCATTGATGTTACCTTATGTATTACACTTGTTTAATGCTTTGAATGTCTTTTGTTTATTTGTAGGAGACACCAAAATGTCAAATAACACAAGTTTAAATATTTTTATTATTTGTAAATTGATTTTTTTACCCGTCCCGTTCTGACCCGGACCCATTCTGACCCGACCCGTTCTGACGTTTTTATTATAACCCATCTCGACCCGGACCCGGGCAGCTGACCCAACCCGACCCGCCCGTTTTGCCAGGTCTAGTAATGATGAGTCTTCTAATTGTTGGTCAAGGGATTTGATGACCCAGTTGGTTAGGATGGGTGAGGATGGGGGAGGCAAGTTAGTTATTTTGGCGGAGGTGGGTCAACAAACACGAGCCCAAAAGGTCTAGGGGTCGAGTCAAGAAACGTTAGTCCATCTAAACAGAAGGTGATCAAGACAAAACCAAGGGGTTTAGATGAAGAAACTATGGCTAAATCTGTTAAAACTCTTCAACCTGATGTTCAAATGGAAGATGAAACCCTAATTTTTTTTAATATTTCAATTTGAATTCATCTTTCTTAATTGATTTTGTGTTAGTCGGATCTGTTCTTTTGTTGTTCAAAAATGTTAACAAAATCATCAGATATGTTGTTTTAAGACTCTAGATCTGAGATTATACATCATCGATTGAACAATTTTTTTGAATTCTTTCATTCTGCTATATTTGTATTTGGGACCTATTAATCATTTTCTGTATTTGTGCAGGATCTTTAGCTTACTTGTTCGCTTCCACTTATTGATTAAATAATCTCTGCATCGTTGACTTCAGACTTGTTGTGAACTATACTGTATCCTAAAGGTGTGTGCCTTTCTTGCTTATTATTTTTCTAACTCTAAAGTGACTTCTGATTGTTGCTGTTTTTTCTGTCTATCTCGTAACCCTAAGTGAAGGTTAAGGATAGACAATAGCCGGCGACCCTAACTTGGGTGTGAAACTTGTAAGTTCTTTTCATCCTTTTACACATACTCTATATTTTTATCTAGTTAAGTTTTTTTTTTGCAATTGATTATATGGATTGTGTTAAATAGTTGCTTATTATCGAATTGCTACATAGGGTGCCATGATTTCTGTTTAGTTTTGGTCTATCTGTGCTGTGTGTTTGTGTTTGAGATTTGTTTTGGCAAATACATTGTCTTGGTTTGAAATCAGTTTTTTAACTTGTTTTGACTCTATCTATACTTGTGTGGTCTCCTTTTGTGAGGCTTAGGAATCTGGTCCCTAGTGGGGTTTGGTTTTATTGTGAAAAGAGTTGTGCAAGTAAGGGTTTTCTTTTTTCTTCATTCTTTGTGTTTGTAAAGTGATACAAATTCGAATTTTCCAGTCTTTTGGTTTGCTTATCTCTCAGACACAAGTTACTAATAGGGGTGTAAATGAGTCCAGCCGGCTCGCGAGCTACTCGAGATCGACTCGGTAAAAAGCCCGAACGAGTCGAGCCTTAACGAGCTCGAGCCCGATTTCGAGCTTGAAATATTGTTCGTTTTATTATCGAGCTCGAGCTCGAGTTTTCATTTCAAAACTCGCGAGCCTTATCGAGCCTTATCGAGCTTAATATAGTTTTATTTAGTTTTAGATTTTTATTTTAATATAAACTAATATCTCCCTAACCTAAATACTTACAAACCACACCTACCTAGTGAAAAATTAAAACCCTAACAACAACTCACAACTTAACAAGTCGACCGCTCCCCTGCCAACCATCGCCTGAGTCGCCTCCCCCTTCTGTCGCCTGAGTCCCCTGCCGTCGCCGGAGTGCCCTGAGTCGCTTCCCTCTGCCGTCGCCTGAGTCCCCTGCCGTCGCCGGAGCGTCTGGAAAAGACTAAGCTTCTTTGCTTTGTTTGTAAGCCGATTGTAAGTATTAAGCTTCTTTGCTTTGTATGTAAGCCGATTGTAAGTATCAATAATAATAGATTAATAGTGATATTAGTTGGTTGTTGAAGTTCACAGTCTGTATTAAAACCCTAATATACCTTGGAAAGGTGAAATGAATGATAAGTTGATAACATAAATTGGGCAGGTTTGATAAGTTTATGATCTTGAGTCTGTGTAAAAAGAATAATTTTGAAACGAATGTCAATTTCAGCTCCTACTCTTTCTATCGATTACAAACTAGGAGTCATTGTAACCAGCTACTAAAATAACCAACTCGAGCCGATCTCGAGCTTTTGTAAACGAGCTCAAACTGGATGGTAAAATTTCGAGCCCATCTCGAGCCGATCTCGAGCTTTGTTAACAGATCACGAGCCGAGCTCGAGCCACCCTACAAAGGATCGAATCGAGTCGAGCTCGATCTCGAGCTTCAAGGAAAATTCAGCTAATCGAGCTCGAACACTGTAAAGCTCGGGCTCGACTCGGCTCGTTTACACCCCTACCTTCATCGTTTGTTGTTGTTCCATTTCGTTCCAATTCGTTATTTAGGGTTCTAATTGGGGGAAATGATTCACTTTATAATGGTACTTTGTGTGTATTAATAATGAAATATATACCGATAATTGAATGCTTTTGTGTGATGATTTGCGATCAAGTTTGCCCTAGTTTTATTTCTGGATCTGTAAGGTATACAATTTTGACTCTTTAGCTCAAATACATATACATTTTATTGTAATTATTAGTACTATTTTCAATCTGGTTAAGAATATGATATGATCACAAGGAGAAGATGGATCAAATACAAAATTGATTTTGCCTAAAAAGTGTGAGAAGTGACTTAAATCACATCAAAACCGGGTCAAATGGATTCCGTTTGAGCTCATTTAAGCAGTGTTGGAACCGTCTCGTCGAGCTTTTTCATCTTAGCTTCTAGCATTTAACTTTTACGGTTTAGTTTTTGCCTTAGGGTTTAGTTTTTAGCTTTTAGGTTTTTTTAGGGATGTATCTATATATCACTTCTCACACTTTTTAGGCAAAATCCATTTTATATGGGAACCTTCCCCGATCAAGGAAAGTATTGGTGATAACTTTATGAACAGGTCACTGTTGGTTCTATAATTTTGGTTTAATCTAAACTGTCAAATTGAATATTGTAAGAACAATTGATTTTTAAGGATTTACATTCAAATGACACACTAAATAATCAGTTATCAAAATTAATTTTGTTCCTACTAAACTGATTAATAATTTTGTTTGAGTATTTGCCTCCCAAATTATTAGACGGCCAATAATTAGATTTCGGAATGTCATTTCTAAATTGTTTAAGAAACAAGTCATTTTTGTGTTGACTTGTTTAACTCGTTAAATGGATCATGTTTGGGCTTACTGTTTAACGCTTAAAAACAAATAAAAAAGAAGTCTTTTATAAGGTCAAATCACCAACCCGTTTACAGTATGTTTAACTCGTTTATTACAACCCATTCACAACTTAACTACCACTCGTCAACTCATTTGACTCGTTTAGATAAATAGACCACACAGGTTGTGTTTGAGTTACATAATTTTAAGTGTGTCTAGGCTATGGTTGATCTCTTTGACATAAATAATGTTTGGAATCATTAATGCAAAACGCCAACACGAAACTCAACACAATTGCGACCCCTAGTTATTACACTCATATGTTCTTGTCACTGATCTGTAGTTTTTATTTTCAATCTATGTACTAATCTTGTAATTACATTTTTCTTTTCTGTTTTGACTGATATAGTTCTGATCTAGCTAACTATGGAAGCTCAGTTTTTTCGGTTTCTCAAGATTGTTGGTGTTGGTTTCAAAGCTAGAGCCGAATCAGAAGGGCGTTTATTGTTTCTAAAGCTGGGATACAGTCATGAGGTGGAATTAGCCGTTCCACCTGCTGTTAGAGTATTTTGTTTCAAACCCAATGTTATTTGCTGCACAGGAATAGATAAGCAACGGGTGCACCAGTTTGCTGCGGCAGTTCGCAGCTGCAAGCCTCCGGAAGTTTACAAAGGCAAAGGCATCATGTATGTGGATGAGGTTATTAAGAAAAAACAGGGAAAGAAATCAAAATAAGCTTCTGTTAGGTTTGGTTTCAGCTTTTATAAAAATTGGGTTGAACTTTTTGGATCCACTGTACTTTGTTGTTCCTGTAAACTGATCTTTATTCTTGAGGTCTTAATAAGTTATTACACACATTAAGATCCCACATATGCATGTTATTAGAACTAAAGGGAACAAAAGAATGAGAAAAGAATAGAAAGAATATTAACGAATTATGTCTCTTAAATTTAAGTCAAACCATATATTCCAGTCGATCGTCTTGTGTTTCGATCTATACTTCATCCAAAGGAACGCTTTTTCCTTGATCATGTCCACAGTTGTGGCGACGGGAATGGTGTGTTTGCTCAATTAAATGTTGTTTCAAGTCCATATGAACCAAGTAGTCGCTAAAAGAATGACGTGTATCAGTTTCTTCCATACCATTGATCCATTGTGCGTTTTAGCATTTTTATCCATTTGTGAATTTACTGCCATATTAACATCAACGAAAGTGCGGGCTGCATCTTCCTAATGTTAGATACTAGATTAGAACCCGTGTATTACACGCGATTGAATGATCAAAATGTAAAAATTTATATAGTTTTAACTTCTCATAGGCTCATAGCTTACATATTATTATTATATGTAATAATACAAATAAAAATCACAAATCTCAATACAATTATCAAATCATAATAGTTCACAAATAAACATATTTACCTAATAGAGCTTTCATCTTCCACTTTAGAGTCTTCTTCTTAGCCCTATACTTGGAGCCAAAATATAAGAAGCTGATACCATTATACAGGGAATGCTATCAAGAATATGCTCAAAACCAACAATCAAGTAAATCAAGATACCAATAAAACATAAGAACCATACCCATCAAATTTGCATTCATTATCATACTATATTCTTTTACATGCCATATAACATACCATATATACCATAAAAGACAATACATACAGACCTGCACAACATAAAACATCATAAAAAAGCAAACCAAGTCCATAAAAAACACACTCTTTATTACTTATATTCAAAGCTTAATGCAATATCTCAGCAAAAAAAACAATAAGTATTTGCATTTGCAGGTTTGTATACAATTAAAAAAAACTATATTCTATGTTGCTTGATCAATGCCGTCTGCTGTCAATTTTGACATGGAAATAGGGTACAATTTTGATAACTCGCATCAACAATTACCTGATTATATGGTTATAATCTAATCAAACTCTTAGAACTTGTTTCAATAACCGCAAAATCAAACAAATTGACACATCTCCTTTTGAAAACCTTACTTTAAACCGCTCATCCATTACCATTCGAAGAACCAAGAACCCCAAAATCTCAGCATTCGATTTCCAAATCTATATTGAGTAAAACCTAATCAATTTTAGGGTTATAAAAAAGTGGCGATCAAGAGAATCCATAGCTTTTGAATTCAAATGAGAAGAAAGAAAAAAACTATCTTTCCATCTTGAACAAAGTAGCTTTCTCGATCAGAGTGAAGAAAAGTAACACATATATTGAATTATAAGCTTATAATAACAGGGGATCTAAGCAGACAATTATAACAGAATTAGGTTAATGGTGTTATGCCACAATTGCTTAAACTAAAATCACCTGATGAAACAACCAATAATAACAAACACCTCCAGCATTAAAATCAGCAGGTAAATGTGAGATAACATAATCAAGTAATTGTAAGAGCATTGAGATGACATTTTTTTCTAAGAGCATCATCAAACCAAACGTTTTATTTTAAACAAAAAAGATACCAAAAAAAAATACTAACCGTGACTGAAACCTGAATGACACAACACATACACCAATACCTACATCATGGACTCATAGAGTGTGAATCTTTGACTTCTTATGAATGAAAAATATTTCTTTCAAGTACCTCAATCGTCAAATCTCCCACAAGAACATTTATTACAAAAAAGAATCAAATAACCAAGTTAACTAAAACATGTATGATCAATCATTTTATTAGTGAAGTACATAACACATTTTAAAATGAGACATATCATGTAATCAAATAAGGAATTCACAGGTCATTAACGTTGAAGTATAACTTTAGTCATAAGCTATTTTAATACATATATAATTTAACTGTTACTTATAAAATGACTAATAGTTTAGCATTGGAATAAACTTCATATGAAATATGGAAATGCATAACTTTCACTCAGTTAAACTCTTTTGACCCATTTCCTTTTAGTCAAAATCATAGCTTAATCGACTAACCTATTAGAGATAAACACAACCTAGGTTAAATTATTTATAAGTAAAGTGACATCAACATACTGTTGTTATCTATCTCTGAATTCAAATTTTAAATGTTAACACACATCGATTTGGACGAACAGTCAAATGCAAGACCTCACCACGAGTCCTTACCTATTTTTTGTATATGTATGCATTTGTTGTTGCGATATGCGCATCTTAATACGGAACTGATTAAGCTAAATATCATTAATGACAACTATGAACATGTTGTTTCATGTATGTAGCGAGTTGTAATTGCCACTTGTAAGAAAACCTAGAGAATCACTTGGTGGTATTCAAGAAAATCCAAGTTATTGATGTGATATACTCAGCAGTTCAACATATTAAATTTATCCCTTTGTTTCCCTAACAAACTAATCTTGTATATATGGTTAACAACTTAACATGTCATCTTCCAATTGATTGCAAGATCACCACATGTAACTTATATTGAGAAGAAATTAAATTATGATTTCCTATATGTTATGGAAATTGTTTGAAAAGGTCTTAAGATACATGAATATTGAATTACAAATCACATCAAATACAACAGATATAGAAAGTAAATGATATTCTATTTATTTCAATAAAAAGCCCAAATTTTAAAATGATTATTTCATACGCTCCTGTGGCAAAGGATATAGGAATCAATTCAAATATCAATAGCGATCCACAATGACGAATAAGCTCAAAGAACTAAGTTAATAGGAAGAAGAGCACCACAACCTAACTATAAATTTATAGGCATAACTAATTTGCAATAGTGAGTATAAACCCTAAAACTATTCAGTATCAAACGAAAATCAAAGAACGGAACTTCTATTAACCCTAAAACTAATCGCATCAAAAGAAATATTGAACATCAAGTTACAAATCAAACAATATCGATCATAATATCTTGTACTCTTGATTTTGGTTACCTGAGGTAAGGATTTGATATGAAGACGAACAATGGAGAATGGAGGTGACGGTAGGTTTTAGGGGTTGCTTCTGTTGTTGAAAGTGAAAGAAAACGTAGATTAAAAAAAAGCATGCCTAATATATAGCCGGGTCAGAATATGGGTTTGTATGTTCGCGTGTTAAATAATTCCGGGTATGGTAAAGATCCGCGTAAAAGGCTAGGAAGAAATCAGGTTGAGCGGGAACATGATTCTAATACTAATGTTAGATATTTTAGTGTAATTGAGATTAACAAGAGATCGAATGCCGTATCTTAATAATAATCAAAAGAGCTCATAGGTGTGAAGTGCACACTCGTTTGAACTTATTAAGATATTAAGGGGGTTCCAAGAGGGCAACGCCCCCTTGGTAGGGGTCCGGGGGCAGCGCCCCTAGAAGCAGGGTCTAAGGGGCGGCAGCCCCTGGCGGGGTCCAAGGGGCAGAGCCCTGACTGGGGTCGAGCTGGGGTCCTTGAAAAATTTTTATTTTGAATAATCTTGTTATATTAAAAAAAATTCATTTACGAATTTATTTCTGATATTTGTTAGAAAATTCAGGGACCAGTTTTGTCAAAATAATAAATGAAAACTGCCTTTGGTAGTTTTACAACCCTAAAACTGATTATACGCTCCTTTCATCGATCTTCTTTACTGGTCCGAAATCAATCAATTTCACATACTAGTTCTTGCAATTCATAATCTGGGTTTTATCCGATTAGATCATTTAGTAGAACCGGCCAAATAGATTTGATCTAATAGTGATCACACGACTCTCAGATTTTCCAAGTAATTGTTTCATAATTTCTCCAACAAAAGATCAAATCTATTTCGTTTAAAGATGGCAAACGATTCACTGAAGAAAATGGACAACAAGTTCGAAAAACTGCAGAAATTTGATGGCCAAGATTTCAGACGTTGGCAGAAGAAGATGCATTTTTTACTGACTGATTTGGAAGTGGTGTACATGTTGACAACTCCAATGCCGGAAGTTCTTGAAGAAGGGAATCTAGAACAAATGAGGAGGCTTTTTAAGTTGGAGAATGCAGACAACATCTGTCGTGGTCACATCCTTAATGGTATGTCTGATTTGTTGTTTGATATTTATCAGAATGTTGAATCTGCAAAAGAACTGTGGGATTCTTTAGAAGAAAAATATATGGCTGAGGATGCGTCTAGTAAGAAATTTCTTGTTGGTAATTTCATTAACTACAAAATGGTTGATAGCAGGCCCGTGATAGAACAATATCATGAACTGTTAAGCATTCTCGGGCAGTTTTCTCAATATGAGATGAAAATAGATGATTCTATTTCTGTTGGAATTATCATTGAGAAACTACCCCCTTCTTGGAAAGATTGTAAGCATCACCTGAAACACAAGGAGGAGGAATTATCACTTGTTGAACTTCGCAGTCACTTAAGGATTGAAGAATCCTTAAGGGGTCAAGAGAAAGTGTGGGTTAATGATGATAAAAATCTTGCTGGACCATCTTCTGTTAATATGGTTGAAGAGGCAGGAACATCCAAAAATCCAAACAAATTCAAAGGAAACAAAAGGAAATTCCAAGGTAACAACAAACATTCCAATAAGAAGCCTAAACTGGTTTGTTGGAAATGTGGGAAGTTGGGTCATTTAAAGAAATACTGTCGTGTTGGTGCTAAACCCAACAAAGAGGCTGGTCCGAGTGGATCTAAGGACCTAGGCAAGCAACCAGGTCAGAATTTAGTATAAAATGTTAATTCTGTTGTAAATTTTGCATCACTAATTTCTGAAGCATGTTATATGCAGGATGATAATATAGCATGGTGGGTTGATTCTGGAGCAACGAGCCATGTGTGCAAAGATCTTTGATGGTTTGAAGAGTTTCAACCTATTGATGATGGATCTATTATAAAGATGGGCAATGTTGCTACAGAACCAATTCAAGGACTCGAAAGAGTGAAATTGACTTTTACTTCTGGAAAGTGTTAGGTTTAAGTAATGTACTTTATGTTCCTGGGATTAGGAAGAACCTTTTATCTGGTATCGTTTTAAATAACTACGGTTATAAGCAGGTTTTAGAAAGTGACAAGTATATCATGTCAAAACATGGTATTTTTGTTGGATTGGGTTACTTATGTAATGGGATGTTTATGTTGAATCTTGATGTCTCTTTTGGTAATGATTATGTTTGTATGGTTTCAACTTCATCGGATAGTAGTTTGAGTAAATTGGAATCATGGCATGCTAGACTAGGGCATGTTCATTATAAACGATTAAATGAAATGTTTAAAATTAGTATGATTCCTGCTTTTGAAATGAATAACGGAAAGTGTAGTACTTACCTGCTCACTAAGATTACAAGAAAACCTCATCATGATGTTGTTAGAGATTCTAAGGTGCTAGAACTAATACATAGTGACTTATGTGATTTTCATGCAATTCCATTTATAGGAAATAAAAGTATGTAGTAACTTTTATAGATGATGCTTCTAGGTTTTCTTATGTATATCTTTTGCATTCTAAGGATGAAACTATAGAAAAGTTTAAAATATACAAAACCGAGGTAGAGTTGCAAAGAAATGAATTAATCAAAACCTTACGTACTGATAGGGGAGGTGAATACTATGATCCTATTTATTTTCAATCGGTGGAAATTATTCATCAAACAACTGCACCTTATACACCACAACAAAACAGTGTAGCAGAAAGAAAGAATAGGACTTTGAAAGAAATGGTAAATTCCATGTTATCCTATTCTGGTTTAAGTGAAGGATTTTGGGGTGAGGCTATGTTAACAGCCTGCTATTTATTGAATAGAGTTCCTAACAAAAGGAACAAAATAACTCCTTATGAACTTTGGTATGGTAAACCTCCGAACTTAAGTTACTTAAGAGTGTGGGGTTGTAGAGCTGTGGTACGGCTTCCTGAACCCAAAAGGAAAAACTTGGGTGAAAGAGGTATAGATTATATCTTCATTGGATATTCTGAAAATTCCAAGAAATGTAGGTTTTATGTTATAGAACCTAATGATTCAGTGTCTATTAACACTGTAATTGAGTCAAATGATGCAATATTTGATGAGAATAGATTTTCTTCTATACTCAAACCAAAAAACATGATAACGAGTTCTAATAACTCTCAAAGTTCTCACTATAAAGATGATTTTTCTAATTTATCAAATCAACCAAGAAGAAGTAATAGAGCTAAAAAGGCTAAGGACTATGGTTCTGATTTTCATTTATATTTAGTTGAAGGATCTCGAAATGAAATTCAAACACAATATCAATATTGTTTTAATGTTGAGGAAGATCCTAGAACTTTTAATGAGGCTATGGCATCTTGAGATGTTGCTTTCTGGAAAGAAGCAATTAATGACGAGATGGACTCTATTATGCAAAATAATGTTTGGAAATTGATGGATTTACCTCCAGGATGTAAACCACTATGTTAAGTGGATCTTAAAAGGAAAGATGAAAATGGATGGTTCTATAGATAAGTTTAAAGCTAGATTGGTAATTCAAGGCTTTAGACAAAAGGAAGGACTAGACTACTTTGATACCTATGCTCCTGTAGCTCGAATATCCACTATTAGATTGTTACTGGTTCTGGAAACTATACACAATCTTGTGATTCACCAAATGGTTGTAAAAACTGTATTTTTAAATGGTGATTTGGAAGAGGAGATATATATGAAACAACCTAAAGGTTTTGTTATGCCTGGTCATGAGCATAAGGTTTGTAAACTTGTTAAATCATTGTATGGTTTAAAACAAGCACCTAACAATGGCATCAAAAGTCTGATGATGCTGTGTTGTCAAATGGTTATATGATTAACCAAGCAGACAAATGTGTATACAGCAAATTTGATAAATTTGGTAAAGGAGTAATAATTTGTTTGTATGTAGATGACATGTTGATCTTTGGGACAAGCCAAGATCAAGTTGATAAAACAAAAGAATTATTTGTCATCTAAATTTTCCATGAAAGATATGGGGGAGGCTGAAGTGAGAACAATACGATTTCTACCATGGACAAAACACCTTTTTAGATTCATTTTCAACTATGAAAAATGCACTCAAATAAAGGGATGAAAGCATCCAAACATTGATATTATATTATTAACTGTAAATTTCTAATGTGTTGACCAGTAAAAGTCAAAGGGAACTCTCTTTGTAGAAGGATATAACAAAATGCGAATCAGACTTCATAAATAATTTGTTATTAATTGGCAAATTTGCATCCTCACTTTGCAGAAATATAAGGGTGAAAAAAGACTTGATCAACATACCGTTGTCGAAGTGTTACATGCTCCGGAAACTCAAAATCCTTAGGGAAAGAGTGCAAATTAGAAACCTATAAAACAATTTTCTTATGAAGTAGTGAAAAGGAGAAAAAAAATTACAATGAAAGTCAACAAGAACTAAAATGAATAATTTGGATTATAGAATCTACACACCTCTTTAGGGGTAAAGTATCTGAGACGAAGTTCCTCCAATGATGTTTTATCTCTCGTCTTTGGCTACAAACATTAACCAACAATTCTATAAAAATAAAAAATAATATCCCCGCTTGCAAGAATGAGAAATTTGATACGCAACAAAAACAAGTAATGATTTTTGTGGAAACTTACCATGATGGTAGCCAAAAGGGAGCCGGTTCCCTTCACATATCGATAATAACTCTTTGTAAAACAACAACAACGCTTTGAATCAAGGTAGACAATATCTATACCAGCTTAAGGAACATGTTGCGATAACATAAATTACTCAAAAAAACTAGATAACGTTGCAATAACATAAACTTTCTAATCATTACTGACAAACTGATTATTTATAAAAACTATAAATTTCTGAACACAGAAGTCTTTCGATTCAATCAAACCCGACCGGTTCCAAAAAATTACATGTTTTGACTTTGACTCATTACCCAACCCAATCAATTCACCCATTATCCCCTTCTCTAGTTTCAAGGCTGTAAATGTATATGAAAGTAACGAAACATTATCAAGGATACCCATGGCACTCCCCCATCTCTCTATCAAGCTTGATAGAACAAAGTACTGATTTAAAGAATCTTTATTTGAAAACGTATCCTGGTCCATACACTTTCCAAATTCCAAAAATCTTTCTATCGGAAGGCATGTTTGTTGCATATCATTGGAAGTACTTATTAATTGATCATTTTCACTGATCAATGTGCTCTCTTTGTCGCCAAATAACGGTTTTGGCACACAAATAAGCTGCCCATTGAACTCCGGGCGGCAGAAAGATGAAGGCTTTCTTTTTGCCTGCAAACATAGAAAAAACAATCACGTTTTCAAATCTTGTTTGATTGCATCCATTTGTTCATTAGTGTTGCATACCAGGCAAAAGTAACGGGGACGAGAGTATGGCACTCCAAACTGCAATGGACTTAATATAAACTCTTGTGTCACAAATTGGCTTTCATCAAGTATTCGAATCATCTTTTGATGTGTGTCAGACGTCTAAAACCAAAAAAACAAAAAAAAGTTTAGTAAACAAATAACTTATAAATCGAACATAAATGTTACAAATCGAGTTAAATGATTACAATTTACAAACCTCAAATCCAACAACATTTTCAACAAAGAGCATGACTGGAGGTTGCATCAACTGTGGTATGATTTCAAGAATGTTAAGAAAAGAAGAGGCCCGTGCATCAGCAGATTGTTTCTGTAGACCTAAACACACGCTTAGCTCGGGAACAAACTATAACTAACTAAACAAATTATCAGCATATTACCTTGTCGAGTATAAGGCTGGCATGGTGGAGAAAGAAGCCACACATTTGCTCCGTATCGATCAAGATCAGCAGCATTCAAGGTCTGTATATTACCCTATTTTCACCAAAAAAAAAACACAACTTCATTTACACATAAGAGTAACTTTTAACATCTAAATGTCACTTTGAGCACTTGTTACAGCTTAAATTCAAAATCAAATCTTAAAATCAGTTACAAAACCACATCAAATTTGAGTTGGTAACAAATTTCATAACTCAAATGTCAGCTTCTGTCACTAAATTGAACAAAATTTACTCTGAAGAACATTAAACAATAAAACAAAACTGGATACATTAATGGCGTTATGAAGGTTTGACCTGAAATAGACGATGACCAAAATTATGTTTATAGACATCATTAGCCAAGTCGTTTATGTCAAAAGCTTCAATCATTGTTGCATTAACTCCAGCTTGCATCACTGAATATCTCTGTTCAAAATAGAACTTGTATAAAAACAGATAGCTATAGAGAGGGATATGGCGAGGTTATGATTGAGTTACCATGCCACCGATGCCACTGTAAAATTCGAGCACTCGCCATGGTTGATCTTTGCAAAAACCTTCGTCTCCTGCCATGGGTTGTGTTTCAGTAATTAGGGCTTTGATTGAATTGAATGACTTGTTTTAGACTTTTTTTTCTTTTTGAGTAAATTACATATTTAGCCCCTTTTTTTTATTGGTTAGGGGGGAGGAGTGGTCAGCGAACGACGACAAGGAGGGCCACGAGCAAGCTTGTCGACGAGGTGGTGACCTCGTGAAAGAGGTTGACGAGGGGGAAGAGTGAAGGGGAGATGAGACGAGAAGAGGAGGTGGTGATGAGGACGATACCGCCTCCGGCGAGGAGGTGACGAGGACCGTCCTCATCGTCCACTCCGTCCTCCCTTATAGGTTTAGTTTCATTTTAACTTATTAGATTATTGTAATTTTTGTTTTGAATAGAAATAGTTCTTGAAAACTAACATCATCTAACTTTCAGTTAGTTCTCTCTTACGTGTCAAGGATGTGAGGGATAAAAATGTCATTTCTTTAACTTTTTTGACCGAATAAAAATGTTAATCTACATTAAAGAGTGACATGAATGACATTTCCCTATAATTTGCTAAATACAACTTCAACGGCTAACACATACTCTTGGTGGTGGTAGGTTTTAGTCGGTCAAGGGTCAAGGTAGTGGTTGGAATCGATGTAAAAAATGAAAGAGTGAGTAGGGGTTTGGGTTTTTATTTATTCAACTTTAAAAACATGAATACATGTCGTTGATTTTATTTTTTTTAAGTTTTAGTCCATTAAGTGGTATTTTAGTCTTTTGACTTGATTTAACATATAAACTAACAGAATTTAGTATTTGTACCCAGCGGTGTGAAACAATGAAACCTCATGTGTTCAAATAAAGAAAAAAGATAGTTAGTGCCCAACTTTATTTTTGATCCAACCTCGAACTTGGTCTGATCTTATTCTTTACTAATGGTTGTTAACTAAAGGATGCTTGAGACTATTTTTTCTCGTTACTAGGCTTTCAACCAAGTGTTTTTCCATCTTAGGTGAACGAGCTACTATCTCACAAGACACTATTGTAGAGCTCTTTGGGCCTGCACTATCTCAATAGATAAACTTTGAAAATTAGCTTACTGAACGATTCTATATTTTATTTAATTTAATTCAAGATAAAATTTAAACCTTTGGTGGCATTGTGTAACTCTTTTTTAAAACAAGGACAAAATGCAAGTAGTTCTTTGTTAAATTTAAAACTACAAGGGGCAAACATGCACTTGGTTAAAAGATGATTAAAGGGTTGAAAATCAAACATCATTTCGTTCCGCAATTTCTCAAAGCAAGCAACTGCTCGTCTTCAAACATCAACGGCGCGACGGAGCTTAAATTTTCCGTTCACTTTTACGGTAACTTTTATCTTTCGATGTACATAAACATTCTCAGTTGCCTTCATCTAGGGGTGTAAATGAGTCCAGCCGGCTCGCGAGCTACTCGATATCGACTCGGTAAAAAGCCCGAACGAGTCGAGCCTTAACGAGCTCGAGCCCGATTTCGAGCTTGAAATATTGTTCGTTTTATTATCGAGCTCGAGCTCGAGTTTTCATTTCAAAACTCGCGAGCCTTATCGAGCCTTATCGAGCTTAATATAGTTTTATTTAGTTTTAGATTTTTATTTTAATATAAACTAATATCTCCCTAACCTAAATACTTACAAACCACACCTACCTAGTGAAAAATTAAAACCCTAACAACAACTCACAACTTAACAAGTCGACCGCTCCCCTGCCAACCATCGCCTGAGTCGCCTCCCCCTTCTGTCGCCTGAGTCCCCTGCCGTCGCCGGAGTGCCCTGAGTCGCTTCCCTCTGCCGTCGCCTGAGTCCCCTGCCGTCGCCGGAGCGTCTGGAAAAGACTAAGCTTCTTTGCTTTGTTTGTAAGCCGATTGTAAGTATTAAGCTTCTTTGCTTTGTATGTAAGCCGATTGTAAGTATCAATAATAATAGATTAATAGTGATATTAGTTGGTTGTTGAAGTTCACAGTCTGTATTAAAACCCTAATATACCTTGGAAAGGTGAAATGAATGATAAGTTGATAACATAAATTGGGCAGGTTTGATAAGTTTATGATCTTGAGTCTGTGTAAAAAGAATAATTTTGAAACGAATGTCAATTTCAGCTCCTACTCTTTCTATCGATTACAAACTAGGAGTCATTGTAACCAGCTACTAAAATAACCAACTCGAGCCGATCTCGAGCTTTTGTAAACGAGCTCAAACTGGATGGTAAAATTTCGAGCCCATCTCGAGCCGATCTCGAGCTTTGTTAACAGATCACGAGCCGAGCTCGAGCCACCCTACAAAGGATCGAATCGAGTCGAGCTCGATCTCGAGCTTCAAGGAAAATTCAGCTAATCGAGCTCGAACACTGTAAAGCTCGGGCTCGACTCGGCTCGTTTACACCCCTAGTTACTAACATCAGCTAGCAGTTTCATTCTAAAGTTTCAATTTATTTTATATCGTGTGCAGTCGAATTTTCAATTTTGGGCCAAAACTCGTAAATTTCTTATAGTTTCACAATATGATTACAAGAATCGCCAAAGACTGTATGAACGTTTGTATTTTAGTCATATCTCACACTTTCTGCATATAATTTATTTTAAAATTGGCACTAGTTAATTTGAGTTGTGTTAGTTAATGTTGATATGATTTAGATTTGACATTTTAAGGTCTATGCAACTTGAAATTGTTTGTAATCATTCTCTGCTCTTCAAAAGTTCAGCAATTTGTGTCTTTTGCTGTTGGAAAATTGTGTTTTGTATTTGTAATAATAGTTGGCAAAGTAGCTGAAACTAAGCTTTGAACTATACAATACTATTGTGGGAAAAAACCTTAGATGTAACAAATGGACCACATATTAGACAGGAATAGAAACTAGATAGTTCAAGAAACACTCTCAAAATTTTGACATGTTTAGTTAGGGCTGAACAATTACAATTGTGTTGACCTCAAACAGGTAAACCTTTTGTTGACCTCAAATGCACAAGATATAATTCTTTGTTGCAAGTTCAACGCGTCTACAACAATTTAAAGCATCATCGGTCACCGCCACCGCCTGTAGTTCTTTAACCCCCTTCATAAACAAACCCGAAAAACAAAACGCCAACAATCGCCCCTCATTCTGATGGACCAAACACCGCCTACATCGTCGGAACCACCACCACCAACCACCACCACCACCCCTACCACCACCACCTCACCAGAACAACAACCTCAACCATCACCACCACCACCACAACAATCACCACCACCACCAACACCAACACCAACACCAACAACCTCCTCATTACAACCACTTCCCGTAAACCCTAACCCTAACCCTAAACCCCCAAATCTTCCAATTCAATCACAACCATCTCAATCACAACCATTAAATCTCTCCAGACCTCAATTCAACCGCCCTTATCCCTCTTTCCCCCACTTTTCCTCCATAACCAATCACTCCACCACCTCTTCCCCTTCAATTCCACCTCCACAGCGTGGCGGTATGGCCCTCGGTGTCCCCGCTCATCCCGCGCCTCAACCGCCCTCTTCCTTCTCTTCATTAACCCCACCTTCATTCCCTTCTCAAGTATGATCCCATCAACTGCTTCAATTTCTCATCATTTATGCTAATTGTCTGAATTTTGCTTGTTTTGAATTTGAATTTGACTTGTTTAGGCTAGGCAATCAGTTTCTGCAATGCAAGGTGTTGGAATGGTGGGTGCTCTTGGTTCCAGTTCTTCTTTGAGGGCTACTGGAGTTGCCTCTTCGCTTCCGCAGAGGCCGGTCCAGTCGTCTCTTAGACCGCAAACAAGCGTTGGTAACCCGTCTGCATCCACACAAGTTAGTACCTTTTGATCTTAAATGCTGTTATATGTTATTCATCATACATTGTAGAACTTGTAGATGTGCACTAGATTGGTAATTGGTAATTGGGTATTAAGTATTAACTTGGGGTGATTATGTATGGGAAAAATGTTTAGAGTTTTCAAGAACACGGGTTGTTACGTCTCCCGTCAGTGGGAACTGCGGGATCACCAGCATCTACTACGCCACAAAACACGCAGACTCATAATCAGCCATGGTTGTCGTCTGGAACACAAGGAAAGCCGCCTTTACCACCACCGTCATCATTCAGACCGCAGTTGAATCCTCAAACATTGCAGCAGAGGGCTCACATACCATCACAACAACAAACTGGTGTGTCAGCGTCTGCGCAGTTGAGTCCTCAAACATTGCTTCAGACATCCTCGTCTTTGCAGGGGCAAGCGACTTCTTTGTCGCAGCAGACGCAAGATCAGCATTACACGCTACCACCGTCACGAGTCCCCCAAGCTTTGGTTCATCAGCAGCAGATGGCGAGGAACCGTGGGTTGGGTAATCAAAGACCATTTGCACCTGCTGTTGGTCATTCTAGCCCGGTTCCACCACAACCTACAGTTAACAAACCGCCATCGGCTGTGGAGCCTGCTGAGCCTTGTAACAGGATTATTAGCAAAAGAAGCATCCAAGAGATAGTTGCTCAGGTAGCCATTCTGTAAAAAACTAGTATGCAGGCTTTTAAAGCTGTTGACCGTTTCTTTAACTACTTGTTGTGAACAGATTGATCCAGCTGAACGTTTAGATCCTGAAGTGGAAGACATTCTTGTTGATATTGCTGATGATTTTGTTGAGTCTGTGAGTTCAATCTTTCCTACATTTTGAGCAACGGAGCAAGATCTAACTTGTGCAAGTTTTAGTTTAATGTTATAAAGGAAGTAATATTGTTTCTTGATCCAGGTTACAACCTTTGCTTGTTCATTAGCCAAGCATCGTAAATCAAATACACTTGAGTCTAAGGACATTCTTCTTCATTTGGGTTAGAATTATAAATTTTAATCTAAATATCTATTATTTCTTTGGTTTTTGTATTTAGAGCTTTGATGTTGACAATAAGAGGTTTAAACGTCTTGTTTCAGAAAAAATTTGGAACATGAGTCTTCCTGGGTTCAGTGGAGATGAAATTAAGTGCTACAAGAAACTAGTACAGACTATGTCTATTCACGTGCAGTTCTTTTCTATTAAAAAAATTTTGAGTTTAATGTTTTTGTGTTTTTTCTTTCAGTTTGGAAATGATGTTCATCGAGAGCGCTTGGCTGCGGTATGTACTTTCACTAAAGGCTCGTATAGAGGCAGCAATTTGGGTTTCTTTTTATTCCAAATGGGTCACAAATAAATTGTACAGATGAAACAGGTGAAATATGGACTTTTTATTCCAAATAAGTTAAATGGGACACAAATAAATTGTAAAGAATAGTGTTTTGGATACATAGATCATAGATGTGGTCTGGTCCTTGTTTGGACTGGTTTGGTGCAGTCCTGTTTGGGTTTGCCCCATTGAACACCCCTTTTGACAAGTTACCCAACGGCCCAAGCCATCCATTTTGCCGCCTCTAGTTTCTATGGTATCGTGACTTCGTATAGTCATTTGATTCAAAAGTGAGTATTGACCTTTTTTGTGGAGTTGTATTGTAGATAAAGAAGTCGATTGCTGCTGCTGAGCCACCAAGTTCAAAGATTTCGGGTGGACAAGCCGCTGGTGGTGCTAAAGGTCATCCAGCAAAGACACCTGGTCTTGTTATTGGTTCCCCAAATCCGAAGGGTCGGGAAACCACGTAAATTTCGGCTGTAGAATTGATAGAAGTTTTTAGTTTATGGGTGTTATTTCTTTTATGGCTTAGGACTTCAAAGATGTTAGCTCTTGATTTATATATAGTTTTTGTTGAATTACGAGCAGTCAGTTAGGCAGTCATGTAACCAGGCCTATGAGTATACGATTGCTGGTGTGTCAAGTGTAATAGATATTCGACATAGGCTGTTGTTCGTCACAGTGACAAAGTGTGACTGATGTGTTGCAAAACACATGGGTTTATTATTTATATTTTACCACATTTTAATCTTATTTTATGTAAATATATTTGATTTTTAGTTATTTATTTTATTTTGTTTTTGGTTTTAGGTAAGTTCGAATAAAAGAAGCGGATTCGGGACACAAACGGGAAGAAAATCAAGTGAAATCAGCTTTGGAGGCCAAGCCCAAGACCCATCAGGCCCAGAAGCCCATTTTCAGAAATCTGCCAGCCCGGAGGGCCGCTGGGCAGCCAGTAAAGTCCCCGGAGACCCGCTGGGCTCCTGATCTGTCAGATTCTCTGCCCAGAGGGCCGCTGGGCAGGAACCTTAGTCCCCAGCGACCCGCTGGCCGTCCAGTTGCGAAAAAACCCTAAAAATCACTATTTAAACACTTTTTTCTTACATTTTTAGGGTATCACCTCTTCACCTACAAACACAAAACGGCTGGAACTCATTGAGAGGGTCTTTGAGGGGTGATCATAAGTGCAAATTGGTGTGGATTCAAGCTTTGATTGGTGTTTTGGTCTTTGATCTTGAAGATTTGAAGATTTTCTTTGAAGATTTTGAAGATTATTCATGGGTTGAAGACTAAAAGTTGCTGATTTGAAAATCAAAGTGGTAGATCTTGAAGATTCAAGCCTTGATTTGAAGATTGGTGGCCAATCCGGGTGTGATCTACTCTTCTTTGTGCATTTTTATTTGATTTTCTTAGTTGTTGTTGACATGATGCTAGATTTAGACATTTTGATGTTGGATTTGAGGATCATGTTGATATTTGGCTAGATTTTGCATGATTACTTAGGCATTATGGATGATTGATGATGATTTGATAATTTTTGGTTGTTTATGATATGTTGGATGGATGTTCGATGTGAGAAGATTGATTTGGTTATGATTATGTATGCAAAATGTGTATTGGTTGTATGATCTTTGATGATATCTTGTCTTGATTATGGTTTTTGTTGCTTGGATTTGATAACTTTGTGACAAAGATCATATTTTTAGTGTTAAAATCGCTAGATTGAGACATTATTTGGATAGATCTAGGAATAGATATCCATAAGATGAGATTGATTTGTGGATTTGAGCCGATGTGCTAGCCGGACTCGCTACCGGAAGGTAGGAGTTTGTAGATTTCATCTTTTTGTTAGTTGGTTTAGGTTAAAACGCTACGGGAGTGGGTTTTACTTAATAAAAACTAACAACTTGTGTTATCTAGTCTTAATTTGTAATAAATCGATTGATCCCGTTATTTTAGTTTACTGATTTAGTCAGTTTCTTGGATAATTGGACTAGTAAGCTGAGAGGCGAGCCAGTTTAGGATCCCTTAGACATCCGGGAGTGTTTTGTAGACATTCCTCACACCGTGAGCTTCACATATTTATTTTAGGATTTTATAGCACCCACGAGACCTTAGTAGTAGGTACTGATGTGTTAGATTGTTTTGAGTAGATATATTCTCAGATCCGGTGCCGACATATCCAGAAAGCCGAGAGTTTTCAGTTTATCATCAGGATTCCCGCCTAAGTAGTCATCATTCCATTCATAGTTCTCTTTTAGCTTATTTCCATCTTTAGTTTCCATTTTATTAAGTTTTTATCCTTAGTTTATTTTAGATAATTTTCCTTAGTCTAAATCTTATTTTTAGATAATTTTAGGTAGTTTGTCTTTTGCTTGTTTAATCCGTCTTTATAATTAAAAATCCAAATCTCTTTAACATCGGTTAGAATTCGATAAAGATCCGGTATTAGAGGACGCCAAACTCAAATCTCTTGGGTACGATATCCGGACTTACTTAACTTGCTACATACGACCGGTACACTTGCCGATTGTGTGAACTTGTTAGGTTTTTCCATTTTATAAATTTAAAACCTGATTTTCCGATCCATACATCATTTTCATACACCATAAGGTTCGTATCAAGTTTTTGGCGCCGTTGCCGGGGAATTTGAGTATTTTTGACGACTTTGAGAAAGATCCGAGTCGGGGGTCTAACCACTTTTTACTTGCTTTTTAGTTAATTATTTGTTTTTTTTATTATGCTTAGTTTAGTTCTTTAGTTTAGTTTCCACTACTTGCTATTTGAAATCCCTAGTTTTAGTGCCTTTGCTTGTTATTTGTTCTTTTAGTTAGTTTAGTTAATTGTAGTTAATTTAGTTAGTTAGTAGTTTTAGCTTAACTCGTCATTTTCTCGCTTCTTTATTTCTTCTTTTTAGTGTCATTTTTTTTCTCTTCTTTATCTCTTCTTCTTAGTTTATGCGCCGCACCCGATCTTTCGGCCCACCCGAGTTTGTTTCTTTACATAGCCCCGAGCATCGTATCGACATTCCTGAGGAGCCCGACTACGTTACTGAGACAGAGACCGACGATTCTGAGCATTCCGGATACACCGAGTACGCAAGCGGTTCTTATTCTGAGTCAGTTTCTTCCGAGTCAGTTTCTGTTCCCGATACCGTCATGGGTGATCAGCCACCTGTTCGTCGAGTCATTGCCGACTACGCCAGACCGACCGCGGCTGGTGCTAGGTCTAGTGTTGCTTGTCCACCGATCCAGGCCAACAATTGGTCTATCCCACCTCAAATCATTTCAATGGTGACGAACACTGTTCAGTTTCACGGATTACCATCGGAGGATCCGAACTCTCATCTCTCACGCTTCGCGCGTATTTGTGACACCTTCCAGGTAAATGGTGTAAGTGAGAACGCATGCAAGTTGCGCCTTTTTCCATTCTCCCTCACTGATCGAGCCCATAGTTGGCTAGAGTCCCTCCCCCCAGGTTCCATTACCACTTGGGATGACATGCAGGAGAAGTTCTTGAAAAAGTACTTCCCTCCTGCTAAGACTGCACCTTTGAGGTGCCTGATCGAGTCTTTTCAGATGCGAACGGACGAGACTTTCTATGAGACGTGGGAACGTTTCAAGGAGTTGCTGCATAACTGTCCTCACCATGGTATTGAGTCTTGGTCTTTAGTTGAGAAATTCTACAATGGTGTCACTCCTGCGATTAGAAACATCATAAATACCACAGCCGGTGGCAATCTTTTGACCACGAAGACTGTTGAGGAGTGCAATGATTTATTTGAGGATCTAGCCATGAGCAGTTTTGAGTACCCGGATACTCGAGCTCCAGTTACTTCCACACCGCGTGGAGTACATCAGGTTAACTCCAACACAGCTCTGTCAGCGCAGGTCAAGGCGTTGACCAAATTGGTGAAGGATATGAAGAAGAAGAGTGAGCAGAAGTGTGAGATCTGTAGAGGTGGCCATGACATTATTGATTGTCCCATTGCCCGCACAAATGATGTTGAGCATGTTGCGTATGCGGGGGGCAAGTCTATTGGTGATTATGGTCATGGTGATTATTCCAGAGGACAGACTAGATTTCAGAACACCTCCTTTGGTAGTTCTTACAATCCTAACTGGAAGAACCATCATGGAGGAGGATCATATCAGGGCCAAGGCGGTAGTTCGAGTACTGGTATGCAGGGCGAGAGAAAGAGTTCGTTAGAGGAAATGATGGCGCAGCAGACTCAAGCATTGACACAGTTTATGACCCAGCAAACCCAGCGTCAGCAAGAGTCGCAAGCCAAGTTCCGAGAGTATGATACGCTGATCCACAGCCAGGGCACACAATTGAAGAATTTGGAGCGTACTTTGGGTCAAATCGCGAGTTCTTTGACTGAGAGGCAGCCGGGTGCTCTTCCAGCTCAAACTGAGAAGAACCCGAATGCTCAGGCTCACGTGATGGCTATCTCTACTAGGAACAGTTGGATAGTCAATGAGATTGTGTCACCTGCCCCATACTCCATGAATCGTATGAATTACTCGTGTGGGGAAGATTTTGATGATAAGTTGATAAGTGTACCAGCTGCTGTAGAAAGAGAGTTTGATCCGGAGAGTGATTTAGCTGAGTTAGAAGCATTGTTGTATGGAAAGCCAACCATGGAAGTACAACAAACCATACATCATGAGTTTGAGAAAGTTGAGATAGAGGCTCCTGCTGGCATGGTGCAACCAAGGCTATGCCCAGCAAGTACAGCACAGCCAGCAGAGCCTGAGGAAAGTGTGAAGAAGCAAGTAGTTCCACATACATTAGGGAATGAGTTAGTTGATCTTGAGAGAGTAGTTGAGCGACATGATCCTGAGAGAGTAGTTGCGAAAGTAGTTGAGAAATCTACTGAAGGACGAGCAGTGAGGAGGAGGAAGAGGTATGACCCGTTAGTTGAGCCAACAATTGATCTTAGAATGCTTCCATATCCTGGTAGGGTGGCTCAACATAGGTTTGAGGCAGAGTATGGCAAGCTACTTGAGATGCTTAGACAACTTCAAGTGAACTTGCCCTTCATTGAGGCATTACAACATATGCCTGTGTATATGAGGCATTTGAGAGAGTTGCTGGCGACCAAGATGAACATCGATCAGATCTCAGAGGTCACATTGAGTGAGGTGTGGTCGGCTAACGTTCTCCAGAACAAACTACCTCACAAGCACACCGATCCAGGGAGTTTCACCATTCCCTGCAATATAGGTAGTTTGTCCTTCATCAACGCCCTTGCTGATTTAGGTTCCAGCATCAATTTGATGCCTTATTCGTTGTTTACCACGCTGAACCTAGGAAAACCTCGACCGACACATATGACTATCCAGCTCGCAGATAGATCCATCAGGTACCCCCATGGCATTGTCGAGAATATACTGGTGAAGATTGAAAAATTCATATTTCCTGTGGATTTTGTCATTCTAGACATGGACGAAGATGAGAGACTACCATTGATCTTAGGTCGCCCTTTCTTAGCTACCTCAGAGGCATTGATTGATGTCCTTGATGGTAAGCTGACTCTTCGTGTCGCTGATGAGCATGTGACCTTTGATGCTTGTGGTACGACCACATATCCGAGCAGTCAGCGTGATACACCGTCTGATACAGAAATAGGTACTACATCAGTGGGTATGAGTGAGTCAGGTTGTCCTATAGAGAGTGTGAGGACGCATGTGGTTAATCACAGATCGGGTATGAGAGTGAGAGGTCACGAGATGGTGAGTAGAAGCATGAAGAAGGTGGGGGATGAGTTGCAATATATGGATCCCCCGTGAATCGGTTAAAGATTGATGTAGGAGCACCTCCTTTGTACATAGTAGTCATATTTTTATTTATTTTTATTTTTATCTTTATCTTTTTTTATTCCTATTATTGCTATTTCATTTTAAGTATTATTATTTTTATCGAACCACTCTCGTACCCATTCGGGAGTGGTTCGGTTTTTTTTAGTATTGTTTTTAATTAGCTAAAAATATTTAAAAAAAAAAGATAACAAGGGTCGTGTAAATAATAGTTAGCGTGTTTTTAAGTTTTGGGTTTAGGTGTTGATCTCTTTTTATTAGTTTTAGTTTTTATTTTAGTTAACGAATCAAGCATGTTTATTGAGTGATGCGGTGAAGAGTGCACGACACGTTATTCGTTGATCGTTCATTATGGTTGCGCTTGATAGCTGTTTTCAAATCGTGTTTGTTTCTAAAATAGGAGTGGTGCTTTAAAAATTTTGAAATGTTGAATTTGTTATGTTGGAAGATTAAGTCTCCAGCCAGCGGGTCGCTGGTGAAAATATACAACATATCAGTTCTTTTATCTTCAACCTCAACCCACAATCCTCACCCTTGTTAACAAAAACCTCCACCCACCAGCTCCATTCACTGTCATCTCCTCCACCGAGCATCCTCATCACCATCATCTACCACCACTAACTACCACCGCCACTCCATCAGCAACTCTCCAGCATATCCGATGCCTCACACTCACCACCATTCACCCTCTTCTTCATCCACACCCACCACCAGCCGACACCTGAACTCGCCGCCCCTGTTCACCACTATTTAACATCCACCACCGCTGCTGCTTCACACCATTCTCCATCTCCGCCCCCTGTTCACGCACACCACCTGCTGCTCCATTCTTCTGCACCCACCGCCGCCGTCGCACCACCACTGTTGCTGCTTCACACCGCCACACATGTCGCTGCTGTTGCAGCCCCACTCACTAACAATTTCACCTAATTCACACTTCCACTTCAAATTGCAGGTTAGAAATTTCTTAAATTAGTTAGATTAGGAGTTAGTTTAGTTTAATTTTATCTTAATTGCAGTAGTTTAGAGATTAATTGGGTTTATTTAGGTTAAATTTGTTAGGGTTCAAGTTAGTTTAACTTCATTTCAGTTTTGTGCAAATTTGCCTGTACTTATTGCTATTAGTGCTTAATGGCATTTTCAAACATGCTTGACTGTGTCTCTGTTAGGGCTCCTGTTATTATTATTATTATTTTTTTTTGTTTTTTTTGTTGTTCCGTTTTAATTTTGTGAAAAAAATGACTGTTTGACTATGTTTGGTTTCTTAAAAAGGTCAGATTTCATCCATCCTCATACTCAATCTCCATTTGAGGGTGGATGAATCAAGTTTTTGTAATCTATTGGTATGCTCAATCTGTTAGTTTCTGTTAGGTTTGGGTTTGTGCAAAATGGGTATAATTTGGTTTATGTGAATACTTGCAACTTAAAACCACCCTTGGTGCACTTGAATTTGAAATTTTAAACTTTTGTGCATTTAGATGGGATTGATTGTGTTTGGGACGTTTAAAAGGCAAAACCGGACCACCCTCGTACTTAATCTCCATTCGGGGGTGGTCGGGTCGGGTTATATTGCAAAAACAAAGCTTCCATTTTCAATTTTCTTTAAAAATTATAAAAATACAAAAATATTTTTGTAAATAGTCTTCTTTTATTTAAAAAATACAAAAACATTTGAAAAACCTAAAAAAAAACACAAAAAGATTTTCTTTTATTTTTTTTTGGTAGTTAAGTTTATTTAGGTTAAATTGTTACTTTGCTTTTGTTAGAATTAGTTAACTTTGTAAATAGATGTTAGTTTAATTTTAGTTAAGTCTAGTGTAATTTGTTGATGTTGGGTGCTTAAAAGACCACAATCGATCACTCCCGTACTCAATCTCCATTCGGGAGTGGCTCGATTCATCCAGTTGGTATGGTTATGTATAGTTTATTTCAGTTCTTTTTATTATCTTTATTGTATATATCTAATGTTATTTTGTTTGGCTGTGCTTGGATGATTCTCTTTGACGCGCTTGAATTGGATTTATATTATATATTCTTGAGAGATCTTTCTACACTGGTCTTCGTCTCTTCCTTTTTCTACGCCCCCGTGGGTTGTATTTATTCTGTCGCCCCCGCGGGCCCGTACATACCAGGGGAGTATCTTCTATCCTTTTTCTTTTTCTTCTTTCATTTTTCTATTTGTTTCACACATTGGGGACAATGTGTGTTTCAAGTGTGGGGATGGATTTTATAGTTAGATTTTTATTTGTTTTTTTTTTCTATCAAACCACTCCCGTACTCAATCTCCATTCGGGAGTGGTTCGGTTCACTTTTTCTTATTAAAAAAAAAAATCAGAAAATCCTTAAAAAAATACAAAAAAAAATTTGAAAATTCTGAAAAATACAAAAATAGAATAAAAAGTTATTTTCTTTTAAAAAGCTTGTCCCGTTTTTTGTCATCTTTTTGCACAAAAGACGCGTCTCATTCAATGTAAATCGTTGACAAAAGGTTGGTCGGTTTGGATTTGCGGGTTCTTAACTTTTATATTTAATATAACTAAATAAAACGAGAAAACTTTCCTAACTAGCATTTTTAATAAAAATACAATCTTGGGATGCCTAAGATAGTGGAGTGAACCGGACAGTTAAAAATTATACATTGCTTGCATTATTATCCCATACCCCTTGTCTTGTGAGGATTTGAGCCTGATTATTGAGCTTTACTTGATTATATATATGCTCATTATTCTTTTTCTGAGAGTTTGACCATTATTGTAGTTGCAATTATAAAACTTGTATGCTTTGATACATTTTGAGACCTTAGACTTGAAATTAAAACAAGAATATGATTGAGGCATTTAGGATTCACCTATTCCGACCTGTATATACCTTTCCCTTTATATATTTCCCCTAGTTACCCCTTCTGAGCCTTAGCCTTTTTATTTGTTTGACCCATTTAGCCATTCCCTTTCGTATATATTTAAACCTTTTTGCTTTGGCCCAAGTGTTTGAAAATCTGGCTAAGTTAGTGTT
Source organism: Tagetes erecta (assembly GCA_030867185.1). NCBI lineage: Eukaryota > Viridiplantae > Streptophyta > Magnoliopsida > Asterales > Asteraceae > Tagetes > Tagetes erecta. The sequence goes on along the minus strand of CM061488.1, from coordinate 5,931,756 downwards.
TAAACAAAGCTTTTTTTATTATTTGTAGTAGTAGACATTGTGGGAAGTTTTTAGAAGTGTGTATATAGTTAGAAAGCATGAATAAATGATTATATGAAAAAAAATTGAAAAGAAAAAGAAAAAGAAAAAAAGAAAAGAAAAAAAATGAAAAAAAAAATGTTGAGAAAATGAGAAAAGAAGAAAAAGGGTACGAAAATTGACCCCTAAATTGATAGTATATTGGGTTTAAGATCCTAAGTTTGATCCAAGTTTTGGTTTTTGGTTACAAGTTAGTTGTTTTGATTGTTTATATGCTAACAAAGCCGGGTTTTTAGCACTTTTCGTTTGCTTTTCCTTTGTTTATCCTACCGCTAGCCCTAGCCACGTTACAACCCGAATAAAGACCTCTTGATTCTTGTTAATTTCTTGTCAATAGGTGGAGATATGATTGGCATACAAGCTTATGTTATATTGCACTGCTTTAATTGGTATTGAGAGTCCACTCCCAAATTTCATATTTAGCCCGAGTGTTTAAGTGATAGTGAGGGGTGCAAGTATGTATAGTTTGACACTTGAAGGTGAACAAAGCTTGATTGGGTAGGCCCTTGGTTTTAAAATTGCTTCACCGTGCTAGTTGGGTTGTAAATCTTTGATCGTTATAATAAACATAATAATAAAGTTATGGATCCCGCGGTTCAAATTTGATTTAACTCGATGGAGGCGTATTTGTTTGAGAATTGTGTTGGATGTGATTGTAAATATTTTGCTTAGGGACAAGCAAAAGGTTAAGTGTGGGGATATTTGATGTGTTGCAAAACACATGGGTTTATTATTTATATTTTACCACATTTTAATCTTATTTTATGTAAATATATTTGATTTTTAGTTATTTATTTTATTTTGTTTTTGGTTTTAGGTAAGTTCGAATAAAAGAAGCGGATTCGGGACACAAACGGGAAGAAAATCAAGTGAAATCAGCTTTGGAGGCCAAGCCCAAGACCCATCAGGCCCAGAAGCCCATTTTCAGAAATCTGCCAGCCCGGAGGGCCGCTGGGCAGCCAGTAAAGTCCCCGGAGACCCGCTGGGCTCCTGATCTGTCAGATTCTCTGCCCAGAGGGCCGCTGGGCAGGAACCTTAGTCCCCAGCGACCCGCTGGCCGTCCAGTTGCGAAAAAACCCTAAAAATCACTATTTAAACACTTTTTTCTTACATTTTTAGGGTATCACCTCTTCACCTACAAACACAAAACGGCTGGAACTCATTGAGAGGGTCTTTGAGGGGTGATCATAAGTGCAAATTGGTGTGGATTCAAGCTTTGATTGGTGTTTTGGTCTTTGATCTTGAAGATTTGAAGATTTTCTTTGAAGATTTTGAAGATTATTCATGGGTTGAAGACTAAAAGTTGCTGATTTGAAAATCAAAGTGGTAGATCTTGAAGATTCAAGCCTTGATTTGAAGATTGGTGGCCAATCCGGGTGTGATCTACTCTTCTTTGTGCATTTTTATTTGATTTTCTTAGTTGTTGTTGACATGATGCTAGATTTAGACATTTTGATGTTGGATTTGAGGATCATGTTGATATTTGGCTAGATTTTGCATGATTACTTAGGCATTATGGATGATTGATGATGATTTGATAATTTTTGGTTGTTTATGATATGTTGGATGGATGTTCGATGTGAGAAGATTGATTTGGTTATGATTATGTATGCAAAATGTGTATTGGTTGTATGATCTTTGATGATATCTTGTCTTGATTATGGTTTTTGTTGCTTGGATTTGATAACTTTGTGACAAAGATCATATTTTTAGTGTTAAAATCGCTAGATTGAGACATTATTTGGATAGATCTAGGAATAGATATCCATAAGATGAGATTGATTTGTGGATTTGAGCCGATGTGCTAGCCGGACTCGCTACCGGAAGGTAGGAGTTTGTAGATTTCATCTTTTTGTTAGTTGGTTTAGGTTAAAACGCTACGGGAGTGGGTTTTACTTAATAAAAACTAACAACTTGTGTTATCTAGTCTTAATTTGTAATAAATCGATTGATCCCGTTATTTTAGTTTACTGATTTAGTCAGTTTCTTGGATAATTGGACTAGTAAGCTGAGAGGCGAGCCAGTTTAGGATCCCTTAGACATCCGGGAGTGTTTTGTAGACATTCCTCACACCGTGAGCTTCACATATTTATTTTAGGATTTTATAGCACCCACGAGACCTTAGTAGTAGGTACTGATGTGTTAGATTGTTTTGAGTAGATATATTCTCAGATCCGGTGCCGACATATCCAGAAAGCCGAGAGTTTTCAGTTTATCATCAGGATTCCCGCCTAAGTAGTCATCATTCCATTCATAGTTCTCTTTTAGCTTATTTCCATCTTTAGTTTCCATTTTATTAAGTTTTTATCCTTAGTTTATTTTAGATAATTTTCCTTAGTCTAAATCTTATTTTTAGATAATTTTAGGTAGTTTGTCTTTTGCTTGTTTAATCCGTCTTTATAATTAAAAATCCAAATCTCTTTAACATCGGTTAGAATTCGATAAAGATCCGGTATTAGAGGACGCCAAACTCAAATCTCTTGGGTACGATATCCGGACTTACTTAACTTGCTACATACGACCGGTACACTTGCCGATTGTGTGAACTTGTTAGGTTTTTCCATTTTATAAATTTAAAACCTGATTTTCCGATCCATACATCATTTTCATACACCATAAGGTTTGCATCAGTGACCTCATGACACAGGTTCACAAGGGAAGAGGTGCATTTTGAGTTCTTATCTTATCCCTTCTTCTTTTACCCCGGCCCGGGGCTGGTGTTCTTGCCTCTATCATTAGCTCGGGTAGTCCCCGTTTCTGGTGTTTTAGTCACCTTTCAATGGCTCCCTTAATGATGTGCGAGGAATTGCCCTATTGATTTTTCTTTCAACTAGAGAGAATGAGAAAGTTATCTTCGACGATAATGCTGGGTATATACTCTTGGAAGAACTCTGTCTGGCAGGACAGCTCACGTCTATTGGACCTGGTGATGAGCCTTTCCCAATCCAGTTCGGTTTGAGTCAACATTGGTCAAAACAGGTTTTTGATGAAAACCGGATTGGGTTCAGGCTGGTTTTTGAAGTATAAAATGACTGATTCAGTTGGAAACCGGTTTGGTTTTAATCATTTTCGAACTGCTTGGGTTGGATTGGCTTGGGTTGGGTTCGGTTTTAAACGAAAACCGGCTGGTAACGGTATTTGACTATTTGTGGTCACCAGTGGGCTTGATCTCTATTAGCTAGGCCTTGGGTTATTTCTCAATTTTATGCTTGATCAACACATTTTGTCAATTTTCAAGTTATTTGATTAATTCTGGGTCCCACTCTCTAATGTTTCTGGATATTATTTTTGAAGCAACCTAAATTTCATCAAATCACATATTTTGATCGTAAACATTTTTAGACAATCTACCAATGAAGACGTTGACGCTTTTGGATGATCATGATTGTACTATATATAAATCACTGAAAATCTATAACAATCAATTTTAGCATAAAATGAAAGATTTGGCATCTTCTTCTATCTTGCGTTTGAAGGGATAGTTGTTAACTTGTCTCTTTATCATTTCATTCATCTAGAAATAGTTAAGCATTTTATCTTTTAGGTTTTAATACAAAATACTCAATTATTTTATGTCATAAAACATAATTATTTTAAGTTATGTCATAAAGCATTTTATCATTTCATTTTTTCTTAAACATTATTTGAAGTTTAATCTAAGTGGGACACTTCTATTGAGTGAAATTTGTCTGAGTTTAGTGTATGTGGTACATCTCAAAGGCTTCAACATGAGGTGATGATTATTATATCATCACTAATTAACTTTAAAAACTTGTACATGAGTTCGAATTAAAAATACTAGTGAAATTTATAAGAGAGTTATAACTTATATAATTTTCATATAAGACTTTCTTTTACATAGTAGAATATGCATGTGTCCATTGGATCAAGTCAAGTTTTTAATGCATTAATGTAATTTAGAAATATAAGAGAGTTCATTTTGTCTTTTTTGACATTAGTAAAAAAGAGTTAAAATAAAAACAAAAACTATGGTTTTAGCATATTGAAAACCTATTAATTCGGTTAACAGGTTAACTCAAGCATCGGGTATGTCCTATATGCCCCTTTGACCACTTTAATAGTTATATTTTATTGGCATGGCATCAGAAGTAAATCAACTGTGTTATTTTAGTAGTGGCTATTTTCATTCAACAAAATTGCATATTCCATTAGGCATTTGCTTCTTCGCAAATGCTGCTAATTTTTAGAAATTTTACAAAATATATTAGCAAAAAACAAGGGGGCGTGGTACTGAGGTTTATCAACACAAGTAATCATTTTTGTTATCAATCGCATAGATAGTATGAATTGATCAATTAAATCCTCCAACAATACTTTTGTATCTTCCCTTAAAAGTTTAGTGTGAGAAACATAGAACCGTCAACCAAAGAAATCAAACTGAAAAGTAAAGTCTAAGGGCCAAAGTGTGTAACTTGTTATGTTATAACCCAAACCCTAGCCCCAACCCGTCTTCTTCCTCTTGTCCCTGTTTCTCCGTCGACGCACAAACACATCTTCTTCGCCGCTGCTTGAAAACAGAAGCATAGCAGCTGCAGCCTACAGTAGTTAGCCACCATCGTCACCGTGGTTCGTTTTCAAGCATTCACAGCCCCTCCTCGTTACACCGGTAACACAACAACCAATCCTATAACTCGTTATCTTGTTTCCATTACAGGTTTCGATTAGAGTTTCGGTTTCGGTTCTGGACTGTGTTTTTTTCTTTTTGTGATTATTTTGATCATGATTATACCATAGATGATGGTAATGAATATGTAGGTGTAGGGTGGTTCTGTTCATAGCAGTAGGTAGATATGTGCGATTGTAATGTATATAAGTGCTGTATGCATATGTGTATTGTATGCAATAGGCATTGTTGATAATGATGATGATAACAGTGTGGATTTATATGTATGTAACAATTAAAGTTAGCAGCATTGTTATACCGTGGTGTGTATGTGTGCATATATGCACAAATTGATAAATTGGATTGTATGAATATATGTGTATATTGATAAATGTAGCAGCGGATATGTATGTATATATGTATATTATGGATTAAGTACAGCAGAATATAGGTGCTTATATGTGTGTATAGGAACAACTTCATGATATGATATTGTATGTATATGAGTAAGATACCTTGACGCGTAGCAGCCGTGTATGCGTATATAGATGCGTTGTAGGTTTGATTTCTAGGAATGATAATATATGTGTATCGCATGTTTTGTATATGTATTTGATGATTGCATACTGTTTTTAATTACATATGAAAGCATATTAAAATTGAACACATATTTAGGAACATGCGATGTAATATATGATGCATGCTTGTAGTGGTAGAAGTAGGCGTATGAAGATAAGTGAAGGTTAAGGATAGACAATAGCTGGCGACCCTAACTTGGGTGTGAAACTTGTAAGATCGTTTCATCCTTTTACACATACTCTAAATTTTTATCTAGTTAAGTTTTTTTTTTGCTATTGATTATATGGATTGTGTTAAATAGTTGCTTATTATCCAATTGCTACATAGGGTGCCATGATTCCTGTTTAGTTTAGGTCTATCTGTGCTGTGTGCTTGAGATTTGTTTTGGCAAATACATTGTCTTGGTTTGAAATCAGTTTTTTAAATTGTTTTGACTCTATCTATACTTGTGTGGTCTCCTTTTGTGAGGCTTAGGAATCTGGTCCCTAGATAGACTTTGTCAACTTGTTAAAATTGTGATTTCAGGTTTTTGTGCTTTATTTCTTGCGATCGTGATCTATTTGTTTCCTCATTGCTTGGAACTTCATTGTTGGTTTTTTGTTTAAGTTGTTTGTCACTATGCAGTCAATCACGGTGCTATAGCAGTGCTATAGCGGTGCTATAGCGGTTCGCGGTCCCCTGGTAAAATAGCGGTCAAAATAGCGGTTGAAATAGCGGTACCGCTAATAGCGGTGCTATTTACCGCTATTTCACCGCTATTTTGAATTTTTGATACTGCTATAGCGGTCATAGCGGTGCTATCACGGTTGGACCTTTTTTTAACCCATTAAAACATTTAGCCTATTACAATTAGATGGTGGTGATGATATTGTAGTTGAAGTGGAAGATCTTGATCAACAATTGGATGGTTTGGTTGATGTGGACTTAGAGAAACACTTCATAACTTATGATTAGATCGTGTTTGATGTTTCTAACTTTCTAAATTCTACTTTCTACTATAAAACGTTGCCACTTTTGTGTGGTTACTTTTGGTTTTATTATTAATATTAATTAGGTTTTGTTTGTATTATTAATAAAATAAATATTATACATATATAGTATAAATTTATGCCTGATATTAAAACAACCGCTATCTCACCGCTATCCCACCGCGAAAACCGATATCTCAAATAGCGGTCCTCGACCGCGAACCGCTATTTTTCCGCATTAACTGCTTAGGTTTGTCATTAATCATTTGTCTTGAACATAAGATCTTATCTTCAATCAAAACACTTTGATCATGGTTGGAACACCTCCTAGACCGAGTTCACCTGAATCGTCTGTGACTGGTCTCTTTAAAGGGACAAAACTGAATGATTTGGATTTTGGAAACCCCCTGTATTTGCATCCTAGTGACACATCTAACGCAACTCTGATCAATATCAAACTTAAAGGCACTGAGAATTACAATATTTGGGCTAATGCCATGGAACTTGCTCTCCAAGTACAAAACAAATTAGGATTCATTGATGGTTCTGAATTGAAAAATACTGATAATAATGTTTTGGGAAAACAATGGGACAAATGCAACTCTGTTTTGTCCTGGATCCTAAACTCTATCTCTGAAGAGTTATATGTGGGTCAAATCAATTCCACTACTCAAAATGGATTGCCCATCTCTGATTACTACCATAAACTAAACTCTCTTTGGAGGCACTATGACATGATCACTAAACTGCCTAAATGCACTTGTAACTCATCTATTGCTGTGACTTATTTTAACAATCAACTAAAACTCATGCAATTCTTGATGGATTTGGATGATTTCTACCATCACTTAAGATCTAGCCTTCTATCCAAAGTTCCTCTCCCCTCTGTGAAAAGTGCTTTTGCTATCATTTCTGCTTAAGAATCCCATAGAAATTCCAACTCCATCTCTGTTAATTCCAAACCTCAAGTTGCTGCCTTTGTTGCAAAGTTTAATGAACCTAAGAGGCAGAATAAACAAAATCCTCCAAAATGCACTCATTGCAGCCTAATTGGGCAAACAGTGGATAAGTGTTTTGAACTTGTTGGGTATCCTGCTGGATATAAAAAGAAAACCAATTTCCAACGTGCTCAAGTTAAGTCTAACTCTGCAAATGTGAAAGTCAATCAATCTGAAATCCTTGGTTCCAACTCTCAACAATTCACTCCCGAACAGATTGTGAGGATCATATCTATGATATCCGAAAATGCCTCAAACTCATCTATTTGTAACATGACAGGTAACTTCAATACCCCTATTTTAAATTCTAAGCTTCAAAACATTTTCTGCTCTAATAGTGATAACATAACTACTAAATCGCACTTGTGGATCATAGACTGGTGCTAACCAACATATGATCACATCTGATGAAAACATAATCAATGGAATTGATGTATCTGATCTAAACTTGACTGTGGGGCACCCAAATGGAACTAAAGCTCAAATTAAAATAATTGGGGAACTTGAGTTAACAAAAAATCTATTTCTTAAAGATGTTATGGTCATTCCTAATTACTGTGTCAATCTTATTTCCGTTAACAAAATGGCCAAAGACAATAAACTGTATTCTCTATTCACTGATACACATTGCTATGTGCAGGACCTGTTGAAACAGAAACTAGTGATGATTGGTAGGGAAATGAGTGGTCTTTACACTCTTGTTCCTTGATTCTGTTGTCTCATTCCCGCAACGATGCGGAGCACACCAGATGCCATATTTGCTTGGCTTCACAAGGAAATGTGTTACAGAGTATAATCATCATGTGAAATTAGAAACACCTTACATTATCATCACTTTAATACCCAGTCCCAACTGTTAAAGTTAACATACATGGAATGATGCGTTGCGGGCTAAACTGCCTCATAGAATGACTTCAAATGTTCACCTCACTCGTCAACTCTCACACCCATTTCACAAGACTCATCATCATCCCATATTCCACCAAACATTACTCTACACTTAACAAACCCTTGATCACTTCTGTCAAAACAACATTCTCCCACATATACCAACAATGTTCACATCAAAAGACTCTCGATCACGGAAAAAAAGCACATGCTCACATGATTGTATCCGGGTTTGTACCCACTATCTTCGTTACCAATTGTTTGACCCAGATGTACATCAAGTGTTCGAATTTACAGTATGCCCACAAAGTGTTCGACAAAATGAACCTAAGAGACACCATTTCTTGGAACGCTATGGTTTTTGGCTACGCTGGGATTGGGAATATGAGTATGGCACAGATGATGTTTGATGAAATGCCTGTGAGAGATGTGGTTTCATGGAATTCACTGATTTCAGGGTACTTACAGAATGGGAATTGTTGGAAGTCAGTTGAGGTTTTTATGCAGATCAGAAGAGAGGGTGTGTGTTTGGATGCAACAACATTTGCTGTGGTTTTGAAAGCTTGTTTGGGTTTGGAGGATTATGGTTTAGGGGTTCAGATTCATGGACTTGTTGTACGGATGGGGTTTGTTCATGATGTGGTGGCAGGGAGTGCAACTGTAGATATGTATGCAAAATGCAATAAACTGAGGGAATCAGTAAAGTTTTTCAATGAAATGACTGTGAAGAATTGGGTGTCATGGAGTGCCTTGATTGCTGGTTGTGTACAAAATGATGAGCTTTTAGGTGGCTTAGAACTGTTCAAAAATATGCAAAAAGAAGGATTAGGAGTTAGCCAATCAATCTATGCTACTCTTTTTAGGGCATGTGCAGGCTTAACTGCTTTAAATTTTGGTTCTCAGTTACATGGTCATTCTCTGAAGATGAATTTTGGTTATGATTTGATTGTAGGAACAGCAACTTTGGATATGTACGCGAAATGTGAAAGGTTAAATGATGCTAAGAAACTATTTGGAACATTATCGATACATAATCTACAGTCATACAACGCCATTATTATTGGCTGTGCTCGTGTTGATCAAGGATTTGAAGCATTGCAGCTGTTTCATGGTCTAATGAGCACTGATCTTGGTTTTGATGACGTTAGTTTATCAGGGGCGTTTAGCGCGTGTGCAGCGATTAAATCACGTGCCTTTGGAGTGGGGTTACACGGGCTGACAATCAAGAGTATGTTGCAGTCCAATGTGTGTGTTGAAAATGCTATACTTGATATGTATGGAAAATGTGGAGCTTTGGCTGAAGCACGTCGTGTGTTTGATGAAATGCAAGTAAGAGATGCGGTTTCTTGGAATGCAATTATTGCTGCTTATGAGCAAAATGGAAATGTAGATGAAACCTTGCAACTTCTTGTTTGGATGCTAAGTTCAGGCCTTGAACCTGATGAGTTCACTTTTGGTAGTGTGTTAAAAGCTTGTGCTGGTTTGAAATCTTTGAACTATGGAATGGAAATTCATGGTAGAATAATAAAATTAGGTATGGGTTTCGAATCTTTCATTGGAAGTGCGCTTGCAGATATGTATTGCAAATGTGTGAAAGTTGAAGATGCAAAAAAGCTTCACGAAAGAATGGAGGAACAAACAATGGTATCATGGAATGCAATCATTTCAGGGTTCTCACTTCAGGAACAAAGTGAAGAAGCTCAAAAGTTCTTTTCTCAGATGTTAAAATCAGGAATTAAACCTGATAATTTCACGTTTGCAACAGTTCTTGACACCTGTGCTAATCTTGCAACCATTAGTTTGGGAAGACAAATACATGGTCAAATCATCAAACAAGAAATGCAATCCGATGTGTTCATTTGCAGCACTCTTGTTGATATGTATTCAAAATGTGGCAACATGCAGGATTCAAGATTAATGTTTGAAAAGTCTAAAAGCAAAGATTTTGTCACATGGAACGCGATGATTTGTGGATATGCTAACCATGGACTTGGAAATGATGCTGTAAATATCTTTGAATCCATGATACTAAACAATGTTAAACCAAACCATGCAACTTTTGTATCAGTTTTAAGAGCATGTGCACATATGGGGCAAGTGGAAAAAGGGTTAAAATACTTCAACTCAATGTTTAGTGATTACAAACTAAACCCTCAATTAGAACATTACTCATGCATGGTGGATATACTAGGGCGTTCGGGTCAAGTTAATAAAGCTTTAAATCTTATTAACGACATGCCTATTGAGCCTGATGATGTTATATGGAGAACATTACTTGGAATCTGCAAGTTACAGAAGAATGTAGAGGTGGCTGAAACGGCTGCGAGTCGGCTTATTCAGTTGGACCCACAAGATTCAAGTACATATATACTACTAGCCAATATTTATGCTGAGGCTGGCATGTGGGAAAAGATGTCAAACATTAGAAAGAATATGAGGCATATTGGATTGAAGAAAGAACCAGGTTGCAGTTGGATTGAGGTGAAATCTGAGTTGCATATGTTTGTTATTGGAGATAAAGCTCACCCTAGATGCAATGAGATTTATGAGAAGTTAGATGAGTTGATGTGTGAGATGACATTGTCCGGATGTGTGAGATGACATTGTCCGGATGTGTGGATGATGCTGATTTTATATTTGAGTATGAATAAACAGAAGACCTGCAAGAAGCACAGCCTGTTTTTGCAGTCAGATGATATCTTTGGCAAGTTTGTGTTTGATTAACAAACGATTCGGTAGATTGAATTTGTTTTGATACTCAGGACACCGATGAATAGAAGTTCTTTGCAGTTTTTTATCGTGTTCCCGATGAAAGATCATAATTAGTGTTGTTTATTAGTTTGAAGCTTTCAGTTAAAGATACGCAGTAGATGATTCTAGTTCCATCACTTTTGGCCCTTTGGTTTTGCAGGTATTCTTGATTTTAGTCGAAGTGTTTACCTGCACGCTTTAGTTTGTTGACTAGGTTACATTAACAAGCCTCAAGGTTTTGGGGTTCGTGATTTATTGCTTATTTGGCAGTGTTATGCAAATTGAACAAGTGGGGTTTGGTTTTATTGTGAAAAGAGGTGTGCAAGTAAGGGTTTTCTTTTTTCTTCATTCTTTGTGCATTGATCTCTAGAACACGATCGCCACAAATTCATACTATTTATTTTACGTATCTAACCATGTTAATATAGGCGCTAAGCGCATAACCAATGTTTTCAGGTTCGGATCTGTTAGGCGGGTTGAACCGGTTCGACCGGGATTCGGGGAGTGTACCGAGCCAATCCATATATGTTCGCTTCTAGTACAAATGATCGGCCGGTTTGAACTGGTCAACCGGTTGTATCGGATCGAAAGTTTTTATTTTTTATTTTAAATTTGGACCATCTTTGTTTAAACTCGTGGTATTTTGTTTGAATTTGGTTTAGGTTTGGTTAATGTTTAAACTTTAAACATTGGATTTTATTTAGTATGATTAATTTTGTATCTGTGTTAAAGTTTTACAACCTAAACAAATATGTTTAAGCGTCTTACTTATATTTTAAGTTTTAGTAATTCTTTAAAAAAACATATATAATATTTATTATTTATATCGTTCAAAACTGATCAAACCCGTCCGACTAGTAAACTAGTAAGACAATCGATTCATTATTCGATCCGATCGTGAAAACATTGCGCGTAACAAAGTTTGTAAACGAGTGCATCACGCTGTACAACTATTAATGCACACGATATAATTCTTTGATGCAGGTTCAACGCGTCTACAGCAATTTAAAGCATCATCGGTCACCGCCACCGCCTGTAGTTGCCTGAATCATCCAATATGACGATCGATATGGGTCCTCCGCCACCACGTAACCTCACCACCACCACCACTTCTGATCAATCTCCACCGACAGAAACTACAACCAAAACCCTAGATGATACAAACAAGCCTCTTATGGAAAGCGAAAAAGGCGAAAAAGGTCCTGGGCCCTGAGAAACCCTCATTTTTGGAAAGTGAAACCGACTACGAGGCTTGGGTGCCTCCAGAAGGTAAGTATTATTCTGGCTTGATCATATTGTCATATTGAAGGTTGGTTATGCATTGTGTTTTTATTTAATCTTGATGTCTGTTGAATCAGGTCAATCGGGTGATGGCCGGACGTCGTTGAATGATCGTTTGGGATACTAACTAGGGGAACATTCATGTTACCTGTCCTCACACTGTAGAAACCAAAGCCAAGTATTATCTGCCGTCATTTTCTTGCATTTTGGTTCAGAGATGGGTCTCGTGACTCTATCTATGTGATGCGTGAAAGGTCAACCAAGGCTGGTCCAGGTTGGGCATGCACTATTTGATCCATGTATGTTACAAATATTGTGACACCTTCTATAAAAAAGTTACAAAGTTGAAATTATTTGATTATTCATCCATGACAGAGAACATTTGAAAATATGAAGAGTTAATAACATACATCATCTACCTACCTTAATAAATAAACATACACAAAATCATTTATCCAGTCCTTTCTTTTCTTGTATTTTTCTTTGATCTTTCTCTCCTGTCAACACTTGATCTTGATTTGTCTCTACAGTCTGTGCTCAGCCTTGAGTAGTCCCATCCATTTGTGCTAGGTCTGTGGTTATCTCTACAATCTGTGCTCATACGGTGTTTATCACCACTATCTGTAAGGTGGCCGAATTGGTTCTTCAAGCGGGCTGACTTTTCAACTGCTGAGATGAACTTTTTAAGATGTCTAATGTACTCAGGGTAGAGCTCCAAATCACAGTGATTACCGCCTTTAACCCATAACGGTTCATACTTTTCTACACATAGATCCCAAAGCTGCTTACCATGAGACCAATCTACAAAATCATCCGCAGTTCCTTACATCACATAAGATGCAGATGTATCAACTATGATTAAAAAACTCATTAGTAAAATAACAAAATAGTTTTAAGCCTTCGATGTGTGAACACAATACATTAGACAGCCTTTGGCCCGTACAGCGTAGGCTAATGTGACATATTTTTAACTAATGTTTTACATTTACCCGTTTGACCCATTAGGTGTAGGCTAATGTGACATTTTTTTAACTAATATTTTACATTTACCCGTTTGACCCATTAGGTACAACGTGACTTACATGAATTACAAAAACAGGACACCGGACTAATGGTATCTTATCAATATTCTGCATCACAAGAAAAAAAATTCATCAAGTAACAATTTCTTTTAGCATATAAAGACGGCAAATGAATGCGTTAGGAAATTTGGTAAGGGGTCAAAAGTATTAGCTATTACGTGCTGTTAAATGGCCCCGTTTGGTTGCTGAAATCTGATAATTGACACGTTATCAATCACATGAAACCCAGATTGACCCGTTTCCATATGAATGGATTAGAATTTCCAACTTCGTGAAAAAAAACTGATATAATACGATAGCATACCTTGTATAGTTGTATATATCAAACCAATACGTTCTTTTCACAGGACACATGACTCTAAGCCTAGACAAAATCGGGCTGTGAAGAACAACAACCCTTAATCTTGGTAAACGTGACGTGAAATCCAGAGTGGGCCCGCTACCAACAGACTGATCATATAATATAACGTCTTCTTCTTTGACACCATATGTCTCTACAAGACATCTATATGCAGCTTCAATATCAGCGTAAGTGTTGTGCTCAGTTGGCTACAAAGATGAGCTAAAAAAGATTAGTCTAATGAAAACGCAAATTTCTAATCTATGTTTTGGACTATTTACCTTGCCAGAAGACCGCCCATACCCGGTGTAATCATACCTGGCCACAACGAAAACTGCATATTTTATAACCATTAATAAGAACAAATTCAATTGAAATCGAAGTTCTTATTCTAAGGTTTCGGGTTTAGGTTTAACCAGATCACTCATGCCATAAAGATAACAACATCATCTAATAAGCTTACCATTATGACTCACCAACTCAATAACTACCATTTAACTAACATATATCAACCTGTTACACTATTTCCTTGCGAGTAGTCGAGGATGTTTCCCCCTTTGTATAAAGGAGTTTGTAGTTTCCACCAGCATGCGCTTCTTCCTCCTCTATCCGTTCTTCATAAGCCTTCAATCAGCTTACTACATCTTCAAATGTAGCAGTTTTTAGATTAAGAATCTGCTCCAGTGATGCCACCATTTGTATGTACTTAGCCCTTGGAACACTTTTTAAAATCTTCTTAACAAGCTTCTGGTCATCAATGACACTGCCTAACGCAGCAGACTTTGATGCCAGTCCGGACAACTTTCCGACGAACTCGTCAAGAGATTCGTTGTCTTTCATTCTTAACCTGTCAAACGCAGACTCAAGGGTCTGCAGTCTCGCTTCCTTCACCCTGTCAGCACCCACATGACGCGCTTGAATCGTTTCCCACATCTTCTTGGCCGTTTCTTGATCTCCAATCTGCATTATTAACGACTCAGGCACAGATTGGTACAAGAGGCCCATGGCCAAGTCGTTCCTCTGCGGATCCACGTTACCTGGTTCAATCAAATCCCACACTTTGTGAACTGTTTTCATCCTTAGAGCCCATACAGTGTAGTTTGTGGACGAGAGCATGGGGCAGTGTACTGCTGTGGAACCTGTTTCTTTGCCTTTTGGATTTATTGATGCTGAGGAGGGGGGGGGGGGTCGGTGTTCACAATGTTGTTTCGTAGGTTGGCTAGTTTGGGATCTTGTTTGTTTATCTTGATCTCGAACTCTGATACCAATTCAAGTTCAGAACGTGATCAACAAACAAGAAAATAAACACACTTTATATGAATTAACTCTCTTTTTATTATACCAAGGAAAATAACTCAAAACCCTAATGCAATAATCTCTCTTGATGCATAACCCTATACATGGTTATGCATTTATACTAAAGAGAATATGAATTCTAGACCAACTAGGAATTGTAATTACAATATAACAGAAACTCATAGTAATTATCTAATCCCTATTACTTGCCTAGAAAGCCTCCTAAAACCCCTGATCGATCCACCTTGAAGCTAACAAATCGGCGCCAACCCATTAACCTCCTTGGATCTTTACTTGGCTCATTGAAACCACCTTGTTTACTTGGGCCTTTCACTCGGTAATTAACCAACAATGAATAGGGTTGGTGGTGCTAACTAATGGTTTGTGAAAGAAATCATGGTAGGAAAATGCATGTTTTGTTTTTCATTGTTTTTATTGTATAATATTTTATGTAATTCACAAAACAAGTTCATCAAGATTCATAAATTTCCTAAATAGCCCTTCTAATGTGAAAGATTAAAATGCCCTTAAAGTTAACTAAAAACTAGTATTTGTTAGTGTTAATACCCAAACTCGTTACAATTTAAAAGTTTAACACCCAATCTTGCAACACAAAAACCTTACTACCTAAACATGTTATTTTACGTAAACGATAGACACCATTTGTGTAATTAACTGTTTTTCTAAATAAGTAAAATACCAAAAATCACTACAAAGAACACAAATTGTTTGTTTTTGGAAACCTTAAATTACAAAGTAGTGTTGAAATCATATGTTTTAGCCCTATTTGACTCAATCAACATTTGACTTTAGTTTTGCTTTGCTTTGCAGTTGACCAACACCACCAACAATTGAAAGAAGTCATTCAACCAATTGATTAAAGCAGTTAAACCAACTTTCGGGCTCAATTAATACTTTCATCCTCTATTTTCTTCAACTTTTTTGTTTTAAAAAATAGACACTTATCTACCCCATTGAAAGCAACTATTTCAACTTCCACCCCTTTGTTTCCCATCACAACAACTCCAACAACCAAATCTCCCTCCTAATCAACTCAAAACCCACCTTTAAAACCCTCAAAACCCCAAAAACCATTTCATCAACATGGCTAGAGTTCATTCATCAACCACAATGGCCGAGACGGTCACATGGTATTGCTCGTTGTTCTTGGTCATAATGCTGGTTTTGAGTTGTTGTGAGTCGTCTAGTACTGAAAATGAAGGGATTTTGAAACGGGTTCAAACGAATGTCGTGGATTATAACAAGGCATGTGATGAGATTTACGTCGTTCGTGAAGGTGAGACGTTGCACACGATTGGTGACAAATGTGGCGATCCTTATATTGTTGAAGAAAACCCGCATATTCATGATCCGGATGATGTGTTTCCGGGACTTGTTATCAAGATTACACCTTTCAAAAATAGGTAGATCCAGTTCTATGAAGGTTGTTTAATGTTTGGTTTTGTACGTGTAAATAAAGTTGTTCATGATTTCATGGGAATGAAATTTTTGTTTTTTAAATGTGAATGTTTTGTTTTTCTTACTCTTTTTTTATTTACTTTTATTTTAAATGTCGAATAAGTTCGTATGGTTGTTGAAACCATGTTGTCATCGGTCATAACTAAACTACAACATAACAAGTTTAATCCATCGAATGAAGCAAGTACAAAGTTCTCCTTCGACATAAATATCGGCTTCAAATGCAACTCGATCCTCTAATGTTGACCGTCTTTTAACCCTCAGTGAAAATTGTGTTCTATAAGGTCTTGATTGTTTATCGATAATAGGTATTTGGTGAGACGGAGTCGTGGTGAAGAAAACTAAGGAAAAATCTCTTCCCTTGAAACGTCATCCTTCTGGTTATGTTTTTCTAAGGCCCCGATCGGTGAATATACCCCGTTTGTCACCAATGTCTCTTATTTTTCACTTGTCTTTTATGTAAAAAGTTGTACATTTGAAAGTTTTTTTATTTTTATGATGTTAATTGCGTTTTTTAATTATAACGATTATTTAATCTTCTATTGAATATAGCAAAATTATTTTTTCTCACTTGCACTATTTGAGATTAAGATTACTTACTTGGCCTAATTTGAGAGTTTTTTTTAAAATAATATTTTTATATTTAAAACATTGTATATATATCTAGAATAATATTATAATAATATTAATTTTATTTTGATCCTTTAATATTTAAGAGAATATTTAAAAAAACTAGGTTTTTTTCCCGTGTAATACACGGGTTGAATGATAAATACGATATTTTTTTATTAATATAGAAGATTTGTTTTTAGAAAAGCTAAATCAAACAAATATAAATAATTATTTTAATTTTATATAACTTAATTATTCTATTAAAGATGTATAATTACTATTAAAATAAGTAATATTATTAAAATTACGATTATATCAAATGAATATATTTGAAATCCAAAATAAATAAATTTAGTATTTTCATAACGATTATTCAAATTAAAAATTATCAAAATCCTACTAAAAAGTAGTTATAAGATATAGATAGAGATTAATGATACAAGTTTTTTTTCATTTGTTTTCAAAAAATAATAAAATATATTAATAAGATATATGTTAATTATCGGGTTAAATTTAAACCCAGAAACCCAGTTGAAGATCCGCATAAAATAATATATAGAAAAAATGTGAGTTTGACACATAGCAAAAATCATAGGTGGACATGCTAGAATCATGTCATGTGTATTTGTTACTCAATTATTAGAATAGATAGATTAAGAATATTTACATTTTTATCATCTTCTACTAGAAGTGTGTATGAGTCCATTTACAGTTAGTAATTGTAAGAAAAATATAGAATAATTGGTGAGGTGAGGTGATGTTGATGTTACGTATGAGAAAACTATAGAAAAAGAAATGACTTTCTACGGCCATAATAATATCATGTTAGTTTAGGTTAGTAATTGTAAAACTCGTTTATAAAAAAGTTTAGTAGTCCTACTTTGTCTTAGTTTCTACTATCACTATTAACTTTGACTTAGTTATTATTTTAACCCCTAATTTTAAATGTTTACACTTAAAGCTAATAATACTTATAGGATTCAATCATATAGTTTTTTTTCTCATAATTTATAATTTTATCACTAAATCGTAATATTAAACACTAAAGAATTTACAATAAGGTGGCAGGTAAACGGGCAACAAGTGGTGCTGTCATCCCCTTTTGAATAGCAAAACCTAACCTAGTGAAGACAAAACCTTGGCCCTTAGGTGTCGAAACATTGCTATGAATGATATGTGTGGCTAAGCGCAAATGCGAGACCTCGTCGCCGCTATTGCCACAACGCGCAACACTTTTCAAAGTCGAAACATAAATATTAAAACTCAGTCGTCACATCGCATGGCTCAGTTAGCTAACTAGTTTTTCTCTAAATTTGGAACTATGAGTTAGTGAGTTACAATTTGAGTGGACCTTTTGAAGATTAAATGGGCTTACATTTTCTGTATGAATTGCATCCCAAGTCTCACAGGCCGAAGAAACCAACCACAGTCCAAAAAGATATATGATCTAGTTAGCCCAAGTAGAAGATTTATACTGGAACACTATTTCGTTGTTTGGAGTACTGCTTCGAGGTAACTTTTACATCGATTAATTTGTTTCTTTCACCCGATCAAAAAACTTAAAACATTAGTTTTAAATTTGAAAAAACTTAACGCTGTTAATTGTTTTCTAACAGAGGTTCTTTAAGAAAAAATTGTTTAAAAGTTGGAATCTCCACTAAAAACTTTCTCAGTTGCAAGCGGCCAATAGATGAAATTTTGTATTTTTAATATCCAATTTCCCTACTAAAATATAAATATTTAAGTTATTTAGAACAATTTTTTGTCCACTAAGGGTAGCTTATAGTGAATGTGAGTTTGCCAATTTACTAAATCTCATTATTGTACATACTATTGACTGATCTTAGTGAGTTTATAGGTAACAAATTTTCATGTAAAAAAAAACATGTTTCGGTTAATTGTTCTCTTAATTAATCAAATACAACAGCAGAAACACAAGCCTTCAACTAGAAAACGATATTAAGCAACGTTAAAATCAACAACAGCTATGATATACTTATTAATGTTTTCTAAATTTCATCCATAAATTAAAAAAAGAAGAAAAACAAATAAAATTTTGACGATATATGCAATATAAATGAAATTTATTAGATCGTCACCTCATGGCAGAATGCTATATTTAATTCAATTGTCGTGTTTCTAGAGGAAAATGGAAATATAGTACGTTTCTTGTATTAGGACTGACAATTTTGTACATGAATACGAATACACGATATTAATCTACACGATCTTAACAGATCTGTTAATTTTCGTGTATCATACAGATATTTACCTGGTTATCTATTAATACTCGTTAGTTACTGTTATAATTTATTAAAATTTAAAATATAATATAATATGACATTATTTACCCTTTTTTAACCTAAATCCCTAAATCTTTATATAATATAGCAAAACCAAAAAAGCTTATGTGGCATAATTCTAAAGCTTTTGGCTTATGTGGCATCATTTGAGAGTTTATCTCATAATAATGATTTTTTTATTTAAAAAATATATATATATAATATATTATAATAAAACTAATTACATTTTTGGTCTCCTAATATTTTGGAGAATTCTGAAAAATTTAAAAGTATTTATACTTTTAACCCTCTACTACAAGGGGTGTACATGAGTCGGTTTATATTTGATAGGGTGTGAAAATGAAACTTATGGATAAAATTAATAATAATATACAATTAAAGACCTCAGTGTTTATAAATATACATAACTTTTTTATATGGATTTAAAAAAAATAAACTACACCATAAAACTGAGCATTTTATTCTCTTTAATTTGAGTATAATATTGCTATACTAAAATTTTAATTTTTAAAAATATATTTCGTGTTTCGGTTTACCACGGTTTTGTTTCAAAACTTATTGGAATGGTCATGAATATCCTTAAAAGCATCATTTGAATGTTGTGTCCCGAGCGTAGCGCGGGCACTAAACTAGTTCTAATTTATAAACCCTAATTCCCTCAAATCTTATCGTGTATACCGTTATAAACAGGTAAAGGTATGAGAAACAGATACATGATAAGTTATCGTGTCATGTGTACATGTAACATGTTTCGTATTCGTGTCTTTACAGATACATGTATACGCGATATGTCAGCATTATCTCATGTATATCTATAGAACTATAACATCAATCTCTACGCTTATCATTTATCAATTATAACATTTTATAACTATTTTATTTTATTAAATGATTAATGTAAGATATATGATAACCTGATAAAGTCGACAAAGTTTCTTTAAGATGTGATTTAAAACTAATTTTGTTAGCCAAATCTTATTTACGTATGAAACGGTTCATTTCATTTTCTCTTTAAGACTAAAACGATAAATGATTAATGTTAAAATATAATTATGTAACTTAAACCAAAACTTATGTTTGATGGCAACATATAACTTTAAATTATTATGCAGGCCAAAACTCACAAGCCTATTTTAATTATTTTACAAAATAACATCACTGTCCAATTTCATTAAGTAATTAAAACTGAAAATCAACAAATTTAGTTTATTATTAAAAACAATTAAAAGAGACAAAACCAATAAGTTATAATGAATGGTGCGTTAATTTTTGTATTTTGCACGTAAAGATGTGGGTTGTGAGTGAAGGAGACATATGGCTAATGTTTCAACTTAAGTTTGTTAAGCTTCATGTTATGATTTTGGATTTTAAATAAAATATAACATCTAAAACTATTTGTATAATTAAGTTTTATAGTATAAAGGCACATATGAGTTTGGACACAAATCTTAATTAGTTTTTGAAGTTTTGCCTTAATGAACGAACCCCTAATCAATGGGAGCATATTAGCAAATCCAACCATATAATTAGGCATACTTGTAGTGCATGATCCCGAATAAAAACTAAGAGAGAATTGTTCTTTGAATCAAGAGAAAATTTTGGATTTGGTCCCTGTGGTTTGTATGTTATTTCGATTTTGGTCCATTCTTTTTAATTTAACTAATTTGGTCACTGTGGTTTTCAATTTATTTCGATTTTGGTCCATTCTTTTAATTTAACTAATTTGGTCACTGTGGTTTTCAATTTGTTTCAATTTCTTCCCAGCCACTAACACCAGTTGAAATTACCGTTAAACACTTATCATGTACCCCTCACATGAGGGGCACTTTTGTCATTTCACAACACAAACATAATATAAAATTCACTTTATCCTCTAGTTCTCAAATTGATCTCCACTTCTCCTAGGGAAGAAATTAAAACTAATTGAAAATCACAGTGACCAAATTAGTTAAATTAAAAAGAAAGGACCAAAATCGAAACAAATTGAAAACCACAGTGACCAAATTGGTTAAACTGAAAAGAATGAACTAAAATAGAGATAACATACAAACCACAGGGACCAAATCCGAAATTTTCTCTTGAATCAATAAAATCACATTGTTAAATTAAAGAAAAACTAAAATTTGATTAGTCATCGTTTAGGTTAGTGACCATGTACTATACATGTTGTAAATTATATATGTAACTTATTAAAATAAGTTGATGTGCTACTATAAAATAGTATTTTTCTATAATTTTTTGTCATAAGTTTTACCACAACACAATATTAGTCATAATTTTGCCATGACTTTTTAATAAACGCTAATAGTCCTAATATTCCACACAAATTTCTAACAAAGTATCTATAAAATCAAATAATGTTGTAAATTTGTAGCAAAGTGAATAAATATCAGGTTTTCTGACAAATTAGTCACAAATTTCAGCAAAGAATATAATATTTATTCGTTAATTTTGTCACAAATTTATAACATTATTTGATTTTGTTGCTACTTTGTTAGAAATTTATGTTATATATTAGCCTTATTAGTGTTTTGTGGCAAACATTTGTAGCAAAAAAGTTATTTTCTAGTTGTAATCACCAAATTTGATATTATACATGAAGAATTAAGTTCAACTATAAAGTTTAAATTTTCTAGAAAGTCTAAGAAGGAATTTGGACTCTTAGATCTAATATTAAATGAAGATCAATGGCTCATAAACACAAGGTGGCATAATGTAAATAGCAGTGTTGTAGAACTCGCTAGGCGGTAGTCGGGCGGTGAGGTACCTTGGACCTAGGAATCGGGATTAATCGTAATTAATCGGTATGGTGTTTTTATATGTAAATTTCATTTTTATACATATATACACACACATTGATATGAATATAATACTTTCACATTCATGGATTTTGAATTTTTATATGTACATTTCAGTTTTATACACACACACACACACACACACACACTAATACGAACGTAATACTTTAAAATACATCAAAATTATAAGTTTTGATCGTGAAAAGTGAAATTAACACCTAAGGTTATGTATTTAAGGACTATAGCCCATGGGTTATGGATCGGGTCGATAAACTGAAGGTTTAAAACCCATTAAAATGCTTTGAACTTCATTGACCGATTACTACGATTAGGACCGCCTAGGACCGCCTACTGATTAATGGACCGATTTTAGAAAATCGACAAGGTAATTCATCGATTACCGATTAATCGCCGATTAATCGACCACCTAGACCGATTTTTACAACACTGGTAAATAGTTAGAACTTTAAATGGTAGGCCAAGAGTCTATTAGTCTTGTCTCATTTTTAAATTCCACCCTATTTTTTAAACGTTCATAACTTTTACATACGACAATATTTTTTAATAAAAATTACACCAAAAAACGAGCGTTTTTTTATCTTCAAAACGCATATAATAAAAATGAATTTTTTTTGAAGTTTCAGCTCATTGTGTTATATTTGTTAGGTCATTGTGTTATATTTTTCATCTCATTGTGTTATATTAGTCAAGACATTGTGTTATATTTTTCAGATTGTGTTATATCCGTCAGGTCATTGTGTTATATTTTCATCAGGTCGTTGTGTTATATTTTCATCAGGTCGTTCTGTTATATTTTCATCAGGTCGTTCTGTTATATTTTTCATCAGGTCGTTCTGTTATATTTTCATCAGGTCGTTGTGTTATATTTTCATCAGGTCATTGTGTTATATTTTTCATCAGGTCGTTGTGTTATATTTTCATCAGGTCGTTGTGTTATTTCAGATTATTGTGTTATTTCATTAGGTTATTGTGTTATAACACAATGAGATGAATAAATAACACAATGACTTGACAAATAACACAATGAGCTGAAAAACGTGAATTTTTTTATTTTTTATATATAATATTATACGCGTTTTAAAGATAAGAAAATGCTCGTTTTTATGGTGTAATTTTTTTAAAAAATAATATCCTATGTAAAAGTTATGGACGTTTAAAAAATAGTGTAAAACTTAAAATATAGAGACATTACCATTTTTATCCTTCCTTCTAATTTTAAGGGAGTGTCACATGTCATCATCTCATGACTTCTTAGACTTTCTAAGAAAATTGAACTTTGTAGTATAACTCCACTATGTGATATACTAATTGACACATTTAGAAAAATTAATATGCAAGGTTTGGTTTATACCTTATGAAACAAAATAGGTAATATTTTGTAATTCGTTATTCTTTCGATAATATATGAAATGATTGAAAGAAAATTTAATTTGTAGCTTTCTTTACATTTGTAATTTTGGCATGTGATAAACTGATTATTTTAATGGGTGTACATATGATCATATGAAGTGTTTGTTAACAGAAAAACATGATTAAGAAGACTCATTCGTGTCTTTACAGATACATGTATACGCGATATGTCAGCATTATCTCATGTATATCTATAGAACTATAACATCAATCTCTACGCTTATCATTTATCAATTATAACATTTTATAACTATTTTATTTTATTAAATGATTAATGTAAGATATATGATAACCTGATAAAGTCGACAAAGTTTCTTTAAGATGTGATTTAAAACTA
The DNA here is from genome assembly GCA_030867185.1 of Tagetes erecta. NCBI lineage: Eukaryota > Viridiplantae > Streptophyta > Magnoliopsida > Asterales > Asteraceae > Tagetes > Tagetes erecta. The sequence goes on along the minus strand of CM061488.1, from coordinate 5,907,911 downwards.
ATTTTGTTAGCCAAATCTTATTTACGTATGAAACGGTTCATTTCATTTTCTCTTTAAGACTAAAACGATAAATGATTAATGTTAAAATATAATTATGTAACTTAAACCAAAACTTATGTTTGATGGCAACATATAACTTTAAATTATTATGCAGGCCAAAACTCACAAGCCTATTTTAATTATTTTACAAAATAACATCACTGTCCAATTTCATTAAGTAATTAAAACTGAAAATCAACAAATTTAGTTTATTATTAAAAACAATTAAAAGAGACAAAACCAATAAGTTATAATGAATGGTGCGTTAATTTTTGTATTTTGCACGTAAAGATGTGGGTTGTGAGTGAAGGAGACATATGGCTAATGTTTCAACTTAAGTTTGTTAAGCTTCATGTTATGATTTTGGATTTTAAATAAAATATAACATCTAAAACTATTTGTATAATTAAGTTTTATAGTATAAAGGCACATATGAGTTTGGACACAAATCTTAATTAGTTTTTGAAGTTTTGCCTTAATGAACGAACCCCTAATCAATGGGAGCATATTAGCAAATCCAACCATATAATTAGGCATACTTGTAGTGCATGATCCCGAATAAAAACTAAGAGAGAATTGTTCTTTGAATCAAGAGAAAATTTTGGATTTGGTCCCTGTGGTTTGTATGTTATTTCGATTTTGGTCCATTCTTTTTAATTTAACTAATTTGGTCACTGTGGTTTTCAATTTATTTCGATTTTGGTCCATTCTTTTAATTTAACTAATTTGGTCACTGTGGTTTTCAATTTGTTTCAATTTCTTCCCAGCCACTAACACCAGTTGAAATTACCGTTAAACACTTATCATGTACCCCTCACATGAGGGGCACTTTTGTCATTTCACAACACAAACATAATATAAAATTCACTTTATCCTCTAGTTCTCAAATTGATCTCCACTTCTCCTAGGGAAGAAATTAAAACTAATTGAAAATCACAGTGACCAAATTAGTTAAATTAAAAAGAAAGGACCAAAATCGAAACAAATTGAAAACCACAGTGACCAAATTGGTTAAACTGAAAAGAATGAACTAAAATAGAGATAACATACAAACCACAGGGACCAAATCCGAAATTTTCTCTTGAATCAATAAAATCACATTGTTAAATTAAAGAAAAACTAAAATTTGATTAGTCATCGTTTAGGTTAGTGACCATGTACTATACATGTTGTAAATTATATATGTAACTTATTAAAATAAGTTGATGTGCTACTATAAAATAGTATTTTTCTATAATTTTTTGTCATAAGTTTTACCACAACACAATATTAGTCATAATTTTGCCATGACTTTTTAATAAACGCTAATAGTCCTAATATTCCACACAAATTTCTAACAAAGTATCTATAAAATCAAATAATGTTGTAAATTTGTAGCAAAGTGAATAAATATCAGGTTTTCTGACAAATTAGTCACAAATTTCAGCAAAGAATATAATATTTATTCGTTAATTTTGTCACAAATTTATAACATTATTTGATTTTGTTGCTACTTTGTTAGAAATTTATGTTATATATTAGCCTTATTAGTGTTTTGTGGCAAACATTTGTAGCAAAAAAGTTATTTTCTAGTTGTAATCACCAAATTTGATATTATACATGAAGAATTAAGTTCAACTATAAAGTTTAAATTTTCTAGAAAGTCTAAGAAGGAATTTGGACTCTTAGATCTAATATTAAATGAAGATCAATGGCTCATAAACACAAGGTGGCATAATGTAAATAGCAGTGTTGTAGAACTCGCTAGGCGGTAGTCGGGCGGTGAGGTACCTTGGACCTAGGAATCGGGATTAATCGTAATTAATCGGTATGGTGTTTTTATATGTAAATTTCATTTTTATACATATATACACACACATTGATATGAATATAATACTTTCACATTCATGGATTTTGAATTTTTATATGTACATTTCAGTTTTATACACACACACACACACACACACACACTAATACGAACGTAATACTTTAAAATACATCAAAATTATAAGTTTTGATCGTGAAAAGTGAAATTAACACCTAAGGTTATGTATTTAAGGACTATAGCCCATGGGTTATGGATCGGGTCGATAAACTGAAGGTTTAAAACCCATTAAAATGCTTTGAACTTCATTGACCGATTACTACGATTAGGACCGCCTAGGACCGCCTACTGATTAATGGACCGATTTTAGAAAATCGACAAGGTAATTCATCGATTACCGATTAATCGCCGATTAATCGACCACCTAGACCGATTTTTACAACACTGGTAAATAGTTAGAACTTTAAATGGTAGGCCAAGAGTCTATTAGTCTTGTCTCATTTTTAAATTCCACCCTATTTTTTAAACGTTCATAACTTTTACATACGACAATATTTTTTAATAAAAATTACACCAAAAAACGAGCGTTTTTTTATCTTCAAAACGCATATAATAAAAATGAATTTTTTTTGAAGTTTCAGCTCATTGTGTTATATTTGTTAGGTCATTGTGTTATATTTTTCATCTCATTGTGTTATATTAGTCAAGACATTGTGTTATATTTTTCAGATTGTGTTATATCCGTCAGGTCATTGTGTTATATTTTCATCAGGTCGTTGTGTTATATTTTCATCAGGTCGTTCTGTTATATTTTCATCAGGTCGTTCTGTTATATTTTTCATCAGGTCGTTCTGTTATATTTTCATCAGGTCGTTGTGTTATATTTTCATCAGGTCATTGTGTTATATTTTTCATCAGGTCGTTGTGTTATATTTTCATCAGGTCGTTGTGTTATTTCAGATTATTGTGTTATTTCATTAGGTTATTGTGTTATAACACAATGAGATGAATAAATAACACAATGACTTGACAAATAACACAATGAGCTGAAAAACGTGAATTTTTTTATTTTTTATATATAATATTATACGCGTTTTAAAGATAAGAAAATGCTCGTTTTTATGGTGTAATTTTTTTAAAAAATAATATCCTATGTAAAAGTTATGGACGTTTAAAAAATAGTGTAAAACTTAAAATATAGAGACATTACCATTTTTATCCTTCCTTCTAATTTTAAGGGAGTGTCACATGTCATCATCTCATGACTTCTTAGACTTTCTAAGAAAATTGAACTTTGTAGTATAACTCCACTATGTGATATACTAATTGACACATTTAGAAAAATTAATATGCAAGGTTTGGTTTATACCTTATGAAACAAAATAGGTAATATTTTGTAATTCGTTATTCTTTCGATAATATATGAAATGATTGAAAGAAAATTTAATTTGTAGCTTTCTTTACATTTGTAATTTTGGCATGTGATAAACTGATTATTTTAATGGGTGTACATATGATCATATGAAGTGTTTGTTAACAGAAAAACATGATTAAGAAGACTCATTAATTGACGGGGTAACTTTATAAAAACATAACCAAGTTTCAATTTTGTTCTAATTAAGTCACTCAAGTTTAAAATTTGTTCCAATTAAGTCACTCACCTTCATATTTTATTCAAATTAGAGGTTTTAACATGTTGTTTTCACATGTTTTTCTTTACGTTTCAGTTAAGAATTATTTTTTACATTTTTTGATGCTAATGTGAAGCGGTAATGTGAATTGTAGATTTATTTTTTTATTTTTTATTATAATTAACATATTTTTAAATTTTTTAATACAATTACATATATTAAATATTCCGACCCCCATATTATATCCTCAATTCCTTTCTTGACACAAACAAAATCCAACAATTGCTCGATTTGAAGGTTTAGTCATCCAATTGAAGCAAAATATGCTTGAGTGACCTAATTAGAACAAAATTGAAACTTGGTTATGTTTCTATGACATTTCCCCTGAAATACATAATTGAGAATAAAATCTGAATTTTATTTTGATGAATGTGGGTTTGACATGTGTCATATTCTATGTGATGATTAGATTGATGACCAAGTTAAATGTCACCTACTTTTAGCCTCTCTTCTTGATGTTCGACGCGTAACCATGCTTGCTTAATTGTCACCTTTTTTCACCAAGGGTTGTGAATGTTACCGGCGAATGTGAAGAGGAAAAGGAGGAAGAATATAGATTCTATTAATTTTATGGCTATTTTCTGGTTAATTTGGGCGGCGTGAAACGAGTTCATATTTAGTGCTAATCCATTGTTGGCGTGAAACGAGTTCATATATTTGATGCTAACATTGTTGGTGTCAAGTATGGTGGATAACATTTCACACATCTGATTATTGATTAACGGTGAAATTAGGAGATCGATCTTGGTTGACAATCATGGTGTAATTCCTTGTTTTGAAGATTTTCTATGTAATTGGTTCTAGTGTGTTGCTAGTGACTTTGTTGCTTTTAATAAAATCGTTTGCCGTTAAAAAAAATACTAACTTGATATTGCTAAAGCTACAAACACTTTTGATGAAATGAGGATATTGAAGTACATGTAAGAGAGATGCACATTCGATTAATCAGTTTTAAGTAGGGTTGGCACATCGTGTCAGGCACGACACAATATGACACAAATACGATAAGACACGAATACGATAAGGCCAAACACAACACGACACGATAACTTATCGTGTCATTTTTTATAAACACGAACACGATTAAAATCAGGTTATGATAAAAACTCTTTTTTAAATAAAATAAAATTTCTAAAAAAATTCATAAGTCTTAAATACTAAATATGACTTAACATGATAATTCTTAAGCCACAAAACAATAGAAGTTCATAAAAATAGTATTTAACCAAATAATACTTGATAAACGAATATGTAAAAGGATTAAAAGTCCATAGAAGTCTTTGATCTTTCTATTCATCTCCATTAAAGTGCATCTCTAGTCTCTACCTTCATTCTCCACTAACTTTTCTTTTAAATAAATATAGAGTTAAGTGTAATTTGCACCCTTGTGGTTTACACTCAAAAGCACTTTGTAACCCCGTTTGAAAACATAGACTTTTTGCAACCATATGCTTTCTAAAGTGAGTCATTTGCACCCCTCTGTTAAGTACTTAAATTGACCGTTAGTTGACCGCTTGTTTTAAGTGTAAAGTACCCTTATGGCTTATACCCTTCCACCATATTCTATTGTTAAATGGTTTACATATTTTTCATCATCACCTACCATCGTTCATCATCCAAGTTACAAATTTTCAACCACCATCTAAACCACCACCATTACACTTGCTTCCCACACACCCCCATCCATTCTATGGAAAACCCCTGCTATCACCGCATTCTATCTCTGGTCACCCTCACCATGACCTGATCTGTAACCCCAACCACCATCAAGAACTATTGTATCTATCTCAATCCCAAATTTCTACCATTCCCCGTCGTTTTCAGATCCTGTTAGCAATTGACCTATCGTGTTAGCAGATTTTTAACCTGTTAAGACATGATAATATATTAACATATCTTTATCGTGTTAACCTATATATTAATAACAGAATCTGTTAAGATTAAAAACAAAACCTGTTAATTATGTGTCATGTCGTGCTATTGTGTCTATATAAAAAGAAATTGTAAAATTGTCATTCCTTGGTTTAAGAACCAGGTTCATATGCGAAGTTTGAAATGCTAATATATTGGTTGTCCCATGCATAGCATTTTTAACAATAATTTAATTAGGTGGCAAATTTTCAAAAAGAAAGTCCAATTTGAAAATAAAATATGAAGCGAAATTAACTAATATTAAAATTGGTCATTTTTTCACCAAAATAGTCATATATTTTTAGCTCATGTCTCACATGCTAATGTTATGACCAAATCTAATCAATCCTAACCATCCTTTAGTCAATTTTAGCCCACTTTCGCCATTCTTAAACAACATGGGTAAATATATGACCAACTTTAGACCTCTACAATCATAACCGTGTTATTTTAAAAATCAGTCTAGTTAGCATGTTATATTAGTTTTACATTCTCTTTCACCTTCTTTTCACAATTAACTTTTACCCTAAACACTACGCATACTCATCTTTTTCACAATCACTTATTAAAAACACAAAACACACAGACATTTAATCACGTGGGACCACATAACCCTTCTGTTAGGCCGCCCTTGGTTAAAGGCGAGGAATAGGCGGGTGGGGCTACGCAACGCAACCTCTCTGCCGGACGACAAGGTCAAAAGCTAAAAGCATGTAACGGATGGTGCATCACGGGTGGTCTTGGTCAAGTTTATAATACACATCACTTATTAAAAACACACCACACACATTTAATCACGTGAATCACATAACCCTTCTCTTAAGCCATCCTTAGTGTAAGGCAAAGGACAGACAGGCAACACAATATCTCCGCCAGACAGTAAGAACGAAGACTATAAGCATGTGATGAATGGTGCATTGCGGGTGGTCTTAGTCAAATTTCTACAACTATCCTTTAGCCGGCTTCTCTCGAATGGATAGTAAGGATTCAATAAGATATCAAGATTGACTTTGATTGATTCATGTTCATATGAGATGTTCATATTAGATAAAAACATATGACCATTTTAACAAAATAATAAATAGTCAACTTTAATATTCTTCAATGTTCCCACAAGTACAAATCATGAAAACTAAAGGGTGATATTGAAAACAAATGAAAACCACCTACTTCATCAATCTCTCTCTCTCTCTCTCTCTATATATATATATATATAAAGCTACTTAATTAGTCATATTCTGTTTCGATTTGCACTTTCATCTCTCTCTCTCTCTTTAATGGAGTTTCACACTCTCCTCAGTTCCACATTCTTCCTCCTTTTCCTCTTCACAATCGCCGGTAACATTCTCATCTAAATCTTAATCATTCTCAATCTCCAAAAAAATAAAAGATTACACGCAAATAGGCACCCAGCTGCGTCGCTTGTCTTTTTTATAATAAAACTCGGTCTTTTAAAAACTAAGTTCATAAATCTCTTGTAAATTTACATCTAGATTTTAATCATTCTCAATTTCCAAAAAATAAAAAATTACACGCAAACAGGCAACCAGCTGCGTCGTCAGTCATTTTTATAATAAAACCCGGTCTTTAAAAAACTACGTTCATAGATCTCTTATAAATTTACATCTAGATTTTAATCATTCTCAATCTCCAAAAAATAAAAGATTATACGCAAACAGGCAACCAGCTACGTCGCCTGATACTTTTATTAGTAAAACTCGAAATCTTTAAAAAACTACGTTTATAGATCTCTAGTAAATATACATCTAAATTAATAAAAGATTATACGCAAACAGGCAACCAGCTGCTTCGTTGGTTTTTTTATAATAAAAGTCGGTCTTTAAAAAACTACATTCATGAATGTTTGGTAAATAAACAAATAAATTTTAATCATTCTCAATATCCGAAATATAACGCACATACCGAAATATAATAGTAAAATTTAGTCTTTTAAAAACTACGTTCATAGAATAGATGTGTGATAACATTTCACCGTTTTCGGGTTATTTATAAGTTGCAGGAAAAACGGTATGTGCGAATGAAGAGGCACAGAAAGTGAGCGGAGGATATCGACCATTGAAGCTATTTGCGTTTGGTGATTCGTATGCTGACACCGGAAACAACCCGAAATCGCTTTCGAGTTCTTGGAAAAACCCGTATGGTGTCACCTTTCCCGGAAAGCCTGCCGGAAGATACTCCGATGGACGTGTTCTCACCGATTATATTGGTATGTTTTCCCGGCCTACACTTTATATTTACATTACATTACATTACATTTTGTTATATTACATTATTACATTCTTCACTTAATTTCCACGTGTTTCCCACTTTATATATTTTTATAATGTCAATAGTTGATTAGCTGGCAAGTCAAAAAACAGACTTGTATATCAATCACATCATATTTATTTTATAAAATTTTTAATAAAATTTAAGGTTTTAAAAGATCTCAAACTCTATCTCTTATTATTTTTAACCGGACCATAAAGGGGTTGACTCTCTCACTACATATACATGTTTTTATTTGTTATTAAACTCATTTACTCATTTTATATTCTTTTTTTACATAAAATAGCTATGGCTAATTTTTTAAAACAACGGTTTGTGCAAATTAACTCGGCTCAAAAACTAATTATAAAACCAAGTTAGTTTGGTTCGTTTCGTTTACAAGTCAAACTCGACTCATGTCTATAAATAAACATGGTTACAAGCATAATTAGCTAATTAATTCCTATTTTTCTGATTTTTGATTGATTATTACTAATTAAAATTTTGTAAAATATACATTGTTAAAATAAAAGAGTTAAAACAGCAATTAAAAAAAAGTGTTGGTATGCATTTTAGAAAGAAAGGAGTTTAATGCTTGTCACCTTGGTATGTATAGTTAATTAAATGTATGTTTCTAATAATACGGCACATCTTTATTGTAACCTTGATTTTTCTTTCTTTTTTTCCTAGTAAAATTACCTAACCTTTTTATACTATTTTTAGTCATCCAGTTTTTTGTAAACTATTTCAATCTTGTGAATAAATTTCTTTTAAAAATATATTTAGTTTCTTAATTAAACTTAAAATAATTTATATGAACTTAAACTCTTTTTATTGATTATTTTTATAGAATTAACTCGAACTAAGAGATAAATGTGAAAAGGTAGATTCACTAAATAGTTCTAACAAAGATTCATAATTTTCATGCCTGTTTCATTTAGGTCACTTAGTTTTTAAACATTTAGATTTTAATAATTTAAACTATGACCATTGGCTGATAATAAACTATGTTAATGGTTTGACCAATGACACATTTTATTTTCACTTTTGTTATAAAGAGCAATCACATTAACATATTCTTCGCATATTTACACTCGATTTTGCTTATAATGATGATTGTGCACAAAATGAGTAAACGTACAAGCAGAATCAAACTAAAATTAGGTATAAATCGAGTGCAAATTTATGATGGTCAAATGAAATGTTATCGGTCAAACTGTTAGTATGTAATCACTTTGCATAACTTAAAAGAATAACATGTATATAATTTTTTTACAAGTTTTTAGAAGAAAAAAGAAGTTATAGGACTAGAACATGTATTAAACACCGACTTTATAGGAACAAAACTAATTGAAGTGATTTTTGTAGAATAGTTGAGAGGTTATATTAGAAAAGTACACCATCAAGTAATACAAATAATTATGTATTATTTATAGAAGTTAAGGGTTGTTTGGTAAAATCTGAATCATTAAGTGCTTAATGGTTAAGAGGTCTAACCCATTAAGATGTTCTATCAATAGGAGGGATGTTAGGGTAGATATTCAGATAAGTATAAAGTTGGTATATGTTTCATTCAGTTCCATTCAGCATCTTTCTGTTTCTTAACCATTCAGCATTTAACTGAACTATTCAGAGACTCTTTTTTCTTAAACAAACACCCTAAATGCTGAATGTTAAATGATTAAGCACTGAACTAAAACAGCGAAAGTTATCGAAAGTTATCAAAGGCTTATGAATTATGTAGCACAAATATATTAATGAAGCCAAAAAGATAAGAAAGGATCAATTGATCATTTTTAAAGAATGATGTGATATATGCCCCTCTTGAGTCATCACCTCAAGTACATGCTTGTACAAAGTGGTGGAATTATCATTCCTGCCCCACTTTTTTGTTTATGTTTTCTCCATTTTGTTTACTTCATAATCATGTGTATGACTTTTTTACTAAGTTAGGTGTGGAGATATAAGCAAGTTAAGTTTTTTTTTAAGTTGCTTGAGATTAGCTTATGTTATACTCCATCCGTCTCATTAGAAGTGTCCTAATTTGAAAAACACAAAGTTTTAGGCACATTAAATGATATGTATTTTTGCTTGTCATTTGACTATAATACCCTTGACAATAAATATTATTGTGGGTCCATCATATTGTTTGTTTTATGTTATTAAGGGTAAATTTGGAAGTTTACCAATAAATTTTAAAAGTGGACACTTTAAATGAGACAATTAAAAAAGGCAATATAAACACTTATAATGGGACGGAGGGAGTAACTCGTTTAACAAACACATAGTTTTCTGTAGCATATTTAGTGTTGCTTAGAATGTCAAACAATTTTTGGGTAATTGGTTTATACTCTGTTAGATCATTTGTAGTGGTTAAACTTAAACAGCCTTAAAAAGTCCTACTTTTATCTCCATCTTATCATTTGACAGCAATATTTGTGCATTGAGGCGTTTCCTACAAAGCGTCTACATGCAATTTTAACTTTGAAAACGCCCCGGGTGGTTTTGGGGCGTTTTGGTCTCTTTCAAAAGGCAAAACGTCTTACTACACATGGTCTTAGTTTATAAATAAATCGAGATCTAAGTTTGGTTTCTGATTTCTTATCCACCGCCCGGTTTTCAAAACATTAAAAAATATAAATATTATCTTGTGGAGATGCCACTTACTTTGTCAATAATGTCATATGTATATTTGCAAAAAAATATTATATGGTCATATAAAATCATCTTTAATCATTATCTTCTTTTATCCTTTTCTCTTTTTTATCATCCTCTCACATCATGCACTCCAAAGACATACACTTTTCATGGTTTACATATTTACCCCTTCAACTTATTATGTACCCACAAATAATGACACTTTAGTCTCTATTTTCTAACATGTTCACATTTTATTAGTAGGACCAGTATATTAAAAGAGTAAGTCCTAAAGGCTGTAACCACAATACCTTTATCATATACTTATATATACAAATGAATAATGTACAAATAATAATCAAAACATTGAGGATTAGTGTAACTTTACCTTTGTGTGGTGGCATAACCTATAAATAAATAAAAAGAAAAAGAGAAAGCACAAAAGCTTGCTTTTGTGAGTATATATCAAAATTTTAGTGCCACTATATGCCCCTATGCCAGCCTTAAACTGCCCCTGCTGTTTTCCATCTTCTATGAAAAAAATCATTACTTTTATTTTAAAAAGTTAAAAGCCTTAAAATATATATGTTTAATATAAAATTTAGTTTTAATGAAAGAAGAGAGTCTTATTAAGTATTAACATTCATCTACACATTCGCGTGTATATAGGTTGGTTCATGTACAAAACGATTTTTGTATGCTGAGCATAATAAGTATTTTGGACGTGACAAGTGACAACTGACACATGTGTGTATTTTAATTTTATTAAGTTATAATTGGCTTGGCTTTAGATGCATCACTTTAATAGTTGGATGGAACGCTACAATCACACAATATGATGTTAGACGTGCAGAAACTTAGATAACGTTGTAACTAATTTAGAAACACTTTTTATAGGGGCTGTTTGTTTCACCTTTTAATGGTTGTACATGTACTTAGGGGATGTTTGTTTCATCTTTTAATGGTTCAGTTCAATGCTTAATCATTCAGATTCAGCATTCAGAGCGTTTGTTTCATAAAAAAAACATCTGAATGGTTCCATTAAGTGCTGAATGGTTAAGAGACAGAAAAATGCTGAATGGAACTGAATAGAACATATATTAACTTTACTCTCATTTGCTTTTCTACCTTAACATCGTTCTCATTGATAGAGCCTCTTAATGGTTCAGACCTCTTAACCATTCAGTACTTAATGATTCAGATTTTACCAAATAGCCCCTTAGTGTTTTACAGGATTAAGAGTAAACTAGGAGCCGTTTTAAAAATGTTATACACATATATATAACAATGTTTTTGACCTTTTAGATTTTTATAGCATTTAAAATGATTTTCTTAATGCATAAAATGCACAAATTAAGTAATAAAACATGAACATTCTCTAATATGGTTTAAATTTGCAGCAAGGTTTATGGGCATCAAATCCCCATTGCCATATGAATTGAGAAAATATGGTCAACACAGGTTGCAGCATGGACTAAACTTTGCTTATGGCGGGACGGGGGTGTTTGACACGGGCAATTTGCAGCCGAACTTAAGCACCCAGATAGGGTACTTTGAACGTGTAGTTAAAGAATCCGTCTACACGAAAAGAGACTTGCAATCATCTTTGGCTCTTGTTGCCGTTTCTGGCAATGACTATGCGGCTTTTACTGCTAGCGGTGGCACGGACCAGGTAAACTAGCCTACCCTTATGAGAGAGTCTTGACTTTCACAAAGTGTTATTGGTACGTAAAAACCGGTTTTTTTTTATAATGTAGGGGCTGCCTTCGTTCATTTCGCATGTTATCAATCAAATGGGAATAAATTTGAAGCGAATTCGTTCCTTGGGTGTAAGGAGAGTGTTGGTGACTACCTTGCAGCCAATAGGATGTCTCCCGAGACAAACCGCCTTTTCATCGTACCAACAATGCAACGAAACCGATAATTCAGCAGTCATTTTCCACAACCAATTGTTGCAGAAGGTCGTGACGTCGCTGAACAATAGCACCAAAGGATCTAACTTTCTCATCCTTGATCTTTTTAACTCGTTCAACGCTGTGTTGAAAAACAAAGGGGAGTTTACAGGTATTCGATACTCACTTACTTAATCATGTTCTCTTGTTTACGGGGTCGACTTTTAGAAGTAAAGATGCACAAATAGTCCTTAGTCCAACCCAAAAGTCCCAATACTGGCGTATTGGGCCAAATATTTGATCAAAAAGCCCAGTCCTGGTCAGGACCAAGACCGAGCTTTTAGGTGTTAAATTCTTATGTAAATTTTGTTGTATTCAGGGAGTGCGAAGTTTGATACTCCGTTGAAGCCATGTTGTTTAGCGACAAGGAGTGACGCTTTCTGTGGAACTCTAGATGACAAGGGGAGGCGGTTGTATACCGTTTGTAATAAACCCGAGTCCATGTTCTTCTGGGACTCGGTGCACCCAACAGAAGCTGGATGGCGTTCGGTGTATTTAACTCTTCGGTCATCTTTGAACCGGATTTACAACTAGGGTTCTTTCTCGGTTATTTCTTGCGTTATTTCGTGTTCTTTATTGTTTAGCGTAGACGTTTATCTGGTTGCGGTCTCTAGGAACCTCAGGGTCATGTGGTTATGTTAAGATGGTTCTTTTAGGTGTGTAAAATTTGAAATCAAAATGTTATGTGAGAAAATGTAATAACATAGCCAGATTTGACAATTTCTAATTATTTACAAAAAGTCATTACATTCAAACGTATAAATGCTTTATTTATATAATCATATACAAATGTGTGACCACTGAAAGTATGAATATGTTATTGAAGTGTGGATATAAATGCTTTCATTTTCAGTCGTATTGTTTTGACCACGTTAAAAGCATGTCTCGTTATGATGACATTAGAAGTACGAATAATATATTGACATGTCAAATACAAATATTGTTCACCATGCTTATGTCTTATGTTTCTACAACACCAACAATAGTATCCAATGTTAACATCTTTTTTTTTTATCATCTTTTTACAAAGGGTATGATTACATTTAATCGATTGATGATTGTTTTCAAGTCATGCAAAAGCCTAAATAATGAGGTAAACTGTAAACATGTGGTTTCTTATTATATAAGTAAATGACAAAAAAAATATTTAAGAAGCAAAAAATAAACACACTTTATATTGTTTTTTTTTGCTTTTCGTTTGGTCCAAGAAATAACAAATCAGCCCACTTTCAGTTAATGTCGGCCCAACAGTTTATTGTTTAAAAGTAAGGACAACATTATGAATTTGTGAAATGAGGGTTTAATACTTTAATGGCAAATTGGCTAAAAATAATCCCAACTAACACCTATTGGCCGATAATAATCCCAACTCAGTTTATTCCCTCCAGTGGTCCCAAATCCAATTTTTTTGGCCTCCAATGGTCCGCCGTTAAGTGCACTTAACGGCCGTTAACTTTTTTTTGATTTTTTTCGAATTTCAAAACAAGGTTTTATGGATATTGATCGGGAGAAGTATACGATTCAATTGATATAAACCTTACTTCGAACTGGTGTTCCAAACGACAAAACGGTCTTCAATCGGGTATTTAAAACCTAACGGTGCTTTAACCGGATATCAAAATTAAACCATTTAGAGCAAAAATTGGAAGTAAGGTTTACATCAACTGACTCGTATTCTCCTCCTGATCAAAATCTCTAAAATATCGGTTTGAAATTCGAAAAAAATAGAAAAAAAGTTAACGGCCGTTAAGTGTACTTAACGGCGGACCAATGTAGGCCAAAAAAGTTGGATTTGGGACCACTGGAGGGAATAAAGTCATAAACTGAGTTGAGATTATTCTCAGCCAATAGGTGTTAGTTGAGATTATTTTAGTTCACATGTCACCTGCCTTAACTTTCAATGAAATCTTATAATAAAACACAGAAAAACACAAATGTGTCCGTTAGGGATGTGCATGGGTCGGTTTGAGTCTGTTTTTGACTTAAACCGAACCCAAATCCAAAACTTCGGTTTTATATTTTTAAAACCCATGGGTTTTGGGTGTCCGGACTGGGTTTGGGTTCGGTTTTTTCAACTTGGCCTTTAAATTTATTGTTGTTTTAGTTCTAAGTACAAGTTAAATACATAACTTTTAATGATTCAAAAAACATGTTATAATTTTAATTTTTAAATTCATGATGGCATAAGTTTAAACATTATAAATCAACCATATTTCTAGAAAGAATTTGCTTAAAAAACAATAACCATAAACAAAATTTTAAATGTTCTCTTACTTCAACAAAATCACTAATAAATCATAGATAAATTGAACTATGAGTCATATAATAATGCATTACAATTTGTGTTTTGCATACCATTGGTCATGGACGTTACATATATAATATTTAGCATACACATAATCATTATTGGGTCGGTTCGGTTTTTACGGATTGGTTTTTTATGAAATCCAAACCCAACCCAAAAGTTTGATTTTTATAAATTAAATCCAAAACCCACGGTTTCTGTTTGGATTCGGTTTCGAATCGGCTTTTTCGGTTTCTTGCTCATCCTCCGTAATGCATATATGAAAACATAACACTTTAAGTTATTAAAAAATGTTTCAAACTCGTTATAAAAAAACTACAGCTTAAGAAAGCGACGACTGTTTAACCTGTTTTAATAATAGCGATATAAAATATTTTGCTAAAATGACGATGAATTTATCAGATAATCAACTATAAAATACATCGATCATAAGCCATTTAACCTATTTTAATCGTTCGTTCAGCTTGTTTTCATATCTTTAAGAAGCCACTCTCTTGCCCTTTTCGAAAAAAGTCTTTGATCTCCAATGTCTATAATGATGACATTAAAAAAATACGTCATCTTTTTGTTTCTTGTTCCTAAAATGCCTAAATCGTCCCTGGCTTCGTACCATTTGTTACACGACCGGTATGAACTATTTAAAAATAACACTTTTCAAGTTATCACGATATACTATAACAAGCATAACGTTTTGGAGAAGAAAAAGAAATTGAGATAACCATCGGACTTTTGATGTCCAAAAAGCATAACTACCATATTGCCCAATTACCAAAAAAAAAACATAATAATATAATACTTATAAAAAATATATTATAACACTTACCCTTTAACCGAATTGGTCGTGACAGACCATCCCCACGTGCCTCTCCTTGCGTTTCGTGACCTATCCACCGTCTGTTTACGTGCAACCTTTTCTTTTTCTATTAACTATTTATGACCAAGCCGCGTGATGCGATGGTCGAGTCTTGATATATAATTTTGTCACATCTGTTGACTGTAAAAGTTAACGTCTCACACTTTACTGCGTAAAGCCATAATCTGTTAAGTATTAAAAATTTAAAAGACATATATAGATATCTCTAAATTTAAAGACCAAAAAGATAATTAAGTCAAATCAAGGGCCGAAGTTGTAAATATGTTAAAGTATAGTAGGGGGTCAAAATAGTAAGTCGGTAAATTCTTTAGAGACTAAAATGATTATATTTAAAATCGTAAATATGTTAAAGTTAACTTGAAATACTAATTTGATAAATATTTAAAAGATGAGGGTGAAAAGTAAAAATTGATAAGGTCGATGGACCTGGTCAATTAATGTTATATACAATTTCTTTATACTTTGTAAGTTAAAATAAATTTATTAGTTCATTGAAAATCGATTTCTAACAAATGGTTAAGATATCTAGTCTAGTAACTTCATTAAATAACACTAAATAACTACAACAAATTAAGATAACAAAAACTTAAAATGTTTACTTATTTTATTAACAATACTAAAAAATCTACACTTTTTACATATAAATATACGTAAATACCCATTAAATTATCTCTTCTTAATTATGTTTTTTACTTATTTATCATGGGATAACCGTGTTCTTAAACATGTTAAAATTATATAAATAAACAGAAATCATACATGTATATTTTTAAAATTTAGAAGAGAGAACAAAAATTGCATTTCTATCATTTTTTTTATTTAAAAAATTTTTAAGACCAGATAAACGAATAATTTATATTGTTACTTGAAAAGTATGTTCACGTAATATTTAATCTTCGGTATATATTAAACTCTTATTGTGTTGTCTATTCATAAATTAAATTAGGGTCACTTCAAGTGGCTTTTAGTTTTCTAATCATTAAATTTTTCTTTGACAACTATTAATCTTTTTAATTATAACACGTTAGAATATGTATAACTTGTACCATCATTAACCAAATAACTTGTACGTGCTTTTTTACCTTCCATCATAAATGAAACAACGTTTGACTTTCATATGACACATCAAATACTAAATTCACATCCAATGTCCCCACTATATAACACCACCCATATATTTATTTGTATTTATGTAGATTAAACATCAACACATGCAACAGTTTTTATTTCTAATATTCAATTTCTATATACCAAAAGCCCATAACACAAACTCATCTCTAAACTCTAAACTTAGCCATGAAACAAGCATATCATGTATTGGCACTCTTCATTTTCACCGTCGGCCTCGTCCGAGCCGATGATTATGTTCGGCCTCCGGCTGGCAAGTCTGTTTTCGTGTCATTATCCGACGATCATAGTAAACAAACTCCTCAACAAGTGCATATTTCGTTAGCGGGTGATGCAAAAATGAGAATATCGTGGATTACGGACGATGTGTCTCCATCGATGGTTATGTATGGTAAAACACAAGGAGAATATGAAGGCTCGGCTAATGGGTCGAGCTCTTCTTACGGGTACCTTTTGTACGAGTCGGGTCAAATACATGACGTGGTGATTGGTCCGTTGGAGCCGGGTACTGTTTATTATTATAAATGTGGGCTTGATTCGAGCCCCGAACTTAGTTTCCGAACTCCTCCCGCTGAGTTTCCGATTGATCTCGCGGTCTCAGGTATAATGGTGTAGTTTTTTTTTTAAACACGACTCATGTATTTATTCGTCATGTATTATAGTGTTTAACCTGATCAATACATACAACCGGGTTGTTAAACATGTTAACGTTAACCTGCAGATGCATCAATTTTACTAAATGGGGTTAAATAATAAATTACATATGAAACTGAACATAATATGTTTTACTACCGAACATCTAATTATTTTCATGTTACTAGAACGTTTTTTTATTACTATGAAGACGTATCAATGTTTTCAAGATCGGATCAGACAGTGAATCAGTGGTTCACTAGAATTGGATCGGTCGGATCGGTTGGATCGGTTTGAACAATACAAATAATAAATATATATTTTTTTAAGTATTATAATTTCAAATATAAATAAGACTCAAACACAAGTATTTTGATTTTTAAAACCATAAAACAAACACATTAATAATGTTAAACAAACAATTAAGTTTAATACTATGAGTTTAAATAAATATAATCTAATTTTAAAGACACAACCAACTTAAAGATAATAAAAAAACCAATTTTTCGATCTGATCCAACCGGTTCAATTGGCCGAAGCCCAGTTCAGCCGGTTGACCGGTTTGAACTGGCCGATTCTTTGTGCTAAAAACAAACATATATGAACCAGTTATGTGTCATTTCTTAATCCCGGTTCGACCGGTTCAACCAGCCAAATTAACCGAACCGAGTCTGAAAAGATTGAGACGTACACTTAAAAGAATTGTAAGTTCATGTATACTAAATTATTCAAATGTTTAGTTTGATATCATGATACGATAACGATACAAGAAGTTGTAAGAATAATAATTGCATGTGTTTATAGTTGCAAAAGAATTTTTATAACATTTCAATTTTTATAGTCGTGTTGAATGAATATTTTTATAAAGTTTTTCGAATATCAGGTGATCTAGGACAAACGGAATGGACTAGATCGACCCTCAAACACATTCAAAAAATTGATTACGATGTTTTACTACTTCCCGGGGACTTATCATACGCCGATTTTTACCAACCATGGTGGGACTCATTTGGTCGTTTGGTCGAGCCATTAGCGAGCCAGAGACCATGGATGGTTTCTCAAGGCAACCACGAGGTCGAAAGAATACCACTCATCCACAAAGAGAGGTTCACCGCGTATAATGCCAGATGGCATATGCCTTTTGAAGAGAGTGGGTCCAATTCTAACTTGTTTTATTCGTTTGAAGTTGTTGGTGTCCATGTCATCATGTTAGGGTCTTACACCGACTTTGGACCAGGCTCCAGCCAGTACAACTGGCTAGAGTCTGATCTAAAGAAGGTTGATAGGCAACGAACCCCTTGGTTGTTTGCTCTTGTTCATGCTCCATGGTACAATTCAAACAAAGCCCATCAAGGAGAGAAGGAAAGTACTCATATGAGGGATGCAATGGAAGATTTGCTATATAATGCTCGTGTTGACATAGTTTTCGCTGGTCATGTTCATGCGTATGAACGATTTGTAAGTTTGCTTTATCGTTACGATTTTACTATT
The DNA here is from genome assembly GCA_030867185.1 of Tagetes erecta. Classification (NCBI taxonomy): domain Eukaryota; kingdom Viridiplantae; phylum Streptophyta; class Magnoliopsida; order Asterales; family Asteraceae; genus Tagetes; species Tagetes erecta. The sequence goes on along the minus strand of CM061488.1, from coordinate 5,889,178 downwards.
AAGACAAATTTCACTAATTTTTTTTTCGTTTTTGGTAGACGCGAGTGTATAAACAAGACGCCAATAAATGTGGTCCGGTGCATATCACAATTGGAGATGGAGGTAACCGTGAAGGTCTAGCTACAAAGTAAGTTATGCTTTGCAAAATCTTTGATCATCAATGCCATGCTATTATAAAAACAACCACTATAAGACAGTTTTACACTCACAAAGTGTAACATTTGTTAACTTGTATAGTTGTATGTGCTTAGGTATAAACATCCACAACCGAGCATATCGTTGTTCAGGGAGGCGAGTTTTGGGCATGGACATCTGCGGGTGGTGAATGCAAGTCATGCAGAGTGGATATGGCATAGAAATGATGATGCTCAGCCGGACTCCACATGGTTAACGAGCTTGGCTTCGGATCCGGCTTGCGTTGTCTAGAGTCTTGACCAAGATTGTAATTTTACATGCAAATGTATGCCAAACAAAGTGTGTGACCAATATTTAAACATAAGGGTACATATAAGTTTTTTTTTTTTTTTGCAATATATAACATAGTTGACCTTCAAGCCCAAGACCAAGAAGAAGCCCTACAGGAGCCTTCAAGTCCATTAGTTTGAAGTTTGGACTTATGAAACAATAATTAATTAACCTTATTGTCCCCTGGTTTCACTATTATTAATTATTTGGTACAATTTCAAAATAACTAGATAAAATTCTATGTAAAGAGTTTTTAGATGAAAGTATAGGCTCCAAACTTGTTTATTAATTTGACTTTAATTTAGATTCAACCTTGTTTAGCTATTTCAAGTTTTTAATAATGAGAATAATTCAAGTGGTTTACCAGTTTCTGAACTAATTTTATTTTAGTTTATCGTCTTATGTTAAACAATAGTGCATGTCTTTTAAAATATATTTTACTTCTCTATTCAATTATAAGTTTAAAAAGTCCAAAAAGAAAGAGGATATAGATGTATAGGTTTAGTTATCCTAAAAAGTTCAGTTAAGTTAATTAAACTAAAAAAAATTGTAAGAATAAAATCAGACCAATATATTTTAATTCAATGGCTACAAAATTTCGATGACATGATAGTAATGGTGAAATTTAAAATGGTTTACGAAAGGTATTTTAGTCTTAGCCCGCTTTTGAAGTTTTAACTTTTTTTAACGTTTATAACTTTTAAATTTGACATTTTCTAAAACTACATTATAATAGTGAGCGTTTTTATTTTTAAAACGCCTATAATAATATTATAAAAAATGTTTATTTTTTTATATTTGTTAGCTCATTGTGCAATAAGCGTCATATCATTAATTATGTATAATATTGAGCCAAAACTGTAACACATCACATCGTTGTGTCATATATTATGATAAGTTCATAATCATGAGACTTTTGCATTTGTCTTCTACAATTTGATATACGAATTCTATTCAGATTGCTACAATAGAATGCGTTAGATAGAAATTTTTATCCCCTGTAAGGTATCGCTTAAGACTCGGGGAGTTGATGTGGGATCCAAGGAGTGCTCGTTTTGCTTTGGGGAGCAGGAGGTAGTCGATCACATTTTGCTAAAGTGCCCTTTTGCTGAAACTGACTGTTTGGAGAAAAGTATTTAAATGGTGTCAATGGAATGCAGTTATGGATGGGTCAATTAGGGAAAAGATTCATTCATATTTGACTCTTATTGGGTCAAATAAGTTTAAACAGACGGCTGCGGCTATTCTAATGGGTACGGTTTGGTTCCTATGGCTTGCTAGAAATGGGCTTATCTTCAACTCCATGCCTCCATCAGTGGATAGTGTTATGGACAAAATTATGATTAACGTGTTTCTTTGGTTAAAATATAGGGCCAAACGTATAGACATTGTATGGCAGAATTGGTGCTCAAGCCCATTGAAGTAGGGGTTATGTGTATTATTTGGTCCCTAGCATCTTGCTAGTGGCCTTTATGTTTTGTTTTTAATAAAATTTGCGTTCAAAAAAAAAAGATAGAAATTTTCTAGTTGGATAGGATCCTATATTCGTGTTAATTACATAATGACCTCACGAAAATACACAATGATAGAACACATATTAGTCAAGACTACATATTCATTATGTAATCCTTGTTAGTTTAAAATATTACACAATAACCTGAGAAAATTATATAATGAGATGAAAAATCTAGAAAAACTTTTTTTATATCAACATTATACGTGTTTGAAAAATAAAAATGCTTGTTTTTATGATGTACTTTAAGAAAATGTAGTATGTAAAATGTATGCACGTTTACAAAATACAGGTGGAACTTGAAAATGAGTGCACTATCAATATTACCTGCCTTTCTTATTTTAGGTGAGTGTCGCATTCTTAGATTAATTATACTTTGTATCCGAATACTAAATTCTTATAAGCCTAAGAATTTAGTATATGTATGTTTTCAAATGCATATATATTAAGAATTTTGTATAAGTTTTTTTTCTTATTTTTTAAATGCGTATAATCTTTTAAAGGCGTAAAATGCTGATATAATAAATTAAAGTGTTTTTCATATTTTTTTCATTACATTGTGTGATTTCTTCAGGTCATTATGTAATCTTTAGAATTATCGAAGATTAGACATTGATTTGATGAGGACTACACAATAAACTATGTCGTCTTTTAAGACCGCTATATCTCTTACCATTGTGTCTTTCCTAGTTGTGTAGTCTTTGTGCCATTGTGAACCACACAATATGACATAATGTCCTACTAAAATACACGTTAACATCTTGCATTTGCATCAAGTAGTAGAACACATAATACAATTTGACACAATGATCCTTAGTGAACCACATAATATGACACAAACAACCTTCTAAATTACATCATAATGCTGAGGGTGATTCACATACAAAGTGGATTTTTTCTAAGAATTGTGAGAAGTGATATTTAGGCACATCACAAGTAGGTCAAATGATTGAACTACAATTGAACTCAATCCAGCGGCGTTATAACCGTGTCGTCAAACCCTCAGCCCCCACCCCACCCCTAAACCTAAAACCATCCACCCGACCCCCCAAAAAACCTAACCACCCTCACCCACCACCAAAAAAACTTAAATCCACCACCGTCCAAAAAAAGCTTAAAATCTGAAAATTAAACCCTAAGGAAAAAACTAAACCGTAAGAGCTTAGATAGTAAAGCTCGAGGAAACGATTTCAACGTCGCTTTAATGATCTTAATTGAAGTTCATTTAACCCGGTTTTGATGTGATTTAACGCAATTCTCACGCTTCTTTGACAAAATCTACTTTTTATTTGAACTTCTTCCATAATATCGGGGCACTTACATATATTCCCCTCTAAAATTGCAAAATTGCATATTTATCAAAATCATGCTTAAAGAGCATTATACATTATGCATTGAAAACTTGTATTTTAAATAAACATGTAATTTTATAAGTTTAAAGGATGAAATATACAATTCCCCGTAATATCAAAACACACACGTAAATGATAATATATAAAGTGAACTTAGGTGACAATAATAGTAGGACATGAGAGTTAACATTCAATAACTCTATAGCTCAAACCATATTCAAATTACCTAATATACATAATAGTCTCAAAACAGTCATTAACATGATATCAGAATCCAATCATCCAACTAACAAATTTCTGCCTAACACTTGTTTTTTTTCACTATTAAAAAAAATAAAAACTTTCTATTTTCTTCAAAATTAAATTTTGACATGTTAAAAAAATCACCCCCACTTCCAATTTCTTTAAGTAAAGGTCTTAATCATCTACCATGAGCATGTCCCATAAATATTCCCAATCTCACTCTCCATTCATCTTCAACTCAATCCTCTTATCAATCATCATGTCCCAAGTAGACTCATTCAACCTTTCACCAACTAATTCTCATACCAAATCCAATGCCTCTTCAGGTGATCACTTTCATTTAATTTCTTTATTCAACCATTATGCATCTTTTACATCTTATGTCCATTAATTCATTGTATTCAAATCCTGAAATATTAACTAACTAAGTAACTATAAATCTTTTCTTGTTGGTTCTAGGCATCTTGAAGACAATACTACTTGTAATCTTCGTGGGATTATCCGCATGGGCGTATCAAACAGCTCGTCCTCCGCCTCCAAGAACACTAGGATCACCAAATGGACCTGCGATTACTTCGCAAAGGATAAAGCTTCATGATGGAAGACATCTAGCGTATGAAGAATCTGGGGTTCCAAAAGATACCGCGAAAGCTAAAATAATATATGTTCATGGATTTGGTAGTAGCAAGTCCTATCACCCTTTTGCTACCGTAGCCTCACCAGTATGGATGAACTTATCGAAAAAACGAATGATTTGTTTAATTTGTTCTATGCTTATGATCACTAATGACGGCTTTTATAGGCGCTTGTTAAAGAACTAGGGGCGTACTTTGTTTCACTAGACCGACCTGGTTATGGAGAGAGTGACCCCGACCCTAAGCGGACTGTCAAGAGCTTAGCACTTGATATCGAGGAGTTCGCTGATCAACTGAACCTAGGACCAAAGTTCTTTGTGGTTGGATACTCAATGGGTGGACAAGTCATATGGTCTTGTCTCAAGCATATACCTCATAGGTGTGTTTTAGACTTTTAGTTCAATAACTATGTGATTATATATATTATATAGAGTTAAGTGCGATTTGCACCCCTGTAGTTTACACCTAATAGCACCCTGCAACCCCATTCCAAAACTTAGGCCCTTTGCAACCCCGCGATTTCTTAAGTGAGTCATTTGCATCCCTCCTTTATATTGACCGTCAGTTGACCGTTAATTTAAAGGGTAAAAATGACTTTTAACAACTAATATCATGTCTTAAGTTCTTAACCAATTTACAAGGGAATCAAAGCTTGTTTTTCCACTGTAAATCACCATCATCAATTCTATCGGCTCATACCAATAGGCAAATCCAATTTTAATTCCCACCATCTCATATCATACAATTACCAATACAAGAAAATCGAACAGCTTGCACCAAGACTCAGAATTAGACAACTTGAACCAATAAATTGAACACTATACAAGAAATTTAACCAAAAAAAGATACATTTTTAGTGTATTTAGCAACAAATGTACAAGCAGTTTAAGATTTAACATCAATTTAATAGTGTGTCATCAACTAAACCTTTCAAGAATGAATGATTAGCAACACTTTAATAGTGTTTCAATCTCGTCAACAGTAACCAACAAATGAACAACTCGAACAAGAAAGCGAATTTTCGTTCAAACTCTCGGCGAAGGATAAAGAAGATGAAGTGATAATCTGATATATGGAGGGTAAATCTTATCAACGTGAAGATGAAGATGAAGCCATAAGAATCTGATCGATGGGATGGTGGGGGTTTTATTAATCCGATCGATCTTAAATCGTTTCCGTTTATCAAAAGTTTCGAGTTTCGTGTATCTCATCTTTCGTGAATTGGCTTCTAATTAAATATCTTTTGCACAGTGTTAAGAAAACATCAATGGTAGAATAAGGTTACGTTTTTTCGAGTTTCGTGTATCTCATCTTTCGTGAATTGGCTTCTAATTAAATATCTTTTGCACAGTGTTAAGAAAACATCAATGGTAGAATAAGGTTACGTTTTCAAATTTGTTAAGAATTTAAGATCAATTGTCATTTTTGGATCATGGAAGTTATTTTAATAATATGAATGTTATGATTGATGAATTCGAGTATAATTGTTTATAGTTTTGTTAAACATTCAATGAATCAGTGGATTACAGAGTTTCATTAGATGATTAGCTTGATTATTTATACAAAAAGGAGGAAAAAAGACAATATAGGGGTAAATAGGTATTTTTATAATTATTTGGATGGTCAACTAACGGTCAATTAAACGGAGGGATGCAAATGACATACTTTATAAAACACGGGGTTGCAAAGGGTCTAGTTTTTTTAACAGGGTTGCAAACTGCTATTAGATGTATATCATAGGGGTGTAATTTGCACTTAACTCTATTATATATATGCATGTACTTACAATAACTATACATGTGATGAATAGGCTTTTTGGAGTTGTTCTTATTTCCCCGGCGGTTAATTACTGGTGGCCTAACCTACCTTCAAACTTAGCGAATGAAGCACTTTCTCGACAGCTTAAACAAGACCAATGGTCTTTGCGGGTTGCTCGCTACATGCCATGGCTGACTTACTGGTGGAACACGCAGACTTGGTTTCCTTGTTTTTCTTTAATACATGGAAACCCTGCAACGTTATCTCCACCAGACGTAAAAATTTTATCAAAGATATTCTCCACCGCAGATCCGCTCCAGGTACGTAGTAGTTTTCGATCACTTAGCTTCTTAATTTAACCAAGTCTTGGACTAATCTTTAACATCACACATTTTTACATGCAACAATATATACAAATGTTTTTAAAATCGTCTATGTAACCGGTCCTAAGTTTTTTACTTTAATCAATTGGTTTGATAAGATATCATATTCGATCGTTGAACATGGAACAAAAGATGACTTTCGTTTACTTGCGGAAAATTTAAAAGGTATAATATTTTTATTTAGCTAATTGGTACAACTACTATTGACCTTAGGAAAAAGGGATGTCATTTGTCTTCTTTTTCATTTTTTATTTATTTTAGCGTGCGTCTTCGTCTAGGTGTAGGTTTCCTGTCATAATTTCATCATTAGTTTAAAATAGAGTATCCATCTAAACCATGTTTTTGCTTTACATGTTGTACTGTTTAGCAAAGTAAGATTAAAGGTTTTTAAAAAAAGTTCCATGTCACTTGTCTAGTTAGCTTAAAAACAAACGATGTTAAAAAAGTTAACGGAAGCACCATTAGCGAAAAATAAGATGAAAGTTGGGACCATTAATATTAATAAAAAAATTTATAGGTGGGATTATTATAGGCCAATAGTTAAAAGATTGGATTATTAAAATTCAATTTTCCTTAGTTTTAAAATCAAGTATCCATCTAAACCATTTTCCTATATCAATAATCTGGCGCGGCTCAAGTTCAAGTGGTTGAGCTAAGGTAACAAGAAAATGTTAAAATAAAAAGGTCTTGGATTCAAGTAACATGTGACAAAATAAAGGTTTCACGTTGAGTCAAGGGCTTTTTCATATAACGCTTGATTTTTCTTGAGGGCTCAAGTTCGGGTCTTAAGTATAAGCTTTTCTTAGGTAAAGTTTCAACCTCGGGTTGACGTGCGGCCTCTACTGATCCAAAATACCATTAAAAAAATCAAATAATTTTTATTGCTTGTAGAAAGATGAGAAGTGTCAATAAGATTTGGTAAATTTCATCTTTTTTCAATGCATTGTATATAGAGGTGCACAAAAGAACTTGAACTGGACCGGATACAATACCTGAAAACCATTTTTATGAATACCCGGTATACAAGAACCGTAACCGGAACTAACTCTAACCGCAGGGTGTAGACAAGGTCCAACAATTTTGTTAAAAAACCAGCTCCAAAAATAACCGGTTTCAACATTGTTGCAAAACTGTTATTCTAAGAAACTCAAGCAGGTTTAAGTTTGTGTAATCTGGTTAATAATAAGTGTAGTTTAAGGCAATCTATTATCCATGAACTAATGTAATGTTTAAGTTTGTTTTATGAATTGAAATGTTTAATCCGGTATTTTTTAAATGTAGCCCACAAAAAAACGAGTTTTAATACAACCCAAAAAAATTTAATCTGCAACCCAAGCCAAGCCTACAAATGGTCGGTTTCTTAATACTCAGAAACAAGTTTTATAAATACCCTAAAACATGGTTTTAAAATACCCGAAAAAAACCAGATTTTCTAAATACTCGAACTGATTCCTTGAAAACCTAAATCGGTTTCATAAGTTCTAGTTTTTTTCCCAAAAACAGTTTCATACCCGAACTAGTTCTACCCGAAACCGGTTTTTTAGCATACCACAAGAACCGTTTTTTACCATTCTATAGAATTCAAGAAAAACTTGTTGCATCTAATATGTTTTTAGAACTTATACAAGACACTTACACTAGCGTTTTATGTTCTGTTAAAGCTACAAATAATGACAACACACCCAAAACAACAAGGTGAATTCGAGTCAGTCCACCGCGACTTGAATATCGGATTCGGTAAGTGGGATTTCGATCCTATAGATCTCGAAAATCCATTTCCAAACAACAACAAATCAGTTCATTTATGGATGGGCGATGAAGATCTCATCGTGCCTGTCACACTGCAACGCTATATCGCCAAACAACTCAAATGGGTCAACTATCATGAAGTCACCGGCGCCGGACACACTTTGCCTTACGCTGATGGCGTCACAGATAACATCCTCAAAACACTTCTTCAAGATCATAATTAGTTACAGTTTGTTCATACATTGTTCCCATGTTTGTATGCACACTATCTATTATCATATACTAATTACAACTGTTTTCATATCAACACATTTGCATGATAAGATTGTTATAACTTATAACAACTAATTTGTTTCATTTAACCATAATGTGTAACATATAAACTAAAACTAGTCATATAAAAAAACAAATGAAGTTATGATTTATGAATTAAGATCATCCCAAACATTAAAATCAGAATTGGAGTTATTATAACTTATAGCTCTATCTTGACACCCGATAATGAACGTCGAGCGGGTCGAATCAACGTTGACTAAAGCGTGAGCCGTACCCGAGGGACTAACCGCAACCGCAACATCATCGACACCAACAATCACTTGTGCATAACCTTTCTCAATCTTATCATTCTCTAATCTAAACACAGTTGCAGCTCCCCAAATAAAAAACGTCTCATTACACGTATGATGCCGATGATTTCCCCTCAATTGACCCGGTTTAATCTCACCGACATGAATTGAAGAACAAACCGAAGCTCCGTTTGTAAAGGGTGAGTTTAATGCGATTGAAACAGGGTCTAACATCCAGCCGCGGGTGTCTTTGGTTATTGAAGATGATTTAAATCGGATGAGATTTGCGTCATGGTCTTGATTGGTGGTGGTGATTGTGAAGTTTTGAATTGGGGATTTGGGGTTTTGTTGATTGAATCGGAGGAAAAGATATGTTAAGATTAGGAAGATTGAAAGGAGAAAAGGGAAAGATTGAGGCTTTTTGAAGAACAGTTTTAGTTTTGTGGATGTTGATGTTAGGGTTTGTGATTGAGAATTGGGGTTGAAGATTGGGATTTGGGTGTTGATTTGATTTGAAGTTCGTCTAGGGTTTGCCATTGGTTACCATGTGGTTGTTTGCTCTTATTCGTGCTTCATGGCATAATTTGAATAAAGACATCGAGGATACCAATGCTCATCGGTTCGGATTGTGGGTTTACGGATTAGCAATTCTTTGTTGAAATCACATTTCGAACCAAACCTAATTCGTGTAACATCTGAAATATATTACTTGTTTTATTTATGTAATGTTTCAAATATATTATAACTGTTTTTCATGTTTCAACTCATTATGTTATTTGTCAGATCATTATGTTATTTCGTCAGGTCACTGTGTTATTTAGCCAGGTCATTGTGTTATTTCATCATGTAATTATGGTATATTATAACTTGTCAAAAACAAACTAAAACATACATAATAATATATCAAATATTATAACTCGTTTCATTGTTGACATAACTATATGTCATAACATAGCATCTGAAACTTATTACTTGTTTTATTTGTGTAATTCATATCAGGTCATTGTGTAATCGTAATCAGTTCAGAAGATTACACAATGAGTTGATGAAATAACACAATGACTTAACGAAAAACACAATGAGCTGAAACACGTGATAAACAAAACACAAACCCATATAATTTATTATTGAGTAAATTGCCAAAATAGTCCCTGGGTTTGTACCGTTTCGACCACTTTGGTCCTTATATTTTTTTTTCTTGCGATTTTGGTATTTGGTTTTGTAAAAAATTATCGTTTTGGTCCTTCCGTTAAAATTCCGTTAACTTTAGGGGTATTTTTGTCATTTCCTATTTTCTAATTATTATTATAACTATAATATGATATACAATAACGACAACAATTATACCATGCAACCCCTTCGTCTTCTTTCCCTGTACTAAAACAAACAACATCAATCATTCACCACCCTTCATCTTATCTCCCTCACAGCACCACCACCCCACCGACGTCGTCTTCTTCACGCCCCCCGCGTCTGTCTCAACCAAACACAACAACGGTTGTGATTTTGCCAATCGATTAACAAACCACCACCACTGTTTCCGATCAAAAACCTTCACAACCACCAGTGTATCTAAAATACACACTATTGCCTTCTTCTTCTTCTTCTTCTTCTTCTTCAATATCTCGCCATTGAAGCATACCTCACTAAATCCTAGTTCTCCTGATGGCTTGGTTTCCATCCTTCAATCTCACCGACTTCCGTTGGCAGGTGGCAAACATCAGGTCCCCAAATGGTTTCCCTTAAACAACAATGTTTCTGTAATTTTCTTTTTGCATTTTAAGTTTGGATTTTGGAATATACCTTGTATACATGGAGATTAAGGTTTTGTTGGGTGGTACTGGTAAACGGATCCAAAAGAACCGGTAAGGGTTAGATGATGTTGATGGGTGGTGGTGTTAGTTGGTGGCAAGCTGAACGGGGGTGGATTTTGGTCACAGTAAGAAGCTTTGAAGAACTTCAAGTTTTTGATTTTCAAATATGATCAAGCTAGTTTGTTTGGATTTTGGTCCAAAAAATCGGTTTATACAACCATTTTAGTCCTAGTGCAATCATGAAACTTGAATGGACGAAAATACCCTCACGTGTTTTTACACGTGGGTTTAAATCAACGGAAATCGTTGACGGAAGGACCAAAATGATAAATTTTTACAAAACCAAACACCAAAATGGCAAGAAAAAAACATAAGGACCAAAGTGGTCGCAACGGTACAAACTCATGGACTATTTTGGCAATTTACTCTTTATTATTTTACTAGTTTTATTATTACAAAGTTTTGGCTACGATTTTAGTTCCTTTTTTTAAAACTAGTTTAGTGTCTGCGTTATGCTTGGGAACATAATAGCCAGATGATTTTAACAATATTCATGGGGCATGGAAGGTTTTCAATCAATTTTTAGACAAAACCGTTATAAAACCATAACACAAGATTTATTTAAAAATTATTTTTAGTATAGCAATATTATACTCAAATTAAGATAATTAAATGCTCAATTTTATGGTGTAATTTAAAAAATAATAATAATATCGTATAAAAAATTATGGATTGTTAAAAGATTAGGTATTTATTTATCACATACTAGACTAGTACCCGTGTATTACACGGATTTTAGTTTTATAGGTTTAACTTAATTTAGATATCAAATTTATTTTTAACATATCTCTTATTAAATCGATTTGGATATTTACAAATATATTCATATTAAAAATCATATATTACAATAAAGGATATAATTTATAACAGTTGGTAAATTTTTATTTGAACACATCAGGTTAAGAGATAATTCATGATAATTGTTAAATTTTTTTATTTGAACATACCGAGTTAGGAGATAACTAATGATAATTGGTAAAACTTTAATTTAAAAATATCTGGTTAGGATAAATCATAATAATTGATAAGTTTTTTATTTGAACATATCAGGTTAGGAGATAATTCATGATAATTGGTATATATCGGGTTAAGATATAGATCATGATAATTGGTAAATTTTGTATTTGAACATATCGGGTTAGGAGATAACTGATGATAATTTGTGAATTTTTAATTTAAACATATCGGGTTATTTCGAATATGGAGCATATCATGACCCGTCTAAAAATTCCCCATCAAATTAATTTAGAACATGACACCTAAGCAAAATCCTATGTGGAGTAGTTAAAATTATGACATGTGGATGAGTTACTCAATTATTAGAATAGGTAGAGGTAGATTACTAATTTATTCTTAAGTTTCATTTATATACCTTATCAAATATAAACCGACTAATGCACACCCTAATAAAAGAGAGTTGAAAATGTAATTACTCTTAAGTCTTTCAAGTTTCTCTTGAATATTAGAGGGTTAAATATAATTCATGTTATAATAATATGTTATTATAGATTATGTATACATATTTTAATTATAAAGTTATTATTATCAGAGAAACTCTCAAATAATGCCAAGTAAGCAAAACAAACCTAAATGATTGAAACTTGGTTATGTTTCTATGGCATTTTCCCTTTCCTATATTATATAGAAGATATATAGGATGAAATTAATTTGAGAAGATTCATATATTGTGAGAAAAAAAGAAACCTAAATCACTAAAAAACTTGGTAATAGATTTTTTTATTAAAGAAAGTTCACTTCCTACACACAAATGTGTAAGGTATAAATGAAAAAAATCATTAAAATATTTTTTCCGTATGTATTTTTAGCGTTCTAAGTATACCTACACATGTGTAGGTTATATGTAAGTAACATAACCTACATATGACTTCAACATGTGTAGGTTTAACAAATAAACAATATTTAACAAATTTTATTTTTAGAATTTCAAAATTGATGATTAAATATTGCATGTTAATCATTTTTTCATATGTTAAATAAGTTTTTTTGTTGAAAAAATGAATAATTTAGTAAGTTCTTTTTCTTCTCACAATATTTAGCATTCTCGCATGAATCCCTCCCCACATCAAAAACACAAATATTCAAATTTAAATATAAGTTAGGCAAAATCATCTCTTTAAATTCCAATTTAGTTGATCAAAATCCATATGTTATGCATTACTATCTCTCTATATTAAGACAGTAAAACACTAACTTTTTACCACATGTCATTCTCAAGTAACACATTATTTTCATATCATTTTATTTTATGTGTCAATCATAGGTTAATCCACTCGATTAAATTAAAAAAAAAACTTATCATTTTATTCTATGTGTCACTCTCAGATTAATCTACTCAGTTAAACTAAAAAAGGTTTTGCATAATTATTTTTAAAATTTTTTTCCCTTTAATATCATAAAGTTTGAATTTAAAATTCAGTTACGATTTTTATTACCTACTTTAAATAACCTTAAATAATTTTATACTTTGTACAATTGAAATTGAATGGCTTAGCGAAGAATTTATACAATTCCGTCATCATATTAGTAAATTAAAGCAAATAATTCCTACAAATTCGTCATCATAATAGTAAGAGTAAATTGTCATTTGCGTCCCTGTGTTTTGCCATTATAGCGATTTGTGTCCCTGCGTTTTCAACATTGCAATCTGCCCCCTAACTTTCTGATTTTGTCTCCTTTTGAACCCAAAACACTAATGACGTTAAATTTATTCGTTAACTTTTATAAAAAGACTAAACTACCCTTAGTTAATAAATTAAATATCAATAAAGTATTAAATACAAAATTAATATTATATATTATATAGACATAAATAACTCCAATCTCCCAACCCATCTTTGACATCATCTCCTTCAACCATCACCCCCACTAGCATCATCCTAATAAAACTCGTCACCGCCATCAACAACAACCACCATTTCGACACCATCACCTTCAACCAGCACCACCACCATCAATAACAAATCCACTTTCACAGCACCATCTCAAACTAATCATCATTCTAATAAAACACATCTACCAAATCACAACCCGTAACAATTTCTACATAGTGTTAACCACCGCATCTCCTCCCACTAACCCACCTGATTCCTCCATACAACAGCAAATCACCAGAATCCCATAACCAATTCGAAGCCATAATCTGACACCACCTTTGTAGATCATCATAAGCCCTAAGATCGTCAAACGCACCTCAATTTTGAAGATAACAAATGGCTCAGTTAGATCGCTGGTGGTGATTTGTGGTTGTGGTGGTTGTTTGATCAGAAATTGGTGGTAACAAAGTGGTTATCTGCGCCGGAAATGAGTGGTTGGATTGCATGGTGGTGATGTTGATGGTGATGACGGTAAGGTTGACGGAGGAGGGAGGTTGATGGAGGTGTGAGGTGGCCAGGTGGGGAATTATAAAAGGGTTAGGGTAATAAAGGGGTTGGGGATAATAAAAAGACGTTATTACCCTCGGAGGAGAGAGAATGTTATGATTGATTAACGAAGAAAGGTAACGTCGTTAGTGTTTTGGGTTTAAATGGAGACAAAATCCAAAATTTAGGGGGAGAATTACAATTTTAAAAACGCAGGGATGCAAATCGCTATAAATAACAAAATACAGGGACGGACAATTTACTGTAATACTAAATTTAAATTTTGTTACGTTATATTAAATTTTAATTTTAATTCAAAAAATTATACACTATAATACCAAGTTATTATATAAAAACATACATGATTATCTAAATATTCATTATAATATATTTGTATTTTAACCCATAAGTTACATGGGAATCTAACATAATAAAAATTATGTATCAACTTAATTTATTTTGATTTGATTTTGAGTAATTTTTGCATGAAAGTATACATTGAAAAATATTAACAATTTTTGGCACCCTCATAAATCTATTGCTGAAAATAGATTGACCATTTTACGGCATAATAAACTTGAAGAAAAAAAATACTTTTGTGATGTTTTTGTTTTTATAACTATATTTTGGGGATGTTAAGGAGAGTAAGTTGTTGAAATTTTAGGGTTTTTATAACTATATTTTGTTTATCATGGTTGTTGACTTGCTGCTATTATCATAGCCATTGCCTTTGCTAATGGAGGGTAAGAACTTGAACAATTCAAACATAATCTACCTATAATAATAAAAGACTAACTAGCTGCCACGTGTCGTCACCACAATGATCCTCAGCCTATTCTGCCACGTGTCGCAACCAAGTTGAATATCAGCAAAATCACACGGAGTCCATGGGTCAACCCGTTTGCTCATACCGGGTCCTTTTAAAAGCCTTTTCACCCGGATCTCTTCACTTTTCCCTATTCCTAACCCTAGATCCATCCTTTCTCTCTCTCTGCTCTCCCTTCTTCCGCCTCCCTTTGTCATCATCATCCAGGTATGTTTTATGCTTCTTTCTATGGTTTCTCCCCCGCATGATTGATTGTTCTTTAATCTCTTTTGTCGATCATCTGTTCGGACACCATCTTCGTCTTCGTTGATTTTTTTATTAAACCAACGATGGATTTCATAGTTTTGAAAACAACTTACCGTTTACCGTCCATTTGAAAACCTTAATCGGACCCGTCGTCTTTGAATACGGGCGAAGATAATCAGATCTAAGGTTGTCTCTTTGTTTGTATTAGACCACAGAATGTCAAAAAGATGTATCTCAACTTGATCCTCATGTAGTTTGATCATATTTTGATGTTTGAGTGTTGTTTTATAATCTAATTATTCATCTCTTCTTGGTATGCAAATTGCAGGATATAAAGATTATAAATCTGCAATTATGATAACTATGACAACAGTTTGATATGGAGCCAAAAATAATACATAGAAGGTGAAGATGGTGCACTATCATGTTTGATTGCCATCCCTAATAATCAATTTACTAGGTCTGTGATATGCTATGTTTCATTTACAACTTGTGGTTCTTCTGTATTTGATTTGTTAAATGTAGGGATAAGTTATGTGTTTTGGTCAGTTGCATATGTATTATAGTATTGACTTAACTTTGTATTTTGATTATGGCATTGTGAATGAAGAACAACTTCAACCCCGTTTAGATTACACGGGGTTAGAATCAATTAATCAACACACTTCTACATTCAAAATCCATGTATAATCTTTTTTAGTCTTGAATTTACTACATATAATGTTAGATATTATGGCTCATATAATTTTTCATGAATTTAATCTAATATTACACTGCTTATGATTTATCCTATTTTACGCACCCTTTATTTACATTATCATACCATAACTATTGAGCATTAACAATGCAATCATATATTGCTACTTACTTTTGTAGGTTCATGTGTTCTCTTTTGGAACTGTGTTATGGGAGATCATGAATGGTGAGGAGTCTTGTGCAAACATGCATTATGATGAAATTATAAGTGAGATTTGGATTGTATGTTTGTTTAAATAACTAATTAATTGTTTCGTTAATCATCACCTATTAACACAAGTGTTTGCAGGACATATTATTGCGATGTTGAATGGACAAGGTTAATGGATCAATGTTGGGCATCTTCCTACGGTCATGTCTTTTTTCACTAAATTAACTACCAGATTATTTGTCATGTGACACCAAAGGCCATTGCCATAAGGGTTATTACCTACTAAGATTAAATGATTTAATTAAGCAAAAGGTACATACTAAATATTTCAATCTGTCATCAATCATTTAGAGCTTTTTGATTAAAGCTTAATTTATGTTGTTCCTTTGTTGACATAGTTTTTAAAGATAAGTCAAGCCTTTTGCTAGACAAGTTTTTCAAATACAATAGGAGATGATGAGATTTGAAATTGAGTTTTATCTATGAAGTGAGTTCAATATGAAAATGAAGTGGTTGACTGATCCCGATCTTTTTTTGTTGGTCCAAAGATTATAGAGGTTGCCATGGCAAGGTCTATGAGGACTGGTAAGTAGACTTCATCTTGCGTTACTTTTTTTCTTACTGTCAATCCTTTTGAGAGTTTGATGCTTGGACAATTTTATATTAACTTATAATAAACTAGAAAATAAGCCTTAATTGTGAATTTAACCTAACATGTTCTTGCATTTTCAAAAAGACCAAGCGGTTGTGTTGAATCCAGCAAAAAGACTAAGGATCATGCATTTATCATTCATGGATCTAGGTAAGTCCTATGTTGATATTTAATATTGTGAATGTTAACATTTTCAAATCACTAATTACATGTTTAATTTCTTGGCACACCTAATATTTGAAGTATTTTATTAAAAAGTTTTTTTTTAATCCATTATACAAGTTTTCTAATCCATTAAATCTACTAAATTACATTACCATTAATATGAACAATGACTATAAGGTATGATATCTTCTTAATTTTGGAAATGATATCATTTAAAAAATAGACATATGTTCTTAAGAACTATATGACATTAAAATTTGTTTAATTATCCAACGAATTATTTATGGACTTGTAATTTTTAATTGTTAATTGAAATCTTGATTATAATTCTTTCAATATTTGGTCAAACTTTTCAAACATTTGAAATCAGATTCAAATTATAATCAAGTATAGTTTTAACTTAATTGGCTAAAGTTTAATAAGATGAATCGAACGTAAATTAACTGTTCTTTTTTTGTTATAAACTATAACAATACATTTTTCTTTATAAGTTTAAGACTTATGTTATATCTCTTTATAGGTTGCATCAAATCGTTCGAAAAACAGTATTAGCCATTAAACCAAGTGAAATGTAATGTTGATATTTGAGATTTTATGAAATTTGTTTTATGTTATGCTTGTCTTTTTAAACAACAATAAAGTACAATAGACATCTTGGTTGTTTTTTTTGCCGTCTTATGTTATAAATTAAGTATGTTTTATAGTCTGCTCTACATCGATGATGGTACAAAACAATTTGTGGTCACAATACTTTTCCTTTTAATGCCTCATTTGACAATTCCTTGTGCGACATCAATTAAATAACTTCTTTTTAATATAAAAATAAATATTTTTCAACTCGTGGGTACCACGGGTCACTAATCTAGTTTTCTTATAAAATCGTACTCGAATGTAAGTTTACATAGGGAAAACCTTCTTATTAGTAGAGTTTTATAAGTCTAATAAATTGCTTTGGCTTTTCTTAGTCTGAAAATATGTAACAACTACTCTTATGAACTATATTTATCTTTTTTGAAATTTTCTCAACCTGTTGACTTAACGGTTTGATCGTTCCACTCGTGCTTCTTGAGAGGAAAGAAATAGATCGACTGTTAAGAGAAGGAGCACTGAGCTACACTCATTATGCCCAACCATTCCGACTCGTAAGTCACTTTATAATCAATGTATAGAATAACTTAGATTCAGTCCGGGCATTAGGTGTACATTTCTTTGTGCTAAAGGGGGTTATGTTAGGCTCCATTCTATCTTGTTGATAGAGGAAAAATAGGAATAATACCCTGCTTTTAAGGGGACTCAAGTAGATTCCCTCATCCACAAGGACAATGAGAAATACGAATCCCTGGAAAATCTTTATACCTTTCCTTCGAGTGCCCATGCCATTAGATTATATACTGGCTCTTTAGAAGGTAAAGCAGTGATGAGAGTAACTGACATCAACCTTGAAGTTGAATGTATGACACTTACACAGACAATTCTAGTGTTTTGCATACAAAATGAATCATCTGACAAGAGCAGAACATAAAAGGCTCGCGTAACATGCATACAACTAGTATCTTCTAATTCCAACTTGTTTGGGCTTCACATTTTAATGGCTGCACTTCAAAAGTACTTGGTTGAGATATGGATTGATAAAATGAGAAGTGAAGAATCTCCTTTGATACAAAAGTCCGTTTAAGTCATGAAATGTTTAATCAAAACTTCTGGTTTCATTAACAGTCATGTTAACCGTAAGCAACCTGGTTACGCAAAAATTGTTATAATACATGAAGACAACACCCGTGATTAAGAATTAGTTGATTCCTTATGATGTTATATGCCTCATCATTTTTTGTAGTTGTGAAGTTTTAAGGATTCTTTTACGGGAAGAAACAATCCATAAGTCCCCCGTACCGATATTAAAGATTTTAGTGTACGTTTTATGGTTTTAATAAAACTGTGTAAACAAACACATATATAACATAAATATGAACGGTTAACCGAATAAATACAACTTATAATACAAAGTTCATATATGTTTATGATCATGAATCAAAATATGATCATAGAAACGCGTCACGACTTCATTCGTCGTTTTACATTCTCACCATCCTACTTTGTTTTGACATGTTTTTTACTTTAACTTAGTTATCATTTTAAGATTTAAGTTTAAATATATATTTTCATATTTTAATATGACACGCATTATGACTTTACAAGAAACCTGACAGCCCGGTCTTTAAGCTAGAGAACAACCATGATGTAACAAGACTAAAGCCAGCAACTACATGTTGTTGGACACATTAACAAATTGAGAGAAGTTTTCATGTGAGAGAGAGAAGGTGAGAATGTAAAAGAAAAGTGTTGTTCTCACACTTTATGCACTAATATATGTAGTGAGCTCACACCAAGAAACCCTAGCCCATTGTTCTAAACTACAATATATTAATCTCCTCACTTAAACCATGAAATCTGAAACATAACAATAAAACAAATGTGTAAAATCTATTATATATAAAATGTAAACAATTATAGTCATCTTTTTAACAGTTTTGGTTATGATTCATTCAAAGATGATTACAAGTCCATCCTACCCTATGGTGTTATGAAACCCTTCATGTTCAACCAGTGGCGAAGCCAGGAATTTACAACCAAGGGGGCCTAAAGTTATACTACCCATAAAATTTTTTTCCTAATCCTATGTTACGGTACATGTGACACCCCGCCCGGCGGCGGAAAACACCGGGCGCGTCAAGTGAATCGGATATCAAAGTACAAAGCACATGGCACACTAATTGCATATTTTAATATTAATTGAGCATTAATGTCGTGACATAAAGAAGCATTCAATAGTCATAAAACCGTAATAGAAACCGACAAATAAATATTGCTTATTGTCTTTTTATTCTAGGTCCGAAGCATCCTACGTGTCTTGAACCAAAACTGTATCAAACTTCACCTGAAAAACGTGTAAAATAAGTTAGCTAAAGAATTAGCTAGTGAGTAAAACACAATTAATAGTACATAGTATAAAATCCGAGATCATTATAGATTGTGTTTCGCAATCTCATGTGCATAGCAATTTCATCATATATATCTCAACCGTGACCATAGAAACACATAGAAACAAGTATCATAGACCCCGCAGGGTTACCTTTAGCAACAAGTCATGAGGAACCAACTCATGTTACATTTATTGATAACCATCGTTTAACCGTCATTTAACCGTCTCGATATGCAAGTTATCAAAAATGTTTAAGCATCTAAGGGACATAGCATCGTAGCATCAAGCATCACAAGTAGTAACTAGTAACATAGAATCAACCAAAGAATCGCCGGGTCCAATCACCTATCAGGCCATTAATGTAGGTGGGCCTGTCAAGCCGTTAGCGCTAACATCGTCCGGTGGAAATTACAAGATAATATAACTAACATTGACTATCACACAATTTTGCTACATGCGGCCAAACACGATTAACACATCTAATGATCTCATTTTCGAAAATAGAAACATCAAAAGAAACCGTTGTATTATAGAAACACGTATCTCAGCCCCAAAAACGTAAACAGTAAAAAGGGGAGTGAGTTTACTCACCTTGTAAAGTAATTACAATCGAACCGTTAGAAACGCAGCTAAAAAGCACCGAGGGTTGCCCAAATATTAGTACCACCTAATTTATTGGGAAAACCCTAACTTAGAAACGAAACAATAGTAACAAGAATCAAAAGTCCGAGATCTAGGGTTTCGGTTTAAGATTTGGGATTTAGGGTGTTGAAATACAAATTTGGGATTTAGGGTATTTGAAATACAATTTGGGATTTAGGGTTTTGAAATACAATTTGGGATTTAGGGTTTTGAAATACAATTTGGGATTTAGGGTTTTGAAATACAAATTGGGGATTTAGGGTTTTGAAATACAATTTGGGATTAGGGTTTTATACGAAACGTTGCAGTATTTTGTATTAAATATATTTTATACGAAACCATTTTTAGTTTTCTTGAAATATCATTTGTAACCATGAAACATTATTATTTGAATATATATATATATGTATTTGGAATTGTAAGTCTTTAAGCTTTAGAAAATATATTTAACTTAAAGAATATTATTTAGGTTATTAGAAAAATATGATTAAATGTTTAAAAAGTGAAATGTGAAAAATTAAGAAAAGCGCAGGCAGTGGGTTTAGAACCCACGACCTAACCATCCATAACAATAATGCTTATCCACCAGACCAGAAAGTATTTTGTTGATTAAATTCGTTGTTTAATTCTTTTAACTTTTGATAATCATCAATACCCATTTCCCAAATCAAGCCCTAGAACAAGAATCAATCTAATTCGTTTAATCCAGTTAACAATATCGAAATCCAATAGAGGGCTTTTAATCTACGTTGAATCTTGATCATTTTTATGTATGAAACTTACTTGGATTTAACGGATTGAAGCAGATTAGGGTGAAGAACACGAACACGACGGGTCAAGTTCAACAGTGACTTAGAGGCTATCAAACTTCGATTCCAGTTGCAGATTTGATCAAGATGATGCGACCAAGAAAACCCCTAATACAATTTGAATTAAAACGATGTTTTGTTGGTGTTTGAAGGTGAAACAAAATCAAGAACAAGACCGATTTACTTACAGATTTGAAGGTATGTTCGCGAGCAATTAAAACAGCAGAAAGATTAAACGTGTAGAGAGGAGTGTGTATGCAGAACGAATTGTGTTTTGGTGTACCGGAAGTGGTCGATTGGGTTAAGAGTTGGTTATGACTGAAATTTGATTAATTGGACGTTAATTCGGTGTGATAATGTCAATTGATTGTTATCATTAATTACAAGACGCTCGGTTGATGACTCTTGTTAATGTAATTTACCTTTTGATGCGTTATGAAACGATTTGAGGTTGTGGGTGTTAAAACCGGTTTTTGATTTGCAAATACCCATTGAATTGGACGATGAAGTGACAAAATGGACATGGTATAGTGTTCGAAACATATACACGCATATTTTGTATAGGTTTGATTGAGTTTAAAGTGTTAAAATTGATTGGAAATGGTTCGCCGGAGATCGGTATATTCCGGCCAAAGTGGCCGGAGCCAACCCTGCCGGAAACACGGGATGTAAGGGATGGGGCTGGGTAAATTCGCAATTTACACGACTGGTCCCTTGTGTTTCATTAACTTACTAAGTTGAGTTTTTAAGTTTTAATTACTAGTTTGAAAGTTGACAGTTTTAGCCCAAAGTTAATATATAAGTTATATTTGTCAATAAACTTAACTTTGTTGAGACGTAACGTTTATATAAGTGACGTTTTTTATTCTTTAGTTCGTTTTTGACGTTACGAGACTATTTCAAGGCTTAGGAGCATTTTTGTTTAACGTTTTCACTAATTTCCTTTTAGGAACTATATATATATATATTTTGAGTTTTATTGTCACGAATAATAATTATTAGATACGCGTGAATATTTTGCGATGTAAATACGGTTATTTAATTGAGACGAGAATAACGTAGAATTCAATGTGTTTATTCACAACAATAATAATAAACGTTACATTTTGAAGAAAAATAAATACGATTAAAATTTAAAGGATAATAACTTCGGGTTCGAGTCGGGTATTCGGGTTCGGGTTTGGGGCAGATGTCACAGTACATATGTTCGGGTCGAAGATTCGGTTCGGGTCGGGTTAAGCAATAAAAACTTGAAATATCATAAATTTCTTCATTCATTGTAAAGAAGTTCATTCACACAAATAAAACAAAATAGTTTTTTTAACTAATAATAATGCAAGAGAAATGATAAGTACCTGGATGAAGAACTATAGCGCAACCCGACGACCTTTAAGATCTTTGAAATCATCAATTATGGCCTCCGAATCAAAAGTCTCAGAAATCTCTTTTTCTATGTAAACCACTAGGCTATTCGCGAGATAATCATCTGACATCTTATTGCGTAGGCGATTCTTGAATATTTTCATTGCTGAAAACCCTCTCTCTGTTGTCGCAGTAGAAACCGGAAGTGTTAAAATTAGCCGAACCACTCAATCAACCAAGTAATACGTCTCACGTTTCTGAGTTTCCACAAGACTCTTGCATAACTCGGAAATAGTTGAAATGCCACTTAGTATGGTATTCTTGGTCCGTTCAACATTAAAAAGCTCCAATTGATATCTTAACTGAATTATCTCCTACTCTGTAAAATCTTCTGGATAATATTTCTCAACAAGAAGACAAATTTGATCCACATTGATCTCTTTTGCAACTAAACTACAACTAAGTGATAGCAACTCCATAGAATGCTCATTGAATCTACTATTCAACTCCTCTAGTTGTTTGTCTAATGTGGATGTAAAAAGATCTACTCGGTAATAATGCTCATATGTAACATGAAGATCTTTTTTTCGAGGCCTATACCGAGTAGAAGTATATGGAGCATTCATATCAGGCATCTCTATTAGATGTTTGTTACAAAAAAAAGTAACATGTTCAATGAAAGAATCCCACCCATTGTTTTTGAAATTATTTAGAGTTACCTTTGTTGATGTAACTAACTCCATTGCATTAAGGATGTCTTGGGACTTCTTTTGTAAAGCTTGAGAAAGTGTGTCAGTTCTTCCCATTACTTCCTTCATCAAGTGAAGAATAAAAACAAACTCAAACGAGTGTAAGTGACCATAAGCCGCATCAGCATCGCCACGCTGAATATAATCATTAGAATTGTCTTCAATTATTCCTTGGAGAACGTATGGTTTTTAATTTAACTTTTTCCTTGCCCATGATATATCTACAACAATCAAAACCAATAAACTTAAATCCCTCAAATTAAACAACCCCTAAAAAACCTAAAATTAACAATCAACATAAACAACAATAACATTCAACCATTAACCATTTAACTATCACATTCAACAATAACATTCAACAATTAACCTAAAAAACCTAAATTCAACAATTAACATTTAACAAATAACAATCAAACAATTAAATCAACAAATCCAATAAATCCTAAATTCAACAATTAAATTCAACAAATCCAACAATTAACTATCCAACAACATTCAATCCAACAATTAACAATCCAACAACATTCAATCAACATTCAATTAACTATCTAACCTACTTACCAGACTGGAGGCGGTAGCAGCAGCAGCGGCCAGCAGGCAGAGTGGCCAGCAGCGGAAAGCAGGCAGCAGCAGCGGCCAGCAGGCAGCGTGGCCCAGCAGGCAGCAGCAGCAGCGGCGTGTCACAGACTGGAGGCGGACTGGCGGAGGCTGGTAGCAGGGAGGCTGGAGGCGGTAGTGGGTAGCAGCTGAAGTCACAAACAGCAGCATGTTGCTTGCTGAGTTGCTGAAGTCGACTAACAAGGTTACAACTACAAGGGTTTGGGTAATTGGGTTAGTGGGTTTGGGTTAATGGGTTTTGTTATTGGGTTTAGTTGATGAATTGTTGATTGTTAATGGGTTTGGGTTTGGGTTTGGGTTGGGTTTTAGTAAATAGTAAGGGGGCCTGATTTTTAAAATGGGAGGGCCCGTACCCAAAAATCACTTAAAAACCGACAAATCGCTACTTCTAACGGAAAAAATTGGGGTGGCCGTGACCCTCCCGGGTCTCTTCTATGTTGCGCCACTGTGTTCAACTTCTTTACATCTTGAGTTTGAAATCAAATGTTTGGAGAGACTGAAACATTGTTATGAAACTCAATCATAACCGATTATTACGATGGTTGTGTTTATTTTTCACCCATTGCTATTTTTTTTATTATGAAGCAAATTTTATAATATGATATCTATATACACTAATATAAAACTAAATTTTGACATGTGTTTTTTTAAGCATGACATATTATTGTCATATAAGATCCCAAATTCAGTTAATAATCCTCTCATAATGCGTCTTTAAGATTCGAAATCATGACCTTCATGTTAGATGCACAAGTTTTAACAACCAAATTTATGCTTATTTTTATTAATTATTCGAAACAAATAATATATATTCATACATTTGCTGTTCATATTTATTCTTTTTTTGTTATTCTAATATTAGTTATTTTCTTATATATTATTTATTATTATCGATCACATGTCGTTTATATTTTCCAACTTATCTAATACATGAGTTATTAACCTACTTAGTAAGGGTACATGGAGCACCAGACGAGCTCATGTACGAGCTTGACAAGAACACCATCCCTTGTGACCACGATATGGGATACGAGTTTGTGGACAAGTTGTACAACTCATGGGTTTACTCGTGCAGGTGGAAGATCCAACGGTAACAATTGGGTTTTTTTATGTTTTCTTTGTTGGACTTAGGCCCATTAGACAAATCGGTCTTAGTGGGTTGTTTGGCAAGTGAGCCGGACACAAGTGGTTCAAGTTAGGTTAATTACTATGCAAGGTGGATTATACCTATTCTATTATGATTAGGATAGAATGCTAAGTATTGTAATTGAATTATAATTAGTATTCTAGTCTTACTAGGATAGATAGGTTATATATACTCCTAATGTGTGGAGGTATAGTTAAGAAATCTTATAATCAGTTTTGAGGTATTTTCTGATATAACACGTAAGAGTTATTTGTGGGTTAATTATTTGTGTTCTTTATCGTGTCCTAGACTTGAATTGATATCAGAGCCACGTTCAAATTCACGACACTAAACATCTTTGAAGCATACGAGAAGCAGTTCATCCAAGGTGGGATTCAAGACTCGCTTTTTCTGTTTCGATTTTGTTGAGTCATAAAAGACAAAATTGATCCAAGGTGGGACTCAACTTTGTTCTTTTATGTTTTTGGTTTCTAGAAGCATACGCAAAGAAGGTTAAATCAAGTGGGACATAATAGGATAATTCAAGTTGGAATTTAATCCAATTTTCGGTTTCACTCAAAAACAACAGGTGTTATATTTTTGTTTTTGATCGTCAAACAAGAAGATAAAAAAGTTCCAAGATTTTTCTTTGCATAGATAGTGTTTTGCTTGTTGAACTAAGTCTGCGTTCAACTTGCATACTCAGATCTAAGTTCTGGATCTGATACCACTCGGCTCTCCAAAGGAATTAAGGGTTTTTTCGTCAACTTATTCAAGAAAGAAAAAGAAGAATATGGGAGGCGTTAAAAACCGGAATCTAGTGTTAAGAACGAAAACCGTGAATCAAGTAACAATTCAATCTCATGTCCAATATTAATGGCTAATAATTATAATTCTTGGTCAGTGAGGATTAGAGCCGTATTCCGTGTACGAGGTATTTTGGAAGCAATCGAATCGAAAGGAGGCAAGGAGGTTGCAGTTGTGGGCTCGTACAAAGATGACATGGATGTAGCATTGTTACTACCGTCTATTCCAGAAGAACTTGTTCTTCAAGTCTCATAATTAACGACGGCTAAAGAGATTTGGGAGGCTTTGAAAACACGTTTTGTTGGGGTAGAGAGGGTTCGTGAGGCTAGGCTCGAGACACTTTTAACTGAATTTGAGGCATTGAAGATGAGCAGTTTAGATTCATTGGATAACTTTGCAGCCAAGTTACAGCAGTACGTTTCTAATGCAGGTCAACTCGGGCATGTGTTTGAAGAAAGAAAGTTAGTGCAAAAGTTTCTAAGATCTCTCCCAAGTAAGTATATTACTATTGTTGCAACTTGCAACAATTCAACAATTTGATGATCTAAAAAATATGACTTTTCAAGAAGCCATTGGTAGACTTAAAACTTATGATGAAGCCCTAGGGTCATCATCAAAAGAAACTACCAATGAAAGTTTGATGTTTTAAAGAACTTATCATGAATCTAAAACTAAAAGAGGTGGTAAAGTCAATAATAATGGTTCGCGAAGTTATGGGAAAAAAGTTGATAATTCCAAATCTCATAATAATACCGAACAAGGATCCAGTAATACAAAAAAGGGGAGGGGTAAAGATAGATCTCAAGTTCAATGTTACCGATGTGATCAATTCGGGCACTTTGCATCCGTATGCCCAGATAGGAAGCAAAAGAAACAAGAAGCCAACTATCATGAAGTAGATGATGAAGATTCGGCACTTTTTATGACGAAGTGTGAGCAAGAAACCGTATTTCTTGATGAAGAAAAGGCGATACCGAAACGTTACGAAACCGACCGACGAGAAAACGATGTTTGGTATATAGACAACAGAGCGAGCAATCACATGACGGATGACCGTTCTTTCTTCTCGGAACTCAACGAAAGAATCATCGGAAAAGTAAAGTTTGGTGATGACTCATGTGTTGAAATACATGGTAAAGGCTCAATACTTTTCGTAGGTAAAAGTGGCGAACAAAGACGTATGACAAACATCTACTTTATACCCCAAGTTGAAAAATAATATCATAAGTTTGGGGCAAACAACAGAAGGCGGATGCCAAACATTGTTGAAAGGTAATAATTTGTTTTTACATGATCGTTCGGTAGATTATTGATGAAGGTGCCTAAAACGAAGAATCGTCTTTATAAAATTAAGCTTCAAGTTGGGATCCCGGTACGTGACATCAACTCGGAATGGCAAAATTTTAATGTGAATTTAGGGGGTGTTTTACGGTCAACTCATAGTAAAGATTTGCAAAATGAACATGAAGTAGAAGAAGTTAATGTAAATATAATTCCACTCCAAGAATCAGTTCCGATTGGAACTAATCTAGACATCCCAGATCCATATCGATCCAACATCAAATGGCCCAGCAGATCTAGTGGATAAACTTTAAGCATACATGCCCATTACGAACACCCATTACGAACAGCTTGGGCTTAAATAATAGCAGAAGTTTCTATGAGCCCACTGAAGTCCAAACTGGCCCATTTAGAGAAGAACGAGAGTCTGTGAATCAAGTTGGGGCGCGAAGGATTACACAAGCTATAAAACCACCGGCGAACTCAGAAGTTGATGAAAATCTATTTTTAACGCAAGATGGAGATCTAATTAAGTTTGGTTCAAGAAGCGTTGAAAAAAGGAGAGTGGTTACAAGCTATGAAAAGTGAGTTGGATTCAATTGAAAGAAACAAAGTTTGGAACTTAGTTGAATTTGCACATGGTCAAAAATCAACCGGTTAAAAGGGGGTTTTTTACTTTAAAGAAAAATCCAGATAATACTCCAAAGAAGTGCAAGGCAAGAGTTATGGCAAAGAAGTATGTGAAACAATTTGGAATCGGCTATGAAGAAGTTTTCTCACCTATGGCTCGACTTGAAAGGAATGAAGTAAAGTCTGAGTATGTTAGTGGAAAAGTGCAACGAGCGGATATCCTTACAAAACCTTTAGCTCATGTCAAGTTTAAAGAAAAGAAGAACTTGCTAGGAGATGAAGACCTCTTTAATTCGGTTCGCGAATTAGGGGGGTGATTGTTGGACTTAATTCGCGTAGGCCCATTGGACGAGTCGGTCTTAGTGGGTTGTTTGGCAAGTGGGCCGGACACTAGTGGTTAATAAGTTATGTTAATTACTATGTAAGGTGGATTATACATATTCTATTATGATTAGGATAGAATGCTAAGTATTGTAATTGAGTTATAATTAGTATTTTAGTCTTACTAGGATAGATAGGTTATATATAATTAAGACATCTTGTAATCAGTTTTGAGGTATTTTCTGATATAACACGTAAAAGTTATTTGCGGGTTAATTATTTTATGTTTTTTATCGTGTCCTGAACTCGATTCTTTATATTAGCTTGGAGCTTATCTTGTGCACACTCTTTTCACCCTAATAAATGTTTAGTTACCATGTTGTTAAAATGATGAAATAAGAATATTCATCCGATCCATTTCATATCTCAACCCGTAACCCAACCGGCTTATATATATTGCCATAATGCCAACTCTAATCTCTAATATAATATAGCAAAACAAAATTTGCTTATGTGGCGTCCGTTGAGAGCAACTTTGCTTATGTGGCATCATTTGAGAGTTTTTTCATAATAATGTTTTTTTATTTAAAATATATTATAATAACATTAATTACATATTATACCTCTAATATTTAGGAAAATTTTAAAAAATTTAATAGTAGTTACATTTTAAACCCTCCAATATTAGGGTGTACGTCGTTTGTATTTTATATGGTATAAAAATGAAACTTATGAATAAAGTGATAATAATATACAATTAAAGACTTCCGTATTTTTCAAGCACACATAACTTTTTATACGAAATTATTTTTAAAAAAAAAACTACTCCATAAAACCAAACATTTAATTATGTTTAATTTGAGTATAATATTGCTATACTAAAAAAATATTTTTTTTAAATAATTATGTTCCGGTTTTACTACGGTTTTATCTAAAAAATGATTGGAACTGCCTCCCATTAATATCTTTAAAAGCACCATTTGAATGTTGTGCTCCCGAACGTAGTTCGCAAGGGCGCACCCTCATGGAGACAAACTGGGGCGCCGGCCCCTGCGCGTTTGTTGTCCCGAAGTACCGTTTTTTACCCCGATACCTTAAATTTATATATATATTTCGATCTCGCCCCCGTGAAAAAAAATTAAATGTGTTATATATATATTGAGCTCGCGGCTCGCCCCCGTGCTGAAAATGTTCAGGATCCGCCACTAGTAGTGCGGGTAGTAAACTAGTGACTTATATATCTAACAAGTCTTCCAAAACTTCTTTTAGTGATCATAATAACATAGTAAAACTTGATATATTTAAGCACTTACGAACATTATGATAACGGTTGTGATTCTTATTAGTGTATAGATACAATACTCATACAACTCTAGAAACATAATGATTCACAACCAATTATACAAGTAGAAACAACTAGTTTTAATATGTTCATGACACACCATTTTAAAACTAGCTAGCTAATTCTTATTGTTAAAAAGTTCTTTAAGAATAGTATCACCCATCCCATCCTTGAACGCAAATATGTGTCCTTCACCCGCCATTTCATGATACTTGATCCAACCAAGTTGTCGAGCTATATAACTTTGCAACGTCACAGGCACAATCAAGTCTTCATCACCCGTCCATAAATGAACAGATCCGTCATTATTTGGAAATGGGTTTTCAAGATCGGTTGGATCAAATTCCCACTTCCCGAATCCAATATTCATGTCACGATGGATAGACTCGAATTCTCCTTGTTGTATTGGGTATAATGTCATAAGTTTTTCCTTTTAACAAACAAAAAATTGCAACATAAGCATATATTTATACACATTTGACTTTTTGTCGATAATATAACGCCGCCATTAAGAGATCGAGCTATTACCATATTAGGATCCATGGTAGCAAGTAGCTTTGATCTAATTTCTTTGTCTTTGGAAGATAAAGTAGCAAGGCTTCCGGTTATAACTGAAAAACCAGGAAACCATGTCCGAGTGTTCCACCAGTAGGTCAACCATGGTAGGTGGTGCGCAACACACAAAGACCATTGATCTTGTTGAAGCAGCCTAGAATATGCATTGTTGGTTAAGTTGAAAGGTAGGTTATGCCACCAGTAATTAACAGCCGGAGAAATAAGAATCGCGCCTGCTAGCCTATTTAACATGCACATAGAATATCATAAATAGATAATATGATGATGCTTCAGAACACACATGATCACTAACAAGATTGTAACAAACCTATGAGGGATATATTTGAGACAAGACCAAATAACTTGTCCACCCATAGAAAATCCAGCCACATAGAATTTTGGTCCTAGATTCAAATGATCAGCAAACTCCTCGATATCCAATGCTAAGCTTTTCACCGTTCGCTTAGGGTCCGGGTCACTCTCTCCATAACCAGGGCGATCTAATGAAACCATATACACTCCTAGTTCTTCGATAACCGCCTGTAACAATGTTCATTACTATGAAACAACAAGCTACAAAACAAAGGATTAACACAAAACAAATTATAGGAAAATCGAATCCTCACCGAGGAGCCTGAGATTGCAAAAGGATTATGGTATTTGCTACAACCAAAGCAATGGACGTATATTATTTTAGACGTGGCAACATCTTTAGGAACGCCGTATTCTATATACGACAAATGTCTTCCATCGTGAAGCTTTACTCTTGGAGATGTGATCGGAAGGCCGTCTGGAGATCCCAACTTCTTAGGAGGTGTTGGAAGAGTTGTTTGATAAGCCCATGCAAAGAACCCCATGAAGGATATAAGTAATAACATTTTCAAGGCTCCTAGAACCAACAATAAAGTTAAATCAAGTCACAAATCATGATTTTAACTATGTAACAAGGCAAAACCTAAGCTTCTTAGCATGGTTATGGTAACATTATTTTATCTGTCTAGTAACGTGAGGGTCCAAGTCATGTTATTATTAAAAATATTCAAACTTTTATATATAAAATATAACAAGTTATGGTGGAGTTAATAAATATTTGGAACTTACCTGAATCCGATTTGGATATCTTAGCTGGTGGTGTTGAAACCTTCATGTTCACTTCTTTTGACATTGTACGTTGCTGCTAGTATGTGATCAGATATTATAACTTAAGATTAAAATCTAAAAAATCTATCGCGAGACACGTACGTCTCTAACTATTACTTCCTCTGTTCCAATTTAGATGTCATGGGACCCATAACACAAAGATTAAAAAAAGTAGATTATTATATTATTTTAATCTATAAAATGACAAAAATACCATTAAAGTATTTTGTCTTTTAGTCATAAAGTAGATTTTATGTTAAATAATTAGGGGTAAAATTGAAAATAATATTTTTATTTTTGGAATGGACATTTAAATTGAAACAACCAAAAAAGGAAATTTAGACATTTAAAATGGGACGGAGGGAGTATAATTTATATTTGACATTTGGGCAACATGATTATCACGAAGCTAAACATGTATACTTAAGAAAGATGATAACTTTATACCTAGAAATTAAATGACTAACGACAATGGAGGAGATATAACAAAGAATATTTGGAAGATATTTTAAGAGCCAAAATGGAAAAAATATGAGTATATGGGCTTTCAATTTGTATGATATTTATAATGTAATTGAAAAGAGTAGTAATAATTTGGGTTTCTATTATAATATTTATTTATGAAGAAAATTCAAAGGGAAATTTAACTAGAAGCTGTTAATTTCAAGTTAGAGGGTCATTTCCGTCGAATTTTTTCTCTGTTTAGAACATTCTTTTGCACCCATACATTTTCTTCTATGACAATATTGACTGGCATTTAAAATTATTCAACATTTGAAATAATCTCAAAGTTTTAATTCTAAGTTTCAACCAAAGGTTATGATGCGGTATGTTACCCGGGTTACGCTAGTCCATCTTGTTGCCCGTCTACTGTTATTTTATTGTAAAAGTTTTTATTTCTAAAAACATGATAATCTTTAGAAGGAAAAAAAAAGACAACCATACTTGACTTTCATCAATCTGCATGCTTACTTTTCACAAGTTCTACCATAAGAATTGCCTATCTTGGCATCCGAACTCATCCATGCCTATTGAGCGTTTTTAGTGTTCATTGTTTTCGCTTCTAAACAAACTTAAACCGCAGTGTAACATTTGACCTGATCCGAAATGTAAACCCAAACTCAATCGGATACTCATGGATTGTTCCTGCGTATCATAAAATAAAAGTAAGTATATTATTTTGATTTATTTAAGTTATTTCATTTAATTGTATAATATAATCATTAATTAAGTTGATCAAACAATTTGAAGGTTTCGTTAATACACTAACACTCTTATCCCGACTTTCTTATCATCGAAACTTCATTATATATTTCGTAGGACACTGTAATTTGGAAGGCTTGTATGTAAAGGATAGTAAGTAAGAAGTTTTACATGTTGTATTCTTAGTTTTGACACAATGTGACATTCAGGTGACTTTCTTCCTGATGTTTCTCACTTCTTGGGCTATCACTTTGTACCATTCAAAGCTCCTAGATATACTTTGTATACTAAGGAGTAAGTATAATATATGTTCAATCGGTGAATCAAACGGAGCCCAAATAAAGCAAGAATGACAAACAAAAGTTTGAGAAGGTAACCCTCGACCCACACCAAGATCAAAGGTTTAAACCCATATCTCGACACCAAGTCCAATGGCTGATCTGGACAGAACTAGAACATCTATATGAATGAATCAATTTCGAAATATATTAAACAGAACATTACACTTGTAACTATAAATCAAGATTAAGATATGGATACAATATTCTGCATACAACCTTGAAAACAAATCATTATATATATATTAATTAATAACTTTTCATATAAAAAATGACAGTTTGTTTTCATTTAACAACAGCTAGTACTGTCACTAATTAATTAACTTTTGTTAAGAAGCGACAAAAGAATAAGATCTTGCCTCCCATTTCCAAAGGCAAATGCGTGTCCTCCTCCCGCGATCCAAGTTGTTGAGCTATATAGCGTTGTAGTGTTGGCGGCACGATGAGATCTCCATCACCCATCCATAAGTGTAAGGATCCATTATCCAAATGTGAAGGCTTTTCTATATCCAACGGATCAAATTCCCACTTTCCGAACCCAATATTCAAGTCATGATGAATGGACTCGTATTCTCCTTGTAGTCTTGGTTGTGTTTTTAACCATTTTATCTTTGGAAACACCAAAGAGTATGTAGCATAAGAATTTAAGGACATATAGATGCTAGTATGCTAAACATGTATGTGTATAAGTGTGTTGTATTCCCTATATACTAATAGAACAGGGGTGAGCATGAAACCAAAAAAACCGATCCAAAACCGAAAAATCAAACCCAAACAGAAACCGTGGGTTTTGGGTTTAATTTATAAAAAACCAAACTTTTGGGTTGGGTTTGGGTTTTGTTAGAAAACCGATCCGTAAAAACCGAACCGACCCAATAATGTTTATGTGTATGCTAAATTTCATATATGTAAGACCCATGACCTATGTTATGTAAAAGCCTATATTGTAATACATTATAATATGATCATATTACATTTTATATATGATTTATTGGTGGTTTTTGTCGAAGCAAGAGGACATTCAAAATTTTGTTTATGGTTATTGTTTTCTGAGTAAATTTTCTTTTGAAATGTGGTTGATTTTTAATGTTTAAACTTATGGAAACATAAATTTAAACTTTAGTATTATAACATGTTTTCTTGAATCATTAAGAGTTCTCTTTATAACTTGTACTAGGTTTAACACCCGTGTGTTACACACGGGTTGAATAAAAATATTTTTAAAAATTATAATTATTATTTATAAAAATTTATAGATACTTTTGTAAATTGTTATTAATCACAAAAATTTGTCTTTATTAACTCTCCTACTCAATTTCCCTCTCAACCTTCCTTTAAAAAAAATGATGTTTTCTTCCCAAAATATTGACCCCTAAAACCTTGATTTATTATATAGACTAGGTTTAAAATCCGTGTATACATACGGATTAAAACTCGTGTATACACACAAATTAAATTTTAAATATATGAATAGAAAATTAGAACCTACCATATTAATCAAATCACATAAAATCAACAATTATATACTTATTTTTATCGGTTAAACTACAACGGGTAATTTCAACTAATTGTTGTAATTGATTTGTTACTAAATATTTGTTGATTTTATCGGCGACAAGTTTAAGTTAACTTAAATCAACTTTAAATTTTGGAATCAATTATAATAATCATCTTTGATTTGAAATCAATTGACGACTTATATTTTGGATACCCCTAAAATCCTTTCCTGCATTCATTTAACTGGTTGTAAATTTCTTTCCCTCAAAATTGATTTATAAAATCCCGCTC
Organism: Tagetes erecta; assembly: GCA_030867185.1. Lineage (NCBI taxonomy): Eukaryota > Viridiplantae > Streptophyta > Magnoliopsida > Asterales > Asteraceae > Tagetes > Tagetes erecta. Next base: position 5,854,773 of record CM061488.1, on the reverse strand, counting down.
AAATTTTCTTCCCTCTCAAATGTACCGCCCAAATGGGCTTTTTTGGAGCCAACTTTTGCCGCTCAAAAAACTCTGCTTTATTAGATAGATTTAGTACTAAAAACAATAAATTTAAAGCCAAGTTGAAAAAACCGAAAAAACCGAACCCAAACACAGTCCGCAAACCCAAAACCCATGGGTTTTAAAAACACAAAAACCGAATTTTTGGGTTTAGGTTCGGATTGAGTCAAAAACAGACCCAAGCCGACCCATTCACACCCCTAAATAGAAGGGTTGATGACACCCTCATTCTGTGTTGGAGTGGTTTTGAAACTTGGGAACTTTAGTCTTTTACTCTATTATAGTTCTAACTTTAATTTAATTATCATTTTGACCCCTAACTTTTAATTTTTATACTTATAACAAAAAAAAATTTATCAACATGTGTGGCTCAATTGCAAACGCGAGGCCTCGTCGCCTCGGTCATCGCAATGTACGGCACGTGTCAAAATCGAAACATGACAACTAAGATTCGAACGTCGTATCGCACGGCTCTTTACGTAACTAGTAAATAGTAAAATGTGGATATCTTAATTTATATACTAAATTAAAAAAAATTCCCTGATACACTTAATTTATATACGTTGTATTTGAGACTTCATTACACGTGTTAATATGATGATATTAACGTTGGTGTCCATACGTGAACGTATGTACGGCTTTTGACTTTTTCACACACGTTACATTCATGATATTAACGTCGTTAGACATAGATTAAAAAAATATAATATCTCTGACATGGGGGAGGAAAGTCGTTAAAATAATTTAGATAATATTGTGGTTAGACATAGATAAAAATAAATAAAGTGTTAGATCTTGTGATGTAAAATCGTAAATTAATTTAAATAGAATGATGTGTAAAGTTATGGAGGGTTAAAGTTATTAGTTACCAAACGTAAAAAGGTGAGTGTGTAACTTACTAAAAGATAAGATGAGTTATAAAGGGTCAAACTTAGATATTAGGTAACATATAATTAAACTTTGTTTTAATTAATGCATTTGAACTTTGTTTTATTTCGACTAGAGCAGAACTTATCTTTAAGTTTTGTTTTAGTTACGTTATTCAAATTTTATTTTCTTTTACTTAAATAACTTAGGTTTACTCTAATATTTCAATCATATATAAGTGGAAAAAAAATTAACTGTGAAACATGTATAAAATTGAAAAAAATTTAGAATTTCCAAAAAAACAGAAAAAATGGAAAGAAATTGTTTTTTATTATAATTTGAATATTAAAAATCATTTTTACATGTTATCTAAGTTAATTACTTAGGATTAGCACATCTTTCAAAAGCTAAGTTATCTAACTGAAACAAAACAATGTTTGAGTGAATTAGTTAGAACAAAACATAAAAATAACTTAGATAATTAAAACAAAATAAAGTTTCTGTGATTTTTCCTAACTTAAATAGTCAAATCAGGAATAAAAACAAAAATATCTATCTACTAATATAAACACAAATATTTAAGTTTTTTAAGCCTAAAATGGGTGCTTCTAAATTTAAAAAAAAATTTGCTAGAGAGAGGGGGAGGGTCAAGACCACTCTCCACCCCACTATGTTTCACTAGTGCATGCATGCATGCATGTATTCATACATACATAAAGACATGCATGTGCATGTATACATACATGCATAGCTCTTTTATTATATTTAGTTTTGTGTACACTAATGTGAAGAGCAATTAAGTACCTGATTTGGATCCATGGAAGCTATTAACTTAGATACAACTACTAAGTCTGCAAAAGCAAAAACAATAGGGTTTCCTGAAATAACAGAAAATGAGTGAAACAATTTCTGACTATTCTATCATTTATCATGTGGAAGTACTTGCGAATACGCTTCCTTGGTTAACTTTGTAGGTAGGTTACGCCACCAGTAATTGACAGCAGGAGAAATAAGAGCCGCTCTCGCAAGCCTGGTCAACACATCTTATATATAAGAAAAAATATGATGAACTGATGATACTTAAACACTTACAAGACCGTCAAACACGCTTTAACACTAACCTGTGTGGAATATACTTAAGACATAACCAAATGACTTGCCCACCCATAGAAAATCCAGCCACATAGAACTTTGGCCTAAGGTTTAATTGATCGGTGAGCTCCTCAATATCCAATGCTAAGCTTTTCACAGTTCGCTTAGGGTCAGGGTCACTCTCTCCATAACCAGGACGATCAAATGAAACGATGTACACTCCTAGTTCTTCGACTAGAGCCTGTAAAAAAATCTTTAGTAAGAATTAAGTTACATAACTCAAAGGAAATAAAGATGAGACACCAGTTTCTACATACGACAAGTGTCTTCCGTCTTGAAGCAAATAAAAATAAAATAGTAATTATCTTGTGAAAAAAACAAAATAAAAAGTTGAATTGTTTGTTGTTTTAATTTGAATTCAAACCTAAGATGTTACATCTTTGACTTGAATTCATTTGATTACTAGGTTTAATACCCGTGTGTTACACACGGGTTAAATAACAACATTTATAAAGAAATTATAAACATTATGCTTAATGATTTGTGAATATTTAGTATTTAAATATTTAAAATATTTAGTTTTATCAAACTCATGCATGGAGGTGGAATTTTTTTTCTTAACTTCCCTCCTAAACTTCCTATTATAGAACAATGACTTTTTTCTTCCAAAAATTGACCCCCCTCAAATCTTGATTTATTATATAGATTCAACTTAACATTCAATTAGATGTTACATCTTTTGAGTAAAGAAAACATTTATGGTTCAACTTCTAGGCTCACTATAAATACTAGGGTGAACCTAGTTGTGAGATATACTTGAACTCACTAAAAAAACATTCACTTGTTCTCTCTCATTCTTCTAAAGTTCTAACCACACTCTCTTCTTCTCAAAGTGTATTTCGGGTGCTAGAGTCCTCCCCGGCTATACATACAGCTTCGGCCGTTTTACCCTGGGAAACATTCGAGTTCTCTTGGGAGACTCGGAATTCGTTTTAAGGGACCCGTGTCAATACACCGTTCGCTTAGGGTCCGGGTCACTCTCTCCATAACCAGGGCGATCTAATGAAACCATATACACTCCTAGTTCTTCGATAACCGCCTGTAACAATGTTCATTACTATGAAACAACAAGCTACAAAACAAAGGATTAACACAAAACAAATTATAGGAAAAATCGAATCCTCACCAAGGAGCCTGAGATTGCAAAAGGATTATGGTATTTGCTACAACCAAAGCAATGGACGTATATTATTTTAGACGTGGCAACATCTTTAGGAACGCCGTATTCTATATACGACAAATGTCTTCCGTCATGAAGCTTTACTCTTGGGGATGTGATCGGAAGGCCGTCGGGAGATCCCAACTTCTTGGGAGGTGTTGGAAGAGTTGTTTGATAAGCCCATGCAAAGAACCCCATGAAGGATATAAGTAATAACATTTTCAAGGCTCCTAGAACCAACAATAAAGTTAAATCAAGTCACAAATCATGATTTTAACTATGTAACAAGGCAAAACCTAAGCTTCTTAGCATGGTTATGATAACATGGTGGAGTTAATAAATATCTGGAACTTACCCGAATCCGATTTCGATATCTTAGCTGGTGGTACTGAAACCTTCATGTTCACTTCTTTTGACATTCTTACTGCTAGTATGCGAGATATTATAAGTTAAGATTAAAATCTATCGCGAGGCACGTACGTCACTAACTATTATAACTTATACTTGACATTTGGACAACATGATTATCATGAAGCTAAACATGTATACTTAAGAACGATGATAATTTTATATATACCTAGAAATTAAATGACAAAAAATATATGGCAGATAGTGTTAAGAGCCAAAATGGAAAAAATATGAGTATGGGCTTTCTATTTGTATGATATTTATAATGTACTTGAAAAGACTAGCAATAATTTGGGTTTCTATTATTATAATATTTAAATATGAAGAAAATTCAAAGGGAAATTTAACTAGAAGCTGTTAATTTCAAGTTAGAGGGTCATTTCCGTCGAATTTTTTTCTCTGTTTAGAACATTCTTTTGCACCCATACATTTTCTTCTATGACAATATTGACTGGCATTTAAAATCATTCAACATTTGAAATAATCTCAAAGTTTTAATTCTAAGTTTCAACCAAAGGTTATGATGTAGTATGTTACCCATGTTACGTTAGTGCATCTTGTTGTCCGGGTTACGGTGAGCCTTATATTGTCCGTCTACGGTTATTTTATTATAAAAGCTTTTATTATTCTAACACTAGTACACAAATTGATTTTTGATGCGAACAACTTTTAAGTTAGAGCGGTTACATAGGTAAAGACTATTGAAAACACCTTAAACCGCCACAAAGTTACCATATTTCTTCGATATGGAGCGGTTTCGAGACAAACTGCATCTAATATAGATAGATTTGGAGCGATTATGTTGGCAACCGCTTCTAACTAAATTCCCATTGAATATTTCATTGAGATCGCTCCAAATTTTTATTAAGCCGGCCCAAAACACACAATCATTTAAACCCTAGTTTAATCTCCATCGGCCTTATCCACTACTAAAACCTCCATCGCTGCATCGTTGTTGCCTGCTGCCATCGATTTCCATGTTAAACCTTATATCAATGTTGCCTCCCTTCAATTACCAGGTTGTTTTGAGTTCAAGCACCCTCAGATTCGTTACCCCTTTGAAAACCTCCATCGGTGAACCTTCGATTTTACAAAGGTATTACCATTCCTTCTTTGATTTCCCCTGTAGCTTTACTTTTAAGTTCAATATTTGTCTTGTTTATTTGTTAAGGGATTGTAAAAGAGAGCGAACCTACACGCATTTGTTTGGTTTTGGTTAAGGATTTTCAAATCTTGGGGATCTAACTGTGTTTAACTTATTAAGCTTAGTGTTTATGCTTTGTGTTATATTTATTAGTTTACATAACATGTGTCACTTCAAGATCAGTAAGATGTTTTGAAATGTAAACATAAACACAGAAGAAATTAGTTGGGAATTTGGTTTAGTTGTCATTGGGTTTTATTTACCGGCTCCACTACGATTGTGGATGAGGTAGTAAGAGGGAATGGATTTTATATATATAAGTCTTTTTAAATCAGAGTCCATTGTATACATGAGATTTTAGATGAGTCGATTGCAACACAAGTTGTATACCTTGTGGATTATTGTTTGCTTTACTGTTGATGATAGAGTATGATGAGCATTTTTGGATGGATTGCATGCACATTTGAAGTTATAAGTGCATTCTTTGGAGGTCTCCCATTTATTTATTTTAGAGATACTCAATCTTCATTATGCCTTTAGGAAGTTGTTTGGGTGTTATTGTTTGGAATGTTATGCTTCATTTAAGCCTAAAGTATTCAGAATAAACCTAATTCTTTATCAACTCACTTTTCAGAATTATAAGCAACTGAGAAATTGGTTAACTTTCGTTTCTTCTAAGCAAACACCCTTGCATATTAATAAGGTTAGTATATTAAGCATTCTTATTTTTACCATTGTATTTATCATTTTAAAGCCGTGGAATTTTGTTTGGTTTACATTTGATTGTAGTCTATTGTACCAAGCTTTGAGTTGGGTAATGATACAATGTAGTTTCTTTTATTACCAACTAAAGTGTAAATACAACAACATAAACAATGATATGCGTTGTATGTAGAAGGGAATACAAAGTGCATACAAACACTTCAATCAAGAGAACAATCTAAGATAATCATCCTCATTCTTTTAGTTGTACTTATTTGTATGTCGTAATTTAAATTTCTATTTTGGTTGTTATTTTTGAAGTATTATATTGCAAAACACCCATTTGGATTTCGTAGATGTTTACTTGACATTTTTCAAGTATCATATTTGTTCGTAATGTAATGCGCCAAATTGTTGTGTAATTCCCTTACCTATTAAAAGGTAAGGCCGGTTGTCAATGCACGTGTTCTTCACGTGACTTTGTTTTGACCGCGTCTTCTTCACAAGCAATCTCTTCCTTTCCAGTTTTTTCATTCCGGTTTCTTCCACATTCCTTCTCTCTGCTCCTTTGTTTGCTACATCAATGGTTTCTTTTCTCTTATAACCGGTTTTGGTTCTCTTTCTTCTTCGTCTTTTTTTCTTTGTTCTTTTTCTGTTGATTTTTCTAATATTTTCATTGATTTTGCAGGTGTTGCACGTGTCGATCGGCAGTTTGTGGGTGTTGCATGTGTTGATCCTTAGGGTCCTTTGCTTTCGTTGTTGTTTGGGAGTTGTTGTTAGTGATTTTGCTTCACGACTAGGGCATGGGTTGTTCTTGCTGTTGGCGCTGGGTGATTGCGATTTAGTGTTATTTGTTTTGGTTCTTTGCTTGAGTATTAAGGTACGGATTGGCTGATTTTCGTTGTGCTTTGCTATTAATGTCTGGCAAGCATTTGTTATTTGCTTCTAATTTTGTCACTGTTGTGTTGGTAGTTTACCTGCTTTACAAAAAGTTATAGGAATTAAATCCACAACATTCAATATGAAGTTGCAGGTTCTATTTCTTCATAAGGTGAAATTACAAGATGCATATACTAAAAGCTAACATTACATGTTAAAGTTTCTTTACTACACCTTTCATATTTATAGCTAGCATATAAGTTACAAATAACATTTCATTGTTTTCATGTAAGATTGTAGGTCAACAGATTGCAGGTTGCGAGTTTATGGACGGTTGAGTAGCATAACGGGTCAGAATGCGAATTGTAGATTTCTTGTTCTTGACTGCAACTTGCATTATATAAGGGCTCAAGTTACAAGCTGCATTTTCTTTGTTATAGGTCAGAATGCAGCTCATGGAATGCGTTATTAATTAATGAGTAGCTCAGCTTACAAGTGTGTACATATAAAAATCTTGCTACAACCTTCTAGTTATGTTGTTTTATAAAGTTTTGGGTATAATACTTTTACGAGGATGTTATGTTGTTTGATATTTCTATGAATAAATTGGATGTTATGGTTTAGTATTTCTGGAGATAAAGTAGATGATGGTATGGCTAAGCATTTATGGATATAAATTTGAAATTCTGCAGGTAATTCCTGCTAATTTATTATAATTATTATAATTATTTTTTTCATGGTTTGGAGCGGTTTACAATATTTGGAGGGGTTTGAAAGCTACTACATTTTGGGGAACTTTAGAGCGGTTTTAAATATGTTTGAAGCGATTTGGTAAAACCGCATCAAAGTCCTATCCATCTTTTGAAGCACTAGCTTTCGGAGCGGGCTCAAAACCGCTTTAAGCATGTGTTTTCACCGCTCTAAAATTCATTTTGTGTACTAGTGTAAACAAAATTAAACTGCAGTGTAACATTTGAAGTGATCCGAAACGTAAACCTGAACTCAATCGCATATCCATGAAATGTTCATGTCGTATCATAAAATAAAAGTAAGTATATCATTTTGATATAGTTAAGTTACTACATTTAATTGTATAATATAATCATTAATTAAGTTGATCAAATAATTTGGAGGCTTCATGTATACACTAACACTTTTATCTCGGCCTTCTTATCATCCAACCTTCATTATATTTTCCTTAGGTTTAAACCCTCGACCCACACCAAGATCCAAGGTTTAAACTTCAAACCCATATATCGACACCAAGTCCAATGGCTGATCTGGACAGAACTAGAACATCTATATGAATGAATCAATTTCGAAATATATTAAACAGAACATTACACTTGTAACTATAAATCAAGATTAAGATATGGATACAATCTTCATACAACCTTGAAAACAAATCATTATATATTAATTAAGTTGATCTAATAACTTTTCATATAAAAAATGACAGTTTGTTTTCATTTAACAACAGCTAGTACTGTCACTAATTAATTAACTTTTGTTAAGAAGCGACATAAGAATAACATCTTGCATCCCAATTCCAAAGGCAAATGCATGCGTGTCCTCCTCCCGCGACGTTATGGTACTTGATCCATCCAAGTTGTTGAGCTATATAACGTTGTAGTGTTGGCGGCACGATGAGATCTTCATCACCCATCCATAAGTGTATGGATCCATTATCCAAATGCGACGGCTTTTCTATATCCAATGGATCAAATTCCCACTTTCCGAACCCAATATTCAAGTCACGGTGAATGGACTCGTATTCTCCTTGTAGTCTTGGCTTTGTTTTTATCCATTTTATCTTTGGAAACACCAAAAGAGTATGTAGCATAAGAATTTAAGGACATATAGATGCTAGTATGCTAAACATGTATGTGTATAAGTGTGTTGTATTCCCTATATACTAATAGAAGTACGGGTGAACATGAAACCAAAAAACCCGATCCGAAACCGAAAAAACCGAAAAACCAAACCCAAATAGAAACCGTGAGTTTTGGATTTAATTTATAAAAAACCGAACTTTTGGGTTGGGTTTGGGTTTTGTTAAAAAACCGATCCGTAAAAACCGAACCGACCCAATAATGTTTATGTGTATGCTAAATTTATATATGTAAGACCCATGACCTATGTTATGTAAAAGCCTATATTGTAATACATTATAATATGATCATATTACATTTTATCTATGATTTATTGGTGGTTTTTGTCGAAGCAAGAGGATATTCAAAATTTTGTTTATGGTTATTGTTTTCTGAGTAAATTTTCTTTTGAAATGTGGTTGATTTTTAATGTTTAAACTTATGGAAACATAAATTTAAACTTTAGTATTATAACATGTTTTCTTGAATCATTAAGAGTTCTCTTTATAACTTGTACTAGGTTTAACACCCGTGTGTTACACACGTGTTGAATAAAAATATTTTTAAAAATTATAATTATTATTTATAAAAATTTATAGATACTTTTGTAAATTGTTATTAATCACAAAAATTTGTCTTTATTAACTCTCCTACTCAATTTCCCTCTCAACCTTCCTTTAAAAAAAATGATGTTTTCTTCCCAAAATATTGACCCCTAAAACCTTGATTTATTATATAGACTAGGTTTAAAATCCGTGTATACATACGGATTAAAACTCGTGTATACACACAAATTAAATTTTAAATATATGAATAGAAAATTAGAACCTACCATATTAATCAAATCACATAAAATCAACAATTATATACTTATTTTTATCGGTTAAACTACAACGGGTAATTTCAACTAATTGTTGTAATTGATTTGTTACTAAATATTTGTTGATTTTATCGGCGACAAGTTTAAGTTAACTTAAATCAACTTTAAATTTTGGAATCAATTATAATAATCATCTTTGATTTGAAATCAATTGACGACTTATATTTTGGATACCCTTAAAATCCTTTCCTGCATTCATTTAACTGGTTGTAAATTTCTTTCCCTCAAAATTGATTTATAAAATCCCGCTCAAATTTTCTTCCCTCTCAAATGTACCGCCCAAATGGGCTTTTTTGGAGCCAACTTTTGCCGCCCAAAAAACTCTGCTTTATTAGATAGATTTAGTACTAAAAACAATAAATTTAAAGCCAAGTTGAAAAAACCGAAAAAACCGAACCCAAACACAGTCCGCAAACCCAAAACCCATGGGTTTTAAAAACACAAAAACCGAATTTTTGGGTTTGGGTTCGGATTGAGTCAAAAACAGACCCAAGCCGACCCATTCACACCCCTAAATAGAAGGGTTGATGACACCCTCATTCTGTACCCCTAAATAGAAGGGTTGATGACACCCTCATTCTCTGTTGGAGTGGTTTTGAAACTTGGGAACTTTAGTCTTTTACTCTATTATAGTTCTAACTTTAATTTAATTATCATTTTGACCCCTAACTTTTAATTTTTATACTTATAACAAAAAAAAATTTATCAACATGTGTGGCTCAATTGCAAACGCGAGGCCTCGTCGCCTCGGTCATCGCAATGTACGGCACGTGTCAAAATCGAAACATGACAACTAAGATTCGAACGTCGTATCGCACGGCTCTTTACGTAACTAGTAAATAGTAAAATGTGGATATCTTAATTTATATACTAAATTAAAAAAAATTCCCTGATACACTTAATTTATATACGTTGTATTTGGGACTTCATTACACGTGTTAATATGATGACATTAACGTTGGTGTCCATACGTGAACGTATGTACGGCTTTTGACTTTTTCACACACGTTACATTCATGATATTAACGTCGTTAGACATAGATTAAAAAAATATAATATCTCTGACATGGGGGAGGAAAGTCGTTAAAATAATTTAGATAATATTGTGGTTAGACATAGATAAAAATAAATAAAGTGTTAGATCTTGTGATGTAAAATCGTAAATTAATTTAAATAGAATGATGTGTAAAGTTATGGAGGGTTAAAGTTATTAGTTACCAAACGTAAAAAGGTGAGTGTGTAACTTACTAAAAGATAAGATGAGTTATAAAGGGTCAAACTTAGATATTAGGTAACATATAATTAAACTTTGTTTTAATTAATGCATTTGAACTTTGTTTTATTTCGACTAGAGCAGAACTTATCTTTAAGTTTTGTTTTAGTTACGTTATTCAAATTTTATTTTCTTTTACTTAAATAACTTAGGTTTACTCTAATATTTCAATCATATATAAGTGGAAAAAAATTAACTGTGAAACATGTATAAAATTGAAAAAAATTTAGAATTTCCAAAAAAACAGAAAAAATGGAAAGAAATTGTTTTTTATTATAATTTGAATATTAAAAATCATTTTTACATGTTATCTAAGTTAATTACTTAGGATTAGCACATCTTTCAAAAGCTAAGTTATCTAACTGAAACAAAACAATGTTTGAGTGAATTAGTTAGAACAAAACATAAAAATAACTTAGATAATTAAAACAAAATAAAGTTTCTGTGATTTTTCCTAACTTAAATAGTCAAATCAGGAATAAAAACAAAAATATCTATCTACTAATATAAACACAAATATTTAAGTTTTTTAAGCCTAAAATGGGTGCTTCTAAATTTAAAAAAAAAATTTGCTAGAGAGAGGGGGAGGGTCAAGACCACTCTCCACCCCACTATGTTTCACTAGTGCATGCATGCATGTATTCATACATACATAAAGACATGCATGTGCATGTATACATACATGCATAGCTCTTTTATTATATTTAGTTTTGTGTACACTAATGTGAAGAGCAATTAAGTACCTGATTTGGATCCATGGAAGCTATTAACTTAGATACAACTACTAAGTCTGCAAAAGCAAAAACATTAGGGTTTCCTGAAATAACAGAAAATGAGTGAAACAATTTCTGACTATTCTATCATTTATCATGTGGAAGTACTTGCGAATACGCTTCCTTGGTTAACTTTGTAGGTAGGTTACGCCACCAGTAATTGACAGCAGGAGAAATAAGAGCCGCTCTCGCAAGCCTGGTCAACACATCTTATATATAAGAAAAAATATGATGAACTGATGATACTTAAACACGTACAAGACCGTCAAACACGCTTTAACACTAACCTGTGTGGAATATACTTAAGACATAACCAAATGACTTGCCCACCCATAGAAAATCCAGCCACATAGAACTTTGGCCTAAGGTTTAATTGATCGGTGAGCTCCTCAATATCCAATGCTAAGCTTTTCACAGTTCGCTTAGGGTCAGGGTCACTCTCTCCATAACCAGGACGATCAAATGAAACGATGTACACTCCTAGTTCTTCGACTAGAACCTGTAAAAAAATCTTTAGTAAGAATTAAGTTACATAACTCAAAGGAAATAAAGATGAGACACCAGTTTCTACATACGACAAGTGTCTTCCGTCTTGAAGCAAATAAAAATACAATAGTAATTATCTTGTGAAAAAAACAAAATAAAAAGTTGAATTGTTTGTTGTTTTAATTTGAATTCAAACCTAAGATGTTACATCTTTGACTTGAATTCATTTGATTACTAGGTTTAATACCCGTGTGTTACACACGGGTTAAATAACAACATTTATAAAGAAATTATAAACATTATGCTTAATGATTTGTGAATATTTAGTATTTAAATATTTAAAATATTTAGTTTTATCAAACTCATGCATGGAGGTGGAATTTTTTTTCTTAACTTCCCTCCTAAACTTCCTATTATAGAACAATGACTTTTTTCTTCCAAAAATTGACCCCCCTAAAATCTTGATTTATTATATAGATTCAACTTAACATTCAATTAGATGTTACATCTTTTGAGTAAAGAAAACATTTATGGTTCAACTTCTAGGCTCACTATAAATACTAGGGTGAACCTAGTTGTGAGATATACTTGAACTCACTAAAAAAACATTCACTTGTTCTCTCTCATTCTTCTAAAGTTCTAACCACACTCTCTTCTTCTCAAAGTGTATTTCGGGTGCTAGAGTCCTCCCCGGCTGTACATACAGCTTCGGCCGTTTTACCCTGGGAAACATTCGAGTTCTCTTGGGAGACTCGGAATTCGTTTTAAGGGACCCGTGTCAATACACGAAGCCTCGGCCATCTTTTTGTTTTCTTCTTATGCACTCATTCATTTCTTTATTTTAGTTGAGATTCTCATATTGTAAATTACTGTTTTATTTGATTTGTGTATTGTAATTTAATCAATATAAGCATTTTTAATTTTATATGTGAACGGTTCCTACAATCTTAAAACGAATTTTTTTTTAAATCACCGTTCGTATTTAAAAAAAATAATAATAATTGTTCATCTCTCAAAGTTTGACTTAGAGAGCTTACATTTAACTCTTTTCTAGTTCTTGCCCCCCTCTCTCCTCCCCCCTTTGAGCTCGTCCATTCGTTGGATGATCCCTTGCTCTCACGTTCGAGTGTTTGCTCGTCGTTTAGGCCGGTGAGTGAGATTTCTGCTCATTGCAGTCACCTCCGGGCTTCTTCGCACCTGAGCTGGTTTTTTTATTTTTAAGAAAGTTGGTTCATTTTTACCATTTGTTGGTCTTTATAAGTGTTTTTGTTTAATTTTCAAAGGTGATTTTTTGTTACTTCATCCATAAAACTTTTGTTGTGTGATTATTTTTGTGATTCAAAAAATAAAAAATAAAAAAAACTTACAATTGGATTTTGTGTTCAATTTGTTTTCTCTTTAAAGCCTTTATAACATTTTGTTGGTTGTAATATTTTATTAGTTATGACTTGAAAGACTTGAAACCTCAATAAATTTCTAGTATGTTTCATATAATTAAAAAGTATTAACTATGTGTTGACTATTTAATTAAAGACATTTAAGAATTTTGGAGTTGGGTCATATTAGTTATGACTAATAAAGTAATAAAGATTAAGTTACGAAGTTTTGTCTTCTCTTCGTGTGAATGAAATATGAACTTTATAAGATTCATTATTATTAAGTTATAGATATAGATCACACATTGAAAAAGAGAGGGAAGGAGGAAATGGTTTTTGTAATCGTTTATGACGAGAATCAGTTAGGAAATGTTTAGTTTATATAAACAAACAAAACATTAAAATGATTATTGTAATCATTTATGTCTAACAAATGTGTTAGAAAACACTACAACAAAAATGGCTTTTTAGGACCTTTTGTGTGAGACACTTGTAAAAGATGGTCCTAAAAAACTATTTAATAGGACGAATGAAATCTTGAGATCCTTTTATAATATACTCTACTAAATCGGTGTCCTAAAAAGTTATTTAATAGGATGAATGACTTTTTGGGGTCCTATTATCATATAACATAATAAGACACTTTGAATGTAAATCCTAATAATGTAATTTATAAGACATGAAGTTATTGGTGTCGCATTATGTGGTAATGTAATAGGACACTGGTTGAAAGGAGGTCCTATTATAACATTACTTAATAGGACACCTTGTTATTGAGTCTTAAGTATTCAGTGTTATAGGACCCTTTCTAGTTGAAGTCATATTAGAACACGAGTTAATAGGACACTTGGCGCTTGAGTATTATAACTTTAACCTTTATAGGACGCTTAATAATTGTGGTTTTATAATAACACATCATAATAGGACACTTGATATTTGAGTCATAAAACATCAGTTTTATGGGACGTTTATTTGCTAGAGTTTTAATATAACATAGCTTAATAGGACACCTGACACTTGGGTTTTATAAGTTAAACCTTTATAGGACGCTTATTGTAATATACCAAATTTTATTATAAAGCTTAATGTTTAATTAGGATACGAGAGGATATAACGATAATAATATAAATAAAGGGAGCTTTGTTTTATAAAAGAGTGGAGTCAAGAACAAATGAAAACATGTGTTAGTTGAGGGGCTTAAAGGGCCAAAAGACAAAAGTTAGGTAGAAACCTATAAGCATATATTCTCGTGTATATGCCGCCTCCCGGGTCACATTTTTTCATTGATACCGAGATGAGAGAAAGGCAGTCCGACATGATGTTTCCGGCGAAGTGTTGGGTTACCGTTAAAACAACGACAGAGGTAAAGGACGGTTCGAATGGCAATGGTTTCGTAAGGCGATGGAACTGTATTTCCGGTGATGATTTCAGGCAACAACAGTATCGGGGTTTCAATGCACAACGAATATGGTTTCGTCAATCATTGGCAGCGAAAACAAAGGATGACGGTGTAGGTTTGTATATATATATATATATCAAATTAGTATGGAATGTATAGCTTTGAACATTCTATTGTGCAAAGATAATTATATGACGATGATGACATTAATGTTCTAAGAAGTAGATAATGATGATTATGATAGGCTTTATGATGATAAATGTGATGACACTTCATGTGTTGATCAACGTTAAGGTTATTAAGATGATGATGGTAATGATGTAAATGATGGTAGATTGATGATAAAGATGATGACGAGTTTGTGTGGTTACGGGTACAGTTCCATCACATATTTTATGGTGATAGTTTGATAAAGAAGATGGTGGTTATCTTTGTTATTTAAATGTGATGGTGGTTGGACGAAACTGCGAGCAAGACCGCCGAGTGAAATTACAGTTTCGCTTAGATGTGTTGGCAAGACTAGCTTTATTATATAATGCTATTTGGATAATATTTTATGATTTCCGGTTTTCGGCAATCAGGTGAGTTCCTATGTGCCCTCTTTTACTTGTTTATAGGTTTTGGGCTAAGATACATGCTAAACTTTACGTTTTATGTTAACATGTAATGGTACAATTAATTATGTTATGTCAAATTGGTTTATTATATAGGTGACCCAATACACAAATGTATAAACATATATTTCATGCAACATAGATGAATCACAAAATAGTGTATGTGACAGCTACGCCTTATCTATGTGTATGAATGTGATGATGCATGAATAAATATGTGTAACGACCTTGCATAGGAACGGGTCAACTACGATGGAAGCGTTATTCATGGGGTTGGTGATATGTCAACCCGATGTCACATTGGGTATATGTCAACCCGGTGTAGGCAATAATGTTAAAGTCCTATTTATGACGTTAGGTATATGTAACCAAATGTCACATTGGGTATATGTCAACCTGGTGTAGGCAATTTATAGAGTCCCCTAACTGTACCATGACTCTGTGTTTGGTCAGTCCTTGGGTAATTGATGGAATGGACCCTAGTACTTGTGTAATGGTCATAACGTGTACGTATGATGATGTATGATAGTATGTATGATTATGATATAATTTATCATTTTAAAAGAAGTAAAACTAGGACTCACTCAGCTTTGCTGACTTTTGCATGTATCTTAGACTAATTGACAGGTAAATGTTGCAAGTTAAAAGAATGGCATGAACACATGAGCTACCTTAATAGATTTTAGTTTGGTTTCATTAACTAAAATTATGCAACACTTGACCCATCATGTACCATTTTAATAACTAATTATGTAATTTTTTTGTTTAATAGCAAACTATAGTGATGTCGAAATTAAACAAAACAACCTAAGGATGAAATGTACATTGAGGTTGACAAAAAATATCAACTTCTTATAGGCATGGACTACAAACATGTTCAACTATGGATCACAGCAAGAGCAATAAAAGATAAACAGAGGAATTTATGACACCATAGATTTTGATGCAACAAGTCATTTATGATACTAAAATTGTACTTTGACGTTTGTTGTGTGGGTCATTGCTGTGTATCGCCTATGGAAATTTTTTTCATGTGTCTAGTAAGAGCTTTAGCTTATGCCTATACAAGTCTGGAACTTATTGCTTACTTTTTTTATATCTTTGAAGTTGCATATTGCCTTGAACTGCTGAAAAGCTACTGGTCATCACAGGTATGGACTATCTATTTGTAACTTTTTATGGGTAGATGTATTGTTTTTTTCCATTATTTAAGACTCTTGATTAATTCTCAGGTATATTTTTAAATATGTGATACATTATGGTTTTCAACTAATATGGACTTGGTAATACATGTATGTATCCACTACTTTGATGCGTTATGTGAAAAACTATATTGTTATATGTATTTCGTAATTATGTGATACATTATCGTTAGGAGATACAAAGTGTGGAAGCGAATCCGGGTTTTCAATTGTGCTTCTGGTTGATCACATATAATTATCTGGATATTGAGGTGATGCATACATACACACGATGTAAAATATAAATGTTACAAATGTATAAATATACATGTTTACTAAAACTTTTTATTTTTTTTAGATGCCGCAAGCCACAAGAGGTGCTGCAGAATCTGATACCAGCAATCTACTCAAGGACTTGATGACAGAGCTTTATATTAACTTAGCTATTAGGTGTATATAGTGTGTCCTTTAGATTTAGATATTGTTTAACAGATTTTATTATAGATTCTAGCATAGAACTGGTTTTAAAGGATTTAATAAGCATCTTTGTATATATTTTGAAGGATTTAGCATGTTTGTATATATTTTGAATGAATTATATAAATTTATATTTATTATGAATGATTTGACATCTGTATTTTAGAGGCGATGTTACTAGACTCGGTTCAAACCCGCGTTTAAAAACCAAAATCACCGCGGCTAAACTTAAGTTTTCTACTAGTGTTAGGACCATTTTCTTGGTACTAAAGTACATGTAGAGTTACATTATAAGGGTCCTATAAATTAATTTTTAAGGACGCTTTTACGTGTATCATAAGATTAAAAGTAAGTAACCACATATTAGAACATTGTAAAAGTGTCCTTATATGTTTTTATTAGGACGCTTTTTGAGTTGTTCATAGAAATATTATGCGACCATAAAATTGGTTTCATAATCTTATTTGAGATATTAGGACGCTTTTCTTAGTACTAAAGTACCTATACTGTTACATTATAAGGGTCGTATAAATTAGTTTTTAAGGACGCTTGTATGTGTATCATAAGATTAAAAGTAAGTATTCACATATTGTAACATTGTAAAAGTGTCCTTATATGTTTTTATCAGGACGCTTTTTAAGTTGTTCGTAGACATATTATGCAGTGGCGAAGCCAGGAATTTACTAGCAAGGGGGCCTAAAGTTATACTACCCATAAATTTTTTTTCCTAATGCTATGTTTCGGTACATATGTTCGGGTCAACGAGTCGGGTCGGGTCGGGTTAAGCAATAAAAACTTAAAATATCATAAATTTCTTCATTCATTGTAAAGAGGTTCATTCACACAAATAAAACAAAATAGTTTTTTTAACTAACAATAATGCAAGCGAAATGATAAGTACCTGGATGAAGAACTATAGCGCAACCCGACGACCTTTAAGATCTTTGAAATCATCAATTATGGCATCCGAATCACTCTATCAACCAAATTAACAATTAACATTTAACAATCAACATTCAACAACAATAACAATCAACATTCAACAACTCCCAATATTAACAACCCCTAAATTCAACAAATCAAAAATTAACAATCAACATAAACAACCCCTAAAAAACCTAAATTCAACAATTAACATTTAACAATCAACATTACAACAACAATAACAATCAACATTCAAAAACACCCAACGTTAACAACCCCTAAATTCAACAAATCAACAATTAACAATCAACATAAACAACCCCTAAAAAACCTAAATTCAACAATTAACATTTAACAATCAACATTACAACAACAATAACAATCAACATTCAACAACACCCAACATTAACAACCCCTAAATTCAACAAATTAAAAATTAACAATCAACATAAACAACCCCTAAAAAAACTAAATTCAACAATTAACATTTAACAATCAACATTCAACAACAAATAAGTCAATAACAATCAACATTCAACAACACTTAACATTGACAACCCCTAAATTCAACAAATCAACAATTAACAATCATTCAATCAACAAATTGTAAAAGACTAAAAGTGTAAAACTAACCTCTTATTACTAAAATCAACAAAGCAACACAGCAGCAGCCAGCAGCCGTTCAGCAGCAGCTGCAGCCGTTCAGCAGCCCAGCAACAGTCGTTCAGCGGCACAGCAGCGCCTAGGTCGCCAAGGTCAGCGGCAGCCAGCAGGGTCGCAAACAGGGGCTGATCGCTGATGGGTTTGGGACGGGTAATTGGGTAAAGTCGACTGCCAACAAGGGTGGGTGTGGGTTAGGGTTAATGGGTTTTTTGGTTAATGGGTTTTTTGTAATGGGTTTTAGTTGATGAGTTGTTGTTTGTTAATGGGTTTGGATTTGGTTGGGTTTTAGTAACTAGTAAGTAGTAAGGGGGCCTGATTTTAAACATAGGAGGGCCCGTACCCAAAAATCAACTAAAAACCGACAAATCGCTACTTTTAACGGAAAAAATTGGGGTGGCCTTGACCCTCCCGGGTCTCTTCTATGTTGCGCCCCTGATATTATGCGACCATAAAATTGGTTTCATAATCTTATTTGCAATATTAGGACGCTTTTTAAGTTCCGAGACTTATTACAACCCCTTTACATGAAACGCTTTTATTATTGGTCCTATTAAATGAAAGGTCCTATAAAGTACTATTTTATGACACTTTTGGGCGTACTAAAAACCCAATTTTGTTGTAGTGAAATGTTTATATATTATATACATACAAAGCGTCATAATGATTTTTGTAATCATTTATGTCTAACAAATGTGTTAGAAACATGTTTATATATTATATACATACAAAGCGTCATAATGATTTTTGTAATCATTTATGTCTAACAAATGTGTTAGAAACATGTTTATTTTATATAAATAAACAACACTTTAAAATGATACTGTAATCATTTATGTGTTTTAGAAAATTGAAAGGAAATTGATTATTTTATAATCAAACTAAATTTCATTAGTACGAAATTAAATTAGAACTCATTAAGTATGAGATTAACTTGGGTGTTTATTTTATAAACACATAAGGCTTAAAATGGTTATTTTATAAACACATAAGGTTTAAAAATGGTTTTTGTAACCATTTCTATTTAATTAGTTACTATTATCTATAAAACTGTATTATCTATAAAATTATATATTTGTTGTACGTTATATATTGTGTGAAGCTTAATAGCCGCCGGCCAAAATTGATAAAGTCTGGTAATAGTTCAGACATTTAAATCATTCAGCACTTAATTATTTAAATTTTACCAAAATCCATGTTTATTGTATAAGCTTAAGTGGTAATATCGGCTAACAATGTGCATGTTTAATCATGGTTGTTACCAAATAAATTTCAGTGGAGTTGTAAAGTTGTTGTTTGGTATACCAAAGATCCCAAGTTCAAGTTCAACTTTCACAAGCCTATTTTCCACATTTGAATCGAATTGGAGTTGTAAATTGGGCGAATTAGACGAATCGAATTGGTCGAATTGAGACATTTAAAAACTGTATTCGTATTCGATCCACATTTGAATAAAAATATATGTATTCGATTCGATTAAGTTATTAGAATCGAATTCGAATAGAATCGAATGTATTCGCTTTTAAAAATATAAATAAAGAAGCACATCAAACAACAATACAAATGTAGCACCAACATAACATAAGTCTATAAATCACCCATACGATATGCAAAACATCATCAAAACAATATGCAAAATAGTAGCATGTCAACAAGTCTAAAACGTGTTCAAAAAAGGTCTAAAAGTATATAATCAAACACAAAAAATAACTCTAAACAGGTTTAAAACATGTAGACACAACAATTAACTTATTAAGCAGCAGCTGGCACAACATCAAATCATATCCATATGCTGAAACAACAATTAAGATTGGCTAATGGGTTGGGTTTGGGTATAATTAACTTTACTTCAAACTCATTAAGTCATATTCATATATGGCTAATTAATTATATATATTACGATATATATATTTCTTATTCGAATTGGAAGAATTGAATGTGAATTCTTAAACTCATATTCGTATTCGATCCCATTCGACAAAATCGAATTCGAATGACTGAAAATGAATTTCGAATGACCTTAATTGAATTCGATTCGAATCGAATTTCGAATGACTCGAATCGTATTGAATAATGAACGCATCTAATTGAATCATATGAGTATTTTGTGGATTGGTGTCATAAACTTTAGGACCACCGACCACCAGTGACAAGTAAACAAAGGCAGACAGTAGGACTGTAGGAGTGTGGACCAACTTTTGGGCCATGTTTTCTTTGAATTGACCCCTAAATAACTTTGGGCCTAAATAGTCCAATTAAGACTATCCAAAAAGAATGATTAAAGACTGGGCCTTAACCAGAATATTATATCATTCTAGTTTCTACAAACAGGATGTTTAACGTTTCCATTTTCCAATACTAGCATTAGCATGTAGTATAGAAATTTTTTCTCTACACATAATTTATATTAGATGGCATAGTTGCTTTATGTAACCATGTCTAACGACAACTTTAGTAACTTATAACTGAGTTTTAATAACTGATAATTTGACTCTTATACTTTTCCTACTTAATAACTTTAAACCTTATTTTGCTTAAATTAGTTTTATGACTCACTTCTAAAAATTATGCTTTTTGAAACAAATATAGTTTGTCGCAAAAATACTTGTAATATTGTCGTAAAACGAAAATACCGACAAATTTTCTAAAAATTCTTATTATAGGAAAAAAACCGTAGCAAGTTTATTTTCTATAATATTGTGACAAATTAACTACAAATTTGTGACCGTAATAGGTTGTCGTAACGTTTGCGACAACTTAGCCACAAAACTAGTTTTTTATAACTTAGTTTAACTTTTTGGTTTGCGACTAAATTAAGTCAAATTATGACTGTTTTATCGGGTAATTATGGGATATATTAGGGTTTTTTTTTGTTTTTATTATTTATAAAACCATTTATAACCTTGTTACAAATATTAAGTTGTTATAAGTTTGTCGGAAATTATGGTATCAAAAACAAAATTTGTTAGTAGTGTTTACACCGTAACGTTCCAAGTTATTTTTACAATCTTACACCGCAATGTCTAAGATATTATAATTTTTTGTCTACGCTTAACGACAATAATATCACAAATATAACATGCGTACATGTGTAAAAAAACACATAATGTTACGATCAGTAGTGTCATTTTCTTAACGTGTAAAAAGGTAAAAAAAAACGTAACGATTATAAAACTTATAAAACACTACTTGTTACTTACTAGTTACTAGACAAAGAGATAAAACTTAAAAGGACAGTTACTTGTTTAACTAATATTAAATTATGATGATACAAAAAAAGGGAAAAAGGATTAAAGAGGTGAAAAAGATAATAATTTAGGGGAGGGGCTTTTATTACGAAACATAGGGGTCACGTGTAGGGTTAAATGCACTTAAGGGCAACAGTAATAATGAAATTCCATCATTACCCTTTGCATGGGTTCGTAATTATTATATGAAATGATGAAAAATTACCTCAACAATTAATTAAAAATTGAAAATGGGGGTTGGGGCTCTATGTCAATGCTCGATTTTTATTTTGATATTAATTAATTTATTTTTGCCGTAAAAAAAATTTAATTTATTTTTATTTATTTATGAACGTGTAAGTATATATATCTAACCTTAAAAGGATAATATATAAAGTATTATCTAAATAGACTTTGACGACATAAAGATTTTAAGTTATTAATTGGTCAAGTTCAGAGTCAAGCTGGGTAATTTAAATTGGGTTAAATGGTCCTCGTTTAATATTTTGGATGTCATGTAATTTATTTTTTTCTATGTTGTTTCTATAGCTTTTTGCTAGCTTTTTCTTTAATATATCCCCCGTCGTTCAAAAAAAATTTAAATAGACTGAATGATGAATAATCTTAATCAAATGAAGCATTACAAGTTCATGAATTTGATTCTTGAATATGATTTTTAATAGAAAATTAGAATGTTAAGCATTACAATCGAATTTGAGGTTAGGGTGATCAACGAATGATGAACAAAATAACTAGCTTTTGTCGTCGATGGATAAAACCAAACCTAGAGAAATCGTCGACGAAAATGATATGATGATAGGCATCAACAACGTACACTAAATAGTGTAGGCCCATAAATCACAAAGGATTCAATCTAATAGTTATGATTTAAGAAGATTGTTTCTTATTTTTCTCAAATCAAATGGTAAACGATGTGCCTTTGAAAGCTTATAAGCATGATGGGTTTTTGGCAATAATGAAGTAACATCAAGTAGAAATGATAGAAAAAGCCACATGGCCCGGTTTATCATGAATTAGCAATTGCGGTTAAAGCTCTTGGCCAATCTCATCTCTAAGAACATGTCTCTCTTTCACATTTACTTGTGACAAGGGCCCAATATTCTTTTCAAGGATAATCAAACGACTTCTATAAAATTTTCGACTTGTGTGAAAAAAAATCTTGAGTCTGTTACGGTCACTCACGGGTGATATAGGAAGGCTATGACCATTACCAATCTTGAGTCCTGCTATTAGACGACCTCATACGCTCTGCGAACACAGACAACATTATAGCCCAAGCCCATCTTTTTTTGGAGGAAACCCGCTAACCCGCCCGTCTGTAAGCACGACAACAAACTAGCGGTAAAACCTGTAGTCCTAGATGGCTCATATATTGAACTTATGTTGCCACAAGTCTTCTTTCATTACCCTCATTTGCCTCTTCCAAAGTGATACTAGTGAGAATTGAACGTGAAAAATATCTATAGCAACGAAATTAGCAAGGGGCTGATTACAATTCAATAGGAGCGAAGAATTATGGAGACAATGGAGGGTCACGGCCCCCCACTTTTTCTCATCTGAAGTGTTGGTTTGTTGGTCGGTAGCTGATTTTTCTTACATATTGAGCCCCCACCCCGAAACAAAGCGTTTTAAGATTTGATCATCTGAAACAAAACATTTTAAGATTTTACCTCCCTAACCTTCAAATCCTAACTTCACCACTGCAACTCAAAAGCCTACCAATCACACTATTTTATAAACTCAAATTTTCTCTATGATTGATCCAAAGTAAAGAGGTAGCCATGATGTCATAAAAACCCGGATCGAGCTACGAGAGATACCATTGAAATACACGTTACAAAAGGTTATAATGAGTAGAGATTATTTTAATGTAACATTATTCGGTGGATAAATATGTGGGTGTAATAAAGATGAGGAAATGAATAAGGGAGGAGGGAGTGGTCCTCCCAAGGTTCCCACAAGGAACTTTTTCCACCAATCAGAATATGGAACACAAATTTCAACTTTGAACCTCTTTGAACCTCTTTGAAGTGGGAGTGATCCTCCCAAGGTTAACAAAAATTTCAAGTTCAAGTTACTTTTTGATTCTCGTCCACGAGGTTTGCATCTCGTTTGGTACCTCGTGAGTTTCTCATTGATGATCCTCGTTTGGCCCGGTGTAACAACCTCGCGAGCTCGTCGACCTCGTGAGCTCACCTCGTGACCACTCCTCCCCCCCTAAGAAGGAAAATTGAGCAATGTAAGATAATGATGATAGAAGAAGAAGATGAGGCACCCATGAATGGTTGTTAGCTAGCTATCAATTACCATGCAAAATCTTTTGGTCACTACCATACATTTATTTGAAAGTCATTCATATCATGTTGTCTCCCCCAAATCATAACCTCCATTTATTTAACAAAAAACTAATAATACCATCACATAAAGATAGATGTTTGTTTTATAAATATAAATTGATTTTAAAAAATGCTGATAATTTTTTAACAACAACAATGAATTTTTATTAAAAAAACTAGCAAAAAGCTAAAAAAAGAGTTCAAAAGGAAAAATCAAAACATAAGAGAACACCCAACTAAGGATATATGTGGACCTATTACACACCCTTAAGCCCCCTCAATGGATGATTACATCAAACGTTTCGGCATAAATACGAGAGTAAACTACAAATTACGTTATTTATGTTTCTGGGTACCTGTAAATTGAGTCCTTTAACAAACTAATCTACAAATAACGTCCTTAGCAAATGAGCGACGGTGGGGTTTTGTTTATCCATGGAATAGATGGTGTATGCGCACGATCAAATGAGTTAAAAGAAGGTAAATAAAGTAGATGAACAAAATACACAATTAGCAATGATGGAAAGAGTTGATACACATTTTCAAAAGTGTGGTATGGACATGAAAAAGAAAATAGATGTAACCAACCTACCTCCATCACAATTGCCAACAAAACATAATTTTCAATCATCATTGAAACGAAACCAAAACACATTCAAACCATTGATCCTCATCATAGACTTGTAGAACACAAATTCAAATCATCAATGAAAACCTAAACAAAAAAGTTATTTACACGTATGGTCCCGTGGATATTATGATGAGTGAGTAAATGGATAAATAGTGTTGGTGGCCAAAGTATGTAACTTGTGGACTATGTTTGAAGAAGAAGTTAAGATTGTGTACTAATTGGTAAGATTATAAGTTTATAATATTTTAAAAATAATTTTTATTTTTTTATGAAGTGTAAAATTTTCTTAGTCTAGTCTAGAGAATAGTTTGGCACTTACGGGAAATGAATGGTTGTAATGTCGAGTCTTAGAGAGTTTGAATAACAAAACGTGGGTTGACATATGGTAATGAAATGACCTAAGAATTAAAATAGACCAAAAGATAGAAACGAATTATTAACATTTTATTAATCTGTTTGGTTATCATGTAATAGAGTCTATCGTATACGTGGAGGGACATTCACCTCTTCCTACCCTCAAATTTAAAGTGGTCCGGCGGATTTGAATTTCGACCCCGACTAGCCTAGATAAAGGTGATGGTTGTTATGGTGGGCAGTGGGGTAGTGGCAACAGTTTGGTAATCGGTGCAGTGGTACGTTGCAGTGTTGATGGTCTATAGCATGTGGGGATGGTGGTGGCCAAAGGGATGACAACGGTGGTGGTCTGTTGGTTGGTCGTGGTGACCAGTGGTTGTGATGGTGGGATTGAGGTGGAGGTGGTGGCTGGTGATGGTAGTGGACGGTGGTGGTGGTGATTGATATGGTGATAGTGGAATTACATAACCTTAAACTTTTTTAACGACAAAATATTTATTAAGAACAAAACAATCACTAGCAAGATATTAGGACCAAACACCAAACAAAACACGTCCAAAAGCAAAACCCCTACAACGAACCAGAATACCAGTTTTTCCTATACATTTTGCTCTGTATTTTTAACCATAAAAATGAATTCACTTTAACCTTCACTACAACTTTGTCAACAGTCACAACCTTTGAGTTAAAAATGAGATCGTTTCAAGCAATCCAAATGTACCAAGTAGTAGCCATAAGTAAAAAAAGGGGCAATCCCTTTCATTTTCTCCAGGCCACTCACATTTGAGTACCAATCAATCCGGTCTCTGATGGAAACAACCAAAGAATCCGCCCAACCACACCAAAGGAAAATGCGACTCCATACGCAACGGATTCATGCTCTCCAAAACACAAAGAGCGTTCTTTTGTTCCCATGTTTACCCCTAGATACGTGGGCAACTACGGTTCCTCTTTGCACCCTTTTTTGCCGCTCTCTTCTCATTATCAAATAATCATCTTTGCAGTTTGTGGAAGCTCTTTACTCCTGCTTGAATGAATAACTACTTCACTTGACATATCAATTCGATCCAACAAATTCATCTCTCAGATTTAGCTTATCAATGGACTTGGACAACATATGGTTCGGGATCATTCTCTCAGATATATCTTTTCTACCGTTTAAAAAAAGATAAATAATGTAAAGAAATAACAAAGTTTATAACAAGAAGAATAAATTCTCATTTGCGGATGGTTTGTCGATTTTGAATATTTGTATTCTTACGGTTTCAAAATCTCATATTCACCCCTGAGGTTTGCATTATATTCTCATTTGCATGCAAAAAATTAACTCTTTTAAATTTTCCAGTTAACATTTTTATTAATGACTAAAATACCCCTACGGATGCAAATGGTCAAAAATAACTTTAGAGATACAAAAGGTCAAAAACCTAAAACTTTAATATATGTATATATATATATATGTGTGTACTTTTTATATAGCAAAAACTTCATTAATTTTGTAAATTTTAGAAAATACATTTTTATTTTTAAAACTATTTATTATTATTATATGTATTATTGAGCTGTTTTCCTCGTTTATTATTTTGATAAAACATTTTTTTAATATACAAATAATACATATTTTAAAACGTTAATTTTATAAACGTCTTTTAAATCATCTGTCATCAAAACTTCTTTTTTAGTATGTTAATTTTTTACACCATTTTGTTTTTCTAAAACTATTGATTTATATGATCTCTCATTTTTTTAACCATTATGTTTTGTAAACCCATTCGTTTTCTAATTGTCCATTTTTTAAAAAAAACATTCGTTTTTATAACATGTTTTATGTGTACAAATAAATACGCATATTCTAAAACATTCTTTTTTTATATATGTCTTTTTTAAAATCGTTCATTTTTCAACGTAATCATCATAGTAAAACTTTAAGGCTTAAATATTGTGGCATATCTTTATAAATTTGTTTAATAGTCGTTTTAAAAAAATGAATTTTAAAAAACCAACGTTTTCAAAAGTGCAAAATGTTCTAAAAAATAAGTAATATATAGAAAAAGAAGTTTTGAAGACAGATTATTTAAAAAGACATTTATAAAAGTAACGGTTTAAAACATATGTATTTTTTTTATTTTATATTAAAAAATGTTTTATAAAATAGTAAACTTGGAAAACAGCTCAATACTAAATATAAGAGAAAATTGGATTTTAAAAATCTCCACTTTCACCTTTTGATTGGAAAAAATTCTAACTGAGAAAATTCTTTTTAGAGATTCCAATTTTCAAATATATTTTTTTAAAAAAACCCTAGTTAAAAAATACTTAACGCCGTTAAGTTTTTTTCGAATTTGAAACTAATTTTTTAGGGCTTTTGATCGGGAGGAGGATACGAATCAACTGATGTAAAAGTTACCTCGAACGGGTGCTCCAAATGATGAAACAACGCTTCAATTGATGTAACATTAAACGTATCGTCAAACCGTTTGGAGCATTGGTTCGAGGTAAATTTTACATTAATCCATTCGTATCCTAATTACGATCAAAAGCACTAAAACATTATATTCAAATTCGAAAAACTAAACAGCGTTAAGTATTTTTTAACCGAGGCTCTTTAAAAAAATTTGTTTGAAAGTTCTAAATCTCTAAAAAGAATTTTCTTAGTTGTGATTTTTTCCGGCCAACAGGTGAAAGTTGAGATTTTAAAATCTAATTTTAATAATATTAAACAGTTTTAAAAAAAAAAAACGTTTTTCCTAATATATACAAAAATAATTGTGTTTTTGCCATATATAGTATATATACACACACAATATATATATATATATATATTAAAATTTTATTTTTTTAACCATTTGAATACCTGAAATTCTTTTGACCATTTGCATCACTGGGTATCTTGGTCACTAATGAAAAAGTTAACTGGAAAATATAACTGAGTTAGGTTTTGTATGCAAATATGAATAAAATACAAACGTTAGGGGTGAATATGAGATTTTGAAATCGTATGGATGCAAATTTTCAAAATCGACAAACCACATGGATGCAAATGAAAATTTACTCTAAAAAGAAAGAATGAAATAACTCATTACTTCATTAGTGTTACTAGGTTAAAACCCGTGTACTACACGGGTTAAAATATAAAAACGATAAAATTAATATAATACAAATGTAAAATAAATGAAATATCAATACAATAATTTTTTTATAATATTATATTCAATATGTGTGTCTACACAAGTATTAAACTAGTGATATATAGATGGATTGCGAAACAAATATGATAAAATAACCAACCAAAACTTTGTAGTCTAACAAAAACTAATTAAATTATAAACTAAATCTTCTTATCTTCTAATTTAAGATTTAAAGCCGTTATATATAAGAAATTGATATCCAGGCATTATCTCGTGTGCCAATAACTTTTGATATAAAAAATCAAGCCAATTTCCTAATGTTTTTATCAATACAAATGTAAAATAAATGAAATATCAATACAATAATTTTTTTTATAATATTGTATTCAACATGTGTGTCTACACGAGTATTAAATCTAGTGATATATATGGATTGCGAAACAAATATGATAAAATAACCAACCAAAACTTTGTAGTCTAACAAAAACTAATTAAATTATAAACTAAATCTTCTTATCTTCTAATTTAAGATTTAAAGCCGTTATATATTAGAAATTGATATCCAAGCATTATCTCTTGTGCCAATAACTTTTGATATAAAAAATCAAGCCAATTTCCTAATTTTTTTAGATAGGTTTATTTGAAACCAGTGAAAGATTTGGTATATGACCCGACCCGATTATGCTTAATAATGAATGAGATAAGTTAGGAGAGCTTACCATATAAGATTTTACTTATCTGGATATGTTAAGATGACGATATATGTGCTAGTTATTTAATTATTAGAATAGTTAGAGTTAGATTAGCTCGAAGTGTTTAACACAATTATGTTATGAGATACAAATGTGAACTTTGCGTCGAGCCGAGACTTTTGAAACTCGTAAGAAACCCATTAATGTTGGTTAAATAATTACGACGCAAGTGGTTATGGTCTCTATTAACCATCCTAATCATTCTATTTATTATTAATTATGCATAATCACTACACCTTTTTATCAATTTAACCATTTTAAACATAAATTTCCATCACTTTTTTAGCATCATAATACTACTCTTTAAATCATCAAATTTCTTTTTATATCTCATGATTCTTTATTTTTACATCTTAGGTTTTATTGCATAAATTATTTTCTTTTGAAACCATGGATAGTAACAAGTTTGATATCACTTATTCTTATTCAATCTTGGATAGTAAAATCAAGGTCACGTCTTTTTTTTTTTAACGGCGGAGATATTATTAAAAAAGAAAGTAACAAATCTGGCTAGACAACAAAAAAATAGTATATTACAAATCATTGACTATATTAAAGGATTACTATTTCATCCAATTAATCGTATGTAACTTAGTCTGATTCGTCAATCATTGAAAACTAAGAATCTTGATATCTTTCAAATTTTTCATCGGCAAGAGAACAATACCCCTTGAGATGCACTCGTTTCTTCCTATCCAAATGCACCAAATGATAGCTTTGAAAATGAATTCCACAACCCTTAGGCGATTAGAAGCATTTGGTAAACCATAAGCGTTCATATCCATGATGTTGTCAATGGGTTGAGAAGGAGCAATAGGGTATCTAGTCCATCTGCTCACCTGAGCCCATAGCTGCCGCACAACACAACAATACGCAAAAAGATGTTCAACATCTTCCACAAAACCATTACACATAGGGCACACTAAATCGTTGATTTTTGTTTGAAATAGGACCGGGCCGGGTAGAATCCTAAACAAGACAAGAACCAACTATATGCTTAACACAAACTTTCTGGTCCTCCCTCTAGCACACGGGGATCGGCCCTACGCACCGGGGGCGAAGCGTAGAGGTCACTCAAAGGATCTCTCCCTAAAGCTGTAGACTGATCCCCGGGCTTCTATCGGCAATGATCTTCCTCACTTGATCTGTCTGTACTCTCTTAAGTCGACTTCTTTGCTGTATTTCCGCACCTATGCGCAAGAAATTGACTTTGATAGGAACCCACTTGTTGATGTCCTCAAACTTTCCGTCAGAGATGGTGAATCTTTTTTGGTCAATAAGTCTCAAATTGAACGAGAGATCATAGTTATGATCACATCTCCATTCATCTGAGACATTTGTGATGTTCATGATGTCCAACAATAATTTGGAAGTGTTCATTGTCATTGATTCAGCTCATCATGTGATTCAGAGTTTCTCTTCCAAGGAATATTCTGAATCAGAGTCCCATTCACTAAGGTATAACACTCCTAGATTGTATATCTGACGAGCTATAAATTTTAGCTAGAGCTGGAAACTGATCTACAAAGGGCGCATTCCCAATCCAAATATCACTCCAAAAAATTACCATGTTACCTTTTTCCTACAACACAACATATACTAGAGCAAAGATCAATAGAAAAATCAATAACTCCTTATTAATAGCAATGATATTTTTCCACGTATCTAAGATGAAAGATTTGAAAGGAAGAGGAAAAAACATACTATTGTTTTAATGTATGGCTTTGATGTCACGCCTATTGGTTACGCTTAATTTGTTAGACCATCTCCAATACTACCACTTCAAAGTCCGGCTCCGTGACTTCATATGATATTAACACATCCACCTCATTTTTCATTCTCTCTCTTTTAATGTACAACACGTTCTCTCGCTACCTTTCTAGATGAGTATTTCACCCAATGGTTTGTTGGGTTTCAGTGGTATCTTTAGAATTTAATTACATCAAAATGGGTTTGATAAATGATATGTATAGAAATATACATATTTATTCTTCACATTTAGCCCGAATTTGGTTATTAATTGGTTGTAATTTCATTAGTTTAAGTACTAAATTGTGGTTTTTGTGATTTTACAGCCAAGACAAACCACCGAAGAAAAGAATGGAGAAAAGACGCGTTTTCGTGAGAAATCGATGAGAAACAGGTCAGAGCACGACCGTGCAAGGACCAAGCACGGTCGTGCCCGTGATTTCTACTCGGGTGCACAGGCAGTGCACAAAGACGTGCTCGTGTTTCTGGCTTGAGCACGCCCGTGCGCCAGCCTAGCACGCCCGTGCTCACATCATCTCCGAGATCGTCACAAGCTCGTGCCGCGCATGTCTTGGTCGTGCCCGTGATTTTGACTCGAGCACGACCGTGCTTGGTCTAAGCACGGTCGTGCGCCTGCTACCTCGAGACGGGAATCGAGATTTTGCTGAAAATGGAAACTGAGAAATGCCTGGACGAAAAAGAAAACACTGTAGCTACCAGCACGACCTGGAGCACGACCGTGCACCAGGTAGTGCACATCTGCAGAATTGTATAAAAAGCTTCATTTTCATTCATTTCGTGTTGTGGAGAGTGGGGAGCCATTTTCACTCAAAACCAACCATTTTTAAGTATTTTTGGAGCCCTTGGAAGCCATAGAAGATTCAAGAATCATCTATCCTTCTCCTTGCTTGCTAGTGGTTTGTATATTAGTAGTTTTTAATTATGTTTTTAGGTAATTTTGTCATCTTTGTTGTAGTTTTTGTAAACCTTTTGGGTTAAACACATATATTATCTAGATTAGGATTAAATTTATGCTTTGATGATGAATTACATATGAATATTTTGGTGATGTTTTATGTCAAGTTCAATGATGAAGTTATGGTAATATTTCAATGATGTTGTATGCTTGTCAAATTTTATTGTCATATGATGTTGATGAATGTTAGGAAGTTGACATGTTGAAAAACCCATCTTCTTGATATTTGTTTGTAAATCTTATAAATGAATTTTGTAGGATTTATGCCATGATATTAGAAATGATGATTGGAATGTTAGATGACATGAAATTAGACAAGTGTGCTTTCCTTCACAAGATGTTTGAAAAGATAATTGTGATGTTATAATTTCTTGAACACACTAGGATTGTAGATTTGGAATTGTGGCCACAATAACTAGATTTACATGACTTAGTTCTAAGAATTGTAAGTTGGAGCATTTCATAACTTTGTCTACTTTACGTAATTTTGGGTGATTAGTATGTGTTTATCGTTCTAGTTTTCCTTAAATTATGAAATTAGGACATTTTAACGGATGACTAGTTTACATTTAGTTCTTGACATAAAAGACATCAATTGGGCTTAATTGCATGATTTTAGGTGATTAGGATGTGTTTATCGTTCTAGTTTTCCAAAGAATCATTTTAGTTAGATATCTGTAACCGGAGTCTAGTTATACTTTTAAGAAATTGACTTCACCATTAGTGTTCTTTATCATCTTAGCTAAGTGGATTCCTAGTGTAGATAATATCTCATTTCACTTGTTTTATTTTCATAGTTTAATATTTAGTGTTTGCATGCTAGTTTAGTTTAACAAATTCAACTTCTTATTTTATCGGTTGAACATCAACAAACATTTAGTATCGAGAGTCATCGTGTCCACGGATTGATATCCGGTTCTTACCTTTTTACTATATTACTAATCGATAGGTACACTTGCCTATTGTGTGTGATTTAGTATTTTTTTGGTGAAAACCCTTTTTGAAACTAAATTTGTGTGAAAAATATTTATTTAAAAAATATATACTTTCACGCACTTCAATAAATGTAATAAAAATCCAGATGCGCACTATCTAATAGTACACGAGTTTCCTCCAAGGGCTCCTATTGTGGATGGTCTTATAGACTGAATTGCGGATCACAACATCACATGTCTATGATAAGATTAGAAACTATAGTTGGAGATTCGCATTACCTAAAACATAATCAATCAGGCATTTAAAAGGAGTACTATACTACTATTTATTGCTTTTATAAAAGATTAGAAAAACTTATGTTATAAATTAATTAAGTCTAAAAACAGGATCCAGAAAAAAAGGATGTGATGAATGGGGAAGGAGGGTGTGGTGATGATGGGCAGGGGAAGGCAAGGGCTTCGTCGTTGCAACAAATTCAAAACCATCATTATATATCTCGAACTCTATCTTCCACTTAAATACCAAAAACATTCTTTTTTTATCTTTTTTATAATAAGTTAGTTTTTTTAGATTAAAATTACTTTAACTATGAGAATTAAACAATTTTTGCAATACAGTGCAGGAAAATACATTGCAGGAAAACATGCAATAAGCTACGTCGGAATCTTAATTTGAATAAAGAAACCAGACCTACTAAAATCAAAACCCTTACACTTAGAAGTCGAAGAATTACTATGACTAACCCGTTAAACTCGCTTTAGGCATTTCACGACATCAGAGGCCAAGAACCCAATTGTATCAAGGGAAGGTCAACGTGCTAAAAACATGTTAAATTTATAGGAAAGTTTTCTCGTATTTTGCAACCTTACACAATTCTGCATTCAATGCAGCTTGACCTGCAACAAACTTAGTGTCTCTAGGTCCAACCAAAGGGGATACTCTGTAAGATCCATACAAGTGTGCTCCCCTTGTCTACCCAAACACAAGAATATCGGTTGGCAGCGGCGTAACGTAGATCTATCTTCAAGCGAATCTGCTACAAAGTTCACGGGCCCCTCTTTTTTGCCGAAGTTCTCGCTCGTTTGAGGACATCACACAATGCAACTCCTTATATTGGATCACATGATCATCAAAATGATCTAAACAAGTCTTGCGACAAACTGAGCATGGATCATTAATCGAAATCAAAGATATCATTAATCAATATTTAATGATGGCTCTGTATTTGTAACATTTGGCCCGATCCACACCCGATCCAAATTCAAACCCAAACTCAATCGGATATCCATGAAATTTTTCCGTTGTATCATAAAATAAAAGTAATTATATCTTGTTGATTTATTAAATTATTACATTTAATTATATAATTTAATCATTAAATAAGTTGATCAAACACTTTGGAGGCTTCGTGAATACATTTAACATTCTTATCCTGACCTTCTTATCATCCATGCTTCAATATATAATCATTAGGATATTGTGTTTTGAAAAGCTTAGATAGCAAGTAAGAAGCTTTACATGTTGGATTCTTAGTTACGGCATAAGGTGACTTTCGGGTGACTTTCTTGCCAACCTTTCTTCATTCTTGGGCTATCACTTTAGATCATCCAAAGCTCTTAGATATACTTGGTATACTAAGGAGTAAGTAGGTTCAATTGGCAAATAAATCCGAGCCCAAACGAAGCAGAAATCACAAACAAAAGTTTGAGAACGTAACCCTTGACCCGCACCAAGATCCAAGGTTTAAATTTAATTTTCGACATCATGAATGCTGTATTATTCTCTTCTATATGATAGTACTCTGAAAAATATGAACGTAGGCGAAAACCGCGTGAGAAACGGAGTTATAACGAAGCGGGAATCGCGAAAACAAGTTTAGCGTTTACTGTTAATTTACAAGACGCGATTTTTCCTACTTTGAAACCGTCCCACATCGCCCCAAACCTAAATTTTTGCTCATTTTCACACCTATAAATACCATTGCTTAGTTCCTTATAGCCTACAACTCTTAGTTTGAGTCTAAACAAGTAGAATAGTCAAATTTTGGTGGTTCTGCAAGTGCAATACCTTTTTGGGCGTTGTGTTTAGTTTCTTATTTATTCTTTCGACGAGGAAGTGCCGCCCTACGAACTCGTCTCGTTTGTAAGGCTTCTTCGAGGTTATCTTCTTCTTTTTATTTCTAGAGTCATTCATTTATCTTTTTCTTAGTTTTGTTAGTTTAATTTAGGTTGTTAGTTAAGGAAAAACGCCTTTAGGCTTGGTGTAGCTTTGTAGAAGCTCAACGAGCACAACCTATCATGTCTATTCATTTGACTATTCCTTAAGATGTTTACCTATCCATGTTGCCTTCGTTTGATTAGGTTGAGTCACGCTTGCATTCGAATCGTAAACCTATTCATTTGAGTTGCTGTCTGATCATATACGTTCCAATCCCAAGACATCCAGCGTGATACGACTGTTCATCTTGAAGTTTCTTTCATCATACACTAGTTTGTTTTAGCACCATTGAGGTGAGTATTCATAGCCCCTTTTTAGTTTTCTTTATTTCTTTTTGGGGTGAAATCACGTGACTTATACTATAAATCATTTTTATTCATTTTTATTCATTAATGTTCATTTCATTCATTATACTTATTTTATTCAATTCAATTCAATTCAAATTCATGTTTGTGTTATTACTTTCATTTATGTGTTCATAGCTTGATAGACACTTATAGCACAATCATCAATTTATTCAAACCGACGGTTATCAATAATAGATCTATTTGTCTGACAAACACACCCCAATTAATCATGCTTTTGCTCAGAGGGTGATTGTAAACCGGATTCATATGCATTTGCTCATTTGTGACTTGATCTGTGTGATTTTAAGTCTGTTTAATCATGTCAGTAGGTTTGATTGTGATATCGCTTTATCTTGTATGATACACTTTGCATTATGGGTATTAACATCACATGAGAATTGAATTTCTTTATTTATTTTATTCATTTTAGTCATTCCAATCATTTTAAATCAATATATTCATATGTACTCAACCCTATGTTACTCACCAGCTAAATTAATTAGCTGACAGATATTTTTCACATGATTTCAGGTTATGCAACTTAAGTGTTTACTTCAAGTGCTTCACATATAGGACATGCTTGGACTTAGTTAATATTTAAATCGTTTAAATGTATTATTTATTTATTTGGAGATTCTGTGTCTTGTAATAAATGCAAAATTTGATTTAATAATAT
Source organism: Tagetes erecta (assembly GCA_030867185.1). NCBI lineage: Eukaryota > Viridiplantae > Streptophyta > Magnoliopsida > Asterales > Asteraceae > Tagetes > Tagetes erecta. The sequence continues at coordinate 5,819,138 of CM061488.1, read as the reverse complement.
TTAAACTATTTTAGTTCCATGAGCTATGAACAATCTATTCACTATCGTCTGCCCCGAGGTTTCCGCCATCGGTCGGGGTGTGACAGTATTCAAACAACGACATATGTGTAAGATAATGAAATACTGAATAATATTATTGAATCATTAGGTTACAATATATAGAGTTCACAAAGAACCCTAGAAACCTAACTAGGCCCGTAGGCTTATAATAATAAACCCTAATATAATAATATAGTCTAATATTCCCCCGCAGTCAGAGCGGAAGAAAACTAAAAAAGCTAAGACTGGAAAAATAACATAGAAACAATAAAAATAAGATAAACATGCTTCGATTCAAGTATCCAATACTCTTGCCAACAAGTCCACATTATGCTTGATGTTGTCATCCATAGCCTTCATTCTTCAAAAGCACGCGGTGGAGCATAATTTGATCTTCAAAAAATATTAGAAAATTAGTTGGGATTGCGTAGTTGAGTTTCATGGTTTTATGGAAGGATAAACATGATCCACTATATGGAACAACCGGAGACCGTAGTCGTATGGCGGTGTGTCAAAGCTAGCAGATGAAGACCTCTTATATCCGTAGATTAAGAGATGAGATCCATAGATCTAAAAAAAAAATAAATAAATAAAGCAAGGTCGGTGACCATGGTCAAATGGCTGTCTCTTGAATCCGTAGATCAAGAGACGAGATCCGTAGATCAAATAAAAGAAGAAAAAAAAACTAAAATAATCAAACCGTAGTTTGAGAACAGCGACCATGGGCACCGATAAAATAAAATAAAAGGAAGAAAAAAAACACGAACCATGAACGAAGTCCAATGACGATGGCAAGAGACACATGACTTTATTGAAACAGAGTTATAATGAACCGAAGACAAGAATCACAAGACTTTATTGAAACAGAACTAAAGAAAGAGAATGAAAAAGAAAAAGAACAAAAAAACGAAGAATGATTGGACAGGGTGGCGGCAGTGGCACGCCCCCCTGTCTAAGGTTTCTAACTCTTTAGGGTTTTGGATATTCAGAGAGTAGCTCTGATACCATGTCAAATAATGAAATACCGAATAATATTATTGAATCATTAGGTTACAATATATAGAGTTCACAAAGAACCCTAGAAACCTAACTGGGCCCGTAGGCTTATAATAATAAACCCTAATCTATCTAATAAATCAAACTTTTAGGGGGCAATTTTTGGAAGGATTTTTTTTTCTATAATAGGAAGTTTTGGAGGTAAAATTTAGCTAAATTTTTCACCATGCAAGTTGATGGAGCCAACTACTTAAATGTTATATATTTACAAATTGTTAAATATAATGATTATAATTTCTTTATAAATATTACTATTTAACCCGTATGTAACACGCGGGTATTAAACCTAGTATAATAATATAGTCTAATAATATGTTGTCACAATCCTTCAATGGCGAAGAAAAGACTACTCAGATAAATGGTAGGATTATCAAAAAATATTTTACTAGCTTAAGAAACTTTAATATACTACAATTCTAAATTAGGTTAGAGATTTTTTTTAAATTAAGAAAGTATGCTGTTTTTTATGATATTATCTTTCTATGATTATAAGATCAAATATAAAAGAGTGTGGGGTCACTGTTAACCGGAAAAAGAGCAAGGACGGATTCTTTTAAGGGTCGAAGGGGTTGTCGCCCCTTTGTGTTTTTTCGTCAGTAATTTAATTTTAACTCTGACACCTTAACACTTTTTATAAATATTGATTTTGTCCTTCTAAAATGATTTTTTTCCATGCATTATTTGTATTAAATAATTTTCATCCCTATAATATAAAAATTAAAGATCCGCCATTAGGTTGTAGACAAAGACAAAGGCACGCCAATATCATGACGAATCACTACAAAAAAATACAAAAAAAATAAAACTAGCATGATAAACCAGAAAACGTCATAACTCTCATTACCGTCACAACTCTCAAAACCGCAAAATCACTTCGGTATAACACCATGAGGCCTCATGGGTAAAAAAAATGTTCAAATATAAACGACTTTAAATTAATCTTATTTCTTAAAGTTTCTACTAATACCGAAAATACCCCTACTCGAGACCCCATCATTCTTCCTTCACATGACGTAATGAAAACCAAAAATCTGATAATCATCATCATCATTGTTGAAGAAGAAGAAGAAATAAGAAACACATTTAATCCCATTCCCATACATACATCAATACAAGCCGTCTTCTTCTTCTTCTTCATCATACTCACTTCTCTTATCATCATTATTATTATTAGCTTTTTACTCTACACTTTTCCCACTATATATATCATTATCCTCTGCTTTTGTTTTTCACCATTCACAACACACACACACACACCTCATCATCTTCCCTTTATCTTCAAACCATTTCTTCTCCCACAGGTCATCTTTCGTTATACTACAAACAAATTTCTCTTTGATTTTCATCTTTTAATCGATTTTGTTCTCAAACCCACACTACTCTGTTTTTCAAAATCCCAAAATTCCGTGCTCTGTTTTTCTTAATTTTTAAATATTGTTGATAAAATCGACGAAATCGTACTCTGTTTTTTCTAATTTGTTGAACTTTGATTCGATTGGGTCTAAATCGACGACGAATCGAACATTTTCAAAGCTGATATTGTATTTTATGTGAATTGAGTGATTGATTTATGGGTTTGATTGCAGGTTTGAAAAGAAAAGAAGAAAAAATGGAACGATTGAACTCAAAGCTGTACATTGAAAACTGTTTGATCATGCAAGAGAATGAGAAATTGAGGAAAAAAGCACAGCTTTTGAATCAAGAAAATCAAGCATTGCTTACACAGCTAAAACAGAGGTTGACTTTGGGTGGTCAAAATGTGACTACAAATGTCAACCATGCTTCATCTTCAAGAAACCCATAGTGAAATGACTAAAAGGGACATGTCTTATCTGATGTTTTAAACTCCCTTTCATTTTGTTGTTATGTTAATTAATGGCAATAGATTGTTATGCTAAAGATAGTGCCATTTTGTAGTTTGGTTCTTAGTTAGATAGGGATGGGTAAAATTGGTATTTTGGTATTTATGTATGGTTTAGCAACTTAGTTATATATCAGTTCTAATCACAATATTTCTATTTTATGATTTTTTTTATCATCTTCTGTTTATATTTTTATTACAATGTTTATGTTAGTCTTTATAGTATTTTTCATTAAAAGAGATCAAAAATATATATCCGGAATTTTTGGATTCTGGAAACCATTATTTGTATCCGAAAATTCGGATATTAGGATACTTAAAGTTCGGATACGGATGGTATCAAAATATCCGAACTTTTTTTTTGCGCATTACATTAAATCTAGCATTAACCTTAATGTTTATCTACTAGTCAAAAAACTTTTTTAAGACAAATGAAGTCAAACTACAAATATCCAATGATCAACTGTTTTAATAAAAAATTAGCTCTAAATGTTTCAAGACATTCAAACAATAATCCATTCTTCAAATCCGACAACTCCGCTACTTGTATCATAACCACAACTTATAAGTCGACAACCATAAAGACTAACTAGAATTCAAATATTGGAATTTTTGTTGATATGAATATATATCATGAAGTTTTTTTAGAATTCCTCACACATTTAAAAAATGGTTAAATGCATATTTCACCCCAAAACACTTTAAATACATATTTTTCCGGCCAAAAAAGTCAATTTTATATTTCTCTTTAGACCGAACGTAATGGGCGATATAGGGGATGGATAACGCCCAATAATGCCCTCCACACCACTACGTGGGGGCGTTATTGGGCAAAAAATCCGATGGGCGTTTTTCTGATAACGCCAAAGCCCACACCAAAACCAATGTAATTTACTCCAACGGCTACACCCTATAAACGGTCATTTTGACCAAAAATTCAATTTTAAAAAAATTTATTACATTATTTATTTATACTACATACTTAACTCTACAAAAATACACCACAATCTCTCAAAAAAAACACATTATATTCTCAAATTTTCTCCACAACACACACATTATTATTTAAAATGGAATCCTACGGTTCATCATCAAGCGGAGATAGCACTTCAACGGGCGAAATAGAGATGGATAATGCGGTTACAAGCGCGGTTGCACTCGCGGCTTCGTTTTTGCAACACGTCGCTAACCCACCGAGACCTGTTTACCAAAGAGTATCCGTCGAGAGAGACCGAGCGGCGGCGAATGAACGTTTGATGAAAGATTATTTCGATCCGGTTGAGCCACGATATAATGAAGCTAGTTTTCGGCGTCGGTTCCGGATGAGTTCAAGGTTATTCTTACGTATAGCTCAAGATTTGGAACGAGAAAAACCTTATTTTCAACAAAAATGCGACGCGAGAGGAAGGATGGGATTTACGGCTATACAAAAGTGTACTTCGGCTTTACGCATCCTTGGATACGGCAACGCAACCGACATAAACGACGATTATCTAAAAATGGGGGAGAAAACAACAAGAGATAGCATAGAAAAGTATTGTAAAGGTATTATTGACCTTTACGGGGAGCGTTATTTGAGAAATCCGACATGGTTAGATCTACAAAAAATATACGACGTACACGAAGAAGTGCATGGTTTACCCGGTATGATTGGTAGCATAGATTGCATGCATTGGCAATGGGCTAACTGTCCAAGCGCTTGGCGTGGACAGTTTACACGGGGTGACCAAAAAGGGTCGTCAGTGATTCTTCAAGCGGTTGCTTGGTACGACCTTTGGATTTGGAATGCTTATTTTGGTTCCGTCGGATCAAACAACGACATCAATGTTCTTGAGGCGTCGCCAATCATAGAGGATCGCGTAGCCGGCAATGCACCCGAGGCATCTTTTTTTGTTAATGGAAGTTATTACCCGTTTGGATATTATCTGGGTGATGGCATATATCCGGAGCTTCCGATGATAATAAAAACGTTTAGAGACCCAATTGAGGAAAAGAGAGCTTACTTTAAAAAAGTTCAAGAATCATCAAGGAAAGATATCGAGCGTCTTTTTGGAGTTCTCAAGAAACGTTGGCATTTTGTGAGCAACCCGTGTCGGCTAGGATCAAAAGAAAAAATGACGTACGTTATGTACGCTTGCCTCATATTACATAATATGATTTTGGAGGATGAAGGCAAAGCCTATTGTCAGGATTACACACCGGGATATGTCGAACCGGAACACGAACGAATAAGCATGGAAGAAAGAATAGCGAACTCTAACTTCATGCGTAACAAAGAGGCGCATTATGCTCTCACGGCGGATTTGGTCGAGCATTGTTGATTAAATCGTAGGGTGACGCGTGATGACTAGTTTATTTTCGGTTTCATAATCGTGTATTTTTATTTTATGTATTTTACGTTTATTTTAATAAATAAATGTTTAAATAAATGATTAAATAAATGATTAGTTAAATAATGGGGTAATGATTGTGGGGCATTATGTGGGGCATTTACAACTACACCTAATATTGTGATAATGCCCCTTAGTGACATGGCATCCACTTGTCACATAATGCCTCTAAGGGGCATAAACCACTACACATAGTCTTATAAACAACTATAATTTTGCAAATATACCCCATTTGTAATACGGTCATATTTAAGATTTTAGTTAACATTGAAGTATATATGCAGTTGATTGTTTTAGTTCGGGAAATATGCAATTTAGGGGTAGTTATAAGGGTAAATATGAAATTGTCCCTTTAAAACACTAATATGGAATTAAATATAAGTTATGTTTTGGCTATTCATGAAACTAATATAAAAATACTATAAATAATATTATGGAGGAGGGAGTGGTCTTCACAAGGTTCTCATAAGAAACTTTATTAACCAATTAAAATATGAAACAAAAATTTCATTTTTGCACCTCTTTGCACATTTTTAGAGTGGGAGTGGGCATCTCAAAGTTCTCAAAAAGCAAGATCAAGTAACGTTCAATTTTCAAGTTCTCGACAACACCCATCTGAACACCACGGGCGGTCAACGAGACCTTGCTAGGAATTTTGTTGAGTCTAACCTTCCAAGCGAAGCTTCTAACCTTAAGAGGAACCTCTACCGGCCAAATCATTGGGTTAAGATCAACTGGAACTCTATTAAGCTCGAGCAATCTCCGAATACTTTTAACTGAAGGTTCACCTTTTATATCCGCATCCCACCACCATAAATCAGTAGTGTTTGCGAACCAAACCCCTGCAACAAACTGAAAATCAACTGATATTGACAGGTCTCCTCTCCAAGAGCCGGCTATCGAAGCCAATCCCATCTCCAATCCGTCAACCCAACACTTCTGTCCAATTTATCCCCCACCGTACATTTTTTTTCCTATCTAGTGCATACAAGGCTGGAAATAAGCTTTTCAACGGGGCTTCCCAACAAATGTTTTTAGTTTTTTTTACAGCGAAACGAATAAAGCCCGGCTACCCGGGGTAATCTAATGGCGAAAGACGACCCCAAACGCTCTGCGAGCACAGACAGCGCTGGCTAGCCGAAGCCCACTTTTTAAAACCGACTCTAATTCGGGGGAAACCCACTAGCTCGTCCGCCCGTAGGCACGACAACAAGCTAACGGTAAAACCCGTTTGGCTCAGAGATCGAACTTGTGTTGCCACAAGTCTCCCTTCATTGCCCTCATTTGCTCCTTCTAAAATGGTGGTAGTGGGAATAGAACTTGGGTCTGTTTTAAAAAATTTAAGCCTCTTATCAGTACATCACATTGGAAGTTACTAAATGTTTTTAATTAAACTGTAAAGATATAAACTAAAAACCTAGGGTGAATGGTGTATAAAGTTAGGTGCATTATTTATTATTATTATAATAAATATATTTTGTGACATTAGATTAGTTGAATTAGTTATAGTGAATGGTCTTTGAAATGATTGTACAAAATCTTGAAACAAGAACATTGATTGCTCAAGATCCTTAACGTTCATAAAAAATATACAGGATTCATATATTACTATTTATTAACTAAAATATATTTTAAGTTAAATTAATATAGTCTAAAATGCAAGTAAAACTTTTTGTTAAATTACATATATTTCTTTTGAGAGGTGTTATTTTGGTAGATATGTTCATCACTTTGATCTTTATATTTTTTTTTTAATTTCAATTATTAGTTTTATAAAATATTATCATTTTGGTTCTTTTATCAAGGTATGTTACATTTAACCGTTAACTTTAAGATCTATATAATTATTTTATATTTTGGAGACCAAAATGCCACTTATTTTACATTTTAAAGACCAAAATGACAATCAGTTTATATTTTATGGACCAAAATGACAATTTGTTATGTGATGATTATTATTATTATTATTATTATTATTATTATTATTATTATTATTATTATTATTATTATTATAAAACTCACCAACATCGAGCAACCATTCTCTATAACACCACCGATGCCATCTCCACTGACCCTTCTCTTCGTCTTCTCTGTCGTTGCACACTCTATCCACAAAAACCTTATCGAATACAAAATCAATTTTAGATCTTCACAACCCATTGATTAACCATGGTTTTCAATTCTTCAAATTGATGTTTGGTTTTAATTTCTAAGAGTAAAAATTAATGTTTTTCCCATTGTTTTTTATTAAAATGTTGTTCTACCTGGGTTGTTTTCTAACTGTGATGTTTAAATAAAGGTTGGGGTCGTAATCTCCGTCCACCATCACCAACTCACCCCGTTTGCTTCCCCTCCATCACCAACAAACCACCACGATCTAAAGCCATGATTTGAAACTTCAGTTAAACACTTAAACACCGCTTACTTCTTTGTCTGTTATGGATTCAATTTTTCTTTGGGGAGTTATACATTGGAAGAGGGTAGTCATGGCAGAACAATTGTCATGGTGTTGTCTGAGGTGGGGATGATTTTAAAGATGAAAGTTAAAATTTGACTAAAATGACCGAAGTTAGACTATTATCAAAAGACTATTATCACGAAGTTAAGGACCCTAGACACATTGCTGGTAAACAATCAAAGGTGAGGGTGAAATGACGCTTTCATTCATTTGGCCGACACATTTTAGGATGACCTACATCGGGTATTTGAAATCCAAGTCTCATTATATCTGATAAAAAATCATTTCTCTTGGTTGTTTTTCTTTTCAAACGACATATATTTTTATAACGAAACTCAAAAAGGCCACTAGCAAGATGATAGGACCCAACAAACAACACAAACCAAACAAAGTGAAACCACAAAAACAAAAAAACAAGCCTACTACAACATGTGCTTAAAGTACCAATTTCATCAAACCACATCTACACGTTTAGCCCTGTATTTAAGCCATGTGAACGGATTAACCACAATCTTCTCCACAATCCAATCGATGGACGAGACCACTACTTTGAAGATGAGATCGTTTCTTGCCAACCAAATCGCCCATGTAGTGGCTATTAAAATTACCGAAGTCGTCTCCTTTTTTATTTTAGAATCATTTAGAAAAGTGTGTCCGTCAATACATTTGCTACCCGTAGTCTATAGGATTATTCCAACAGCACCATTTGAAAATACGCTCCCAAACTGCAGTTGCAAAATAGCTATTTAAAAACATATGATCGATTATCTTAGATGAAGTGCAATTATTGAGTTAGAACTTCGAAGCCCCGGCTTAAGAGCACCTAGGGGTGTAAATGAGTCAAGCCGGCTCGTAAGCTACTCGAGATCGACTCGGTAAAAAGCTCGTTCGAGCCGAGCCTTAATGAGCTCGAGCCCGAGTTCGAGCCTAGAATAATATTCGTTTTGTTATCGAGCTCGAGCTCGAGCTTTGCAAACAAAACTCGACTAGTCTCTTGAGCCTTATCGAGCCTAGTAGGAAATTATTTTTTTATTTCAAATATTTAATAGTTATTTCACATTTATTAAAAAATAACATAATAGGTCTTTGTTATCGAGCTGGTTGTCGAGCTTTTTATCGAGCTCGAGCCAAACATTGGTTTGTTTAATACAAAACGAGCCTTATCGAGCCGAGCTCGAGCTTTTTTCCACTTTCACGAGTCGAGCTCGAGCTTTAAATTTAGGTTCGAACCGAGCTCGAGCTCGAGCTTCAGGAAATTCTAACGAGCCAAGCTCGATAAGTGTCAAGCTCGGGCTTGACTCGGCTCGTTTACACCCCTGAAAGCACCCCTTTCAACGCTCTCCAATAATGAAAGCTCACCTCAATTTTTCCTTTCTGAACCAAGTTGGCGAAGTTGAAAACTCGTCAACCAACCGTTAAAAAAACCATGTTAATTAGAAACATTTAATCATAGGGTTATTGGATTTAATCACCTTCAACTATTGGTTATTGGCCGCTGTCACCCTCAAATATCACTTTGGCCAATATCACTCTCAACTAAACACTTTGGTGTCTGTATCACCAAAATTTAGCTCAACTACATAAAATCTTTACGTTTAAATTTAATCCTAGATTTCCCTGAATTAAAATCTTATTCAATTACCATTGGACTAAAGTCAAATAGCTTGCAATTTACTTCCCACTAGTCTAGTCTTTTTTAATTAGTATAAAAACAAATAAAAAAATGGTATACGTTAAAAATGATGGTTTATAGGACTTGGGATGGATGGGTACTTAAATATTGTCTGCAAATGAATGATTAACCTGCACAACCAAAGTAACACAACTGACAATTAAATCATGTATCTTCCTCGCCATATTTTTCTGTTGTACTTCTTTTATTCTGTAAAAGAAAATTATTATCACTTTGAATTGTTATAAATATATACGTTGACTCATAATTAGATACGGAAGTAGTTAAATCATCTAGTCATACATGTTTGGGTTATTTTGTGGTAACTTGAAAACACGAGCATGTTTAGCTGAACAAGTCATGTTCGATGCACGTATGTGTTACGAGGTGTCACAACTACTTTTATAACTTTCTAAAATATAACACATGGTGAATAATAACTTAAACTTGATAAGCATTGTTAAACATATAACACACACTAGTTTTTTTCCGTCATAAGTGTTTTAAAAATATATTTGTATTTTTGTTATGTTATGTAAGATTCAAATTTCAAGGTCAAACGAGATATTTATATCAACCTGAGAAAACCTTGTCGTGTTTAGGTTTATATGTTTGACATGGTTAACGGTTAACCATGTTCACATAGTTATCGGTTAACCATGAAACAACATCCGGTTAAAGGGCTGGCCCATATGAAGTAACTAGTATGGGCCACCTCTTATGGGCTATGGTTATTACATGATCACACTCAAGTCCAAATGAGATATTTTTTGTACAACTTTATCTCCAACATTTTCTCTTTTAAAACTTTTTGTTCTTTGAAAAACTGAACTTATCGTTAGATGTTACTTTAGATAATATGTCTGTTACTTGTAAACTTAAAAGATGGTAGAGGTCTATGTAAGGTAAAGTACTAAAGTGTTTAAATGGTGGATCAAAACCTTTAATTTTGTTAAACAGTTATTTTTACTTATAAATATCACCAGAGGTGCATAAACTGAGTTTTTATAATAACCGGTTTTGAGTATGGAACCAGTTACAGGTATTAACGGGAATAAAAAATAGGGTTCTAGCAAAACTGGTTCTAATTTCGGTATTAGTTCTTTGAGTAAAAAATTATACCCTATGTAACTGGTTTCATGCATTCGAAAACCACTTTCGGTTTCAGGCATTCAAAGTGGATTATAGAACAAACCTGGTTTCTAGTTAAGCATCCACCACTATTTATTACAAATTTTAAAACAGCTACTATTAGCCTTAAAAGTTAACATTAGTATATTGCCGATTCGAAACTTTAAAAAATGCATGTCCCCAAAGTTAATGGTAGAATCATAGCACCATTAAAAGATTAAAAGATAGAACTAATTCATATTAACATTATAATATAATGATCTTTAGGCTTTTTTGAAACTAGGCCAGGTTTTTATTAAAACTAGTAACTGATTACAACCTTCTTTAAAACTGATTCTGGGCTTTAAAAAACCGGTTTTAGCTTGGAATCTAATGACCTATCCAGACCCTATGGGTAGGACCGGTTCCAGTCACAAAAAAAACCCGATTTAATAAAATGGTTTCTGGTCAAAAGATGTATATTCGACCCGACTAGAAAAAACCTAGCCAAGACTAAACCAATGTGAATCATACAATTTCTATTGACATACCACAACAACACCACAAACTGACAATCAAGTAACAACTGAAGTAACATGTGAGAATAACATCTACCAATCTTTTCTTCACGTTAGACACGCAACGAACCCAGGTAATCGCAAACCAACCTCGGCCGAACATGGAAAATTAACCACAAGCCACTTAAAAAAGCAACTTCCATGTTTTTACCGCAATAGAACGTGTTTGACCAAACCATTTTACCACCTCTAGTTTCACCCAACAACCCTTTTTAAACACAAACTCATAGTCATAGCACATAAACAAAAACTACTTGCAAGTTGCATCCTGTACTAAACAAAGCATGCATATCCAAGTTCCCAAAACAGCATAAACTATTAACTCTTAGCAAACTTTTTACAAACGACGTCGAGTATCAATACACTAAACGATATTCCCGTAACCTGTATATCATAAGACAGGAGCCCAAAGTTTTATACTTTTCTCTAATCCAGACGAAGCAAGAACAGGTATATTCGGATGAGGTTCAACTTGACTCACTATGCGTCTATCGCCTTCCATTACATGAACAAATCTACCATCTTTTTTGCTCCATATGAAAATATGACCACAATCTGAACCACTCATAACATATTCACTATTGGGCCCGAAAAAACTAACCCCTTTAAGCGTCAACGAGTTTCTATGCCCAGAATATGTCTGTGGTTCTTCCAGACTATCCAAATGATCTTTCGAAAGTGCGACAGGATACGGGCCTAAACCCATATCCTTTTGAAACAAAGAAATGAGGTCACTGCTATAAGAAACAAGCAGCTCACTGGTGTTGGAATATGACATGCCAGTGACGTGCGTATCATGAGTTTTGATCAGATGTTTTGGGCAGAATGTGTTAACGGGTCGGCCTGCATTGCCTGATGCAGGGCCCTGGTGGACTATTCTGTTGTCGTATAAGCGTGCATATTCATCAGAACCACCTATAGAAAAGTAGTTAGCATTTCTTGGGTCGATTATAATGGAGTTTAGTCTTAAGTTGTTCGAAGATGAGTACTGGTAGTTGGTTCCTGTGAATGAGGAGCAATAGAAAAGCTTTGTGGGTGAATTAGTTCGTAAATCGAACTGCAAAAGAAATAAGTTTTGTAAGAGTTAAAACACAAATCTTTTGACTTTATAACGATCAAACTAGCTAATTACTTTTTGGGTTGAAAACTATTTAACTTACATGTTGAACTAGTCCATCCTCACCACAGCTATAAAATATGTGGGAACTTCCAGGCTCGACTGCAAGCTTGTGAACACGCCCATCGTGTTCCCCTAATAGTTTTGTTTCTACACGACCGTTACCTGTTACCTTACCAAGCCTCACCTGAACAAAATAAAACGCATTAAAATTCATAAGAAAACACGCCCAAAATGCACATACTATATGCCTATATGATTATTCAGTGTCACAAAACTCACCTGACCATCAGCAGCAGATGTTACTATACTACTGTCATCCGTAAACGGCATAATTCGAGCCTGAAATATTCTATCAACATGACCCGAAGCATACGAAAGAAGTAAAGATTTTGTTGTCACGTTCCACAACATAACTTGTCTGTCATCAGACCCTGATACTAAAACATCACCACAATAGTTAAACTCAATTGTGTTTACACTACCTTCATGCCCAATTAGTTCACCACTAACACCAATTCTGCTTACAATAGCCTGCAACAACAACAATGCTACATATCATAAACTACCTAATTTCAATCATCTTTAACTACAACAACATCAATACAAAATTAACAAAATTAGTTTCAAAATAGTGAAACTGAGCTTAAGTTTTTTTTAATTTTAATTTTAATTTTTTTTGTTTTTTTTATCATCAAATCATTTTTATCAAGAAATTTACAATAAGGTGGCAATGGTAGTGGCAGTAGCATGTAAACGGGCAACAAGTTGCGTTGTAACTCCCTTTGAATAGCAAAACCTAGCTTACTGAAAACAAAACAATGACCGGTCAAAACATTGCTATGAAAGACCCGCTAAACCCTGGTCAAGATGTTCACTGCTCAGTGGCTAGGAAGCCAAACGTAAAATAATATGTAACCTTTTTTTATCTTTTTTGGGCTAAATGCATATTTCCTCCTCCAAAACACTTTAAATGCATATTTAGCCAGCCAAAATAATCAATTGTATATTTCCCCTTATAAACAACTTTAATTTGCAAATATACATATTTTTAATAAGGTCATTTAGTTAACATTGAGGGTTTGTTTGGTATGGGGCAATGGAATGGACGAGGGAATGGAATGAATGATGGAAAGGAATAAACAAAGGAATGAAATGGACTATTCCATTCCATTATCATGTTTGGTTACCTTACAAGAATAAAATGAATCAATACTTGTTGTTTAGTAGGAAGGAAAAAAACGAAATAAAATGCAAATCTCTAAAAGTAACAAAAATATCTTGTCATGGTTGTGGGTCGGGTCTTGGTTCGGGCCATGAATCGGCGCATGGTTCGATACATGGATAAGTACATCAATTAGGACATGGATCAAGACATGGGTCGGGCCATGGTTCGAGTCACGGTTTGAGGAATTGGTCGCCATATTGGTCGGTTCATGGTTCGGTTCATGGGTCGGGTCATGAGTCAGTTCATGGATCAAATCATTAGTTGGTTCATGTGCTGGGTCTTAGATCGGGACATGGATCGGTCATGGTACGAGACACGGGTTCGGCCATGAGTCAGATTTATGGTTGGGGTCATGGTTCAGGGCATGGATCGACATGGGTCGGGTTACGGGTCAATTGATGGCTCGGGTCATGAGTCAGTTCATGGGTTAGACCCTAGTTCGGTTCATGAGTTGGGTCATGGTTCAAGTCGTGGGTTAGGACATGGGTACTTGTGTGTAGGGTCAAGGTTTGAGTCATGAGTCGGGTCATGGTTCTTGTCATGAATTAAAAAATTATTCCATTCCTTGAGGGAATGAAAAAAAAACAAGGGGGATGGATGGAATGAAAATGAGGGTTTTTTCATTCCTTCGTAATGGTTCATTCCATTCCATTGAGCAACCAAACACGTTTTTTTCCATTCCCTCGTAATGATCCATTCCGTTCCACCTCTAATTCCTTCATACCAAACGTACACTGAGTATATATGCAATTGATTTTTTTAGTTGGGAATATATGCAATTAGGTGGTGTTTATAGGGATAAATATGTAACTGAATCATCTTTTTTTAGTATAGCAAAACAAGACATGCTAAAAACAAAAACATTACTTTAAATGACCCGCTATGAGTTAACGGGACTAGGAAACAAAACGAGAAACGAACCTCGGAGGCGGTGATTCGTCGAGAGAACAATTTGGGGGAACTGAAGCCTAATTGTCTGTTAAAAACCTCCAAAAATTCGTGTTGAGAAGAAGCAAATAAACCGGTGATTTTCATTTTGGGCTCAACAGAAGAGGATCAAAGATGGTGAAGGTTAATAGTATATATAGCAACGCATGAAAATGAATGAATGATAAGCAGCTACAACTTCATGGTCACTGTATGTATGTATGTATGTTGTACCACGAAAACAAAAGAATGAAAGATGATGACAATGGAATTTTAAATTTTTAATATCCCTTACAAATTAAAAAAAGTTACTACTATGATCCTTTGCTTTTTTGTTTTATTCTTCAGACCAACCGGGTTATGACAACTGGTCCACTTAAACCTTTTGTTCAGTGTTTGTTTTATGTTCAAGCTGGGATTTTGTCTCATTAGGTCTTGGTTTGTAAATTTGTGAGTAAACTGCAGTTTTGGTCCTTGTGTTTTGATGTCATTAACAGTTTTAGTCTTATCTTAACAGCTTTGGTCCCTGTGTTTTTATTTTCTAACAGTTTTGGTCCCAAACACTAACTCCATCCAATTTTCCGTTAAGTCTCTCACAAGCGCCTCACATCTGAAGGGTAAAAATGTCAATTCTCCCTCTCTTTTATCTAAGTCATCATGTATATTAACATTTTTATTCAGTCGTTTGTCAAAAATAGTTAGAGAAAAATGACATTTTTACATCGCATGTGTGAGAGACTTAACGGAAAATTAGATAGAGTTAGTGTTCGGGACCAAAACTGTTAGAAAATAAAAACACAGGGACCAAAACTGTTAAGATGGGACTAAAACTGTTAATGACATCAAAACACAGGGACCAAAACTGCAGTTTACTCTAAATTTTTAATAGTGAATTGTCAAAAAGGTTTATGTGTTTGTACTGTTTCGATCATTTTTATTTTTATATTTTTTTTCTTGTTATTTTGGTGTTTGGTTTTGTAAAAAATTACCATTTTGGTCATTCCGTCAACGTTTCTGTTAGTTTTCTATCAAATGACGAAAATACCCTTATTTATTAAACTGCCGTTTTAGTCATTTTCCAAACTATTTATGCCATTTTGGTTATTTTCCCAACTTCTATCAATTTGGTCATTTTTTTCCAACGTCGGCCATTTTAATCATTTTTTCAACTTTCATCTTTGAAATTAATCTTCTTTACCTCAAGAAAATAGGTTGCTTGGTGGTGGTGGTCGGTTGGGAGGTGGACGAAGGGAAGTGATATTCGATAAGATTTTATTTTGAAGAGGTGTGTAGCGACCGAGAAGACGAAAGGAATGGTCAACGGAGGTGGCATCGGTGATGTGTTATAAAGAAGGCTTGCTCAATGTTGTTGTGTTTTATAATAATAATAATAATAATAATAATAATAATAATAATAATAATAATAATAATAATAATAATAATAATATCAATAATCAAATTGTCATTTTGGTCCCTGAAATATAAAATAATTGTCATTTTAGTGTTTGGTTTTGTAAAAATTTGTCATTTTGGTCTCTGAAATGTAAATTGTCATTCAGGTCGACATTTTATGGCTTTTGATCAGAAAAAGAATACGAGTCAATTGATATAAAATTTACATCGAAACAGTGCTCCAAATGACAAAACGATGCTTTATCGGAGTGTTTAAACCTAACGGTTCTTTAACCGGATGTACAAATTTCGTCGTTTGGATCATCGTTTCGCTGTAATTTTTATATCAATAGACTCGTATTCTTATTTCGATCAAAAACCATAAAACGTCGACTTGAAATTCAAAAAAAAGAAGTTAACGCCGTTAACTTTTTTAACGACGGGTCCATTAGTGGCCAAAATGATAAAAGTTGGGACCGCCAGCATATATTTCAAAAGTTGAAATCGGTAACAACCAAAAACTAATAGTTATGTCCGTTAATATCCAATACTCCTAAAATATATGTTTTATAAACATCTTAATTTGATGTTAACATGTGTTTGTTTTTATCAATATTTCGACATGAGTTTTTCTTGACGGTGAATACAAAAAAATCAAGTCTTCCGTATTTATGCTTAAGATGATTAATGACATTTGATTGAAATATTTATGCACAAATACATAATGTTCATTTTACTTATCAACTACTTATATAACCCGGGACGCGTGATGCGACAACTAAGTCTTAATTAAAATGGTTTTTATTTCTATATATGTCGTCCGTTTGTGGCTTTGTTGCACATATTACGATAATAACATTAAAATGTGGTGTCTTATGTTATGGTGATCACAATTGACATGTGATGCTCGCACGACGTAACATAAAGCGTTTGTGGCCTCATTAAAAAATAATATTATGTCTAGCGACAAACAATTCGGTTTCGTATGCCATAAAAACTTGGTTTTATACGTAGTGGTGTAAACATTACATTGGGTTGGATTGACAAACTTGTTAAAATACTTATTAAAAGAAAAAAAATTCAAAAACAAAGAAAAATGCTATTAAAAAGATATAAAAAATTTCAAGAAATGCTATACAACAAGACTCGGACCATTTGTTGAAAATTCAAGCACACTTCTTAGCAAACTTTTGAAAACTAATGTATATATGTTGAAGAACATTTCACAAATCACAAACTAGAAAAAAATATATATATATATCAAAATGCTATACAAGACTCGGACCATTTGTTTAAAAAGATTACGCCACGTGGTAGCCAAAGTTCTACTTTAGGACTCAAAAGCGGACTCAGAGTATAAATTTTGGAATTTAAGGACTCAAAGTGTCAAAGCACAAAGACTCAAAATATATCCACTTAACTCAAACATAATAAAAGAATTTATATTTAAGTGGTTGCTTATGATGCAATCATAAGCACGATTGATGAATAAACAATGAAACAAACAAATAATCGTGAAGTGCATTAGGCCAAATAAGAACCTAGAACAATGTCACTACACAAATCAGCTCGAAAACAAAACTAAACGCGTAAATTATTTTTTTAAACAACCACTTTCTTGAACTGTACTCACCGAGAATTTCGTTACCCTACTCTGGCAAGACCATGTTTCTTAACTGGGTTTACGATCGCTTCAGAGTTTAGCTTGGACGTTTTCCCGGAATAGCATACAACCGGTCACCATTTGAGTGTCATTGTGGAAATTAAAAGCCTAAATATTTTCAAAATAGTCAAACTAAGCTGAAGTTTTTTTTATTTATAATTGGATTTAGAAATTTCAATTATAACAGGATTTACGATAAAAAGATAGGTAAAGTGCAACAAGCTGCATCGCCACTTTTTTGAATATAGAAACCTACACCAAAAAAATACAAAGCTTTCACCCTTAGGTAAAAGTCATCAAAGTCATCGAACCGCAACCTTTACAAGTCGTCAAAGCTGATTCAGGGTTTGTTTTACATGTTTTATTAACATGTCTAAGTTGTGGAAATCAAATCTAACTAATTCCAATTTCCCCACTCCTTAAACTTTACACCAAAAGCTAGTTTATATCTACAATTGAGAGTATCGTATGTTGTTCCACGTTACACTTGTATCACAGATCATGAAAACTCAATGACAGAAGTGGACAATTTTCTGATTGTATATACCACCGCTCGCAGTTTTCATAGCAGCACTATCGCACAGCCATCTCAGCTTGGGAGACCTAGCTAGCCAAGATGAACTTCAAAAACTCCATCTCATGCTCTAAGTTGCCGAAACCTATAACCTCCAATTCATTCAGATGCTCTAACCGAACATTTGAATATCGTTGCCAAACAAAGGGGCATTTCTCATCATATCTCTTAGGATGACGATCAACCTACATAAAGATTCGTCATTTTTATGTCGGCATGAGAATCAAAACAAGCAGATATAAATATACTAATATTTACCTGTATCTTAAGTTTCTCCAAGTTCGGGGAACATTTTATCAGAGCAAAAAGAAAAGCTAATCCATGGCCGCCAGGAAACCACAATTCTTCGAAAAAAAAGTACTTGAGGTGGAATAGTAAAGTTGGAAGCTCTTGAGGAACTGAGTCTACAACAAGCCACTTGAACAATACACAAGAGTTCAACTATTTTTTCTGTCACTTAAATATATTGGAGATAAATAATACCTTAAAATAATAACCAAAAATAGTCAGATGTTCAATCACAGGTAAGCACTCAAATAGCTCGACAACGCTGCAATCTTTACCAGCAAGATGTGCCGGACCTATAGCCTGTAAGAAAATTACTATTTCTATTACCATTACTATATTAAGATATAGCGATGACATGAGAAGGGATATTGAAGCAACAACTTACCAGAGAGAATCTCTTAAGTAATGGACAATTAGATAACAGAAGAAGAAGAGATTTTGTCGAGATCCATACATTGTTCAAGGATAAGGTTGTAAGGCTACCAAATCCATTGAGATGGTCAAGGTCAAAACCAAAGCCATTAACATACAGGTCTGTTAAGTGATGCAACGACAATACAGATTTAGGTAAGTTCTGCTGAGGACACATATAATTGATTCCATGAAGTTTTAATTTCTTGAGGGTATGGTTGTTGGACAAAAGAAGTATTATTTGATCAAATCCAAATTGGCATTGGTCATGGTCTCGGTCTGATTTCTTCCATAGACACATAGTAAGGCTTAATTCTTGTATTACACCCTTGTGCGATAACAAAAGTTGGCGTAAATCATTAAAAGGTTTAGGGTTGTTAATTATTGGTATACACACTAGGGGCACATTGAAGTGAAGTTTAGATAAATTGGTCCAATTGTACCTCCATTGACTTGAGAGGATACTTGTCCTTGCAGCCTCTTTAGTAGGCAAAAGGCATAGGATGGTTTCTAACAGGGATTGAGGAAGTGTGCTGATTATATCCACTTCAGATTTAAACCTCATGTCCATGCTTTAACCCCTAAATCAAGCAAATAACATGTCTTGTCTTTAATCCAAATACAAAACAAAACACATCAAACTCAAACAATATTATATATTAAGGAAGCAATATAATATTGGTATCACAAATATACAAACTTGAAACCATAATAAATAAATAGCAAGTATGCGTACCTATGTGATTGATTGATAATCAAACAAACTGCATGTACTGGCTGTGATTTGAGGATATGAAGAACGAATGTATGTTTATGTTTATAAGTGACGACAACGACTGCCTATGAAACATTTTGGGCTTACCTCTTGGTTGCTAGGTTATTTCACTACTAGAAAATAGGCCTTTAATGACGCGCAATGCGTGTCATAAAAGGGTATGGATGACACACAAAAGTGTGTCAAGGAAGCCCATGTCATAAATTAAATACGACATACATTCATGTGTCATATTTTTATGACACACTTTTATGACACAACTTGTGTGTCAAGAAAACCATGTCATAAAAGAAAATGACACGTGTAAATGCGTGTCATGGTTTCTTTTGCTTTAAAAAAATATTTTTTTTATAAAATTACAAATTTTCAATTTAAATGACAATTAATAGTTAATGTATGATAACAACAAATACATAGATAGCAAAGTAACCCATTTTATAACACATAGTAATAAACATTGCAAAAGTTAACAATATTTCATACAATATTTCCTAAACTAGTGTTTTGATATAAAATTTCACCTAAAAATTGGCCACACAACTCAATCCTTCTTCCCAAATGCCGTCAATATCAGCACCCGAACATTCTTCACTTTCATACTTGCTTTGGGAGTATATGTTTTGATCACTCTCTCTCAAACCTTTCCATTTGCCAAAAAAACAAGTAAGTTTGTTATAGAAAACAGGAAAGCCCATTCACACAATGATATACTTGAAACAAGTTGTTTAAAGACCATGTAAACAAGGCAAATACACCTTTAATCTCTAAACAAAATGTCTATCTTCCCTTTATGCGGGTGACATACAGTGATACAGAAATTTAAGCAGTAGAATAACATGTATTATGATCTAAAATCTATGTTTCAGTGAATCATATAATTTACCTATTACCAACATGTGAATACGCAGAAACAGCAATACCATGCAAATTGATTTGTTGGTCCTTAAGAACATCTCTATTTTCTCTAAACTCATTAATCAAAATAAAGCAACCGAGTTCTCTGCTCCCCATTCTCAAAACTAAACACTATAACAAACAAAATAAATTATACTTTTCAGATAATAATATACTCTGCTTAAACCTTCTTACCTTTTAGCTAACTTTTCAATTTTACTTGTTTGACCCGTTAGAGGTGTACATATCTTGAATCGATCCAGCCAAAATCACGAAGCTTAGTGTCCACGATGTAGATCTAAACCAATCTATACTCCTAAAAACAACAAGGCAACCAACACTCCTAGAAAAAAGGCCTTACATAACTGTTGGAAAATATTAGTACAAAACTAAAAGATTCAATTCAACATTTTAGAAATAATAGCAGCAGTCAACTCTACCTAGCTTAGAACATTGTACAAAGGACAGTACAGTCAACTCTACCTTAATAGCAGCAGTCCACTCTACCTAGCTTACAAATCGTAGTATATCATATATGTCTGTAATTTCATTTGCTATATGTGTTAACTGCTTCTAATGTCTAATAAAACATAAGAAGATAAGAAGCAATAACTAAATCAAACATTAACACCAACAACACCTACTAACATATATAGCTAAAATGAAATTACAACACAAACAATAAATAAAGTATCCACACACCAATAACACGTACTTAATCACAGTAATTAATAAGCGGATAACAATGAACTAAAAAACTACAACACATAACCAATAAATCAAAATCAGCATCAAAAATCACATAACTAATGTATATAGCAGATGAAATTGCATCACACAATTGATGAATCAAAAATCAGCAACAAAGGACACATAATTAATAACTAATAAGCAGATGAGAAGCAATTAAGAAATCAGCAACAAGGACACATAATTAACCGATCCGAAACCGAAAAACCGAACCCAAACATAAACGAAAAAAAATCGATCCAAGAATGTTATTACCTTGTCATATTGAGTGCTCCAAAACAGATTCACTAAACCAAACCTGTTATATAAACGCAAGGCCAAAAAACCCAAGAATGAGCAGCTAACATAAGTGATCACACGAGTGCAAGTAAGAAAATGAAGAAAGGAATTCATTGAGCAATTAAGATATAATGAGGTAGGATATAAACTTACAACTCATAAGTATTTTTATACGGTATCATTTAGAAAAAAAGAGTTATATTTGGAGCGGATGTGAAGAGCAGGTGAGTGATTTTTGGTGCTCGATATCTACTCTATTTGCATCCATGCTAAATCATCTAACAATATGCTTAACTCAAAAAGTCCTACACAAAAGTAGAATAATGAGCATAATAAAAACTATCAATTAATATGCTTAACTCAATAAGTAGCCAAAAAATTTTTTGGAATATGATTACATGTATGCTTGTAGTATAAATTTTTTTGAATATCATGCACAAAAGTATAATAATGAGCAATTTAGAGTAGTAGAGTTGCATCAGCTATCATGTATGTTTCAAGTTTTCCTAAGCTAGTCTAATTCATGATGCTAAAACATGTAAAGAACTGCATGAGCTATCATACATGTTTAAACATATATATATATATATATATATATATATATATATATATATCTCAGGTTCATACAGTATAAAGTTTTTTTAAGTAATCTAATTACCTAAACTTGACGCTTCTTCTGGTTTTTACCTTCCGATCTGGCGTTGCATACCCAGTCAGAACACTACGACAACATCAGCAATAGCCAGAAAACAACAGTACAAGAATACGATAGAATAAAAACAATAGCGAACAGTCCACATATTGCACTAAGCATGTCAAGCAGCCACAAACCTGCAGTATAACTGCTGTCAACACCCCCCCCCCCCCAAATTGAGTGATTCTTAATATGTAAAGTTGTTGACAGGTAAGCTTGTGTACTACACATCCCATCTATCCCATCTAAACTGAAATATTAATAACTATGAGAGCAATGGACACAACTTATGTTACTACACTAAACTACTAAGACTTCATTGGAAAACTAATTAGTGTAACACCAATTTTAGTCATGCGAGGAAAAACTCAGGTAGATAGCAAATAAATATCTATCTATCAGTCACTACTCAACCAAAATACCTTACAATAACAGTAGCAACAACCAAATCAACAGTGACAATAACTTAACACCAGAATGCAACACCTAAATAGTTATGGCATCACCAAAACAATGACAACAGCAAAATGTCTAGCACAACAGTAGCAAAAATAGTAGAGACATGAAGCAACACCCAAACCAGTAATCATACCAAACACCAGAGGCCATAATAATATAAACAACAACATCAAACACACAAGAGAACCAACCTGTAAACCAGGAGACCTAATAGTTACAGCAGAATTCACAACAAAACCCACAGAAGGAGGCCCAAATTTCACAACTTCGAAACCAAACACAACAACAGAAAGCGGCAATCTGCATGTCACACAAATCAATCAGAGTAGCAATAACAAATGTCTAACGACACAATTAAAAAGTATAATCTTCGATTCCTACCTCTGATCAACAAAAAAACGAAACTAGCGAAACGAAACAGCAACAAAACAATAGACCTACAAGAACACAACACCAGTCAAAAACACCAAAATGCATGTCATCAAATGTCGATCAAGACCATCAAAACAACAAAGACAACGATTCCAGCCTTCGATCAGCAAAAGGAATAGAAAACAAAGACCCAAAAATGCGATAAAGGTACAAGAAATAAACATCAATTAGACAACATATACCGACACCATATTAGGAATCATGAATACCAATTCGATCATAAAGCTCTTTTTTAATGATAATGAGTTGTGTCTGGGTTTACTTGTATAGAGAAATGACAACACATAAGGTTTTGCTTAAACCAAACAATAACTAGCTAACAAAATACCTTGCTTTTACTTGGTATAATAGGACTATATCATTCAGCATCCCCCACCCATAAACAAAAATTAATATTTCAAACTTTCTGCATAAATTAACTAAATATAAGCGACATGAATTCATATGATTCACCTACCAGAATATTTAAGCCCAACCACAATCTTCTAATATGAAGCAAACTTACCTGAAGCAAAAAGGTTTTGTTGGCAATTTGGGGGGGTCCAACTAACTGGACATTTGTTTATTGTCAGCTTCCCTCAAATTTACACAAGGTCACAACCCAAAGTTGCATCAATGTTTTTAAGTTGTGGTTAACTGACCTTCTTTCCTGATGGAGCACTCTCCTTTTGATCTTAAAGTCTTCTGCTTTCTACAAACACAAATGTGAAGTAAAGATATTAGCATTTGTTGACAAATGCATAATAAGAACTCTAATCTCAAAAACCAACCAACTTCATTACTTACATTACTCCATACAATCACATCCGCCCATATTGACAAATCGCTGTACAAAATGGTGTAACTTTATATCAAAACCACTGCTTAAATGCTAATTTATCTTTAAGATAGAATGATAATCATATATCAAGAACTAAGTATTGTTGTTTTAAACAAACTTAAAGAATGGAAACAGTTACCTATTGGAAGATGAAAACTCCTATTTCAAGGTCCACCTCCTTCACCCTTTGGCTTTGATAGATGTTATCATTGATTACTCTGCCTTTGATTTAAGCCTAGTAGTTAGATTTTATCCTTCACACCACATAACAAATCAAACAAGATAAAGATAAATGATCTGGAGATGAACTAGAAACCTACAAATCTGGATCAAATGAAAACAGAAATCTTCAGATCTCAACGATAATATTGAAACCAAAAACCTACAAATCTACATTTAAGACCTAATAGGTTAATGATGAGATGATAATTTAACAAATGTAGGTATATATAATTGAAATGGCTTTCCAAAACCTAGCTTGTACACAGTTGTATCCTTTCTATTTAGGTAGCCATAGATGCTCTTCAATATGCAAAAACCTACTTTATAAATGCCTAACATCATATTTTTACATTTGAATTTGGGCATTGTAATCAATAACGTGGTGACTATAATGAGGATAAACCAATAACAAGATTATGAATGGTGATAGTCAATTCCACATAATTCAATCATCAATATCCTGTCCTAACTAAGAACCCTAAATCAAACACGCAAACTTTGCGAACTTGATTCAAACAGTGAAACGAAAACAGGATCCCTAATTTAACTTACTAGTTAATGAACAATAATACTCAAATAAACAATCTGGTTCTAAAGTAACAAAATTCAACGAAAATTTGATAAGTGAAATGAACAAAACAAACAAGCATAGAATACACTGACATTAACATAATGAGATTGATGATGATTCATTTTCAACGGAGTCTACAATCAGAGATCATATTTAAGTTATCAATACCTCGGAGAATTGATTTAATTTGGCATAGGACCTCTCAAATTCATACCTTGAACTTGTATAAGTGAAACCCTAGATAACCTTAATAGAACAATTCAATCAGAAATTAGACCTGTAACTACAAAATTGAATTGTAATTAACACCATGTACCTTCTCCGATATCTTCTCCATCAACTACACGGCCTCGTGATCCTCGCTGCGAAACCAATCGATACCTTCTTCCATAGTAATGTATAATAAGATCGATGATGGTGTTAGAACGTCAACGCAAGAGGTTAATTGAGGCTTTAAATAGATAAAAGCAGGTTGCGGTTGTGGTGGAGTGGTTTTCGGAAGTGGCGGTGGTTATGCTCAACGGTGCGGTGGTTATGTTCAAGGGTGCGGTGGTTGTGATGGAAGATGAAGACGGTGATTGAATGGAGAAGACAAATGATTATGGCTTGAGTTCGGGAACATATATTATATAGGATCCGAACTGTAAACGGGTCAAAAAAAAAAGTCCGCGTGTTTTTGTTTTTAAGACATTAAAAAGGATGACACATATAAACTGATGTCATGTTTCTTTTAAATTTCTGCAAATATGACAATTTTTTTAATGACACATACATTTACATGTCATAAAATTAATGCGTGTCGTTGTTTGCGTGTCATAAAAGGTGTTTTTTCTAGTAGTGTTTGTAATATTCTATGTCAATTGATTACTGGGCCATTTGATAAAATACTTGATTAAACTTCCTTGTGTTATACGGGTGAAAACATAAAAAAACACAATTTTAAAATTTTATAAAAAAATAACAGTCACATTATATGAAAGATATATGAAAATAGAAACACATATTGGATTTAAACTCTAATTTGAGCCTGGAACAAATAAATTTTAACTCCAAATACACTATTAGTCTCAAATTAGATATCAATGTTTTAAAAGGTATATTAGTTTTACTGGTCTCAACTGTTACCTTTTAATTTTTACTGGTCTCAACTATTACCTTTTGGTTTCTATCAGTCCCACTGTCACCGTTTGGTTTCTATTTGTCCCAACTATTAAATTGGCTGTCAACGGTCCTAACTTTAATCACTTTGGCAACCAAAGGTCCGTCGTTAAATTTTTTTAACGCTTAATTTTTTTCGAATTCAAGACTGATGTTTTAGGCTTTTGACTAGAAAGAAATTTTTACGCTTAATTTTTTTCGAATTCAAGACTGATGTAAAAGACTGATGTGTTTCTATTTTCAAGACTGATGTAAAAGTTATCTCGAAACGGCGCTAATAATAAAATTTTTACATCCGATTGAAGCACTGTAAGGTTTAAACACCCGATTGAAGTATCGTTTTCGTCGTTCAGAGCGCCGTTTCCAGTTAAATTTTACATAAATCGACTCGTATTCTCATTCCGATCAAAAGAACTAAAAAGTCGGTTTTGATATTGAAAAAAATTAACGGCGTTGAAAAAAAATTAATAACGGACCATTGGTTGCCAAAGTGATTAAAGTTAGAACCATTGACAACCAATTCAATAGTTAGGACTGACATAAACCAAAAGGTGATAGTTAAGACCGGTATAAACCAATATTCCTTTTAAAATGGGTGCATTATAAATCATACCAATCATTTAAAAAAAGATTAAGAAAAACAAACATACAAATAATCCAGATGATAGATATCCGGCAAAATTATCGGTGACACTCATGTACCGGGTCGAGCATACGAGTCGGCATGCATGGGTCTAGGTCGTAAATTGCGATGAGTTATTTGTTAAGTTGGTTGTTTTCCGTTATAACATTGATTTCAATGATGTAAATAAGGTACAGTGCAACTTTGTAAGAGAAAAATATGAGTGATTTAATGCTAACGATTTCTTTTCATACGTAGCTTAGAAGAGAATATTCTTAGTTTTGAACGGAAAAAATACTCCAACACCTCTCCAATGAAGGACATGCGTCCTCTAAAACACTCATTTGTTAGAAGGTATATATATAGATTTTTATTTGAAGCACGGAAGAAAAACTATAATTTTAGTTTTTTGTTACAATTTTTTTTATCTTTAATAATAGCTAAATTACATAAAAGGTCTTTTATGTATACATCAAACTATATATGTTCATTTCTAAATCTTTATAATTACATTATACATCCTTTATGTAATGGGTTTGTAACATATTTGATCCTTTAATCTAAACGGTGTTAAAATTTCAGTTAAGTTCTTTTAAAATGACGAAATTACCATTTCTTAAATACACCTTTTAACATTAATAAATAAATAAATTATTTAAACTCTTCTTTTTCTTATTCATGATTGTTCAAATTTTTCACTACAACTAGTAGTCCAGTTGATACTTTTATTATTCTTGTGTGAATTGATTATTTTTCCCTTGATGAATCAAAAATATCAATCAAGGAAAAAATCAGTTTGGGTGGCTATATTAAAATCACGATCCCAGCCTCCTATCAGTGATCATTCATTTGAAGACTCCACCGAAGACAACAACGTGTCTATCAATCATAACCAGGTCTAGTCTCCCCTGCAGGAGCAATCGGAATCTTAAAAATCAGAACTTGAAGTTACGATTGACATAGGTGAAGTTTTAGGGTTTAAAATGCAAAGCAAAGGATGACATGTGATGGAAGCCATCATGGGAGAGGGAGAGAATAGTTTGCATTCATTGATTATCTCTAAAAATATAAAAAAGTTATTGTTGTCAATTGAAGAAAGTAAAAGGGGTGTAAGTGAAAGTTTAAATTAAATTTACTGTGATGTGCAACAATCGAGAATGATATGTATGAACATATTTATAAATATAAAATAATGTTAACTTGTGAAGTCGATATATGCACATACATATATTATCATTATCATTACCATTATCATTATCATTATCATTACTATGATCATAACCATGACCATGACCATCACCATTTATAACTCTAATATTGAAGGTCGGTGACACCGACACATATCACCGGTCTATTCCAAAGTATTTTTCTATTATAAACTTTTTATATTTATGATTTTGACCCCCGATTTTGATAGTTTACGGTTTTGACCACCGATTTTGACTTATTATCGTTTTCGCACTTGTTGACTTAGTCAGTTTACAATTTTGACCCGTTATTCTAATTTGACATATTTACGGCTTTAGTCTCCGACTATAACATATAATTAGGGATATTTATTCGTATTTTGATATGTGACTTAACACCGTAATATATAAGACATGAAACTTTTTTTATCAACGCATTTGACGAAGTCATAAACGAAAGACCAGGCCGCCGTATCGCACGATCTTGTCTTTAATCTAGTAATTATTCTTTTTCTTACTCATTATTATTATTATTATTATTACTTTTTTAGAAATATTTATAAATATTTACATTAAATGTGTCAATGTTTGGACTAGAATCCATGACCTTCAACGTTTGGAAAATAACATCGTCAAATTTGTACGCCTAATTGTATGTGTATATATGTATTTCCACATTGCACTTAACTCAAGATAAGTTTTTAAGTGGTTGAATTAATGTTTTGATGGTTAATATAGGTGTTCGAAGTTGCTACTGAAGAAACTGTATTTTATTCATTTGAAGTTGATGCTTTTGAAGAGTTTGAACTTGTTCAAGGTAATGTCTTTTGAAGAGTTTACCTTGAACAAGTTCAAACTCTTCAAAATCATCAACTTTAAATGAATAAAATTCAGTTTCTTCAGTGGCAACTTCAAACACTATATTAACTATCAAAACATTAAGTCAACGGCCATAAAAACTTATCTTAAGTTAAGTGTAATGTGGAAATATTTGACAAACATTGACGTCATCTTAACCAATCAGCGGATATTTTAAATTGTCATTTACAAGATCAAAATAAGCTGAGGGTATTGAAGACCTTAAGTTTGAAACTTCACAAAACTGTCACATAGAAAATTAAAATAAATGTAATTAGCTCAATTCAAATAAAAGTCATCTTACAGGTAGTATAATAAGACTATATATACCCATTTTTGCATAAACTTCTTTCTAATCGACAAGAAATATTCTACGCACTCACTTATTTGCAAACTTTAAAGAATCAAAACACACTCTTTCAGTTGAAAAGAATTGAAACTTTATATTTTGTCAAGAGAAAATGTCTAACAAGGTTGAATGAATCTGTAAACATAATCTAGTAAAAAAATAACTAGTTCAAGCTTATGGCTTACCCATGGATGTAGTTTATCATCAATGGTGAACCTTGATAGATACGTGATTGAAGCAGCAATCAAAGAAGGAGAAAATTTCAAAAACTCATACTCTATGTGACGACTTGTGAATTTCAAGTTAACAGCGTTAACTTATCTCCATTAAATCCAGTTAAATTTCTCGTAACTAATTACCCTAGTCTTCATAATTAAACTATAAAGTTGGGAACAAGTCTTTAGGTTATCAAACCATAGGGTCCAAAGTGTAAATTAACCGAATTAAAACCTTTTACCCAACCCTAATCCCCCTCCCCATCGACCAACCTCTCCTCATCTCCTCTTCCCGTCTTCGGCCACCCTACTCCCCTCCTTATCTACGGATCATCGCCGATCACCTCCTCTCCCTTTCACTAACAGTTTTCTGGTAAGCTTTTAACCTCACCATTTCATTCAGGTTTCAGGTTCTCATTTGAAGGTAACACTATATATATATGTGTGTGTGTGTGTGTGTGTTCGTATAAAAGAGTTCGATGTAACAGAATATGTGTATGTGTTAGTATAGAAGTATTCATATGTAATAGTAGGCATGTATGTGCTCGTACGTGTGTAGTTGTATGAAGCCGTATGCATGTATATATGTTTTAATACAAAGCAACAACAAGGTAATATGTAATCAGTACCCGATATGTATGTGGTAATAGGAAAATAACATCGTCAAATCTGTACGCCTAATTGTATGTGTATATATGTATTACATAAGTGAACTGTGCGTTTGTATGTATGTAAATGTGAAACAGCAGCAACAGTACCTTGTTGGTATGTGTAATGTGTAGGGCTGGTATACCATGTCAGACACAACATGATAAGACACGAACACGATAAGGCCAAACACGAACACGACACGATAACTTATCGTGTCATTTTTCTAAACACGAACACGATAAAAAGCATGTTACACGATATGACACAATAAAAACAATATTTTAAATAAATAAAAATTTTCAAAAAAGTTCATAAGTTTAAACATTAAATATGACTTAACATGATCATTCTTAAGCCATAAAACAACAAAAGTCCATAAAATAGTATTTAACCATGATAATACTTATAAATGAATATGCAAAAAAGATTAAAAGGACATCAAATTCCATAGGAGTCTTTGATCTTTCTACTCATCTCTATTAAAGTTCATCTTCACTTTCATTCTCCACTAACTTTTCCATTAAATAATTATTAATAGGTGACCTATCGTGTTAACAGATCTTTAACCTGTTAAGACACAATAATTAACGTGTCTTTATCGTGTTAACCTGTTAATGACACGACACCTATTAAGGTAAAACAGGAAACCTGTTAGTTCCGTTTCGAGTCATGTAGTGTTATCGTGTCCATGTCAGAAATTGATAGCCCTAGTAATGTGTATGCGCATGTATAGTGTGTGTGTGTGTATATATATATATATATGTGTGTGTGTGTGTGTATGTATGTGTGTAAATGTGTATCATAGAATGTGCATCAATATGGTGCAGTAAGTATATATATACACATGTGTACCAATAGTATGTATGAATGTATAGTCAGGGGCAGCTCAATCATTTCGGGGGCCATAGATGAAATAAGAAGTTAAGGCCTTTTTTTCATGTCATTTTTATATACTTTTTTCTTTATTCGGTATTGGGACGGACCTTAGTAAACTAAATTTGTGATAGCTTCCATCATTTGGTTGTACATTATGTGTGTGGTATGTCATTTTGTTGTTCGTAATTTGGTTCGCAACTATTTATTGTTCAATGATTAATTAGCTAAAGGTCAAATTTTCCGTTCAAAAAATTTAGCTAAAGGCATCACAAAAACAGTTAAGCTAAGTTCTAATTTCTAAACACACAAAATCATTCAGACTAATGTTGTAAATTTCAAGTTTCCAACATACAAAATCATGCAATCAAACACTAGACCATTCAACTTACAATATCATTGTTTCAAAATTATTCAATCTAACTAAAAGCCACTAGGCAAGATCAAACAAAGCAAGCAAAGTCAAATCATTAACAACAAAAATCAAGCTAAACCTAAATTCCAACACACAACATCATTGAATAAAAAATCATCTCACATAAAATCAATTGTTGAATGCGGCCAGTTCGAGACCCAAATCCAATTGTTGATTGCGATACCAGTTGCTGATTATTCAAAAATTCAATTCCAAATCGAGATTTCAATGTGATATAGCACTAATGTGGCCGATTTCAAGTGTGTTAGGCGATTCAGTTGTTTAGTTTTCTGATTATGAATATGAAGGATTTGTAAATTTTGTTTCCGTATTCCATGTTACAGACGGTTAAGTTATCCAAGGTTATTTTGGGATTTTAGGCTGGGCTTATTTACAGACACACATAGAAAATGGGCTTTTTATATAAATTTGGGGCCTATTAAGTTAGGGGGCTTTAGACCTAAATCTAAACCATTAAGCTAGCGGGTCGGCCCTGTGTATAGTGTATGCATTAGTAGATGTAGTGCACTAAGTATATATACACATGTGTAACAACATTAGAAGTATGCATGTGGTAGGTATATGTATGAGTCATGTATACTTATAGTATGGTGTATCATTGTGTATGTATGCAGTATGAGTATAGTGTGTGTGTGTGTATGTGAAGTATTTGTATGTATGAGTATGTGAAGGTATGCATAAACAAATTGATAGGTATGTGAAAATTATAATAATGTTGATGTGGATTAAATGCTGATGTTATAATGTTGAGCTTAAAGAGTATTGATATGTAGGTATAAATGTCGTATGCATGTATGTAGGTATCATGAAGATTATAATGTATGTAGGAGTTCAATTTTTTGATGATAGAAAGATGTTAGGATCGCAACCGGCTTGATCACAAATAACGACGGACAAAGATCAAACACACAAGTAAAAAGAAAATGAATGAACAAAGACACAATGGTTGAAAGCGGTTCGGCCTAAACTGGCATACGTCGACTATTCACAACTAGATTGATTTCGTATTAAGCTAGAAGAAGGAACACTAATTAGAACAAATGGTTGCTACTATTTATAGGGGGTGAATCATTAGGGTTTTTCTAAATGGGCTTGTCAATTAGGGCCAGCCTAGTACAATGAAGTTATATTTTGGCCTAAGGCCCTAAATTTTAAAAATAAGTTTTACATATTAGCAGACGTGCACAAAATGGTTCTTGGATCAAAACCGGTTCTAAAAGGGTTTTTTAGATTGGTTAGGATCGGGTAGACCAAGGAACCGAGTAAGAATTGGTTCCGGGTAGGGTTTTTGAAGAGCTGGAACCTGTATACCCGGGTAGGGTAGGGTCCGGTTCCTACTCGGAACCAAGTACTAAACGGATATTTAGTTATTTTTTTCTTCTTTTATATTTTTTTATGTTTTGTGTAGAATATGAAGTTACTAAATAAATACGCCTTATTATAACTTAAAAGATTTAACTAAATACAAGATATTGTAGTTACTATATAAAAAAACTACTATTTTTTATATGAAGTGCAAAATACATTTTTCTTGAAATGCTATGTTTTTAAAAAAAGTTTACACATTTTTTTTTGTTTTGTGTACAATATAAAGTTACTAAATGAATACGATTTATTAAAACTTGAAAGTGTTAAGAAAATACAAGATATTGCGGTTACGATGTAGAAAAACAACTTATGGGTCCTATGATTTTCAGCCTCCGTGCTACAAACGTTCAAGATCCATCGCCGCTTGCGAGCGCAGGTGTGGCATAAAACTGGAATAGGAACCACAGACAAATTAAAATAAAGTTCTAATTGAGTCCATTTCTTATTTGTAGTGCATCTAGGGTTTGATATCCAAAGTTCCAGACTTCTAAACGCTTTTCTACATTCGATGGATACACTTGCTTGTCTCGTGGTCTAGTTTTCAATTGTATAGAGTTTAACTCGAGTCTTAGTTTAAAGTATTTAATTATTTTTTATAGACCTAATTTAGCTAGGGGTGTCAATTCTCGACACGACAAGAAACACGACCCGAACACGACACGAAAGTAATCAGGTTTTGAGTTGGCAAATATAACCCGTTTAAAAATACGGGTCATGTTAGGGTTGACCCGTATAAAAACGGGTCGTTTTCGGGTTGAAACATTTATAAAACGGGTTGACCCACCAACCCGTTTAGGTTTCAAAATTAGTTCATCTATTTTTTAACTTTTCTAAAAATGAGTGTTAAGTTACTTTTATTTTTAGTATTTGTACTCACAGTATAAAAAATTCATTACCACTTACGTTTTTACCTTACATTTTCAAAGCTAAGTATTTATTATTATTTTTTTTATTATAAACAACTTTGATTTGAATAAGATTTTAAGTAAATGTATGGTCACTTATAATATTTTTTAATTAAAACCCGATATACCCAGTTGTTATACGTAAAATCACATATTAAACATGTTACTCTTAGCTGACTTACACAACAACTCACTTATAACTCGTAAATTTATTAGGTTCATTTTGATAAATGGGTTAAACGGATCATATTTGGGTTAACCCGAATTTATGTTATCCGGGTTAGGGTTGACATTTTTGACACGAATATGAATATGGGTCGGGTTAGGGTTGCATATTTCAACCCGTCAACCCACCAACCCGTGATCCTTCAACCCGCTAACCCGCCAACCCGACACGATTGACACCCCTAATTTTAGCACATCATGCCTCAACTCGTCAGTCACAACATGTGACTTGTTATCAGTCTTTGTTGGCTCCAACTTGAATGAACTCTAGCCATTGAGAAAGCTTGAGAACAAACACTCTCCAGATTAAGTAAGGCGACTTGGAGAGACTTTAGTCGCTGGAATGCTGGTTTTCTTTACTCACTATGGTATAATATTTTTAACTGAAACTTTAGCTGGCAAAATGCAGAAGCTCTGACTATCACAACTAGCCTATGACTAGCTCTTCAAAATCTTTCCATGTACGTTCAGCCTGAAACTGACCTGTGGCTCTAGGTTTCTTTCCTACAAAACAAACCTTCTGTTCACGAGATTCTGTGAACCATAAGGTTACGAGTTCAAAGCTCATAAAAGATGTGTAAATGTCACAAGAAATTGTACACTACATTAAACCAAAATGTATACCACAAATTCTTTAATAAGTATAACTAATTTGTACCTTTGTTGTTTATTACCAAAAACTAGAAACCAATACATGAAGCAATCCAATAAATCGATAAACCTAAACTTATCAACAAATAAATCTATTAGTTAACGCAATGTAATATAAAAATCACAGAAGGGGAAATATTACAAACCTCCATGGTATGAAAATATTTGTTAATGTCACTAGTGTAATCTTGACCAGTTAGTGGATCACTTAAAGTAGTGTAATCAGCTAAAAATAATATAAAAAATTATGTTACAAGTCATGATACGGTTATAGATACCCATTTTTCCCTGAACTTTTTTCAAATCGACAAAAAAATTGACTGCAAGTTTACTCAGTTGCAAATTTTGTAGAATTAGAACACAATCTTTCTATTGAAATGACTTGTATCCTGGTTTAAGAGTCGATTTCTAAAACAAGCTTGATTAAACATATTTATATAAAAAAAAATTAAGTTGTTAACGCTTACCCATAGATGTAATAAAGATGACATTTTCTTATTCCTTCATTAGGTTTAATACTCTTTGTTACACACAGGTTAAATAATACTCCCTCCGTCCCATTAGAAGTGTCCATATTGCCTTTTTTAGTTGTCCCATTTAAAATGTCCACTTTTAAAATTTATTGGTAAACTTCCAAATTTGCCCTTAATAACATAAAACAAACAATATGATAAACCCACAATAATATTTATATCAAGGGTATTATTGTCAAATGACAAGCAAAAATACTCATCATTTAATGTGCCTAAAACTTTGTGATTTTCAAACTAGGACACTTCTAATGGGACGGAGGGAGTAATACTTATAAAAAGTTATAACCATTATGTTTAAGAATTGATAAATTTTTAGTATTTAAGTAGTTGGTTCTATATATCAACTCATGCATGGTGTTTCCCTCTCAAATTTTCTAATTTAGAGAAAAAATTTCCCCCTAAAACTTTACCTCTCCAATGAATGATATGTGTCTTTCAAAACTCTCTTTTATTTTAATGTATAGAGCCAAAATCTGAAGTATCAGTCAATAAATCACTTAATATACTTCATGTAATTGAAAATTGTTTGTTCACCGGATAACATAACAGTCAGTTCAATCTGAATGTTTAAGTATTGCTAATTGAATAAATGTCACTCTTGCCAAGGTTTTGTGTTTAGTAGGTTAGGTTTTGCTATTCAAAAGGGACGACGGTGCAACTTGTTGCCCGTTTACCTGTCACCTTATTGTAAATTCCTAATATGAAGTTTCACCGCCATCCAATGGAATTCTTCTATATATTGAAAACTAAAGATATTGATTAACTATGTTGCATGGTAAATGGATTGGCTATGTACTAATTATATAACATGTGGATATTTTTTATCCATAATATTTAAATTGGTTATTTCATTTTAATCGGGTCGGTTAATAACGGGTTATTTTCGTTTAATTAACCTATTTTTCTAATATTTCATCACTTTCTCGTTTATTCTTGGGTAGGTCGGTTAAAATTTGGTTTAAAAAAACCAGTTATGAACCTACGGCTAAAAAAATAACCGGTTATTTCTCAATCGGTTAATAGCTGTTACGGTTTCGGTTACTTAACCAGTTATTTTATACGCCTCTAACTTAGCCATGTTCATGGGTTTACTGCCTGCCTGAAGCAGTAGATACTGGACCATCGGACCGAGACCAAGTTACTGTAACATGCGGTTTTCAATTTATTCGCTGGACTGCAACCATAATGATTTACGATTTGCACCAAAGAATTTACAGGTTCTAAATTTTATGGCTGCAAATCGAGATTTATCAGATCAGTTTTGGGCTGCAACAAACAATATTAGTATATAC
Source organism: Tagetes erecta (assembly GCA_030867185.1). Lineage (NCBI taxonomy): Eukaryota > Viridiplantae > Streptophyta > Magnoliopsida > Asterales > Asteraceae > Tagetes > Tagetes erecta. The sequence continues at coordinate 5,783,155 of CM061488.1, read as the reverse complement.
ATAATACATTAATACACGTTCATATCAGTCTTTTTCAGAAAGCTTAGTCATCCTGGTTTACCCGTGCACAAACCGGGTTTTTTTAGGAACCGGTTCCGGGTAGGAACCGGTTCCGGTTTTGGTCAATAAAGTCAAGAATCAGGTAGGGTCGGGTTCGGTTCCGGGTATGATCGGGTATTTGACCGGGTTTTGACCGGTTTAACCGGGTTTTTTCCGGTTCCGGGTAGGGTCGGGTCCGGTTTTGACCGGGTTGAGGTGGAACCGGTTCCGGCGGTTCCGGTTCGGTTCCGGGTACGGTTCCACTTTCTTGGAGGAACCGGAACCCATGTGTACCCGACCGTTCGGGTACGACCGGTTCCGGTTCGGGTACACCGGGTTGGTTCCGGAACCGGTTTTTTTGTGCACGGCTATCCTGGTTTATGTGGTTCTAGCCTAAAGCAAGGGTGAAACAGAAAAAATTAAACTGATGAACCGACAATCATGGGCGAAGCTTCTTAGAGACGGGGGAGGGTCACCGCCTCCCCACTTTTTTTCCGTCCGAAGTGTTGGTTTGTTAGTCGGTAGTTGATTTTTTATATATATATTGGGTTTGACCTCCCCAAAACAAAGCGATTTAAGTTTTTGGCCCCCGAAACAAAACGTTTTAAGATTTAGCCCCCCCTTGACTCTAAATCCTAGCTTCGTCACTGCCGACAATGTCACAGTTCATTTGCCTTGTTCAGGCGTCAGTTAAAAAGTTAATGAATACAACCACAAGGTTACGCGTTCAAATCTTATCGAGGACATGTGAATGTCAATTGATACAGAATTGTACAGTACATTAACCAAAATGTATACCACAGATTCTTTAACGAGTATAACTAATTTTGTACCTTTGTTGTTTATTACCAATAACAGAAACCAATACCGGAATAGAAAGATTATAGATGCAAAATCTACAGACACCATGGGGTGATCCAATATAAAGGAAGCCCCTCTTTACAACACCTAATTATATGACCATTTTGTGCAGGCGGGGCCTTGGGGTACCATCGAATTCAGATAAATCTGGGCCGGGTTTCTACAACGCTATGTTAAATCACGCTGCACATGTGTAAAAGTTGAGTTCTGCCGATTATTCTAACTAGCCAAAACTGTGTTTTAATGCTGTGGTGGGTGAACCCCGAAATTGTCCTTGTTAAGTACGGATAAGGTGAGAACTGGAGGCTAAAATTGTAATTATACTAATCTTCATCATCAGCTATTGCTGCAAATGAGAAGGGTTTGAACTTATAACCATCGCCTCCGTAAAACTTGTTTTGAAACTCTACCCAATGTAGCCTTAATGCATGAAGGAAAGCACTTAGTGTCTCCATCATGAGTAATATAAATGCAGTTGCAAAGGCGAATACTGCCAGTCCCACCAACCGAATTAAGATGTTTTCATACCTGAAAATCCATTAGATTAATCACATTGATTATCAAATTAGCAGATAAATGAAATCGTGTTGCTAATGCCCAATCCCCCGATTTGAATGGGGGGCGAGTCCTTATGAAAATATCATGATTTTTTCGAGAAGTTTTTGCATTACAATACCTATAGAAGAATGAAAAAAAAATTGCCAAACAAAATGGAGTACATGTGACAACTTCGACCCATTTACTAATAAAGGAACCGATTCAGGTTTACTCTCTAGCTGGAAAATTAAAAAAGTTTTAGCTAAAAAGAGGGAAAAAAAACAAACAAAAATCAAATGTCCATGGGTCGAAATTCACCCAACTTGTATTTAGAATGCATATAACCTCCTAAATCATTTTTAAATATTTAAAAAACAATATTTATTACACAGGTTTTATTATCAAAGACTATAAAAAATGGACAAAACATGTTTAGGGTTCACCCGTTACCAGCCAACCTGACCCCTGCCGATTTACCAGCTTTACAAAAGGGGTTAACAGAACTCACAAAAAGAAAAAGAAAAAACTCACCCCCAGGCAAGGAGGAGAACTTTCTCGTAGAATACAGTGGACAATTCTGAGTGAGCTAAGCTGTAATTAATTTAAATTATTAGTTAAAACACAGTAAATATTCCATGCCAGATTATTCTTAACTAATGTTTGTATATGTTGTACCTCAATGCCCATAATCGAAGGTATGAAGCTGTGTTAGAAACTGAACCAAGTACAAACTCGATAGAATGTATCATTTGATGTACAAAAACCTCACTGAAATTAAATTCCTCCACATGATGTCTTGCAGAACCAGGCTCAGAATCTGTATCTATCTCCGATGACCTAAGAAGACCATATGCACGGCCTTGGAATCTCTACAAAATATCAAGGGATGAAACCATTAATGTTATATAGGAACTGAAAAATTATAGTTATTGTTTAATTTTAGTAAGTGTTAATGAATGTGAAATTGTGCATAAGATAAAAGAGACAGTACCTCAGTATGGAGTTTCCTCAAAATGAAAGGTTTAGGGAAAAGCATCCATGGAACAGCAACAAGAGCTGCGAGCAACAATAGGATCTGCAAATATCCATACTTAGATAAAAACTGGAATTTGAAGATGCACTAAGTTTCTATGGGGTTGTTTGAGTAATTGATCAAAACTTGCCGAGTTGGGTTGACCCGAAACACATTTTGGCCGAAAATTTCAATTTTCTTATGAACAAATTGCAAAACAGAATAACAAAAGTTCAATCATTTCACTCATAATATAATTATTTAAAACGGTATTGGAGGTTTTATGTATTGAGTTTGGCTTTGATCCATTTGACCATTTGACCTGTTTTGTTTTAAGCTAAATATTTTTATGTTCCTAGATCGATGTAGAACATAAACCTGAATTGGCTCATTCATAAGTAGATGGGTCATGTTGAGTTGTTGACACTTCTAATTCTATCTATCAACAATAGAGAGAAACAATATGTTGTACCTGAAGGGGTCTTTGTCCCCAAAACAGCTCATTTTCACCAAGATCATCAAAAGGACTCAGGAACATATAAATCATTACATGATAAAGATCGGCTTGAGAACCAGTGCACCATTTTATGATAATAAGAAGTGAAAGATACCCAAAAAGGCTGTTTAAAAAGATCATCTGTGGCACAAACTGATACCTGATGAAGTTGCACCAATTAATTAACTAACGTCAAATATCTACAAACAGTACACAGAGAATCATAAGATATATACCTGATATCCAGTGAGTTGTTGAAATAAATTGAATTAAAGTAGCTTAACATGATTCCAAGATTCATCTGGGCAACACCAAACAAGATAGACATCTTCATTTTAAGAGAATTCAAGAAAGGCAGCTCTGAACGACTCCCACGCCAACTAGGATCCACACCAAATGGATATGCATCACGATATTTGATTAAACCAACTGTATATGCATCACTGTCAATGAAAACACAAAAATTGTTGTTCAGTGCTAGCTGACAGGAAGCTATCTTCAACAAGCTAGATTATATTAATGTAGAAAACTGGTGCTTAGATATGATATCTAACATGTATAATAGGATATACCTGCATTCGTCGTCACGGCATTTATAAGCAGAGTTACCAAATATGTGATAAGGAACAGAAAAAAATTCATTGTATATCAGTCCACAATAGATTGAAAACAGTGACATCAAGAGAAGTACATAACGACCACCAAATAACATCTCCATGAAGCTCCCAAGTTTCTGCATAAACAATGAAAATAAAGAAGCTAAGAATCATAGTAGTGACTGAGAATATGTTAGTTACCAAACAATAAAGAAAAGTGAAATTTGTTTCGTAGTGTTTTAAATTTTAATAAGGCCACTATTTTGTGACATCCCAGAAAAAGACAGTTCTTTTGGTTGTTCTTTTATAATTTTAATGTAAAAAAGAAATGTCAAAGTCAATATGGATATCCTTAAGTTTGAAATTTAAAATGATAGCTGCATTAAACTACGAAAAAAAGTAGATAAATTCATGGCGACTTTAAAGTTAAAAAGCACTAGATACAGATGTGAAAAGAGATTTATATAAACAACACAAACGTACTTGAAATCAGCTGAAAAAGTGGATTTACAAAATAAAATCAGCATTCTAAGAGAACAAACCTGAGAACTAAGCTTCCCTTCACGAGCTATGAGAACCAATGCACCCAGCAATAGACATATTCCATGTCCCCAGTCCCCAAACATGACCGCAAAAAGAAATGGAAAAGTAATTACAGTATAAACTGCTGGATTGGCTTCTTGATATCTAGCAACACTGCATTACATAGAATTTAGATATCATTAAATCCCAGACACAAAAAAACACAAATATAGTAAAATACTACTGTTTCTTAAAAAAAAAACTGATTTGGCTAATGTAGAAGTGAAGCATAGCTTTACCCATATGCATCAACAATTTCTTGATATGCATTTGTGAAAGCGTTAGTTCTGAAATATGTTGGAGGTGATTCCACAGCATCCATGACATGAAATATAATGCCAACTTGTGAATTGCTATCAAAAGTTGCTCGTTGCAGTGCCTCTTGAATCTAATGTAATAAATAACATGATTCAACATATAGAGAGAGCAATGATTTAAAAAAGAAAATTCAAAATAAAAAATCAACAAACATAAAATACCTGGGGTTTAGCAAAAACCGGGCACCATCCCTCTCCAACTAGACACTTCTTTGTAACATCAAAGTTTAACATATTTAATGTATCAAACACAGCTTTCTCTCTTTTAACCTACAAGATAATCATATTATATACAGATTCAAAGAATATTTAACTTAACTGTATGGCAGTGTTAGTTTTATTTTATTACAAAAAAGTAAACATACATAAGCACACCTTACCATGTTCATCCATATAGTTAAGTGAAACCCAATGGAGTGAAGAGCAGCATTCCTCTGACGAATTCCAACATCCAAAGTGGTTTCCAACTCAGAAAGCCGTGACAAAACCTGGAAAAGGATAGGTTAAAGAAATGATTTTAGAACGAAAATGATGTGTGGTTGAAGGTTGAAAACAAGCATCAATAGTAAACAAACCTCTTGAGTTATTTGAGTTTGCTTTGTTAAGTCTTCTGGAACAGGATAGCAATTTGCACCAAATGCTTCACAAATTTTCAGTATTTTTGTCCTTGCCTGCTCTCCAGAAAAGAACACTACAAATACAGTTTTTTCAACCTGCAAAAGCATATAAACTGAATTCATTTGAACTTTAAGTATAAACAATACAGATACACGCCATGAAAAAGCATATAAAGAGGAACTCCACAACAAACTTCCTAAATACTGATGCTTAAGCAACAGGTTAATGACACTAGAGTAATACCTAGCATAAATAACCAGTAAGCTAGAAGTTGTGTGTGCATGTATTTTTATATATGAGATGTGAACAAACCATTTCGGACGACACGGGATCCATGATGAGGTCATCTGCAGGCGCCTGATTGAAAAGCAAATTTCCCCTTGTTGCACGGAACAACATTCTCTCAAACAATAATACCTTAGATTTTGGGATAATGCCACTTATGAATCTAAGACCAGATGGATTCGATGGTACAGATTGTGTCGCCTGTGTGATTAACAAATTTTGAGTATCTACGTGATGGCACTCCAAAATGCAATAAGCACATCAGATTTTTACCTGCTCAAGTAAGGATGTTGACTCTGGATAATCACTAGGGTACACATTGTCCTCTAATTCTCTGCCTTCTTCAGCCTCGTAACTCTTACCTGAGACAAGGAAGACTCCTGCCTGGATCAAAAAAATTCAGAATCTACTTTTAAGAAAAACGTAATGGGAATATGAAATCGATGACATAAAATAACAAAATTTAGCTTATTTTTCTACGAAAAACAATCGTAAAAACCGAACATGATGCACAATCTACCTTCTGCAGCACAATCTTGAACTCTAGCAGCTCGTTATATGTTTGTTGTAGCTTCTCACTGTTGGCATTCATCTCGATAAGTTCGTGTTCATGCTCAGCAAGTTGTGTCTGTAATTGCAGAACAAAAATATACCCAATAGTTAGTTCTGAAGCAAGTTAGCCTCCTAAAAATGAGGTGCGATTTCTTTACTAAAAAGAAACAACGGCTGCTTCTTCCCCAAAAACAGCTTGTTGTGATTTTTTTCACTCTAATACTTTCTCTCACTAGGCTTGAAAAGGGCAGACCTCTAATGCTTCCAAGTCGACATCCGGCTGCAGTGTAGGAAGAGCAGAAGACGATAAACCGGCTTTGTGTATCTGATCTTTGAAAAAACGAAGCTTTCTTGACATTTCAGCACATCTTTTTACCTAAAGATCATGGCACGATAAGCAAAACAAGCTGAGAAATTTATCAACCTTACTTTGCATTGTTGGTATAAACATATATATTTAGACAGTGTTTGCTGGTACAGTTTGGTCTTAGTGTGGCCCTCACACAAAAATAAAACATTTTATCAAAACATTAAACAGCACAATAAAAGCCACTACCAGACACATAACCCTGCATGAAGATATTCACACTTGAAGTAAGTTATGAGCATGGTATAATATTACCTGATTAACAAATGTTCTTTGAAATGGACTTTTATCATCATTTAACTGCCAAGAATAGTAGAAAGCAGAAAATTAGAAAAAAGCACATGTTATACTAAGGTTAAAAAAAACTTAGTAAATAAGAAAGACTCTGATATATGGAAATGCATGTTATTCTCAAGAACTTATATACCATGACAATCAAAAGAATCGCAACTTTTAGTTAGTTCTCTTTTCATACAAAGATCATTGTTTCCTTGAAATTACTATAACCCATTCCAACCTTTTTTTATCAAGGCAAAAAAACTACTTAGCTCTTTCAGCTAGACCTAAATGCTATCACACAAAGGACAAAGAACACAGCATTTGTGAAACAACGGTAAAAAACCCATCCGTCATCATTCTGCATCTTTCAAACAACTTAAGTCTCTAAAAGTGCATCGACGGTCGTTATCAGAACCATCCTAAGACATTAGTACAGAGAATAACTGAACAATATTTCTTCGACTTCAACAACAGACACTGTCAAATCATCATTAGTCCATCCCTCTATATCATACTTTAGTCTCACGAAGTTTCGTTACTCTAAGCATGAACTAATTAATGAAGGCCTGTAACCATAAACCTTATACCACCTACAAGTCAATCACCTATGACAATCTTCAACTTATGATGTCATATTATCTCAAAACAATCAAGTAAATTATAAGAACTACAGCTACACTAATGCTAAATTAGCACTTTTTAGTAAAAGTATTTGAACCTTACAAACCATAGAGCATCAACCTAACAAAAAAACAACAAACTGCACACAACAAATTGATAGCAAAAGTTAAAAATTCTCTAAAACAGCATAAATCAAACCTGAATTTCAATATCACCAATTCATAAACCATCAAATAAACACATTCGCATACACACACACATATATATACATAAACAAAGTCGGATCAGAAGCATACATCACGGAACTGAAGCAAACCGAGTTCACCGAGATAAGATACAGCGCGATGAGCAGATTCAACAGGAATGATTAACTGAACAAACGTCATCTTCTCCGAGCGCATCAGATCCATCTCCGGCAAATTCTTCAACAATTCCATGTTTATTCGCTAACCTAATTCGTTCCTACAACTAAAACTCAAAACAAACCGATTGATGAATGCTAAATTTCAGATATTGAAGGCTAGATCTTCAGATCTGGCCTCTGTAAATTCATACTCCGTGCAGTTTTTGGATCTAGAAATGCATCTGATACGGAGAATTTTATTATTATTGTTATTATGGTATTTTTTTTTTTGTAACTTTTTTGGGCAGATGTCAACTGCCTCTAGACGCTATTATGATTTGGTTTTAGTTTTACTTTATGTGTTTAAAAGATTGTAGATCCGGCAAATAAACGGTTTACTTTGCCACAATCATAAACTTTACTATCTTTATATTTTTTTTATTTTTTAGGTTTTGATCACGCGATGCGACGACACGCTTGTTCTTTTAGTTATAGTTAGTTATCTATTTCTTTCGTAATTCATAGCTGCTTGATTTTGAATATTAACCGTAACTAAAAAGGGACGTTGTGACCGTACATTTAGAAATCATGAAATTGTTAAGTCAGGATTTTAAAAATGGTTTAATGAATGTATGTAAAGATTTAAAATATTTTTTTTAAATATTAGTTTATTTAAAGTTTTAAATGTTCGGGTCACGTGTAACTTTAAACACCTATACTATTAGTAACCTACGTGTTAACTAATCTTTAAAAAACTTGTGAAAAACTTTTAGAAAAATAGCTAAATTAACTTGTCGTAAACTTAGAAAAAGAAAAAATATGTGAAAGATTTCAAAAGAAACAAAACTTAAAGTGGAATAAAGTGGATATTTTATGAGTGTTCATCGTTATGCATCTTCCCACCATCATCTTTTGTATTTTTCATGGGACTTTGAATGAACAGAACTTTCAGCGAAGCCGAACAGTTCGTGAGTCGTTCGGTGGAAAGTTCGTTTATTTCGCTCGTTTAGTAAAGAAACAAACACAAACAAGAAAATTATGTTCATTAACGAGAGTAAATGGAATGGTTTGCATGCCTCAAAAGGAGATGTTGCAATGTAATATATAAGCTAACAAGTCACACTAAAGTACATCAAGAATTGAGAGTAAACATATGAGTCACATTTGAATACAAAAAATGGCATACTTGCACCAGTACAAGAGAAGTTGTTGGTAAGCAAAATGCACTCAAGCGATGAAACCACACCCTAGGAGCTTGTTTGAGTCCATAGAGGGCTTTGTTGAGTCAACAAACATGATCGGAACGCTGAGGATCAACGAAACTTGAGGTTGTTCCATAAATATCCCTTCTTCTATTAGACCATGAAGGAATTGAGAGTAAACATATGAGTACATAAAATACTAACATCCCCCCTCAAGAGGAAGGTGGCGATCTAAGACCGAATTTATCACGAAAGAGCTCAAATTATTGTCGAGGAACACGCTTGGTGAATAGATCCACAACCTGCAGCTTGGTTGGCACAAACATTGTGTGTATCTTGCCTGATGGAACAAGTTCTCTAATGAAATGATAATCTAGATCCATGTGCTTTGATCGATTACTAGAAACCAGCTTTTGAGATAAGAAGAGAGCACTTAACTTAAAAGTGGGCCTATCTGGTGGTGGAGCATTCACGTAGGAGATACAACAGCCACATCGTTTCAGTAGATATGGAAGCCATGGCTCTATATTCAAACTCACAGCTAGATTTGGCGGCAGTTGGTTATTTCTTTACACTCCATGAAACAAGATACCACCAAAGAAAATGGAGTAGCCATACGTTGAGCGACAGGTGTATAGACACCAAGCCCAATCAGCATCCGAAAAACCTAGAATTTTGGTGCGTTGAGGTCTTGCGAAGGTGAGACCCAGGTTAATAGTTCTCTTGAAATAGTGAAGAATCCTCTTGACACTTGGAAGGTGTATAGTGGCGGGAGTATGTAAAAACTAACTAACTTGGTTCATAGTATATGATATGTCAAGTCTTGTAACTCGATGTGCCCTCTTTGACAAAGGATACATTAGGAGACAATGGAGTATGAACTGGTTTACATTCAAGCAGGCCAGAACGTTCAAGAGTGTCTTTTACATACTTAATTTAACTGAGGAACAATCCATCATTGGTGTGAACTACTTCAAGTCCAAAGAAATACTTGGTTTGCCAAGATCCTTGATTGCAAACTGTTCGTGTAAACTGTCAATGAATCTTTGCACCACATCATCTTGATTTCCTGTGAGAATCAGATCATCCACATACACAAGTAAATACATGACGCACGAGTCACGTTTGAATACAAAAAATGGCATACTTGCACGACTGCAAGAGAAGTCGCTGATAAGCAAAAATGCATTCAAGCGATGAAACCACACCCTAGGAGCTTGTTTGAGTCCATAGAGGGCTTTGATGAGTCAACAAACATGATCGGAACGCTGAGGATCAACGAAACCTGGGGTTGTTCCATAAATATCCCTTCTTCTATTAGACCATGAAGGAAGGTATTATTTGCGTCTAGTTTATGAAGCTTCCACCTGTTAATAACTATTCTGCATTTTTTATCACTTAGAGATTCAGTGATTTGAACCATTAAGAGGTAAGCATTTTAATGATCATTAAGAGGTTATCAAGCACTCTTAGGGTCTGTTTGGTATGAGGTAATTGAATGGACGAGGGAATGGAATGAATGATGGAAAGGAATGGACAAAGGAATGAAATTGACTATTCAATTCCCTTATCATGTTTGGTTACCTTTCATGAATGAAATTAATCAATACTTCTAGTTGTTTGGTAGGCAGGAAAAAAAAATAAAAGAAATACAAATCTCTAAAGATAACAAAAATATCTAGTCATGGTTATGGGTCGGGTCTTGGTTCAGGCCATGGTTCGAGTCACTGTTCGAGGAAGTGGTCACGACATTGGTCGGTTTATGGTTCGGTTCAGGGTCGAGTCATGAGTCAGTTCATGATGGACCAGGTCATTAGTCGGTTCGTGGATCGAGTCATGGATTGGTTCATGTGTTGGGTCTTGGATCAAGCATGGGTCGGTCATGGTACGAGACACGGGTTAGGTCATGAGTCGGATTATGGTTTAGGTCATGGTTCAGGGCATGGATCGACATGGGTCAAGTCACAGGTTGGTTAATGGCTCCGGTCATGAGTCGGTTCATGGGTTGGGTCATGGTTCAGTTCATGGGTTGGGTCATGGTTCGAGCCGTGGGTTTGGACATGTGCCGGTTCATGGGTACATGTGTCGGGTCAAGGTTTGGGTTATGGTTCTTGTCATTAATTAAAAAAATTTTCCATTCCTTGAAGGAATGGAAAAAAAAACATGGGGGATGGATGGAATGAAAATGATGGTTTTTTCATTCCTTCGTAATGGTCCATTCCGTTGAGCAACCAAACACGCTTTTTTCCATTCCTTCGTAATGGTTCATTCCATTCCACCTCTCATTCATGCATACCAAACACTACCTTAACCTTAATATTTGGTTCACTTAAAAAAATACATGTAATAATTAGCAACTTTAAAGGAGATACGTAGCAACTCTAAAGGAGATACGTAAGAGTAGAGGAATATTAACATAAAATAACTTTACCTAAAAATATTTAGAAATACGAAAAACATTTCTTTTAAATTTATGACACAAATACGTGTCTTGCTAGAAAATCATGTGTTATTGTTGTGTGTTGTGAGACTTCATATTCTTGATAAACCCACATGGATACAAGCTCTATTGAAAAAAAAACATACTTTACTATAATCTTTTCCAGGACTTTATACATTGAAAGATTCTTTCTTACAATTCAAATGTACCAAACAGTCGTCATTAAAACTAAAGCCACCGTCCTTTTAGTTTTCCCCCACCCATTCATATTATTATACCAATCATTACACTCCGTTATCGAAACCCCCATCCAAGCCATCCAGCCATTCATATTATTATACCATGCAAGCAATACGTTACCTTACTAAAAATGTGAACTAAAGAAAAAATTACTCGTGGCTAAATGTGAGACAGAGGTTCAAAGTACCAATCAAAATATCAACTCATCATGCCTAAATGTAGACGTGCACAAACCGGGTTTTTTTTTGGACCCGGAACCGGGTACAAACCGGGTACGAGGGGCCAAAACCCGATCGGGTCCGGGTACACTGTGGAACCGGGTACGAACCGGGTCCGGGTAGGGTGGGGGTAAAACCCCACCCTGTGGAACCGGGTAGGGTCGGGTTCGGGTCCGGTTCCTACCCGGGTCGGGTCCAAACCGGGTACTCGGTGTAATTTTTTTTTTTCTTTTTTTTACTTTTTTTTTTGTTTTGCGTACAATATAAAGTTACTAAATAAATATGATTTATTTCAAGTGAAAAGAGTTAACCAAATACAAGATATTGAAGTTACGATGCAAAAAAACTACTATTTTTAAACAAAGTCAATATATATATTTTTGAAATCTAAGCTTCTTCATTTTTTTCCTCTTTTTTTTTCGTCTTCTTTGAGTTCTTCGTCGGATATTCCGGTTGATAGTCCCTCCTCAACCTCTTCATCATGTATTTTTGTCTCCGGTTCGATGTCGTCTTCTAAGCTCGTTAGGTGTTGTTTGCGATCAATCGCGTCCAAGTGATCTTTGAGACAAATGCACATCTCCACAGCCTCTGGAGAAAGTCGGGTCCTCCGTAAAGATATTACCCTGCCACTAGTAGAAAAAGCTGATTCCGAAGCTACCGTAGAAGCTTGGGAGCTTAGTAAATCACGGGCCATGGCGGAAAGAACCGGAAATTCCATTTCCCTTCCTTTCCACCAAGCCAATATATCAAAACTCTCAATGTCATCGGCCGACATAGTGGAAGTATAATCCGTTCCACTATATCTACCGAGCTCGCTACTCGGAGCGGCACCCTTTTGTTTTTTTGCCACGGATTCCCGAACGACATTTAAAAAGTTTTTCTTCGGGTCCTTCATCGGCTTACTTGAGCTAGCCTCCGATTGTGAAAATGGTGTAACCGTTGCGTGATTTGGGTTATCCATATGGATATCCAAATTGTCAAAAATTTCTTGAATTAAACATTCGACTCCCGTAATATTATAAAACGGGTTTAAAGCGGCGGCACAAGTAAAAACCGAAGGGAGCTCTAAAAAATATTTTTTAAATTTTTCTTTCATCGCCGGTGTCATTTCTTTAAAACAAATCATAAGTTTGTATTACGTTATCTATAAGCTCAAACAAATCATCTCCGCTATGTGGAATCGGAAAAAGATCAAAAGCAATGGTACGTTTCATCATTTGCCACGAATCGGGATCCACCCAATGAGCGGTTACACAAAGATAAGACTCAATGCAACCGTGTGGAGCCGACCAAACGTCGCTAGTTAAATTAACACCGGTTTGTAAGTTTTGGAAAAACACAATTAAATCTTTTTTACAAACTCCCCACAATTTCAAACAATATCGTCTAAGGGTCATACGACTTACATGGGTGTAACGAGGTTGAAGTGTTTCTCGAATCAAAGCCGTTAATTGCGGGTTGTCGAAGTGGTTGAATGGCAAACAATTTTGAATCACGAACTTCGCCATACGATCTTGGACCATATCGACGCTATAATGAAATATTTCGCCACCACCCCCCATATCGGCTTGATCGGACTCGGGGGCATTTTTCAACACCGGACAAAACTTCTTTGTAATATGCTTGTCCAAAGTCGAGTTTGAAGCCGCCCCCAACAAAGCTCCACAATACTTGCAACGAGCTTTGTGTGACCCGTCACTCATCTCAACTAAATCCCAATGTTGCCACACTCTTTGGCTTCGGTTATGTTGAAGAACTTGAACAACATTGGGGGCTTGAGAAGAACCGGTTGCGGATTGTGATGCCATTTCGAGATTAACGAAAATGAAAGAGATGAAAAGAGAGAGTTTTTTTGCGTTTTTTGCTTGCGTTTTTTGCTTGCGTTTTTTGCGTTTTCGAGTGTTGTAATCAACCCAAACATCAAACATATATTTATACTCATCAAAGGGGGTCTAGGGGTGATAAAAAACCAAAAAAACGGCCAAAAAACAGCCCCATACGGTCATATAGCCGTTTGCCAACTGCTAGTTTCGAAGTGGGGGCAAAATTCCAAAAAAAACGGTCAAAACCGGGTCGGAACCGGGTACAACCGGTTCGGGTACAAGGCGGTTCCAAACCGGTTCCGGGTAGGAACCGGTTCTTGCAGAAAATCAAGGAACCGGGTGGGAACCGGCGGGTACGAACTCGGGTAGGCCGGGTATTGCTTCAATCGGGTAGGAACCGGTTCCGGTTCCGGGTTGAACCCGGCGGGTCGGGTACGGAACCGGTTTTTATGTTCATGTCTACCTAAATGGGCCTATATTTGTGGGCTTTTAACGGGTTACACACAAAACCAGGCCTTTTATATTTTTCTTCATAACGGGCTTACTAACACTAGGCCCATCAAGTATTTGTTGCCTTGTGGGCTTGTGGGTGGGTATGTCATATGTGAATTTAGAGTAATGTGAATTTGTTTTTACAAATTGATATTGTCTAAAAATGTTTACTATAATTTGTAAAATCAAAATCCAAAAAAAAAATCAAAACCATGACTTGAAATTTAAAATTTTCTATGGATTTGTCATTCCGTAAATGATAAAACGGAAAAGTGTTCCTTGTTTTGGTGCTTATCGTAACAAGGATTGAAGCGTGAATAGTAAGCGTTATAAACCAATTGGCCAGATATACTTCAAGTAACCTTCGGTTGTGAACGTGGGTCGGTTGAATCGTATTTTGATTAATAAATCAAACTAGATTTTAGTAAAAAAAATGAAAAACACAGTTAATTTTGAAAAGAAGGTTAGAAGAGTGGGCACGTATATCATAACACTTTTAGTGATATACTAAGTAACTCGTGTATTACATGGGTTGAAATATATATACGCTCTGTAATTAAAAAAATGATTGTATTATGATATTTAGTTGTAGGTGAATGTGGTGTTAACTGTGACAAAAATTTATATTTTAGTAGTTTAGGACTTTAGGTAGATAACATGCATAATACTCATATAAATGAAAAAAAAGTTTCAGATTGGTTTCAAACTTTCATTGAGGTTTTAGTTTGACTTTTTTATTAGTAAAACTGTCAAAATAGAATCAAAATTTAAAACCATTGTGTTTCAACGGATTTTTCAATTTGAGGTTGGGCCTTGGAGCAGATAAGTTTCTTATGGGCTTATTTTGGTTTTGTTTTTAAAGTCTTGGAGCCCATAATGTTTCCTTTTGGGGCCTTAACAAATTGTCATTTCCAAACAATAAAATGATTAGTTTGAAAGTTTGCATACGTTAATTATTTGTTATTTATGAGATACTAATATCTTCAACCACCATTCTACAACACATTCGACATCGTATTTGAGGTGTTTCAAGACGAACATTGACAACATTACGATTAGTGTGCGTAGTTTGCTATAGTTTTCGAAAAGGAACCATAGAATTAAGCCATTAAAATTTATTTGGTCCTTTTAACATGGCAAACTTAGTAATATAAACTTTGACACTTTAAATCTTGATTAGATGCTATCTAATAACAAATTGACAATATCTAAATAATAGTAACAGTTATAATAATAGTTACACCCTAAACCTTCACTCTCTCAAAACATAACACAAGATGTTGGTGGTCGGTGGTAGAAGGGTCGATATCTAGTTATCAAACCTCAAATGGTTAAAATTTCACTAGTCTTTAAAGAAAAATATAAAAAAGCGTAACGATTATTTATCCTGAGAAAAAACTCTTTGATAAGCTAAATCAATGTTTTTTCCGGCGATGCGTCCCGTAGCGTTGCTTTTGCTAAAACTTGAGCTTGTTTTGAAAACTCACTTCAAGTTCTAAAATCTCATTTAACATAGAATTGTGTATATACCATTTAAACCTTGTATACAAGTATAAAACTACTCTTACACAACCAAAAAAGAATAAAACATGCATGAAAGCCTTTTTTATTAATATTGAAAACATAAAATTAGGAGATATGAAGCATGAGAATGGATTGGGACAAAATTGTCAGAAAAGAAAAGTGTGAAGTTCATATTTGAAAATGAGACAAAGCTGAAGAAGTTTCCATGTGAAGATGTTCTGTTACTTCAACAGAATTTCTTGGATTCATAACACACTCTTTTATTTATTTGTTTATTTATTTGTTTATTTATTTTTTATATTATTTATAAAAAATATTATTTTATTTGTTCATATATAAAATTTACCCTTTCACTTTTCTTGACACTTGTTTTCTCTGACTAATAATATGGTTTGACCAGTCAATAACCCTGACTCAATCCCAACACATCCACATATCATGCCTATGTCCCCACCCCCATCCATAACTACCTTCAAATCAAACTAGCTATGGTTTTCTGTTTTCCCTTTTAATAATTATAAGTGTTTTTAATATCATATATACATATATGAAGACATACCATAAAGCAAATAGCTCACATATCAAAAACATATATGATTGTTATGTAATATAAGTTAAAAGAACAATGAAGAAAAAAAAAGTAAAATTTCCTAGTTTTGCTATTAGGATGGAACTAGAATGTTCGTAGTTGGTTCGAATAGGTTTTAACATTTCTATATCGAATCACCATCTACGACATTATAAGAAACTTCTGAAATCATTAGTTATTGTACTTTCATAAAGGATAATGATGGATTCAAAGACGAAAAGAAAATAGATACAACTAGTATGTTTGTACAACCAAATTTAAGTTCTAGATCCTAAACTGAATCTTAATTTTACAATTTTTTTAAACCATAAACAAATGTATCAAACCGTATAAATCTCAAACTAATCCTTTTCTCTAAATATAAAACCTTAGATGTTGCATTTTATTATTATGGTGATCTCAATTTGTAATGTAGACAATTGTGTATAGAAGAAAGAGCCAAAATGATAGGATCCAAGGAAGATTTGAGTGGAATGAATGATTGTTTGTTTATTTGAATCTGACAAGATAATGACAACTTAGAATATTTGTTGGTATCCTTGGAAAACTCACCATGACCACCTTGTAGTTTTCTTATTTTTTTTTTTTGAACGGCTGTAGTTTTCTTATCTAAAATCTTTTTTCATTCCCATATTTGTTGGGATGTCACCCAATCTTCACTACAACGTTCTATTTTTATTCAAAAATTTTAGTTAACTTTATTTGTCTAAAATAACAAAAAATATATATTTAACTACTAATAGTTGGCGTTGCATCCGTAATTCTGATGGGAACAACTTTGTTTATTTGAATTGCGAGGAACAATTTCATTTTTAAATGTTCAACGCTTTCCGTCGACCCTAAGGTGGAAAATATTAAGGTTACCACGTTTTTATGTCGTAAATATAGGGCCTATCATCCGGACCTAGCTTGGTAAAATTGATTTTCGTGTCCAATGTTGCATTTTTGTTTTGGTTTTGCTCGTTTCCTGTTATTTTTTCAATCATAGTATTTTGTTGGTCGTACTGTTTGTTTGGTTAATGAAATTGCCATTTAAATACATATATATATATATATATATATATATATATATATATATATATATATATATATATATATATATATATATATATATATATAGATAACTACTAAAAAAATTGTTATGATTGTATTAATTAGTGATTGGGTTGATAATTCGTAAGTGGGATGCATGTGCCATTTTGGCATTTTCTTAGGTACTAAGAAACGCAATCATCTAATTATTAAGGACTAATTGTCTACCACTACCATTATATAAAATATTAAATATCATTAGCTAGGTTAAATATATTCTTTCTTAATATATAGCGACATATTGTTTTTGTTCTTTTAACGGACATCAAATTATCAAAAGATACTATGACATCTATCTACATCAATTATATATATGAGTTATAATAACGTTAGCAACTTATATATTAAATGAAGATGTTAAACATTTAAAATTACTCTTCTCATCAAGTCATCAGTGTGGTGGCGTGTTTCCAGACTATATATAACCAAAACTACTCGAACAAGTACCGGATCATAATATGTAATCTCGGACTTTCAGTCAATATGATTGGTGATCCATTGACTTATATATATATATATATATATATATATATATATATAAGTCAATGGATCATATTGACTGAAAGTCCGAGATTACATATTATGATCCGGTACTTGTTCGAGTAGAAATACATGTGACAAAAAAAAAGTGAGTGATTTTTTAGTATAGGAAGATATAATATCCATTTTTTTTACATATACTTATACTAATAAATGAGTAATTTTTTTTCTTGTTTCATTTAATTAAACATGTCAATCAGGTGACACATAAGATTTGCCACATGTTATTTATATGTTATTAAACTTGATTGCATTATATTTTGCTAACATAGTTTTTACTAAAAAATGTATTCCACTGACCATTTTAAAAAAGTAATCAACGGTTACTATAAGTTAGTTTTAAATAGTTTTCATATTAAAACATTTGAACTGAATTAAACTAAACATGTAGTAAATCAACAAAAAATAAATGAAGTTTTATAGACACGTGTTACAGTTCCTAAATCCAATTTTATAAAATTGATTTAATTATACGAATGATCCCAACTTTTTTTTAACGCTCACATTAAATTTAGAAATAAGGAACCAGATTATATATATCATAAACAACTAAATAGAACGAAATTAATGAATAACATCACTAATGTTAAAATCCAACCATCTGTTCCAATCAAGCGATTTATATTTTAATCTATACTTCATCCACAAAAGGAACTCTTCTTTGATGATGTTCAGCGTTGAATTAATCCTAAAGTTGCGGTTATTACACTCCAACTCATTTCTCCCCAACCAAATGAACCAACCCGTTGAAATTATAATAGCATGAATGAGCTTCTTCAAAATCGTTGATCCCCTTCTTCCTTTGGCATCATCATGTACCCACGCTAGGGGAAGAATACCTCTAGCTTCCATTAATTGAGAACGGATCGTTTTTACTGAAAACTCATCATCATCATCATTATCTTTAAGCATTCCCACTTATCTTGATCATCCGTTATCTTGATCATCCATTATCAATTGGGCTTACTAGCTAGAAAACTAGAATTGAAGTTGTTAGAGTTTGAAAGATCGATAAAGAAATTACACGCTGGAAATTGATTTATCCATAAGAAAACATAATTGACAAATAATGATTAATGCAATTGACATTCTGGTTTAATGGAATGAAGTGGTGGATAAGAGCTTGAGATCCTAGAGGTCTCAGGTTTAATTTTTGACTGAACTGAGTTTTCTCAAGCAGTGGATTTCCCAGAGCATCAAGCAGTGGATTTATGCCGGAAAACATGGGTGGGAAGAGGAGGGAGATGGGTTTTATTTTATTTACATTTTCAGCCCCTCAAGTTTATATTTTTGGCATTTTCTGTTTTAAAGTTTTTAAAAAGAGTTTTAATATTGACAGAAATGACCCATGACCAAAATACCATTGATTTAACGGGAAAACTTAACTTTTGTTAACTTAAAGGCCCAAAACCGTGAGAAAAATTTATATAAAGAAAAACTAGTGCAAAAATTTAAAATAAAAATCACAATCTGTAATTTGGCTTATTATAAAGACAAAAAAAAATGTAATTTACTCATTTGAAAACTATCTCATTACACTCCACATGGACATCGAGCCTTTTACAAAATAAAAATTCTTAAATTGCTTATATTAAACACCAAATGAATTTACAATAAGGTAGCAGGTAGACGGGCAACAAGTTGCGCCGCCACCCCCTTTTGAATAGCAAAACCTAGCATACTGAAACAAAATAATAAGACAAATTGACAAAATAAGACAAATTGACCAAATGAATTCTTAAATCTACAAAAATAAGACAAAATAATAGCAGCATAAAACCTACGTAAATTTTAGGAACAAATTGACTACTTGTGTTTAACGTTGATTTGCACAATTATTTATCTATAGGTCCTTGAGTCATGCTTGACGTGGTGGGATTTTAGACCAACCTTACAATTTATCGATCCTACACGTACCGTTAGGTTGATATTAGCATTTGGGCTTTTTGAAATCTTTATATAATATAGCAAAACAAAAAAATCATATGTGGTATTTTTTCATAGCTTTTAGCTTATGTGGCATTATTTGAGAGATTATCTCACAATAATGATTTTTTTATTTAAAATATGTATAAAATTTATTATAATAAAACTAATTACATATTTGGTCCCCTAATATTTTGGAGAATTCTGAAAACTGTAAGAGTATATATATTTTTAACCATTTACTACAAAGGGTGTACGTGAGTCGGTTTATATTTGATAGAGTTTAAAAAGGAAACTTATGGATAAAGTTAATAATAACATATAATAACATACAATTAAAGACTCTGGTGTTTTATAAATATACATAACATTTTTATATGATTTTTTTAAAAAAATAAACTACACCATAAAACTAAGCACTTTATTCTCTTTAATTTGAGTATAATATTGCTATAAAAATCTAATTTTTAAAAATATATCATGTGTTCCATTGTACATGGTTTTGTCTCAAAACTGAATGGAACATTCATAAACATCCTTAAAAGCATCACTTGAATTGTGTTCCCGAGCGTAGCGCGGGCACTAAACTAGTTTATTTATATAACTTTACTAATTTACAAGGTCGGTTATGACCTTGTAAATTAGTGTTGAAGTTTGTGTTATTTACAACTTTGTCATTAGGCAATTTTCAACTTTAGTTTTTTTTTTAACTTTAATATATTTACGATTTTAATCCCCGACTTTTACTAATTATTATTTTTGTCCATGATGAGTTTTCGACTTTGACCTCATACTCTACTTTGACATATGTACGACTTTGTCACTCTAGATTTGACTTCGTTATCGTTTTGACCTCTAACTTTTGATATTTCGTCACCTTTTAATATGCGACACATTACGGTTTTGCACCGTAACGTACGTCACATGAAACTTTTTTTATCAACTCAGGTGATAAAGTCAAATACGCAAGACCCTACCGCATGACCCAGCTACTGCAACGCGCGGCCTGGTATTAAATCAAGTTGTACGCAATATGTAAAAAAAATTAGATTTGTTCGAGTTTTATTTTTCTATATAACTATTTTGTTCAAACACATTGTGTAGAAAAAAAAAGGCTAAATCCACAAATATGTGTGTGTACGCACATGTGTGAGCTCTTGACGTATGGTTAAGATGTAACATCAAAAAACATCTATAATTTTTGTAAGGTTAATTACTTTGTTATATGGTGTCTTATTTTTTTACCATCAAAATTAATGAACACGATGATGAGTCGAACATGTCAAAACTCCGGTCCAAACCCACCTTGGTGCTCACCGAAGCCAAAAATATTACCCTAAACACAACCCCGAAATTGATTATAAAGACGCTAACATGTACCCAGAAAATGGTTGTGTACGTACATAGGCACATAGCCTTTTGTTTTTGGATTAATTATATAACTAGGATTTAAACATGATTTGAGTTTTGGTTGGTAGAATCACATTATTTGTCGTTTAAAAGAACAAGAAGGTGAGTGGGAGTGGTTGGTAGACGCACTTGTGCGAGATCTAGTTTGGTAGAATTTGAAGTGACTTGTCTTGATGGATTAGAAAATAAATTTTTTTTAACGGTGAGGATTATATTAAGAAAAAGTCAACTAGCAAGAAGCTAGAATACAAAGAAAAGAAACATTAATAAACGTCGATTGAAGAGCACTTAATTCAATCTAGACAATATAATCCATATTAATTAGATCTAAAATTTATCATTAAAAATGTTTTAGTTATGAATATTTGTTTAGATAACGTGAGTGATCAATATATATAAGTCAACTACTTGTTAACGGCTTTTATTAAATAAACCATGTAACCTACTCAATATAAAAAACATAGGCACACAATTAAAGAGGGTTTGGTAGCCTTTTAATGGTTATTCAGATGATTATCTATTAATGGTTCAAAATCTCTGAACCATTAAGTGATAAAAAAATGTTGAATGGTTAAGAGGTAGCCTCTGAATGGTAAAACCTCACCCAATTCATCGTATTTTTAAAACTTACCTTATAATGGATTTTTGAACTATTAAGAGGTAGATTGTTACTGGTCATTTACAAAGATTATTCAGATGCTAGCAAATAGCCTCTAAATTACCGCTGGATATTTTGGTTTTAGCAAGTTGACGGTTTTGACAATGTTTTTGTTATTCTCATGGTTCTATTTGAAGTTGGAGAAATATTTTTATCTTGCTTTGATTTCCGTTTGTATTTTTATCATATTTACTGTTGGATATTTACTTATACAACCATACATTTTGATTACTTACTTTCATTTGAAGTGTTTAAATATTATATCATTCTCTCTTGAACAAATTTTATTTATTACATTACTTTATTCATAACCTAGTATAAACCAATATTCATAACCAAACCGAATGGATTTGTTTGTGTTTGCTCACCTTAAGTTTAATTATTCAAATAAAATAATGTTTAAAACACTCAAATTAATTAATGTGTTTTTTGGTTCGGTAAATATATTATTCTTTATCTTTGTAATTCGTTTGTTTAAATAATAGATGAACGAACATGTATAAAAAGATATAAAATTACCTAGAAAAACTGGTCTACTGATTATATAAAAACATAAAAATAAATCACACGTACATGATATTATTATTTAAATAAAACAAGAGTGTTTATCTCTAATCTTTGATTACATGTCTACAATGATACGTACTAATTAATTAGTAGCTTAGTAATATAGTTATGAAGTGGCAAGGAGTTGATCATTAATTTGGTACATGATCGATATTCTTTACTTGTTTTGCAAACAATTAAGACACACCCCTATATATATATCACGACTAGAACGTGTCAATAAAATAGAGAAAGCTTATCATAGAAATAATATTTGTGACATCCAGCACAATGATATGATGATGACACATCCAATCCACCACTATTTCATTATGTCTTGTTTCCTTCAATATAAATATAACTATAGTAATTGGAGATATATATATATATATATATATATATATATATATATATATATATATATATATATATATATATATAGGGGATGGCTAGAATGGAAACCCACTATTATTGAGAAAACCTTGAAAACCCTATCATAGCCATTGATCTAACAAGATCAATGGCTCTCATTAAATCTGATTTTTTAAGAATTTTTTTATTATTAAAAAGTACCAAAAGGGTTGTTTGGTCATTTAACACATCACCTCCTTTTTTCATCTCTCAAGTACAAAAGTACAATCTCTTTCATACTTTTTAATATAATATAATTTCTCTCTCCTACTTTTCTATTTAATATAATTTCTCTCACATACTTTATAATTTCTCTCTCCTACTTTTTTAATTTGATTGATACTATCTGATACGTGTGTTACACATTGTTACACTGGTTGATAGATTTGTTACATCTTGTTACATATTAACAAAAATGAATGGATTACGTGTCACTCAAGACATGTTACGTTTGTTACATCATGTTACACATGTTACAACGTGATACATATTATATAAAAACAAAACTCTATGGATTACGTTTGTTACATCTTGTTACATATGTTACAACGTGATACATATTTATTAAAAACTGGAGGATTACGTTTGTTACATCGTGTTACATATATTTTAAAAAACAAAACTGTATGGATTACGTTTGTTACATAGTGTTACATAGTTTCAATCATGCTTCGTTTCTTGATAATCACTTCATCTTTGATACAAAAGTTTATTTACCTACAAAAAAGAACTAGATGGATTAAGTCCCAATCCGACAAGTTAAATATGTTACATCGTGTTACATATTTGGATCTTTAAAAAAATCAATGTTACATATGTTACATCGTATACATATTTGAATAAAAAAACAAAGTTACATATTGTTACATATTTAACTTAAATTTAAAAAAAAATAAAGCAAAATCACATAAGTTACATATTGTTACACATTTAACTGAAATTTGAACAACCTGTTGAAAACTAACCAGCACGTATGTCAAGCACTCGAACAGCAAAGACAAAACTAGATGGTTAAAAACACTTGAAAAAAATAACTAGTACGTGTGTTACATAGTTTAAATCATGTTTTATAGGTTTGTTACACCTTGTTACATATTAACAAAAACG
The DNA here is from genome assembly GCA_030867185.1 of Tagetes erecta. Classification (NCBI taxonomy): domain Eukaryota; kingdom Viridiplantae; phylum Streptophyta; class Magnoliopsida; order Asterales; family Asteraceae; genus Tagetes; species Tagetes erecta. The sequence continues at coordinate 5,759,432 of CM061488.1, read as the reverse complement.
AATGGACTACGTGTCACTCCAGACATGTTACGTTTGTTACATCATGTTACATATGTTACAACGTGATACACATTATATAAAAACAAAACTCCATGGATTACGTTTGTTACATCGTGTTACATATGTTACAACGTGATACATATTTTATTAAAAACTGAAGGATTACGTTTGTTACATCGTGTTACATATATTTTAAAAAACAAAACTGTATGGATTACGTTTGTTACATAGTGTTACATAGTTTTAATCATGCTTCATACATGCTTTGTTTCTTGATAATCTCTTCATCTTTGATACAAAAGTTCATTTACCTACAAAAAAGAACTAGATGGATTAAGTGCCAATCCGACAAGTTACATATGTTACATCGTGTTATATATTTTATTACATCGTGTTACATATTTGGATCTTTAAAAATTCTAAGTTACATATGTTACATCGTATACATATTTGAATAAAAAAACAAAGTTACATATTGTTACATATTTAACTTAAATTAATAAAAGCAATAAAGCAAAATCACATAAGTTACATAATGTTACACATTTAAATGAAATTTGAACAACCTGTTGAATACTAACCAGCACGTATGTTAAGCACTCGAACAGCAAAGACAAAACTAGACGGTTAAAAACACTTGAAAAAATAACTAGTATATCGTGTTACATCGTGTTACATATTTTATTAAAAACAAAACTAGGCGGTTAAGCTTCCGTCAGACATGTTACATCGTGTTACATATTTTATTAAAAACTGGAAAACATTACTTGTCAATTCTAACATAGTATTGCATATGTTACATTGTGTTATATATTTTAGTTAGAACTATTACTTATAAAAAATTGTTATAAAATCCGATACATGAATAAAAAAAAATCAAAGTTACATATTATTACATCTTTAACTTATATTTAAAGAAGCAATAAAGCAAAAACACATAAGTTACATATTGTTACATATTTAACTGAAATTTGAACAACCTGTTAAAACTAACCATGAAAAAATAACTAGTACAATTGTTACATCGTGTTACATATATTTTATTAAAAAAATCGATTTGTACACCTATACAAATATCCCAAATTGTATAGATTCTTTTTAACACCAATAAATTATTAAACCATCCCAAATGTATTTTATGATTTACAAGACGAAAAGCAAGGATGAAGAAGCAAAAGGTTACCTCAAAGACAAAACAATAGTTGTGGTGTTTAATATGTACAGTAACGATTTCATTGCCTCTTTTAGTTCTAAGCTTCAACACGTTGACACCTTCCCGCCGGGGAATCTCCAAAATAAAGAGTTGACCGCCGCAAGAGTCGTCGGTTTCCACCGTGTACAACGGTGGAGTAGGTGGAAAAAAAGGCGAATTTAGCAGCGATCGATGACATTATCCTTCAATCGATTCATAAATAAAGCCAGCCTCCAATAATTATTCAGATCTGGGTTTTTGTTTTTGTTTTCTGGTGAAGATTTGTGTTTGAAGGATTAATGATTTTACTTTCAGGTGCTTTGATCTGTGAAGTAGAAACAAAAATAATAAACATAAACAAAGACATAAACATAGATAGGTTGTTGCCACAATTTGTTGCCTCACATGCATCGGAATGTGTGCTTATACACAACTAAAATCACGCCGATCATAAACAAGGTGAAAACATAAACATAATAAACAAAACAATCCACATTGATAAGTACAACATGCAACGAAACTTGTACATAAATACATACCAGGAGGATTGATCATGAAATCGCGTCGAACCGTTTGAACCACCTACCACCGGTCCGACGAAGAAACGATGCCATTGTTGCAGATCCGGTCCAACGAACAACAGATCTGGTAGCAGATCTGCTCATCGTCATCGTCATCAAAACGTTCCGGCACAGATCTTTAGCAAACAACGAAGGATGGTCATCATCGAAGCTTTCCAGTGACGACCAAATCCATATCCATATCTGTAGTATGGACGGTTGTCATATGAAGATTCAAACAATCTGAAACTTTTGAATTTTTTATTTATGAAGGGAGATTCAAGAATTTAGAGAAATTTGAAGAGAGATAGAGAGAGAAAGAGTTATGTTGTAACATGAAGATTGTCTGATCAACTAGATGAGATATTGTTGAGAAATGGAAAAAGAAAATGACAATTATGCCCTTGAATACTATAAGACAAAATGTGTGAAAATAGAAGATGTGGCTTAATCTCAGCCACATATAGGGTTTCTTGGGTTTTTTTCAATAAAACCAAGTTTTCTTTTTATACATCTCCTATATATATATATATGAATTGATACTTAACTAAATTATTGTCTTGCTTGTTACATATCAAACTTAAAACCAATATACAAACTATGTAATTTACTATATTTTGGTTCACACGAGTGGTGCAGAAATTTAAGAAAACTTTATCAACTCATTAAGTCATTCTATTAAGTTGCCATCCCGTCTCCTTCAGCAGATCCTGGAGGCCTGGAAGTAGTTGAGTTTTTCAGACAAGCCACCCAGGTCTACTGGCTCACATTTAAGGCCCTTTCAGGTAGTTAGATTTGTAAGTTAGCGGGGATTTACCCGAAGTTTTAATATTTAATTGGAAATTTGGTAAAATTTATTTAAGTTTAAATAGAATAAATTGAAGAAATATAGATTTTTGCATGCGTATATAATTATAAAACTTTAGGTGTTACGTACCCGCGCTTCAGGTACGGCTTCATGTAGGATTGTTCTACATGGAAGTTTGTATTTTTCTAGCAGTTTTCAAATTTTAGACGATCCGGGGCTGGGTGTTCAAATTTTTAACACTTATTATCCATTACGGGAATTTGTACGTAAAAATTTTAAAACAAGAACAAAATTAAAAAAAATTGAAAAGTAAGATAATAAACAAAGAAAAACTAATAGTTTGACCAATAACACTCTCGGCTTTAAATTTTATTATTTATGGTATTCCTGTGATATAATCTTCATGTACTTACATTTGATTTTCAATCGATTTCACTAATAATAATAATAATCTTTGTGAATGAAATGAGGGAAAACACACGCAGTGACGGATCTTGAAATTTTTATCAGTGGCTTCACTATTTTTAGGTGCTTCGATTTTAATGAAACCGGACATAAAAAATCCGGGTCGTTTCAACGGTTCACATCGGGTTAGTGGGTTAGGTTCATCACATAATAACAATGTAGTATAATAAGTTAATATTACACTTTAAAAGTTGTACTATATTAAAATAGAAACTACATGAATAATGTTTTGTGAGTGTTGTTATGTGGCGCATAGCTATTGGTTTGGTTTGGTGAGGTGGTGGTATGTGGTGCACGATTATTGATTTGGTTTCATAAGGTGGCGGTTAGATTTAATTTTTATTTTTTTTGGAAATTTTGTTTGATGAAATAACGTTTTGGCGATAGATCTATGTCGGTGGTTTGAATGTTTCAGTTTATTTGTTTGACTTTGTTTGAAGTTGACTGATAGTTGTTTTCGTAGATTTTAGCCCGTATATAATTTTAACAGTAGTGATGACAAAATTTTTTCAATATGAGCCACTAACAAACGGTGTATAAATGACTCACACAAAGCGCGAGCCCTGTATAATCCTAGTTAGAATGAAATGAGAAAGGTTTCACTATTTGAGCTCTAAAAGGTTAAAAATTCATAAAGAAAATAATAATGAAATGTCAATATGGAGAAATGAATCTATGACCTTTTGTAAATTAACTTCATTCAATTTCAACTCATTTAAGAGAACTTTATTACTTCATTTCACTGATAATTATCTATATGGGTTCACTTTAAAATTTTTCTATATAATTTATGTTAAAATTTTGAGACGCAGTGAGTTTCCGTAAACCCGTTTGTTTCATACTGGATCCGTACTTGAACACACGAGTGAATCAAGATTATATATACCAAGTATAAATTGAGTGTGAACATATGATGTTTGTGTTTTTAGAGTTGTCATTGGTAGGAGTGTGCAAACAGGCTTTACCCGGACTGAACTGTCAAAACCCGGATCGGACCGAAAACCGATTAGCATAAATGCAAAAAACCGTAACCGGATCATATAATTTGTAACGATTTCGGGTTTAGATGGATTTAAGCGGGCCGGTTTTAACAGGCTTGGCTACTTTACCCTGAAAATAAGCATGCTTGAAAAAAATTTTCTCATTCATATGCAAAGTGATTTGGACATGTTTTACTTTGCTAGTATTAAACATTTAATAACACAAAACCGTATATTAATATCCAAATAGAATAACAAGTTTAAAAGTTATGTACGCAATTCTTGCATGATAAAAATATATGTGTGTACACATGCTTGCTAATAACTCATTTTTGGTATAATAAATGATGTAGGTAATCATGTACGCAACCTTGCAGGTCAAAGAAACTGTTCGAAAATATGGTTTTGACATTTAAATATATGATTGTGTTGATACATATACCAATGACACTTTGACATGCGTACGTTTAAATATACATCTTGTTTAACTAAAAACATTTGTTGAAAACACAACAAACATTCAACAGTTTAGGTAATGACGAAGAGATTGTTTACTTTAAAGACTACTAATGTTGATTGAGTTTTTACTAACTTTAGACATATAGTTGTAACAAAAAGAGTTGAAAGGAGTGAACGATGTTTTGAAGATACAAATGAAAATGTTAAAAAATTAAGATTAAAATGATTGAATTAATTAAGAGAGTTGTTAAATTAAACGAGAAGAATATTTGATTCAAACACAAGATATCATAGATGATATATTGATATATATATATATATATATATATATGAGAATTATACTCTAATTCAAACATAATAATACAATATAATTCATAGTAAAACCTAAAATCTAAATATAATAAGAATGATAAAACATGTAAACGGGCTTACGGTATGATATGTGTTTTCATGGGTTTGGGCCCGAGACCGGAGCGAACCCGTGAACAGTAGAATTTGAAAACCGCAAACCCGCATCTTTTATATATAAATGGTTACATGCGGTCTCAAGCCATGCTTTTAAAGCGGGTTTCACGGTTTAACCCGTGAGATGATCACCCCTAGTCATTGGTAATAGAATAAATATTTAGGAGTGTTATGAAGGTATATTGATTTTAAACTACTAATATGAGGATATATTTCTTTTAAACGGTTCAACTATCGAATTGGCCGGTAACAATACCAACTTTTATCATTTTAACAACCAATAAAGTAACCATCATTAAATTTTTTTAACAATGTAAAGTTTTTTTCGAATTCCAAACCAAATTTTTTAAGGCTTTCGATCGGAAGTAAAATACGAGTCGATTGATGTAAAAGTTACCTAGAAATGACGCTCCAAACAACAAAACGTTGCTTCAATCGAGTGTTTAAACCTAACGGTGCTTCAATCGAATGTAAAATTTTGTCGTTCGTAGCGTCGTTTCGAGATTATTTTTACATCAATTGACATGTATTCTTTTTTCGATTAAAAGACTTAAAACATTGGTTAAAAAAACTTAAATTCATTCGTTAAAAAAAACTTAAATTAAAAAAAAACTTAAATTCGTTAAAAAAAAGTTTAACGACTCCTTATTAGTGGCCAAGGTGATTATCTTCCGATGAATTATCAAAATCCAATCTACTCTTCTAATAATTTGCTAAGCCATTGTACCACACAGCGCCACTTGTCGCAACCATATTAAGTCTTAGCAAAAATGTGAATCTTTCAAGATTTACCCATTTGAGAACTGGATCATTTATTAAAGTTGGATCATGTTTGAAAATTTGTAAATAAAAGTCTAAAATTTTTATTTTACATTTCAATGTAAAATTATATAAATATTTTTTGCCGTTCAACCTGCGTGAACACGCGGGTATTAGCCTAGTTTATGAATAAACTACTTCGTATTTCATAATTAAATTTTGTAAATTACAATTTCAAATTAAAATAGACACATAAAAACAACCTTTAAATGATAGCGACAAATGTATAAAGACCATTAAAACTATTATCAAAACTAAGTCGTAGTGATAATGATGTAAAGAGTATCCTTTCTACTTCACACAAAGATAATCTTTCCTACAAAATACATAAAAATTTATAAAATTTTATTATAATTATATATATGATTTTTGTCGTTACACCCGTTTAATGCGCGGGTTCTAATATTCTTCAAAAGTAACATATTATAATTTTAATCACCTAACCTACGATCTTAATCTCATTTAAAAATTAGTCAAATATCATTATAAAATAACGTAATCTCAATTTTGTTCGAAAGTACTAATTTTTTTAAATGACGATGATAATTCGAACTTAGCGACACATCTCTTAATAACTTTGAAAGTAAAATTTATTTGACGAGTACAATAATGCAACCTACTCGTGGTAGTTAGATTCGTTTACTAATTAAAAAAACTTAAAGAAGTCATTATCAATCTGGAATAATTAATATAAAAGATTAATCAATATATATAGAATTTATTTTAATTAAACATATTAGCTATCATATTATTGAGTGGGGGCAAACAAGCATAGAAGACCCTTCTAGTCTAGTGGGTCCTCCACACTCTTGTATGTGATATTAAGATGTGAAAGAATATTTTTGAAGTAACAAGAAAGAAAGGTATAGTCAAATAGTCTCAAACCTTCCATCCATTCACATTACTCTCCATTCATCATTTTCTTTAGTTTATCTTATTAAAGAAATAGTGGATTAATTTAGTTTAATACAAAACAATATTTTATATTCAAAGTTGTCTTAAAAGATGGAATGTTAATCTAAAGTTAGATCCATTTCATTTATTTGTTTATTAGTAATTGTTAAAATAACATTTGTTAACCTTAAACACTATAATATGTTTTTATTTGTTTTTATAGAAAATGAAAAAATATGATCATAACGGTTGTACTGATTTTGTCCTTTTGTGGTACATAACATACCTTCTTAGCTCATTTAGGGCAAATGGGCACAATTTTATAAGTTTAATATTAGCTAAGTTTGCATACATGCAAGTGAATGAAACCAACATGTTTTTAATTATGTCATTAAATAATGAAAAATGATGGTAAATGTCTAAATATAGAAAAACTAAAAAGAGAAGTTAAGTCAGCAAAATGAATGATGGCAAATGCATGACAACATTGGGATGGTGGATGATTGTGGAGAAGGTATGGATGAGAAAGAAGTAGTTGTACCTTCAGTTATTTAATTTGTGTTATATATTAATAAGTAATTTATAGTATATAATATATTAAAACACTATGTTAATTGATTAATTTGTCTAGTGGTGTGGTCGTTCTCTATTAGGGGCAGGGTTTTGACGTTTTTTTTAGATGTTTTTGAGTGTGTTGTTGTTGTTTTCGAGACCTAGCTTCTTGTTACCGTTCTAAGTCCCTCTTTAATAAAACTGTTGTTAAAAAACACACATTTTTCAAGATCTAATTTGTCTAAGAAGATTTAACACTTGTATTTGTTATGTCACAAGGATTTAAACACTATGTTAATTGATTAAACACTCTTTTTTCATATTTTTTTTAATTATATAACACATCTATTTATGTTAATTAATTAAAAACTAATCCACTCAAATGATTGAACGTAGAACTACACGTACACAATCAATATACTTTAAACTACAATCATTTAATAACCTTAATATTTTTTCAATAAATTATTACAATAGTAAATATTAATATTAATATAATTACATAAACTTGAAGTAGATCACTCAAGTCATCAAAAGACATAATTGTCTCTCCATATATAACATGCATAGAGACACAAATACTAACTTGTAATAAAATAATAATATATATATATATATATAAACATAGTGTGTACGTATATGTTTGCGTGTGTATATATACACGCAGACGCAGGTCATATCCTTAACCATATTTACCTTTAGCTTGCATGAACCACACTTTCTCTCTCTAACTCTTAACATTTTTAAAACTTAATTCAATCTTCAATCTCTCACACACCAAAACACACAAGAAAACACACACTAACATTTCATGGAAGTTGAAATGGATGTTACAGGTCTCCATCATCATCATCACCAAACGGTACTAATTCAATCAGTTCAATCAATTCAATTCAGTTCCTCTGTGTTTCGTCTTTAGCTCCTCCGGCTGAAACACAGCTTATTGTCTGTTTGTCAGTCATTTTATTGTAAAAGCTTAAATAAATCTTATAGATTTGGTTGTTTGTTTTGGATCTAGCTAATTAATTATATATCTAGATTGATTGATGATTAATGTTTTGATTTGAATTTGTGTTTAAAGGATATATCTTCACAAACCCTAGAGAGCATGTTGGTATGCACAAAAGCACAACAAGATAAGAAACAAAGGCCACCAGAGGAAGCTTTAAAATGCCCAAGATGTGATTCAAGCAACACAAAGTTTTGTTACTACAACAACTACAGCCTGACACAACCAAGATACTTTTGCAAATCGTGCCGAAGGTATTGGACGAAAGGCGGAACATTACGAAATGTTCCGGTGGGTGGAGGGTGTAGAAAGAACAAGAGATCATCATCTTTATCTTCATCATCATCATGTGCAACATCATCAAACTCATCATCATGCTCAGCACTTTCAAAGATCAAAGGGATGCAAGATCATCATCACATGATCAATATCCAACAACATCCACTTAATAATATCATCACATCTAATGGGAACAATCATCTGCTTGCAGGTCTACCACACTTACCATATGACTCAACATGCACTGATCTTTCACTTGCTTTTGCTAGGCTCCAAAGCCAAGCAAATGGGCCCATGGGGTTTGACCACTTTGACCATAATGCCCCTCACAATGACCACCATTTAGGCTTTGGGTTTCTTGAAAACACAAACACAAACACAAACACAAACACTCTTAATGCTTATCATAATGTGATGTACAATGGGGGTAATATTGGAAATGGTGACATGGGTAATGTGGGAAACATGATGGGTATGAACAATGTTGCCAACATTAATCATGATCAAGATCCACAACAAATCATGAACCCAATGTTCAATGATCATCATCAAGATCAAGAAATGATGACTTGTGGTGCAACAACAACAGCAGTGACAATGACAACAGTGAAGCAAGAAGCATGTAACATGGTAGGAGATAGTAGATCAGGAGGAGGGGTATTATGGGGATTTCCATGGCAGATGGGTGCTGGAAGTGTAGATCAAGGGAACATGGTTCAACAAATTGGAGGATGGAATGGGATTAATGGTTCAACAAATTGGCATGGACTTATAAACAGTCCACTCATGTAGTTCAAACACTATATATGTCATTGTAGTGTTGTTAAGTTGTTGTTGTTGTTTAATTAATGTTAAGATAGTTTAGGGGAAATTTAGTTTTAAGATATTTTGTTTTGATGAGGGGGAAGGATAGATTATTTGTGTACTTGCTTTTAACTAAATTTGTTTGTTTGTTTATGTTTGACAGTCAAGAACCAGTTTTTGTTTCCCAATCCAAGAACATTAATAGGCAATATGTTGTTTTGGATATGACCAAATTAATGTTCACATATAATATTTATACTTGTTAATGTTATTGTTTGAGTTTCATGTATGATATAATTTAACAAACTTACAAACCAATTGTACGAAGTATATATCTCTGTTATTTCATCTGTAGATATATATGACAATCAATATAATAGTACATATTGTAAAATAAATACAATAAAAAAAACTAGCACAACAACAAACAAATACTTGTAGCAAAAGTCTAATTGTTGATGAAGAAATAAAAGTGGTTAATTTCTAAAATCTTCATAATTGTTACTTTGATATTGTGAGATTTGATCTCAACTATTACATAAAAAAACATGTTTTAAGTAAACATGTTTTTTTACAACGAAACCAATAAAGCCCGGCTATCCGGGGTAACCCAATGGCGAAAGGCGACCCCAAACTAGCCGTGCACAGAAAAACGGTTCCGGAACCGATCCGGTACAGGAACCGGGCGTACCCGAATCGTAGGGTACACATGGGTTCTGGCTCCTCCAAGAAAGTGGAACTGAACCGGAACCGCTAAAACTGGTTCCACCTCAACCCGGTCAAAACCCAGAACCGAAAAAAACCTGGTTAAACCGGTCAAATACCCGATCATACCCGGAACTGGACCCGACCCTACCCAGTTCTTGACTTTATTGACCAAAACTGGACCTGGTTCCTACAAAACCCGTTTGTGCATGTCTACCCCAAAGGCTCTACGAACACAGCCAGCGCTGGGTAGCCGAAGCCCACCTATTAAACCTAACTCCAATTCGGGAGAAACCCACTAACCCATCCGCCCGTAGGCACGGCAATAAACTAGCGGTAAAACCCGTTGGCTCAAAGATTGAACTTGTGTTGCCACAAGTCTCCCTTCATTGCCCCCATTTGCCCATTCTAAAGTGATTCTAGTGGGAATAAAACTTGGGTCTTTTTAAAAGATCCAAGCCTCTTAACACTACACCATATTGGAAGTTACAGACGTTGTTAATTATGTTACATTTTTACTAATCACGGGTTAAGTCATATTATTCCAAAATAAATAAGTATCGTCTAAAAATTACAAAAAAAGGAAATTAAAATTGTAAAAAAAACGCACTAAGATTAAAAATAAAGAAAATCAAAATCGATGTATGTGAAGACAAATTGAAAGATTTGAGCGTGAGAAGATTGGTGTCAGTGAGAGTACCAAATCCCCATTTCAATCTGTACGTAAACCCCCAACAATTTTTTTATTGGTCTATTCCTGTCCACTGATTTTGTCTCATTCATCTACATTTATTCTATTCATTACTCAAATATTATTTTTAATTACATTAAACTTTATTTATTTAATATGGTTATCAAAATATACAATTATTAAAATTTTATATTTCTTATATGTATGTTAATAATTTCATTATTTAGGACAGATTTCAATATATCTATAAGGAAATATGAAATCAAAAATCTTAACTTTAATTTATTGGTCAGCGAAGGTTTCAACTTAGAAAATTTTGATGGTGGTCTTAAGTTTATAACTAATTTTCACCATAAGTCTCATGTTAAAAAAAACATATAATGCAATTAAGGTTTTTTTTCAAATTTGAAGCTAATGCTTTAGGGATTTTGATCATGATGCCGATAAGAATCGGGTTGTGTAACAATTGTTTCAAAACGGTGTTCCAAATTATGTAACGCTTTCAGTTAAAGGTAAATCCTACATTGGTTGAAGCACCGTTCTGTCATTTGGAGCACCAGTTGAAGTTAAGTTTTACATCAATCAGTCGTATTATCATCTTGATCAAAAGTCGTAATACATTAACTTAAGATTCAATTGCATATTTACCCATATAAACACCCCTAAATGCATATTCCCCCAACTAAAAAAATCAATTGCATATATACCCAATGTTAACTAAATGTCCTTATTAAAAATGGGTATATTTGCAAATTAAAGTTGTTTATATGGGGAAAATATGCAATTGATTTTTTTGGCTGGGTAAATATGCATTTAAAGTGTTTTAAATGGGGAAATATGCATTTAGCCCTTAACTTAAATTTAAGGAACTAGGGTAAAAATGGTAAAATAATATTATATTATATTATATTGTTAATTTTAAATATATTATAATAGGTACTAATAGGTATTAACAAGTACTAACAGATACTAACATGTACTAACGGGTAACAAGGTGAATACCTGTTTGATACATGAAAATCAACACGTAGATTCATGTCTACATGTTTAGTATCTGTTACCCATTAATGACTTACCTGTTACTTGTTAAGATCGTGTAGATTCGTGTTCGTATACAAAATTGTCAGCCCTAAAGACGACATGTCAAAGTCAGAGATATATTAAAGTAGAATATAAGGTTTCTAATCATTAACATGTCAAGATGAATTAAGAGGCTAAAAACGAAAAACTGTTAAAAAATAGAAAAAGAAAAAAACATCAAAATTTCTGATGACAAAGGGACTCGAACCCGGCTTATGTTATAAGGTTGTGTAGTTGATATGTGTACGTATGTGTTACTAGTTTTTAGATGAAAAGACACGTGGACCATTGGCGCATCCTTATGGGGCCGGGATGGACGTCGGTCCCCGCGCGTTTTTTACATAAGTGTCGAGTTTTTATCCCGATATCTTAAATTTGTATTATAGGTTCTGTGATTTTCAGCCCTTGTACTACAAACGTTCACTAACCGCCACTTACTTGACTATATATAAAATGCAAGAAGAAACACATATGATTAGGGTTGAGAATTTCTGACCCGACCTGAACCTAACCTGAAAATCGTGGGTTTGGGTTTACATTGAATGGGTGTGGGTCAGTTTCAGGTTGAACCAGCTGACCTGAATTCAAAAACAGGTCAGGTTCAGGTCAACCCACCAGGTTCACGGGTTGACCTGTTTTTTTATATAAATATAAAATTTAGGGTATATTTTGTCAATATACATGTAGTTTAGGGTGTTTTACGTTAAAAATATAATAATATCGAATGTCTTATATGATTGTGCGTACATTTGGGTGGCAATTCTCGATTTTTCATAAGCTCGCTCTCGTTTAAAGAATGCATTTCTTGGTAATTTTGAATTTTTAACTCCTCTTGGAGAATATATTTTGTGATAATTCAGGTCAAATGGGTTGGGTTCGGTCAACCTGCTAAATATCAGGTCGGGTTCGGGTTTACGTAATCTCTAAATTTTCAGGTTCGGGTCGGGTTTGGGTTGTATAGAATTTTCAGGTTCGGGTCGGGTTCAACCCACCAACCCGATAACCTGACCCATTGAGCACCCCTACGATATGATAACCTTGAATTTCGAAATACAAAGAATTTAATTAATAAGTTATGTCTCGGCCCATCATGTTAGAAGTAGCAACAAACTTAACTATATCAGGCTTCTTATTGTTTTTTTAGGTCTAACAACTCAAACGCTCTACTGAGATCCATTAGCCCACTTAAACCTACTCAATTTGAGCCCAAAAAATGAAGCGATTGTGATTTGTGTCATGCATTCATTCATGTGCAACTAATTTACATTTATACGATCATATATAGTGTTTGTTAACAATATATGTTGTATTAGTTTTCATGTCTCGTATTTATGTTAACATAGTATACACTATAATGCTATTACACAAGAATTAAAGTCACAACAACTATAAAAGAATAAAGTGATTAGTTCATAATTTAAATAACAAGAAATTGCAAAGTTTAGTTTTTTGTATTTTTCAAAATCACAAAGACTGTTACACAAGAAAGTAACAACTATGATGAATGTTGAGATCATTTGTTTTGTTGTTTCTTCCATAAAACTCCAATCCTTTTTAGCATATTACCATTTTTGCTTTTAAAAAACTCGTCATTATCATCATCATTATCATTATCAATCTCTGTATCCCCGGGTGAACCAGTGTTCATCTTTTTCCGGGGGCTATAATGCCCCATGGACCATGCTCTCTCCCCCACCATTCGACTGTTGTTGTCGGTATTTTCATCACAAAGCATCGCGGTAGCCACTTCTGCAGCCTTCCGCCATTGACTCATTTGCAGTTTTAACCTTTTTAGCTCTTCATCCAACTCACAGTTTCTCATCTTCATCGCCTCGTTGACACCATCCGTTTTCTTGATTTCCTGTTTAAGCTTCTCGTTTTCATCCGACTTTTCACATAATCTTGTCTCCAGAATCGTAAATTTTGACTTTAAACTGTTAAAATCTAGTTTTGACTCGTGAATGACACCGTTCATTTTGTGGATTTCGCGTCTGAGATCCTCGTTTTCATTTGACTTTTTGCGTATTTCCGTCTCTAGACATGTCAGTTTCTTGATTTCCAGTTTCAACTTCTCATTTTCATTACACTTTTCGCGCAATTCTGTCTCCAAACTAGTCAACTTTGACTTCAAACCATTGACTTCTTCTTTCAACTCGTTTTCTTCCACACTCGCGATCAATCTCGCCAGTTTCATATTCAAATCATCATTCTCATCAACAACACATTGCAACTCAGTTTCTTTATCCATCATATTCGCCTTCAACTCCTCAATCTCATCCTTTGACTTTTTCAATTCAGCAACCAACTCCATACTTTGACCACCAAATTCACTTTCTTGACCATTTTCCTTCATTTTTTCAACAATCCCTTCTAACAAACGTACACGCGCCCTCGATTGTTCCAACTCCAAAACCATTGCATTATACGCATCACTGTTTAAACTGAGCGATTCCATGTTCTTTCTAGCAGTTTCGAGTTGCAATAAAGTTTCAGTTGCTAAAGTCTGCGCTTTCGATTCGGAAACTTTGCAATCTTCAAGCTGGTTCTTCATCTCCTGCATAAGTGAATGTGTTTCAGCCATGTTCTCTTTCAAGATTTTAATCTCCTCTTCTGCTGATTCTACTTGCTTTGTTTTTGTAGCTTCTGATTCGAACGTCGTATCGAGTTTGACTTTTAGTTGGTCAATCTCAAGTAAGGCAGCAGCCAATGCTGCTGAATCATTGTCTTGTTCCTGTAAAAAAATGTTATTTTTTAACTTAAATGTTATCATCTGGTTTTAAAAGTTTTGATGAAAATTTATGGTCTTTAGAAGCTGCAAACTAAACCGAAAATTTGGCAGTTTGACAGTTATAACAACTTACGCTTCGTATCTGTTTCAAAAATCTTTATCATGTAATAAAATGCTAAAGATGGTCAGCCCAGAATGTTAAACTCTCAAACAAGTCAAAAAACGAACCGTAAAAATCTCAAACCAGCCAAACTAGCTAACTTGCAGTGGTTTGATCGGTTTATGAACAACGCTAGAACGAAGTAATGAATATAGATAGTTAAAAAAAAAGATCTTACATGTGCTTCATTGGAAGATGGTTGATCTAATAAAAGTTTTTGAGACTCTTCAAGCCTTAAACTCAAGGCTAAAAGTTCATTTCTCGACTCTTCAGCGTCTATTTTAGCTTGTTTTTTCCACGATTCCGACACGATTAGTTGATCCTTAACCGTCCTCAATGCATCCTCGAGTTGAGTAACTTGAGTTTCGAGTTCGGCAATTCGTCCTGGACGATTCTTCTTCAACTTTTAACACGTAATATGTATTTAGCAACTTTTATTCAACATTTATAACAAAAAAAACACTAATGTTTTCACTTTTCATCTACCTAAAGAAAGAAACACCAATTTGTGCACAATTTAGATTGAAAGTCAAAATTTGGTTTTGGTACTATAATATTATTGTCATTATTAGTTGATATGTAAAGATAACTACCATTGGTCTAATAAGACCCGCTACTTTACGAAATGAAACATTATAAAGATGCGTAAATAATTGTAAATTGACCATTCAAACCACCAAGGGTGTTTGTTGGGTCATTTTTAATTAATTAAATAAAACTTAAAACATTACTAATTATAGGTGTAAACATTTAACGAATGTTTTTAGACTTGGTTCGGTTCGGCCGGTTGAACTGGGATTCGTTGATGACAACGAACCGGTCTATATATATGTTCGTTTTTAGCATAAAAAATCGGCCGGTTGAAACCGATCTGACCGATCCAACCAGTGAATCATTAAGACGACCGATTCACTGTCTGATCCGATCCAGAGAACATTGCATTTTACAGTGGAGGAACTATCTCCATCCATATAATTAAACGAAAAACAACTATTTTTTCTATCTCCTTCTAATTAAATAATAATTTCTTGAGAGCCTAAGTGTCTTATAATTTGCTACATCGTTTACTATGTGTATGTGCGGCTCATTTTTAATTAACGTATAATGTGTTGTATTCTTTGGTGAATGTTGTAAACTCATACAAAACATCATTTTCTTACATATAACAATATTTACACCACTTAATCAATATCATCATTTTCTTGACACTTTTTTAACAACACATGTCAATAAGCATTGTTTTGATTGTTCATGATATTCTTTTAATTGCTTATGTGTATCCAAACATAAAACGAGAAAAATAATATCAAATTTTACATTACACACAAAAAGTTGAGTCGTAGCCCGGACTATTGCTCAGGCCTTATTATGTCCGCCCTTGTATATATATAGAGGAGTGTTCATTTTAATATCCGTAAAATGTTAATAACTACGAGTTCCGCCATATTCTTTTTACTTTGTATCATTCGTTTACTAGGTTTAATTATACCCGTGTGTTACACACAAGTTAAATAATAATATTTAAAAAAATTATAACCATTATGTTTAAACGTTTGTGAATATTTAAGGATTTGGCTCTATCAATTAATGCATCATAAAAAATTTCATTTAATTTTCTCTATCAAATTTCCTATTATGTAAAAAAGATTTCCTAAAAAAATCTATACCTTCTAATAAAAGAGGGTTTTAAAGGATAATTGTCATTCAATGAAGAGGGTGTTGGAACATTTTTCCCGCCAAAAATAAAAATCTTTTATTTTAAGCTATGTATGGAAGGAAATCGATAAAATTAAAACACTCATAATTTCTCTTCCAAAGTTTCAATTTATCTTATTTACATTCCTGATAAAATTAAAACACTCATAAATGTATTGAAATTTACGACTCAGACCCATGCATGCCGACCCATACGCTCGGCTCGGTACATATGAGTGTCACCGTGAATTTTTCCGAATATCTATCATCTAGATTATTTTTTTTAACGGCAAATGTGGGACCATGCTTCGGAAGATATATATTATCTTAATCGGGCCCACCTATCCATTTCCTGGTCGGGACCGCACCCTAACCTCCACAAAATGAAACCCACCTTTGTTGAGAAAAACCTTCTGGCCCAACTTATAACTCCATTTTTATTTTTTTTGTTCTAAGTAGGACTTGAACACAAGATCTCCTCATTTTTATAAATCTTGGATAACTCACCTTAACTACTTGAGCTAAGGATCATTGGTATCTGGATTATTTATATGTCTGTTTTTCTTAATCTTTTTTTTTAATTAATTGGTAGGATTTATAAGATACCCAGTTTAAAAGCGTCAATATCTAATTTGCTACCAATAGTGTATTTGTAGTTTAAATACATTTGTTGAAAGCTCATATTTGTTCATGTAATATGTAGTTTATTTTTAAATGTTACTTTTTCATAAAATTTTAAAATTGTGTTTTTATGTTTACGTTGTTAGTGTTTAGCCTGTGAGACACACGGGAAATAACCTAGTATCTTATAAAACCCTAATTATTAGATTGATGTAAAGTAAAAACCAACACTACGATCGGATTTGTTTTGACTATTCATTTCTTATGATTATAACATAAATCAACCGTAATGCCAAAATAATACTAATTTGTTTTCTTTCAAACAAATCTAAATGAATATACAGACCATTTGGCCAATTCAAAGAGTCGAAAATTCTAAGCATATAATCAAATTCAAATTGTACTCTTGAAGAACAATTCAATAATTAAGTTTTAAGCTTAGTATTATAATATACATTTCAAGTAGATTGCTAGCTATTCTAAATAAGCATTGAATGATTTGAGCAGTTTTAACAAGTGTGGAATTATTATATTTGTAAGGGTATAAAACTATTTTGGTGGGCTAGTAAAAAATAAAATGGGCTTTGGTTTACATCATGTGTAATCAGATGTTTTTGAGTTTTTTATCACCTAAAAACATCTTAGTGAGCCTCATTACCACCCAAAAACGTCTCCTTCCTACCCCTTGTGCGTTTTAGGCCAAAATCCTTTTTTAGTGTTATGTATCAGTTGTTATAATTGTTATACAAAACTGATGTGAAACTACAATGGAAGTTTTTTGAGTTTCATCATTACATATGGTTTTAGGAGTAATTGCCCCCATGATTGCCCATTATCAACTTGGTTTCGAAATTTTGGGTACGTTTATTCAATTATTCGGCATTTTTATTTATTAGTATTATTTATTTTTATATACTTTTTCTTATTTTTAAATTCCACGATTTTTTTCTTTTTAGGCTTTTTTATACGTTTTCTTATTTGTTTAATGTTTTGTTTTAGTATGTAAAAGTATTTTATTTCTCTAATTTATGTGTTACATATTTTAACACTCTTGTTGTGTCAATGCTTCGAGATATACAACGGCAAACTATGACTATAACTATAAGGTATGTTGGTTTCTATTAGTCACTTCTAATTATTTTATTTTGTTTTTTACTGGTTCCAACTATTAAATTGGTTGTCAACGGTCTCAACTTTTATCACTTTGACAACCAACGGTCCGCCGTAAATTTTCTATAACGCCTTTAAGTTTTTTCGAATTCAAGACCGATGTTTTTGGCCTTTTGATCGGAAGGATAATACGATTCAATTGATGTAAAAGTTGGTCGAAATGGCTCTCTGAATGATGAAATTTTTACATCCGACTGAAGCACCTTTCGCTGTTGGAGTGCCGTTTTGAGGTAACTTTTCTATCAATCGACTTGTATTATCCTTCCGATCAAAAGGCTTAAAACATCAGTCTTGAATTTGAAAAAAACGTAATGGCGTTAAAAATATTTAACAATGGACCATTGGTTGCCAACGTGATAAAATTAAAAACATTCACAGTCAATTCAAAAGTTGAGACCGATAAAAACTAAAAGGTGATAATTAAAAACAGTAGAAACCAATATACCTAACTACAATAAAAAATAAAAAAAAATAGACTCATTTAAATAAACTCAACCAATGTAAAAGGTATGAATGATGAAAAATAACATTCCAATATATTCCACCATTTTAATTTAACCAATTACACTGTTAAATTTCATTTTTATTGACAAAATCACTCTCATATGATTTTAAATTTGATTTTCGCATCATATTACTCATAAAAATCAATACTAGCGAAATAGATAAACATTAAGCGAAATAAAAAACTAAAAATAAATCTCGGTTGATTATGTGAACAAGATTATACTCAATTGCTCATCAAGAAAAGTTTGAAGTGTTATTAATAAATTTTTACTATGTATTATTATCACTAGAATTGCTAAAATCCAATTTACATTGATTTAAAAAAATTAATCATGATTATAATTATATCATTATTAATCATAAGAAAAATTAATTTGCTATAACTCATAAACCATGAAAATATGTTAATATTTCTCATAATTTTCATAATAGGTTAAAACTTAGAACCAGATCTTACAGGAGCGGATCTTACTGAGAGTGAGAAAGGGCCACGACCCTTTATTTTTTCCGTTATTAGTCTATATTTTAGCCCAATAACACCTAAAAACCATACATGTACCCGTCTCGCTTGTTCTTATTTTCCAAGATTTTCAGCCCCATATTTAAATGTTCAAGTTACGTCACATAAAAATAACCATAGATTGCGGTTTGCTCGTACTTACCTCAGTAACGGCCCCTCTCGGTGACGCGCGATCAGTAATTTTTGGACTCGTAGTTCTTGTTGCTCTAATACTTTGTTGACTTGTTAAAGAACCCGGTTCAGACCCAGTTGTTTTAATTTGCCTAACGGTTCGACCCGAGCTCCGTCCACCGCCTGTCGACACCGATCGAGGAGATAACCTCCGGCCACATTCAGATCCAGAAGAACTTTTTGTACTGAAAATTGTTTAAACAAAATTAAAACACATATAAACTAAGGAACTGTATGAATGTTGTGAATGTACGTACCTATTTTTTGGTGTCTGCATTTGGTATCTTAAATTGGATTAAATTTGAAGCCGAATGAGATGTTTGTATAGTAATTATACATACCCAAGTGGCCAAATTAAATGTTATGTGACCCACAAATTAAACCTGCAAAATGAGAAACAAAAAAAGAGATGATAAATAAGTTTATGGTGGTGGTTGGTTAATGGTTATATCAAGTTACTGGTTATGTATATGAGATGATAAATAGGTGAATTTTGTAGTTGTGATGATCTAAACTCATGAGTGAAATGGGGGAGAATTGAATGTGGGATATTGAGGTATTAAATGGTGTAGAAGATGAAACAGGCAAAAGGATATTATGATTATGAATGATTATTAATACCGTAAAGGTGTTAATGTGTTATGGTCCCGCGTCAAGAAAATAAGGGTAAGGTTTTAGGATTTTTGAGGTCTCGGGTTATATTTTGACTCGGGTTTTTTTAATACTGATAGGTTTTCTACCAGGAAGATGAAATAAGTGTTGTTTTGTAACGTACTGGTTAATAGACTGTTCAGGTTAAATAAAAAATGATTATTAATATTGATGGATAAATGAAATGAAGAAATATTTAAGTAGTGATGGAATATGCCAACGATGAAGGAAAAACAATCATCCAATCAAGTCAACTCATAAAGGTTGACTTGCACTCTACGATGCTCATAATCGTAATTGCAATTTAAGATGTTAGATTAGGAGAAAACAACATTTTAACTCTTTGGGAGAACAACATCTAAACTCTTTATAGGGGAAGGGGACTAATTAACTTAAAGACACATAAGATTCATATATGCTTATAACTTTAATATAGTATAATATAATAATTGTTAGTTAGTTATTATGGTTTGTTTGAAATAAATCATTAATACTTGAGGTATCTTGCCTACAGTGGCTAGCGCCAGGATTTGTAACCCGGTGAATCAAAGTAAAAAAATAACAAAAAAATGGATTGAAATGACATTTTCAGCCAAACATTAGGGATTGCATTTAACTTTTTTAAAGATCGATTCAAAGTAGCTTAAATATTAAATTTTTATATCTTTAATTAGTCTCATTTTTCTTACTTTTTTTCTTGGTGGTAAATTTCGAAGACTATGTATAGATCTAAAAATTATTGTGATTTTACCATAAAATAATTATGGATTAAAAAAAGGCTAATTCCTAGTTTTAAATCTATATCAAACATGAGATTTTATTCACTTGCGAACAAACATTTTATGTATATCTTGGCAATTCTAAGCTATTTTCAATCTTTTTCTCATCTTTGTATCATCACTTCTACCCATTTTCAATCTTTTTATTAATAATTTTATTTATCATGACAATGAGACAACAATTATTTCACCGGGGAAGTAGTGTTGATGAAATTTAATGAAAAATAATTGAGTATCTGAGTAGCAGTTGAAGCATGTTTGATGCTCCCCATTATTATTTTCACGAGTGTCAGGACATGGTACCCCACAAATTACCCATATCACCCCTCACTTCAAATTTAATACTTCTGTTTCCCAAGGGCATTTTCGTCATTTCCAAAGATGCTTACATTTTTTATCCGTGATTGAAGGTAGTAGAAAACGTAGACTAGTGTGGATATGACTATTTGCACTAGATGAAATAAATTAATAAAAAAAAATCAAATGATCAAGAGAACAAATGGTTTACAACTTTACATGTGTTATCATCGATACAATCAGGAACTATTTTACAGATCTAAATCTGAATTATGAGATGGGTTTGTTAACAAATCCGTTATTACTAAATTTATTTCTGTCGATTTTGATAAATGTCTGTCTTTTTAACAGTAAAAGTAAGTTTGAGCGTATAACATATGTATACGTCTGTGTACAACTACTTAAACCCATGTATACCCTTTTCTACACGCTTGTCACTTGTTTATCGGCGCTAGTTACGAAAAATCGAAGGTTATTTTTCTATCAAGAACAAGACGTTTCAACTAAACAATTAAAGAGGGAGATGGGGATGTACCGTTACAACAGTGACTTAACATGTCTGTGAATTTGTGGATAAGCCGTGAATTTATTACCTAATTTGGGTCCATTTGAAGGATGAATTTAACATGTCCTATAATATTTTTACAAAGAGGGGCTCACACATTACTGTTATTTGTTATTTTAGATCACCGTATAAGGAAGAAATTCGCGATTTATTGTTATTATTGTTCTCCTAATTCGATTAATCTGATGCTCACAAGTACGAAACCCTTAGAGTGTTTCAATGAGCAAGGAAAAAGAGAAATTCTATATTTAAAAAGTTAATGTTCACCCATAAAATATTTTAAATTTTTTTTAAGCGGTTGAAAAATAAAAGCAATTATAAATATATAAAAAAATTTATTTTAATATTTCCTAATCGACTTCGGTATAAAGGCCCGAACTAATGCTATGACATTGCCAATAATAACTAGGCCCATTTCCTGTTCTTTGGGCTTAAGAAGCTACAAGCCTACAATGAAGCATCAACAAATATACCCTCAAGATTGGCCCAAAACCCAGTATCGAGCCATTAGGTTTGTAAGCTAAAACTCTAAAACTAAAAGTACGTTAACTAAACTATTCATGTAAAATTTTCTATTGAAAGATTATAGTTTGAAATATAACTTAATTAAAGTATAGATTATCAATCAAACATTGAATTATGTCTACTTATCAGTAAGAAATGCGGTTAACATTCTGGTTTAACGACATGAAGATGAGAGACAGAACTTAACATTTTATAGGTGTCAACAGGGCCGGCCCATGGGGTGTGCGGGGTAGTCGACCGCATAGGGCACTCGTGTGTCGGGGGCACCAAATTTAAAAAAAAAATTTATATATAATTTTTTTTTATAAATAAGCATGTTAAAGATTTTCTTATGTTTAGTTATCAAACGTTTGTTTTTTGGTTAAAAATTTAGTTTATATAACTTAGTGCGTTGATGCTTCGGGTTGGGGGCATTTTTTTCTCGTCTCGCACAGGGCACCCGATTACTCAGGACCGGCTCTGGGTGTCAAGTTCAAATCCTGACCCTAAAGAGTTTTTCTCCTACCTTGGTGGGTTTCTTCGTAGACTTGGGTGATTGAGGCGTGTCTCGTTCGATAGGGTTAAGGATGAAGGATGAGTTAGAAATGCTTTAGTAAACTATGATTTATATATTACTAGTGTTACATGGAGGTATATCAATAGTTATTTTTGTTTTAGAACTTCATATTAGAATTACTTTTTTTAATTAAATACTAGTTTAGTGTGTTACGTTCGGGAACACGTACAATTCAAGTGATGTTTTTAAGGATGTTCATGAATGTTCCATTTAGTTTTGAGACAAAACCATGTTAAACGGAACACATGATATATTTTTAAAAATTAGATTTTTAGTATAGCAATATTATACTCAAATAAAAAAGAATAAAGTGCATAGTTTTATGGTGTAGTTTATTTTTTAAAAAAAAAAACATATAAAAATGTTATGTATATTTTTGAAACACTGAGGTCTTTAATTGTATGTTATTATTAACTTTATCCATAAGTTTCATTTTTAAACCCTATCAAATATAAACCGACTCACGTACACCCCTTGTAGTAAAGGGTTAAAAATATAAATACTCTTAAATTTTTCAAAATTCTCCAAAATATTAGAGAACCAAAAATGTAATTAGTTTTCTTATAATAAATTTTATATACATATTAAAAAAAATATCATTATTGTGAGATAATCTCTCAAATAATGTCACATTAGTTAAAAGCTATGAAAAAATGTCTTATAAGATTTTTTTGTTTTGGTATATTATATAAGGATTACGTATGTTTGTGATATCTATTTAATAAATTAGAGTTTTTAGGGGGCAAATTTTTAGATGGAAAACATAATTTATTTTATAAAAGGAAGATTGAGAGGGAAAATTGAGTAGGAGAGTTAATAAAGAAAAAACTTTGTGATTAATAATAATTTATAAAATTGTTTATAAATTTTTAAATATAATAATTATATATTTTTAAAAATATTTTTATTCAACCCGTGTGTAATACACGGGTGTTAAACATAGTCTATCTAATAAATCAAACTTTTAGAGGACAATTTTTGGAAGGATTTTTTTTTCTATAATAGGAAATTTGGGAGGTAAAATTTAGCTAAATTTTTCACTATGTAAGTTTATGGAGCCAACTTCTTAAATCTTCTATATAATATAGCAAAATCATATTTGCTTACTTGGCATCATTTGAGATCCATTTGTTTAGTTGGCATTATTTGAGAAATTCTCTCAAAACTAATGATATTGTTATATTTAAAAAATACATATCTATCTATAATAATTTATTATAATAATATTAATTTTCATTTGATCCCTAATATTTAGTAAAGTATTTAAAAAATTAAGACTATTTACATTTTCAACCCTCTCCTACGAAGGGTGTGTATGGGTCAAGATATATTTATTAGGGTATAAAAATAAAACTTAAAGATAAAATTATTAATAACATACAATTAAATACATAATTATTTTTTAAATATACACAACTTTTTTATACGACATTGTTTAACAAAAACTACACCATAAAACCGAAGGTCTAATTCTCTTTAATTTGATTATAATTTGTTATACCAAACAACAAGATTTTAAATAAATTTTGTGTTTCAGTTTTTTCACGGGTTTATCTCAAAACTGATTTGAATCGTTCATGTCCATGAATATCCTTAAAATCATCACATAAGTGTTATGTCCCCGAGCGTAGCGCGGGCACTAACCTAGTGTTATATATTTACAAATTGTTAAATATAATGGTTATAATTTCTTTATAAATATTACTATTTAACCCGTGTATAACACACGGGTATTAAACCTAGTTTTTCTATAAAAAAATAAAGTTTAAATTGCACTCAACATAAAAGAGCATGGGTGTGCGATGGGTGGGAGTAAATTGCGGATCAAATATATAATAAATTACCCACCGCCCACAAGACCTTAATCTTGTTGCCATGTGCCACTTTTGATTCGTTATTAACTTAAATCAGAACATAAATTAAAGTAAAACTAGAAATTTTACGTGTGGCTGTATGTTGCGTAGCAACCACATATGTGTGATATCGTTACATGAATGACCTTAACACTATACTTGTGTCGAATTTTGACTTGTGTCGAATTTTGACTTATGCCGTATGACGTATGATGCATGACACGTTTATAGCTTCGTCATACACGTTACATTCATGTTATTAACTTCGTCGGACCTGGTTAAAAATGAGTATGATGTCTCGCAGGATACAACATAAACTCATACGCCTACGAAGTTAAGATAAACTTAGTTAGTTTAGAGGAAATATAATATAGAGATAGCAAACACTTAAAAACAATCATCATATCTAGGATTCAAACCGAAACTTTAAAGTAGAGAGAGACTTAGACGTGTGATGCTATCACTGAGGCACCACGATAACGCAACTGTCTTTCATTTACACATTTTTCGTTTATATCTTAAAAAACTGTTTTGAGCGAATGTAAATAGGACATGTGAACAGACGGGAGCATACTTCATGAGTTCATTCTACTTAAAAGAGAGAATATAATTTAAATTTATATACTTTTTATTTTATAAGGTCGATGATGAATAAAAACTGTAGATGTTAAATTCTGTTCTTTTAAAAAGTTGTTATGCATAGACGTATAATTTATTTAATAATTGGTGTTATGTAAATCTCATATCTTTCTTTATTTTAAGGGGCATTTACATATATCCCCTTCATAAGATCATTTATTACATATTTACCCACTCCTTAAATTCAATTACATATTTCCCCTTCCTAAACCATATACATTACATATTTACCCAGTTTCTTTAAAATAGCCTTTTGATTTACTATTTTACCCTTAATGATCTTCATAAATATATTTTTATATTTTCCTATGGTTTGTGTAAAAGAAGGGGTAAACGAGTAATTTATTATGTCAAAGGGGATATATGTAATTAAAGTTTAGGCTTGGGTAAATATGTAATTGATGGACTTAGAAAGAGGAAATATGTAAAAAAACCTTATTTTAACACCCCATATGGCCATATATAAAAATTGTATTTAAAAGCTTTTATGAGGTGAAATGGGAAAAAGATGGAAATTATGCTTGACTTCTTGAGTCTAAGTTTTATATGGTGTAACATTATGAAAAAGGAAGATTTAGTGGCTATACATATATATAGGTCTATATTTTATTATATAATAAGACGGTGGAAAAGAAAGATTAGTGGCAACCTCACACATTGTATCTAGTGTAACCAAACAACCCTCAGTTTTATGTTCGAGGCAGCCAAAGATTATACAAATGTATGCATGACAGGGAAAATTGATAATTTTATAATGCAAAAAGGTTTTTAAAGACGGCCATGAACATGGAATAATGAATAACCGATCAATATACAGTGGCAATATATATATCATCTTCTCCTTAATAAATTTACAATAAGATGACAAATAAAAAGGCAATAAATTACGTCGCAATCTCTTTTTGAATAGCAAAAGCCTAGCCTGCTGAACAGGACCGGTCCTGAAAATTTGAGTGTCCTGTGCGAGGCGAGAAAAAAAGACCCCCCGCCCCCTCAACCCGAAGCACCAACGTTAAAAATTATATAAACTAAATTTTTAACCAAAAACAAACGTTTGATACATGAACATAAGAAATCAAAGTATTCAAATTAGTGAATTACGTTTTTGGTGGCAGTGGGCTTCCAGCCTTCATTAATCCATAATCCATTTGATTGTGTGGACTTTTAGATGTTTAGTTAATTAGTTGTGGTGGACTTCAGCCTTTAGGTGTGAGCTTTAAATCTTTACTTATTTGTTACATAACTATTGACTAAATATAAGTTTTATAAAAAAATTTATATAATAATTTTTTTAAAAAATTTGATGCCCCCGTCAAATGAGTGCTCTGTCCGATCGCCCATGCTGCACACCCCTCTAAGCCCCCTATGCTGTTGAAAACAAAACATTGACCCTTAGAGGTCAAAACATTACTGGGAATAACCAACTAAACCTTAGTCAAAAAGTTCACTGTCCTTGGGCTAGGAAGTCAAACATATCAAAGGTTGATGAAATAAAAGCATGTTGATTATTCAGATATATTTTCTCGTGTTTAGTAATTTTGCATGATTCCGTTTTTAACACCGCCTGTCATGCGATAAATTCATTGCCCCAACCATAAATTATTATTTATTATCTAAAAATCACAAGATATTTATTATTTTCTTAATTTCTCTTGATATTAAATCGAGACAGTTCTATGGCTATTTTTTGTTGAAACTTCAACTCATTGCAAGCACCCATGTCCCTCCCATAATCTCCACGTCTCTCTGTCTTTTCACTAATAACAGTGAATTGTCACAGCTAAACACTTAAATTTTAAATCTTGCAAATAATTATTAAAAAAGCTATATAATACCAAAATAAATCGTTCTATAAGCATAATTATTAAAAAAGTTATATAATACCAAAATAAATCGTTCTATAAGCATAAATTAGTTTTATCCTATACGCATTTTAATGCGTACATGTTTTAGCAAGTGTTGATAACAAAATAACATGGGGAGGAACTAATGACAAAAAAATAGTTTTATTCCATGATATTTTGTTATACACATTTATAGCCAAAGCTCAGACGAACGTAAGTTAACAAATAAGTCACTTTACATCGAGAGACGTTTTTATTGTTATAGCTCATAACAAAACAACCGTTAACACGGATCAACCACCACTTGAGCCATGCAACACTGATAAGGGTTTCGATCGGCAACCATAGCCGCCGTCAAAGGAAACCCTAGACGAAAGCGAGAACCATCACCATAACCCTAAACCATGCCACCATCCACTGCCGAATACGCTAATATAACAAAAAGGACGGAGGCGATAGATAGATGATAGATCAGGCCAAAAAAGAACAATTTCCGTCGTCTCACCACCATCCACCACCTGCTACTGCCATCGATAAAGTTTGTTACGTTGGTGACGTTAAGTTAGAGTGAGAAACTCTAACAATTTTTGTTACGTTGATTACATTAAGTTAGAGTGTTCATTCATGACATGTTTCTTTTGTAACTTGATTACACTCGTTATGTTTAAAGAATACCTACAACATCTTTGACCTCCAAACGCTCATCGATCCCTTGGACCTCCTTCACATCGCGATCCTACCCCTGCCCATGACCTTCACGCCCCCATCGCATCTCACCAGCTATAGTGTTGCTTTTGCGTCCCTTCCTACGTTACAAGAGGCCGCACCTGATCACAAAGCCACAATGGATAATCTTATGAAATAAAAATGCCTCTTTAACAACAACTATATGGCTCGTGTAAATGAACAAATGCAACAATTAATATTCTCTAGAATACCTCCATTTGATCATTATTTTAGCAGCTAGCAAATCCTATAAATATAATTCACTAGTAAACTGCAGTTTTCGTATATGTGGTTTGATACCATTAACAGTTTTAGTCATTGTGTTTCTATTTTCTAAAAGAAATGGTCCCGAATACTAATTTCATCCAATTTTTCGTTAAGTCTCTCATATGTGCCTTGCATCTGAGAGGTAAACATGTCATTTTCCTTCTCTTTTATCTAGATCATCATGTACGTTAACATTTTTATTCAGTCAGATGTAAAAAAGAGTTGAAGAAATGACATTTTTACTCCGTATGTGTGAGAGACTTAACGAAAATTTGGATGAAGTTAGTATTCGAGACCATTTCTGTAAGAAAATAAAAACACAAGGACGAAAACTGTTAATGGTATCAAAACATAGAGACCAAAATTACAGTTTACTCATAAATCACTAAATCTAGTATAGATTTAAAAACCTACAATCATTTTTTTCTAAACAGGTTGATGCAAAAAACGTTTGACCGATGTGTCTAGATGTATAAAAACCGAGATCGAAACTCCGCCTATAACATTAATGTATGTTTTTCGTCAACATTAAGACCCTCATTATTACAAACGCAACAGAAACTCAACATAATTTTTTTTACTCTCCAAGTTAATCGGAATCAAACTCTTGAACTAATTATTACAAAAAAAAACCTGATAAAAACATTTAACTATATCAACTAACAATGGAATTAAACCATTTACCAACCACCTCCTCTTGCCGTTCAAAAAAAATCAACCACCTCCTCTTGATGATATGTAACATTCATAACTTCTCCAACTGCAACTTCACATTCATATACACGTTTTACGAACACAAACAACGCTAAACAACTCAAACTCATCTATTTCTAAAAAACTCGAGGAAAACTTACCAATCCATCCGGTTTTTAACACACAAATAAATTAGAATAAAACTTGTTTTATTCAAAGATTAAAATTAAGAGTCAAATGAAACTTTAAGTATGTCAACTAAAAATGGAATTAAACCATTTATCATTTATCAACCACCTCCTCTTGATGATATATAACTAACATTCATAACTTCTCCAACTGCAACTTCACATTCAAACATCAAATCTAGAGAGAGAAACAAACAAACAAACAAACAACCAAACAAATAACCATGAGAACAAGCAACCACTTAATCGGTTTACTCAACTTCCTCACGTTCCTCCTTTCAATCCCCATTCTCGCCGGCGGCATATGGCTCAGTACACGCGCCAACAACACCGACTGTATGACCTTTCTCCAATGGCCGTTAATCATCATCGGAGTTTCCATCATGGTCGTTTCACTCGCCGGTATCGCCGGCGCGTGTTACCGCAACACTTTTCTTATGTACCTTTACCTATGGGCTATGTTCATCATTATTGCAGTTTTAATCGGGTTTATTATATTCGCATATGCGGTTACGGATAAAGGGTCGGGTCGACCTGTTTTGAACCGGGTTTACCCGGATTATTATCTTCAGGATTATTCGGGTTGGCTTAAGGATCGGGTTGCTAGTGATGCTTATTGGGGTAAGATTAGATCTTGTATTCATGACTCTAAAGCTTGTGCTAAAACGGGTCGGGTTGTTAGTGGGTACCCGGAGACTGCTGATATGTTTTACCTTCGGAAGCTCAATCCTATTCAGGTAATTGTTTTTTTTAATATTAATGTTTTAAACTTTATTATTATAATTTACTTTAAGGGTATATTGTAATAATAAACATGAGGTTGTTTGAAAACTTCTGAATGCATAAGTGTTCAATTAATAAGAAGTCTGAATCATTAAGTGCTGAATTAGTAATAGGTCTGAACCATTAAGAGCATCTGTTCGCGAAACAAACACTGAACCATTAAATGCTGAACCATCCATACATCTAAACCATTAAGAGGCTGAAACAAACAGCCTCTTAGTAACTATCTACTTGTTAACATTTTAATATGAATAATTCTATGTCGCAAACTCACATTTCATTAAAACAAATTCTATATTAAACCTACATTACATGTGTTTTGTTAAAAAAATATAATTTAAAATGTTTGTTAATCCAAACTTATGTGTTACACGGATTGGATCAATAACCTAGTTATTTTGTAAAATCTAGTTTAGTTCACGTATGTTTATAAAAATAACGATATATCATTCCTAAAAATCTATTATTGTACTTCAAATTTTTATTGCTTTTATAACAAGAGATTGACTAATGGGACATGGTTTTTGCTAACAAGACATGAGGTTATACGTTGTGTATAGTGCAATAAGCAATGTATAGCCTATTCATAATTTTCAAGGCAACGTTGTATGTATTATATGTTGTGTATATGTCTATCTTTAAACAAGCTCGGTAACAGGCCGTGTATGGCGTGTTTGCTCGAAAACGACTTTGGTTGTAATTGCCGAGGCTATACACCAGTTATAGTAATATTCAACTATACGTGACGTATAACGCTTTAATTTTACTTTTATTTTTATTATCAAAGTCTGGTATATGAAAAAGGGTTTCGTGGAAAGTGTTTTGAAACTTACACTTGATTATTTTATTTGCATTTTCATTTTCTAACACCATTTTGTACTTAAATAGTTAAACTAATAAAAGCGAGGTTTTTAAGGAGTGTAAATGGCAAAAAGACAAATATGGCCCTTAGATAATGCTAATAGCCCGCATGGTCACCGGCCAATTTGACTGTAATACCCTTTCATCTCTTTTAATAAACATAAAAGGACGAAACTGCCACCCCCAACACATTTGTTAGCATCATTGTCTGGCATGCCAACGGGCTATTCCACATGCATAGAATACCGCGTTTCACTTTAATTATCAAGGGCAATAATGGAATAACTTTTAAGTTTTAAGAACCAAATTATGGGATGCTTATAACCTCTTAAGTGATAAAAAATATTGAAACCTTAAGAGATAGCTTCTAAATAATAAGATCGGTTTAGCGTCTTGCTATTGCCTGTTTTGGTTTTTTAATAAATTTGCCGTTTAAAAAATAATAATAATAATAATAAGATCTTTATCATTTTTCATACTTTAAATACTCTTACCGTTTCATAAACTTTTAAGCCATTAAAAGGTAGTCTTTTACTGGTTATTTAGATTTTGTCCAATAACCCTAGAGTTTTTTGTTAACCAACACTTAAGGTGTTAATCGTCTTAACTTGACAAGATCCATTAAAATCAGTTTTTTAATAACATTATTACACATGAATAAAGTTATGTGCTTTTATATAAATATGTGAAAATTTATAGTGTAAGCGTAGTTACACCGATGTAGTGTTTGATAAATATTTGTAAGTTACACCAAAATTAATTTGCGTTACATCAGTCCTAGTTTTTTACACTTTCGAATTTTCACTTATACATAAAAGGTAAAAAGAACATAATGTTATATATGTGTAATAATGTTGTTCAAACAAAATAAATAATAATAGTTTTGATTGATCTTGACGAGTTAACACAATTACATAAAGGGGTGGTTCATTTTACCCACTCCGTATACCTTGTAACAACTATATATATCACTCTTTTTAGTACATACCATCAAAATTACATCCCTAAAAATATGATTTTGGAAAAGATTTGAACATTACCCCAAATATGTAATTTCAGATAAGATTTGAACATGTTGGGATTATAATGTCTTGTAACATGTTATCAAGGTGATAATGTATGAGGTTGCTTATGGTCATAGAGTTATTGTTTAACTATGTGAACTAAAGTACGATGATTTTACAGTCTGGATGTTGCAAGCCACCAACTGAGTGTGGGTACATCTACGTGAACGAGACAGTATGGAATCCAGTGAACTCTGCCACCTTACCTACAAATCTTGACTGCAATAGGTGGAGCAACGATCAAGAGCAGTTGTGCTATAACTGTGACTCGTGCAAGGCGGGAGTGTTAGGGAGCCTAAAGAAGAGTTGGAGGAAGGTGTCGGTTATTAATATCGTTGTTCTTATCATATTGGTCATTGCGTATGTCGTTGCTTGTGGTGCTTTTAGGAACAACAAGCGGATGGATAATGATGAACCGTATGGTGCCACTAGAATGGAGAAGGCGCGACCCACTCGGATACATTTTTAGCTTTTTAGATTGTTGTTTGGATTTCATATGATTCTTGTTTGATTGATGGGAACATGTTTTCTAAGATGTTTTTGTTTTGAATTTGATACCTTTAGAGGAAGTTGGACATGTGTACATATGGTAGACCGTAGATGTGTTTTTAATATGACTGCAAGTTGAAGTTGGATTTAATTTTTAGTTCATGTCTTACTTTTCCCTTGACCTCGCATTACCTTTTTTTGGATGAAAAACTTAAGGGAATATGACTTGGTTGTTATGATATCATAGGGTATAAAATATATCTAGGCATGAAATGAAAAAATGCATCCAATGGAGGCATGGAGCATATCTTCCATGATAGAAGAAATTAAAACATGAAGCTCTATTTGAATCAACAACACAAAATAAATGAAGAAAATTAATGGAAATCATAGTCTACTTTCTTATTTAATTCTAAATATGTTGGAGTCTTATCTTTTAATTTTGGGTGACATCTTGTCATTGCTATTTGCTAGTATCCGTCTTGGATGTAATGTTTTGATGTTAATAAAATATATATTTTGTTGCTGTTAAAAAATATATATCCCGAACTTCTTTTAAATATTCCTTATCTGACCTTGGTGTAAATTCTTTCTAGTCTGACTCAAATAGGAGGTGGGCTTGTTTGTGGTACATTTAGTTCTCTATATAAAGTAATCGTAGGCTATAGTGAATACGGACAATATTGAAAGCTACATAAATAAATTTGTATATATTTTTATTATAAAAGTTTTGTTTTGGTAGAAGTGTCAATTGTGTCGGATTAACATGATAAGTTTTGGGTTGGTTGTTAAATTGTCCGTCAAGAACATGACCAGTAAGTTTATTTTTGTTTTGTTGTGCCAGACCTAGTTTAAATCATGTCTTGTAATTGATTTCGAATGTTGGGTTATTGGTTAGTTGTGTTAGAATCACCCACATAGACCTTACTCAGATGAACTTATACAACAATGTTAAGATATGCGTCGCATGCATAGTAAACAGGCAACATCTGGAAGCACTCGTCAACACATGTTCATATGAGTAAGGTTTATATTTGTTCCCATGACAGCTAAAGTGACTCTTTTAGCTTTTCTAACACTCATACAAAGTTATCCTTCCCTTATTAAGTGACAAGGAGCAATACAAGATGTCTTGTGGGTCAAAGTCACATCCACAAGTTGAACAAACATCATCTAGCATGTGTTTGTTTTGTACATCGTGTCTATAAGTAACACATGCACAAATGCATGTCATATATTGTATAATGTTTGACACATAAAGAAAATCTTATCCAAGCCAACAATGATTTTATCTTCCTCATCATCATATATATAACCATAAGACTACAGACTTTATATTCTTCATATAACCTTATTTTATTATTAACTGTTTTTCTAAATAATTTAAGAAAATTAAAGAATATAAAAAAATTAAACGAAGAGAATTGAATGAAACAATCGTATAACGATTTACGTAGTAAATTTAACAGAGTCTTACGTCATGTCAAATAATGTAGTTACGTGACGTCAACCCTCTTTGGCCTGATTAACTTTTAATTTAAATAGAAGCTTCGGTTGAACTTTAAGGAAAAAGTGAAGTTAGTAGTTAGGGTCATTAGTTCAATAGGCATGGAGACGTGATTTGTACCGTGGACGTTGATCGGAGATAGGAAACGACGATCACTGACGCAAAATCTTTCCGATGATCGTTCAATTGAAGTTAGCATTTATCATTAGATATAAAAAAACCGAAAATTTTGGGAGATAACAAACCCTAGCAATTCACGTCGTAAGATAAAACTGTTTACGCATCTCATAAATCACTATCAACAGCGAACAAGATGAACGATGACATAGACGAACTTACCAGCATCGCCGCCGAACACCGCCGTGAGCTCATGGCGGCCGGAGCCGTCGAGTCTGACCTGGAACTAGCGTATCGTCTCCAACTCGAAGAAGCCATGGCTGCATCTCTCACTTTTCAACCTTCATCATCTAATTCGCAGTCACAACCTCCAAAACCGCCGCCTCCGATCGCGATTGACGACGGTGTAAACCTCGCTGATCTTCAAACCCTAGAGCTTTATAAATTTGAAACGGAAATTAAAGACCGTATGATCATTGAAACCGAGAAGAAGAAACTGCAGGTCGATTTTAATCGGCGAATTCATGATCAGAAACTTGCTCGTGAGATTTTGCAGATGCCGGAGGAGCAGTGGATAGTTGTCGGTGACAATTTCGAGCGTCCGTATGGCGAGGGATCGTCTTCTTCGAACAGAGAAGATGAAGAAGATGATTCGGAGGCACTTAAGGTTTATTTTAAGGGCTTGTGGAGTGAGGAGAGAGTTCATGGACCTAGTTCTTCGAATAAAACAGTGACAATGGCGGGGATTGGTGTCGCGATATGCGATTCGAGAGACGAGATGGTTTTTGAGTTGCGGAAGCCTTTGGAGTTGGTTAAAGGCGATCGGTTGAGTAGACCGAGTTTGGAGGGGGAGGCATTGGTTGAAGCTTTTAATGCTGCAATTGCTTTGGATCTTAAGAGAATTTTATTCTATACTGATTATTATCCTCTGTATCAATATGTGAGCTAATTTTCCTCTGCATTACAATGAGTCAATGAGCATGATGTTATTGTAAGAAGCTATCAATTGTTGAACTGATTATTCTAACAGTGTTTTGACAATTTCAGGTGAGTGGGCGGTGGCGTCCAAAGCAACAAAAGGTTATGAACTTGGTGGATAAAGTGAATCACTTTCGGAGCTGTTTTAAATACTGTGAGCCTGTTCTTATTGCAAGTAAAGATGTTAAATTTGTGTTTAAGCTTGCAAGAGAAGCGATTAATTCTCAGATAAGCAAGGTGGTATCAAGTCTAGAAAAGCTTGAAAATTGTGTTATATGCTTAGATGATAAACCTATAGATCAGTTCTTTTCAATTGAAGGTTGTACACACCAATACTGCTATGCTTGCATGAAGCAGCATGTAGAGGTGAAATTGCTTCATGGAGTGTTGCCAAAATGCCCTCATGAAGGTTGTGATAATGAGTTGAGAATTGAAAGTTGTGACAAGTTCTTGACACCAAAGTTTACTGAGATGATGAGACAACACTTGAAAGAAAATTCAATTCCTGTGACGGAAAAAGTTTATTGCCCTTATCCTAAATGCTCCACGTTGATGTCAAGAACTGAGATTCGTGGGCTTCCTAAATTAGATTTTGGATTTGGAGCTCGAGCATGTTTCAAATGTCATGGTATTTTTTGCATTAATTGTAGGGTTCCGTGGCATGATAATATTAACTGTGCAGAGTACAAAAGAAGAAACCCCACATCGCTTGTGGAAGAATCAAAGCTTAAGAACCTGGCAGCAAGGAATTTGTGGCGGCAGTGCATAAAATGCAAACACATGATAGAATTAGCAGCTGGTTGCTACCACATGACATGCAGGTACGTTATTTTCAGTTTTCACTAATGTTGCATATTTTTTTTATTGTCTAGTCTTGTTGGGACAATATGTCTTACATCGTTTGTAAATATGGTTTCAAATTCATATCAGGGGATAGCGTGCTTTGATAGTGTGCTTAGACATTGATCTTTAAGCATGATTTGAGTAAATATGATATCTTGCAAGTTTGGAAGGGATACATGGAATTGCCTTGTATTTCAATTTACTTTTACCGTTTAGTTGGTCACTTTGTAGGCTGTTTGTAGAGGCTCCCAGGGAATAAAAGATGACGTGAATAAGGTTCACATAGTTATCAAATAAAAATAATACTGACGTGCAAATGCATTCGCTAATGGTTACTTTGTAGAAGCATGGATGATAACTTCTTAGAAAACCTGAATCCTCATTAAGTGTATCGCTCTCTGTATCATGCTACAAACACTTCAGAGTACAGAAGAAAGTTTCTTAAATTCTTGATGCTCTCTTTTCATTTCGTAGCTTTGGTTAAGTACTCAACGATTAAATGAATCGTTATTTACAAACAACCCCTACACTATTAGTCCTATAAAAATGCATTTGTTACAAACATAATTAAAACTTTAGAAGTATGGAAGAAGAAGAAGATTGTGTCTAACTTATTAATACCCTCATGGCATCTGTGAAATGTAGTCATGGCCTTGTCTAATTAATTAGCAGCTTTGCTTATGTACAACAGATTTAAAGAACTAACTGTTAGTTACTTATTTACAAAATACCCCCTTCAATTTTAAGACATTTACAAATTAGACCCTATGCTTATCAATATCGTAGCATATCATGCCCTGCCCAAGGGGTTAGTTTTTGTTTCACCAGCCGTTTAACCCTTGTTATTACTTGATTGCTTATGGGCAATGTGTGCTTCTTGATCATAGTATATTGCTATGATGGGATTTACCAGGGTTTTGTTATGGTTATGGTATCAAGCTGTGCCTGCATGCTTGCGTTTTATGTAGCTCATGTGACTGATATGAACGAGCTAAGCTGACATATGAACGGGTTGAAATACAGTTTTTGCATAGCCCATCCTAAAAATCGTTTCATTTTAGGACTGGTTTAAGCACGGTTATGTAATTTAATATTTTAACAAAAGAATTTATTAGAAAAAGGTCTTGGCCCAAACCAACCTCATTTTCCAAGTGGGTCGGGCTAGGCTGACATATGAATGAATTGAAGTTCCCGTTGCTAATGTACCAAATACGTGTGGAACTATGGATTTATGGGTAGATTGTGAGTATGGCTTTATAGAACCATCTCTAGCGGTATGCCGGAATGTTCTTACAGCTTTAGGTTTATTTTGCAGATGTGGATATGAATTTTGCTACACGTGTGGAGCGGAATGGAAGAACAAGAAGGCAACGTGCAATTGTCCTCTTTGGGACGAAGAAAACATCGTGGATACAGAGGAAGAAGACGATGATGATTTCGAGGATGAGGATGTTGTTGTTATTGATGATGATGAGGAGTATGATTCTGATGAAGAGGAGTATTACTTCTGAAGATGTTTATATTTGATTACTTTTAAATTGAATTGTTGAATCTAGTGGTTGTTGGTTTCACATTGATCTATCTATTTTAAAGTAAGAGGTCATGAACAACTATATCGAAGTACCCAATATCACTAGCCATTAGTGATTTGCACTTAGGAACAGGAGCGGTTAGAGATCTGTTTAAAGTAATGTAGTCTCACAATGGGTGTCAGTTGTTGAAACAACAAGAATATGACGTGATATTAGGTCTTACATCTTTTAATCCTGAGTTGTGTTGTACCTAATGACAACCAAATAGAAGAAGCGTCCAACGCCCCAGGGGTGTTAGTCTTCCTGCTTTGTTACATTCTAAGCTCGTACTTACAAAGACAAAAGAACTCTTTAAAGGGGTCAGGGACTGTGGTCTTTGGACCATCCTTTTAAGCTCAACATCAGTAATTTATCCCTCATAAGAGTATATACATAATAAGTATAGATATGTAAATAATAGATAACGAGTTTAAGAGGAAGTGGTGGTAGAAACCGAACGGTTAGCTGTAGACAGCTCACGCAGTGTAATAGCAACATGAAGATGATTTGTTCGATCGGTAAATGAGAGCTGATTACAATATCATGACGGCCATATGTGGTTGCATGATGTATCAGCAACTTGAGAGTTGCTTCCTCAACAAATGATCCTCCAATAGCAAGAAGCTGCATTGGAGAGAGATGAAAAGTACTCATATGTTTGACTGTTTGAGGGATTAATCTATGAAGTAGCAGGTGTTAGAGAGATAAGGAGAGTGTTGAATGAGTGTAGGAGTCGTCCAGATTGAATCCTAAGAGTTGTGAAAAAGTTTTGGTTAAAAGGAGCATAATTATACTAAATCGTCCTGATTGAATCCCAGATTGACCTGCTACCTGGATAATAAGAAAAGGTTGTTGTCGAATACTTTAGCGATATTGTAGCGAGATGCTCTCCTGGAACTTCTAAGCTTCTCAACTTTCTTGATCGCTTGACAGTTAATGTCTTAATTGTAGTATTACCGAAACCCTACGCCATCAGTTCCAATCACGCGAATACTACGAATAGGATCACCAATCACGTTCTATTTAGAATAGGATCACCAATCACGTTCTATTTAGTTTTTTTACATGATATAGAACTTTAACTTGTTTTACAACATTAAGTTGATAATTAGCGATATATTTACGTTTTTCATCTTGAAGGTGACGGTTACTTTTGTAAAAGCAAAAGATATAGTCAAATGGCTATTATGGACTTATGGTATTAAGATGAGATATGATGGGGTCCACCACACATTTTTGTTTGTTGAGAAATTAACAAAGAAAAAGAAAAAAAGAATTTGCTTGGTCAATTACGG
This sequence comes from Tagetes erecta, assembly GCA_030867185.1. Lineage (NCBI taxonomy): Eukaryota > Viridiplantae > Streptophyta > Magnoliopsida > Asterales > Asteraceae > Tagetes > Tagetes erecta. Next base: position 5,721,007 of record CM061488.1, on the reverse strand, counting down.
TAATTAGCCTAACACTGGATTTAAGATCCACCACACATTATATGAGATATGTGTTGTTAAGGTACCAGGTTTCATATCATATATTTATATGAGATATGTGTTAGTTGTTAAGGTACGAGGTTTGAAAGAATGATAGATTTTCCTGTGGAGTTGATATATTGGAGAAGATACTATTAAGATTGGATATTGAAGATCTGATCCGATGCAAGAGCGTGTGTAAGTCATGGCTAACATTCATCTCCCACCCTTGTTTTATTAAAACACATCTCAACTACAGTTACAACCGTGACCGCAACCACAATCCTTACGGTCATCGACGGGTTGATATGTGTTTGGCACCCCCTAAGTTCTATAATTATTTAGATACACATAAACCTTGTTGTTATGTTATTGGTTCTTCCAATGGTCTAGTATGCATCTGTTACAAGGACTTTGTAATCACAGTAGCTAACCCTTGTACTAGATTGGAGAGAACATTGCCACCCGTCCCTGCACGATACACACCATCATCGTTTTGGGCATTGTGTTTTGGTTTTGGTTATGATTCATCAACTGATGACTATAAGGTTGTCTTAGGGTTGAGGAAAAGTGAGTATGTGACATGTTTTGTTATGTTAACTTTGAAGTTTAATGTTTGGAAATTTATTGGTGAGATAAAGTATAAGTTTAATTACAGAATTGGTACCTTATGCAATGGCGCGCTTCACTGGCCTATGTTTCATGAAAATCACCAAACTAGTAATGTTAGTAGTAACACTAACATGAAGTTGGTGACTGTTTCTTTTGATTTGTCTGAACATCATTTTAAAGAAATGTCGCCTCCTGATGATGATGATCCTTTATATAAATCACTTAACAAATATAGGATGATGTTGGGGATTATGGGAGAACGTCTATGCATATTTCGACCTATTACATTTAGCGTCCACCATGAGATATGGATAATGAACAAGTACAATGTGAAGGAGTCTTGGCGAATGGTTGGACCACATGATTGTTGGAAGGAACCTCAATCTCAACTCCTGTTACGATCGTTAGTTTTTACAGGTCTAAGAAGTCACAAGTTATTCGAGCGTCCTTATATCAGAATGTGTAAGAATTGTTGGGAAATTGGCTCCCCTATATATGTTCGTAGCCTTGTATCGCCTCACACTCCATTTTTAACTAATCCTCGCTTCTACAATCTACACTAGATCCATCGATTTGGTACGTTCTAGTTATGTATATATGTTTGTCTCATGGTTATGGATGTACTATCGTTTGCTTTTTTATCTTACACCCTAACTGGAGTAACTGGTAACTTGATGAATATGTTTACATGCTTCTTCAAATAGATAACTACTCATATGTTCTAACAATCTTGATGTCTCATTGTTTTCATGTAATTTTTTGTTATATTTGTTTCTCATTAGCACGTCTTTTTTTTTAAACAGCAGTTTCTATTCAAGATTTTTATTTGATCTTTGGTCTTTTAAAAGACTTTTTAGGTGCCACACAACCGGGCCAGGTCATATTTTACCCCGTGTTCTTCAATTATTTAGATACATATTTTACCCCGGGCCAGGTCATATTTTACCCCGTGTAAAATAAGAGGAGCTCTAATCAATAATCTATAACGTGGTAATGCCTTTTATATTTTAATTTTTTTATTATTTTATAAACATTTTAATTACACACATTTAATAACATGAATCATCATATCAAGTCATTAAAGCATATAACTAGGCGAGAGGTGAAAAAAAATCGCGGGCCTAAGAAATAAAAAAACGCACTAAAAGAAAACAAAAGTAAAATATAATATGTAATAGAAACTAACAATTACTTCAAATACAAAAAATATTGCAATACCATAATGACATAATCTCAATTGAAAGTACTTCAAAACCAAATTGTTAATACTTGAAAACAAAAACTTCATATACTATAAATAATAAACTATGCAAACCACTTCAATCACATTGTCATCATTTTCCTCCATAAAGATCACGATGAGAATTCATAAACTCAATCATGGTATTACACTTTTCATCATCATTCTTTTCATAAGTTCCATTTTTCTATTAACAAACCATTGTTTGATCATTAGTAAGTTGATGGTATTATACTTTTCATCATTTTTCTTTTTATATGTTCCATTTTTAATGTTAATAAACCTGTACGTGTTTGATTATTAGTGGTTCAAACCAATTCATGGACTGTTTTTACAAATATAAGGTGTTGTAGTTTAATAATGTCATCATATCTCAAATGGAATTCTTTTTAATGATCTAACTGCTGAAATCATGACTTATGAACTACATTTGCATATTTGGTGCTGAATATGGGATAAAGAACGGCACTACTCGCTTCAAGTGGTTGGTTAGTTGTGTTTATTTAACGACATTTTTTTTGAATCACAGGTCTTGGCAGACAGTTGTATTAGAGCATTCACAGTTGGAGCACTATCTTCATCCCTATAATTACACTAAAAACAACTATATTTTCTCTCATTTTAATTAAATAATAATTTCATTTACATTTATCATTACAGTTTCTCTCTCCTTCACTCACAATCACTTTTAAAATTATGAGTTAATTACATAAATGGGTCTTATGGTTTACTTAAAATAACAAGTTTGGGTACTAAGGTTTTTTTGTTGCAAGTTTGGGTATTGGTCTTTTAAATTGTAACGAGTTTGGGTACTGACACTAACAAGCGTTAGTTGTTCTGTTAACTTCAAAGGTTTTTTAATATTTTCATATTAGAAGGGCTATTTATGAAATTTATTATTTGTAATTTACTTAAAATATTATAAGATAAAAATATAAAATAACATATTCATTTTCTTACTTTATTTTCTTTATAAGCCTATTTATAAGCCTAGTAGCACCAACCTAACCATTTAGTAAGAGTTGGATGGTGACGATTAGGGTAACACGGAGTGTGGTGGTGTAATGAACGGTGAAGAAGTCGTGAAATTGGGACGATGATGGGTTTCAACAGTGGCAAATGAGTGTTAATTAAGGTTGGAGCTTGGTGAATCTGTTGATGATAGTAATTGGGGTTCGTGATGGATGGTTGTGGTTCGGTGAATCGGGGTGGATGGTAAGGTTAAAGGGTGCCGAGTGGTGAGGGAAATAATACGGGTTGACGATCATGATGAAGTGGTCTCTAGATAATATAACTCTTAATAGCCGAGTTAAGTTACTTATGTTAAAGAGTTGTGAAAAAATATAAGGTGGTGCTAGCTGATGTCTTATGAATAAATTAGTGGTGCTAACTAGTGGTTCTTAAAAAAAAGCAAAGAAAAAAATGAGTGTTTTGTTTTAAATTTTATAGTATAATATTTCATGTAAGTTACAAAACAAGTTCATCAATCGTAAATTAATTTCATAAACAACCCTTCTAATGTGAAAAGATTAAAATGCCCTTGAAGTTAACTATAAAACTAACATTTGTTAGTATTAATACCCAAACTTGTTACAAATTAAAAGACCAATACCCAATCTTGTAACAAAAAAACCTTAGTACCCAAACATGTTACTTTGGGTAAACCACAGGCACCATTTGTGTAATTAACTCTAAAATTATTAAAAAATTATAAGGGTGAACAGTAACTTTTTAAATATAGAGTTTCTCTCTCATTCACCATCAAATTTTCTCTCTCCTTCATTCACAACAACCCACAACAACACCCTAAAATATAAAAACCACACTCACAAACATTTGATTACTCCACTGTAAATGCTCTTAGGTAACTTTTTGTATTATAATATTATTATGATAATAAAATTATGTGTTAAAATGGGCAAGATAGTATATGTAGTTCAATCCAACTCAAATCAATCCATTTTAAATCGAGCCAGTTGTGGAATGTATGTAAATTATATTCTTATATATTCTTTATCTATTTTGTATTTAAAAATGTAAAAAGTATCAAATCATGTGGATGTGTTGAAATTTTTACCCATATATGAATATGAACAAAAGATTGATGGACGTTTGAAATGTCAGTTTTGATAGCTTAATTGCATGTTGTTGCAGAGATTTAGAAAAACTATACATAATAGATATAAGACCATGTGTAATAGGGCGTATTACCCAACCCAAAACGCCCCCAACCATTACATAGGGGCGCTTTCGCTGTTAAAATCGTGTTTGGCGCTTTGTACAAAGCGCCCATTGACTTGAAAGAAATATGCTGGCAAATGCTGATGTGATGATAAAAATAGACCTTTTTGAGGCTTTTTATGACTTACCATTATACATGGTCTAAGATTGATGGACATTTGCAAATGTTGGGAGTTTGCAAATAGATACATGAGTGATGTTTAAATAAATGAGACTTTATAGATTCTTACTTTTGTTTTATTTTTCATGTTACAAATAAACATAATTGACTAATGACTACTTCAGCATTCATCCATATTTTTCTATTTGGTTGGACATCTAAACAAATATAGGATGATGTTGGGGATTATGGGAGAACGTCTATGCATATTTCGACCTGTTACATTTAGCGACCACCATGACATATGGATAATGAACAAGTACAATGTGAAGGAGTCTTGGCGAATTGCTGGACCACATGATTGTTGGAAGGAACCTCAATCTCAACTCCCGTTGCCATCAATAGCTTTTACAGATCTAAGAAAAAGTCACAAGTTATTCGAGCGTCCTTATATCAGAATGTGTAAGAATTGTTGGGAAATCGGCTCTCCTATATTTGTTCGTAGCCTTGTATCGCCTCACACTCCATTTTTTAACTAATCCCCGCTTCTACTCTAGATCCATAGAATCGGTACGTTTTAGTTATGTATATATGTTCATTGTTCAGTACAATCTCGTTAATCGTCTAATGGTTATGGATGCGTTGTCGTTTGCATTTTTATCTTACACCATAACTAGACTAATTAACTGGTAGCGATGAATATGTTTACACCAATCTGAAATGGAAACAATAACAAGATGATGTTGTTTAAAACTATTTAACGTTATTTTAGTGCTGCCTTATGCTGTTTATATTATCAAATGTAGTTTACTACTTTATTAGTGATGAAACTAAACCTCACAGAACTGTTAAAATATTTAAAATGAGCTATCATGTTTTAAAATACTATATATATGATAATAACATTTTAAACTAAAGCAACATGAAATTCATTTTAAACCTTAACACCTGTAAGACTGCAAAATTCCCCTTGAATTTTCAGAAAAACCAAGCAATTTACTGAAAATCCATTGTAGGCAATATAAAAAAACATACCTTTTGCTTGTACCATTTATCATTGGCTGCTGTCGAATACGAGACGATACCCGAACGCTTGAATCTTTTGCCTGAAATCATAGAGGGCGTTGCCCTAAAGATGGTTAAGGCCTTGAGGGTGTTCATAGTGTTGTTATATATCGATTGGATGATCTACCAGCTTTTGAATTGAACTGTTTTTTGTTAGATGTGACACGACTACAAACTTTGTACTTATGGTGATGGGAAAAAGCCCAACATTTGTGAGGGATATAATAATGTTTGAACCGGATTTACTAAGTGACATTGGGTCAATGACTTTGAACCAAATTTGCATCTCCATACGCGCATGTAAAGGATATAGTAAAACGTAACATAAGAACTTAACATGTCATGAAAAATTGCACATTTAAACTAACCATGTTTTTGTGTTCACACCAATGTTAGACAATGTTTTTTAGATTTGTTTGCTAATTTTAAAATCTAATTTAGAATCCAATCAAACAAACCATCTTAATCATTCAGCTCTTAACCATTAAAACTTTTTAATAATTCAATTATTAATCATTCAGAAATTATAAAATCTACCTATTCTAATAATTGAGTAACTCATCCACATGTCACCATTTTAACTACTCCACATAGGATTTTGCTTAGGTGTCATGTTCTAAATTAATTTGATGGAGAATTTTTAGACGGGTCATGGTATGCTCCATATTCGAAATAACTCGATATGTTTAAATTAAAAATTCACAAATTATCATCAATTATCTTCTAACCCGATATGTTCAAATACAAAATTTACCAATTATCATGATCTATATCTTAACCCGATATGTACCAAGTATCATGAATTATCTCCTAACCTGATATGTTCAAATAAAAAACTTATCAATTATTATGATGTATCCTAACCCGATATGTTCAAATTAAAGTTTTACCAATTATCATTAGTTATCTCATAACTCGATATGTTCAAATAAAAAAATTAACAATTATCATGAATTATCTCCTAACCCGATATGTTCAAATAAAAATTTACCAACTATTATAAATCATATCCTTTATTTTAACATATGATTTTTTATATGAATATATTTGTAAATATCCAAATCGATTTAAGAAGAGATATGTTAAAAATAAATTTGATATGTAAATTGAGTTAAAACCTATAAAACTAAAATCCGTGTAGTACACGTGTACTAATCTAGTAAGTCATTATTAAAGTTAAAAAAAATATGAAACAAAATGTAGATTGCTTGGTAAGCCTCCCATAAAAATAAATATACCGCTGTCAAATTCAAAAAGTAACCGTGCCCCATGGAGGTCAACAATTCCGATCAACTCTTCTCCGACGAACTCATCGCCGCCGTGGGCGCCAATTCCGGTATTGATTTCGCCTTTCAACTTCAAATGCAAGAAGCAATTAGAGCCTCTTTAACCTCTTCATCCTCATCAAACGATGTCGTTTTTAGGGTTTATTTCAAGGGTTTGGTGAGTACTGAAACTGTTTCCAAAATTAAAATGTCATTTGCTGGTATCGGAGTAGCGATTTGTGATGCAAACGATTGTTGTTTACATCAGTCTCGTAAATCGTTTTTGCTTGATTCCGGTGGCCGTGGAACTGAAACTGATTTAGTCGAACTTGAAGCTTTGATTCAAGCTTTAAATCTTGCTGTTGATCTTGAGCTTAATCGAGTTATTATTTTGTGTGATTGCAATTCGATTTATCAATATGTAAGTTTCAATCTCAGTTCATATTCATCATATGTTGATTATCTGTTCATTACATGCAACTAATTGATTTCATTTGCACTGAATTGATTAATTCACTTCTCAAGGTTTCACATTCCCGATCCGGAGCTCGAACAATTAGCTTTTGGCGCCATTGGCAATAACGAAACTGGCTTTGATTAGGTTTTTAGCCGGTCCTTAGGTCTTATTCGTTGAGTTATAGTTTCTTTTGAGTCAGTTTCATATTTTCTTAGTTTCCCATGACACCAGCACTAGCTTGTTGATGAAATGTCTTACCTTTAAGAATAAGACGAATAAAACCTAGACACGAAAATTAAGAAAATATGAAACTGATTCAAACGAAACTAGGAACTCAACGAATTAGACAAAGGGGGGGGGTGCTTTTTACGAACCTTTTAAGAGGCTAACTCAATACGTATAAAATTCTTTAAACTACACGTCTCGTGGAAAAAAAGTCCCACCCTAATTTTTTATGTTGTATATGATCAAATAAGATTTTAACTAACTTTTGAGCCAAATTAAACAACATCAGCATTCTTTCTCAAAAGTAATTAATCAGAAAACGTTACATACATTAACGTGGCTAACTGAGTTACATTTTAGTCACACACAAAAAAACAAAACACATGGGCACATAAGACCATGAAAACAACCAAACAAAATATGCCACTTAATTCAACTCGTGCTAGTTTAGCTAGCACACACAAGTAACCAATTATGAAATGTTATGTAATTTTAACCCAGGCTGTAATTTAGCTAGCACACAAAACCATCTAGTCAAAGCAAGCAACATGTTTAAAGTCAATGTTTAATTTGAAAAAAAAAGTTCAACATGTTTTCTTTGGTGATGCAGCTTACAGGTGAAAGGCTACCAACAAACAACAAGATTGTTACATTGGTTGATAAACTGAACCTTATTCGGGGTAAATTCGTTTATTATCACCCTATTCATGTAAACCAAAACGATATCAAGTTTGTTTATAAACTAGCAAGAAATGCAATCAACTCTGAGGTCAAGAAATGGGCCAACAGCGACTCTGACGTGGCAATAACCGAACCATGTAAAATTTGTTTTGAATATTTCTGCCCTGATAAGTTATTTTCTGTCAAAAAATGTCTGCATAGATATTGTTTTTCTTGTATGAGAAAACATGTGGAAGCAAAGTTACTTCAAGGGAAGTTGCCGCAATGCCCATATGAGAAATGCGAATCCAACATCCGAGTTGAAAGCTGCAAGACGTTTCTAAAACCAGAATCATATGTTTTATTGAGGTCGCGGGTAAAAGAAGCTTCTATTCCTCTGGCAGATAAACTTTACTGTCCGTTTTCAGATTGTTCGGCTTTAATGTCAATAACTGAGGTCAAAGAACATACACCGTCTTCATCATCGTCATCTAGCGGAATGAGACAATGTGTTGAATGTCAACGCCATTTTTGTGTAAATTGCAAAGTTCCTTGGCATAATAACTTTACTTGCATTGATTACATGAAGTCGTCGCTATTTAAGTCTTCTAACGAGGCAAAACTCAAGTCTCTGGCAACAACAAAAGAATGGCGCGAGTGTATTAGGTGCAAGAATTTAGTCGAACTTGCAAAGGGATGCTACCATATTTATTGCAGGTATTTGTTTCTTTAACATCTTATGCTTAAACTTAAAGTTGAGCATATGTGTTTTGAATTGGCATGTTGTGGTTTGTGTCTTTGAATGTTAATCCAGATGTGGACATGAGTTTTGCTACAAGTGTGGAGCGGCGTGGATTAATAAGACACCAACGTGCAAGTGTCGGTTGTGGGACGAGCACAACATTATTTATGCACAGCGCCGTTGAAGTCGTCTAGAATATTTATTAGTGGTGAAAGGATTAGTATCTAGTAGTTGTGAATGTTGATATTGGTTGTTTGGTTTGTATGGTTACTACTTGTAGCTAATGTGAGATGTTTAGCTTTTCAAGAACAAATATGAGATGGATGTTTTGGGTATGTTTGTTTAATCGACCTTTAAGTGAGGTATGAACTTTTTAACTTGTTACATTGTTATTATTTCAAGTGTCATTTTATTATGTTGCTCAGTGCCTCAGTGTACGACTATTGTCCAAACTGTTGTTTTAAAAAATATATATCCTGTTTGGTTTGTGTTTTCTCTAAATCATAATCAAATGTGTAGGATCTTTGTTAAAACCGGTCGAAGCTAATAGTAGCATATAGGGGTGTCAATTCCCGACATGACACGGAACACGACACGAGTATAACCCGTTTTGACTTGGCGATTATAACCCGTTTAAAAATACGGGTCATGTTTGGGTTGATTCAGCTTTATACGTTTTGAGTTGACGAGTATAACCCGTTTATGGATTGATTCATCTTCGAAGGTAAGCAAATTTCCGTAATAAAAGTATTTCAATATATTAAGTCATACGTAGAATTTTTTGGAAAACTAAGATATTTTTGAATGTTATAGTTGTTTTCAAAATAAAAATTAGAAAAATATTGTTTATGGCCGGTGATTTTGCTAGTTAAACTAGCGAATCCTATGAAATTATCAGTGAATTCGCTACTTGAATTATGGAATCACTTTTTTTTCCTTGTCTTTTTCCTCCATCAAATTACGGTTTGGTTTGACAACATAATAAACTCGCTTATTTTAATTAACTTTTTCTTTTTATGATTTCGCTAGTTCAACTAAGAAAGTTATCGTAACTATTGCAAAAACCTCTCCTTTTGCAACAAAAAAAATACAACACTATCGCAAGAACGTCGACGACGAGTCGATCCGATTAGTTCATCTCCCGTGAACTCAAAGACGACGTCGGCTCCGATGTTAATGGAAATGGTTCTAATATATTTCAATTATTCCAACTTCAAATGCAAGAAGCAATGAAAGTCTCTTCAATCTCTAAATCGTCTTCATTGTCATCATCAAAAGATGACGTTTTTAGGGTTTATTTTCATATATAGCCATGCATGCATGTAACTGAACCAAATGAACCGTTCGACCTGAAGTTCGATTTTGTTTGAATAAAAGGCGAAGGTGAACCACTTGGATGATACTTTTGTTTGGTTTTATGAATATTATTCATGTTTTCTAGTGTTTGTTTTAAAAATATTATTTTGAAGTTTACTGTCCGTTTCCAAATTGTTCGGCTTTGATGTCAAAAACCGAGGTGAAAGAACATATATACATCAAGTTGATCATCTACTGCTGGTGGAGGCACTGGAATGAGAACATGTGTTGAATGTAATAGCTTTTTTTTTTATAAACTGCAAAGTATTTGTTGCAGGTATTTGTTTGAAATGTTGTATTGTTCTTAAAGTTGAACATATGATTTGAACATGGTTTGATTAATGTGATTGCAGATGTGGATATGAGTTGGGCTATATGTGTATGAACTGCAATCTTAATAAATAAAATTCCAAGTGTTTCATGATCTTTGTTCATTCATTCATATACTAGATATATTAGTCAGTCCCCAAATACTCAAGCCATCGAAGTGGTAAGTGACAATATTCAAATTCGAATTCATAGCTAGTGACCAATATGATCAACTCTCAAACTCAATTCTATATATATGAAAAAAGTATATGTATATTTGGATTAACTAGATTAGTACCCGTGTATTACACGGATTTTAGTTTTATTGATTTTACTAAATTTACATATCAAATTTATTTTTAACATATCTTTTATTAAATCGATTTGGATATTTACAAATATATTCATATAAAAAATCATATGTTACAATGAAAGATATGATTTATAATAGTTGGTAAATTTTTATTGGAACATATCGGGTTAGGAAATAATTCATGATAATTGTTAATTTTTTTTATTTGAACATATCGAGTTATGAAATAATCAATGATAATTGGTAAACTTTAATTTGAACATATCAGGTTAGGATAAATCATAATAATTGATAAGTTTTTTATTTGAACATATCAGGTTAGGAGATAATTCATGATACTTGGTACATATCGGGTTAAGATATAGATCACGATAATTGATAAATTTTATATTTGAACATATCGGGTTAGGAGATAATTGATGATAATTTGTGAATTTTTAATTTAAACATATCGGGTTATTTCGAATATGGAGGATACCATGACCCGTCTAAAAATTCTCCATCAAATTAATTAAGAACATGACACCTTAGCAAAATCTTATGTGGAGTAGTTAAAATGGTGACATGTGGATGTGTTACTCAATTATTAGAATAGGTAGATTCGAATTTTATATTTAAAAACAATTAGGAGATATGCCATCAATCAAATGCTAATACGATTTTAGATATCAAAATTCTATTCGGAAATTAAATTCAAATTTCAAATTCAGTTCAAAACGAGTATAAGGTTATTTTTAGACGGGTGTAATGTTGGTCGTTAAAAGTTAAAAGACACCAAACTATGATTATTGTAAAGTTAATTCAACATGTAAATTAGAAAAACTATGATACAACGACTTAACTCAAGACTTCAAGGCGTTAAACTGTGATTATTGTAAACTTAATTACATTATTACTGATCTTTAAAGTAGATGCTCTTGTTAATTAAAACGTATACGGAAGCGAATCAACACACAAAGGAATTAACACGCATATAAAAAATATAAACGGCACAAGAATTATAACATGGTCCAATAAGTGGGTATACATTCACATGTTGCAACTAAGTTATTTCATTTAATTTAGGGTTGAGACTAAAAAAGCTAAACTAACATTTAAACATAAAAGTGCATCAATAGATTAAGAATTTGGTATATCCTTCTCTTTAAAATCATTAACTATCATATTTTCTTAATACGTATAGTTCTCTTAAGTTATAACTAAACTAAGCATGTGACACATGCCGTGTAATGCGATAATCAGATCTTATTTGTAATGCATGGGTGGATCCAACAATTTTTTGTGCGTAATGTAAAATTTGATGTATTTTTTTCCTTTTTTTATAATTCACCTAAGCAGTTAAAAGGCTAACCCCGAACAATCATATAGTTTTTTATTGGTAATTTTGTTTGAAAAAGTGCCAAGAAAATGCTGATATTGGTTAAGATGGTTTAAATATTGTTAATAATTTTAAAAAAATGATGATAAAACTCCGGATACTGCTAACGATATGCAAGAAAATAATGTTTTATATGAGTGTACGACAAAAAAAATAAATTTATGAGTGTCGCAAAAGATAGTAAGATTCTATGAAAATTTTTTTGCAGGATGCCACTGAGTTTTTGGGCTAGCTCCGCCACTGTTGTAATGTTTTTAGACTTCGACGCCTGAACAATGGTCGAGCCATGTGATACAATGATCGGATCGAATTTTAATTTTTAAATATTCATTAGATGATAAGATAGATATATATACGAGAAACAATTTACAATTCATGTGACATGGTAACTGCATCTTCTATATAATATAAGGAAAATAAGTTTTGCTTATGTGTTAACTATTTAGAGTTGTTTTGCTTACTTGGCATTATTTAGAACGTTCTCTCATAATAATAGTTTATAATTAATATATATATATATATGTATATATATATATAATCTATAATAATATATTATAGTAAAATAAATTACATTTTGAACCCCTAATATTTAGGAGAAACTAGAAAAACTTAAAAATAATTACATTTTCAACCCTTTTTACTAGTGTATGCATGGGTCGATTTATATTCAATAAGGTATATAAATGAAACTTAAGAATAAATTAGTAATATCTATAATTAAATACCTTAGTATCTTTTAACCATCCATAACTTTTTATACGTTGTTATTATTTTTTATAATTTACACCATAAAACCGAGCATTTAGTTCTTTTGAATTTGGGTATAATATTGATATATTAAAAACCGTTTTTTAAATAAATCTTGTGTTTCAGTTTTATAACAGTTTTGTCTAGAAATTGGTTGGAACCTTCCACACCCCATGAATATCGTTAAAATCATCTGGTTATTATATTCCTAAGCATAGCGCGGGAACTAAACTAGTATTGTATGCATCAAAAAAACAAATTCCTTTCATATGCGGGTGATTATGTATACATAAAAAAAACAAAAGGGTTAAAACGTAAATTCTTATTTTTCATATCACAATGGCGCAATTAAGTTAACCAGAAACACTATATATTCGGATTATATATAATAAACGCTTCATCTAATCATCATCTTCTTCGTTAACAAAATCACAAAACCCTAATTCACCATCATCATCATCAATTCATCATCATCTAGTGATCAAATCTCCATCGTCTCGAACATGTTCGAAGCCGAATGGAAGCGCATGCAGAAGAAGCTCAATCGTTTGATGCACGATCAGGTCTTCACTAACCGGATTGTTGAAGTTCCAGAGAACGAATTTAGAAGAACTGATGATAAGTTGAAGAAGCGTCTCGGATTGTATGATCGGTCATCAAATGATGAAGGTTTCAAGGTCTATTTCAAGGGGACAGTGAATGCTAATGACTTGTTGGCTGGTGTTGGAGTGGCGATTTATGATGCACGCCATCGCTGTGTGTTTGAGTTAGGGAAATTGTTTTTGATCAGTGGTGAGGAAGATAGAGATTTAGTGAAACTTAGAGCTTTGATTGAATGTGTTTATGCTGCTGTTACATTTGGGCTTAATCGGATTGATATTTGCTGTGCTAGCAATTCGGCTTATCATTATGTAAGTCTGTATCGATCATTTTTAACTTATTGATTATGAAATTGTTTTGAATTAGCTTAATCTGCATATATATATATTCTGTTGATGATTATTTTTGGTAGATTAAGTTTTAGATTATGAAATTGTTTTGAATTAGTTTAATGTAGGGGTGGAAATGAGTCAAGCCGGCTCACAAGTTACTCGAGATCGACTCGGTAAAATACTCGTTCGAGCCGAGCCTTAACGAGCTCGAGCCCGAGTTCGAGCCTAGAAGAATGTTCGTTTCGTTATCGAGCTCGAGTTTTGCATACAAAACTCGACTAGGCTCGCGAGCCTTATCGAGCCTAGTAGGAATTTCTTTTTTATTTAAAATATTTAATAATTATTTCACATTTATAAAAAATAACATAATAGGTCTTTGTTATCGAGCTGCTTGTCGAGCTTTTTATCGAACTCAAGCCAAACATTAGTTTGTTTAATACAAAACGAGCCTTGTCAAGCTGAGCTCGAGCTTTTTTCCACTTTCACGAGTGAAGCTCGAGCTTAAAATTTAGGCTCGATAAGTGTCAAGCTTGGGCTCGGCTCAGCTCGTTTACACCCCTTTAATCTGCATATATTCTTGATTCATTTTTGATAGTGTGTCTACATGTTTCGACTCAAACATCAAGCCTAGTCCAGGCATACATCATGTCGTCATTGGTCAACTCGTATTAGTCATTATTATATGCTTATTTCCATTAAACCGACGTCGTATATGGTATTGCAGATCACTGGTAAAGACAGACCAAGAAACAAAATGACAGTACCATTGGTTGATTCATTGATCCTCATACAGAAAAAAGTTGGTTATCGTGTTCATGGTCCATTAAACACGAGACGAGAGAACGTCAAGTTTGTTTATAAACTCGCAAAATCTGCACTTGCGTCTCACACAAGCAAATCAGCAGAAAAAGACGACGAGCAATGTACAATCTGTTTACAAACTATATGCAAACGCGACATGTTTTCTGTTAACAAATGTCTGCACAGATATTGCCATGCTTGTATGAATAAACACGTGGAATCGAAGTTGCTTATAGCGCAGCTGCCTAACTGTCCACATGATAAATGCAGGTCTAAACTCGATATCAAAAGCTGCAAACAGTTTTTAAACAAAAACTTATACGACATTATGAGCTTTCGGTTAATAGAAGCTGCTATTCCTCCAGCTGAGAGAGTGTACTGCCCGTTTTCAAAGTGTTCGGCTCTAATGTCCAAAACTGAGCTCCAATACGCAGCTTCTACCTCGTCCCAAGAACCTGGGAAGAGAAAATGTTCCCAATGTGATGGGGTTTTTTGTATGAATTGCAAAGTACCTTGGCATGATAAATCTGAATGCTCTGCGAGTCAGTTTGTTGATGAGGAAATGTTGAAGTCACTTGCAACAAGTAATAAGTGGCGTCAGTGTGTCAAGTGCAAGCATATGATTGAACTTGCTGCAGGGTGTCACCATATTACTTGCAGGTATCATATATATTCTTGAATTATTAAGTTTGAGAATAAATGAGGAATATTATTAACTTGGAGTTAATGTATGGCATTGCAGATGTGGATATGAGTTTTGCTACAAGTGTGGAGCTGGGTGGATTAAGAAGATAGCTGGATGCACGTGTCCGCTTTGGGAGATAGACAACATTTTATACGCGTAGAGTATGCTTAAAGTTGTTGATCTTTTTATGTTTCTGAAAGAGTTAAATGTTGGTAGTGGTTGGTAGTGGTATTTGTGGATGTTGGTAGTGGTATTTGTGGATCACTTGTTTGCAAACAAAAACTGATCACATGTGAACTTCAGTTTATCTTTGTCGTGTAGGTCAGTTTTAATTTTCGTTACCATCGTTGTGGAGCCTAAGTTGTTAGAATTTTTGTTGTGCTGTTGAATTAGTAGGTCAGATCAGATCATCATGTAACATGTAACTTTTGGTTTAACCTGAACCAGGCTCAAGCTGATCTAGTTTGGGCACATAAACTGATTTGTGCACCTTTACCTCATGTTACATATTATCAGGCTGCTCGGTTAGGGAGTGTGCTCGGGTCGGTTTTGGTTATAAAATTCGGTGCCTTTTATGGCTTTGGTCGAGTAAATGCAAAATGGTTTATGAGAAGATATAAAACCAAACCTACGGTTTTGTGATGTGTAATATTAAATCGGGTAGGTTATTTTGGTTTCATCAAGATTTCAACGTTTTAAGAGATGACTACTTTTTATAAAGACTCTCAAAAGAGTTAAGTGCAATTTGCACCCCTGTGATTTACACTCAAAGTCACTTTGCATTTCTGTTTGAAAAATTAGACCGTTTGCACCACTATAGTTTTTAAAGCGGGTCATTTGCACTCCTCTCTAACTTTATCGGTTAGTTGAGTGTTAATTGAAGGAGGTAAAAACGGTCTAATTTTAGGGAAATGCAAATGACCCGCTTTAAAAACCATAGGGGTGCAAACGGTTTAATTTTTTAGACGGGAATGCAAAGTGACTTTGAATGTAAACCACAGGGGTGAAACGATGCGAATAAAGTTTGAAGCTGAAATGCGATTGATGTTTTATTTTTTTAGTTGTGCATGTGTTACAGAATTGAAGTTTTTGTTATGATGATATGCTATTAGGAGGTAGTTTATTCTAGCTCTAGTGATGATTTTGTGAAATGTAAGAAATTGATTAATCATATAATTATATAAACCTTAGTTGAAATGAAGCTTTGCTTTTCATTTCTGTTGACTTTGTTAATGTTGCTGTGGCTAATGGTTTCTCTTTATGATTATGTTTAGTGTGTTGTTTGATTGAACTGTCTTTGCAATGTATGGAACAGTGCTATTTTTTCTTTATGATTAATATTTTGTACATGAAACATGTTTGCTTTTGGACCCGTTGTTAAAGATTGTGACAAATTTTACCCGTAAACCTTGAAAAAATTTATACGTGATTTGATCACGGGAGTAAAAAAACTAAAACTGAAGAAATCCAAAAGCGGAATAGTATCCATAACCGAAAACTGTAACAAAATTGTGAATTCGTATGATGATTAATCGTGGTAAACGGCATGCTACTTAATAGCTCAGGATTGTGATATTTCAAACTTCAATCGCTTGTTTGACACTTGAGGATGACGCCAATCCGTTATATGAGGATGCCAATTACTTTGTGTTTGCATTTTTTTTGGATGACAACCTCCTTGCTTACATAAGCACCATTGCAAGATGTTAACGCTAGTAAGATTTGAACTTTTAATCTTATGACTACAAACCTCTTCATCACACTAACTCAAAAGGCCACCGGCTCAAAATTCATAACCGAATAATTTTAGGATCATAAAGATCTTCATCACGCTAACTCGAAATGCTACCGGCTCGAAAAAAATACATAACCGAGTAATCTTATGACCATAAAGCTCTTAATCACGCTAACTCAAAATGCCACCACTGAATAAAGTGTGCACTAAACTGTTCAATCCTAAAAATTGTGACATACATCTAGTTTTCAATTCAATTTCTAGGGTTCTAAAAACACTTGTTCAAATTCATAATCCAACAATCAAAGATCAAATTGTTCCCCAAATAATGCCCCTGTATCTTCTTCCTCGTTTCAACAACATCATCAATCACTCAATTAAAACCCTAAAACCACCATTCATCTTCTTCCACTCATCTCCAGCTCTCAGCTCAAATCACAATCAACAACAACCAATTTCACTTCCATCTCCATCACAAATCCAAAAACTCATCTCCTCACAATCAGATCCACTCGTAGCTAAAGAAATATTCGATCTCGCTTCAAATCTTCATCCCGATTTTCATCATTCATACGCCACTATCCAAACTCTCATCCTCAAACTCGGCCGTTCCCGCCATTTTTCTCTAATGAATTCAATCCTATCATGTTTAAAATCCGATCGCCGGTATACTGTACCACCGTCGTTGTTTACGCATATAATTCGTATCTACGGTGATGCAGATTTGCCTGATAAAGCTTTGAAAACGTTTTACACGATACTCGAGTTCGACATTAAGCCACGAACGAAGCAATTGAATGTAATTCTCGAGATTTTAGTTTCGAAAAGGAGCTACATTCGTCCTGCGTTTGACTTGTTTAAAGCGGCTCATCGGTATGATGTTTGTCCCAATGTCGAATCGTATAACATTTTGATGCGTGCTTTTTGTTCTAATGATGATCTTAGTATTGCATACCAACTGTTCAATCAAATGCTTAAGAGAGACGTGGTTCCGAATGTTGAGTCGTATAGGATTTTGATGCAAGGTTTGTGTAGAAAGAGTCAAGTGAATAGAGCTGTGGATTTGTTAGAGGATATGTTGAACAAAGGATTTGTGCCGGATACTTTGACTTACACGACGGTTTTGAACAGTTTGTGTAGGAAGAAGAAGCTTAGGGAAGCGTATAAGCTTTTATGTAGGATGAAGGTTAAAGGTTGTAACCCTGATATTGTGCATTACAATACTGTTATTTTAGGTTTTTGTAGGGAGAATCGTGCGCATGACGCGTGTAAAGTGCTTGAAGATATGCCTGCGAATGGTTGTTTGCCTAATTTGGTGTCGTATCAGACTCTAGTTGGTGGTTTGTGCAGTCAGGGGTTGTATGATGAGGCTAAAAGTTATTTGGATTTGATGATGTTGAAAGGGTTTTTTCCTCATGTGTCGGTTTGGCATGTTTTGATCAATGGGTTGTGCAATGTTGGGAAGATTGATGACGCGTGTTTGGTTTTGGAGGGCATGTTGAAAAGTGGTGAAGCTCCGCATGTTCATACTTGGATGGATGTTGTTAGTAGGATTTGTGAGGTGGAAATTGGAAGATTAGAGGATGTATTGAAGGTTGATATAGAGCCTTGTACAAGGATAGTAGATGCTGGTGTTGATTTACAAGAGTATTTAGTCAAAAAGGGTCGAGAAAATGCCAAGTTTATATAAAGAAAAGAAGTTTGAAGGGTGTACATTTCACAGAGCCTTATACAAAGTCACTTGTGTGTTTGAAAGTTAGAAATTTGTGATCGCGAAAATGTGAAAAGAGAAATGGTTTGAATGGGATACGTTTCACAGAATTGAAATTTTAAGTTCTGGTTGTATGAAAATGGTTACAATGGCACTTGGGTATTTGAAAGTTAGACATTTGTGATCCCTTCAAAAATGTCAAGGGATTGACAAATTAGATGAACTTTTGCAGTTGCGGTTTCTTGGTACTTCTAACTGTGATAGATGAGTGTGATATCATTGCTTTGCTGCAAATGAAGGTTTTTGCTGTTGTCTGGCTAACAAACTTGCAGGCTGATTTTACGCTCTGAAGCTTTTTGTTGCAGTTCATGCTACTCATTCGTCTTGAGACTATGAATTGCAGATCGATTGCTATTGTGAAACTTAAAATCGAAGAGTGGTCGAATTTACTGTAATCTGATAATCATGTGTGGTTGATTTCTTGTATTGATATTTCAGGAGCCAGAACCAGTTATTGACTGGGAGTTAGAGTTTAACATTTATCAACATTATTTATGGGATAATTTGTGAACAAGTACCTTTTCAAGTATCAATAAAATTAAGGGTGGGTATTAACCTGTAGAGATTAATAGAAAACCAAACACACTACAAAATATACACCTTAAACCATTGTTTTAGAGAAAGAACAATGCTCCACATCCAGTGATGTGTGCCATCAAATAGACGAACCATGTCACACTTTGTTAGACTATTTGCAACAAGTGATGTGTGCCATCTAGTTTTGTAATTTCCGATTCCGGTTAGGGTTCTTCTTTCTCTGAAACAGCTATCAAAAGATGTCACTTTTTTAGACTATTTCCAACGAGGAAGTCTGTAGAGATCATCGAGCCACCGTGAAAAAGCGGGAGACGAGGTGGCAGAGTGGTATTAACGGGGTTTTGTGAAAGCCAGGAGAGATGGTGGTGCGTGTGTTTGATACCCATGTTGATAAAATGTTGAAGTTATGGTACAAAGTGTAATTTCGATACTAAGTCGTGAGAAGATAGCCAAACAAACTTCGATTGACCTCATTCTGACGGCATTAGAATCGGCTTGTCAAAGCGTTTCCCCAACGTTCTCACCCCTCAAATCTAAAACTCCCACTCCCACCCACCAAAAGCGTAAAACCACCACCCCACGCCCCAAAAGCCTGAACCCACCCACCCCACACCTTAAAAGCCTAAACCCGCCCCACTCGCCCATAAAAAACTACCTAAAAGCTAAACTTTAAAGCTAAAACTAAACCCTTTAAACTAAATCCTAAAAGCTAAAGGCAAAGTCTGATGATACGGTTCTAACGCCACTGGAATGAGGTCAATCGAAGTTTGTTTGAGCGTCATGACTTTATACCGAAAATATACTTTTAGAAAGTGGTTGTGACTTGTGAGTGGAGAATAGAGAAATTTATCAAAAGTCTACTGTTCATTGGTATTTTTTAGAATTTCAATGTTTACGGGCATAAAACTTTTTAAAGTGGTTGTGAGGGAAAGATAGAGAAAATATAATTGTAAAGTATTATTTAATTGAAAATATAAGATAAAAAATAGTGATTTTTAATGTAATTGTTTAAATATGGAAAAGGAATTGGTTGCAGATGCTCTTTAAGAGGATGTTTATATATATACGTAAAAGTGTTTACTCTAATTGGATGACAACCTCAGAATGTTTCTACATGGAAAAGTCTTTAATATTTATTTATACCTCACCCGTCAACAAAAGTAACTTTGTCCACTTTAAATACAACGTGTCAAGTTAACTTGAGCTCGATACTATATGAGCTTGCTTCCATTACCATAATCTTTTGAGTAAACTGCAGTTTACCTTATCATGTTGGTTAACAGGCCCTTGTGAATTTAGTGGTAACTGGTTGTTATTATTATCAAACAAAAAGCTCTCCATTGACATATATACCATCCACCTGATCACAAGAATCAAGGCCAGTATGATCGATATTAGCATACCAGCCGGGCTGTGTTATCTCGCCATTGACATAGCATCTAGCAAATTTGTGCTAATCTAATGTTATCTTCTAATCATGTGTTGCCTTCATTTTAACATCTAACAACATTTGTTTCAAGTTGTTCAAAATCATATTGTCTAGCAAAATTAATCTTTCTAAAGCTTTAACCAGCTTCAGAAAAATAAAATCAAAGCATATTGCAATACTATCTATGTGATTTTGAACATATACGTTTGTTTGTAAACATTTGCTTAATCTTGCGATATTGCACCATGATACACGAACAAATGAAGATCGATATGTGTATAGTACCTCTATGTTGTCACTTCCTTTTATATTCATTAAAACTCCAATCAAGGCTCGGGCTCAGGCCACTTTACAACTTCTCTAAGCTTTATTGTTCTACCATGAAATTGCTGCAACAGATATAGAAAGGAAAAAATCTAGTAAAATATGTTTAATAAAGTGGGAAATGTGATTTAAAAAAAAAACAAAAAAAGGAAGGTACTAACTGTGCCATCTAAAGACATTGCATTGTCAAGTTCTGCAGATGATGAGAATGAAAGAAACCCATATACGCGATTTTTTCCGCCTTTACGATCATGCAAAACTGTTGTGCTAATTACATTACCAAACTGGCTAAAGTGATTTCTCAAATCTTCAGGTTTAACACTCCAGGCAAGATTACCAGCATAAATTTTGTAAGGTGATTCAAATACCAAATTCTTTTGAGGACGGGAACTTGATACCGTGCTTCCCCATTTGCTATTCATGTCAACTGATAACCTCACTCGCATCTCACGCCCATCAAAATCCTTTGAAACATAACAAATTTCAGGTATATATGTAATACATTTGTACTACTCTATGTATCAAAACAAAGAAAAGATAACTTATTTGATTATTGTAGGCCCCTAATTGATTGCATTTGATAATTTTATGGTGTCAATATTCAGTTAGAAGCAGACAGCAGCACAATATAATTATTAAAGATTTCAAAAACTTACAGAACCATCTAGAGCAGCAATTGCAGCTTTTGCTTCATCGAGTGAGCTCATGGTCACATACCCACATCCCCGGCTTATCCCAGTCTCCGCATTTCTTGAGACCTTAAATAACCCACAGAACCAACATATTAAAACAAAGAGTATTGAAGGCTATATTCATGGCTTTGTTCAGATGTGAAAGATGAAGGGACAAAGGTGAAAGTTGTTGTTTGAGATAAATATAAATAAGGAAAAGAATCGACTAGAGGATTTGGCCGATTTCATTTGATTTTATTTACTCAATTATTGTTAGAATTAAAGTATGGTTAGAAGAGAGTTGGTGAACAAGTCTTGTATATAATAAAAATAGGGTCATTGTATAGAGTTTTACGGGTGATTTTAATTCTTAATAAAATTAGATTCGTAACTAGTGATTAGTTACATAAAATCGTGGTGTGTTGTGTGTTTGCTCAATCCAATTCTCCAACAAATATGAACAAAAAAGAGTAATAACAAGGATGTAAACCATAGCCAAAATACCATTAACTCAATAAAAAAACACGAAAAGATACATCCCACAAGAGTAGCTATCCCTTTAAGAAACCAAAACTTTTACCAAACTAGTTCCTCTTAAAAGATGTAAATATTTGCTATGGAGTTTAGAGCTGGATTTCGAGCAAACCCTCGCTCCTAAAAATTGGCTTATTAGAAAGCATATAATACAGGTATGTCAGGTTCAAGAACACAATGTGATCACTTGAAAGTTGATCATCTCATTAGTAACCCTACAACAAGAATATCATCGACGGTTTGAGCTAAGTAAACTAAATTGAATGATAGCCGAAACTCGGTACTTGAGAAGCAATGTCAGAAACTCGGAATTAAATCCAATCATAAGATATCTGCATAGTTTGTTTCCAAGAATATTCATAACATGTTTGGTTGGGAAATTTCATCAAACACCTGGAGAGCAACTCTTTCATAAGTCTAAGTTATTGTTTTTAGTATAGTAAGACACATAACCAAAGGTATGTAAGCTTCTGAACAACAATGGTGTCACTTTAAAGTCGAAATTTTGATCTAAAAAGGAACCCTAAACTAACAAAATGAAAAGGTAATTAGTAAGCAACAGCAAGTAAAGTTTGTTTTAGCATCAAATCATATCATATCTGGTTGAGGAATTTCATCAAACACTTGGTGAGCAACCTTATAAAACTGAAGAAACAACAAATGAATCAAGTTACCTCAACAGACTGAACTGTACCATAAGTTTCGAACTTATTTAGAAGCTGAGAGATGTCACAGCTTCTAGGAAGGTTACAAACGTATAGTTCATACGGTTTTAAAGAGTTTCTGAAATCCAAATCCTCTTCAGAGTTGTAACCATTTCCAGTAAAGCCAAATCTGGATGAAAACTGTTTCTGTTCACCTTCAACAAGTGCTGCAACGGTGAAAATCTCTCTTTTAGTTGCAGGTTTTTTGGGGCATTGAATAAAGGAAGAAGATGATGATAAGGAGGTTAATTGTGTTATGTAAGGGTATTGAATTGATGAAATTGAAGAGTGTATGGGGTTGAATTTTGATTTGGAGAGGGATGGAGATGAAGAATGTGTTGAGATTGAGGTTAAGCAATAAGTGGCCATGAATGGAAATTGTAAGAGCTTCAACAAGTGAACCATGAATGAGTTTTGGGATTTATTTCCAAACAAATGAACAATAGCCCAATATTTGTGTTTTGTCTTAGAGATGTTTAAAAAATTGTTTTGTATTTTATTTTTTCCTATGGGCTTTACTTTGGTAGTGTGCATTTGGTAGTTTTAGGAGTGGTAAATATGTGGAAAACAGTAGCGATTTAAAGTTGTAATTTGATTAAGTCGATAGGAGTAAACGTGATAAGTCAAATTTGGGAGGTTATGTCATAAATATATAAAGTTTAGTTGGAGGGTAAGAATGTCATTATTGTAAAGACTGGGGATTAAGTTGGAAAATATTAGGTGGTCACGAGGGAAGGAGTGTGGCTTGCCACCGACCTTTTAAATTAGAAGGTTATACAATGTCTTTTTAGTAGTGTGCAATTTAGCCGGTGTTTGGGTAATTTCAAGTGAGATTATGTGTTGTAAAAAAAGTTAGTGGCCATTACTATATATTGAAAAGAAAACTTCATTAATAGTGTTTTTTTATATTTTGTAATTTGACCACCAAAGTCTAATGGTTCTTTTATAAATAAGTTGAGTTTTAGAGGCAATTAGTATTGTGGTTACTTTATAATCCTTAGATTCTTTGAACAAGGTTGCTAGCTCATTCAAGTATAGTCGTCCTGCCACTTCCGACGTATTTTTCGGCCGCTTCTTTCATCTTCTTTGTTTCTTCAATTGACGATTGATGGTGGGAGATAGTGGCGAATGGTTGTGTCCTTTTATTATGGGATATTGGGATTCTATATAGATCAACGATGACCTATTATTACCAGCACCGAATTAGATGTTTTTCTTTGTGATGCTCTTATGTACAGTTTTTTCATTATGTTTGTTTGAAGTTAAATGGCATTTGTTTTTCATTGATTTTAGCTCATGTAGGGTTTTAACGGTTGTGATGACAGAAATCTAATGGTATAAAAATAGTTTGCGTAACGCTTTATAATCCTCGATTGATTAAAAGTTGTAGTTTTATATAATAGACTATTTTTCCTTTGAAAATACGTGTGTAGTAACTAGACGTTTTTATGTTATTTCACTTCAGAAACTAGCAAGTCTTTTTTCATGGGCAAAATAAAGTTGGTTATTTTTATTGATATGCAGCTTTGAGAATATAAAGATTGCTAGTTCTTGAGCATGTGTGAAATTGGACATCTCAAATAACTATTCTTAAAATGTTCTTTTTAGATCTATATGTTCTCAGTGAACAAATGTCCAAGGATGACCCAACAACAAGCCACCGTTCGTTTCGAGAAACATCAGGGTATAACTGCTGCTGCAAACTATGGTTGTTATGAGGGCCAAATGGTAACACTAATCTTCTGGTTTATCTGCATCTAAATGTGAAACCCAACCTGAGTCCATCAATGGTCAAAAGACGAGCTCCAAAAATAGCATCTTACACAACGGACCACTAAAGAGTAAAGACATACCCCAAAATGAAGTTAGTAACTTACTCGAGTTGATGTTGCAGGAGAAGGTTACTCATGTAGGGATCAAACCGCTTTTCAGTATTGTAGTTCAATTGAGCCGTTGGTACAGCTAAGGTTGTGAAAAAACCGGCTGAACTGGAACCAAAAATTTGAGAATATTGGACCCAAACTGGACTAAGACTGGAGAGGGGGTGATTAAGCATAATTTGTTACTACACATCATTTGTTCTAGTAAAAATATGTAGTGATCATTTCACCCCAAAAGCCAAGTCGCGAGGCGTGAGGTGAGACCTTCATGAACATGAGACGTTGCTCTATGTAAAACCAAAAATTGTATCTCTTATCTCTTTCACATAATAGTCTTTTAATCATGTAACCATTCATAATCTCTTTTGATTGTTTTTACATGTAAGTCTACCAGACTACCACAAACTCTAGTTTTCACCATGACCAAAATGTAAACGATGCGCTACCTCAAGGCTATAAAACCAAGTGTTGTATAAAGTCGAGAATGATCAACTAACAAGGATGTAGCTAACCTAACAATTTTAACAAAATAAACATCTTTGCAGATAACGTAATTCAACAATAATAATATAAGAAAGCCTCTAAAATTGACAAAAAGATACGTGTCCTGTAGAGAAAATCAGATGACATTATATTACACAGAAGTACCTCTGTCGCCATTTGGGTTAGGTGGCTGAGACCCAACTTGAAACCCACTGAGTTATCACAGTCACATTCTTGTTCATGTCTTCAACAGTGTTGCTTTTCATTGCCACCACAATCTCCTCTTTGTAACTCTCTTTTGCTTCTTCCAGCAGCTCTTGAAAAATTTCACATTCAATATTGTTTCTAAGCTTCGCACCTGCGTAACCCCTAGAAAAACCAAACAGTTTTAATAACACAAACAGCTCAAAACATATTCCAACCACAACTTTTATCAAGATTTACCAAACTATCATGAAGAAAGGAGCACACCTTTGGACCAAACGGTCATACAGAACTGAGTTTTCTGTTTGGAGCACAACCACTCGGTCAAACCACCGTTCTGGAAAGAAATCACATCCGTGATAGTCCACGATATTCCCTCCCTCTTCCATTATATCCTCAAGTTCATCACAAACCTGCAAATGAAATACATTATGACATACACACACAAAAATACATATATAGTGGTAGTAAACAAGATTTGTTAAACTTGCACCGACATGATTAGTGAGAGGAGAGTTCTTAACGTTGGATAAAAACTAAGGATTTTTAGAGAGACATATAGATTTGGGCTTAGCTAGGTCTTGGATCGATCTACACTTTCTTTTCCGCTACTAATAAACACCATACGTTACTCATACATTAAAAGTAAAAAAAAACAAAAACGAAGGAAAATTTTTTTTTTTGAGTCTGATAGTCTCTTTGGGGGCAGCCCATTAAGATATTGTTACGTACAATTGCTTGTTTACGTGCGTGTGTACATTGATGTTGAAGAGCGAAAGTGCTTCATCAACCAAAACAGTGATAAAAAATCGTAACTTTTTCAGGCAATTATGTCACTTGCTATAGACCGTCTGAAAAATTGTTACTGCATACTGAAACTGCTTATTCTGATTAATGTTTGGCATTGCTTATCCAACTATTAACCGATTATATGCGTCTAAAGTCTAAACTAAGCTGTTTGAATACAAAGTTTAAAACTCTTTACTCTAAACTGTTTATCTCAACAAGCAGCAAAACAATCCCAATTCCCAACAACCCTAACTTTGCACCTATAATCAACAAACGCCCTAAACAATAAATTAGAAAAAAAGTACAATCTTACCTAATCAATCATAAACCTAATCTCAAACTCGTATCAAATTCAAGGAACAAGTTGTGAGTAAAACATAGTGATTGAGCATCATATTAATGTTATGTTAATTGAGAAAATAGAAAATACGAGATCTTCATTGATGATGAAGCATTGCAGTTCTTCGTCCCAACCATCGTGTAACTTTTTATCTTTAACAAGGTCTCCGATGTTGATATGTCGTAGATGAGTCGCCTCCGCCAACGCCGACGACGTCGTGGTTTTTCCGGTGCCCGGTGTACCGGTGATTAGTATGTTTGGTTTGCTCCTCATCGCCGCCGCCTCACTTTTCACAACACTGCAAGTGTTAAAAGCGTTTAATTGCAACAACAAAGGTTTACCTAAACCCATTTTAGTTGTGTATGGGGTCTCAGTTTTAACTTAAAAGTTCTAAACTGTCGATTTAAAATTTGAAAAACTTAAATGTTTTTTAAAGTTATAAAACTTGAAACCCATAATTTAATAGTTAAGACCATAAAAATTAAAATGTGATAGTTTGGATTGTTTAAAATCAATATATCTTTAAAAAACAATTTTTCAACCCTTCTAAAAAGAGAAAATAAAAAGTGCTTTTAATATTGATTAACACTTTTTTTAACTTAAGGTAAATTTTACATGAATAGACTCGTATCGTCCTTCCGATCAAAAACCCTAAAGCATCGTTTAAAAATTTGAAAAAAATTAACGGTGTTAAGTTAACTTTAACGGCGGATCATTGTAGGAAAGTTGAGATTACCACATGAAAATTTTTAAATTGTGTTTAGTATCAGCTAATATAAAAAGTTTGGATTATTAAAATTCAATAAACTCTTATAACAATGCAAAAAGGTGATGTCACGTAATAGTTAATAGGTTTACATAAACACCTAAGTTATGGCTAATGTCGTGTAGGAGTCATGCCACTATAGCTCGTGCCCCATCACTCTAACGGGTGCTTACTTTTTCCTTGAAAAACACACCATGTTAGCTCCTTTCAAGGTTTCACCCATTTTCCAAGCATAACAGGAGTCACATCCAATGTTTTCAGGTTCGGATCGGTTCGGCCGGTCAGACAGGGATTCGGGGGTGGACCGGGCCGAACCGTATAGGTTCGTTTTTAGTACAAAGGATCGGCCGATTCGAACCGGTCAACCGGTTGAACCGGGATTCGGCCAGTTCGGACCGGTTCGGAAAATTAATTTTTTTTAAAAAATTTGACTATTTGGTTAAATTTGTGATATTTTTTATTTGAATTAAGTTTGGTTAAGGTTTAACCTTTAAACTTTGGAAATATTGTCTCTGTATTGAAGTTTAGAACTTAAAAAGTTGTTTCTGAATATCTGATTTATATTTTAAGTTATATTAATACTTTAGAAAAACATATATAATTATTTATTATTTATATGGTTCAAAACCGATCCAACCGGTTCGACCGCTCCGACCGGTTCAACCAGTGAACCAGTAAGACGACCGATTCACTGTCCGATCCGATCCTGAAAACATTGGTCACGCCACTACAGATCGTGCCCATCACTCTAACCATGTTTTCAGTGGGTTGGTTCACATCCAGCCTAAGTGTCAATGAATCATGTCTCTTTCCCCTTCCACAACACAATGGAACATGGCCTTAGAAGGTTTCTCGTCTCGTGGTTAATTAATGAAATTGTGGAGTAAGTATATTAGATACTTGTATGTATGAGTTGCCATTAAAGAAACGAAGAGATAAAAAGTAAGTTTGGTTTATTTTTAATAAGATTATATGGTCTTTGTGAAGTTGTATTTTCACCATCACCTGTCATTAACATGTTTGATTATTTTCATCGCTATATATATTTTGTTTACTAAATCTAAAGTGTCATACAAAATAAATGATGTAGAATTACTATCCCTTATTTTCTACTCACATTGTCTCATGACGCTCTTGAAAAACATTGCTCCACAACATGAACCATTTTCTTTATGCTTCAGTTGGATTTTTTCAACAACAGATTTAACAACGCTATGACAACTATATAAACTTTGCCAGAAATCTCATCCATTCCGTCTCACTCATGTCTTCATGTTTGAGAAAGAGAGAGAGAGACATTATTCGTGTAAACAATCTTGCAATCACAACACACGACACGTGTCAAAACCGAAAATGTGTCAACTAAGACCAAATCGCTGCCTCACACATCCGCTTATAATTACTAATAAACTATACAAATGGTATAGTTTCTAGTAATATTCCTAAATAATGAAATTTAAAATAGATGATCCCTACTAAAATGTTATGGGTCATTGGCATGTCTTTGCCCTCGGAGGTTATATAAAATAACTAGGTTACTGCTCGCGCTACGCACGGGAAATAACACTCATGTGATGATTTTAAGGATATTCACGGACATGAACGGTTCCAATCAGTTTTGAGATAAAACTGTGGTAAAACTGAAACACAAAATTTATTTAAAATCTTGTTGTTTCGTATAACAATATTATAATCAAATTAAAGAGAATTAGACATTCGGTTTTATGGTGTAGTTTTTGTTAAAACAATGTCGTATAAAAAGTTGTGTATATTTAAAAAATAATTATATATTCAACTTGTATGTTATTAATAATTTTATCTCTAAGTTTTTTTTTATACTTATACCCTAATAAATATAACCTTGGCCAAGCACACCTTAGTAAGAGAGGGTTGAAAATGTAAATAGTCTTAATTTTTTAAATACTTTGCTAAATATTAGGAGATTAAATGAAAATTAATATTATTATATTAAATTATTACAGATAGATATATAATTTTTAAATATAACAATATTATTAATTTTGAGGAAATCTCTCAAATAATGCCAACTAAGCAAATTGATCTCAAATGATGACAAGTAAGCAAATATGATTTTACTATATTATATAGAAGATAGAAGCACAATATGCAAAACCCTTCAACTCCAATACCATGTGGTGCTACTTTTCTCTAACCACTTCAATTTATTTTCAAAGTTCAATCTCAGATTCATTTCATTCTAACACTCAGACAATATAATTAAAAGCAAATACATGATAATATGCCTTTTTTTTAAAACTTGTAATCTGTTTACATGTTCCTATATATTATCATTGTACAGATCTTTGTCATCTGTACTTTCATCATGCTCATGTTCCACATAGTCAGGGGATTCTGCCTTTTCACCGCCACCATCATCAGTAACATTGTTGTTAGTCTCAGTACCGTTAACTTCTGATTGCATGCTATCCATCATGCCCGACAAAGCCAGCCGTGGGTCCCACTCAAGAACATCGTCAATAATGTTGGAAACCCGCTTCTGGTACCTGCATCAAATAATAACACAATACCGAAATTTATATGTATGTAGAAAATTAGGGCTGATCTGATTGATTGATTGATACCAGAACCAGCAAATTTGGCCAAATAAAGAACAAAACGGACAAATGGGGTGGTGAAATAGATTCAATAACGTTCATGTAACCATGAAGACAGGATAATTAAGTATGTTAAATGAAAAATTTTCAAAAGATATTGTTGCAATTTTTAATCATACTTAAAATTAATGATTACCTGGCCCTAGCAGCCTCATCAGGGGCATGATGCCTCAAAAGTAGTATGGCTAGAACAGCCACAATGGCATAAAACAGCCTTGCTGTTAACTTGGGCTTCTCCTCCTCGTCTTTTTGAGGCCAAAAACGGAAAAGCTCTCGCAGCGTTGCTTCCTCAGCAAGTATGTTTGGAAAAATCCAGATGCGTTTGCCAAGTAAAATCCATGATGCACCAAATATCAGTGCTCTCACTGTCAACATAAAATATATATTTATACAAAATATAGTTCATAATTTACTACCACAGGTTATTCTATTGTGGGTGGTTATTATAAGCATCTTTCAAACCACATGGGACCGAAACCTACTTTTTTCTCACTGAACTTTCTGTGTTGATGAACAAAGGGAACGATGGTCACATTTTGAATTTTCACGTATGGAGATTTGTGTTTCTTAACAAGCCCAAAAGTGCAAAGAAATACTGTACTACAGCATATGTGTAGTATAATAATAACCGTAATGATAACCTTAAACACTGATAATAGCAATAACATGATTAAAAAAACAAAATAATGACTTCTCATACCAGTAAAATACCCCTGCAAGCACTCCTCATGAAAATGAGAAAATGGCTTTTCATCTCATACATGAGTCTCACATATAAGAATTACCTACTGTGTATACGAATTCCATTACCAAAAACACTAATTAGCAAGACTGTGAAATGACAGTAGAGTGCTTGAATCCCACCATAAATAGCTCTGGACATATACATCCATCCACTATTCCAATAGTTGATAAGTTAACCTTGTGAAACCAGTCAATAGAAAAGATAAGTACCACCCAAGCTAATCACAAGTATTACTGTACAAAACAATTCTTGATCAGATGAAGTTCAAAACAATTCTTGATCAGACAACGGAAAATTTCCCACCCAAGCTAATCACAAGTATTACTGTACACACACAAGTTTATTGCATTGCATGTACTAGTTACTAACGGAAGCCTCTGGTGCTATAGTTGCACGGCAATAAAGATCTTATAATATAGAAATGTAATTTCAAATAACAGCAGAACTCTAAAAAATACTAATAATAATGAACTTACCCAAAAGCAGGCAAAGAATAAGGAGGAGCACTCCAGCACATGAGTAAAGTATAAGAAGCTTTGCCTGGTGCGGATACACAGGGAACAAGCATATTGCAAGAGTCAACACAGGCCACGATAATGATAAAAGCGTTTGCCATAGTGGCCGCTTGTTTACAAAAGTCCATGCAAAAAATGCATCATTATCAGAGAACTCCTGCTCCTGTAGACAACATACAACACAAAATAAACTCTAAATCAGTTCATTTGTAAGTGACTTAGTGATATGTTAATCTTGGATATGTGAGCTTCACAGAACAGGCTAGATATCAAGCTCAAATGCATGCAAATTGCACAATATATAACTTAATTTTGACGTGATGAATCCATTGAGAGCAAACACGGCAACTTAATTAAAAAAAAATACTGAACCAACATAAAAATTATATCAAAACTCACAGGATATATCTCTAAATGAGCTGGCCATGTTGACAATTTTCTCTTTCCAGGGCGTACTGTTTTCACCACACGATCACAACGAACTAAAAGGTTCTTGTTCAGCAGCATATTGACAATATCTTCTACTTCTAGATGCCTATCTGATTCTAGGATATCTTTGAGCTCTGGATGATTTTTCAAGAAAGTAACAAAATCCTTTCCCCTAAAGTACTCAACACGGGTTTCCTGTAACACAGCCCACCTGGAAACCAAGTCTTTATGATCTCTCACTTTCTCAGCAAATAACTGGAATACATCTTTCTTGTTCCCTTGTTTCTGGACTCAAAGAAAAAAATGTAGTGAATTAAACAGGTAATATCCATAAAGTACCCCTAGTCAATTCTAATGTCAAATCACATCACGGAATATATTACTGCAAAAGATGTAAACAGAACCAGCTTATGCAACTACAGACTACCTATGCGTATATTT
This sequence comes from Tagetes erecta, assembly GCA_030867185.1. Classification (NCBI taxonomy): domain Eukaryota; kingdom Viridiplantae; phylum Streptophyta; class Magnoliopsida; order Asterales; family Asteraceae; genus Tagetes; species Tagetes erecta. The sequence continues at coordinate 5,688,928 of CM061488.1, read as the reverse complement.
CTTTCATGTGTGTTTTACCTTGCAAAATCAATTTCCATTTCATCCAGAAGTCAAACTTTGAGCAATTAAACAAACACAATAAAAAGCCAGTGGTTAGGGAAGCATCACTTTTACACAATTTGACAAAAAGATGCTAATGTTTTACAATGATAGAGGTACCAACTTCACAAAGATTCATGTCTTGGGAAAAAAATTCATATATAGACTATAAACTGATATCAATGAATGAGGCAATGCCGCAATGGTACAAGTACTGAGGGTTGCTATTAAAAAAATATAGCCTTCACCAGCTGAATCATGTATTTATTGGAAGTTGGAAAGTGCAACAGCCAGTACTTCACCCTGATGTTTAAAAACAAATTTCTAGATGAACTACTGAACCATGGAAAGAACTCAGAATCAAGGCATAAAACACGTGCAGCATCTAACATCCACAAACTGCATTCCAGTTTAAAATCAAGCAAATTTCAATCTTAACCTCAATTGTGTACCCTTTCTAGAAGGAGAAAAATCCTGGAGGCAGAATAATAAAAAAAAAAAAGATGCCATGTTACTCCTAGAAACAACAAGAAAAAAGATCCAAGACAATACTTTAACTTTGCATTTGACTTCTAAACACTAGCCTGCAGCAAACTGATTTCTATCTTTACCCTGCTAATGGAGTAATGGACACTAACATTCAAAAAGATGATGTATCACTTAACAAGATGAAAAGGTGAAAACAAAAAAACAATGTGACAACATACTTCCTTTTCAAACCAAGCTTACACCTTAGTGCCTGTGAGAAAGCTATTTGTAATCCAGTTAATAAAAAAGTCCTTATTGAGAAAAAAAAACTAGGTTATCAAGATAAACACACACAAAACCAACAGGAAATATTTCCAAGAAGACAGATAACCGACTAGTCCGTAAAAGTAACACTTTTATTGCCATTTCAGAAATTTATTGATTTCCAAATATCCCAACAATGTAGATAACAGTGCTAACATATAGTAACTATGTACACTAATGATATATCCTCCAAAATCCAAATTACATGTGCAAGCACGATAAACCAAGTATAACGGTATAGTATGGCATAACAGTCTGAAATGTGAGGTCTAAAAAGTAAAAACCAATGAAACTAAAACATAGTCTGCCTTCTGCTTTTGAGAAAATCCTACCATAGACCAAATATATCACTCTCTAGAAGAACATAAATAAGGCAAAACTATAAGCATTTTGTTTGATAAGAGAAAAGAAAGTGAACTCCAGCAAGCACTTCAAATCTATCCCTAAATAATACTTCCAGTAACATAAAAATACATCACATACAGCAAATGAACTTCTCCCTGAATTAGGGTTCTACAAATGTTACCCAACTTACACAGTAAAAAACAATGAATGCATCAACAGAAGATAAAGTATCACTTTCCACACCACTTTCCGGATGAATCAGATTAGACACTCCAGGCGTAACTTGGATCCACATCCACTTTCCCTTTTTAGTTAATCAATTCTATCCCAAACATAACACACATATGATGCACATAACATGAAACTAATAAAATTGTTACAGAATTAGCCACTTGACGAAAAAATATGATGAGAAAATGCAGGATCCCAAAGTTGTTCGTCTATGAAATCAACAACTCCTATTAACTAAAACACATGGAACAGCAGAAAGTTTTGGAATTTTTATAGTTAATATGTAATAATAGTTAAGTCACAAAACTTAACAAACAAAGAACTGAAGAAGCAACAACAATTCTGCAAAATATTGTCTCTCTTAAAACCCTAAGCAAAACATCCATCGTAAGTTGGCAAAGTTTCACATAACACGCATTTTCTCAACAATCTGAAACCACGCGATTTACGAAACACAAAACAATTACAGTGTACAAAATTCACCAAAATCATCGCATACGCACTAAATCAAGTACAAATCACGATCGCAACATAATGCTTCACATCACAAACACGTAATTAGGAACAATTTGTGTACGATTGTTCCATACAGATCCAACAAAAGCCGGAAAACACAAACAACAAACGAATGATGTGAATCAATTACAATATGATCTGAAACATGAAGAAAAAGGATGTAAGTGTTACCCTAGGGGGAGTATCAGTGGCCGGATCTCGACCGGCGGCAGTTTTGACAGCGGCGGAGGATCGCCGGGCCCGCTTCTTCTCGGCACCGGCTTTCTTCATTTCCGGCTTGACCTAGTTTTTTCCGTTTTCTCTGCTACGGCTTTTGCTTTTGGTTTCGCCGGTATTGTGAATTGTGTAATGTCTGCAAGGTGTGTGTTTCTTTACACGGTGTAAACATCAATTGTATGTGAATAATGTAAGACGCGACCATGCGATGTGGTGATCGGATTTTATGTATATGATTCCGTCACACGCGTTGATAAAAAAAAAATCACGTCTTGCACGTTACGGTGTGAAAACGTAATATGTTACATATTAAATAATCTACTTATTTTGCAATGTATAATTTATGAACTTGATGAATACTGAATTTTCATGTTTTAGATTTTTGACACAATTTTTTATTAGTTTTCATTTTTAGTCTCTTTGTGTTCTGAAACTATAAGTGTAATTGTGATGTTGGACAACTCTCTTTATGAGTTGTGAGACTATATGTGTATTTGTGATGTTGGAAGTGGGAAAAGATGGTTTTTCATTTTTTTGGGTTTTGTATCGTAGAATAAACGGAGACACTATTGTCTCTATACCAGAACCATTGAATTTCTTGTTTTTGGCCGATTATGTTGCCTTTGCCTTCATCTTTTATCAATTTGCATCTTTTAATGATGTTCGGTGGTCGTTACGAGGGGGAATGATGGCATTGTCGGTTGTTTCATCTGCGATTCTCATCTTGGTGTTTGTAGGTTACGTGGTTTAATGGTTAGATCTGTTTGATTGTCTTTGTTTTTCAGTTTGTTTACGTTTTTTGTTGTTGTTAGGGCTATGAAAAGTAATATCGAGCTGTGACACAATGCAGTCACTAATTTTGAACTCTTTATGATTGTTTTCTTTATGTGTTTATTAAGTCATCAAATAAAACGCTCGCGCAAAGCGCGAGCATGCACATATAACTAGTTTATATAATTAAGGAACTCATTTACTCCGTACTTGTCAACATTTTAGATATGCTACATAAGAAAAATCATATGTGACACAATTTCATTTCATTTAGCGCACGGATCCTATTTGGGTCAATTAATATATTTTCCTAATAAATAAATTTATTTTATTTTATATCTATCTTGATAGTTTAAATTTTAAAATATTCTCTTATCCATATTAATTAACTTATGTATTACATAGTAATTATAATTTTGATGGGATTCAAATTACATACTATCTTTATATTACACGTGTTCTTTTATAAGAATTAAACTTAATATCGTATTACCTAAACTCGTGTGTTACACATAGCGCTAAGCTAGTAGAGATTTATGTCATAATAAAGACTAAGTCAAAGTCGTAAATATATTAAAGCAGAACAGATCATCAAAGTAAAAAATAAAGCAAATTTAAGTTAGGGGATCAAAAGTATAAAATTGACAAAGTGCATGACAAAAGTAGTAAAGTTGTGTAGGGGGCATTTTAATAATTTAGAAGGTCCGGTTGCTCAACTTTCAAACTAAAAGGATATGAATGAATGAATTACTTTTTGATAAAGTGATAAAAATAAAAATAAGATAAGCAGATTTTGTTAATTTAAAATTTTGCCTGACTTATTATCTATTGTTTAACTTAAATGTTCAAGAGTTCAAATACTCGAAGTAAGGTATACAAGACTTTATTAAAATTAAATGGTTTTAGGTTTAAAATTAGAAGGTTTATGATCAGATTAACAAAAATAGGATATTAGACTTTTAGGTTAGGTCAAAGAATTTTCTTATTTAAAATATGTTCCCTCTTAAGAGGGAATGAATATGATTGGGTGAGTATTTTTCAGTAGGTATTTGCTTAATAAGTATAATATAACATTATAAACAACATAACAATTTTAGATTTATACCTAACTTTTATTCGAACTCGCTCACAAAATATATATTGAGTGGAAAATCAAGTAGAAACTAAGTATAAACTGAATGTGAAGAGGAAGTTTAATACTAGATGATATTAGACAGTTTAATCAAACTAAGATTATACGAAGCTCGTTTGTACACTGTTTAATAGGGCTCAGATTGAAAATTTTTCATTATTACTACTGTTAAAATCATACACGGCCTAAAATCAACTAAAAATATATGTCATTTAACTTCAAACAAATAGAAACAAGAGTTAATTACATGGATGGTCCCTGTGGTTTACCTAAATTTCACGGTTGGTCCCTAAGTTTGAGAATTTACAGAGATGGTCCTTACTATTTGGATTTTGTTGCACCGTTGGTCCTTGGAGTTGATGTCCATTAAATTTCCTTGTTAAATGGTTGTGAAAAGACAATTGTACCCTTACTAAAAATAAAATAATAAAAATTATATCCCACTTAATATTAGAATAATTTATAATATTTTATACAAATTAACATTCTTACTTCACGTTCCTCTCCGACAAGATTTTCCTACCCAATGTCATCATTATCGTTGCTAACACCGTTGCAGTCATCTACATCCATAAACCATAACACCACAATCACCTTCTTTGACGTCCATCTCCTGTCAATGCCACCTTCACTTCAGTCGACCTCCACCTTCACAAACACCAACATCACCTCCTACTTCAAATCGATGGCTAACATTGCATGCTTGAATTTAGATGTGATTGTGGTGGTGGTATGGTGGTGATATGATGAGCTTGATGAAGAAGATTGACCGGCGTGAAGGTTGATGGGTAGTGGTGGTGGTCTGATCTGCATGCTCGATTTGGTCGGAAACCGGTGGTGGTGGTGGTGATGGGTTAGTGGAAGACCAAGGCGGTAGTAGTGGCGTTGCACAGTCGCCGGTGAAGGTGTGTCCAATGGAGATGATGTTATTCAACTAAGTGGTTGTAATTGAATTAGTTAATAATTAATAATAATAACAACTATATTTACACACTAATAGTATTTAATTAATAATATTAATAATAGATATAACTATATTTATTATTTAGTAAGGGTAAAATAGTATTTTCCCAGTCATTTAATGTAAAATTTTAACTGATATTCACTCTAAGGACCAACAGCGCAATAACATTTCAAATAGTAAGGACCATCTTTGTAATTTCTCAAACTTAAGGACCAACCATGAAATTTAGGTAAACCACAGGGACCATCGGTGTAATTAACTCTAGAAACAAATAAAATGAAACCTTCAAACAATCAAGAAAAATCTATATGCCAAAACGTTATTTCATAAAATAAAATATCACAAATAAAAAAAACTAATTGTCACTTCGCCTAACCAAACCAATAGTCATACACCATATATCACCATCTCATAAAAACCTAACAAAATCAATAGTCATACATCATATCAAAACACTTACAAAACACTATTTATAAAGTTTCTAATTTAATATAGTTAAATATACAGCGCAATAATGAATTTAACAAATAGTATGAGAAAAGCTAGAATGATAATTATTACCTACATAAAACCCACAATAAATAAATAAATACAAGAAAAAAATAATAAAAAAGAAAAAAATAATTCAGAGACAAAGGTTATATATAGTTTCTCTCTTTCATTAAAAAATTAACAAAAAAAAAAAATCACTTTTTTTCAAAATTAGTTTTTCACACGTGTAAAAATCTAATTTTCACATGTACTAAACTGTATTTACAGATGTGTTATACTAAATTTACACATTATTAAGATAGTCATGTTTGATAAATGACAAGGTAGAGTTTCATATTCCATGATCAAAGCGTGTCCCCATAAAGATAAATTTCTTTGCTTTGTGTGCGAGTCTAGATCGAATTGCATCAAAGACAAACTTGGGCAAAAGAGGTGTGTCGGAGCCCACTTCATGTGTGAGACTCATGATGAATTGGTGAATCACTTCCTTATTCAATGTTAGATGGCGGATTTAGTTTGGAATAAAGTGGTTGGGTGATGTAAATCACCAAGAGATATATTTTTAACGGTGTGATATGTTTTTTGTTATTCATGAATCGTGGCCTTGGAGGATGGAATAAATATTACTTTTGCATGTAATATTTGAAACCTCTCTTTGGTGCATTTGAAAAACAAGAAACGAGCGAGTTTTTTTAATAAAAAATTAAATTGTATTCTTTTCTTTAGATATAAAATGGCGGAATATAGTTTCATTTAATTAAGTCTAATGGTGTAATTTTTAATTTTAATTTGCTTATAATGTTTAGTTTCTTTCTAGCTTCTTGCTAGATTGAGGCCCAAGTAAAATTAATGTTATAATATGAAGAGATGTGTATATTTTAAATAAAAAAATATTGTGTTATTTATAGAGAAATTTAGTTGATTTGTATGAAGTTGTAATTGGACTTGAAGCCCACCCACATGAGAACTTTTAATACGGTAACTGCCGAGGAATAAACCTAATTCCGTTTGGACGCAAGGAACAGAAAATTTTGAGGCATTGCAATCGAATATTAAAGCTAGCTTTGAGAGATATTGAGTTTGGTTTTTATTCATTCTGTTTTTTAATATTGTTTTCTTACTTTGGAATTGTGTTGGTACAATAAAAATCACATTTAATTGGCCGGATAGACAATTTTAGTCTCAAACCCACTTCATGGTTTCATTAGCTAGATTAATAACCAAGTTTTGTCCTGCTTCTAATGTCTTTTGTACCATATGCATCTTCCAATGTAAAAGTTTCTGCCTTGTCAATTTGCTTCACATCCCACTTTGTTCTACAGGATGATATTATTATTATTGTTACTGTTAGTGTAATATAACCATATTTCAAAGTATCTGCTTGTTAGTTGTTAAACTATATTTTGAAATTTAAATACCTTGTTCTGTATTACAGTGAGGAGGATGAGGGGGTTTGTAAGTCATGCTAGAGAGGACAGAATCAGTAACTTGCCACACGAGCTGATCGAGTTAATCTTACAGGAGCTTCCGTTTCAAGATGCTGCGAGGACGATCATTCTATCAAAAACGTGGAGGTACATATGGACAATGCTGTTTACGCGGATGGGTAAGATTCTATTTCATGACGATTGACGAATCTTCATATCTTTTGCTGTTTATATCACCATGTCTAATTTATGTGATATGTCAGCATATAATCACATAACCTATATTCAATAATAAAGTACTTGTCTTTGTGAAGTAACATTGCATACATTTTCTCTCTAATTACCACTTCTTTATTTTCTTGACTATGATCGATGACAGTGAATGTTTATAAGAGGAGGTTTGTAAGTTGTAGTAGCGATGACAAATTCAGTAACTTGCCGGATCAATTGATCGAATTAATCTTGGACAAGCTTCCAGTTAAAGATGCTGCAAGGACAAGCGTACTATCAAAAACATGGACGTACAGATGGACATCAATGAATGCGCTGGTTTTTAGTAGGCAGTTTTCGCAGTTCAAGATGCTGCTGCAACAACAAGGTTTTGCACACGTTGAAAAACTCAGTACGGCCGATAATGCAAGCTTCCATATCAATGACTATTTTCTTACGGTGTGATATAGACTTTTTTAGTTCAATGTAGTCGATCTCTTTTGTATGTCGAACTCAAAATCTCGCAGTTTTTTATGGCAGAAAGGATTCCAAAGTGGCATCCACACATGTTTAAACGATTGCGGCGTTTGGACTTGGTAGATATAAATTTTGGTGATATTGATCAAGTTCAAGGTGTTTTATGTATGCTTCGAAACACCCCTAATTTAGAACAACTTTGTGTGAGAAGTGAACAAATGGTAAGAGTGTTGTCACACTTGTTGTTTTTTCATAGTAAGAGACTTTGATGGTATTAAATTTTGTCACCTTAATTTTTAGGGATGTGAGGACATGCACTTTAATGTTGAACCAGCAGTAAGTTGTTTGCAAGCCTTGGACTGTTTGGGTTGTTCATTGCACCACTTGCAACGGATAACATTTATACTTCCTGCATTGTCAAAACCGGAGATGCTATTTATTAAGATGTTACTAAATAATTCTCCAACTCTTGAAAGACTGATTATCCATGCAAGAACAACAGACGATTTGGAAAAAAGACTCGACGTTCGTGACGATCTTGTCACTTTTCACCGAGCTTCAACATTTGCTAGAATATCCTACTTGATGAAAAATCCTCCTCCTCAAGTGTTGCTTCATTGTGATGGTCGTTATGAAGATGATATTGATGACGATGACGAGGAGGAGGAGGAGGAGGACGACGACGACAACAAGGAGGATGATTATGAAGACTATAGGTAAATGCATGGTACATTTATTTGGGTTGTCAAAACTCTATTGATTTATATCTTTGGAGCATTGGATTGTAAGTTGATCTATTTTGCCTCATCTATGTTTTTTAGGTACGACATTAAACTGCTAAAGCGTATAAAGGATAAACACATAGCTGAAAGAAGCAGTTATATTAACTTGATCGGATGAAGTTATGCCGGCCGGGATTCGATCTGTTTATGTTGAAAGCAAGAGGTTAGTAAAAGGTGGTTTGATTATCGGAACTGTGTTTAGAAGCACGAACTTATATTTGCTTTTTGGTATTTGTTGCTCGTTTACGTTTTGTTTGCAAGCAACCATTTGGTAAACATGAATTAGATTTGACCATATGGGCAGGGGCGTACCCACTCTTGTAGTGTGGAGAGCGCCCACTTTCCCTGTGGAATTTTTTTATTTGTTTTTATATATTAAATTCTCGATCGACCATTCGTCTTGTTTTAAAAACTCAGTTTGCCCAGTCCACGACCCATATAAGATACATAATATTTAACCATGGATTAGGTTAAATTATGGTTATAAAAACCGTCTTGTTTGACAGGATACCAATCTAATGGTGTAAACTGGACCGGCTTAGGTTTTGATTCACGGTTCAAATGGTTGGTAAAAACCTTAACGTCATTAAAAAAAATAATGACGGTGTTGGGTGTCTGATCAATTGTGATTTGTGAATTATTTTGGGATTTCTAAAAAAATAACAACGGTGTTGGGTGTCTAACCAAATGTGAAACATTTTGGGATGACGGTGATTAATTTTTTTTTTTTTTAATTTTGGGATGACAGTTATTATTTTTTATTTTTTTATAAAGTTTTATGTAATAAATTGTTAGTATCAAACTTTTAATTTCTTGTAAAGTAGTTTGTTCATATTATTCGATTAACTTAACACGACTTGACATAACGTTTACAAGAGGCAGTAGAACTTAGATGAGTCGGCTTGCTACATGTACAAAACATACCGGCCAAAACCACTTTATAAAATGAAAGTATAAAATACTAGAAAAAGCATGATTTGCTACCGATTTTTGCAACACAGCCAAGGATGTCGCAAACTGTGTCGTATTACCGACAGACGTGCGACAAAATAAAAATACCACAAACTTTAAGTCATGCGACAACACAAAAAACCCTAGTTTTATATCACAGAAGTGTCGTATGTATCCACAATTTAATGAAGGAAAATTCATTTGCGACACAAAATTAGTTAAATTAAAAAAATACCTTCTCACAAATGCGTCACAGCAACAAAACACCAATTGCAACACACCACGATGTGTTACAATAGATTTTAAGTCACCGAAGTGTCGTATGTATTGACACATCGGCGGGTGGAATTAAAGGGGGATCAAAGACGTCAGGTGACCATTTGGTGGGTAAAGCTTTTCATTACAAAATATCTAACGTAACGTTTGAAAATAGCGGCCATTTCATTTAGTACCATCTAAAGCCGTATAGCATGCATTCAAACATTCAATATGTAGAAAAAATCCATAGTTCAACTAATATTTCACCATCCTATTAGAAATTTTAAAAACAAGTTCTTCTGCAAGCATACCACTGTGAAATTAACCTACTTACCAGTATTATGGACAGCACACTTCTGCAAAAAAAATAATAAAGTAAGATAACCAATTAAGATATTTGATACTCTGCAAACATACTATTAGAAGTTTTAAAAACAAGTTCTTCTGCAAGCATACCACTGTGAATTTAAACTACTTACCAGTATTATGGACGACACACTTCTGCAAAAAACAATAAAAATAAGTAAGATAACCAATTAAGATATTTGATACTCTGCAAACATACTGTTTAGGGATCTTGACACACATACATAAAGTCAAAAAACAGGTTCTGATTTTTGAACAGTTAAACAAATTACAGGTCCAAAATTACTCAATTGTAGGTCTAAATCAATTAAGCGGAAAAACAGTTGCAAGGTTACTCAATCTTCAATTATAAGTCCAATATTAGTATAAGTCAAACTCCCAATTGCAAGCCTAAACAAATTAAAAATCATGTAAAGACAAGAAGCGTTGACATGTGCTGAGTGTAAAAGTAGAATACATACTAAAACTGGTCTGACTTAAAAAGAAGCTACAAATCTGGAACAAGTTCAGTATGAGTTGGGTGACTAATGACTTTTTAAGGTAGGTTTGTATATGACAGTCTCACAGCTATAGGCATCTCAAAAAACAAGTTTGGAAAGATCATTACAGGTTTCACTTAAATTGAAAAATCACAAACACAAGCTACAAAAATGAGCAGGAACTGACTCCTTTCCACTTACATTACAAAACTTTTACAAATATGGAACGATGAAGCCAATTAGTTCTGATCAAGCAAACATGAAACAACCAAAAAGAGAAAGTAGTTTCATTTAATAACATCTAAAGTAGTATAACATGCGTTCAAACATTCAGCGTAAAGAAAAAATGCATAGTTCAACACTTCTACTAATGTTTCACCATCCTATTAATGGTTCCAGAAGTTATAAAAACAAGTTCTGCAAGCAAACAACTGTAGAATTAACATACTTACCAGTATTATGGACAGCAAACTTTAGAAGCATTCTGCAAGAAAACAAGACATTAACATACTTACCGGACTGAGACAGGAATAAAACTAGTTTATGCTAGATCATAACCACAAGAAACAATACAATGGTTATGTAAATTGTCGTGAACCCTTTTGTGGTATCATAACCACAAGAAACATACTTACCAATGGTATAGAGAGCTTCCTTCAATCACTATCTGCAAAAAAAATAAAATAAAAAAGTAAATAAAAGCATTCACGAATTAGAGAGGATTTGCAAAATAATAATAACATACTTACATCAGTTTTTTACAATAACATGAACTTTTGTACCAGGGGAAACGGAAAGCGCATCAACAGTGTTCATAACCAAAACCTTTTCCTCAAGTGAATCAACATTGATCTGAAGTGTTTTAAGATCTAAGCACAATTGTAGCAGCTTTTTTGTAAACCTTTTAATAGGCTTTGTGGCTTTATAATGAGAAAACTTCAGAAAACTCAGCTTGCTTGCATGACAACATTTAACAGAATTCGTATACTGGCGACCCTTTATTCCATCCTAGATATGAGATACAATCAAGCTCAGCTATAATAAACAAAAAAAACATTTCTATAATAATATTCCTTGAAAACTGTAAGTTTACCTTAGCACGATTCGGAATCACCTTGAGCTCGAGAAACAGCGAAGTTAAATTTGGAGCATTATTTAAGAGTTGAAACAAGCATGACAAACTTTTAACATCACCACAGTCAAATATGCGCAGATTCAAATTTGTTAAAAAGCTCAATGGCACTTTAAACTTCACTCCTAATTCAGCAACATCTTTAGGAACAATTGCAACATATTCCTGTAATGTGAAAATCAGAGACATTGAAGATTATATATATAAGTGATAGGGAGATAAAACATAAACTCACGAACCTTTATAAAGTTCCCGTTAGAAATGAGAGCCTTTAGACATCTCAAATGTTGGAGGAGACTTTCCAAACAAAAAGGCTTCCCATTATATTGTTCCATACTATCAGATGAAAGGTTCAAGAATTCAATCTCTGGATTGTTTAAAAAATGAGGATAACACAAACCACGAGTGTAACTCAAAATAAGCATCTTTAGCTTTGGGGCAGTAACTTTAAAACGACTCACATTCAAACACTGAATCATACCAAAAGTATTTAACTTTGGTAAGTGTAATTCCTGATTCGTTGCAGCAAGATCAATAGCGGAAAACATCAAACAAAACAGATTTTCATACACTTCACAGTGAGAAGGAGGACTCACTATACAACTACGAAGTTCCAACACTTCCAGCTTGGTATCAGTAAACAAGAAGGTTTCTAAGTTTGGCAGATAAGTGCCACTTTCATTTTGTATGGTCAGACTTTTTACCCCCTTGTTTGCTAACAGTTTAATCCAACCATTGAGGTACTTAGAACAGTCAGCATCAACACTAGAAGGGATTTGCAGCTCAAACGTTATAATACTCCCAAGGTGTTTCTCAAGGATCTTACTGATAATGCTAATAAATCCTTTGGTTCCCATATCAATTTTCTTATGAAACTGATCATCAAGAATCAGTTCTCTTGTGTACCTCCACTTTTGTGACCAGCTTTTGGCTAAAATGCTTGTCCTAACAATCTCATCATACGGAAGTAACTCAAGAATGAGGAGCGTACACTCATCAGGAAGATGTTGAAACTGATCAACTACTGCAAAATAGACAATCAGCCGCAATTTACTGATTCATTTCAACACACTATGCTGTGCTAACAGTTACAATCTAGGACTAAAACAATCAATAAGATTGTTCTTGTTCAAGAAAATCATCCTTGTTCTAGTTCAATTTCATATTCACAATCAACAGCAATTTATTGATTCATTTCAACAGACTAACAATGAAGTAAAACAATCAATTGAAACTTAAAGCACAGTTAGCATAGAAACACGAATCTGCCATTAATGAAAGCAATTAAATGTGAATAGCAACCGTTAGAATATATAACAATCAATCAATGAGTTACAACTTACAAAATTAAACCTACGTACCGTAAACATAGCAATTCAATCAATGAAAAATTCAGATATGGAATTCAAAAAACTGAAGCGTGTTAAAGCCATTAATGCGTACAATCAATGAACCGCAGATATCGAATGATTTTAAAGCCATAAATACGTACAATCAATGAACCGCAGATATCGAATGATGTTATAGCCATAAATGCGTACAATCAATGAACAACACATTCGTGTACAGCGAGTGATGTTAAAGCCATAAATGCGTACAATTCAATCAATCAATTTCGACTTCTAAAACTTAAACACGTTAAAGCCATTAATGCGTATAATCAATGAACTCGATCGGATTAATAAATCGAGTTGCAACGAATCGTTAAAGTGAAATTATTACCCATTGAATCGGACAGCACAATCGATGAACAGCTCTACAATCGGAAAACAGCAACAAGCAAGCACTTCACAATCCGAAAACCCTAGCCCGTGAATGTGAATTATGAGAAGAGATGAGATGAAATGGGGTTTGATATTGAGAAACCGTTTATCAGAGAAGAAGCGCCAATTTTTTAAATATATATATTATATAATATAATAATATAATAATAATTTTAACAATTTTTTTTTGGACAGCAATAATTTTAACAACTAATAAACTAAATTAAACACAAGATTAATTGAATATTTTCTAATTAATTTACTCGAATAAAAGTTTAACTAAATATATTCTATAACTGACTGAACAATTTAATAAATAAATAAGAAGTTAGAGTTTCATAACGTACTCTCAGGATTGAAGTAGGGGTCATCATTTTTAATTTGGAATGGAAAGTGTATAGGTTAAAACCAATCCTTGTTCAAGACCTTAGTGATTCGGAAGAATTACTTTTAGGTTACAATTTTCGTGACGGAGACCAGGGTCGGTCCTGAGGATTTGAGTGTCCTGTGCGAGATGAGAAAAAAAGGTCCATCGTTCCTTCAACCCGAAGCACCAACGCAATAAATTATATTATTTAAATACTTATGCACCGCCGAACAATTATGCTTTTGTAATAATGTTCAAACAATATATTATTTAACACAAGGAAGGTACAATCTACCACCGAACTTACCTTATAGTAGTATATGTATTAATAATAATAATAATAATAATAATAATAATAATAATAATAATAATAATAATAATAATAATAATAATAATAATAATAATAATAATAATAATAATAATAATAATAATAATAATAATTTTAACAACTAAAAAAACTAAATTAAACTCTAAGATTAATTGAATATTTTCTAATTAATTTAACCAAATAAAAGTTTAACTAACTATATTCTAAACCATAACTGACTGAACAATTTAATGAAGAAATAAGAAGTTAGAGTTTCACAACGGACTCTCAGGGTTGAAGCAGAGGTCGTCATTTTTAATTTTTTATTTTTTTTTTGAACAGCAACACCTTGATTTTCAAGGAGAAATACACCACCACCTGTGGTCAGCAGGACTAGAACCCCTGACCTAGTGCTCCTAACACAATTGTGTTACCAATGGGCCACTAACCCCATTAGCCATCATTTTTAATTGGGAATGGAAAGTGTGGAGGTTAAAACCAATCCTTATTCAAGAGTCAAGACCTTAGGGATTCGGAAGAATCACTTTTAAGTTACAATTTTTGTGACTGAGACGACATGTGGATCTGGCACGAGGAATGCTCGGATCTTTTTTCTACTTGGTCATCTACAATGCAGCTACACAAGGTGCATATTACAGTTCCATGTAATTCTATCTCATGGTTGAGATGCATTCCTTCAAATGTTCTCATTTTTATATGGAACTAGGTTTAATACCCGTGTGTTACACACGGGTTAAATAGTAATATTTATAAAGAAATTATAACCATTATATTTAACAATTTGTAAATATATAACATTTTAAGAGTTGGCTCCATCAACTTGCATTGTGAAAAATTTAGCTAAATTTTACCTCCCAAACTTTCCTATTATAGAAAAAAAAAATCCCTCCAAAAATTGTCCCCTAAAAATTTGATTTATTAGATAGATGTGGATCTTGACCGCATACCCGTCTCAAACAATTTAATCCAACGAGGCGTCCCAAATATATCACCTATTTGCTCTTTATGCTCTCATGAAACTGAAGACACGGATCATCTATATATTAAGTGTTAAATATTTATCTACAAGAGTAGTTGATAAGTAATTATAACTAGATTTAAGACCGGGTCTCGTATATGTAACTTTGTCATATATGTTGATAAAAAAAAGTTTATTGTACCATATGTTACGATATAAAGACGTAACGTGTCACATATTAAAAGACGAAGAAATATCCGAACTTAGAGGTCAAAACGATGACAAAGTTTATTGTACCATATGTTACGAAAATATGTCAAAGTAGAGTAAGGGTTAAAGTCGAAAACTAGCTAAGTTACTAGAGGCCAAAATGATAATTAGTTAAATTCAAGGATTAAAATTGTAAATATATCAAAGCTAAAAAGAAATTAAAAAGAAACAAATGTCAAAAGTGTAAATTTTACAAAGTTAAGGGACTAAAGTGTAAAGTCCACCAACCTTGTGTCTATAGGCTTAACTCATTAGAAGTTACAAACCTTGCACCAACTCGTGTCGCTTTAGCAAAAGGGTTATTGGATTTTAATAATCCGAATTTTAATGAATTGGCCGATATTAATCCCAACTTTAAAAATTCTCTCTGACAGTCCCAACTTGTAATTTATTTTCCTCCATCGAGCCTTTTATAATGGATACTCAAAAAATCTACCAGACCATTTTTGTGTCTCATTAAAACCTTACCCGATCATTTTTGTGTCACACTTATAAAATGTTCGATAAAGGAAAATAATTTACAAGTTGGGACTGCCATAGAAAATTTTTAAAGTTGGGATTAATATCAGCCAATTCATTAAAGTTCGGATTAGTAAATCCAATAACCCTTAGCAAAACGGGGTGTGCCAATCTACTCAATTATTTGCCTAATTTGCAATAGATTTGATGAAGATGTACAACACCTCTTTGCACCATTCGCAAGAAATGTATGGACTCAAATGGGTATGTCATATACGAGCCGAGCTACTCGTGAGCTACTCGAGATCGAATCGATAAAAAGTTCGAACGAGTCGAGCTTTTTCGAGCTCGAGCCCGGTAAAAAAACTACTTAAGTTATCGAGCTCGAGCGTTACACATCGAGCTCGAGCCGGCTTGCGAGCCTTATTGAGCTTCTCATTTATATGTTTTTTAATTTATTTTATAAATATATATTATTATTAGTTAAAATATATATAAATTATGATTAAAAATATATTTATATATATAAAATGAGGAAAGTGAATATGGTGTTGTTTGACATATAACTTAGATGACAAGAGTGGAGTTATACTACAAAGTCTAATTTTCCTAGAAAGTCTAAGAAGCCATGAGATGATGACATGTGTCACTCCCTTAAAATTAGAAGGAAGGGTAAAGATGGTAATGTCTATATATTTTAAGTTTCACCCCATTTTTTTAAACGTCCATAACTTTTACATACGATATTATTTTTTAAAAAAAATTGCACCATAAAAACGAGCATTTTCTTATCTTTAAAACGTGTATAATATTCATATATAAAAAACAAAAAAAAAATTACGTTTTTTAGCTCGTTGTGTTATTTGTCAAGTCATTGTGTTATTTATTCATGTCATTGTGTTATAACACAATAACCTAATGAAATAACACAATGATCTGAAATAACACAATGACCTGATGAAAATATAACACAATTACCTGATGAAAATATAACACAATGACCTGATGAAATATAACACAACGACCTGACGAAAATATAACACAACGACCTGATGAAAATTTAACACAACGACCTGATGAAAATTTAACACAACGATCTGATGAAAATTTAACACAACGACCTGATGAAAATTTAACACAACGACCTGATGAAAATATAACACAACGACCTGATGAAAAAATATAACACAATTACCTGATGAAAATATAACACAACGACCTGAGGAAAATATAACACAACGACCTGACGAAAATATAACACAACGACCTGACGAAAATATAACACAACGACCTGATGAAAATATAACACAACGACCTGATGAAAATATAACACAACGACCTGACGAAAATTTAACACAACGACCTGATGAAAATTTAACACAACGACCTGATGAAAATATAACACAACGAACTGATGAAAATATAACACAACGACCTGATGAAAATATAACACAATTACCTGACGAAAATATAACACAATGACCTGATGAAAATATAACACAACGACCTGACGAAAATATAACACAACGACCTGATTAAAATATAACACAACGACCTGATGAAAATAACACAACGACCTGACGAATATAACACAATGACCTGACGGATATAACACAATCTGAAAAATATAACACAATGTCTTGACTAATATAACACAATGAGCTGAAAAATATAACACAATGACCTAACGAATATAACACAATGAGCTGAAACTTCAAAAAAAAAAATTCGATTTTTATATATCAATATTATATGCGTTTTGAAGATAAAAAAACGCTCGTTTTTTTGGTGTAATTTTTATTAAAAAGTATTGTCGTATGTAAAAGTTATGGCCGTTTAAAAAAGAGGGTGGAATTTGAAAATGAGACAAGACTAATATACCCTTGGCCTACCATTTAAAGTTCTAACTATTTACCATTATGCCACCTTGTGTTTATAAGCCATTGATCTTCATTTAATATTAGATCTAATGGTCCAAATTCCTTCTTAGACTTTCTAGGAAATTTAGACTTTGTATTTGAACTTAATTCTAGATGACAAAACCATCAAAACTACATAGTTTGGATTAAAAACAAATTAAAATATAAAAAAAGTTTTCTTATGTTGATTTTATCATTACTGATATCTATCTCTGTGTTTGTTTTTCTATACCACCACTAACTTTTTTCATTCAAATATCACATCTTCCAATTTACAATTGTTGATCGCTCGTTTTATATTTATTGATTCTTGCTTAAGATCCAATGGTAAAAAATAAATAATATATGAATGAACTTGAACAGGTCGATTTGGAATGAAGAATAAGTGACAACGAATATAAAAAAAGACAAATAATATAATATGTATCTGTCAAAACCCAAAATATATGAATGAACAAGTAGCGATCTTTAACTAGCATAACTAGCGGAAGTGGCGATTAGCAAGTCGTGACTCATGATTAGCAAGAAGAACATAATATTGGACCAGATTGAAGAGGAAGCAAGGGATAAAATATTATTGTAGTTTGTTTTTAATCAAAACTACGTAGTTTTGATGTTTTATGATCTAAGTTATATGTCAAAGAGCATCATGTTCACTTTCCCCATTATAAAATACATATAATTTAAAGTTTATGTAAAATTAAATATAAATTAATAATTAAAAATATATACAAAATTAAATATAAATAATTAAAAATAAAATAATAAAACATCAAACGAGCCGAGCTTTGAAATTAAAGCTTAAAAAAAGCCGAGCTCGAGCTCGAGCCTGGTTAAACTTAAACGAGTTGAGCTCGAGCTCGGCTCGTTTACACCCCTAGCGTATATGGATGAAACTGCCCATGACACCCTTCCAATCTCTTGATGGTTTGATGGACATTAGCCAATTTGGTTTCAAGAAAGGTTCACAAAAGGTAATATTGGTGAAGTCGGTTTTTAAAGCGGTACTTTGGTGTTTATGAAAGTCAATAAATGAAATTATCTTCAAAGGCACATATCATGTCCTATGAAGGCGATGGAAGAAATTAAGGTCACTGGGTTTCTTTGGATTAAGAACATAGTAAAATTGGGTTGGTTAGATTGGAATATGGAAGAAAATTAATTACATGCATTTTTTGTAACGTGTAAACCATGTGTTCTCTAACTTTATGCTAATGAACTCTTTTACTTTATGTTAATATTAGTTTAGAGTCTGCGTTATGTTCGGGTTTGTTTTTTAATATACAATATTATACTCAATTTAAAGAGATTTAAATACTCGGTTTTATGGTGTAGTTTTTAAAATAATGTCGTATAAAAAATTTATGTATGTTTAAAACATATTGAGTTATTTAATTGTAGATTATTAAGAATTTATCCTTAAGTTTCATTATTATATCATATTAAATACTAGTTTAGTGCCCGCGCTATGCTCGGGAACGCAAAATTCAAGCGATGTTTTTAAGGATATTCATGAATGTTACAATCAGGTTTGAGACAAAACCGTGATAAACCGGAACACAAGATATATTTTTAAAAATTAGACTTTTAGTATAACAATATTATACTTAAACTTACTACACTATAAAGTGCTCAGTTTTATGGTGTAGTTTATTTTTTAAAAAAAATAATATAAAAATGTTATGTATATTTATAAAACACTGAGGTCTTTAATTGTATGTTATTATTAACTTTATCCATAAGTTTCATTTTAAACCCTATCAAATATAAACCGACTCATGTACACCCCTTGTAGTAGAGGGTTAAAAATATAAATACTTTTAAATTTTTTAGAATTCTCCAAAATATTAGGGGACCAAAAATGTAATTAGTATTATTACCCGCGCTATGCTCGAGAACCTAATATCCAGATGATTAATTTTAATGATATTCATGGGGCATGGAAGGTTCTAATCAATTTTTAGACAAAACCGTTATAAAACCGGAACACAAGAATTATTTAAAAACTTTTTTTAATATAGCAATATTATACTCAAATCAAAGAGAATTAAATGCTCGGTTTTATGGTGTAAATTTTTTAAAAAGAATAATATCGTATAAAAATTTATGGATGGTTAAAAGATATTAAGGTATTTATTTATAACATATTACTAATTTATTCTTAAGTTTCATTTATATACCTTATTAAATATAAACCGAACCATGCACACCTTAGTAAAAAGGGTTGAAAGTGTAACTATTCTTAAGTTTTTATAGGATATCCTAAATATTAGGAATTCAAAATATAATTCGTTTCATTATAATATATTATTATAGATTATATATACATATTTTAATTATAAAACTATTATTATGAGATAAACTCTCAAATAATGCCAAGTAAGCAAATCAACCTTAAATGGTTGACACATAAGCAAAATTTATTTTCCTATATTATATAGAAGATAAGATTACTTGTTTACACCCCTAATAAGAGGGGTTTTAAATGTAAATATTATTAAGTTTCTAAAGATTCTCCTAAATATTAGAGAACTAAAATGTAATTAAGGTAACATATTATTATTATTATAACTATATATATACATATTTCAAATATAAAAATATTATTATGAGAAAAACACTCTTATGATGCCAAGTAAGCAAGTATCCCCTCTAATGATGCCAACTAAGCAAAATTCATTTTCCTATATTATACTAGACTAGATTAGTACCCGTGTACTACACGGGATTTCAGTTTTATATGTTTTATATAAATTTAGGTATTAAATTTATTTTTAACATATTCCCTATTAAATCCGTTTGGATATTTACATATATTTTCCTATCAAAAATAATATGCTAAAATAAAGGAAATTATTTATAATAATTGGTAAATATTTTATTTGTAAATATCGGGTTAGGAGATAATTCATGATAAGTGGTAAATGTTTAACTTTAACATATCGGGTTAGGAGATAGATTATGATAATCAGTAAATTTTATTTGAACAAATCATATTAGAAGATAATTGATGATAATTTGTTAATTTTTTATTTGTACATATCGGGTTATTTCGAATATGGACCATACCATGACCCGTTTTGAAATCATCCATCAAATTAAATAGAGGATGACACCTAAGCAAAATCTTATGTGGAGTAGTTAGAATGTTAACATGTGGATGATGTACTCAATTATTAGAATAGATAAATAAAGATTACCATGCCGTTAAAAAAATGAATTAATTATTTAAATAAAATATATTAGCAATTTAAATAATTATTAATAAATAGGTGAATAAATATAAAAATTATTTATTATAATAAGCTTACTAATAAGTAAGGTCGGTGCTGGACCGACAACCACCACCGACCACGTGCCACTCGTTGATTGGTCGGTTTACTTTTTAACTTTTTTTTTAATTTCCGAACTTTGTTTCTTGATATATGCGACTTTATTTGACTTTGTACACCAGTTGCGAGTGGTGCAACTGGTTTTAGCGTTTGGTGCAACGCGAGAGGGCGTGGGTTCGAATTCCCATCTGCTTGTTTTGAGTTTTTTATTCGTTGTTTTCACAATTTGTACTTTTATTCCCTTAACTAAACGTTAATATCTTTACAACTTTGACTCCTTACTTTACTTTCACATATGTACGACTTCAACACTTCAGATTTGACTTAGTTATCATTTTGACCTATAAGTTTTTATATTTCGTTGCCTTAATATGTGACACATTACGATTTTTGAACCGTGACGTACGGGACATTAAACTTTTTTCACATACGTAAAACCTGACCACATGACCTGGCAATTACAACGCGCAACCCGGTTCTAAATCCAGTTAACTTTTATTTTAGAGTATAACTAGTTAAAATGTCGGGTCGCGCGATGTGGCGGCCAGGTCTACCGTAATGCGTCATGTATTAAAAGTTAGAGATATATCTAAACTTAGAGGTTAAAATGATAATCAAGATAAAGTCGGCTGGTCAAAGTAAAAAATATATGAAAGTCGAGTATGGGGTCAAAGTTTTAAATTGGCTTTTAAACCATCAAAATATTTAACTTACCGTTGGTCTCACATGTGTTATGGCGATAAAGTTGATAACTTTGACGTATGATGACGATCTTAATGTAACATAACATCACTACCTAAGAATTTAAGACAACTAATTTATTTAAGACCGTGATTAAATAGTAAAAAAAACTTTATTAATTAAGTCAAAAAAATAAAAAGTTGAAAACCAAAGTTGTTGGTAGTTTATAACACTTAATTATTTAAGATAAAAAAAACAAAAAGTAAAATTTAAGGTGCTAGAAAAATCGAGCCGAGTACCTCCGCCAACTTTTGAAACTCCATTAACCAGGCAACTAATCTTTACTTTGGAGTTTCTTTCAAACGAATACATATTTAACCAAAGACGAGGCCGGATTTCACCACTTATCTTACCTTTTATAAATAAATAAATAAATAGAAATTTTCTTTTTATAATAAGTTTTCATGGACTAAAGAGTCCTTTCTAATTAATACTTATACAAAATAGGTAAAAATTTAATTGTTATATTTTATGAACCCATTTTAATAACTTTATTGGTTTAATGTTAGACGTAAGGTGGTGTGGGTTACCACCATACAGGGTTAGGCCGCCGTGTGACATGGATGTCCATGTTGCACTATCACTGCATTGCACACCATCCCCCGTAAGGCCTTTGGTGTAGCTTGCAGATTTAGCCGCCCGCCATGAGCAACTTATGGAAAAATGAAGGACGACCAGGTTTTAAAGTGAAGCTTATATTTGATTTTCTATACCATTGATCGAACATTTCTGCCGATGACCAACCTAGTAAACTTTTTAATCTATTTTCCTTTTTATGAAAAGAAAACCCTATCATAATTTAGTCTTTCAAAGTTTTACCAAAATCAGCTTGAATTTGTCCATAAAACGTTTGAATTATCATCAAACAAACAAAGCTAAACCTTCAAGCGGCAAAAACGTTGCCCCTCATTCTAGAAGGTCTTAGGTTCGATTCTTTAGCATGCTTAACAAATCACACCAAACTACTCCTAAAGTTGCACCTTACGCCCATGAGACGTAAACCCTCATCACTTAAAAAAGACCACCACATAACACCTTGATACAAGCTGAACTACAAACACCAAAAGGCTAGCTACCCAAGCACGGTCTTGCTTTACCGGCAAGGTGTTGGCAAGACCCATGGGTTTTAACATATATTTTAAAACTAAGACACCAGAAAATCAAATACATTAAAACTAATAAGGTAGATTAACATCTGAAAAGCTGTGTAAATGACGAATAATATTAGAGCCAAGATAAGTTTGTAAACCACAAACGAAAGCCAAAACAAAATGATCAATCACCAACGCTACATCCAAGCAAAATTGCTAATTTGAAGCCAAACCTCTAGATTTTGTTGAAGGCAACAATGTCACAGCTTTGAACGTATTCGTTAATGGGCTCGACTGTAAGACGCTCCTCGATGAGAGAGTCCACAGAAACAAGATCATCCACAATTGTCAGCATGATTGTCAGTTTCTTGATCCCATAACCGACTGGAACTAGTTTTGCTGTAAAAATTACCAAAGAAAAAATGTCATACCTCATTGCTCGCAAAAGAGTCGCTTTGCATATATTTACTCTCATACACACTAAAAAAAGTAGCTAAAGAAGAAAATGTTTTATGTTTTTGGGTTTTGGGCAACCAAAAACAAAATTACTAGTTTTGACCCAAACCCCAAAGCCTGCCAACTTATCACATCCTACTATGGGTTGTACAAGGGTTCTAGATAAAGAAAATATAATACTGAAAGAGGACATCATACATGCACCCCACAAAAGGCCAGGCAGTTCAACACTGCGGACAGCCTCCTCCAGCTTCTTCATGTCTGTTTCATCATCCCATGGCTTCACATCCATAAGAACAGACGATTTGCCACCTAAAGTAAATCAATTTCAAATGGACGTTAGTTATCGAGAAACAATTTTAGATCATCATACTTGAGTAATACCAAAAACAATCAAATAAGCTCACTTTCTTTCTTCTTTGCTGATGCTTTTGCTTGATCACGTTCTTCAGCTGCCTTCTTTTCCTCCTCTGTTTCATCACCGAAGAGATCAAGGTCATCATCATCATCATCAGCTGCAGCTGCCTGAAATATTCCAGAGGACAAAATTTATGTATTTAGAAAGAAACTAAAAAGGCAAACAGTCATAAAGAAAAACAAAAAAAGGCAAGCAGTCATACATACCTTGACGGTTTCCTTAACAGGAGCCGCTTCAGCTGATGGAGCTTGGGCAGAAATTCCAACCCCAGTGGCTTTACCCGGAAAGCTACAAGAAAAATTAATAGAGTGAGCTAGCCATGAATCGATTAAAAAAATCTTTGTTCTGCCAAATAATAAATCTGTTCCATAAGATATAGATACCCAATGAAAAACATCTATAATCAATGTTTTTAAACCGGCCGGTCCGACCGGTCCAACCGCGGTCGGACCGCGTTTTTAGGGAATCACGGTTCGATAGGTCGCGGTCTGATAGGTGTTTGTGAACCGCTGCGAACCGCTCGAACCGGTCCGGTCGGACCGGAACCGGACCGTAATTGAACCGGGGTTGAACCGGTTTCTATTAAAAAAATATTTTTTTTGTTTGATTTTATTGGATTTTATGTTTAAATCTATTTATTTTTTTGTTTTCTTGTAATGAAGGGTTAATATATTAATGTTTTAAGTGATAAAGATGATGAGCTCGTTTTATTTTGGAATTAAAATTTGTTTAAATTATAATTTTTTGGTGATTGTTGGCGTTAAACTTGTTTGAATTATTAGTTTTTGGTAAAACTTAATATTATTGAACTTAAGTTCTGTTTAAATTAGAATTTTTATGACATTAATTTGATAAGTATATATTTTACCCTACCCCGGTCCAACCCCGGTTCGACCCCGGTCGGACCGGTCCGACCAGTAAAATCATAATACCGGTTCAGTGTCCGGTCCGGTTTTCAAAACATTGTCTATAATGTATCACACACCAGAATTGCTATCACTTTAAAACTATTTACATGACTGACAACTTAACTGAAAGTCTGAAACATCCAATGTTTTAGAAAAATTACTTCTTGGCTCCATTTTAGTGTTTCAAACAAGTCTTTTTTTTGCAAAACGCATAAGAAACATAAAGTGAAGTGACTTTCTACAATATTAGCTTGCTTTTTACCCAAAAAATGGCCGATAAAATCATATCTCCTAAAAAAACACTACTTTAATGATGAAGTTTCAATCCAAATCCATTTTTCCTCTTGTTACCAATCCTAACTTAAATAATCATAACACTGCATTTGATCCATATGGACCATATGAACCATATTAAGTACTAAGGTGTGACATTGCACTCAGTACTAAAAAATACATAAAGCATAACACTAATGCATCATAGAATGGCTGTAATCAACAATAACAATACACAGCAATACAAATGCCGATTATACTACACTAACTAAGCAGAATTATACACAAATCGCATTGTATGACAAACTACAAATCATTTTCATAACAAAACAATAACATCATCAGTATCGAGAAACGAGTTAGGGATCATCAAACAAACCTTGCTGAGAGCTTCGCCGCAACGCAATCGTACCATTTGCTAGCAGAAGGATACAGATCTGCACTAGGTTTCTCCAAAACAGCAGCGTAAACCTTCACATCATCCTTCGTAATTTGATTCCTGAAACATAACACAAACAATCAAAACAAAATTCAAACAAAACACTGTAAGAGACACAAATCAAGCATTGAAGAAAACGATGTGTACGTACCCGGAGATGTAGGTCTTGCCGGAGAGGAATGATTCGAGAGACTTGAGACCGGCCTCGGTGTGCAGATCGGAAAAAGTAACAGCCATTTATCTCTGCAAGTAAGATTTGAAGGAGATGAGATTGTGAGGAGGCTGAAGTGGCGAGAAGGGTTTGATGTGAGGAGAAAGGGGAATTTATAGTTGGAATGGGAAATTAATTAATATGACAAAAGTGACGTGTAGAGAAACCCTAGATGATTATTCATTTATTTGTTTAATCTTGGGTTTATGTGGTAGACTACTACGTTTTAGCACGGTAAATACGACTGAATCGTTTGAACATTAAGCCATCGTGTTTTTCGTAGTGTCGGTTTAAATCGTTGGACTAGTTTAAGTTTTATGTAAAAATTTTGGTTTTAACTAAAGAGTTAAAGAAACATTCCATTGATCAGTTTTTTTATCACAATTCTCTTAACTGACTCGTTTTTTATAGTATCGAGTAATTCCTTTTGTTTATTAAAAAATGTTTTACTTATATGATGTAATTTTAGTATATTATGATGATTGGTAAATAAAATTTCATATTTAATATTATAGTTTATGAAAGGGTTTGGATTTGGCTTATTAACAATTAACGGCTTGGAATTTTTTGGATGTCAATGATAGACTGGACAATAGGTTCAAGATATAGAATTAAGGATACACACCAGAAAGATTAGTCCAATCCTAGCACGGTAAATAGGACGCATTGTGACACCCCGCCCGGTGGCGGAAAACACCGGGCTGTCATAGAATTGGATATCCATAGTAAACAAAGCACATGGTATTTATTTATTACGTTTAATAATGATATAGTAAGTTTAGAACATCAGTCTTAAATGGATACGACAAAAGTAATAAAACCGAAACAGTAAATGCAATCGTCTTTATTAATTAAACTAGGTCCAAGGCAATCCTATGTCTTGGCAAAAGCAGCAAAATAATCATAAGCATCACCTGAAATATGTGAAAATAAAGTTAGCTACACAAGCTAGTGAGTAAAACCCAAATTGAATAGTAATAGTATTGAAATCCGAGATCAACAAGATATGCTGCGCAATCCCGCATGTATAGTAATTTCGTAATATCACCCTACCAGGACCCCTAGAATAGAATAGCACACCAACCACAATAGAAACCATAGTATCTCGTTTAGCCATTTGTCATGAGAACCACTCATGTAATAAATAATGATAACTTTTAATAACCGTCGTTTACCGTCTCGATATATAAGTCATCATTTAGCAATTTAGGGACATGGCATAGTATAGCATCATAGCATAGCTGATAGTCTACTATGTATAGGTTGGACCCACCGGCTTGTCGGTGCTACTTTTGTATGTAATTGTTTGTATTGTAATTGTATTAGTTCTAGCGAACCTACGGGCGAATCTATAGATTCGCCCGCAGGCCAACATGTCTTTTGGTTTAGGTATCGACTGGGCGAACCTATGTGCCCAGCGAACCTGTGTTGGTTCGCTGGATAGATTCGCTAGAGCGAATCTATCAGCGAACCTAACATCACTATATATTGTAACCTTATCTACAACTTTATACAACTTTTGCACATCTTTTACTCAGACGAATTCTTACCATTTTGTGTTGTGTAATCGTTCAATTGAGGTGCTAGGAGCTTATATCTTTCATCATTGTAGCTTATTAACCTCGATTATGTGTTAGATCTTGATATTGGGTTATTTGGACTTTATTCACTTTGTTCTTCAAGTATTTGACATATTTGTGTTAAACAAGTCAACAAAGCACTGAAATCACGATCATTATGGACCAACAATTTGGTATCAGAGCCTTAGTGCTCTTGATTGTTTGATTCAAGTGATTTTTGTGTTGATTTTTTGAAGTTTTTGGGTCAAAACTCTTTCGATTCTGTTTGAAGCTTGTTTGTTGTGTTTTGGAGTCGTATTTTGCTCTGGTTTTGTGTTATTTGGACGTAGAAAGCTTTTAAAACAAACCTGAAGGCAAATGGTCGAGTTTTGAAGGTTTTCGAGCTGTTTCCGTACTGTTGCAGGGTGGTTGAGCTACCAGCGAATCTGTCAGTTCAACCAGCGAAACTGTCTGATCATCCAGCGAACCTAATTCAAATTTTGTGATTCGGAAATTTCAAACGGCTGTCAGCGAATCTACAAAGATTTTGAACGAAAGTTCAACTGATTGGCTCATTGTGCAAGCGAATCTATTGCTGCCGAGCGAATCTGTTGCTGCTGCTGAGCGAACCTATTGGCGAACTACGGGCGAACCTATAGCTGACCAGCGAATATATGAGCGAACCTATTTGGGCGAACCTAACAAAATGGGCCGGATCTTTATAAGTTTTATTTTTGGGCCAAATTTGAATGGAATGTGGAGGCGAGGAGCATACAGAAAATATTCAGGAGGAAACGAATGTTATTGATATGCCTGATACTGATGTCGCCGATGCTGAGTCTAGTCAAAACGAAGAGGCCGGATCTAAAGACGTATCAAATCCTTTGGCCAGTATTGAAGATAGGGCAGGAGCGTTATTGAACAACTTTGAAGCCAACAAGACAGGAGCTAATCTGAAGACTTCCCCAGGTGAGGTCCAACCTAGGGGGAGTATTGATAGTCATCATGTGTAGGTTGGACCCACCGGCTTGTCGGTGCTACTTTTGTATGTAATTGTTTGTATTGTAATTGTATTAGTTCTAGCGAACCTACGGGCGAATCTATAGATTCGCCCGCAGGCCAACATGTCTTTTGGTTTAGGTATCGACTGGGCGAACCTATGTGCCCAGCGAACCTGTGTTGGTTCGCTGGATAGATTCGCTAGAGCGAATCTATCAGCGAACCTAACATCACTATATATTGTAACCTTATCTACAACTTTATACAACTTTTGCACATCTTTTACTAAAAAAAAAAAAAAAAAAAAAAAAAAAAAAAAAAAATATATATATATATATATTGTTGGTGTTGGTCCATAAGGATCGTGATTTCAGTGCTATGTTGACTTGTTTGAGAACAAACACTCTTGATTTGAACAATAAAGTTTCATTAAAACCCAACAACCACAAACATGAGATTACAACATACAACCGGAGGTAAATAAGCTACAAAGATAGATAACATACGCTCCTAGCACCTCCTGGACACACACACACACATGGACTTTGGATATGATTTTGCCAAAAGTCAAGTTGCCAAGAGATAAGGTTTGAATATATATCAGCTATAGGTTCGCTGATAGATTCGCTGACAGCGAATCTATCAGCGAACCTATAGCTGATATATATTCAAACCTTATCTCTTGGCAACTTGACTTTTGGCAAAATCATATCCAAAGTCCATGTGTGTGTGTGTGTCCAGGAGGTGCTAGGAGCGTATGTTATCTATCTTTGTAGCTTATTTACCTCCGGTTGTATGTTGTAATCTCATGTTTGTGGTTGTTGGGTTTTAATGAAACTTTATTGTTCAAATCAAGAGTGTTTGTTCTCAAACAAGTCAACATAGCACTGAAATCACGATCCTTATGGACCAACACCAACAATATATTTTTTTTTTTTTTTTTTTTTTAAAACATTCAAACACACCTCTAATAGTATATATAGCTTACTCCTAAATACTCACATACTCCACTCCTATGCTACATTCAAGAGGGTCGAGTTCAGTCGGGTCGGCAGTTCTTCCAGCGAATCTAAATTCAAAATTTTGTCCTGTTTGTGTTGTGTTGTGGCCAGCGAATCTAAATTCATGCCTTAGTCCTTTCAACAAGAGATCATCAGCTTCTTTTATCTTCTAAATTCATGCCTTAGTCCTTTCAACTAAGGCATGAATCTAAATTCATGCCTTACTCCACTCCTACTCACATACTCCACTGAATCTGCAGTTCTTCCAGCGAATCTAAATTCAAAATTTTGTCCTGTTTGTGTTGTGTTGTGGCCAGCGAATCTAGCATATCATCGAACGAAAGTTCATCTATTTGACTGACTGTGCAAGCGAAACTGCTGCCAAAATCAGGCCAGCGAATCTGTGCTTGCTCGTCAGCGAATCTGTTTGACTGTCTAGCGAATCTTTCAGCGAATCTGCTGCGTTCTTCTAGCGAAACTAGCCAGCGAATCTGTTAATTTTCAGCGAATCTGTTGTCTGTTCAAAGTTATGACTTCTTCAACACTTAATATGAATGATCTAGACAGCGTTCAACCTAACAGGCCACCGAGGCTTGTTAGTGGTGAAAACTTTGAAGACTGGAAAAGATGTTTGAAAGCGTTCTTCTACTACACGGACTACAACCAATGGGAATCTATAGTAAATGGTCCGCACGTGCCAACAACCGTTGAAGGAACTGTTACTTCAACAAACACAAATCCAAGCACTTTCACTGAAGCAGACATCAGATTACTAGATCGGGACAAGAAGGCACTCGGGGCACTGATACTTTGCTTACATCAGGACATCTTCAACCGGTTTGCAGAACACACAACTGCAAAGAGTCTGTATGATGCATTGTGTGAATTTTATGATGGCAATGAAGATCTGAAGCTGGATAGAAAGGCTCAGGCTGAAAAGGAATTCAACTCTTTTGTGGGGTACTCACAAGAGAACTTGACTGACATTACAAACAGATTTCTATCGGTGTCAAGTAATCTGAAGAAATATGATGAAAAGCTGGGCAATCACGAACAAGTTGCAAAGTTGCTAGATTCTCTTCCTCCTCAATGGAGCCTTCAAATTAAGCTGCTGAAACAAGAGAGAAACTTTCCGGATTACAAACTGATGGACGTCATCAACAAGCTGAAGTCTTTCGACCTTGATGTAAAACGAAGAGAATATAATCAGTCAATGATGGTTCCAAACATTCCCTCTCAAAATGCTGCACTTATCTCATCCGCTGCAAACTCTTATGTTTACAGTGCAGCATCCAGAGGATCTTCAGGTCATGTGTCTGCTAAGTCTGCTGGTGCATCTACTAACGCTGGTTCAAGCTCAAATGCATCTGTCACCACACAGATTCCATCAGACACCATGGCATTATTTGGAATGTTCGTTCACAGTTATGAAGCTCTTGTTGCAGGAGAGTTGAAAGGGAAGGGTATGACAGTAGAAGATATGTATCAGGTAGACCCTGATGATTTGGAGGAAACAGATATTCAATGGCAGATGGCTATGCTCACTCTCCGCGCCAGACGATTTATGGAAAGAACTGGCAGAAGAAACTTTGGAAATCAAGGACAGAACGCTAAGCTGGGTTATGACAAGGGAAAGTTACGATGCTATAACTGCAAACAGCTGGGCCACTTCAAGAGAGAATGCCCATTACCAATCGTTTCTGAGCCAGTTAACTCTGTAAGTCCAAGATCTGCTCCAATTCAAGAAAAGGTTGAGGAAGCAAAGTCAAAGAATGAAACTGCACTTCTCACCAACTTTGACTGGAGTGCTGAAATCGAAGAAACCAAGGAGGAGATCAACCATGCCCTTATTGCTGAAATTACTGAGTTTGATGACAGTGATATAAATCTCTTTGATCCATTCAAAGAATTTTTTGGAAATGAAGAAGAAGAGAAAGTGGAGGATGCTGTTGAAGTTCAATCAGATGTTATTGCTCAAGGACATCTGAATCATTCAGGGTTAGTTTGTGAAGCCGCTGTTAATGAAGTAAAGCATGAGGAGGAGTCTAAGGCTAGCTTGGAAGAAATGATCGAAAAGGCAAGGCTGGATGCAGTTGATGAATTCAAAAGAAGCACTCCCTACTGTCAATGTGATCGTGCTCTGGCCGCTGAAAAACTGGTAATCGGTCTTCCTTATGATGTTATTGAAGATATGTGTTCATCTGCTTGCAAAATTCGTTTAATTGGCATATACAAAGCAAATAAACTGTTAATGTCAAACGAAAACGAATTAAAAAAAAACCAACAAAGAGCTCAAATTAAGTGAATCAAAATATTTTGTTAAGTTAAGAGAAGCTTTAAAAGAAAATGAACACTTAAAAAGGACTCTTTTAGAAAAGAACTGTGAGATTAATTACTTGACTGAGCAAGTTACACTTGCTGAGTTTGAAGCAAGAAAACTCAAAAACAAATTGCAGCAGTGGACCATATCTGGTATGAAAAGGGAGGAACTTTGCAAGAATCAAAGGGGGGCCAGGGTCAAGACAGGTTTGGGTTTTAGTAAAAATGAAACATATGCATATCCTCCACCCAGTACTTTCTGTTATTCTCCTACACCTATTCCTCATCCCTCAAATGAGTTAATTCAAGAGATTATGCAGAAAGATACTGACAGTTCCATTGCAGGTTTAAGTGAAGTAAACCTTAAGGAAGTTAGAGAGGAGTACGCATATGGTGCGAGTGTTGGGCTCGGGTGTTCTGGCAGTAGTGATTGCAGTAGTTCTGATTCCAAGAAGTCTTTTGAAGACATTTGTTTAGATAATTCTGTTTGTAGTAATGTGACATATTCAGACAATTCCATGTTCAATAGTAATTTAGGGTGTTCCACTTCAAGCCCTAATGTGTTTAATGATGCTGTTTTGACTGAAAATGTGTGTGTGAATGACAAATACAAACTTTCAGGTCACATCTCTGAAAGTCAAACCAAAACAAACTGTTTCCAAAAGTTCTTCACTCACCAAATTCCATCTTTCACACCAGTGAGAATTTCAAAACCAAAAGGGAAGGAATCATCTTTTTCATACATCCTTAAACCAAAACCTGAATCTGATACAGTTAAAGTCACAACAAGTAAGTTAAAAGAACTCTATGACACTTATAGTGACTGTGACTCACAACTGTCTGAATGTGATGAAGAAATTGTAATGGATAAAATTCCTGTCAACAGAATTCCCAAAACCGGTTTGAAGTCTCACTGTTTTAAATGTGGAAATACTGGTCACACTGTCAAGCAATGCCCTAAGTTAATCCAAAATAGCACAAAGCAAAAATCTTTGGGAAAAAGATTAAACACTTTTGTAAATAAATTCTTTTGTAATACTTCATCTGCTTCACCACCCAGGTACACAAAGACTTGGGTGCCTATTGCAAAGGTCTAACTTTTCTTTGTGTTTAATAAATGTCAGGAACATTCAAATGCCGTTGTAAATAGTCATTGGCATATTGACAGCGGATGTTCCAGACATATGACTGGATTGAAGGATCTTCTTACTAACTATAGGATCATAAATGGAGGCTATGTTGCTTTTGCGGGTGATAAGAAAGGCGGGAAGATGATAGGTCAAGGAGAAGTCTCAAATGGCTCACTTACTTTGGAAGATGTCAACTATGTTCCTGAACTGGCGTTCAACCTTCTGAGTGTATCACAAATCTGTGATAAGAATATTCCTGTGCTGTTCCTTCAAAATGAATGCCTGTTCTTGAAGCCAGAGTTTACTATTCCAGAAAATATGGTGATCATGCGTGCTCCGAGACGAAATGACACCTATATGTTGAATATGGGTTCAAAGGAATCAAATTCCACCGTGACATGTCTCCTGTCTAAAGCATCATCCTTTGAATCATTTTTGTGGCATAAACGTTTAGGACACATCAATTTTAAAATTCTGAATAAATTAGTTAAGAACAATTTGGTCAGGGGTTTACCACAAAAGGATTTTTCTGTGGTGGAGAAATGCATGGCTTGTGCTAAAGGAAAACAGCACAAAAAGCCACATAAACTCAAAATTACAAATACTATCTCAGAACCCCTCGAATTGTTACATACTGATTTATTCGGACCAATAAGTGTCAAATCAATTGCTAAAAAGTCTTATTGCTTGGTTGTCACAGATGATTACTCTAGGTACACCTGGGTGAGATTCATGGCAAACAAGAGTGAGACAGCAGAAGAATTGATGAAGCTGATACCTCTAATAGAGGTTCTTGGAAAGAAGAAGGTTCAAGCCATCAGAAGCGATAACGGAACTGAATTCAGAAACCACATCTTCAACTCCTTCTGTGAACAACGGGGTATTCTCAGACAGTTTAGCGCTGCCCGAACACCACAACAAAATGGTGTTGCTGAAAGAAAGAACCGAACTCTTGTTGAGGCCGCTAGAACTATGCTGATCGAGTCAAAACTTCCAATTATTTTCTGGGCTGAAGCGGTTAATTGTGCAGCTTATGTTCTTAACAGGGTACTGATAGTCAAAGAAAAGATGAAGACTTCATATCAACTGTTTCGAGGGATTAAGCCGCTGATTGACTTTCTACGCCCCTTTGGATGTTCTTGCACTCTTCTGAATACTCAAGACCAGAAGACGAAGTTTGGGGCTGTCTCTGATGAATGCTTCTTTGTGGGATACTCTAACACGCAAAAGGCGTATCGCGTTTACAACAAGCGAACGCGGATCGTGCAAGAGTCCTACTATGTTGATTGGCAAGAATCAAACACTACAAGTATTGGTAGTGAACCGGCTTGGTTTTATGATGCCACCACCATTTTCAAATCATTTAATCTTCCTGACTCTGACGATGACGACATTATTCCACACACATCGGTCTCTATTTTCAATCATACACCCACACCATCACAATCACAACCTTCCACATCTGCTACACAACTACCTCCTACTTCATTTGACATTCCATCACCTCCACCACCCGAAACTGTTCAAACTTCTCCATCAGACATTCCATCCACATCCACTACCATCCCATCACCTACACCTTCACAACCATCAAATCAAACACCCTCAAACGATCAAAATCCTTTACTACTCAACACTGACTTCAAAACCCTGAAAAACCATCCTCACGATTATATCATTGGATCTATTACCGATGGTGTGCGAACCCGGAGTCAGAGCGGTTTGATAAATGAATGTCTTTATGCTGCTTTTCTGTCACAAGTCGTTCCAAAGAATTACAAACAGGCACTTGAAGATCCGAGTTGGGTGGATGCCATGCAGATGGAACTGCAACAATTCGGAAGCTCAAAGTTTGGGAACTGGTTGATCTTCCTCCTAACAAGTGTCCAATCGGCACTAAATGGGTTTTTCGGAACAAGCCAGATGATCGTGGTGTGGTAATTAGAAATAAAGCGAGACTGGTTGTTCAGGGATTTGCTCAGGAGGAGGGAATTGACTATACCGAAGTTTTTGCTCCAGTCGCTCGCCTGGAAGCCATCAGAATCTTTCTTGCACATGCTGCGAACAAAAACTTTAAGGTTTATCAGATGGATGTGAAATGTGCATTTCTATACGGAGACATCGATGAGGAGATCTACGTATGTCAACCACCAGGATTTGAGGATCCTGATTTCCCGTCAAAGGTTTACAAGCTTGATAAATCCTTGTATGGGTTGCATCAAGCTCCAAGGATCTGGTATGAAACTTTGACACAGTATCTCCTCAGTAAAGGTTTCTCACGTGGGGCTATTGATATGACATTATTCAAGAAGGAGGTGGATGGCGAGCTGCTGATCGTTCAAGTGTACGTTGATGATATCATTTTTGGTTCGACTAATGAAGGGTTGTGTAGAGAATTTGAAAAGGTGATGATGGATCGTTTTGAGATGACAATAATGGGGGAGATGTGTTTCTTCTTGGGGCTGCAAGTGGAGCAAAAGCCTGATGGAATTTTAATCCACCAAGAGAAATACATCAAAGAAATCCTCACGAAGTTTGGCATGGATGACTCTTCTCCAGAATTGATTCCTTTTACTGCTCAAACATGCCTTACTTCCGATGATAATGGGAATCCTGTGGATGCTCATCGGTACCGCTCGATGATCGGATCTCTCATGTATCTGACTGCAAGTCGTCCGGATATTACATTTGCCGTGTGTTACTGTGCTCGCTTCCAAGCAAATCCAAAAGAATCGCATGAAAAAGCTGTTAAACGAATTTTTCGTTACCTTAAGGGTTCCTCTCGTTTGGGACTTTGGTACCCAAAAGGTGGGAACTTTGATTTACATGCCTTTTCTGATAGTGATCATGCTGGTTGCAGGATCAACAGGAAATCAGTCACCGGTGGATGTCAATACCTTGGAGAATGTCTTGTTTCGTGGCAAAGCAAGAAGCAAACAACAGTCTCTCTGTCCACAGGAGAAGCAGAATACATTGCTGCTTCAAGTTGCTGCTGCCAAGTGCTGTGGATTCAACATCAGATGATGGATTATGGCATCAACTTTCTTCACACGCCACTCTTTTGTGACAATGAAGCTGCAGTTGGAATCGCCAAGAATCCTATTCATCACACACGAACCAAGCACATTGAAACGAGAATTCATGCTATCAGGGATGCACAGGAAAAGGGGTTTATTGATATTATTCCTATCGAAACTAGAAAGCAAAAAGCGGATCTTTTCACGAAAACCTTTGACAAACCACGTTTTTATGAATTGATCTCCATGCTTGGACTTATATCTTTTTGAAAACCTTTTTCTGTGAGAATCCTTTTGTAAATATGTAAATAATCTGTTCTTCGTAAATAATCGGGTCTTTATCTTCTTTGAAAAATCCGTGGGTCACTCGATTCTTTGCTCCGTTTCTTTATTTTATTTCATCTTCTTTTCTTTTTCTTTTAAATTCTGTATATATATATATTTAGAAAATCTGAAAAACAAAAATTTCTTAATTAGACGGCTATTATATAGAAATTTTGGGGGAGATATAAAAGATAAACTATTTATAGTTTTTCAAATTTTGCTATTTCAGGATCTCCGTTTTGATTGATGTTGAAAAGTCGTTGAAGGAGGTCAGAAGCATTGCGTTTGGGATATGTCAGATAGGCTCAGCCCGAAAACGAAGTAAACTAGTGATTATGCAGCCAAACATAACGCTCAAGATCTCGACAGCAAGGATTATCTCCTTGACGTGATTGGATTGCACAAAGATTATGGTTCTGTCAAAAATGGGTTGAGAGCGTCAAATCTTTGCCTTGATTTCCCCAAACATCCCAAATCACCCTCGCCCTATCCCCGAATCGAGTTTCTAGTATGCAAAACAAATAAAAATAAAAAGCTGCTAGTGATGCTCTTCGGAAAAGCCTCTGAGTGAGTTACTTGTTAACTCCTCAGAATGTATTGAGTCAAAAGTGCTTAACTCCTCTGCTATACGGAAGTATTGACCTGGAGTTGGTGGATCTTCTCTGCTATACGGAAGTATTGACCTGAAGATTCACCGAGCATGCTCAAATGTTTATCTCCTCTGTTATACGTCAGTATAGACCTGGAGCTCTAGACTATTTGAGTTTCCCAAATAATAAGTCGCATTGTATTCAAAATGAATCAATTGCTGACAAAGCTCCACTCACAAAAGAAAAGATGCAAAAATTGCACATGTGTCAAAAGACAACATTCAAAAGTTGTTATATGAAACTCAAGCAAAGTAAATCGTATTGCTCAGATATACCCTGATAACAGAACTTGTTCTTTTTACCTAGACGTTTGTGGGGACCGAGTTGTCTGAGTTTCTTCAATCAAACCGAAAACATGATAAAAGAAGCTGATGATCTCTTGTTGAAAGGACTAAGGCATGGGTTTAAATGGACAAACATATCTGCAATCCCGCCAATCGATGATTCTCCGGATTCTACTCAAAACATCATGAAGAATAAATATCCTTTCTAGCGTTTAAAACCGTCTCTTGTTATATTTATTTTATTTTATTTTATTTTATTTTATTTTATTTTAATTTTTAATTTTAAATTTTAATTTTTAGGATTATATGTATACATGTTTATTTTTGGGACGATGATATCGTGGGACGTTTTCACGGATTTACAAAGATTTTAAAATTTTAAGAAAATCCAAAAATATTTTTTTTCTTTCTTTTGTCTAGCGAATCTGTGGCGAACCTACTGATTCGCTCGGCCTCTAAGGTTCGCCCGGACTCTCTTTGTTTCGCTGACATGAAACATGCTTGTTTTTGTGTCAGCGAACCTGTTAGCAAACTAGTCGGTTGTTTTGTCTGTTGGTCTTCCAGCGAACCTAAAGTTCGCTGGACTGACTGCTAGCGAACCTATGTCTGTTTATATACTAGTGACAGCGAATTTTTCTCACTTATTCGCTTACCCACTGTACTGTAGCAGACGCTTTTTAAAACTTCCACCAACGTTCGATTCTCACCTATTTACGGCTTTTTCATACATTAAACAACTTCTTAGTGTTTGGTATGTCATCGCTTTCATCTTAATCTGTGTTTTATACCCTTAATCGTTCATTTGACCTGTTAGAACTGTCGAATCTTGATTATGTAGTGTTTAAAAAGCTGATTGTTTGTTAGATGTTAGGGTTTTACTTCATAATAGCCTTGTTTAGTGTTTCTTCTACCTGTTTGTTGCCTTTAATGCCTGAAAATGATGAACTGTATGTGATTTCGGCCGTTTTTCAAAAGCTAGGGTTTCCAGCGAACCTAAGTGTTCGTCTGGCGAATCTGAACGAAAGTTCAAGTCTTCGAGCGAATCTATGTCGTTATGCTGCCCGCGCAACAACATAGATTCGCCCGACTGTTTCTAGCGAACCTATACATTCGCTCGACAACAATGACTGATTTTTTCTGTCAGCGAATCTATAGGTTCTTGTGCCAAAATCTCAGGTTCGCTATACCAGCGAACCTAATTTCCAGCGAATCTATTTTCTGATTTTCAAAACTTTATTTCTGATCAATCTCCGTTTATTTTTCAGGCAAAATGTCGACTTTATTCTTCGAGTAGAAGCACAATATGTGTGCTTTACTCGATGAAAACTTCGAAAAGGCCAGCAGCTATAGAGACGCTATCATATGGCTGAAATCGTCACACATTTATCATGCCATCTCTCACTCACCCACCATATACGAGACGCACGTTCGGGATTTCTGGCGAACTGCGGTCATGAATGTGTCGGTGCAGCCGTCACGAATATGTGCCAATGTCTGTGGCCAAGACCTCGCGTTTACTGAAGCCGATCTGGCAAGGATTCTCAGATTAGAAGATGATATGGGTGAGGAGGTACATATGTCTGCTGAAGAAGTTTACGGGGCATTCCGGACAGCGGGGTATGAGGGACCGATGCCCGGTGAAAAGAAGATGGAATTTGTAAAGTCGTACCTGATCCAGGAATGGAGATATATCGCACATGTGTTTATTATGTGCCTGGATCACCGAAAGGGGGGTACGGACGGGTTGAACCTAGATTGGGCTAGAGCTATGATGCTATTTTGCCGGGGGCAAAAAGCAAATCTTGCTAAGTTGATTTACAACTACATGCTCGAGAACATTCACGCCAGCAAGGGGGCGAAATGGCTAATGTATCCCAGATTCATTCAGATGATTCTGAATGATAAGCTGCCAAATCTGTTGGTTGAAGGTGCAGAATTGGAAATCTGGGATATGCATCCAAGAATCTTCAAGGACTGTAAATCCGTGCGGGCAGACTGTGTTGGTAGAACGTCGTTTTTGTGGGAGAACATGTACCCGGCTGAAAGATGGGTGCAAATTCAGAGGTTGATAGAGTCGGAAAGAAAACGGGGAGGCGAGAATATAGAAGTGATTGAGAAGAAGATTAGAAAAAGGAAGGCCTATGCCAAGGATAAAAATTATTCATTTGAACGGGAGGTGGATGAGATACAAGCTGAGATAGATGCGGGCAGAGAACTGAGGACAAAGAAGAGGGCTGATACACATGCTGAGGGGTCAAAGAAGGCAAAGCATGATGTAGGGGGTACATCTACTGGGTTTGGGAATGAGTTGAAGGATGAAGTTGAGAGATTGAAGGCTGATTTGGTTGAACTCAAAGGTAAGCATGAAGAATTGGAAAAGCAGGATGCGGAAAAATCAACGGTCATATATGAGATGGGACGGATGATGAAAGACCAGCAATGTTTAATTGTAAGGATCTTCAAAGAGCTGAATGATTTGAAGAAGAATGTTGGGACAGAACCGGCGATGACTGAGGCGGAACTGAACTCCTTAACGGATATTACAAGATATCCGTTAATGGATGTTGATTTTGATAATAAAGGAAAGGGAAAGGCCGTAGAGGAAGAGTTTGATGAAGAGATGGGGATAAATTTGGATGCGTTTGAAGGAGAGGAAGTTGTTGGTGGATCTGGGGTTGATTATACTTTGGTGGATGAACCTGACTCTGATTTTGATGCTGAAAGTGAGGAGGACATTGAGGATGAGCCTGAGGCATATAAAGTTGAAGAAAAAGGGATGAGCTACCAGTTTGAACACGCTGAGTTAGACAAATCCGAGTGGTTCAGGAAAGAGGAAGCTGTGGTGCCCGAGGTACCGATATTCCAAAATCTAGACGAACCCACCACCAAACAGCAAGATAGACAGATTATAGCATGGAAATATAACTGTTTGGTGGATGCTTACATGATTAAAAGGAGGGGTGGCGACATTACATACGTAAAGAACCGAAAGCACTTTGCCACCTTTCCTCGATGGGACTTGAGGAGACTGGCAGAGCTGCCGCTTTTAGGGAAAGAGGATAGCGGTAGGGCATGTGCATTTGAAGCTGCGATCAGGGAGGCCGCTAAGTCAAACTTTGTTGAATTCGGATACCAAAAGCCTAGAAGGATGAGGCAGAAAAGGGATAAACATTGGGTATCGTGGAAGGGCAAAATTGTTTTGAAAATTGCTGCTCCAAAAGTGATGACGAGGGTCAGAGTCCCAGATACTCAACCACCCAGATTGCAGGATTTCAACAAGTGGTTCTATGATAATAGCACTGGGG
Organism: Tagetes erecta; assembly: GCA_030867185.1. Taxonomy (NCBI): domain Eukaryota; kingdom Viridiplantae; phylum Streptophyta; class Magnoliopsida; order Asterales; family Asteraceae; genus Tagetes; species Tagetes erecta. The sequence continues at coordinate 5,648,827 of CM061488.1, read as the reverse complement.
AGGCCATTATTAGACTAAGTGGAGATGACCGTCCAGAAATTCGATTGTTTGATCCGATGGAGGTCTTCTCCTTCTGTGATGAGGACTTGAAGGTGCTATGTGAGCACAGAATTAAGCACGGGGCTGGTGATGACACTGCTGCTGAAGCAAACCTGTTTGTGAAGGTTGCTAAAAAAGCCCGAGGGATTCGTGCAGAACTGAAGGCAGTGAATGAGAGGTTGAGAAGGTCAGATGATCTGCAACTGGAAATGGACGATCTAACTCGACAGCTAGATCGATCAATTGAGCAGAGGTTTGAGAAACCTGTTGAAGTTGTAGACTTGGAAGTTGAAAGCGAGGAGCCAACAGCTGATATTCAGGCGGAAACGACAGTTCATTCTGAGCCTGATACAGAGGTCGCAGAAACAGAGTTTGTGGATTCTATGTTAAATCTGAGTGAAGATGAGGCCGGAATTGAAGACTATACAAATCCAAAGGCCGGGATCAAAGAACGGGCAGGAGCTTTTATTGAACAACTTTGAAGCCAACAAGACAGGAGCTAATCTGAAGACTTCCCCAGGTGAGGTCCAACCTAGGGGGAGTATTGATAGTCTACTATGTATAGGTTGGACCCACCGGCTTGTCGGTGCTACTTTTGTATGTAATTGTTTGTATTGTAATTGTATTAGTTCTAGCGAACCTACGGGCGAATCTATAGATTCGCCCGCAGGCCAACATGTCTTTTGGTTTAGGTATCGACTGGGCGAACCTATGTGCCCAGCGAACCTGTGTTGGTTCGCTGGATAGATTCGCTAGAGCGAATCTATCAGCGAACCTAACATCACTATATATTGTAACCTTATCTACAACTTTATACAACTTTTGCACATCTTTTACTCAGACGAATTCTTACCATTTTGTGTTGTGTAATCGTTCAATTGAGGTGCTAGGAGCTTATATCTTTCATCATTGTAGCTTATTAACCTCGATTATGTGTTAGATCTTGATATTGGGTTATTTGGACTTTATTCACTTTGTTCTTCAAGTATTTGACATATTTGTGTTAAACAAGTCAACAAAGCACTGAAATCACGATCATTATGGACCAACAATAGCAACATAGTATAGCAACATAGCATCTCGACATAGTAAACATGGAATTAGAAAGGCCGGGTTTAAATCACCTATCGATGTTGTACAAGCAGGTGGGTTTGTCAAACCATTAGCGCTAACATTGTACCGGTGGGATTACAAAGCAATAAAACTACTTTTAACTAACACATAAGATTGCATCAAGCCGCGAACTAGATTAACATATTTGTATGATCTCTTTTAGAAAACGAATAGAAAACGCAATATAGTAAAAGACATATTTCAGCCCCAAAATAGTAAAATGGAAAAAGGGGAGTGAGTTTACTCACCTTGAAATCCAAAGATAATAATAACACTAGTATCACAACTAGAGAGATTCGAGGATCGCCCAGATATTAGAATCACCTAATTAATCGGGAGAACCTAATTTAGAAACGAAGCAAGTAACGTATTAACTAGAATCAAGAAAATAGAACTTCTAGGGTTTTGGATTTGGGGTTTTAGGGTTTAAAATTATAAATTTGAAATTAGGGTTTCAAAATATAATTTGGGATTTTCTTTAGGATTTTAAAGTACCAATTGAGATTTAGGGCTTTAAAATACAATTTGGGAATTTAGGGTTTCAAATCCAATTTAGGGTCTCAAAATCCAATTTGGGGATTTAGGGTTTCAAATCCAATTTAGGGTTTCAAAATCCAATTTGGAGATTTAGGGTTTTATACAAAACGTTGTAGTATTTTTCGTTTTTGAATATATATATATACATATATTTTGTAGTATATTTGTATGTTTTTAAATCTTGTAAATATACTTAACATAAAAGAAATCATTTAGATTATTTAGAAAAGTATAGGTTTAATGTTTAATATATAAAACATTCAAAATTTAAAGAAATGAAGGCAAGGAGGATCGAACCCGTGACCTTGCTTTACAACACCAACACCTTAACCACCAGACCAGATTCGTTTTTGTTATTGAAACTCGTTTTTAATTCTTTTAGCATGTTACACCTAACAACACCCACTTCCATATAAACCCTAGAACAAAGATCCAACCAATTCGTTTAATCCAGTGAATCAAATCTAAAACCAATAGAGGGTTATTAATCTACACAAACACACGATCATTTTGATGTATGGGACTTACTTGATTGTTGCTGAAACGAGTCGATGAAAACATGAACAAGGTGCGACGGGTTTGAAAATCAAGGATTAAGATTTTGATGTTTTTGCCAGAAATTGGATTGACAGAGAGTGAATAGGGGTAGGGGTAGGGCTGTTCAAATCGCTCGCCGATCGGCGCTCGCTCGGAAACTGCTCGGAAAATGCTCGCTTGCTTTTCGCTCGATTGTAAACGAGCCGCTCCGCTCGGTTCGGTTTGTAAACGAGCCAAGCAACGAGCAAAGGTCCGCTCGGTTCGGTTCGGCTCGAATATTTTTAGTTTATTTTTTATATAATTATATATGCATAAGTAGCTAATATGTTGTTATAATTATGTTGATATTAAATATATTTTTTCAAAATTATTAGTTATATTTGATATATTTGAAAATAATAGTCATTTATCTCTTTTATTAATTGTTGTATATACATTATACAAACATCAACCTTAATTTCTAGAATAAATTGCAAGTTAATACTAGTTTTTCTTAAAGCTATAAATTTGTATTTATGTATATCATATTCAACTTTAAACTTGTTTCTTATAAACTAATTTTAAGGAAAAAAATACAAAAAGTAATCCTCATAAATTCGCTCGGCGCTCGCTCGAAAAATACTCGGTTCGATTTTGGCTCATTTACGTTCGGTTCGAATTTGGCTCGATTTGTAAATGAGCCGCTCGGCTCGGTTCGATTTGTAAACGAGCCAAGCAACGAGCAAGCCCTCGTTCGGTTCGGTTCGGCTCGTGAACAGCCCTAGGTAGGGGTGAGTGAAATTGTCGAATGTATTTGATTAATTTGGCTGGGAAGTAGTCGAACGAGTTTGGTTTTGGTTGCGGGTTAAATGCGATTGATTGGGTGGTAATTAGTTGATTAATGTCCAATTGAAGGTCATTTACATGCTTGGTTCAATGCAAGGATCGTTCAAGAGGCTTCAATTTGATTACGATTACCGTTTTGGTCAAATGAGATTAATGGGTTTTAACCACGGTTCGTAACACCGATTGGAGCATAAATTCGATCAGTTAGAGGACCTTTAAGGTTTGGTGCAGGGTTCGAATCGGTCGTAGGGTCGTTTGTATAGTTTTAATTTGATTTGTAAGTGTAGAAATTGAGTGGAATTGCTTCGCCGGAAAAATCTGCATATTCCGGCCATTTGGCCGGAACTACTGGTCACCGGAAATGCGGGGTAAATGGGTGGGGGCTGGGTGAGTTTGGTAAATTGCATAATTGGTCCCTGCACTTATAGATTGTTTTAACTAGTTATTATAAGTTTTTAATAATAGTTTGTAAATTGACAGTTTTAGCACAAAGTTAATTATATATATATTTTAACTAACTAACTTAACTAAATTGAAGCGTAACCATTATATAAGTGACGTTTTTATAGTTTTAGCTCGTTTACATCATTAAGAGACTATTTCGAGACTTTGAATCGTTTTTGTTTAATGTTTTCAATAATCTTCTTTTACGAGCTATATATATATTTATTTATATACATATTTTGAGAGTTATTGTTCCAAATAGTAATTATTAGATACGCGTGAATATTTTGCGATGTAAATACGGTTATTTAATTGAGACGGGATCAACGTAGAATTAAATGCGTTTATTCACAACAATAATAATAAACGTTACATTTTGAAGAAAAATAAATACGATTACAATTGAAAGGATAACAACTTCGGGTTCGAGTCGGGCATTTGGGTTCGGGTTTGGGGCAGATGTCACACGCATCGTTTGAACATTAAGCCGTCGTGTTTGTAAAAAATTTTGTTTCAGACAAAGACTTTAAGAAGCATTTCATCGATCGATTGTTTCCATCGTTATTCCATCAGGTTCATTTCTTATACTATTGATTAATTCCTTCCGTTTATTAAAAAATGTTTTACTTATATTTGAGGTAATTTAACATACTATGATACTAGTTTAGTGTCCACGCTACGCTTGGAAACACAACATTCAAGTGATGCTTTTAAGGATAATCATGAATGTTCCAATCAGTTTTGAAACAAAAACGTGGTAAAACGGAACATATGATATATTTTTAAAAATTAGATTTTTAGTATTGCTATATTATACTCAAATTAAAGAGAATAAAGTGCTCAGTTTTATGATGTAGTTTAATTTTTAAAAAAAATCATATAAAAAAGAGTGTTGTTGATACAACTCGAGAGCTATGGCAATAATTACAAGTGTGGGTGCAGATAACAAAATGTAGTAGAGAGAGTCAAGATATTAGAGAAGAGTGTTGTCATGTGTTTGCTTGTGTCATTGTCTCATTGAATAATAACCAAAATTTCTATTTTCAAGGCTAAAAGTCCTCCGGCTGACCCAGTAGCTCCCACGACCGAGATAAGTGATAGACTAAGTCTTTCAACCGTTACCTGCATCTAAACAATAAAAACATATGGAGAACAACTGTTAGTAAATAGATAAAAGCATATATATAGTATCATGAACCCTTCAAACACTAAGGATACTTGATCTAGCATGACCAGAATATCATATTCACAATAGTTGAAAATCTATTCCCTAACAATGTACTACTCTCAAGTATCAACTATACACATTTTCATTTTGATGATAAATATGGACTTGTACACAAATCTGACATGCGTATTCCTCATAATACTTGTGTATCCTAGTTATTAGTATTCTTATTTAATGTAAAAATTTTAGATACACACATAATTAGCGAGTGTCATAACTCGTCTAAACACATACAAACATATAGATAAATATGAATTGGTGGTATCCTCTTAATAGCGGCAATTCAAGCATATTAGGGCTTGTTAAATTGCACGATCATGTTTTTGCTTGGTTCGTAAGGTGAGTAATGCAAAAGTAGTATCATGCAATGTTACCAGCTAAATTGCTATAGCACGTGTGGCAGCGAATCATAGGTACATAGTTTTATGATACTCACTTTTACCCATACAAAAACGATGAAATCATGAAATATGTTTTCTTTTCGAATCACATGTGGCAGCGAATCTTAGGTACATAGTTTTATGATACTCACTTTTGCCTATATAAAAACGATGAAATCATGAAATATTGTTTTCTTTTCGAATAACATACAGTCGTGTCTTCGAGGGTTACAATCTCAGCACAATTTACTAGTTCTAATGTTCTATGAGATGTTGATTAGGCGAGAATGGCGGCCAAATGTACACTTAAATCTTAAAATATATTCAATATCGCAATGCATTCAAGTCGTATGCCTTTCTTTTAGAGTGGTCTTACAGGAAACAGGGTAATCACAATACAAATTGTCTTCTTCCTCCGGCGCATGTCGCTTACTAAATCTTGCAATACATTCAAGTCACATTATGTTTTGGTACCCGTGTTTGTGTCATTTAGCTATAAATGATCACCAATTAAACATGATGAAATGGTAAGATGTTACCAAACAATATGCTGACTGTTTGGCCTACAAAAAATGACACGAAAAATGATGTGATCACATGTTTAGAATGTTAATTAAAACCGTGTATACCTACCAACAAGCTTAAGAAAAGCATATGATTTATCACCTCTTAGTTTCATGGTAAGAATATGTACAGTTGTCTCGTATATCATCTTGCTTTATGACTAAATACCAAAAACACAAATCCAAAGAGCAAATCGTTACTAATATTACCGTAGAAATGAATGAACACATTCTAACACTACAAAGAACATCACAAGCTTCATCTACTGCTATATGACATTTACAACCTTACCTTCTATACACATGATGAATAAGACCAATAAAAGGTAGAAACATTTACAATTTACAGGGACTATATATGTATATTTATATCTAAAATCATATATAGATATATGTATATTTGTTCATAGAACCTGTACTGTATCCACACTTCTGGCTGAATTTGATGCCGCCAGCAAAGCTGCTCCGATCCCTGACCCGTCTTCCATCACTTTGAGAATCACATAAGGGGCGATTTCGTCCCCTAATATTTCTGCTACAGCTTCGCTTAGATATTCTCTGAAAATGGTGTAGCTTGTGTATAAACCGCCTTCAACTGCCACCACTGTTCTTCTCATTTTACCACTTTTTACACCTTTTGTTCGTCCGCTTGTAATGCCACCTGTACCATCTCGGCCAATCTTTTTCAAAATCCCGACAATGCCTGCAGCTGCCAACCGGGCAGCCCTTCTTGTCACCACGTCACAAACTTTGACAACAAGTTTTCTAACTTTTAATGGGACGTCGTGTATCTGTTGATGTGAATACAAATATGATCTAAAAGAAATAAACACCCATCTCAAGACTAAAATATAGTGTAATGAGTAAACGCAGGTTTGTGTAAAACTGTGTTATCTTTAGCAAAGGTCTAAAGAACAAGGTAACCCAGGTCAGGTTGGATTGACCAGTAAGCATTTATTTTCCAGCTTTAAAAATAGGAAATGTGTTAAGATCATGAGAATAATATTCAACAATAATAACATAAAGCTTTGAGAAACAATTTAGGACGATGTACAGTTGTATGCAGTACAAATTGATTGATGTGAAAGTTTCAACCCATTAACCCGTTCTCTAAATCATTGAATAAAACAACTTCAGACTGTAGGCAATAATACCTAAAATTTCTTAACAAGATGACTTTCATCCCATAAGACCCGGTTTCTTTTAAATAAATTTTTTTATATTAACCAATTAAGATTAAACACAAACCAAGTTTGACTCTTTACAAGTAACAGCGTCAAAATTGTGACCGCTGGTATGCATAGAAATTAAAAGTAAAAACCTTACATCCAAGGTTTCTTCCAAAATCTTCGCAACTTCCCTCAAGTCAAGGGAGTCATCTTCATGCATGGCTGCCATTAATGGCGTGCTGAGTAAAAAAAAAGAAAAACTCAATTTTCTTCGCATGAAATGTATATGATAGTTTAAACAGATTTTAATAAAGGATAATGGAAAATATGTTTTTATAACAGAAAAAAGACTTCCACTTTCTTTGAATACAAAAGGAGAATTAAAAAGTGGGCTGCTTTAGCACATATATACTAATTATTATATAAACAGAGGACCACCACAACAGTTTAAAAACAGCACATCTATTTCAGACCGATGAAAATAAATAAATAAAAAAAGGCAAATGACTAGGACCTAGTGTAACAATAGAACAGGAAGTGATTACAAACAAACTCACCTTATTGTTATATGTATTCAAAAGTTGAGTGGAAAACAAAACGAACATTTGTTAAATTTAAGTTCTACTACCCACTTGAAAGTTTATTTATTCAATAGCATTAATAATAGCGAAGTAGTAGCCCATTTGCATAATATATATTTAATATAACTGCAAAGGACAGTTGCGTAATAATTAACTCCTTCCCAAATAAACCCTCACTTTGACTTTGCATGCCTAGTAAGAAAAGTAAGCTGATATCATGATTGTTTCCACCTCCATCCTAGTTCCAATAAAGATTGTAGACTTGGCGCAATAAGAGAATCATGTTCAATGCATCGAAATGAAGGGTATTGTGGTAAAAAAACATACCTCAATACGAACCGTGTTGCCAGCTTGGAAGAAATAGGTCCAAAAGTATCAGACAGTAATAACATCTTGCAGATTACTCTTCTTACTATGTCACCTAAATACATTCCTGATATCATTTTCTCAAAACCCTGCAGCACGATCCCTGTATTAGTCACGTAATTATTAAAGAAATCTGGTAATACAGAATGAACTTTATCTGCAAGTGGAGACTTCACGTGATTAAAGTTAACCTGCTCATTAGGGTTCTGGCTCTCAGCATCAAGATCAATGTCATATGATGTTCTAGGCAAATGTGACGACCAAAAATTACCCCATTCCATGTTGATAACCTGAGTAGCATTATGTTACAATGTGAACTGAAGGGTTTCAAACAAAAATAGTTGATAGTAGAAAGACTAAGGATACCATGCCTCCTGAAGTTGTGAGAAGACCTTGACATTTGATAACTGCATCAGCCCGCTCTAAATAACAGGCATTGGTTCCGGTCCCGATTACAACTGCAGCAACTGTGTCTTTATCATAAAAATGTCCAACAGCCAATGTCCCCACACTATCATTCACCTGTTTACACAGTGAAATCCATGCATAAGGTTGTATTAATGATTCAGCTTAGGAACACCTTATTTCCTTATTTCCTAAAATATCTTGGTTTTCCAGCTAACTTAAATTTATCAGTGCTAAACTAAGAAAGTGATGCTGCAAAAACTGAAAAGAGATCGAAGCGTAGATTATGTCACTCAATGGAAGGGACAGTGTTCCAAATAATCCACTTAAATTTCTCTTCCCATTTCCATTAGCTAGGCTGTTTAATCCACCACTATGATTAGTAACTAGATATAGACTAAAGCTTTTCAGAATACCGATCAAATAAAGATTAAAACACCATTGATGTTGACTCCATTAATCCGCATGCCAAATTACAATTTTATACTTGTGAGTTGTTGGTTGACCAAGTTCTCCCTAATTATCTTGGAAGTTAACTGGTTTATTAAGAAAATTACATATGAAGTTTTTGCTTGGACTTAAACTAACCCTGAGAAATCATGATTGTTAACTAGTTAACTAAGAAATTTACCCCGATCAGAAACGTTAGGGACACGTTCAGCATACTTTTAGTTCATGTTACCCTCCCCTACCACCAAATTATATGCCCAAAATGTTGTGACGACGGATGTTTCTCGGTTTCAAACAGAAAAACACAATTTAAATAAAGAGCCAAGATAACAAAGTGAAAGAATTTCAAAATGTGTACAGAGCTGAGTCTTAAATGCCATGTCACGATAATTTGGCTAGTACCCATATGATCTTAAATTTAAGACCCAGCTATATCTATTGTATAAATAATTTTCGAAGACTGTTTTCCCCAATGTTACTTAAGTTTCTCGATCTAAATTGCCATACAATTTAGGGAGTCAGTGATGACACAAGATGGAAGACACATCTAAACCCTGTTGCAAGGGTGTTTAACAAGTTTAAATATCCTAGTTTATGTTGGGTATAAAAGCTACTATCACACCAGTTAAACATGCCTCTCTAGAAATCAAAAGTTCAAATAAGATAAGTCACATGCGAGTGGAGCATACAGCAGATAAGCCGATCTTGAGGAATTTGATTGTTAAAACACATATCCTCTAAACAAGACGGTTAAAATCTATAACGCTAAGAGGGCCAATATTAAGCAAGTACAGACCTTTAAGTTAATATACAAAAGAAGAAAACAGAGACTAGAGAACTTACAAGTGCAGCAACATTCATATCTAGCCCTCTTCTAGACAATGCTTTTTGCAGACATTCAACAACATCTTTTTCGACCTGAAATAATAAGCAGACGACATTTAATATCTAATGCTAAGAGTTCCATAACTCCACATTCCGACTGTCAAATGATATCAATAGTACACTATGATTTCAGTTTCTTGCCACTTCAGGGAAATGCATTAATTTATTTCTTAATATTACCATGTCCACAGTTACATCACATAACTACACATTTGCAAACAAGCCTTCTGCATTGTTGAAGGTCTTAAATAGATATTTGACAACTGATATGTGTATATCTTTTTGGAATGTTGTTAGACTAACCATGTCCTCAATGGCAAACCCTTTAGTCCACTTTATTAAAGTGCCTGATGAAACAGATGTTTGTTTCACAGGAAATGAAAATGTAAATCCAAGATCCTTTCCTCTAACTTGTGAAAGCTGCAAATTATCCCCCTTCCTTTCAACAAATTCCTTCAGGGATAAAGCTACAAAATCAAAGAACTCCTGCAAATATCGAGTAAAACATCACATCAAATCATAGAAACCTGCAAAAAATACATTTGAGAGTTCATGAAAAAAGCATCATGCTGCTTCAAATCCTGCACACCTCGCTCGTTCTGGTCATTAAGTGCTGTGGGATAGGTTTCCTCTCAACATCATGCCCAAGAATAGACCTCTGGCCCCCAAGTTGGATTCTAAGAATCCTGAAATTGGTGCCTCCAACATGTAAGGCATAATATATTCCACTTTCACTCCTGTGGAACAAAGATATTCCATCAACATCAAGAGCAATAAAAATATAGTACTGCACATCAAGCAATTATCACAACTTATGAAGCAATTATTACAATTTATGAAGCAATTATGTATAAGTTGCACTCTAACCATGCAATGACTGATTATTACTATATATAAAGAATTATTACAATGATAAGTTGATAACTACTTCCTACACTCAGAAGACATAAATGCTAGCAATCATTAATAACAAATTCACTCAACAAATTCTTGGTGCGGCATACAATTGTTAGAATTTATGGCATTCATCAGGACAGCTTCTTTAAACATAGTAATTGCCCATTTAAATAGCCTGTTCAGTTTTGTCAATATAAAATGTCCACGCAACATCTACAATCAAAGACACGTCTTCAACAACCTTAATTAAAAGTTAGCTAAATGTCAGCATCGTATACAAGAACGAATTCATATACACTACAAAGGATGAATATTGACTAGTAAACAGTTACTCCATGATAGAACAGACAGACTCAAAATGATTTAACCCATCATTCGGTTGATTCACATTAACTTACTCAAATAAACATCTTAAAGAGCTGGTTCCAAAGAAAAAAGATTGATTCAAACAATAACTTTTAAAAAGACTGGTTCAAACAAGCTTCTAGGGAGTGAAATGTTTCAGAATAGTATATGTTACCATACATTCCCTAATTTCAAGCAAAATACACCACCATAGCTCAAACAAAAAATAAGTAATAGACAAGAAAAAAAAAAGATAACACAGATTCAACACCAAACCAAGTCAAGGCTGATTAAGCAAACAATGTCTAACAATCGTCAGATTTTGACAATGCAACATAACAGTACAATAAAACAGTACCCTCAAAAATCATATTATCCTCAAACACCAGCATTATCAAAAACAAACAAAACTAGCCACGTTATACTTCAAAATACTAATGAACAGTAACCCTACGTCAAAAAGATAGAATTTCGAACCAAATTCACAACAAATAGTACATCAATTTGCACAATAAAACCAAATTTATATCAAAAGGTTAACAAACTGCAAATGTAATTCAAATTCAAACAATTATTTATGTGTGAATTAGCAGAATTAATAAGTACTAATAGTTAACTCACCCGTCGGGAAGATTGTCGACAAAGGTGAGTAACATCTTAAGCTTACTACCACCTTCAGAAGCCAAACCAGCGTGCATCTCAACAGCCATAGCATCCACCACTTGCTTTAACCTTCCAACCGGTGTCGAAGCTGCTTCTTCAAACTCATCAATCGCCCTAACAACTCTCCACCATCGTCTCCTGCTCCTTACTCTCCTCCCAACCATCACAGCAGCGATCGCACAACTCGCAACCGCACATCCAACCGCTAAACCTAACCCTAACTTCCCCATCTTCACGTATTGTTCAATAACCGAATAGTTAACCAATTTCCGTCTCCGCTGCCATATCTTCCCGTTCTTGAATCGTTTTGTTGATATATGAACGGTGACTATCGGTGTGGTGAAACTTTGCCGGCGTATTATCGCCGGAGAAGCGTGTTTTCCGGCGAAAAAAGGACGGTGGTGTAACGCAGACAAGGTGTTTGATGAAATTGTTGAGAGAGAAAATAGAGGCGGTGTTGGTGTTTGGACTGAGAGAAAAGTTTTGGGAAACGAACTGGTGAATATTTATATATTATTGGTAAATGACAGATTTGCCCTTAGACCGTTGTGAATTGACGGATTTGTCACCCCTATTTTTCTTTTTCTCTCTCTATATGGTCTACTTGGTTTCTTTATTTTTAAGTTTTTTTTATTATTATTATATTATAACCTCCCCCTATATAAACAAATATTTCTTTGCTTTTGGTTGATTTTCACAAGATATTTGAAGGAGTAATGATGCGTATTTTTTTTACTTAATTTGTCTAACAACTCCTAGAGGTGTTCAATTTTGATTATTTGTTGATTACTCTTACTACTATTTATAATTATTTATTAGTTTAAACTAAAACGGTTTAAAAACACTCACTTTATACATGAAACTTTGAAAAAGTAATGTGTGATACATTATTTATCACATTATTTATATAACATTATTTATCTTAATTTCCTAAATTCTAATTTGTAAATTCTAATTCCTTCAAGTCTTATCGTGTATACTTGTTATAAACAGGTACATGAATGGGAAACAGGTTCACGATAAGTTATTGTGTCGTATACAGATAACACGTTTCGTATTCGTGTCTTAACAGATTTACATCTTAACATGTACAGCCGTACAGGTATACACTATATGCTAGCCTTAATCTCATTTCGTTCACCCTCCTTATTTACCATGACTACTCTTCAAGTAAAGATTATCAGATTGTATGGAATATATAATCTCAAACTCGAGTGATGATTTAATAAGAAATATAGGTTATACAATAGATATGTCTCATTAAAAATTTAAATAAATATAACAAATAACCAAAACACATATTATCAGTCGTTTTGTATATATATCTACCAAATAAATCAGAGTTTTAGGGGGCCACGAGGACCTCTTTTGGGAAGATAATTGAGGGGGAAATTAGATGAATTTATAAAAGAAAATTTGGGAAAAATTAAGTAGGAGAGTTGATGTAGCCAAAATATTATAATTAATGATATTTATATAAAAATATTTACAAATTTTTAAATATTACAAATTTTAAACATGATTGTTATATATTTTTTTAAATATTATTATTTAACATGTGTGTAACACAAAATAATTAAACCTAGTACTAATACAATGTTGAAGTATTATGCTAGTTGATCCACTTTCGAGTTCAAACCAAATTTATAAGAGGGTAGTTGGCTTATGACTAAGGAGACTTTGTTTGACCTAATGATATTACCAATTCTGGTCAAATTATTTGTGTCAAGTGGGACCAAAGAATGCGACAATTACAACTCTACAACCATGGCCATGTGTTTTGTTACACATTTTTTTAATTCAATTTGCATATGTTTATTCTATAAATAGGATTTGAAGAAAAACACTCTCAATTAAATAACTTGTTTACGTACTAGAAACAAATTATTTGTTTATTTCCATTTATATATTTTTTTAAAACAACATATGATCTTTTGGTTGTTATGTATATACTATACATGTGTATTTTGAAAACAAATGTATTAACACGGTAAAAAAACATGTTTTTTTATCGTATGACAACATGTATAAGAAAATTGATAAGGCAGCTCAGAGTGCTTCATGAGAAGGGGAGACAAGCTTGACGAGGTTGGGAACTCGTGGAGCATCTCATTCTGGAAGAAAGTGTAATAGCGGAGCTTATTGATGTGCTCTATTGTGAAGAGTTGCTGGTGGGCATCTCGTTAATTGATTTGCTCCGAGTGACCGAAGAAAAATAATTTATAAATAGTTAAGTTTTTTTAATCTTAAAGAAATAAACTTTCATCTGACCGAAGAAATAAACCTTACGGGAGTGTCCCCCTTGGTTGCGCTCAGGGACAATGGATTTGTTGCACGACAGGCAGCGTCAAAGGCGGAATCATGCAAGATTGCCAAACACGAGAAAGCATGCCTGGAGAATCAACATGTTTTTATCCCATTAGCATTTGACACATTTGGCTTCCTAGCCACTGAGGCAGTGAACTTCTTGACCAGGTCCAGCGAGTCATTCATAGCAATGTTGCGACACCTAAGGGCCAAGGTTTTGTCTTTAGTAGGCTAGGTTTTGCTATTCAAAAGGGGGTGGCGGCACAACTTGTTGCCCGTTTACCTGCCACTTTATTGTAAATTCTTTGATATTTAATATATTTAATACGATTATTGTTCAAAAAAAAAAAAAAAAAATCTGGTTATATGTTAGTAACTAAATGTTGTCTAGACATTTAGTACATGTTTTATCATTTTTTTCCTTTATACATTTAGTTTTTTTGACTTGAAGGTTGTAGTTTTTATGAATATGGTTCAATAAGTCGTACATAATAACTTTTCGACCCACAAAACACAAACTTGTTGTAGCGTTTAATTGTCATTTTATTGTAAAAGCTTAAATGAAACAAGGAAAAAAAACCGCACCGTCTTTTTTAATTCATTTTATTTGATTTTCGTTAGTGTTTGAAAATTGAAATAGAGTTGTCTGGTTGAAAGAAGGCGAGGGGCAAAAAGGAAATTGTGATGGTAAAAAGAAAGTGAAAAGGAGGGTGTTTTGGTAAAAAAGAAAAGGAAAGGAAAAGAGCACGTGGGATATTAAAAAAGAAAAAAGAAAAAGGATGAAACGGCGACGAGGCTGCGTATCCACCCTCACCGTACACTTTTCATCCAGCTGTCTTCCTCTATTTCCAGCTAACCTCAATTACCATTATTATATATTCTATTTATTTTCTTATATTTTTACCGGTAATTGTGAACAAATATTTTGGTTATTTTGGTTGGAATGAAATATACAATGTCTACGCATGAATGACTCACGTAATCATTTTTATGTTTTATTAAAAAAGTTTATGTGGAAAAACTTATTGATTCAACCTAAAAATTGACGGAGGAACTTAAGATCTCGTTATTTTATGATTTATTAGTAAAAATCATATGTTAAAATAACGGAGATGATCTATAATAGCTGGTAATTTTTTTATTTAAACATATCGGGTTTAGAAAATAATTCATGATAATTAGTAAGTTTTTTAATTGAACATATTGAGTTGAGAGATAATTCATGATAACTGGTAAATTTTTTATTTGAACATATCGGGTTATTTCGAATATGAAACACACCATGACGGCATGACCCGTCTTGAAATCCTCCACCAAATTAGAATAGGATAAGTTACTAAATTATTAGAATATGAAGATTCCCTTAACTTCTTAAACTTAGTCTATGCAACTAATATTTTTTTTTACTTTTTTTTCAAGTTGAAATTTTCTTTTAGTTAACGACTTTACGTCAGAACGTGCGAACGTACAAGACATAATACTATTTTGTTTAGTGTTGCATCGTGCGAAAATCACATGTTAATGTTAATGTCATAGTAACATGTGTTACGAAGTCGTATGCGCGACATTGACGCCGCAACACACGACACATGTTGAAGTAAAAAACGGGTCAACTAAGACCTAGCTGCCGCAACGTGCGGCCCGGTTTGTATAACTAGTTTTGGTATTTAATTGTTAGACGGTTGATCTTTTCGTTCAATTACATGAAGGTGACAGTTTGAATTTGGGATCTTATTTCTGATTCATAATTTGACCTGAAAGAAGATTTTCTCATGGCCTAGCTTCCCTCTGATGGTGTTTCTCACTCGGGATTTTGAGTAGTCCAAACGACGTTCAAAATAAATATAATTGGTACGACTAAACGATTATTTGGTAACAACTGAAGTTAAAAACTTGTTATGGGTTGCTCAAGGAGGGGCTTAGTTAAAATGAGGTATTGTTGTTAAAAAGATATCTACATGGTAAAATATGTTATGTTTAAATGTGAAGGTTGAATGTAAAATATTAACATTACAAATTACTATAAAGAAAATATATAAAAATATGTTAAAAATGAAAAAAATAAAATTTGACAGCTTAAAATGAGCTCATATGTCTGTCTGTATTAAAATAGAAAAAATTATAAATTTAAGGAGTCGAGAAGGGATGAGTTGGATAGACCGACAAATTTGCCAAGACTTGCATGGGTACTCGAAATTAAAGTTGAATTTATAAAAATTAATTAATGAGATGCATAGATATCATAAATTGACCCAACTCATTTAATATTTTATAATGTTATACATGTTGGATTGTTAAACCTTTATATAGATTAGACAATATGTAGTAAGTGTTACTTAGGTTTTATAATATTTTAGACCGTGTATAATGTATAAAGTTTTTTATTGGTTTTATGTATCATTTAAATGTCTAGTCATTAAAGGGTTTTTGTCTAATATATATATAACCGGAAGGAGCCTTAAAAAGCCTCTTTCAATAATCATGTCATGATGATTTTATTCTATATGAATTTTAAATATTAACAATTAACAATTAAAAAAACAAATATTTTATTAAACATAGAAAATATATTTATTTGAATGTGGATCTGAATATACGTGTTAATGAAGCTGATCAAGAAAATGATACAATTGCTGTAGAGCAATTAGATAACGAGATGTTTGATAGTGGTGCGGAATCTGATGACAATGAAACAAGTAAAAGGAAAAGAAAGTCGAAGTCTATAATGTAACATCTTACATTGGATGTGAGGGTGAACGAATGCTTCCTTATAAGCGGCTTAATACTCTCAACACCATGACGCGTTTTAAATGCGTGAGGTCATGGCGGTTCGTTCCGGACAAAGCAAACAATATCTTGGTGTGGCTACATTGGGCTATCACATATAGTATCAGAGCCACAGACTAGAGTGATGTGCCAACGAAGACGTTAGGCTTCATAAGGGGTGGATTGTAACATCCCACATTGGTTGTGAGGGGGAACGAATTAGGGGCTTAATACCATCACCACCATGACGCGTTTTAAATCCGTGAGGCGATGATGGTTCACCCCGGCCAAAGCGGACGACATTATGTTGGACTGTTACAAACATCTTTCCATTAGATTACAAGAAATTATACCAATAATGCAACCATTCTTGTATGTTTGGTATGTAATGTGACCAAAATCACCTAAATCTTGTATGTTTAGCATGCAATGCTCTGCTAATCATGCTTTTAACCACAAAGTGTTACCAAACTCAACATTCCATTACACAATGGCTTTACATTTTTCAGTACAACAACAAAATATTAAAGACTAGATTTAATACACGTGTGTTACACACAGGTTAAATAATAATATTTATAAAGAAATTATAACATTATTTGAATTATTTTAAATATTAACATTTAATGATTTGTCGCCATCAACTTGTGTATGACAAAAAAAATTCTATACAGTTTTTACCTCTAAAACTTTCTATTATAGAACAAACATTTTCCCTACAAAAATGGCCCCCTAAAAGTGAGGGGTAAAGGGAATTGACAATTATGCCGTCATGTGAGGTGCACGTGAGGTGAGTTTAACAGTGGGCATTGGGCAATGACGGACGTTTTACTAAAGGACTACATTGTTAAGAAACTGTAACAAATAATGGATGGTTCATGAATTTAGTTTGTCTAAACGGTCAAACCTGCAAATTAGACCAAACATAAAGGACCAAATATGTAATTTTTACAAAGTAGTGTACTATCTTCACATTTTATCCTTCTTTATTAAACATATTCTTCCTTTAGGAATATAGCTTTACGTAAAGTTCATGATATGTGATCTACCGAAAGTGTACCTTTATGTCGATAACTATGAGAAAATAGTTATCTAATAGTGATATCGATCAGTATACTGGATATATAAGAAGTGTATAATGTTAAAGATTTTAAACATTTATTAAAACATGGTATTTGATGTTTAAGCATCTTTTAGTTACATGTAATATCATAAACATTTATTAAAACATGGTGTTTATGTTTGAGCATCTTTTAGTTTTTTTTTAGAACGGCGACAATAGGATAGTGGTTTGCACCCCACCATCAAGGGTGGAGCCCCATCCAACTCCGGCACACGTGTTGTCTTAACCGAGCCCACGGGCTTCAGAGTTAGAGGGCGTTCAGGGATAAAACCCCAAAAAACCGGGCCGCTTGAATGGCTTGAGGCTGTCCACCACCAAAGGGGAGATTGAACCTAGGTCCCTTCTTTTAGTTACATGTAATATCATAAATTCAACAATGCATATAATAATCATGGAATATTTTTTTTTTAAAAGAAAGTTGGAGAGGGAAATTGAATCTTGAACTTTTATTTTTTTAGAATTTATTAAACTTAATGTGAATCTTACATTTGTAATTAATATCATATCTAAAAAATATACTTAATCTTTAAATATTAAAAATTTATAAACCCGTAAAATTTAAATATTTTTAAATCCTTAAATATAATTATTATAATACTTTTTAAATAAATATTGTTATTAAATCCGTGTATAACACACGAGTGTTAAATCCGTGTATAATCCCCGACTTTGACTAATTATTATTTTGGCTCCTGATGAGTGATGACTCAGTCAACTTCTAACTTTGACTCATTACTCTACTTTAACATATGCCCGACTTCAACCTTCCGGATTTGACTTGGCTATCTTTTTTACCTCTAACTTTTGATATCTCTGGAACATTACAGCCTTACACCTTGACGTACGAGCCATGAAACTTTTTTTTGGTCAACAAATGTGCCGAAGTCACATACGTAAAACCTAACGGCGTGACCCAGCAGCTGCATCCCGCGGTCCAGGTTTTAATGTGATAACTAATATTTAGCTATCACAATGAGACTAAGGTGTTGCTTGTTTTTTCTTCAGGAAAACGTCTACAGTTTACAGACCACATCCGCAAATATCTACAAAAGAAGAGGTGGACCAAACATTTGCAGTCTGCAAGAAGAAGACTGTTTGTTTTTAACGTCTGTAGACTACTAAAATAACTGGTGCTGATGTATGGACGGTGGTGGTGACGGTGGGTGGTGGTGGAAGGTGGTAGACGATGAGTTGTAATGGATGGTGGGTGGTGGTGGATGATGGCGGTGATAGATGGTGAGTGGTGGTGATGGATGGTAGTTGTGGACTGTGTCGGTGGGGGACAGTGGGTGGTGGAAGTGGATGGCGGCGGTGAGAGATAGTGGGTGGTGGTGATGGATGATAGTGGTGGACGGTGGCGGTGGGGGACAATGGGTGGTGGACAGTGGGTGGTGTGTTAGGTGGTGTTTAACCCTCTACAGATCTTAGAAGATCTTAGAAGTGGTTAGACCAAGTCTACACCAGGAAGAGCTCGCGCAAATGTTTTTTAATGAAACGTCTTCGGAAAAACAAACAGTCTGAAAATGACAATGTCTGCGCGTGGTCTGCACGGCACAGATAGAAGAGCCTGTGCAGACATTTTTCAAAAAAACAAACACCACTAATTGAAACGAGTTTTAATAAAATCAAGATGAGAATAGCGTGTGTATTCTAAAAGCATTTAGTATGTTAATTATTCATTCATGTCAAATAGATTTTAGATCTATTGTCCAGTGACGTTTATGGAAACACAACCATAAAAGTTCTGGATTATGATTTGTTTAGAGAAAATAAATAGAAATTCTTTTAGAACGATCAACTTAACTTAGACACCCCGTAAAATGTAATCTTAAACCTACATTAAATATTTTCCACAGAGCTAAAACTCTTTTGGATACACCTAGATCATAAACCTTTTGGTAAATAAATAAGCAAATGACATGTAAAACAATAGCTATTGACCTTGGCTTTCAAAAGTTCAACTAACCGTAATTGTCTCCACTTTTAGTGAATGTGTCTCCTAGTCTACGCATAAATTGATTTTATTTTAAATACCTTTTGTATTAGATTTATATTTTTGGTTTTTTTTTAAACTAGAATATAATACTTTAACCAATACAGAATAAAATAACTCTTAAAAAAATTATTTTGGTTTATAAGAAATAAATGAAAAGGTGGTTATGATGTGCAAATATAGAAGTGCAAAAGATACAGTGTTAATAAAAATGAGTTAAAAAAAGGGTTTAAATGACACGAATCAAATTAGTTATTGAACAAGATATAAACCAGCGTGATGGTGGTATTTGAAGATGTGTGTTGACGAACAAAGTGGGGAAAAAAGACATAAAGACGGCAGTTATGTTTCTACGGAGTATTATTTTTTTAATTAAGGTAAAAGACAACCTAACAACTTGATAGTCTTAATCAAACTTCAGTTTAACTAACTGTTGATTAATAGTTTAATTTTATTTATTTTGTGATTAGACTTTTTACTGTTTAGTTTAGTTCAAAAAAGAATTTAGTACTATGTTAATTAAAATCAAATAATGGACCACATTTTAAACTTCATAGCATGTTTGAACCTTTAATTATTATTATTTTTAATTTGGGGTTATTGAATTTTAATAATCTGAACTTTAGTTTATTGTTCGATACAATTCTAACTTAAAAAACTTCATATGACAGTCCCAACATGTAAATTTTTTTTCCTCCATCAATTCTTTAATAAGTGTGACAAAAAAATGGTTGGTAAAGATTTAATGAGACACAAAAATGGTCTGATAGATTTTTTGAGTATCCGTTATAAAAGGCTCAATGAGAGAAAATAATTTACAAGTTGAGACTATCATAGGAAATTTTTAAACTTGGGATTAAAATATCGACCAATACATTAAAGTTTGAATTATTAAAATCCAATAACCCTTCATTTGACACCTTTGAGACATAAGTACATAACGCAATCAAAATCAAGTTCATATTATTATTTTCAAAACATAAATTTCAAACATGTTTGAACCTTTTTTCATTTGACACTTTTGAAACATAACGCAATCAAAATCAATCAATTAACATGTAAATAGGTTAAAAATATCATCTCTAAGCCCGACTAAATCTCGACTATATAACCCAGAAAGGTACGAATATCTCGGTTTTGATGAACCGAGTATTCGTCCCAAAACAGAAAGAAGCAAAAGTATGTTATGTAACCGTAACAAATATAAATTAAACACATTATCATAACTTCTAAAGCAGAAATAGAGATAATATGCTTTCTAAGACATGGCACACTTGTGTAGCTCAGTGAAAATTTGAAGAAAACCTGTTAAATACCGATAAAATCTACTGCTGTTTGTAGAAGAGAACATAAGCCTGATCATGAAGGACTTTGCTGGTTGGAATAGAGTCAACTGATGCATCATCATAACGCAGCCATTTGCCACTTGAATGCAATATATCAGCAGTGTAATGACCCTTTGAAGGCTCCCTCCCGTGATGACTTATCGTTGCCACAAGCTCATACTTACGACCCTGTATACATTTATGTTTAAAATGTGTTATAATAATATTCATTAGAATTACAGGTAACAGGTCATATTGGTTTTGGGTTGAATTTTGAAACGGGTCGACATTGGTTGACCACACATGCTGATAAGGATATGGATCAACAT
Source organism: Tagetes erecta (assembly GCA_030867185.1). Lineage (NCBI taxonomy): Eukaryota > Viridiplantae > Streptophyta > Magnoliopsida > Asterales > Asteraceae > Tagetes > Tagetes erecta. The sequence goes on along the minus strand of CM061488.1, from coordinate 5,627,557 downwards.
ATTTGAATAATATTTATTTCCTTAATTATCGAGTCTTTATTTAATTATCGTATCTTTTATTTATTTAATTTATTCATGTTTATCATAAAAGTTGTTGAGTCTAGTATAAGTATGGATTTATAGTTTATTGTTCAAGGAGTTTATGATTGATATTGAATATAGAACTTTGTTCTTGAAACCTTATGGTTTGATTTATAGTCTTTGTTAATCAATTGTGTTTGAGCCATTTGGATATTCCGTGAATCGGTATCATTTGGTATCAGAGCTTTGGTTTCAAATGGCTCTATGTGAGGACGAGTGTTTTCTTGTTCGAAGATTCGCCGCCGGAGGCATCGACAAGAACATTGGTGATTCACATGCCGGTGGAAAAGATAGAAATTCTATTTGCAGAGTCGCCGCCCGAGGCAGCAATGGTGTCTATCCCGACCCCCGGGATCTTAAGATCAAAAGACTTCGAAAACGAGTCCAAGATCTTGAGGTATCGTCGACTTGGAAGGAAACGGAACCGGAAGAACCCGTCGGGGACGAGTTAACCGGGGATGAGGAGTATCTTTCCGGTGACGATTGTATATATGATTCACCTCCTGTGTATGATGAATACCAAGATGAAGAATGGTATTCTTGGATAACCGGTAGTGTGCTTGAAACCTTGGAATCGACAACATCATCATCATCTTTCGGTAAGTTATTGGTTTTAAAAGAAGTTGGTTCTTTCTGCTACGGTAGGAATTGTTACTGGTGCAATGAACATGTTTATACCAAAATTTTGGAAAATTCAAAGTTTAAAAGTGATAATATTATCACATCCAGATATCAAGTTGAAGATATGGATGCACGAGATTTTTTACTTAAAAATAGGAATGAGGGTGATGGAGCTATGGTCAAGATATACATGCAAATGCATGTTCAAAGTGGGCATGGGATTAAATCAAAAAAAGCGGACACCATATATTGTTATGCAAAATATGTGGAACATGATCCTAATTTGAAAATTAGACATGTGTTTTCTAATCAAACTTTCAACGATAATTCATTTAAGAAGATCACGGAAACAATAGGCGAGAGACAACTCGGTGTTCCATTCGACCCAGGTGGCGTTGATCCAGAGTTAAAACTCGAGGACGAGTTTTTCAAAGAAGGGGAGTATGATAAGGATATGGATCAACATATTTGAATAATATTTATTTCCTTAATTATCGAGTCTTTATTTAATTATCGTATCTTTTATTTATTTAATTTATTCATGTTTATCATAAAAGTTGTTGAGTCTAGTATAAGTATGGATTTATAGTTTATTGTTCAAGGAGTTTATGATTGATATTGAATATAGAACTTTGTTCTTGAAACCTTATGGTTTGATTTATAGTCTTTGTTAATCAATTGTGTTTGAGCCATTTGGATATTCCGTGAATCGGTATCATTTGAAGAGCGTGAAATTCCTACAAAACTTTTAGGTATGTTTGATTCGTTCCATATAATTAATGATATTTTTGGTGTTGGACATGATTCGGCAAGGGTGGAAAAGAAATCACAAGCTTCTTCGGAGGTGGTACTTAACAGTGGTCAAAGGACGGTAGATGGAGAACACGGTTTTGATTTGGATTTGGATGATGAGTGTTTGATAAATTTGAAAATTGTGGCAAGTATTAATATTTTGAATTTTAAATTTGAGTGGATGGTTGATAAGGTTTATAATGCTAAGAATGGTGGTTGTTATATTCACAAGATATATACGAAGGTTAAACGTGAGAATGGAAGGATTAAATCAAAACAAATGGATGCAGATGGTGTACATAATATTGTTATTGGGTTATTTAATCGGGGGTTTGCGCAGGTGGCCAAATTAAATGAGCAAGGTGTTAACATAAATAAGTCATACCTCACAATAGGCGTTTGGGACGTTGGCTCCTATTTTGGGACTATTACTAATCGAGATGGGCAAGGAAATGAGCAACTAGAACGAGTCGATGTTCCTTTTGACCCAGGTGGTTTTGGTTTGAAGGTAAAACTCGAGGACGAGTTTTTCGAAGAAGGGGAGAATGATACGGATATGGATCAAGATTGAAGAATATTTAGAGATTTAAATAATATTTTATTCCTTAATTATCTTATCTTTTTTATAGTTATCATATCTTTTATTTATTTGGTTTATTCATGTTTATCTCTAGGTTTGTTAGATATAAGTATTAGGGTTTTATGATAATTTATGGAGTTTTATGGTTGATTAATAAAATAAGAACATTGTTCTTGGAACCTTTGGTTCGTATTATGGTCTTTGATTAATCGTTGTTCTTGAGCCATTTGGATATTCCGTGGAATCGGTATCACATGCGCTTGTATGTTCAATTTTTTTATAAATATGGATAACTGTTTTTTTAGAGCGATACACACAGACTCCCTAACTCTACACATTAAATCCACCTCATCACTTGGATTGAGCAGGGCACTAAAGCCCTTTAGTAAATAATTAATAAGTTAACTGGATTACAAATACAATATTACTACAATGATGATCTAATGCGTGAATAAAACGACAATGGAGAATGAAATGCATTAAAAACAGACTATGGGCGACTTACAACCTGTTTGAAGTTTGAACATACACTTATACTTATTTTTTTCTAAATTCATCAAAATTGCCGCACTTTGATGAGAAAAGTTGGGTTTCCCCTTTTGGCAAAATTATTGATCCAAACATGAGTACATGACCTTGTTGATAGCATTGGTGTCTATCCATATACTTCCCCAATTAGTAAATTCAGATTGATGGGTATTTTCGATGTTTTACTAATAGTCAAGCATAACATGTATCAGTTACAGGATGATGGCTTATCACTTATGTATGATGCAAGTTAGAGAAGACATGAAACAGATTTTGGGAAGTACAGCTCTAAAGTGTAAAAAAAATCATGCTAGTGGACATATTTGTTAAATTAGGAAAAAAACTAGTAATATGAATAAGGATGATGGTACCTCAGTTGTTGGCAAAACAAGCAGTTCACGCTTAAGAATGAGGTCAAGAGGAAAGTGGACAGGTTTAAGCAATTTGGTGCTCCCTTGGCTTCCATAGCTAAAGCGCATCAAGTGCAGTATTATAATTTCAGGAAGCTCTAGTATCTGGACTGATTTGCTAGCACTCACCAACTCAGCCTGATAATGAAATGATTCAGATTTCAGAATAATGTTAATAATCATCCATATTACCATCTACAATAATGCTAACACGGTTACGTTGAATATAGGTTGTACAAAGTCAAGGGATAGTTACCATCTACAATAATGCTAACAAGGTTAAGTGACCTAAGAAAAAAGAAACATGAGTAACTAAAAGACAAAAACAAACGTGCTTCTACTTTTAAGTGCCTTTCAAAATGCAAATGAGTGTTTGGTTAACAAGGCTGCATTTTTAATGGCTATGCTGAAATGCAGAAAAGATGACATGAGCGACTTTAATGCCTAAAATTACACTTTCACTTTTAGTTGCTTTAGATTCTCCCATCTAACTAGTAATTGGTGTATTTGCCTTCCTATAATAGATAAGATATTCAATGATAGGGGCTTTAATACAAAGCATTCATTTAAGAGGTGAACTTAATATTTCCCATACATTGTCAACTCTACTTGTCTCAAACCAGTATGTCTCATATAACTGACAACACCTGGGAATAAAATTACATTTAACATGCAAAATGTGTTTGAAGAATATAGAATCCGATGAAATTTTCACAAAACCATTTTCTAGATATAATATATTCCCATATAAAGTTTTTTTTTTTGTTTATTTGCAACTCAAACTGACTTTTCAATGACCTGAAACAGGGTTCCCGATCCTTTATTCCTTCAGGAATTATAGCAAATAAAAATCCATTAAACTATTATGGATGTGGAAAAGTACCCACCAGGAGACTTGGCCTACATGTTATTCCAGTCAAATGATCAAAATTTGTATGACTCCTAGGCAAAAAAAACTAAATTGATTTTGTCACCATGCTTTTAGCTCTTGCACTACGCTCAATAGCCTGCTTGTATAATTTTATTATATGACTCATAAGTTTGCTCATTTAATAGTTTGTACAGTTTGCTATGTAGCTTTAGTCTGGTAGAAAATTTAGGTCCTTCATCTCAAGAATAAAAGCAGATAATGTGAGGATAGAGGTTTACAACACATTGAATCAAAGTACAACTAATCCTGAGCAAATATGAAATGCAAAATTGTAGAATATTCAAGAAGCAAAAAGCAAATAACGAGGGAACATGTTCTAAAAGGGAAGATAATAGAGAACAGGTAAGCAAACTCACAACCATTTCATTTATATATATGACGCACAGAGCAATATAACTTCAGATTATGTAAACAACTGAGAGCTGAAATGTTAATTTGATTTCACACTATACAATTGCACGTGAGGCAAATATCAAGGAGCTTGTCATAGTTGCACAAACATTCTTCACAACATACCAACTACAAGTATAATATTAGTACCTTTCCTGCAGATGATGCACGATATCCTTCAAGTGTCTCTGGTGCAGAAAAAAGATGAAGGGCATCCTCGATTGTATGAACAGGATCTGGACATATATTAAGGTGGAGTAAAAGAAATGGTTGTATAGTTGCCGAGGCTGTGATACCTGTTTAAAAATACAAAAAAAAGGATATTTATAATTTTATACTTGAGAAGGAAAAACTTTGTGGATGTAATGCATATGCAACTTCCAAAGTATGGTTGTTTATAATGGATACAGATTTATAATGCATACAGGTTCATAATGCATCCAGGTTTATAATGCATATGAAACTTCCAAACTAACACACATCTTGGCTATGGTTGTTTATTTGTTCTAACTCAATGGAACTAGGTAATTTAAGAACAGAGTTGTAGATGTGTACTTAGGAATGATATCCTTTGTATGTATCAAAATTGCTCCCTGTGAGCATAATATTGATAACTTCAAGCTCATAAAGTGTATCAAGAGAAAAAAAAAATTAATGGTCCTAGAGAGAAAAGGTAGCTTTTGATCTTATAACTCCATCTTTTAACTTATAAGACACTCACTTTCACTTGTGTACTTGAGAACAAAAACAGTTCCAAACCACACTTTTTTCCTTTTAACTTGTTATATCAACATATGGGTTATTAGTTCATTAAACTGCACAAGGTGGCTAAAGCTCATAGCTCACCCAGACGCAATAAACTATCTTGTATCTACGACTCATCATACTCGTGAAAATCAGTCAATTCATAAGACACTAGATACAACTAAAACTGAGCATACTAGATCTCAGTTAAAGAAAATCCAGCACGTGAATTGGCTCTTTTATAAAGTGACTAATCTTTATTATGAACTTATAAGTCGTAATCATTGTAAGATAATTTCTGATGAGAAACATTCAAGAAGGAACTTATAAAGTGGCTCTTTTAGAAAGTGACTAATCTTTATTATGAATTGCAATTAATAACCAGAAGTAACTTACTGTTGGTAATCATCCGAAGTATCATAAGAACTGTTATGATGTCTTATCTTATAAAATAGAAATATTTGTGTTTTAAACATTACTAAATATAGAAATTCCTTTCGCTGTAAACTGTAATTTTATTTTATGAAAAGAAAATTTTTGGCCTGGCTAGCTATGATAAAAGACATATTTAGCATGTCTAAAATAGCTTCGAGTTTGGCATGAAAACAAAAATAACCCCCTTGATACAACAGGTCTAGCAAGCTTATTCTAGTAATGAAGCTTCTTCTTGAATCAAATATGAACATTATAGCTAATGTGTGAGCATAATATGCAATTCAAAGAAAACACATTGAGTCCATCCGGACTTCTTGGCCAGATATGCAAACAAAATCAAAGGATATCTCAAAAATAACTTACGTCTTGCTTTCACAACACTTCTCAGCTTGCCTCCAAAAATCTCGCTTAACTTAGATGGAATAAAACTCTGTGTTCGGGTAATTGCAGTTTTGTTCTTCGGTCCAACTGTCTCCCAGCTGTCACCATCATCATCACTAACCGATGAAACCAATGAAACTTCACCTCCATTACCAACAGAAACTTTTCCTTCAAATTTAAGCAACTCATCATGCATCTGATGCATGACAAAACTTAGAAACTCTTGAGCATCTTCTTGCCTGGTAAACATTAAACTCAGCACCAAAAGGCAATATACAGAAACTCATCATATACGAGCATGAAATAGTATGTAGGTAAATGCATTTATTTGTATCAGTGCATATCTAACATATGAATGGTAAAATTATCCAGAGCTTATTCTACAAATGTAAACATAAAGCCAGTAAGTGCCCAACAGTACAAAACCACCTACATTGCATCAATCTTCACATGCTTTTATATCTTTTTCATTTTAATCTTCCTTTTTTAGATATCCACTCACTCATGGATTTCTTACTACTCATACTCTTGGGAGTTCGCATCCAATAGACATCACAACAAACTAAAAGATTATTTTGCTTGTGTATGCCACAAAAGGATCACTGAAGCTACGTGCTGGTTTGTACCATCAACTTTGCTATGGTAGAATCTTGGCATTTAAATCTTCTAGAATCAATACTATTTTGAAATTTGAAGTTATTGGCTGAATTAAAATAAACATTTAGAAAGCTACGGGTGGGAAACAGATAAATGGGTGGGCAAGAAGAAAGATGCACCACAAAAGGCTTCCAAGGTCTAAAATGTGTCCACTGTCCACACAACAATACAGAAATAATACTTCACAGCTAAAGATGTAAGCAAAGATTAATAAAAACAAACAAACAAACCAACCTTGGTCGCCCTGAAAAGCTATTTGGCATATCTGGGGAGAAATTGTTTAGAACAGACTCAAACATCACAGGTCGCAAAGGTTTCCCAGTTTCCAGACGAATATCACTTTTTTTCTTTGATTGCAGGCCAGTTGGCAAGTCAAATCCAGATATAAACTCAACAAATGCACGTAAAGTTGGGTACCCACTCTGGATTAGGAATTGAAACACAATGATGCCAGTTTTAACAGTGACATGTACACAAACAAATACAAATGGACTAGTATCATGATAACATGAGCCATGAAATATGTAGTTTACCTCAGGTATATTGCGCATTCTTAGCTCCTGCAAAAGACGTACAAATGGAGAACAAGCTAACAGAGCCTGAAGTGTTGCATTCAGAAAGCACAGATTTCCTGAGTTAACTAAACCTCGAGGTAGTAACTCAAATGAAATCGTATGTGGACCAATTGATGGACTGAAATTTTGATTTCTGGTATCATTTACATCCAGAGCTTCAAATGACCTGGACAAAAGATCATCCTCTTGACTCACAGATGATTCAATCACAGCTTCCGTGACACATTGCTGTGAAGTTGACTGATCAACACTTCCGGGTACAAATGATACAGGTAGTTCTACATCTTTTTCTTCATTATCTTTTATACCATTGCTAAATGGAAAAGAACTCGACTCATTGATGTTCCCAATTCTATGTACCACTTCATCAGTGTTACCTCTCTTTACATGTTTTGATGTTTGGTTTTTTTCGGTAATTTCTATTTCAGTTGGTTTGTTGTTGAAGCCCACAGATCTAAGAGTTGCAGCGTCCAGAGAACCAAACATAAAATGTACATCATTCTCTTTTGGGGAAATTTGCATGGATCTGATCTCATCCTCTGTAAATGATCCAAACACGAACACCTGACAATGGTGAACAGGATATATGTGTAATGGATAATAAAGGTAGTTTTACGTAACATAAACAAAGGCAAGAAAATACAGAAGCTATTTGGAACTAAAAACTACTTATTGGTCTCCAACCAGCAATTAGGATGATAGTTCAGGTAAAAAAGAAATCATATCCCACACACACCAACACACTTCCTTCCCCACAAAAAAACATACTGATGCAATGTGTATTAGCATATTATCTACTCAAACAGCCGCACATATTAACTTATAGCAATCTAAAAACCTTGGTCTACAAATCGATTTCCGTACTATAAGAAAGATGGATTATACATCAACACATGTCCTACCGAAACAGAGATAAACTGCTGTGATGCCGTCAATTATGCTACTAAAGAAAAAAATCAGTAAATAACCTCAGCAACTCGATAGCAAGCACTAGCCTTAACATGTTGGATTTGAACTTGCAATCAAATCAATAACATTTTCGCCATAAGAAGACACTCAGTTCATACCAAAATTCAAAAACCTAAGTGTACACTTTTCAACGTTTTTCTCCAATTGAATAAAGTTATCAACAGACGATCATCCAGTTATGTAGCATTTAGATCTTACTTCTACAAGCAAAATTGCATATCATTTCATCTTAAACATCAAAGTCGTACAAATTTAACCTAAAATCCAACACTGCTATCACTCAACGAACTCAACAAAATCAGCAAATCAAAGTGATATAAACAGAGATCAAACTCATAAACATAGAAATTAGAAACGAAAACATAAAAAACGAGATGAAATTACGTTTTGGTCAGTCATCTTGAGATGATAAGAAGGGAAGGAAGCTCAAGGAGAAGGTGGAGAAGTGTTGGCCATGATGTGTAAATGTAAGAGACGAGTGCCGTTGTAGGGATGAGGAACTGCTATGAGCACGAAGATGATGGAGCAGAGCAGCAATGGAAGACATATGAATGTAAGAACGATGTATAAATAAGTTGAAGCGCAATGGATTTAGTGTAATTGTATGTATATGCGAGAGAGAATGATGGTGATAGTGATGATGATGGTGATGGTGATGGAGAATTAGGGTTTTTGTGTTGTACCTGCAAGTGTTGTGTTGCGTTGTGTTGTGTGTGTGTGTTTGGGGTTGAACGATTGGAAAGAGAAAAAAAAGGGGGAAATTTCCTGGGAAGGAGGATGACAATGGTGAAGTTGCTGTTCTAAGCTTATATAGTATACAAAGAATATGAAATGAATATGTAATTCCACGTCGAGCGTTAAAGTAACGATTGACGGTTAAAATCTAGTCTGACGTATAGGTATGAACTGAGTTATGAAGAGACATGTGTTGTGTTGAGTCTGAATTGTTATTCCCGTTTAAGTTATATATATACATCTTTAACTATTAAAAAACTAATATTAAGTATATTTTTATATAGAGTTAAGCGTAAAATGCACTTCTGTGTTTACATTTAATGGCACTTTGTAATCTTGTTTGAATGTTTAGATCTTTTGCAACCCTAGACTTTTAAAAGTGAGTTATTTGCATCCCCCGGTAGTTAACCGTTAATTTTATTGGTAAAATAGATTATTTGAATAAAAGAGAAAAATTAATAATTTATGAGATCTAAAAATTATTTACTTTCGAGTGAAATGCACTAAAAAATAAAAAAAAATTATACATAGAGACGATAAAAAACATAATCATAACAGCTAATTGTCGAACATTCATCGGCGTCGACGACGTATCCACTCCTTTAAATATTTTTTAGATCTCATAATTTATTAATTTGTTTCTTTTTTAGGTAAATGATCTATTTTACTCTTGTAAATAATTGTCAATTAATAGACAAACTAAATAAGGGATGCAAATGACTCACTTTAGAAAGTCTATGTTTGCAAAAGATCTACATATTTAAATGAGTTTGCAAATGTTAATGCGTGTAAACCACAGTTGTGCATTTTGCACTTAACTCATTTATATATTTTATGATTTTAACTCGTCTTTATTAAGATAAATAAGAGTTAGCGTAAGGGAAAAAAAGTCGGACACTAGAGGATTTTGAGGTCACGAACATCGGGTGAAGAAGAGAGATGGAAGAAGGTTACATTTGTAAAAGAGATAGAAGTTGTGTGTCGTGTATTAGAAAAGACTGGTTTGAGAGAGGGAATGTGAGGGGAACAAGAGTTATCCATGACTTTGAAGTTTTTTTAATTTGTAATCAAACAGATAAACAAACAAATGTTGAGCAATCAAACAGATAAAAATAGGTATTGAGACGACAAATATGAAATTTCAAATGTTTCAGTATTAACTTCAGACTTTTATTTCGCAAATATGATATTTTTTAAGTTTTTAGAGATAAATAGGCTTCCTTAACTAAAAAGTTTATGAAACTGTGTCTTATCATATAACATAAAAGATCATCATCAAAGTTATATTTCACCCGAACATTTCCTATCATAAATCTGATATTGTAAGTCGGTGTGTTTTACGTAGTAGTCAATTTTCTCATGAAACGGGTTGACGTCATCCTCGAGCGTCAAACTAATTATTGACTGTTGAAATCTTGTATGAGGTATGAACATACATGGGCTATGAAGAGACATGTAACTGAGCCCGAATTATCATCGCCGTTCAAATATATATATTTGTAGGTTGATATAATGTTTAATTGAAATTATAAAATTTTATTTCAATGATCACACGGCTTTCTTAAGAAAATGACAACAGAACATGTAACTATCGAGAGACGATTATGGGGAAAAAGAAAGTGAAATTAGTTTGAAATGTTATACAAAATGGGAATATTCATTTTTAACAAGTAAGAAGGTATGAAACTTTAACTTCCTTTTGGATGAAAATGTATATATTTAAAATGGTTTGACGCGTTTTTTTAAACCAAAACCAATGTTGGCTTTAGAAATTTTGTTTTCATAAGATTTACTATAAACTATAATATGCCTTTAAAAAAAGAAAAAAAATATATATAAACTATAATATAATATTGTTATCACCCAAAAATAAAAAATGCTAATAAATAAAAGTATTGGTTACATCAAACTCATTGTAAACGGGGTAGTATGTGATCGAGTCGACTTAACCTAAATTAAAACAAGACCATATGGTCTCATGACGATCGATACGTGTATGAATTTTAGTAGTTTTTGTTCTTAACCTAGTTTGATATGTTTTTAAATCATACAAAACTATTATCCCGTTTTTCTTTTATTTTGTTTATGGTCTTGTTCATCTATATTTACTTATCATTTTATTTTATTTTACTAGTAAAAGAAGGATCTTCAAAACGTATGTAGTTGATATGTTATTGATATAGTTTCGTTTTCAATCATTTACTTGTTTGATCATTGTACTATTCAAGTAATTAGTATAATCTTAAATATAAACATTTAATGACACGTTTACATCACTTGGTTTATATTTCCTTGTTTGGTGAATTAGACTTGACTCTTATTTCTTTACATGTAATTACAAAGAAAAGGGTGTGAATATGACTTGATGGGTGCGGGAATGGGTGAATAGGTGATAGTGTGATACATTGCTAGATACATTGCTTATTAAATATGATGGTAAAAATTAGTGAATTCAGAGAATGATTGAAAGAAAAAGAAAATATATTTGTCATTTTAACAATTTAATTAAAAATTCAAAAAAACCAAAAATAATTAAATTGTAAAAGTCCATTTTATATTAAAAATTAATACTTAGAAAAGCTCAGAAAAAAAAAGTTGTCTTAGGCCGGTAAGAAACGCGATTCAAAAAAATAAAATAAAAGCCAGTTTCATATATAAACCTATTATATAAAAATATAGTTAATAAATCTGGGCTTATATTAAAAGTCTAAAAGCCTAAAAGAGTTAAACCCATTTAGTTTCCGAAATTCAATTTTAAATTGATTTTTTATTAACCCCACCAGGGCCTGCTACTCCTTGGACATTAATAGGGTTTGCTAAGACGCAATAAGAACGTTTTTTATGGCTCACATAGAACAAAAAAAAATTATGTGTGAGAGAGGAGATGCATTTATGAGCGTTCTTGGGGTCATCCTAGACAACGCTAAGGGGCGTTTGAGATTGTTTATCTAACTCAAAAGTGTATTAACTTATAATATTTTCAAATGTAGTTTTTTAAAAAAGTGTGTGGATTTGCTTTTGCGGTAGAATAGCCAATAAATTATTATTTTTTTAATATTTCTCTTAGGTATATTGGTTTTAAACCGTCACAACTATCACATTTTGATTTCTACCAGTCCCAACTATCGAATTAGCTGGTAACTATCACAACTTTAATCACTTTGGCAACAAATAGCCGTCGTTAAATTTTATTTAATGACGCTAAGTTTTTTTTTATTTATTCCAAACCGACGTTCTAGGGCTTTTTACTGAAAGGGGAATGCGAGTCGATTAATGTAAAAGTTATCTCAAATAACGAAATAGTGATTCAATCGGGTGTTTAAACCTAATTGGTGCTTCAATCGGATGTAAAAAGTTTGTCGTTCGAAACGTTGTTTCAAGATAACTTTTACATTAATTGACTTGTATTCTTCTTTCGATCACCTAAAACATCGATCTTGAATTCGAAAAAAAATAAACTATGGCTTGTTAGTTGTTAAAGTGATAAAAGTTGAAACCGTTACCAGCCAGTTCGATAGTCAGGACTGATAGAAACAAAAAAAGTGATAGTTAAAACCGTTTAAAACCAATATATTTTTTTCTTAGAATAAAGTGCAATTTGAATACCTGGGCTATACTCCAACTTGCACTATGAGTACCTAAGTTTTAATTTTAGCCAATTGAGTACCTAACCTTTCTGATTTTCGCAATTTGAGTACCTAGGACTAACAGATGTTAGTTAAGTGTTAACTCATAGGGTTATTTTGGTCATTTTCTATCTAATGTTAGGGTTAAATTAGTAATTTTATTTTAAAAGTCCCACTAACAATAAACTAGTATAGCGACGTTTTTTAAACCCCTAAATCTATGTTCCACATGCTCGAACATCAGATAGAAGCTTCAAACAAAATCAACTTCTATCTGATTTTCGAATCATGTGGAACACATATTTTAGGGTTTAGATAACTTCGTTATATTTGTTTATTGTTAGTGAGACAATAAAAACTAAAATTACTAATTGAACCTAACGTTATATAAGAAATGACCAGAATAACCTTATAAGTTAACACTTAACTAACATATGTTAGCCCTAGGTACTCAAATTGCGAAAATCTAAAAGGTTAGGTACTCAATTGGCTAAAATTAAAATCTAGATACTCATAATGCAAGTTGAAGTATAACTTAGATACTCAGATTACACTTTATTCTTTTTCTTAACTTTTTTAAAAGTAAAAAGTATATTTAAGTGAGGTGAGTAAATTTGTATTCAAAAAACTAAAAGCTATTAAAAACCCAAGTTTTTGTGACTTTCAAAAAACAACTTATCAATTATACTCAATATCATTCACTCTCTAAGTCTTTAAACTCAATCTCAAACACCCTCTAATACCCTCTCTCTAATTTGAACTTATTCATGTAGATCTTCATAGATGATGTGATTAGACATAGCAAATTCAACCTGACATGTTTAAATTCAAGTAACGCGTATAAAATTTAAAAGCCAAAACAAGCTCAAGTTAGTTTAGACATAACTCATAACTAAAAAGGGGTTCAAGTGAATCAAAAAGTAAAACTTACGTTAGATACAACCTACCTATATTATCTGTAACGCCTAATGTGCATACATGCACTAGAAAATCGATATGTATGATCTTGGTGATCAAGTGTCATGGCGACTAGAAATGTTAGTATCTGTTGTGGTAATAATAATCGATGCCGAGCACATAATATTTTTCTTTTCATATAAGCGTTGGTAGCACTAAATACATCCATAACAACAGATGGGTTACTATAATTACAAAAACTTGTCACAAACCAACATCTGATTTTGATACAATATCAACCATCCAAAATGTACCTATTGTGAGGTAACTATTATTACTGCTTTCAATGCCCAATAAAACCCCAAAACAAGACAATTCAAAAACTCACTACCACACAACAAAGATCTGATTTCAAATGCCATACAAAACAATGGCAATGCCAGATGTAAAATGTTACACAAGTTGCCAAGTTTCTTCATTTTATTGCAGACCATGAACATGTGCTCACAAAGGCAACAGAGAAGACGACGAACCTGCAATTTATATATATATATATATATATATATATATATTTTTAACAGCATGTACCTCTATTCGGAATCCATCTCAGAACTCAAATTGCCCATTATTGATGGTTTGGTTTTCGTGTGTAGTCTACCAAGGTAAAGATCTAACACTGTTAATCCCACAAAATTACTGTTTTGCCATTCAAGGCTACAATACTATTTATCTAACATAACTGGTGAAAGTAAGATAACATACCGAGTCACCAGCAGCAAGTAGTTAGTGTGCGAACCTAGACAACAAAACAGTATGTTTGGTAATTGGTATGATACTTGGATCCTGTTATAGCATAATTTAGTCCAAAACTGATTGTTCCTTTATCCGGAACTACTAAAACAATCTGGTCGACGATTAAATTTGGTCTAGTCCAGCTTGACCCGGATTGGTAATATTATACAGCCCTATTGGCAGTACACATGGCTTAATGGAATTGCAGAACCCCGCTAATAGTGAAAGGCGGGTTGATCTCAATGCGGGTAGCCTTCCCCTGCAAAACCAGCTTGGGTAATGTATTGGCTTCCTTAGGGGGTATGCCTCGAGCAGTCCATAAAGTGAGATGAGGCCACTCGTTTTTAGAGCTTATCTTCTGACCATCAATGGACCCGGGATGGACTTCTAGTGCAGCTAGGTTATCTGACAGTAATAGTGCGGTTACATCCACTGGGACCTTTTGGTTCACGAAAGGACCATAATTAGCCACAGCGATTACACCATGACTTCTCTTGTGAGCAAGAGTGATGTGCGCCTTCTCAAGGTTGCTCCTTATGTTGTTTTCTATGAATGTTTTCACCTTTGGGTTGTTCTCGGATATCTGTTTAGGAGAACAATATACATAGAAAACTATTAATAAAAATAAAAAGATAAGAAAATATTAATATGTGCTCTAGGTTGACTAACATGACAAACATAAATGTAACAAACAAAAATACCGAGTGAAATCCCACCTAAATTTCTAAGGATGGCATTTGGACTCGTTAACTTAAAATAGTAAATTTCAGGTGTCTTTCATTTCAAATAGGTCAAATGGTCCAAATAAAAAAAACTTAGGCATTAGAGATTTTTCAAAAGACTTGAGAGCAGAAAAAAAAGTGTTTGCGAGTCTACAGGGCCCATTTTACCTGTTTTGGCCTGTGGACCAACCTACCCGACCCAACCATCTTTCCACCTCTACTTCAATCTATTGAATAGTTACGTGGTTTAAGTAGTCATCCATCAAATATCAGGTGTCAACTGTCAAGGGGACCAGGATACAGGTAGATATTCTACTCACAGATGAAAGGAGATTATGAACATCAGCAACAGGAACATCAATAGCTGCAAAAACTATAGTTCCAAACTTCCTCTTTTCAGATATGGGTGTAACATATTCTCCCTTCATTATTCTTTTTAGCTGTTCCAACACTTGATTAACAGCAAATTCAAAAGGAACCTACAAAGCATAGAATTCACAACCTCAATTAACTCTCTGAAGAAAACTTAATGAGGTATTATTATAAGTTATAGTTTACCATAAGAAGAGAACTATCGGAACACATGTTCCTGATTATTATTTTTTCTTTGTAACTATAAGACGGGTGTTCATTAATAAACATGCTACCTGAATAGATGTTAAATAATCAGCATTTCCAAATAAAACTTCACGCAATTGCTTCTCCCATAAAACCCATTCTTTTGCATATGTTCCTTTAGTGGACTCTAATCTGAACATTAAAAACAACACATTCTCTTAACACAAGTGCAGAATGTAAAAAAAAAAACGATAATTAAAGTATATACAGATGAAAAATACCAACCTTCCATGCCTATTAGTATGAAGCCTGTATAGATTTATTCCCTCTTCCAATACCGTCTTCACTGAATCAGGTAACGGACTCCTTCACATCCCAAAAAACAGAGAGCATATATTAGTGTTGGCCCAACATCACAAACATCCAGTGCATACATATTAACACAGGTGGAAAGATCCAGCACCTTGGATGGATTTGGGTCAACCCAAAACAAATCGTCTAAAATTTCAAAATTCTTATAGATAATTAGTGTCATATATGATAACAATAATCTGATGGTCGATAACAACATAACTTTTAGAATAAAATTTCAAAATTCTTATTACAAGTAAACATATGTCGACTTTTTACAAGTTTGACTCAATTGATCAAAAAGATCTGCTTCATTTCAAGCTACCTCTTTTGCTCGTATGGCCTGAATATGCCCATTAACAAGTACATGGCTTGACATTGTCACCTCTAAGCATCAATGTCAATTTCTTACCTTTCAGATTTCAGGAGAGGCATCTTTACAAGTGATCCAAAACGTTCTATCAGTTCACTTTCAAACTCAGACCTATTCTGAAATGTGAAAAAAAAAATCCTTAAAGCAACAGTCTCGCAAGAAAACAAAGCATAATGCTCAGTAGTCAGTACTGTCATACCTTTCCATCATATAGGTGGTAGAACATTAGCAACACATATCCAACATTGGGGGATGATTTATCAAGATTTCCCTGCAGATGAAACATCAAATAGTGAGATAAGCATTTTAAGATCAAGTATAAGGGGAAGAAACAACAATCTCATACATAAAAAAAAGGTAAGAACAAACTTACAGGATGATTAACTCGATTAAGTACACGATATATGAAAACTGCTAACGCATCAAGAGAGAATGGATTTGATTCGGTGCCTGCATTTGGAAGACACAAATTGATATATTAATAGTAAACACATATTAACTATTGTACCTTTGTACCCAATATTGTGTATTTCCTAAAACTCTAAAACACTGCAAAACTTTCCACTTTAGATTTTCCAAAGACCATGTATGTTTTCGGTAAAGATTTTAATCCAAATGTACCTATTCATCCCTTACAACCATTACAGCATATATCTGATCAAAAATTTGGACTACAAGCTTTCTCATTTTTTCGAAATAAAGCGAAGTTCAGGTATTTGGTCATCATCAAAGACTCTTATTAACGTAAGTGTAAAGTCCGGCATCGCATTCTTTTTTCACTGAGAGAGTAACAGTCCAAGAAATGAGAGGATAAAGAACATAAAGCATCATGATGATACGTAGAATTTATTTTTGAAAATAGTTGACAATAAAGTCACTGTTCGATCTAGAAAAATCTGTATTTACAATGAAAGTTAGAGCATGTGATGTTGAGGCATGAATGCATACATATGCAGTGCTAAATTAGCAAATCGCCAGTTAGTGAAAGAGGCATTCTACAGTTACTACAAGGTGTGTGCTATAGTTTGGCCAATAGTACTAAACTTGCTCCATAATGTGAAAATTGGAGCTTTAAGTAAATGAACCCATATTTGAAATGCATCTTCGGAAAAAAATCATTAAATGCGTAAAGAATTGACATGAACCTTCAGAATCAGGCACAACTGGCACAGCAGTCGCTTTAGTGCTACGGGACATATCCTCAATCTGCAAAAGGAGAAGCAATCACCATAAAGTTCATTCAGAAGCATAGTTATCAAAGGCGTGAGGCGCACTCTAGGCGAGAGGGTGGGACTAAGGCCTAGGCGAGAGGCGCAAAAAAAGCGCGGGCCTGAGAAGAAAAAAGCGCACTAAAAGAAAAAAATAAAATATAATATGTAATAGAAACTAACAATTATTTCAAAATACCCAAAATATTCCAATGCCATAATGGCATAATCTCTACCTAAAAGTACTCAAATTATCTCATATACCAAAATACTTCAAAACCAAATTGTTAATACTTGAAAGCAAAAACTTCATAAAGTTATAAATAGTAAAATATGCCCAAGAGTTTATAAATCGTCAAAACCACCAGGATCAACTTCAATCACATTGTCATCATCTTCCTTCGTGAACTTCATGATGAGAATCCATAAACATCAATGAAATATTATAAAAAACTGGCCTTTAACTTTGGCTGGATTGAGACCTTGGAAAAGATTTCATGATTGCATATAGTTTAGGGTTTACCCTTTAACTTTTGGTGCCAATTATAGAGCAAAAATCACTAAGGGCGGTTTCCTAAATTTAGATTAATTAAAAAAATTAGCTGTATATGAGCTTTTTCAGGGACTAAATCTTCGTAGTAAAGAAAAGCGCAATTGCAGGGACTGGCTTTTTTTGGTCGCCTAGTCCCTTAGGCGAGGGCTTTTGATAACTATGTTCAGAAGGCTTATGTTGTCCTCTATACTATTATAATATTATATAAAAAAACATACTGGGTGAATTTATGCACAATAGAAAATGAGCATAAAAAGAGGCAGGAGAGGAAGGGAAAGGTTACCTGCCTCCAGACTTCTTCATTGGGTGCATTCTTGTCAGCAAGCACAATTGAATAAGGTTTCTTCCGTCTCTCATCAGCAACCTTTTGCCAATATCTTCCTGTTGAAAATATTAATTCACGAAAGAGATGAACCAAAACATTATCTCATTATAACAGTATTACATGAAAGAAGATCATAAATTGTAAGTTAATAATTTTGCTAGAGCCAGACACCTTTTATAAGGTCGCCCATCAGACTATGAATTGGACGATCATCCTCAAGCCCTTCTGAAGCACTTAATATTTCCTTACAGAGAGCAGATTTAGCACAGCCAGGTATTCCTAATAAGAATGTAAATAACTCAGATTAGAGAAAATACATGCACATACAGATAACAAATTTATAATCAAACATATTTCACAAAAAAGCATAAGTTGGTTCAAAATTGTATTAAGATCACTATACCTGGAAAGAATACTATGAGACCTTCCTTTTTCTGAATGGAATCACGACTTGGGCTAGAAGGTTCTAGAATCTTCTCAACCTCAAGATCACCTTCCTCATCTCCGCCTACCCCGACGATTGCCAAGAAATCTTCGGTTCGAATCAGGTCACCAGCACATCCTATCAAAGCTTGATTCTCTGGACTGCGTTTTGCGTATTGTTCAAGGAAAGGCTCAGCTTCACTTAAGTATGTAGATGATGACAGCTGTCGATTTCCACATTTCCTTTTTATGTACACTGCCCTGAAAAAAAATCCTATCATGTACTCATTGCAAAATAATAGTGGTAAGCATATATAACATATAGTGATTCATCCATTACCATTCATCCAGCATCTTGCTGAGCTGTCTTTGCTTTCCCGGAGATGTATTCCATATTTTCATTTGCCTATAATGAAATACTTACATATTCAGGAGACTGTAAAACTTATATCAACTCCCTTGAAACTTTGAAAATAACAAAAAGAATTTGGAAAATATTAAATATCTATGTAAAGAGATTCACACACACACACACAAAATTCTAGCAATTTCATTAATAAAAATGACGTAAGAGTAGATGTGTGTGAATTAGTTTGATATGCAAAGTCCTATACTTACCTGAGGTAGTAAGCTTTGTAGGCAGCTGGGCCGTCTTTGAAAAGTACAGACAAGCCGTTGCGAATTAAAAATGTCCTCAACTTCACCAAAGAATAGAAGGTCAGAAATACGTGAAAGTGATTTACACTGAAAAATTTTAAACAGAATATATACGTCATACTTGCTTTACATTGAGCATACCTTGTATGTAAGAAATTTTAACTTGATCATAAGATTTGCATCTTCATCAGCCAAACCCCTTTTTCCAGATATATCATTACTATCCTTGTCAGTTTTCCCAGCATCTATGCTAGTTTTGGCCATCTCTGCAGCTTTCTCCTTGCTTGCCTTGAACAAGTTGATGTCAACAAAAAATCCTAAAAACACATAGGTAATATGCATAAGTCATGGAAGCCATCAACTCAAACATTTGTTTGAGGGCGACTTTAAATTTTTTCTAAAACTGAATGTTACCATTTTAACGTCCTTTGTTTAAAGAATACATATGTAACAATGTTAATGTATGAGAATAAATAGTAAAATAATGTACATGCAATAAAGTTACATTTCAGTTGTATTAATTTGGTAGCATAACCACATACCTCGATATAACGGCCACAGGTCTGGCTGGTACCTGAAAACACCCAAGTACAAATCAGTAATGCATAAAAAAGCACAATTTGTGAAAACTGAAAAGTAATTATTAAGACCATTATTTTTGTGTAACAAGACACAAAGCATATAAACTTAAAGTGACTCCAAAGCAAATCAAGAGTAAAGAAGATGTAAGACCTCATCTCTTTATGATACCGCCTAAAGGTTGAATCACTATGCACATGTATCACCATCTTGTAATGAAGGTTATCACTAGATATTGAATTAGCTTTGCGAAAGTTATGGTAGCACTTAAAAGCAGCCGGAAAACGCTTTTCTTTCATCAAACGAACCATTTCCTGAGAAAATGTTAACATAAAAGATAACTAGACAAATACAGAAAGAACCAAACGAAATTTAGCGTATGTTTCCTTTTGTTTTAAGCCATTTAAAATACTGTTTGAAGTGCTTTGTTGTTCTTAGTTATGGGTGAGAACTCAGAAGTGGTACTACCTTTAACTTGGTGGTAGAATAATCGGAAGGATTTGCTTGTAAAAATTTGGAAACAACAGACCGATCAGCATTTCTAGGAAGTACATCAGCAGCTTCAATTCCAAACCAGTCAACATAATCAGGACAAAAAGAGGTGCCAGTATTCTCCAGAAGTGCCTTTATTTGCTGCATGGATAATATCAAGATTTATCAAAAGTCTCAAGAAACTATATCGTTTTATGAAGTATTATAAAGGAGGATAAGCATTACCTGTTTTTCATCAGATCTATTCGCAGCACATATTTCCCGCAGACCCAGTCCCAAATCTTGGTGAGCTGTCACGTCATCAATAAAAGGTTTATAGCTTAAGTTAGAAGTTTAAAATCACTGTATGACAACAAAAGATATACGTCAAAAAAAGTTTAAAGCCAGCCAACCTTCATCTATTGGTAAAGGATAATCTTTTAAAACCAGTTCCATCTCCTTTGTGCTCTCATGGCTTACAATACGTGCAACAAGGCCTTCCAAAATCTCTCCCTGCACCTTTATGTGGTCTATTGATCCTGTAATCATTTAGATTAGTGTTAGATGTTATGTATGTTTTAGTATTTCACATTGTATCTAAACATTCACACAGTATAGTACATTAGTGTTTCCGTGTATGCCACCTTCTTTCTTAATTTATAGCCCAAGGTCCATCTTGACATTTTGTAACACTTTAACCATAACATCTTACTGCAATATCTAACTATTAAGTTCAACAGCTAAATTCCATAAATGAAAAATAATATTTTTACCGGGCACAGATATTTCTGCCACTTCATCAAGAGCCTTACATACAGATGTAGCTGTCCCTTCCTCACATAGTGCATCATAAGCAGCAAAAAACGATGTCACCGAATTCCTTGAAAAAAAACACTCGTTTGATTGGCTAAAAGTGATTACTATGAAAAATAATTAATGACTATTACTTTTTTACTAACTGTTATACAAAAAAAAGGAATTCAACATTGCTTAAGAGTTGGTAAAAAACACGTTACAATCAAAACTGGGATGGAGTGAGAATAAATGCTAGATGATCCTGTATGTAACATTTTAGATAATCACCTTGTTGAGAACAACCAAACATGATTTGTAGGTAACCGCCATCTTCTGCAAAATGCAATAATTTCTGGAGTTGAGTAGAACTTAGGCTTCCCCTTGCCCAATTCAGTGATAGCAGTCACAACAACTGCTCATAATAGGTCAAATACATGGCAAATAACCAGAGTTAAACCATAATATCTAAATTTAATACATAAAAACAAGTGAAAAGATACAAACAACCAAAAGATTGTTTTCACTCTTACCATAATCTTCACGCGGTCGCTGCCCATGATCTCCTAAAACAGCAGTCACCAGTTCCATTGATATGCTCATGTGTTCACGCTAAATGATGTCAGATCCATAAAAAAGTGATTAAGCTAGAAGAAAACTGTATGATATATATTAACGTCCATCAAACAATATCACAATGTCTAACATGACAGTTACCTCAAGGAATTCATTGAACTCTGCTTGCTTTTTACTAGCTTCAGTGCCCCATGCCTGACGGAATATTCTTCCAAGAACAAAAACCCCAACCGCTGTATAACTGTAAAACAAAATAATAAAAAGAGGCTAATCTGACTAAAACCTGATAGTGAGGACATAAACTACTGACTAACAACCTAGTATCAAAAATATTTGTAGATTTTGCCATGGTATGTTTCACTTAAAACCATCTTCCATAGGATTAATCCACGTAAGGGGGTAATTATAAGATAACTGCCACAAATTGCAAATTTGTTTTCTGAACACATTGACAGAAATCCAAGATCTGTAATTCTAAACAAACTTCTTTTCAAAATTTCATTTCCGAATTCCGACTGTATCCTCCATATGACCTAACAGGACAATATTGCATCCACTTAGAACAAGTATGAATTCATCCTACGCAACATCAAATACCCTCCAATTCTCCCTACAGAAGTTATTACTTATTACAGACAGAAAAAGAGACGTCAAACTATCAAATTAGCCATGTTAACTGCAGTAGTTCTGTAAAGCCAAAAGAAAATAAAGGGATGCCAACATACACATTCCCAAAACTGTTCTTCGCATATGCTCCACCCTCATGACCAGCATACATGAAAAGTGATCCAGAATGTTTGAGTGACACCTGATAATATCATGGAAGCATGACAAAACATCAATAATTATTTTTCATCTGTATATACAAGTATGCTCAAGAAACGAATAACAAAGATTACATGCCAACCGTACCTCCAATGTGGCAAGGCCTTTTGATACCATCTCAATCATCCTTATCCTAACCTAGAATCACACGATAAAACAAAAACTAAAAATTCAACACCAAAACTCGATGTCATGAGCCGTATACAAGTATTCAACATCATATCTTTGATAGAAGGAACAGCAGGCGTTACCTCTTGATCAGACTTCTCATTTTCAAATTTGGGATAGAACGTTGCTCTAATTTTTGCAGTGGTATAGGTAGAGTTATCAACACTGAAATTCTCCAACAAATTGTTTTTGAACAAATTACTCAAAGCAACACTTTGAGCCACAGTTTGTTTCGGAGCATCAACCGTTGCAGCAGACATCGTCCCATAAGCCTTCGGTTGGAAAACCGATTGTTTACCATGTAAAAGATTAGCATTTATAACCGAAGACTGTCCACGAGCCGCTATCTGATCCACTCCAATAGCCCCAAATTGTAGCACTGGTACAGGAGACTCTGCACTGTTTTCAACAATGTTGAGCCTACCAATTCCATTGGTGATACCTTCTGCTGAAGCTGCAGACTTAAACTCTGTAGCATCAGACGGCCCGTTTTCTCTTGCCATCTGAAGCCACTTTTGTTCTTTCCGTCCACTCCGTTTCTATACATCATCAAATTATCAAACTAAGCAAGTTACCAGAAATGACATATAAATCAAAAAACTAAACAATTTTCTCTCCGGATTATTTTATCCGCTAATCCTCATGAGCTTCTCACTTGTTAATAAACAGATTCGAATTTTACAGAAACTTCAAAATCAGCTGATAGCGTAAAAACTAAATAGCACGACGTGCACAGCACGCTTCAACTCAATCAACCAAAACGCAACAATTATGTTACGCGATGAACACAAACCAGCAAAAACATTCAATAAGAAACAAGTAGGTGAATAAAAGTGTTATAGACGAAATACCTTGTGATGCGGCATGATTGAGTGTGAATCGGAGACGTTGGAAGTGGTGATGTAGCGATGGCGGCGAGGAGGAAAATGAAAGAAGGTTCTAGAAGAAGAAGAGAGTGTGCGAGTTGAAGTGAAAAGGAAGTGGTATACAGACATTCATGAAGAAGATGATCGGAGAGATTGTTTTAGGTGGTCAACAGATGGCAGACGTTGAGGAGATGATGGATGATGGTGTTGTGTTGGAGGTCGACGGTGGACTTGTTCTAAGTTTTTTTTTTTTTTTTTACTTTGTGAAAATTACAAACCTAGTCCCTCAAAAATTATAAACTACATAAATAATGTTTTAAATATAACACAAATAGTCTTTGTGTAAATTAATTAATTAAGGGTGTTGTTAACTTGTTATATATACACTTTTTTTAAAGTTTTTTTACTTGTTACATTCATTCTTTAAGGTTTTAAAAAATACAATTTTAATGTTTTTTTATAAAATTATATACTTAAATTAAGATTTCATTTCTTATAATTTTGTATTGCATTTAGTTGGTGAGTATAGAGTATTGACTATGGGCGTCCAAACTAACCGAAACCAAAAAGAATCGAAATAAATCGTATCCGTAACCGAAAAACGAAACGATGTGCAAATTTGGTTTTCGGTTCGGTTGCTAACAATATCTAAATTGTGAGTTTGGTTTTCGGTAACAAAAAACTCGATTTATTCGGTTTGGTTATCCGAATAAACCGTATAATAATTGGTTTCATTGGATAACCAGACCGAATAATCCTTTTGCTAAGGTGGATTGATTCGGTTCGGCCAAGCAAAAAAAACTCCATAACCAAATAAACCTACTAAAGCCAAAGCGGTTTAATTCGGTTAGCTTAGGCAAAAAAAAATGATTTCAGGATCGAATAAAAAGATGGACCGGACAAAAAGTTAACCGAACCATTAAACACCGACATCAAACATTTTTATATACACATATTATTAATTTCATTTAGGAACACGGGTTTTTAAGGAATATGGACAATAAAAGTTTGGAGGCATATTTTAACAAGTTTCAAAAAAAATTTGTAAGGAAGGTGTAACAAGTATGAAGGAAGTGTGTATAGAGACACTCAAAATTAAAAATTTATATGATCCGGAGAAAAAGCTAAAATAAGTATTAAAGCATTTATCTTTTTATTCAACTTCACACTAAAAAATAAGAATAAGAAAAAGAAAAAAGACATTTTGAACTATAGTGGGTCTTAAAATTAAAACAAGCATATGTTACGTCGATAGCTTTTTAACCATCTATATTATTGTTACGGACCATACAAAGTGAAATGAGCAGTTGGCATGTACTCGACTTCATCAAAGTTAACTTACCAGTCTCCTAACTAGCTTTTAGCCGACCTAACTTGGATAGTTGGATATATGATATAACCAAAACTTGACAACATCTTAACTGGTTGTAGCCTAGCCAACTGCATGTGACGTATTGTAACGTTGTGGCTTTCATTTTAATGGTGAGCTATTTCGTAGTTGAGTCAAGTTAGGCTAGCCGGGAGGCCCGCAGGCTGATTTCGATGTCATTGTGACACATACCACAATTTCATTCCATTTCATGTCAGTATAAGATAACACAAAGTAATTAATTTTGCTAGGTATTAGACACCCTCCTATTTATTTATTGGAAGTGAATTCACAATCGCCAAATGTCAAACATTTATTTTACTCGAATATTCTAAGAGTAGTACTTGAGCGAAACCGAATCTTGGTCAACCTTAATCCTTTACCTTGGTTACGGTATATTCTTTAAAAAATAAGAATGTTTTGTATGGAGGGTGCGTCTGTACCTTCCAAAGAATTCCTCCTCCATACAGGTGTGCATTTCCATTTATGTCGAGTGCTTCATGTGGTTCAACAGTGTCAATTTTTAAGCAGGTGCTAAGCTGGGATGTCTGCACTTTTTCCTGCTGATTACTCAGTTGGACAATTATCTGTCAGTTGACGCCACAAGTACGTTGTCTAGGTTTGCGGGATGCCAGAAGGCGATGGTCTATTGGATTATTATGGCAGTGGGATTGTACATTTGGGGAGCCGATAAAGAGGTGATTTTCAACTCTGCTACTCTTTTGTACGCAAATGTCATGGACAAGATCAAGATCGACTCATTTGAATGGTTGAAGTTTAGAGCGAAAGTAGCTTATTTAACATAATAAAATTGGTCTAATTCTGTGTATTCTGTTAGGAACAAGGTACTTGTTAGATGTTTTAATATATATGGTCGAGTAAACTGTAGTTTTGGTCCCTATGTTTTAATATTATTAATAGTTTCAGTTCCACTTTAACAACTTTGGTCAATGTGTTTTTATTTTCTAACAAAAATGGTCTTGAACACTAACTTCATCCAGTTTTTTGTTGAGTCTTTCACACGCGCCCCACATTTGAGGGCTAAAAATGTTATTTCTCTCCATCTTTTATCTA
Organism: Tagetes erecta; assembly: GCA_030867185.1. NCBI lineage: Eukaryota > Viridiplantae > Streptophyta > Magnoliopsida > Asterales > Asteraceae > Tagetes > Tagetes erecta. The sequence goes on along the minus strand of CM061488.1, from coordinate 5,601,523 downwards.
GGTCACCATGTAGGTTAACATTTTTATTCAGTCGCATGTCGAAAATCGTGGTAGAAATGACATTTTTACTCCGTATGTGAGAGAGACTTAACAGAAAATTGAATGGAGTTAGTGTTCGAGACCATTTTGTTAGAATATAAAAACACAAAGACCAAAACTTTTAAAATAAAACTGAAACTATTAATATTATCAGAACACATGGACCAAAACAACAGTTTACTCTATTTTATCTTTTTTTTTTCAAATAAAATTGTCGTTTGAAAAATCCAATATAATAATTTTTAGCATTAAGTTAACCGTAGAATAATTTTAGATCTATTTTAATCCATAAAGATGATATTATTGTAACGAACTTGGATAGGACTCGTGACGAGAAGGAGAAACATGGCGTGTGCTTGTATGCGCCATTGGAGCAGCATCAAGCTCCCAACAATGGCTTCTGCCAATCTTCAAAAACAACCACTCAATTCTAAGGTTCTAGTGCTCGGAGGAACCGGCAGAGTCGGTGGTTCCACCGCCATCGCTCTCTCCAACCTTTCCCCTGACCTCCGCATCGTCATTGCTGGTCGTAACAGGTTTCATCTCCTTTCGAAACCTAATTCATTGATTGTTCGTTTAGGTTTTTCAATTGCAGTGCTTTAAAGGCCTTACATGAACAACTGAACATTATCACATATTCACATGTTATTGTTACTTAATTGAGCCGTAGATGATGTTAAACAGTCACCATAAGGTCCGTAACCTAGATGTTGTGATGTGTTTTTAGGGAGAAAGGTGCTAGTATGGTGGATACACTTGGGAAGAATGCTGAGTTTTTTGAGGTTGATATAAATGATGATAAATCATTGGAGTCTGCTTTGACTGGTGTGTTTATGAAAGATGTAATTAGCACACATAATTAAGTCTAGTATTGATAGCTTAATGTTTTATCTTCTGTAGATGTGGATCTTGTGGTGCATGCTGCAGGGCCGTTCCAACAAACGGATAATTGTAGAGTTTTGGAAGCTGCTATTCGGGCCAAGGTGAGAATAAGGTAAAAGCTAATTCCAGGATTTGTTGAAGTTATATTAAGTAAGCTATGGTTTTTTTTAAGATATATTTGGTGCATATTGTTTTCTTAAAAAGTTGTTTAACTTGACTGATCTTCATCAATTGTCAGACGGCGTATATGGACGTGTGTGATGATACGAGTTATGCGTTGCGTGCAAAATCATTTATGAATGAAGCATTGGCTGCAAAAGTTCCAGCCATAACTACTGGTGGAATCTATCCAGGAGTGAGCAATGGTACCAAATTTATTCTTAGACGTCTAAACGCCTAGTGAAGATGACTAAATGTTCATTGAATTTCCTTAATTTTGCATTCACCTGTTTTTCTTGACAGTGATGGCAGCAGAACTCGTACGTGTTGCGAAAGATGAAAATAAGGGCGAGCCTGAGCGGCTGAGGTACTAAATAACTTCACATTTCATATCATTTCTTCTGTGGTAATGAATTTATTATTATTATTATTTTATATATATTATCCAATGAAAATTTGCTTCTCTCAGATTCTACTACTACACGGCGGGAACTGGTGGTGCGGGTCCAACTATATTAGCCACTAGTTTTTTTCTTCTCGGAGAGGAGGTTATTGCATACAATAAAGGTTTGTATTACTTTTTATGCTTCTCTTCTATTGCTATGCATTTTTCATGATGCTAACCAGCAAGCAACTATTTGATAGGAGAAAAAATCAAATTAAGGCCATATAGTGGAATGGTCAACATTGACTTTGGAAAAGGAATTGGGAAAAGAGATGTGTATCTCTTGTAAGTTCTGAATTCCATCGTTCATATCTATCAGCAAATCCCATGCATATAATCATTTGCAATTTGGCATCTCTTGTGACTTATACATGGCATGAAACTGAACACATAAGCCACATCACACATGAAGTTTGACTTGTAGCTTACTCATGAATGAAACCTTCTTTGTTTCCAGGAATTTGCCAGAAGTTACAAGTACACATGAGATTCTTGGAGTTCCAACTGTTAGTGCTCGATTTGGAACTGCTCCATTTTTCTGGAACTGGGCAATGGATGCAATGACACGTTTCCTTCCTTCTGTAAGACGGTCATGCGAAAATAGAATCCATTTTTCCACATTAATATTAGAGGTGGAAAATTGGGTGGGTTGGCTGTTGGGTTGGGTCAATACATGTATTTTTGGTATGAGTAACAGCTGGGGTCTGGTTAGGTTGATCCCAAATACATTTTGTCCAAAATACATATTTTATGAACAATCAGAATCTAATACAATGTAAACTTTGTATTATTTCAAGAGTTAACTAACTTTTTATTAAAATGATTTACAAGGTTTATGCATTAAACTACAATTTTGGAGACTTTCAGCCCATTTGGCAAGTTAACGTAACCTGTATCAACACATTTACAAGTAAATGTGTAAACGGGTTGAAATTGTACCTTAATATCAGTTAATTTCTTTGTATACCAATCATGTTCCAGTTTATTAGAAATTATGGTGTGTTTTGGTCTATCTCAGATATTTAACACTGATGATAAATGATTATCTGGTCTTATAATTTCTTAAACTGTAGAATTTGGGAAACTCCTGCTTTTATCCTCCCTAATAAAAACTTCCCATTGATATGACCATCTATAGAACTCAATAACATATTCAACATACATGTTTCCTTTTAATGTTTTAGGAAGTCCTAAGAGACAAAAGCAAAGTACAAGAGATGGTTCGGTTATTTGATCCAGTAGTCCGGGTCATAGATGGCTATGCTGGAGAGCGTGTGTCACTGAGAGTAAGTAATTCAAATTCTTTTTTTTCCCAGAAAGATTACCTCTACTAGTAAGACTTCCATTGCTTCAGTTTAGTTATGGTAACTTCATATATATATATTTCCTTTCTGAGCAGGTTGATTTGGAGTGTTCAGGAGGACGACAAACAATTGGCATTTTCAGTCATAAAAGACTCTCTATGTAAGTCATATTTTTCCTGCACTTATAATAGAATGCTAGATGATTCTAATTACTGATGGCAATTTCGAGCCATAAATGACTAAATGAGTCAATAGGTTGATTTGCGTTTTAACTTATTTCTCATGTTCCAAATGGGTTATAGTTGCTGAAGTAAGTATTCAGAATGCTGTAAAACCTTCTAAATCGTTCTAGATAGCAACTTTCATTAATATTTTCTAATATTTTAGCTTTTGTAATCTGATTCAACATCAGAATTATTATTAGAATAGAACATAACAAGTGTTTGCGGGTCAGCCCAACTGACCCGGCCCTTTTAGCCTGTAGTTAGATTGCCAATGTTGACCCAAACTCGTCACCCAACCCTGCCCATTTTGCCATTTCTAATTCTGACCAGCATTGTATGCCCAAAGGATTGTGCTTTGGAAATTAATTCAAATACCGGTATTGTATTTGCATGAGTGCTTTTCAGATCAGTTGGTTATTCAACAGCTGCATTTGCTCTTGCTATTCTTGAGGGAAGTACACAACCAGGCGTTTGGTTTCCAGAAGAGGTACACACCACATGCACATAAACTAATACATATGATTTGTACACCATAACAAATTCAAACATTACCAACATACACCCACCCATTACAAGAAAAGACAAGAAAAAAAGGCAGCTAAGTAAACTTGTAACTTCAATGGTTTTAGTGGTGCATGGATAATATTTGGTGGTGTACAAATCACACCCAAGTATTTTAATGTCATGCTTATATGCATTTATGCTCTCCACTCTTTTATAGCCTGAAGGGCTTGCCATTGAAGCTCGGGAACTTCTCCTTGAACGTGCCGCACAAGGAACAATCAATTTTGTAATGCACAAGTATGATTCTTTCCTTCTTCCTCCTCGTTTAGAATTCTATTTTTAGAAAAAAAGACTTTGCCTAAGGAAGGGTTTTTTAATCAATAAAAAGAAGTTGTGAATTTTTGTTTGAATTAAATTATAAAATATGCATGGCTTTAAGCAATGATCTTTTATCAAAGATGATTATTGTGGAAGATTTGATCAAACTGGGACCAAAGTTGGATGGCCTTTAAACAATTAAATATCGAAAAACGAATAACATAAATACAATCCAGTAATGGCTTAAATAATTTTTCTTATGTTCTTTATGACCACAGGGCTCCATGGATGGTGGAAACAAATCCTAAGTTGGTTGGGCTTGGAATATATGTATAATAGGCCAACAAATTTCTCCAGATTTACCAACAAACCACAGCTTGTAAGTGAGACTGAGTTATCTCAGTTATAAAGAAAACAATACAATTAAATGTCCAAAGTTGAGTTTGGATTGTAATATATAACAGCATATTACTGTGCTGTTTCTTAATTACCACAATACAGTTATTCGTAGCAAAATCATTGAACAAATGCCATTGAAACATAAAAAAAGTTCTCTCTTTTGTTTTTGTTGGGATACTTTAGAAACTTACAATATAATGTCTATACACATCACACACTATCATCAAACGAAAACTCGTGCTAAGAGTGTAAGATCCACGGTGTATCAGTCGTATGACCAGTCCCACCTTGGTGAAAATATAAAAGTACAAAATTGGTCAACCGTCCTTTTGTTGACCGCTATGCTATGCACGCAGCTGTTCACGCCGGAACAGAAAATCATCTGCCAGAAAATCTCAAAACTAAATACAGGTAAGACTTTGGAATTTTTCGATGAACTTAACTTCCTTTACGTATACCCAAAAGCAGTTTACTTTTCCGAAACTATAATTGCTATGCATGCTTGACTTGTAAAGTATTCTCTGTCTAGGTTTGGACTTCAGAAATTGTTGGCTGGAAACTTCTTTAGTGAAACCCATTAATTGTACTTGGAATACCTATATGATGAACCGATGTTTTCTGAGCCTGTAGAGTGGGTTCTGACATAGGGTCTCCTAGAATCCTGCCGTTGGCGCTGGTTCCCACTTTGGTCAAACACAGTGTTTTGGACATCTGCAGCCATTCTTGATGAGTTGCTTCTAGTAAACTTATTGACTTCATTTCTCTTCTCTTCATCTTGATCATATTTAGCCCTCTAGAAAAAAAAAACCGATGGAACCAGTTAACACAAATGTTAAAACTCACACACACACACACACACTCTTCATATATATATATATGTGTGAATAGAGTGAGAGAGAACCTTGGAAGGGTTGGAAAGTACAGCATATGCTTCTCCAATCATTTTAAAAAGTCTATCAGCGTCTTTGTGGACATTTTCGGATATATCCTTCCATAGTCCATCGTCTCCATCATCACCTCTACTGAGTGACTTGGCTGCCTACATAGCAAAAAATGATTATTTGTCAAGACAAACCCAAAATTTCATAGCATTTCAACCTGCACTCTACAAGATTTCAAAAGTTGGGTACAACCTTGTCAGGATGATGCCTAAGTGCAGCTTTCCTATATGCCTTTTTGATGTCTGCTGCAGAAGCAGTTGATTCGACTCCCCTGTAAAGTTCAAAAGCGCAAAACTTCATTATTTCATAAAAGAACAAACTCACCCTAGTTGGCTTTACAAGGTTCACCCTTTTAGTATAGAAGTATTTTTAAATTTATAAGGTTGATTTATCACAAGTTTGCTATAAAATGCTCCTTCACAATGTTATTGACAGAAAAAAGTTTGTAAAAACAACAAAAATAACTTACAATATGAGGTAGGCATTTAAGTGGATTCCCTTTCTGGATTCCATTTCAACATTTGAAAGCTGCATCTGAGTTTGCTTTAGTTCGTTCATAATGCTTAAATTCTCTGATGCTCCAGAAACAGCACTCTTTTCCTCCACCTGTTTTGTTAGAAGAGACACTAGTCTCTGTAGATCTTTCGCTGCCTGCCCATAGTCTCTAATCAACTCATACAAGCTGGCACGCCTAGATATTGCCTGCATAATCAAGTCATGATGTTTTACAACCTCTTGCAAAGTGATGAAAACGCTAAAGCAAATTTTAACCCGTTTCCTTTAAACTAAATGCTTTGATTTGACCCATTTGACTTAGGTTGGGTAAAATATAAGTGAACCTTGAGATAGTTTGGATCAAGAGCTATAGCTAGGCTGCAATCTGCAATGGCATCTGTGATTTGACCTAAAGCTCTATAGGCTGCAGCTCGGTTGCAAAAGCATACTGATGCAAACGGACGAGATTCAGCGCTGCATGATAAAGCAGCAGTGTAATGTTCTACTGCTTCTGAATGCTTTCCTGATTTATATGCTTCATTTCCTGCTGTCTGCACACAGATATAGATAGATCAAATTGTGACAAACACAACAAGAGTGCCACTTTGACATTCATGGTCAAAACTCAAACGGGCTTTTTTGGCAGTTAAGGCAAAATAAAGAGAACTGGTTGCACACTTAAACGTACCTTGCGAGATAAAAGTTCACGTATTGTATCAGCTAAAGGCATTGCTAATTCCTGACTCGTGTTTTCTACCCTGGAAATCAATGGCACAAAAACTTTAACTTTTGTGTCGTTTGCATGAAACCAATTCACTAAAAAAATACATGGAGCAGCAAACAAAATGAAGATAACTACCTTTTTGTAACACTGTCTGAATTCTCTTGTTTTTTGATGAATTCAAGAGCCTCGTCTAGCCTTCCTAAATAAAAGTTGGATTTAATGATAAGACTTGATCTCCATAGCCTAGAAGAAGAGTTAGTGGGTGTGTCTGCTTCATTGAAAGTAAGAATCTGAATCACCTCTTCATACCTCCTCAACTACAAAATCAGAGAAGAACTCAGCAATGGACGAGACGGGTTGCCACAATCACCTTTTAGAAATAACGAACGTGCAAAATATTAATTATATACATTTTTTTTACAAAACAAATAAAGAGGTTAGATGAGCAACTTCCAATCAATTCCCTTTAAGCTAAATCTTGTTATCCGCCCATTCAATTCCTCAGATAATAAGATCAATCCATTGATAGGTAAAAGGATCAGAATTGCAACCTCTTTACATGAAGACACATTTTATGTTTTCAGACAATAAGTTTATAAGCCCTCAAGGAAACAGGTAACAATGGCCTAAGGGATTGACTGATAAACCAGTCCCCTTTGTTTAATAATAGCACTAACCATGAAAAGAGAGTCTGCTTTCATCCGAAGCAGTTTCTCTGAGCAAGCGCTTATCTGCAACGCATCATTGATAAGTCTCAAAGCACATTCTAAGTCTTTAGAAACCCGTCTTTGTAAAAGATCAGTACATTGCTTGATACAGTCCAACACTTTCTGGATGAAACACAAAATACAAAGAATGTTTGCTTAATACAGTTCCAACACTTTCTCAACCGACGCATAGCATACTTATTGAACTATGGATCAAGAACACATATATACCTGGACCTTTTCTAGGCCTTCAGAGGCCTCTGCAATTACTTTCCTGTCTACACTGTCATCATCTCCAAACTGCAAGCATTTCATATAATGCCCTTTTGCATTTTCAATATCTCCCATAGCAAGATAACAACTGCAGGATACAAATATTAACAAAGGAAATGCTATGAGGTACGAGTTCATATAAAACCCAAGGTTTTGTTGAAGCTCAGCAGCTTAGTATCAAAAAAAGGCAAGAGCTTCACATATGCGAAACTTTGCTCTATGTACAACCAAAAGTTGTATCACTCCCCCATCTCTTTTATATATTAGTATTTTTATCAAGTAACCACTAACCAATCATACTCCTAATCCTTTAGGTCGTTTTTACGCATCAGCCTCCTACAAACCCTTACTTTGACCAATTTTTACACGGATGCACATGAAGCGTGTCCCATGTGGCTTTTTAAAACCAAGTTCAGCAGTATGTGTGTGTTTAATTATATATATAGAAAGTTATACTTACTGTGCAGCTCGAACTTGAACCTTAAGAAAGTTGGGATCTATGGTAGCGGCCATGAGACAATCTTCTAATGCTTCTTTCATCCTTCCTAAAGAAATCCTAGCTGCTGCACGATTACTATAACACAACATCAGAGCCCGAAGGCAGCTTCTAGATTTCTCATTTTCTGAAACAGAGTTTAACCCTTGTGTGTAACAGTCCTCTGCTTTAACCAGATCACCATTACCATAAGCTTGGTTTCCCCTAGTACATAAAATACATTATTAACCGATAAACAAATATAATCATTTAACACAATGTAGGTAGAATTTCACACCTTAATCGCCATTTCTCACAGGCTTCTTCTGCTGCTTTGCTGGAAGATAAACTACTACTACTAGTGACACTTTCATGCCTAAAATCTTGTTCATTTGCTAACTTCAAGTTATCATTTCTTTTGCTTGATGATGTAGATAAATCAAGTGGGAAGAACTCTGTTTTCGTAGAAATGTACGGTTCACGGGTAATTTTTAGTGGAGGTTTCTTTTTATGCTGACGAGTATCTGATGACAGTTGACTTTGACCCGATGAAGATGCAGCAAACGTAAAGCTACCATTACTAGTATCTTCTGATCTCGAACCAAAACTAAACAGCCGCGTGGCACCACTTTCTTGCCCCCCAGAAGTTGCAGTTGATCTCATATCAGAATCTTGTGATGCAACCAAAGTATCACAATTGTATTCCAAATTCTCGGTTGCAGATATGAAGCTCTCCGTTTCAGAAGCTTCATTAACTTGAGGCTCAAACGTTTCGTCATCTGTAGTGACATTTGAACCAATAATATGTGAATCAGTTGACAATTGTGAAGCCTCATCTGATGTCGCAGAAGTTCCTCTAGAATAACTACCAGCTAATCTTTCATCATATAGAGGAAGATCAAAACCGTCTAAATATCCATAAGAACTTCGTCCACCAAGCACAAAATCATCTATAATCCTTGACCTAGTTTCTTTAACAACAGGTTTTCTCAGCTTCCCTTTCTTTTTCCTTGACCTAGTTTCTTTACCAGGTTCTTTTCTCGATTCAAATCTATTCAACCCCGAAAACATGTTACCTCTCATATCAGGCGTTTTAAACTCTATACTTGAAGCCCCTATATCATCCAATCTACTAGTAAAAGCAAATGCAGCCATTTTATCATATCTTTGGAAACCACTTTCAGACGACATATCAACACGATCTTTAAGGTTCATCGTCTTCATCTCATTTTGAACATCTAATGTCACATTACCATCAACAAAACCGTTCGCGTTCATTTGATCCACCTCTAATGAATCCTTTAAACCTTTTGTATCACTTACACATTCATTCTGCAGGTTACTAATTTCATTTGGAACTTCATCCACCATTGACCTATCAACATCAATCTCCTTAACATTCAATTTCGACACATTATCAAAAACAACACTAGAATTTACATCATTTGCACCAAACAAAATCGATTCGGATGAACTTCTTAATTGATCAGCATCCAGATGATTAGTAAACTTATGATTATGAGCTGTATGCTTTTTCGCCTTCATAAACCGTGAAACATTAGAACCTGAACCTGAACCTGAACCGGAACTAGCAGCAACGCCGGCGATTGGCTTCCGAGAAGCGGTCAACGGCGGCGAATTAAACCCCAAAACATGATTCGTTTGGTTAAAATCCGAAAACGCATTGTTTGAATTCGATGACGAAGAGTTCATATTGCAGTAATGAAACAAATAGATTTCAAATTGAAATGATGCAAAATTGAAAACTCACCGGCTACGAGTGACATCTCCGGCGAAATGAAGATTGAAATCTGGTGGTTATTTGTGAACAAATTAAATTGATGAATTGATCGATGCGTGGTGCGTTGTTAGTTTGGATCTATGAATTGGAATAATATTATTATGATTTTGTAATTGGTTGTTGTTGATGATGATTGAATGAATGAAATTCAAGGGCCCTGGGTTTCATCCCTTCACTGTTTTCGCCTTCATATGATGTTTGTTCATGGCTATGTATGTCCCCATTCAAAAGCTTGCCATTTTCTCTTTTCAATCATTACATATCTTTTAGCCCCTGCACTTTTACACTTTTTACAAATGCTTCCTTGGTTTTTGGATGCAGAATAACGTGAAAAACTAACGTCGTCCCGAAAGGTAAGATGGTTTTTTTTGTAATCGGATTGACTAGTTGACGAAGTAAGTTAGGAGGTATGAATAGTCAAATACACGCGTGTTTGAGTTTATTGCAATTGCTGGTATTAGAATTATATTGGTTCTTAAAAACAAACCATCTAAGCAACAAAAGATCCTCAGGGGCAGCATCTCTGAAAGTTGGGTCGAAGGGACGGATGGTTTGAAATTTTTTTTATATTGACAACTAATTATTTAGTAAAATTTCGTCAGATATTAGTTTTTATGTTAGTTGACACTAAAGTTCCGGAATGTAACTTGGCTTAAAAAATTGAATAATTTGAAATTAACCACTTATTAAAAAGCACTTTTTAGTAGTTTTGCCCTCTTATCCAAGAAAACGATTACGAATTAAAGGAACATCTGGTCATTTTATACATCTCTCGTTCATAAATTTCACATAAAAGTTCATACTTTTTCTTGATTTTTGTTTTAATTTCATCCGGTTTAGATATTCGAATGCTTAATAATTTCAATCGAAAAATATTTCACAAAATTTTCAGATTATCCTGTGTTATAATTTCAGATTTTTTCATAAAAACAACAAATATGAAATTGTTCATCATAGGAATATAATACAATACTTTGTAGTACGCACCGCCTTAGAACAAAAAGTCAAAAATAGTGTATAGATAGACTGTCGATTTATTTTTGTATGTCGAATTAAAAAATGTAGCTTTGTATATGTCGACGTGGTTCTTTTTACTGCTTAACATCAATGGGCCAAAGGTCAAACTTTTAATGGGCTCAAAATGGTTATTGTATCCCTAGTAGTAAAAGTGTAGAACCATCAATAGCCCTTATTTAGTTTTGGGTCATGGACTCATGGCCATATTTGGTTGTGTATCCCTAGAGGCTAGACCGTTGTAGGCCTGTAGCCATGCACAAACCGGGTTTTTTTAGTAACCAGTTCCGGATAGGAACCGGGTCCGATTTTGGTCAAAAAATCCAAGAACCGAGACGGTTCCGGTTCCGGGTATGATCGGGTATTTGACCGGGTTTTGACCGGTTTAACCGGGTTTTTTCGGTTCCGGGTTGAGGTGGAACCGGTTTTGGCGGTTCCGGTTCGGTTCCAGGTACGGTTCCACTTTCTTGAAGGAACCGGAACCCATGTGTACCTATGGTTCGGGTACGACCGGTTCCGATTCCGGTTTGAGTACACCGGGTCAGTTCCAGAACCGTTTTTTTTTGTGCACGGCTACCTAGTTGTACAAGTTGTAGAAGTATAGCGCATGTTAATTTTCGTGTGTTAAACATATACTTATCGGGTTATCTGTTAGTATCTAGTATCTGTTATAATTTATTTAAGATTAAAAATATAATATAATATAACATTATTTACCCTTTTTACCTCAATTCTCTAAATTCTAATTTGTAAACCCTAATTCCTCAATGTTATCGTGTAAACCTGTTATAAGTAGGTACAAGTACAAGTATGAGAAACAGATACACGATAAGTTATCGTGTCGTGTACTGGTAACAAGTTTCGTGTTCGTGTTTTAACAGGTACATATACACAAGATATGTCAGCCCTAAGTTTAGGACCATTAATAGCCCATAATTGATCAACTAGTATTGTACACAAGGTTTTTATAGAACGACGTCGCTCATAGGTTGTCAGAGGTTTAAGTCTTATTTCGAGTAAAATAACGGTAGTTATGACTACACTAGTAGACGTGTGAGCCCTCATTAAAAAAATAAGGTGTGACTAAACCTTACTTGTTGAGTTAGTTCAATTCGTTCGTACTTTTATTGCCATAAGTCCAAGTTGATGGTATGACGTAAACTCGTTTGTTAAACCTTAAACTCGTGGAATAACAAGAAGCATATTATACCCTTAATAAACATCGAAAAATCAATAAGCTTTGAAGTTGATCAACTAATACCCTTACTTAATTCGCTTGCTTTTTGCTACATTTCTGACCAAGGAGCATATTATACTCATCACGTAATTGTTTGTATCTTTCACTTAAGTTCTTGGTCGACTCCTTTCCGTCCTTCGAAACAACGTTCTTAGTTTCATCAAGCCGACGCTTCAACTCTTCGATTTGATTCTTGAGTTCATGAATCTTATCGGTTTTCGTCTCGTGTTGTTTTTGCAAAGTTTTCAGCTTCGATGACGACGTCGCGTCTTCTAACAACATATAAAAAGAGAGAAAAATGTTTTAGAGTCAAACAACCATGGAGTTGTTACCTATAATATTTTTTAGAGTAAATTACCTTTTGTATACCTGAGTTTTTTAAAATCTAACCATTTGAACCTTAAATTTTAAATTCGTTTGTTTGAACCCTGAGTTTTCACTTTTGTTTCCTTTTGTATACCCAAGGCTAACGACGTTTGATTGCTCCGTTAAATATCTTGACAAATGAAGGGTATTTTGGTCCATTCTATATTTACTATTATTATTAAAGTTACACACACAAAAACACTTCTTCCCCAATCTGCAAGTATCACCTCCACCCCCACCCCTTAACCTACCTTTCTAATTATGCACCATACCATGGTGAATCACCTCCATCGTTAACTAAATCGCGCTGATCTGGGCATATGTTTATGGCTACGGTGAAGAAGGGGAAGCCGAATCTAAGGAAGAAGGTTATGCCTGTTGTTATTGTTCGTCAACGTAAGCCGTGGAGACGAAAGGATGGTGTGTTTATGTACTTTGAAGGTATGTTTTTGAGATTTGGTAATGTTTGATCATAGTATTTGAATCTGTTGTGATGCTTGGTGTTTTGAAATTGTAGATCTTTGTTTTTAGATTATTGTTGAAAGTTGATGTTAACCAAATGTATGATTCATTATTGATTGAGAATGTGTTCTCTAATTTCTAGCAATTGCATAATTTCAATACAATAACTCAGTTTGAAACATATTTTTTCTTTTACTTTTTTACATTTACAGTTGAAAAGCCATTGTTTACTTGCTTTTTATTCAATATGCAGCTTGAGTTTTTTTTTCTTTGATGTTAATGCTAATTATGTAGTTGTGTAGTTATTTTAATATTAAGTACCTTTTGGTAATTTTGGTTGAGTAGTTATTTTGTGAGATGTTAATACTTCACTTTTTGGTGATTTTTGTTGCAAGAGGTCAGTTTGTGTTTGTTGATGAAGTCTAGTTGGTGTCAGTAGCAAGTGTTGGTTGCATTGTGCCCGGCGGTAAATGGAAAGGTGTATCGGTGGACTTTAGCAGCACGGCCTATGAAGGAGACGGTGGTGGAGGTAGTGGTGGTTGTGGTGTCTTGATCGATGGCGATGGAGGATGCAACAGTTGTAGATGGTGGTCAAGGGTTGGTGATGGTGATTTGGGAAGGAGATATTGATAGTGATGATAATGGTAGGAAGGGGGGAAATGGTGGTTTTAGAGGTTGGTAATGGGGTGGAGGTGGTGGTGAAAGGGGTAAATGATGAAGAAGTTAACTTTAATTAAATTAATCACAAGGGTAATTTGGTCATTTCGTTTAAAACTAACAGAATCATTTAACTCTGTTAGTCATAAGTATACATATGGAAGTAAAAGTAAAAACTCAGGGTTCAAACAGACAGATTTAAAGTTTAGGGTTCATATGGTTATATTTTAGAAAACTCAGGTATACAAAAAGTAATTTACTCTATTTTTTATAAGTTTAGAAACGTTACCTTGAAAAAAGTTGTAACCACCCTCCATGACTTCAAACTCCTAGTAAAAACATAAAATATTTTTAAGGATAGAAGATAAAAAAAATCAGCATGTACATAAGAATTGAATATGTACAAGTTTACTAATTATAAAACAAAAAAAATACATAAATGATGTTTTAAAATATTTAAAACTAAACCTTGTTTGTTGATAGTTGTGAGAGAGTGGCTAACTCTTTCACCTTGACCGGTCAAACGCTTAGAGTTTTCACTTTCCAATGACCTTACATCATCAACCAACTAGCCCTTAAATAGAGGGGGAGGTAACCTAATAAATAAGAGAATTTTTTAAAATGTACTTCTTTTAACTTTTTAGATTTTTTGACGTCTATATAATAAAGACTGAGGTTTGTATATATGTTTTTTTATATGAAAGTTTAAAGGCGGACGCTTCTAGAGTAGAGTCAGACGTTTGTAGATTAGAGTATGATGTCCGTACAAATTTTTCAAAAAAGATAATTTACATCTTTGTTTTTTGTTGGTTGTGAGTATAGTCGGCGCCCAAGGTATGTAGGACAACAACTTATCTAAAGAGGACATTTTGAAAATGGAAGTTTGGAAGAAGACACTTTGGTGAAGTTTGCAGTGAAATGAGACATTTTGAGATTTTTTAATAAATAAAAGATTAAAAAAATTGCTAATATATTTTGTATTTTAAATTTAAGAAATTAGTTTACATTGTTTTAAATATGAGAACTAGATTTTGTAATGTATTCTCACGAATCGGATTAGAAATTTATATTTGATTATACTGGATTTCACTAACAATAATGACCGTGAACAATATAAAAAAATATACAAGCGAAAACAAGTGGGTACGTATCAATTGTAACTATATTTTGTAGCATTATTTTGTCACGTTAGCCTATATTGTAAATTACTTGTTAGTGTAATTTGTATATTTTGACTACGCAATTTTGGTATTTTGTATGCAAACAAAGAGTCGATTGTTGATGGAAAATGATAGATATATCCTGAATCGTATATAAAATGAGAATGTAAGAGATTATAGATAACTCGCACAACTTGTATTAAAAAAAATAACTCAAAAAACTTAATACAATCCTCTCATGATAAATAACCCACAAGCTCGGCCATATATATAGTCTAACCAAACTTGCTAAACGACTCTCATAATTGTCTATACCATGACTTGGTATATATAGGCTAAAACTAAACTTATTTGAACATGATTAGGATTGCTAATCTTTAGGATCTACCCATCAGGCCATCATGTAAGAAACCTACCAGATACCAGACTATATACTAATTACTGAATAATTAAGAAACTAAATCCAATTTAATCAACTTGCCAGTTCTCTAACTTTACCGACTTGTAAATAAGGTTCGAAGTTAATACCAACTATATGTACGTCCATAGTCCAAATGGAAGGAGTGTAAAAAAAAGGTAGATTTTTAAGTTTGAGTTATTTGGTATAAAAAGAATTAAACACACGTGCTTGTTAATTACTCGCAACACTTTAAAATAATTTATGCATCTAACTAATAGCATGTCACATGTGTAAACAACTAGGTTCAACTCACTAGAGCTTAGCTTTGTGGAAGCTTGTCAAAACATCGATCTATTGTGTTATTTACGTGTTGACAAACCTTTAAAGCTACGTATACAAACCAAACGTATGATTTTGAATGATATTATCAATGGATGTTGCTATTTGCACCTTAGTCTATAAAATTCTACTTTAAAAATATTAATGAACTATTATTAAATGCATCATAGAATTCACTAATTACACGATTACATCACTTAATAATACATTAATTATTACTACAATTAATAATTTTCATATTTTTATTTAATGATAAAATAAACTTATAACTTTATATAAATAATCTTTTAAGTTATATAACACATTTATAATTTATTTAACCTTGTTATGATTTTAAAATTATATTAACAAGTTTTATTTAAGTTTTTTTTAAATCACATAAACCTATAGTTTTACCAACATGGCATAAACCAACACATTAAAAAAAAAGTTTTACAAAACATCCCTAAATAATATAATGCCAAATATGAAATAAACCAAAATGTTTTATTTTTAGTATAATTTTTAGAATATCGGTGAATAGTTGAAAATATGATTTAAAAAAAAGACTAGAAAGACAGTTGGAACTGAAATTTTTTTATCAAAATATAGAAAATTTTAAAAATGGTTTATAATATTTTTTTTCTTTTACTTTTTTAAATTAACATTATTTTATATATTATTTTTGTCTAAATAAGTCTTAGTTGTTGAGTGTTGACCACTTGTAAAAAAAAAAAAGTCTTAATTGTTGAACTTATTAAGTTTGTACAAACTTCTAAGTAACTTATTACATTACAATTTGATTGGACTTAGAAAACAACATAATTATTTAATATCATTAATGTAATAGACTATGGTGTAACTAGAAATTAGACTAGAGTGCATTTAGAAAAACCCATTTTCAATTCACTGTATAGACAAAAGAAGTAACGTGGGATACAATGATATTAGTATTGCATCATGAATGACATTTTACAAGATATAAACCGAAACAAAATGATTAAAGAATCTAAATAACGCTTATTGTCACGTCACATTTCACATTTTTCTATCCGCTTTCAAAACCTCTAATCGATTAGATATGTGCCCGTCCAAAATATGTTTAGAATTTAGTGACATATAAACTCATGAGAGTTAATAATGAGTAGCAATGCATGTGATCATAACAAAACTAGGGTCCAAAACAAAACACCTTATAGATAAAAAAAAAAAAAAGATCCTACATGTGAATGTGAAAGATATATGTATGAAGGTGACGAAATGAATTTTACCTTTTATACACAACAAAACTAAAAGCTATGAAGTTGAAAACGAAACGGTGTCGTACTATTGATAAGAAAATGGTATTGTGCTCACGTGCATGCAGCTTGTACGGTTGCTATATATTATTAAAATCCATGTGTGCATACGTGTACATGCTCATACATTTTTTTCCGCATGAGGTAATTAAAGAGAGAAAGTGTTACTATTTCTATAAAATCACGCAATTAGTCGTTTGATTTACTGACATTTGGTAGTGAGATGTAGAACTTTATGTCCTTGAGATTAAAAGTTTAAATTTCACTACTTAGTGATAAAATTTTACAATTATTAAAAAGATTTTTTATTAAGTTTTTCAGACATATGTAAGTCAATAGGTTTAAGAGCTATGTAGAGACGAAAGAGGGTTACGATCCTCTCATTTTTTTAGAAGTAGCGAGTCTTGGTTTTTTGTTGATTTTATTATATAAATTGGTTATGGGCCCTTCAACTTTTAAAATCAAGCCCCCTTGGGTTATTATCCAATTACCCAAACCCGTTGCTCCTAATGGTTAAGATCATCCCAAATAAAACTAAAATTAAAACCAATCCCAAACCGGCAAACCTGTTACTCCTCTTTTTTTTAGTTGTCGACAAACACAATTACACAAACCTGGCTCCTGCTCGGCTACTCCTCAGCTTGGTCGCATACTCGCATCCTTCTTCTTCAGTTCTTCTGCAGACTGATTTTTCAATTCTTCCTCTCCTCTGCCCTGCAACCAAGCGCCTATGTTGTTGCCTGCTCCGCTAACCGCTGACCGCTGCTCACATTGCGCGGCATTTGCTCCCTACGCCTCTGCTGCCCTTGTCTCTACTTATCTACTAGGTTAGCTTTACAATTTATCTCAAATATTTAGGATTTTGGGTTTTAATTTAGTATTGATTGTAATTTGTAAGAGTGTTGATTGTTAGTTGTTAAATTTAGGGTTTAAGAGAATTGGGGTTTTAAGTTTAGTTGTTAAATGTTGATGTAGTTTAGGGGAATAAGAGGTTTAATTTTAGTTGTTAGAATGTTAATATTGATTGTTTGATTGTCACATGCTAATGTTGAAGTTTAGTGGTTTTGATTTTAGGGGTTTAAGTTTAGTGGTTTTGATTTTTGTAGATATATCATATATCATGGGCAAGGACAAGGTGAAACACTTCCGCTTTCTACTGCAATAACAGAGAGAGGGTTTTTAGCAATGAAAATATTCAAGAATCACCTACGTAAGAAGATGTCAGACGATTATCTCGCGAATAGCCTAGTTGTTTACATAGAAAAAGAGATTTATGAAACATTTTATTCGGATGCCATAATTGATGAATTCAAAGATCTTAAAGGCCACCGGACTACGCTGTAGTTCTTTATCCAGATACTTACTCTTTCTCTTGCATTATTGTTATTTTAAAAAAAATATCTTGTTTTATTTGTGTGAAAATCTTGTTTTATTTGTGTTAAAGAACTTCTTTATAATGAATGAATAAAGTTTTGATATTTAAAATTTATTGTTTAACCCGACCTGATCCGAATCGCTGACCCGAACATATGTACGGAAACATAGGATTAGGAAAAAAAATTATGGGCACTATAACTTTAGGCCCCTCTGATAGTAAATTCCTGTCTTCGCCACTGGAATTACGTCATTCTCAAACATTAAACTAACGATTGACGGTTGGAATCTTGTCTAAGGTATATATATAGACATACTTAGGCTATGAAGAAACATTTCATTTAGTACGGATTGTAAGCCCAAATCATCATCGCTGTTAAAAAATTCTATGATTCTAAAAAATCATTTTGTTATTAGTTTCTTATTTATTTTTTAACTAATTTATATTAAAACTACGGGTGTATACGAGATATGTAAACCATAATGAACTACTTAGGGTTGTCTCGTTAAAAACATTGATCACCATAGCTTGCAAGAGGCCAAACTTCTCTCTAAATTGAAGCTAAGTTAACAAAAAAACACGACCTTCACATACCTAAGTTCAACACATCCATGTGCTTTACTTTATTTTTTATATGAATGTTATACTTTTTATTCTATATATAAGACTCAGACTCGAACTTGTATCAACTACGTACACACAATTTGAGCATTAGAAAATTAATCTCGGGTCTCTTTTAAACAATTTGACTTGTTTAGTCCATAGTATTTTAGACTTTGAACTTTGGTTTGTGTTACATTTATATTTCGTTTGTTATTCATTTAGGGTTGTTTGGAAAAATCTGAATCATTAAGTGCTGAATGGTTAAGAGGTCTAAACCATTGAGAGACTTTATGCCTCTATCAATGGGGGAGATGTTGGGAGAGAATTTCAGATGAGGGTAAAATTGGTATATGCTTCATTCAGTTCCATTCAGCATCTCTATGTTTCTTAACCATTCAGCACTTAACTGAACCACTCAGAGGCTATTTTTTTGTGAAAAACAAATGCTCTGAATGTTGAATGATTAAGTACTAAACCGAACCATTAAAAGATGAAATAAACAACCCTTAATCTTAAATATGTAAAATACGATTAAAATACCATCAGGGCTGGTGGCTCAATGACGAAAGCATTGTCTTTAAAATCATCGTTTGAAAAAATACTCAGGTTTAAATATAAATATACGAAACTTAGTCTAATATCAAAAATATGATAGATTTAGAGGTGCACAAATTGGTTTTTTTAAGAACCAGTTTCGGTTCTTGTTGGCGGTAAAAGAATCAGTTCTTACAATAACCGGTTCGGTTCTAGACCCGGTTTTTGGTGAAAACTAGAACCTATGTACCCGGTTCCGGTTCTTAAAAAAAACCGGTTTTTCTATGAAATGGGCCGGAACGCTATGTTGCTGCAAATTTTCACTATGCATTGAGCTTTTATTTAGAGTCTGGTCATAAATTTCTTATATTATTTTAGACTAAATAAGTAGTAACATTAAAAATATTACAAGACATATAGCTCTTAAAACATTAAATAAGTAACAACACTAAAACATACCGTTTGTTCATGAACCGGTTTTTCCAAGAACCGGTTTTTTTAGGAGCCAGTTCCGGTTTTTTTGAAACCTATAATTTGGAAAAATAGTAGAACCTATTTAGAACCTACGGTTCGGTTTCGGTTCCGGTTCAGTTCTTATAGAACTAAGAACCGGTTTTCGGTTATTGAATCGATTCCGATTCCGGGTTTTTTGTGCACCTCTAGATAGATTGACGTTCAATAAAAACTAATGACTAAAATGAACACACA
The DNA here is from genome assembly GCA_030867185.1 of Tagetes erecta. NCBI lineage: Eukaryota > Viridiplantae > Streptophyta > Magnoliopsida > Asterales > Asteraceae > Tagetes > Tagetes erecta. The sequence continues at coordinate 5,581,701 of CM061488.1, read as the reverse complement.
TTGGTTTTTAAGCTTGGCTCACTTGATCAATCATCAATGAGCCGGAAACTGGACCATATGATTTTTTAGGTGTTCATATTTTGGGTTCAAAAATTTTCCAAGTTACAAACCACTGAAAAAGGGCTAATATAACCATTGCTTCAAAAGTTATAATAGTAATTATTTTTTATGTTCTAACACTTACTTGAAGTAAGACTCACGTATAAATGAATCAAGCTACTCGTAATTAAGAAGTTACATGAGATCGCGTTACTAAAATTATCAATCAAGTAAAACATAAATAAGCCCGAGCCTAAACTAGAGCGATTTAACAACCAAACTCAACTTCGAGCTCGTATACCACACTTTAATATATATTTTTATTTATATACAATTATAGTAAATATAACTAAAAGCATACATAAAAAAAGTTCTTTTAAGTAAGTAGATGAAACAAGCTCAAGTTTTTTTTAAGTTAAATGATATAAGCCTATATTTAATTACTTAATGAGTTTGAGCTCGATTTTGCTTGTTTAGGCATAATATGCAAAAGTTAGTAAAAGAATTTAAAGAAGTGACTAAAAGTTTAAACTTTTTGAGTAATTAACACTTGTTACCCTTACTAACTTGTTTTTAACTTTAAAAAACAACAAAAGTATTGTTTTATATTAAACATATACTTTATGCCAAATTCTACATAAAATGCTTTGTTTAGTGCATGCATGTTTATTTTAAAAAAGAAAATAGAATTTACAAAAAAGGACATGACATAGATTTGTAGGCTGAAAAAATATCTGGAAGCCATACAACATGTAAAAAAATATTAATAATAGACTATTGATGTAACAACATGATTAGATTATTTTTTATGCAAAAGTATTCAACAAAAAGAAAGACATTGATGTAACCACATGCCTACATCTAATTTTAATATTCTTCAACTTTATACCAAATTACAAAAGTGGTCCCTGATTTTATTCAAATTAATAATATGATCATTGAAGTTTTAATAGTCATTACGTTTAATATCACAACTTTAAAACACTAAAATCTAACATTTTAAAGTCTAAATCGACGGCGTAAACATGTCAACATCGTTTGATTTGCTACATATTATCATCCCATATCAGGTTTCTCGATCAAACCATGGACCACCCTGTTCAAAACCTATTATTACTCAACGTGCGATAAAATAGACACATGAGCACCTTCACCGCTGACATTGAATGCTTGGAGCCTAGAATCTCATTTGAATGTATGATTTAATTCAAGTTAGGGTTTGATTGCTAATATCCCAAAAATAATCCATTAACATGTGCGATTTAATTCGAGTTAGGGTTTACAATGCCTAATTTAATGTACTATAGCCCATGGAGTTATAGACAACACCTTAGAGCTTTTCATGTCATGTCATTATTGTCATCAAACCAACAAGGGACTTAAATTAGTGTGCTATAACCATTTATGCTAAACCCGGACCCATATAGTTTGTGATAAGTTCATGTTGTGTCAAAATTCCCACCAAACCAACAAGTGCCCTAAATTGGTCATTGGTGTACCATAACTCATTTAGGCTAAACCCAAAACCATGAAGTTTGTGACAGGTTTATGTCATATTAGAAATTCACGCCTCTAGCCTTAGTCTTTAAAAGCATCATTTTTCTAATAAAGCCACGCGACGGAATGTTGTAATATATGCATTTGTAAATCTTTCACAAAAGTACCCTTCTTAAGCAAAAGTGCAAAACTCACAACCTATGTATGAATCACGCAATGTCAATAGCAAGAAAAACACATCTTTCAAATGGGTTACAAAATCTTGTTCTACAAAGACTACACTATAGGCAAGTCAACTTCCAAAGATCAAGCCCTTTGACTAAATCTAAAGGTACAAATTTTATTGCACATTGTACAAGTACTATTACATTATTGCTCTTCAGAAAGGACATGTACCATCAAACCATAATTGAGAAAAAAATGCCAAGTCACAAAGCACTAATCCTTATCAGAACAAGAGGCCTAAAACACACCCAAAGCCAAGATTTTTTTCACCTTCAAATGCATAAGATTTACACATAAAAGAGATTATATTTGTAGCAAGATAACACTAAAGCTATGTAATACAAACACTTAAATGTGCACTAGACACTAACAATATACATATATGATATTAATATGTGTGAATGAAGCCAGAAATATTGAAAGTGAAAGAAGTGTGGTACTCTACAATTGAATGACTGAAATGGGTTTGTCAGCCTCCCATGTGACATTGTGGACCTCAACTCTCAATGTACACCCTCAAAGAAACCAAAAAATCAGACAAAAGACACCCTAAAGTATCCTTTAAATCAAATTCTATTCATCCACCTACTTTATTTATTCCCCATCCAAAAACCCTCTTTCCCCATTTTGCTTTTATCATCAAGAATGATTAAATTGTTAAAATGTACAACTTCCATTGCACAATGTACACCTCACCAAAGCATGTGTCAACATGCAAATTGTCTAATTAGTAATTAGTAGTTAATTACCCAAAGTGGGCATATGCTAAAAATCCCATTGCAAACATAATTTGTATGGCTTGGCCCTCAAAACAAATCAATAAAAAAGATAAAAAGGCAGAAAGAAATGACAAACATCACAGCTTTATTTACTAACCTTCAAGATTCAATTATACCTCAATTGATTTACTTACCCTTTTGAATATCTTTTTGATTAGAGATAATGCATCATCTCTGAATATACACTAATACCACACATGCACATTTTATGGATCACAAGATGTACTAAATGAGGAGAAACAAAATTATCATATAAAATGATGCAAGTGAGTAAAGAAAGTTGCTAACCACTACTACCCTTTTCTTCTTTTGATTTGTTATATGCATGGTTCAATGAGTGTTTTTGTGGGGGTGGGGGTCCAACACACAGTTAAAGGTAAGGGTACAAAAGTGAACAAACCAAGAACCCTACTGTCATAAAATCAGTCCATCTATCCTTGCTTTTCTTTTATGTATTGCATATTATGTATACTTGTAAGTAGTATGGGGAGGTAGGTATTGAAGAAGATGACAATAGTCTTTTCATGTCTTCCTAACAATATTACTTCTTTTTTTTTACTTTTTTTTGTTGATGATGATTTTCCCCTTGAGTATATCCTGCTTCCTACTCCTGTAACAAACAAGAAAATAATGTTTAATCGAGTGTAATTTAACATGTAACGAAAAAAAGTTCATGATGTACTTACCAAACAAAGTTAAAATTGTGATCCATGATCCGTTGCACAGCCGAACATCACCTACATTTCAATGGCTTCTTGCCCAAAAAGATTGGTTTGTATTAAAAAAGAATGCGAATTTGATACAACCCGCGATCTTATTTGAAAAAAGATTTGAAAGATTGATAAAAAGTTTAAAACTTTTTCACACCCACATTTCAATGGCTTCTTGCCCAAAATTAATTGGTTTGTATTAAAAAAGAACGCGAATTTGATACAACCCGCGATCTTATTTGAAAAAAGATTTGAAAGATTGATAAAAAGTTTAAAACTTTTTCACACCCACATTTCAATGGCTTCTTGCCCAAAATAATTGGTTTGTATTAAAAAAGAATGCGAATTTGATGCACCCCGTGTTCTTATTTGAAAAAAGATTGATAAAAAGTTTCAAACTTTTTCACACTGCACTAGAAATTTTAAAGGGGAAAAAGGTTTTTGATTTGTACCTTGGCATTTGGAAGTGAAATGAATTGGAATTGCAGCTGTGTGATCAGTTTCGGGCATATCTGTAACGGCTGACTTTGTAGGGGATGCAAACAAGTTATCAGGAAGTGCATGCTCTAAGCTGCAATTTGAACAATAAATACTCACAATTAAAATACCATATAAAAATAGAAAAAAATATTTGCATAATTATAAATAACTTAAAACCTTTCGTTTTTGGCAGTTTCATTCGGATCAGAACTTTCTTCCTTGCCTTCTGGTGGAAAATTGGGATCAGCTTCATCATTTAATGCTGCATCACACGTCGCAGATTGGTTGTTATACGTAATAAGTGTCGAGAAAATAAAATAAATAAATGTAAAATATAAGATAAAAAAAGGTATTTAGAACTACCTTCAGACACAAGTTCTTCATTGTTGTCATCAGATGGAAACACAAGATTTTGGTTTATTTGAGTTGGTGAAGAAACAGCATCACTCAACGATAAACTTCGTTGAAACTGATTTTTTATATCGCTTAACTGCAGATTCATTAATCTTCTATCTTGAAATTCAATCGCTTGGTGTAACTCATGTTCCTCTAATTTTCTTCTTAACATCATGTCGTGATTAAACATTCTAGCACCTGCAAGTAGCAACGATTGAAGATCAAACGTTCGAGTTGCATAATTGTAATAAATAAATAAATAAATATTTATATTTTTGCTCACCAAATGGTATATGATCAAATGGTTCAGCAGATTCAAGTGCAGTTGGACTTAAACAACCAGAAAAATCACCTCTTTCAATCTGCAATTGATGCTTCCTACATAACATATGCAAATCAATACAAACTTATGCAAAAAAAGTAATAAAATAACGAAGCAAAACAGTTGGAACAAGCCATACTTATCGGGTATTTTTCCCTTTTCTTTATACGGTTTAACAAGCACACGCGAATCGCAAACAAAATGAGGGTTCCCTTTAGCCAAAATTGCTTTCACAGTCTCCGGGAGCATAAATGTAACAAAACCAAACATCCGTTTTTGCTGATACGGGATCCTCACATCTTGAACCGGTCCAAACATGCTACATTACACCAAATAAAACTTCAATTATCAGCCAACAAAAAATCAAAACAACATATACACAACTGCAAACATCCACATTACATCTCAAAACCAATTACCTGAAGTAATTCGAAACATCTTCTTCTTTAAAAGTACTATCAGCCGGAAACGTCAAGTAAATTTGACGCGCACTCGAATTCGAACTCCCAAAACCCATCGGCCCAAAATCATTCCTGTCGGGTCGACCCCTACCAAACTTATAAAACTCGTCTCCGATCAATGCAGACGGTGATCTAAAAGTTCAGTAAAAAATCAAAATCAAAATCAATCTGCTGGGAAATTAGACAACAACAAGAATAATCATGTTCCAAAGAATCTTTCTTTTTTTCTTTGTTTAGCTATTTCAAGAACAAATCCAACATTAATAACTAAAAAACATTCTTTTAAACCACAAATAATATTGAAAAACTAAACAACATGTAATAATGTTCATCTTTTTCATCATACTAAATGAACACAACACATAAAGTGTAAACTTTTTTTAACAGATAATAATGAACAACAACAAAAACAAAAACTTTACCTTTGATTTTCATTCATAAAGTTAATGCATCTGTTGAACTGAAACGGATGAACAACACCACCACCGCCACCGCCCATTGCTACGATCCTCTGCTGCTGTTGCTGTTGAATCGCTTTAATCCGAAGAAGATCATCAAAAGATTCGATTTTTCCGGTGGGTGAACCTGCAACTCCGGTCGGAGAAGATGAACCTAACCCTAACTCATCACCAAATCCACCATGTGAAAACTTACACGAAGGACCGTTTTTACAAAACCCTCGAGCATAATACATGCAAGGTCTCCAACCACCATATCCGCCGCTCATATCATCGGTTCCACCGCCGGAGAGAAAAGCGTCGTTTACAGAACAACTTCTCCGGTGTAAATGATGGTGATGCATATCCCCACAGTTGTTGTTGTTAACATGTTCCATTGACCAATTTGAAGCTTCATTAGCAAAAGGGAAAAGTGCAGAATCACTCCGGCCACCGGGACTCGCCATTGCGTCGGAAAATTGTTGATCGGAAACAACTTGTAGACCGTTGTTTGTACTATACTCTTCAATAGGATCATTACTGTTAAAACTGTTGTAAAACGAACCACCACCACCACCGTTTACCACGGCGGCGTACGACGCCGCCGTGGGCCTCGGGCTACCACGGTGGAGATGTTGATCGGAAAACGAAGAACCGGAAACAGACCATGGTGAACTAGGAGAAGAAGGGTTTATGTGATGAAAACCATTGTTTGGAATAATGATTTGAGGGGTGTTTCGGTGAACTGATAAAGGTGCAGATGAAGTGTTCGACGAAATGTCTAAGAAAGATTTGGCTTGTTTAATAACAGAAACAAGAAGATTTTCAGGGCCAAAAGCTAAGCGTATAATCTCATTAGCACCTTGATCTTGTATAAGTATGTAACCCATGATTTTCGAAGCGTTTTCTGGATCTAGTTTCAAGATCCTTGACAACACCATGTTTGTAGCTTCAACTGTATCCATGGTGGTTGCTGTTGTTGTTGTTGTTTTTTACAGTAAACAAAACAAAAAAACCAAACACAATAATAATAAACCACGAAACACAGTCGCTCTCACTCACTAAACAAAAACCAAAACCATGTTTCTCTCTCTACAAAAAAGCAATGATTTTTAGAGAGAGAGAGAAAAAGATGAGTGAGTGTTTTTCATTTTTGAACTGTGATTAAAAAAAAAAACTTAAAGAGAGAGAAAGAAGCGGAGAAAAAAATGTTGAAACGGTTCGACTTGTTTTGGGGATTAATGAGAGAGAAGATGATTATATGTACAAGTGTTGATGCAGGATGTACAAGTCATGTAAGCGTAATTTATTCCTGGCTGTAACCCACATAACATTTGGAGCTTTGGGGAAGATGAAGAAGAGATGTTGCGAGTGGGGTTGTTAAGAAGAGTGGGTATCAGGTGTATCACAATTTTTTTTATAATAATTATTTAAAAATTTTCAAAAAATTATTATTTTATTATTATATCTTTAAAAGTTTTACCTATTGATAATATATATAATATAATAATTTGAAAATTAAGTTTATAATAATTTGAAATAGAAGAAAATCACGTAACAAACCGCTACCCTTTTCTAGATATTTAAACACAGAGATCAAAACTGGATGAAATTAGTGTTTATGACTATTTCTGTTAGAAAACGAAAATACAAGGACTAAAACAGTTAAAATGAAACTAAAACTATTAAAGATATCAAAACACAGGGACCAAAATTGCAGTTTACTCTAGTCTTTAACTATTAGTTTAAGTATGATTTATATGAGTGAATTATACAGATTTAAGACTTCAAATCAATCAATGTATATGAGTTTTTTTGTTAAGAAAAAGTTAGAAGTAATTTTTTTTTAATATCTTTAATTTGGTGAGGACATTAAATGCTTAAAAGTGATATATAATGTTATGGTTGGTAAAAAAATAAATAATTGAACTTCAATTGGTAAGGAAATAAGTATAATGATGATTGTTAATAAAATACAAATACGTCGCTATCCCTATTTCATAAATTTTCTGAAATACGTTATTGTGATAAATAAAAAAGATAAAGTTTATTGTTTTTTAATAATTAACCTTTTATGTTATCAATGTTTATTATATAAATAATAATAAATATTAATGATGATAATAAAAGAGTCGATTTGATAGGGCAGTTAGTTTTGGGGTTGGGTGTCTTAAAACTTGCAACCACAGCTTTTGATAGGGATGAAAACTTTGCAGAGATTTTTGGGCAGAGTAAAAGAAATTTTAAAGGAAAATAATAAATGATAAACATTGGTATTTAAATTTATTTTTAAGATAAATTCATTAGGATCTATCTTCTTAGAATTTAACCTATGCTCCAACTTTATTGGCTTAGTATCTATTTAACCGTTCATTTGAATACATATAAACAAATTTAACTTTAGTTTTTTAACAGGTAGTTAATATTTAAACTCAAGATTTATTAAAAAAAAAGGCAAAATGTCTCACATTTCTCTTGAAGACTAAACCAAAACATGAGTAATAAATTTAATCAGGTTTGGTTATAGGTATTTTTGAAAGGTTTTAGACTTTTTTAACAAGGTAAAAGGTTAGTTTCAAAGTGAACAATGATGTACTATGTGTTTTCACCATCCCTTTATTTAATCACTTTATTATTTATTTATTATTCTACTAATTCAATCATAAATCTTATGTTTACAAATTATTTTAAATTTTTTTATTTTAATTATTAAGTATTTAATTTAATAATTTTAATTTTTTTGACGACAAATATTTTCAGCTAACTCATGTAGTACCGTTTGTCTAACCTAGTTAAAACCAGACTGGGTCGTTAAACAAAAGTTTTATCTTTAGTTATTTTGGAAATTGTAGTAATTAAGGTTTGTGTTAGTATTAAAAAAGGGAAGGTATTTGATTCATATTTTTAATTGTGTGTTATTTTAAGAAATATATTTAAAAACTGTGATATTATATTTATATTGTTTATTTTGTTAAAAAAGAGAAGTAAATTTCATCTCTTACATATAATGATTACATTAATATTTCTTGTCATATGTCTTGTTGATTACGGGTTAATTTTAATTTTTTAATATTGGAATTGTGGGAGCATTGAATTAAAAAAACCAATAAACAACAAGGTTGCACATGTAAAAGATGATTATACACAAATGTGAATTGTGTGTAACCTCCTTATTTTAAGTATCCACCAATTTTATGTGTGTGGTTCAATCTCTAATATTGGCATGTGTTACCCCAATCATGGATATAATGAATCAAGTTTTCAAAGATGCTTGAATTTGACCCACTCAAAACACTCGTGATATATATATATAAGTATATAACATAGTTTTATTTTATGTATTATACTAGCTTTTTGGTATTGTCATTTTCATGTGAATTTAATTACTTCCAAGTTTTAAAACACAATCACAAGAAAAACACACGGTCAAGTCAAACTAAAGAACATGCCAAAATCAAATTAATGATGAAACAAATCACAAGATGTAACACTTGATAGATGATTAAGCAAAGTATTATTATGCATGAGCATTATCACCAAAATTTACATTGCAAATCTTGCAGTTTGTATTTTATAGTTACCCGTATATTACATGGATTGAAAACTTGATACGATATATAATATTTAGACTATATTTGATTTGGCTTTAAAAATTGATTGATGTGTTTTCAAACAAAATGCATTGAAATCAAAAAGTTGTAAAGTATTTTTAAGGCTTTGCTTATTCACACACCCCATAAATCTATTCCCACACCTTCATCAAACCCAGGTGCCGTGCTATGGCTAAAATGCGACGCCTGTGTAATTTTTTTTTTTGTAAAAAATGTTTTTTTAATAAAAAAACGCGTTTGGTTGTTTTTTTGAACTCGTGTATAAAAACATGTTTTTTAGGTTGTACGTCGTAGTTTAAATTTTAAAAAAAGTTAACTATTCAATATAAAACGTTAATTGGTTGTGAAACAAACATTTGAAACAAACGTGTGTTAACGCATTTTATATTAGATAGTTAACGTTTTTTATAATTAAAAACTACAACTTTTAAACAAAAACATAAAAAAACATGTGTATTTTTACAAAAATGTTTAAAAAAAGAAATCCAAACCCTTAATATATAACAACCCAAACAACACATGTTTTTTTAATAAATAAAAGGTTTTTTAAAAAAAATATTAAGAAAAGTAAAAAAAATTTTGACCAAGACGCGGCACTTTGACCATAGCCCGGCACCTGGGGAATGTGTGAAATAAGAAAAGGTGTGTTAATAGGTAGACGCATTTTTAAACTATATCTACTTATACTAATAAAACACAAACTTTTTGTCACATGTTTTCTCTCAAACATGACACATCAATTTGTATTATGTGTCATTAATCCTCTCATTAAAATAAGAAAACTTAGATGATTGATTTAATCAATTTTTCATAATTATTTATTAATATTCATTTTCTTTAATATCATAAAACTTGAATTTAAAATTCAACCATGATTTTTATTATATATTTTAAACAACCTTAAGGGATTTTACATTTTGTACAACCGAAATTGAACTATTTAACAAAGAATTCCTACAATTTGTCATCGTAATGGTAAATTTAAAAAACAATTCTTATAATTTTGCCATCATACTACTAAATTTAAATTTTGTTACGTTAAATTAAATTTAAAGTTTATTTTAAATTTGAAGAACTATACAATTTAACCCCAAGTTATTTCAAAAGAAAAGTATACAATTATCTAAATATTTATTTTAATATATTTTTATTCAACTCGTGTGTTACACGGGTATATAGTCAATGATCTTTTAGCCTATTGGTTAAGAAAGAGGTATGAGACTTTGTCTCTCTTGGAGCACCTGGGTTCTAATATAGACATTAACATATTTTGTGTAAATATTTATGAATTGTCGCAGTTCTAAAAAATATATACAACCTAGTTATAAAATAATTGTTAATGTTTGTATAAAGAGTTAATATTTTAAAAGTCAATTAGAATTATAATCCAATAATTCAAAAATAAACAAAACACAAAGAAAAAAAGTTATAAATATCCAATTCAATTTGCATAGTTTTAGTTGAAGTCTACAATTATTATGATTTATTATGTACATATATAGTTTGCATAATTTGTAATGGTTTTATAAACCGCATAGTTTAATGTAAAGTGACATATTATTTACTCATTTATTAATATCGTGAATTTGTCAGTGTTTGTTAGTGTTGGCCAAATGTGAGTTCGAGACATTAAGGCAATAGAGTACTCAAGTAGTAATGGAGATTTAGGGAATGTTAAAAGATGTCTATTTTTTAAAAATCGGGTTATATGCATGTGCTAAAAATAAGTAAAACTAAAATTCGTAATGTACATATATAGCTAGAGGTTTGGCCAAAACATTGAAAACTCTAAAAAAGCTAAAGATTATTTAAAAAAACATTTGTAGTCAGGTAAAACGAACTCTGATTAACCGTATTCCAGCGTCACTGGAACCGTCTCGTCAAACTTTAAACATTTATTTTTTAGCTTTCATTTTTTAGTTTATATGGTTTAGTTTTAGCTTTAGAATTTAGGTTAAGGGTTTATGGTTTCGATTTCAGTTTTTAGGGGAGGCGATGAGAGTTCAAAACTTCAGGATTTTGAGAACTGAGGTTTTAGACTTTTAGGTTTGAGTGAGGTGTGGGCTGTTGGCCGGTTCATTTTTTTTTTAAATATAACCTTTATACATATGATTTTTTAATATTTTAATATTACATTAGTTTTTAACCTATTTTATTTTCCTTTTATATCTTTCAAAATAGAATGCTTATAAAGTTTCTTATGTATTGTTGTGGTTTGCTTAAACTTATCTATGATCCTGCATACAATTTATTCAAAACAAAGTCGGGTTAAAATTTTGTTTTCTTTTTAAACTTTTGATATATAATGTACTTATATTATTTTGATTCTACCATTGCTATATACTTATTTTTTCCCACGTTTGAATATAAAATTTATTTTATACAAAGTCATGTAAACGCTCATATAGTTTTACACATATTGACATTGTAGTGTATTCATATTACGATTTTGCTTTGTAAGCTTCAATTATACTTTAGGTCCTTGATCCCCATGCATTGTTTGCTCGTTAGTAACTCGGATGGTGCTTTGAGCGAGCATTCACATATTTTCAAAGTTAGTTTCTTTTAACAACAAAAAACCTATTCTCATCCGTCAACTTCACCACTGCCCACATTCAACATCAGACATATCTCACATAGTATAAGAAATGTCAGTCGTAAGTCGCTTTGTTCTTCTCATCTTTGTTGGAATAACTTCAGATGAAACTTACCAAAACCTAAGTCTTATAGATTTACAAAAACCTTGATGTTCATCTAAAGTCAAAGTTCGTGTTCTAGTTCAAGGTCAGAAACCCATGAAAAGATGACAGAGAATAACAAAGACATCATGTTTTGCAAGTTAAATCTTAGGGGGTATTGTTAAGGTTAATTGAAAATGATAATTAACAAAACATACATGAAATGAAGTTTGATCAAGATTTATGTCATACATGAAATGAAGTTTGTTAAGGACTTACGACACTCATGAAACAAATGATTGTGAAGTATCATCTTGGGGGGAGTATTGTTTCGTCAAATAAAAGATGAAACTCTTCAAATTAGTCAAGAACGCAACAATCAACACTTGGTAAAAAGTCAACAAAAGTCAAACTTGATCAAAGTCAAAGACCGTTGAAAATGAAAAATGGAAAAGATGTGCAAATGAAACTAGAAAGCTGAAAGATGTGCTTGGAACAATATCATGGTGCGGTTTCGCTAGGATGTTACAGATGGTATCAGATCCAAAGACCGGAATAATGTGCTAGCGAGAACGCTGAGCTCCTTAAGGGGGGCAAATTGTAAGATCTTACATTGGTTGTGAGGGAGAACAATGACTTCATTATAAGGGAATTGATACTCTCACTATCATGACGCATTTTACAACCGTGAGGACAGACATCTGAGGGAGTGTTGTTGCCAAAGCAGACAATATCACGGTGCGGTTTCGCTGGGATGTTACATAAACAATGTTCAGCCAAAAGATGTGCAGTGAACATTGTTCAACAAAAAAACATGTAGGTACTATTCCCCGCACATATTTTTGAGATGCACAGTGAACAATACCATATGCTATGAACAATACTATTCCCCACATCTAATGATATTTGCTATGAACAGTACCACACATATTCAATATCACACTATTTTACAATGATGTTTATATACAAGTAATTAACCAACGGTAAAACGTTAATCACGAGTATTTCATCTAGACTTTCACAAGATCACATCCGAGCCAATACAAACAAGCATGTGTGAAGACAAAAGACTAAAGACCAAAGACGATTTTAGTTTACTTTTAATTTAAGTTAATGTAACACACATCTCCCAAATATATATAAGTTTGTAAGCTTCTAAACTCAACCCAAAAGATTAATTTCTTTTAGCAAAGTTTACGTGTATTCTTAACCGTATCCCATGATTCCAAACATCCTTAGGCACATATGAAAGATACATCACTAAAAGTTAATGAAAAAAAATGTTCCACCAAATGAGACACAAAAATCTTCAATTGGACAATAATCTATCTAATAAATCAAACTTTTAGGGGGCAATTTTTGGAGGGATTTTTTTTTCTATAATAGGAAGTTTGGAAGGTAAAATTTAGCTAAATTTTTCACCATGCAAGTTGATGGAGCCAACTCCTTAAATGTTATATATTTACAAATTATTAAATATAATGGTTATAATTTCTTTATAAATATTACTATTTAACCCGTGTGTAACACACGGGTATTAAACCTAGTATTTTCATATGTTTAAGAATGTTAGCCCTACTTATGACGTCCACATATGCATCAATTAATAGCGGGACCAAAGAAGGCTCAAAACTCACAACAAAATATTTGATGTCAAAATGTGGGTTTTTTTAAAGATTTTTAAAATTTCTCTAGAACAAAACGTTCTGATGTGAATTTTAAAAGGTTAGTCTATACATACCTCTCAATTTTTATTTGTCATACACCCCCTCTATAAATAAATTATTAAAAATTTTCATATCATCCCCCTAAAAACTTGTGTTTACAAGTTTGAACATTTATGAGATTGAATAAATTTTAAATTAATTCATACTTAGTTAACGGTTATAGATTATATTAAAGTTTATCCTGAAACTTTTTAAAAAGTCGGATAAAAAAACAAAAGGTTTTCAATTAAAATATCAATTTGCTACCTAATAATATAAAATAATAATAAACAGATTAACTTAAAATCTTAAATACAACAATCTAACTTTTTAATTCAACTTTGTTATTTATTATATTCTATCAAACTTATAATCCTAAGTTCAAATTGTTAGTAAAAATCATACCTAATCGGTAGAAAATGCAAACATCTTTCGAACTCTTAGTTTATGGAGAAGCGGTGACAATTTTCATTGCTGATGTATGGTGATGCAAGTTCTTATGTATTTGTCTATGTAATATTATTTAGAGACGAATTCAATTATGGATGTCCTTATTGCTTTATAATTCAAATTTGATACTTTTAATAATTTAAATAATGTTTTATTGGTTAAATAATTAGATTTAACAACATGATCAAAAGTTAGTAACGTTAATATTCTACTTGATATGATTCATGATTCATTAAACAAATATCTTTAAGTTTTAATTTTGTAAAGTACAAACAGATATGAACGGATACAAACGTTAATATTAAAAACAACGGTTGTTGCTTTTATCATAGTAAAAAACATAAAAAAAACACTAAAAATAAAATATAAGGTTTAAGTTGTATTTTCTAAAAATTCAAGGGAGAGTGTACAACAAGTAAAAACAAGAATGAATGGGGTATGAATAGTAGCACCCACTTTAAATCAAGAAAAAACATAACATTTTATATGATCGAATGCATGATGTTTCTATGGGTTATTGATTTTTTATAATATAAATTTAGTGTATTTGTCGATATTAATCATAATTTAAGAATTTGTCTGTGACGGTCCTAACTTGTAAACTATTAATTTTTGTCAAGTCTTTTTTAAGTTAGGATTACAAGTTGAGACTAGTGTATAAGTTTCTTAAGTTTAGATTTTATCAGTCTATACATTAAACTTAACATTTTTAGTTAAGTATTGGTTTATTAGGCTAACGAGGGATTGACCTTAGAAGATTTTTTTATCCCATAGTTTCTTAACCTAGTTATATCGATCTCTCTATTTATCCACGTCGTATATTGATCATAACATTTCCATATTTTTATTTCTATACATAGTAGGAATGTAAATAAACAGAACGAACACAAACATCAACTTGTTCATGTTTGTTTATTTAACTTTAACGAATACAAACATTAACACATAATCAAACATTTTTGTTATTCCTGTTCACTCATTAAAAAATTCGAAATTCGAAATGTTCATGTTCTTTCATTAAGAGGCTAAACAAACAATTCACGAACGTAAACGAACCAAAAATAATTGATCAAACATAAACGAACATAAATAAACATTAATGAAGACAAACAAACAAGGCTAATACACCATAATTCATTAAAAACACACATGTATAATTACTTGTTTAAATTGTACATGACTTATAAAAAAATATGATTCTACCAAAAGTTCCATAACAATTTATCAAGAAATTAACAACATCTACCTATCTACATCTACATATTCTAATAATTGAGTAACTCATCCACATGTCAATAATTTAACTACTTCACATAGGATTTTGCTTAGGTGTCATGCTCTCATTTAATTTGATATATGATTTGAAAGCGGGTCATGGTATGCTCCATATTCGAAATAACCCGATATGTTCAAATAAAAAAAAATACCAATTATCATGAATTATCTATTAACTCGATATGTTCAAATAAAAAATTCACCAATTATCATGATTTATCTCTTAACTCGATATGTTCAAATAAAATATTTACCAAATATCATTGATTATCTCATAACCCGATATGCTCAAATAAACAGTTTACCAATTATCATAAATTATATCCTAACATGATATATTCAAATAGAAAAATTATCATTCCTTTATTTTAGCATATGATATTTGTTAGCAAAATATTTGTAAATATCCAAACCGATTTAATAAAGATATGCTATAAATAAATTTAATTAAAACATATAAAATCAAAATCCCGTATAATACACGGGTACTAATCTAGTAATAAAAGAAATAAGAAGTCGTTGAAAATGGCCCGGCTGAAATCATTATCTCAAATAGAATAATATCTATATGAATTGAGTAAATTGTACTTTTTGGCATTTATAGTAAACCAAATTACGGTTCTAAGTCTTTTATTTTAAATTTTTACATTTGTTGTCCATTATTTAAAATTTTGTGTCGATTTTTGGCCTTGAACCATAGTTTGAGTTATTATAAATATAAAAAAGTATATGAACATAAATAAACCAACATACATAGATTTTGTTTTAATATTTAAACGAGCTAAGATAAACAAACGAACAAGACATCTAAAATGGTCTGGTACAAATGCACAATCACATTATCATTAGGATATCTTGATGAAAAAATTATATGTATAGTATGCTATATTTTTTTTTTACTAAAATATATAGTTTAAAAATAAGAACTTTGATGACAATAATGTGTTGTAAAATTGTATGTGTGGTCTCTCTCTAGCATCTGTTGATATATTTTGTGGGGACATGAGGATGAAGAAATGGACAAATAAGGGTGTGTGAGCAAAGCAGATTCAGATCTGCTCAAAAAGGAAAAATATTCATGTGGCCCACGCTCAATCTACTTCAATCCAATGTTACATGGCTCTCTTTGATCATTGGAGAATAAAATTATAGTGGAATTATGTTTAATAATCCTTTTATATATTAGAATATGATTTATAATTGCGTTATTTAAAATAAATAGATGCAAGACATGGGCGTCGCGATGCGGCGGTAAGGTCTCTCGTATGTAAGTTTGTCATATGTGTTAATACAAAAGTTTCATGTATTGCATATGATTGTGTAAAAATAACAAGTTAAAGTAAAAAATATGTTAAAATAAAGTAGGTAGTTAAAATGATAAACAAGTCAAAGTTAAGTTGTGGACAAAAAGTGAAAATTATTAAATAGGGGACAAAGATAAAAAAAAACAAAAAAAGAGAATAAATGATTTTCTCAGGATTCAAACATAGGACGTTGGGCACCACATAAGGCGCCTCCAAACCAGCAAGCCAAACCTAATTTTGTGATATCTATAGAAATCTATTGTATTTAACACTTAAATAAAACATAAAAATCTATAATGAAAAAAAGTTGTCCACTAATGAGGTGGTGACACGTGGCAAGCATTGGTTGGCCAATGGTGGCACCGACATTGTAAAATAGAGGGTACTAACTATAAGACTGACTGCGCGAAAGGGAAGTTGGGTCTCACATGTGTCTTTGTCACACACACGTTGAGAAAAAGGTTTCATGTCTCGCACGTTAAAGCGTAATGTTTTAATACATACATACTAAAAGACGGATATATATATATATATATATATATATATATATATATATATATATA
The DNA here is from genome assembly GCA_030867185.1 of Tagetes erecta. NCBI lineage: Eukaryota > Viridiplantae > Streptophyta > Magnoliopsida > Asterales > Asteraceae > Tagetes > Tagetes erecta. Next base: position 5,564,768 of record CM061488.1, on the reverse strand, counting down.
TATATCCAATCTTAGATGTCAAAATGATACCAAGGAAAATTCGTAGATATGTAAAAATAGAGTAGGGGGCCAATGTCATATATATTGTAACATCCCACATTGGTTATGAGGGGAACACATACTTCTTTATAAGAGGCTTGATACTTATGATGCATTTAAAATCCGTGAAACGATGATGGTTCATCATGCCAAAGCGTATAATATCATGGTGCAGTTATGTTAGGTATAACATCCCGTATTTTTTGTACTAATTTAACTATTTATTATTTTATGTGACATATATTTATTACATCATACGTAACGAACTCTGTCGACTTGCAAACAATACTTTGAGAACTACAACCCGACCACCTTAAAATAATAGAATAATATATATTCAAAAGACGCGACACAAGTCTATTTCGAAATAAGTTAGTCAGGTAAATATACAAACATGTACAAATGTGAATTTATATTAACTAAAACTACTCGTTTACTTATCGACTAAACTAACAAACCGAAAACGTAGATAACTAACACCACTAACCATGATTGTACCACCTTGCTTCTTCCCCTCCCCTCCTACCACTTGCAGCCATCGCCTATCAAACCATCTCCATCAAGTCATGTTGTTGTCTCCTAAAATGCCTTAGACTTGTGGTTAATACATGAAGGATTAACATAATCCTTAAGACCAATGGTTAACCACCTCAGAATCTCCTAAAAATAAAAGCTTAGATGAGCCACAACTTGCACACACACCACCCCACTCCCAAACCTTCCCATGGAGCTGCTGTTCAACTGAAGAATGAGATCCCAAGAAGAGGTCACGAGTCGAGCATTACACCCTCCATCATCCTCCCTTCTCGCACCAACGTTCGGTAAAACACTAACGTCATTTTCTTAACTAAATCTTATGTCTTTACTAACCGTCATGACACTATGTTGGTAAAATAAAAGCCAAGAACAAAAATGACATTAAAACTATGCTCGAAGAAACGGTCACTTGAAAGATGCAAGGAAAAACTTTGGTTTGTAAACTACAAGCACACCAAGAAATAAATATATTCTAAAAAGCCTTTCATAAGAATTCTTCTTCCCCTCTAAATCTTGATGTTGGTTCTAAATGGGTATTGGAAAAGACAAGACACACCTTCAACACAAGAAAAATGGACAAGATTTGATGTGATAACACAAAGGTCTTGGAAAACAAGACATATCTTCACTCAGATCGTATCAATGTCGCCAAGCTCGGGTGCAAAATGGCCATTGGTAGACATGGTCTACTTATAACCGAGATCTCGCGACTAGATACGTCTAAAGGTTGGTTTGATAACATAAAAGTCATGGTTGACAAGGCATAAAATCAAACCAAGATTTAGACATACTAACAAAACATAAGGTTCAAAAACATTTTTATAAATAATTTGAAGATAAATTATTTTGTATAAAACTTGTAATAAGGAGCATAATGGCACAAAGACACTCTTATAACACATTGAATTAACCCCTAAGATAATACTAATACACATGAAACATTAAATCTAAAATTTTGTACTTTAAGAAAAGCGGGAAAGTTGGCAGATTGTCTAAGTCAGCTTTGAAAGGCCATACCCTGGCCAGAACTTAACGAAATGAGACTTTTCTGGAGTCTAAAATGTAGTTCAGACTTTTATCTTTAAAACCCAAGTGGTCACATAATTTTTAGAGGTGATTTGATACCCGAAAAGAGAGTTACAAAATAGAAAGTCGAATCTGTCAATTTGACAACATGTCTAAGTCAGCTTTAAAATGACATTACTCTCTCAATTTTTCCTCTAATGACTTGACTCTTCTTTTAAAAGTTAGTTTTATATATTAACTTTAAAACCCATATAACTTATCTTCACGAAAATGAGATTTGGACACTATACTTTTGTAAGTTCAACAACAAGATTTGACAAACCTTTGTCAACAAATAAATTAATTTAAGGTCCTTAACTAAACTCTTAAATGAGCACCGTTACATTTCTAATAAGATAAAACCTATATAAAAGTATGGCAAAAATCCCAAGTTTTACTTAATTTATTTGGTCAACTAAAACGAAGTCACAAATAACACTTGTAACAACATATATATATGTATGCATATATATATATATAAACTTTGAATAAATAAACATATTACTACTCTTGCCTTCTCCAATTAAATCACTAATGTTTTGTGAACATTCATAAAACCTTAAACGTTAAACGCAACCCAACATACAACTAATAGAACTACCAACTTAGAAGACGGCTTGAGGCTTAGTCTAACTCACGATCAGGGATAATAACCATGTGCCTAACTCTTATAATATGTAGGTCGTTTTTGTTACCACCTACTTAAATCATTTGCTTATCATTCTCTGCTAATCAACGGTGAGTTCTCGTAACCAATTTTTACTGTTTTTTTACTTACTCAGGGGGAGAAACATGTTACTTAAACTTTCTTCTTATGAATCATGTTGCTTTATGTATGTGCACTAGTAATCCGATAATGTATTACATGAGTTAACTAAATATCACACACTTTAAAATCTTGTTCTACTCGAACACAACCTCTTAGCTGCTGGATGTAACCTATGGATTAATAATGATAGTACTATCGGGATTGACAACCCCCATTCTCTCGACTGATTGGAACGCGCAAATCCACGGTCAACAAATGTTGAATGATTATTTCCATGCTTATTTACTTGCAAATATTCGTGATAGATATTTTCTCAAGATCTTATTATTATACGTATACTTGTTATTTAGTTGAAGATTGTGTGCTCATGGTAATAATTATCAACCGACTATGTGTTACTTTTACATAATCACATCATGGATTCATCACTTATTACCGATCATTACTCAAACCTTAACAACTCATTATTTATCGAGTCTCTAAACTCTACGAGCTCACCAACTTTATGTTGACCCATTTCTAACATGTTTTTCAGACAATAAATCAAAGTAAGTGTAGAACGTTTAGAAATGACACGCTAGGGCACATAGAAAGATTGTGAAGCATATGCATAGGATTGTTAGCCAAATATGTTGTAATCTTTTAAACATGTACCCTAATATATTGTAGCCATTTTGGATGTTATGTACGGTTAAGTGGTAACGTAGTTGTTATACCATGTGTTCATAGCATCCCATGACGCCATGCCCTCGATTTTCCGCCAAGTCGGGGGTGTGACATTAGGTTGCTACAGATGTTATTAGAGCCATGAGAAGACTATTGTGTCAGCAAGAACGTTGAACCCGTAACGGGGTAGATTGTAACATCTCACATTGATTGTAAGGGGGGACAGAGGCTTCCTTATAATGAGTTTGATACCCCACCATCATGACACGTTTTAAATTCATGAGGCAATGGTGGTTCGTCCCCACCAAAGCAAAAAACATCAATGCGCGGTTATGTTGGGCTATTATAAATGGTGTTAAAGCTAAGATCGGATGACTCGGACCGATGTGCCAACGATGACATTATACTCCTTAAGGGTTGGATTGTAACATCTCATATTGACTGAGAGTGAGAACAAAGTCTTCCATATATGGGGGTGGTTACTTCCCCTGCCATGACGTGTTTTAAAATTGTTAGGGACGGCCGTCAAACCGAACAATATATATGTTAATATCTGTCTACATCATATTTTCTTGCAAGCCTTACACAAAACTCATTTTAGTTTGAATTTTTACTACCTTTTACCGTAATTTTTCAAAAATCTATTTTTTTAAAAATAAAATAAGTTGATGACGCCAAAAATTATGTCAAACCTAGTGACATAGGTGTGATTACGGAGTTGTATTGTATACACCGAATCTTTGGCGCCAAAAGTTTTAAAATGAAAATGTCGGGACATTGCAAACTGAAAAGTTGAAACTCATAGACAATTTTACTTTTTAAAACCCTAATTCCCCTAATTTCATTTGGTGAGTCTTTGAAGCTATTAATAAAACCGGTTAAATACATTTCACTACAATATTCGAACCCATCACCATCCCTAATTCGTAATTCACACAATGTAAGAGATGTTTCAATCATCGACTTCCAAACATGGCAACTCCAAATCAATATGAGCGATTTACGCAATTATAATTCAGTTGAATTGATATGCGACGTTCATATGCTAAATTCGATCCATAAAGTTCAATTCATTTGAATGAAAGACACATAATTACAAATATATCTCCAAAAATATTGAACTACAACCAATACACATTTATATTAATTCATACCAAATTGTATCTATATATCTTAGCCAATTGTAATACATTCCTCCACACCTTGGTATATCTGTTTTGGCAACGAAAAGCCCTCAGGCGTCTGTTCCTCATGTTTTCAAAACGCGTTATGAAAAAGAAGGTTTTCACTCTCTTATAAAACATGTTTTATTCTCATTCTCAACCAATGTGGGATGTCACAACAATTTACTCACAAACGCTCATAGAAACTCCGTGTAACCTCAATTCTACTTAAAAACCCACACAAACACATAAATTTATTTGACTTTTTCTTGCGTTTTTCTTGCAACTCGTTCATCATCCTCATGTTGTTTACATCTACAATTAATTGAGGTTTATTACTTCACATTTGTCCGTGAAGCATCCTTGATTACCAACATCGACTCAACTTTCAATTTAGATATTTTTTAATTGCCCTTAGACTGTGTGTAGTGGGCGTGTTTTGCCCGGAAAACGCCCTCAAAAACGCCCCATAACGCCCCCACACCACTACGTGGGGGCGTTATTCTTCAAAAACTTGCTCGGGCGTGTTTGTTATAACGCCTATGCCCCGCACGCAAATCCAAAATAATACCGTTGAACGGTAACCCCAACGGCTATATATATATATATATTTTATTTTTACTTTTACACTATAAATAATACATTTTATTTATCAAATACTCACACCATCTCAATTCATTTTATACTCTAAATTTCTACTATAATTTTTTTACCAATACTCACAATGTTTCCATACGGTGTCCCATTCGGTTCGCCAAACAACCCCGGGTACCGACCCCCTCGAAGAACCGGCACAAACCAAAACCAAGCAAACGACCCAAACGACATGTCGAACGCTAATCTTTTTGGTTTCATTCGAAACATGCCAATGAATATGGGCATGATGGGTATGAACCAAAACATGATGGGTATGGACCCAAACATGATGGGTATGGGCATGACGGGTATGAACCCGAATATGATGGGATCGTCACAACACGTTGATTTGGAAGAAGTTATCCCGGAAACGCAACCGGTGCCTCCAACTCAAGATACCGGTCCGTCCCAACCCAAAAAAAGGTCACACAAGAAGAAAGCGCCGGGAGAACCGAGAGCACCGAAATCACACGTTATTTGGCCGGTTGATGAAGAATTTCAATTGGCGCGTGCTTTTTCTATTTAATTCCGAGGATCCGATCATTGGTAAATATATATGTTTTAAATAACCTTTGTTATTTTTTTAATAATATTGTTAATAATATTTTTTGTGTTTTTTTAGGGAACCACCAAGACAAAAGTGTGTTTTGGAGTAGGGTTCGGGATGATTTTCACAAGTTAGTCGGTAAACCGTTAGGCTACCGTACGGCGGATAAGATTTCCTCAAAATGGAGGGAAATGAACTCCAAGTGTGTGGTATTCAATAGTATTTACCAACGTCTTTTTGAAGGTTGGGCTAGCGGAGAAAACGATGCCGACATTCAAAAGGGCCGTTTCCTTATCTTGCCATATGGGATTTTTTGAGAAAGTCTCCAAAATGGCTTACTTTGATCAACCCGGTCACGGCTTCGGCCCGAGCGTCGAAGAGGTCAAAAACAACTTCGTCCACCGAACCGGCAAGTCAATCTTCTGACGCCCGACAACAATGTATTGACTTGAACGATACCGAGGAAGAGTTCGAGGAACCGCAACATCCCGAACGACCAATCGGGAGGGATAAGGCAAAGAGGAAAGGCAAAAAAGCCGTGTCGTCATCTTCTTCGGGTATCGACTACAACGAACGGTTTTTGGAAATGAATGAAAAGTTAGACGCTATAACGGAATTAGGACAAAAAATAATTGAGCAAAAAAATAAAATATGGGAGGAAAAAAGAGAACGTCAAATGCAATTGGACTTGGAGTTTTTGGGAAAACCAATCCCAGAGGAGCAGGGAGCGCGACGCGAACTTCACCTCGCTTGTATCCAACGCATAAAAAAAAATACGGATTGTCTTGATTATGCTATTTTTATGTTTATTTTTAGTTACTTTTATTTTATATTTGTAATTTTTTTAATTATGAACTAGTTACTTTTATTTTATATTTGTATTTTTTTATGAACTAGTTATTTTTATTTTATACTAGTTTAATGCCCGTGTGTTACACGGGTAAGGACATGAAAAACAGATAAATTTAAATAGTTGTGAAAAGGTATACTTGTACAATAATAACTATGTTTCATTTTTGTTCTAGTCAGGTCACTCACTTACATAATTTAACTTTAAAAGGGTGTTTCAATCCTAAATAATTAACTTGTACAATAAGTAAACATTAATTTTTCAAGTGACAAGTACAAGAAACAATTGTTTCTACTTTCTCACCAATAACTGTCATGAGAACTGACGAAACCTTTTAATAATTTATGTAAAATAAAGTAAAATAGAATAAGTATTCACAAAACTTTTTAAAAATTGAAAACCAAAGTTGTGAACATTTTCCTAAATTTGTAATAAATCTTAAAGAGGGATAATCTCTTTTTAATAAATGCAAAAAAAATTTATAAGTGAAAGGAAAGTTTTAAACAAATATTTAATGACAGGAAAAACAGGTAATACTGTGAAAGATAGTTGATGGCAGGAAAAAAAACTCAAAACGCGTCTCAAATCAACCTAAAAAATCAATGTTTATGTATTATACAAGTTAATACCTAGAAGTAGAACACATTCTGAACTTAAGATATCTAATTGAAACAAAACAAAGTTTGAGTGATCTAATAAGAACAAAATATAAAATTCGTATGTTTGTATAACATTTTCTATCTTAAAAATAAGCATTTGAAAATAAATTATATGTTATTAAGTAAAAAAAATGTTTGTTACAGCTCAAAAACAAATTACATACAACATCAATCATCATCTTCTATGGACAAGAAACATGTTTATATTATTTGAACAGCTAAATGCAAATTGTTCAACTAAAATACATTATAGAAAAATAATAACTAAGTAAATGAAAATTAAAAGTTAATATGTTTTTTATATTTTCAAAACAATTAATTTAAAACTGTAACATATTTTTGGAAAAAAATTTCATTTGATTACCTTGTTAAATTTAAATTAGTTAAAAGTTAATTTACTTATGGTATGTAAATCTTCACCTAATAAAAACATTCTAAAAAATTTAAGCGGGAAAATCATTTTCTAAATGCCTCTATGATTGACAAGTGTCCTCCAAAACCCTCTTTTATTAGAAGGTATAGATTTATATTTTTATATGAAATAGTTACTTTTAATTTATATTTCATTAATTTAATATAGTTTAAATAATAAATAAAAAAATAATTGAGTAATGATGGTGGGGCATTATAAGGGGCATTAACCATTACGTAACTTTTTAGTATAATGCTCCTTGTCCAGTCAGCAGCCACATGGCAGAAAATGCCCCCAAGGGGCATTAACCATTACACAGAGTCTTATTTACAATACTTAAAACAATTGTTTTCGATACACTTAAGAGATTGTTTAATTGCCCTTATTTGCAATACTTAAACAATTGTTTTCCATATGCTTGTGAAGAGTTTCACTTTGGTATATTGGTTAAGTGTGGCATTTATGAGTCAAAGGAACCCGGCTAAAACCTCTTTGCGTCTAGTTTTATTTAATTATTTTAATACATGTTTTTAACTATTTTTAATTTCCAGAAAATCTCGAAATATCTATATGAATTATTATAAAACTCTTTTTATTAATTAATTTAATCAGAAAGTATTAAAAGTGATTTCTAAAAAATATAAACAAAATAATTACATTTTTATAATTATTAAAAATGTATAGTTATTTTAAAATACTAAACCCATAGAAGGTTTTTAATAATTTATAAATGACAAATTGCACTTTTGGTCCTTTATGTTTATACAAACCTACTGTATATTTTCAGTTTTTGTACTAAAGTCAGAATTAACATCATTAGTCTTTAAATTTGTTGCATTGTTGGTCCTTTAACACTAACGGTGTTAAATAATCCAGTTAAGTTAATGGCAACTTAGTCTTTTTACCTTTAAAGGACTATTTGAGTAATTTTATTTAAACTTAAAAGACTCTTTGTAATTTTTTTTATCTTTTAATTAAAACATTAGATTATTTATGTATTTATAAAACTTTTATGCATATTGTCGTTTCGAGGTAACTTTTATATCAATCAACTTATATTCTTCTTCAGATCAAAAGCCAAACGACGAATTCATCCTATGTATAAACCTAACGGTGCTTCAATCGGACAAATTCATCCAAACGACGAATTTGTGCCTCAATCGGGTATTTAAACCTAGCGGTGCTTCAACCGGATGTAAAAGTTTGTCATTCAGGATGTCGTTTTGAGATAATTTTTACATCAATCGACTCGTATTCTCATTCCGATCAAAAATTGTAAAACATCGGTCTGAAATTCAATAAAAAGTTAATGTCGTAATAAGAAACATTAATGGACGGGTCCGTTGGTTGCCAAAACCCAACTTGATAAAAATGGAGACCCTTACCAGTCAATTCGTTATTTAAGATTAATAGAGACCAAAAGATAATAGTTGAGACTATTTAACACCAATATACTTTAAAAACAATGGTATATATATAGTTGTTTAAGTTCATTAACAATAAACAATTTGTTTTATAGTTTCATTACAACCCTATATAAAGATAAAATTATAAAATCCATCCCATGTACATTATCAATTTCAGATTAGGTTCTTTATGTTTTGATAACTACAAAATGCCTTCTTACAAGTGTTTTATCATCCTTTAGGCAAATCATGGTTAATCTTGTGGGTTAATTATAAGGATAATATTGTAAAATCACTTCATAAACCTAATATCATTTCCTTATTGATCTAAATCATATCCACATAAATCTCTTTTCTATAAATTAAGGTTTTAGGAGGCAATTATTAGGGGAAAAATATTTGATTTATAATAGGAAGTTTGGGTGGGAAATTAAGTGGAAGTTTCACCATGCATAAGTTGCTGGATTAAAATTCTTAAGCATTTAATATTTACAAATTGTTAAACATACTGATTATAATTGTTTCTAACTCGTGTGTAACACACGGGAATTAAACCTAGTTAAATAAATAAAAAGCTAAACCTAATGAATCGTTGTAACTATATTAGCAGCCGATTCTTATATGTTCATGCTAGAATATTTTAACAAATTATCAAATTTAAAAAAAAACCATAAATGAACATGTGAGTGATATGATCTGTAAAATACTTTGATGGAACGTTAAAAAAAATACTTTGATCGACCTCCTTTGATTTATACTCGATTCGATTCAAGATTTTAACAAAATCGAACTCAAGTTTAATATGTAGAAACTTAATAATATATGTTATATACTTGGTGAATAAAGTAATTTCATCGACGAGTCATATGATTAATCCATATATTTTTATCGGATTTTTTTTTACAGCAAAACGAATAAAGCTCCGCTATCCGGAGTAATCCAATAGTTAGCCTAAAGGATGACTTTATCAACTACATTACTTTATCAAATACACCCAACTCAAATCTCAATACAACTACATAATTAGTATGATCAAGTACTATCTAGTATCTACAACGATTTAATAGTTGGATCGTTTATCAACTAACAAATTAAGGATCGGTCCACTTTTTCAAACAGCAAGTTTTTGCAGGTGCCCTCGGAGATGGCCAGTAACTTGATAGCAGAGTTTTCTTTAGAAGAAATAAAAGCCGCAGTTTGGGATTGTGGGGGCGACAAATCCTCGGGTCCTGATGGTTTTAATTTTAATTTTGTTAAATGATTTTTGGGACTTGATGGCTTTGGATCTTTTGGATGTGTTCAGGTATTATCACGGTGGGGGGAGGTAAGTGTAGGATGCAATGCGTCTTTCATTGCGTTAATTCCTAAAGTAGAAGATCCGAATTTTATCGTTGATTATAGACCCATTAGTTTGGTTGGATGACTTTACAAGATTTTTTCTAAGACGCTTGCTAATTGTCCTAAAAAAGTTATTTCCGATGGTGGTGGGAGTGGAACAATCCGCGTTTCTAGAAGGGTGATATATTCTTGAAAGTCCGTTGTTGGTAAATGAGTTGTTTACTTGGGCTAAAAAGAGGAGATCGAAAGTCCTAATGTTTAAAGTGGATTTTGAAAAAGCTTATGATATGGTTAACTAGGATTTTTTAGAGGAGGTTATGGTCCAGATGGGATTCCCGGGTTTGTGGAGAAGATGGATTCGGGGATGTGTGGCCTCGGCTAGGGCCTCTATTTTGGTCAATGGGTCTCCAACATGTGAATTTGTGGCGTCTAGAGGTTTGAGACAAGGTGATCCTTTATCACCTTTTCTTTTTACTCTAGTGATGGAGGCCCTTAGTGTTTCAGTTCGGTCAGCATGTTCAGTCGGGCTTTTTAGAGGGATTCAATTGCTGAATGGAGGCCCGGTATTGTCACACTGCTTATATGCGGATGACGCCTTGTTTATGGGAGAGTGGTCATTAACAAATGCTTTTAATCTTTGTAGGTTGTTGAAGTGTTTCCAATTGGCTTCAGGTCTAAAAGTGAACTTTAATAAAAGTTCCATGGTGGGAATCAAAACTACTGGAGATGAGGAAAACATGGTTACTAATATTCTTAAGTGCAAGAAAGGCAAAACACCGTTCAATCATCTCGGCATTCTGGTTGGAGGTAATCCTAACAGAGTTATTTTTTGGGATGTGATTGTCAATAGATTCAAAAGAAAACTCTTAAGTTGGAAGGCTAGATCCTTGTCATTCGGTGGAAGGCTCACTTTAATTAAAAGTGTGTTGGGTAGCCTCCCAATATATTTCATGTTTTTGTTTAAAGTCCCAAGTTTAGTTATTCACAAACTTGAAAACATTAGACGAAGATTTTTGTGGGGAGGTGATTTAGACAAAAAGGCGATACCTTGGGTTAAATGGAATGTGGTCATGGCTCCGAAAGAAGCGGGAGGGCTTGGTGTGGGTAGTATAAGAGATTTAAATATTGCACTCTTATGCAAATGGAAATGGGGTTTTAAGACAAATTCAAAGGCTTTATGGGTTCGCATTCTTAAGGCTATTCATTTCCAACCGAGGACGCCTAAAAAATTCCCGTGTAACAAGACGTATTCGGGTACATGGAAAGAAATTGTAGGTATTGAGGCAGACTTGCAAAAGGAAAACATTGATATATACAGGCAAATGAAAGCAATTGTGGGGACAAGTAATTCAATTTTCTTTTTGGATTGGTGGATTGGGAATAGCTCTCTAAAAGATCTATTTCCTTGCTTTGTTCACCTTGGAAAAGGATAAAATGTGTAAGGTAAGTGATAGATGTAAGGTAGATGGTAATGGTCACTGCTGCGTGTGGAAGTGGAAGACGACACCAGCTCTGGGAATCGAAATCCAACAGTTTCAAGAGTGTAATATGCTGCTCAGTGACCGCTCTATGGCGAGGTCTACGGACATGGATGCTTGGAAGTGGGAGTCAAATGATGATTTCTCTTTTAATGTCAAAAGTTTAAGGCAGACGATCGAACTAAATCGACCTCCAAACGATTTGAATCCAGTCCGTTGGTGTAAGTGGGTTCCTCTTAAGGTGTCATGTTTCATTTAGAGAACTAGAATGAATAAAATTCCATGCAAACAGGGGCTTGCTGTTCGAGATGTATTGGTGGATACAACGGAATGCTCTATGTGTTTAATAAAACCGAATCCGTGGATCATCTTCTGCTCAAATGTCTGTTTGTTATGAATGTATGGGATAGAATCTATGGCTGGTGTGGGTGGTCTGCTGGTTTGGGGGAATCAATTAGGGAGCAGATTAACTAAGCAAACAAAATATCTGGATCGAAGAAAGTAAAAGACACATTGGCAATGATCATTATGGCGACAATTTGGTACGTTTGGCTAGCCATGAAGGATCTAATCTTCAACTCATACCCTTTATCGGTGGACAGAGTTGTTGAGAAGATAATGGTGAATACGTATCTTTGGATAAAATACCGGGCTAATAGGTTAGACGTAATGTGGCATAAGTGGTGTTATAGTCCGTGAAATTAGTGCGTTTTGTTGTGTTTGGTCGTTTATGGGTGTATGTTTAGGTCCTAGTGTCTTATTAGTGGCCAAATTTGTTTGAATAAAATCGCCGTTAAAAAAAACTAACAAATTAAGGATGCAACTCTAGAATTTAAATATAAACAAAATCAACAACAAAATAGGTTTAAAAGTGATTTTTCAATGTTAGCCTTTTAATTATTAACCTATTAGATTAACTATGATTTGCCTAAAGGATGACTTTGTTACATAACATCTTAATGAGTTATCAAACATAAAGAACTTAACTTAAAATTAGTAGTATACATAAACGATGAAATTTGTAATTTTGTCCTATATAAATGGAAATGTTGTCTTATAAAAGATCCAAAAGTTAAAATTCCTCTTGAGACCTCAAAATAGTTTGAATATAGTAACAGAAACAATTATAAACTAACTAATGCCAATACAACATACAATTATACCATTTATAATTAAATATAAAAGATTATAATGGTATTTGGGATTTAGTTTAAAAATAACTTTAGTCTATAATCTTTCGATTGTTTATTTTAGCCTATAATTTTTATTCGCCATTAAAGTTCTTACATAATTGTTTATTATAGTGTATAATCTTTCGATTTACATTACATTGTATTGTATAACCTTCTATTTGAGAAGGTCGGTGGATGAAAGTGTGCTTATCACGTGATGTGTTCTTCTCCTTTTCTTTAATTCCCTTTTCCCCTGGTTTTTCATCTTCTTGGTGGGTTTAGTCATGCGCCTCTCTTTCACGGTAATCGCCTGCTTTTCAATTTAGTATGGTTTGTCTTCATCGTGCTGGTTGATCGCTGTTATGGTGTTCTCCTGTGTTTTCTACATGCGATTGTCAAGTGTTCGTTGATTGTTGATGTTCGGTCGACGGTGTTTCAGTTCATAGGTGTATGATCGGAGGTTTTCGTGTTGCTGTACTGTTCGTGGTTCTTAATTTTCTTGCACTACTGTTGGTTTATCGTGACATGCAGTGCGTCGTTGTTGTTGTCTCTTCTTCGTGTTAATCAGTTTATGATCGTTTGTTTCTGCGTTGCTTAGCTTCGTGCTTCCTGTGTTTGGTTGCCATGCTTTTAGCTTGTAAGTATGAGGAAGTTTCGGTCCCTTAAACACTATGGGTTGTTGGCTTGGTGAGAATTGGGGAGATTGGTAATGCGCTCCAAGTGTTTGATGAAATGCCTAAACGAGACGTTGTGTCGTATACTGTGTTGATTGATGGGTTTGTGAAGAAAGGATGTTATGAACAAGTGTGGAAGTGGTTTCAAAGAATGCAGGTGTGTGCGAACCCGATCATGCTACTATTATTTTGATACACTTAGGTTGTACATATGTGCAATGCTTACTTTAATGCAACTAGCATACAAACACTAATCTGTTAACATGTGCACATACAATTTAGCTATTTATAGATTAGTTGTCCTAAATGAAAACCAATTAAGAGATACAGGTACGTAGTGTACAATTGAGTGATTGACAAAAGGGCCACATATAATGACATTGTGTTGTGTTGTGTCGTTGTCATTGTATCTACACCTTTGAATTAGTAACACCGGGCATATGCAGATCTTGATATTTAAACCTAATAAGTGGAGCTAGCTTACCTGGTGTTGTTGATGTTGGGTTGAATTTTTCGGGTTTGGTGTTGTTGGTGTGATCGTGGACGTTGGTGTAGTGGAAGTGACTCTGACTGCTTTGTCCACGTCGACTGATCCGCCCATGATTAATAAGGTAAAAATGACATCAATCACAGGTTTAGGGGTATCAAACAATGGGAAGCCATGCAAGCAAAACATCAACTCTTTTGATTGCAACAGCCTTTGACCCTAAGAAAATAAATGACGACAATCATACGAAACCTGCCTTTTGAAGCTCCTAAACACATGACAAGTGTGTTGGGAATTGGTTTCTTTTGAAGTTCTTGAAACCTGTCTTTCGAAGCCCTCGAAGATATAATAAGTTTGTCAATGGCAAGTGCCTTTTGAACTTGACCACTCAACAGACATGTCCCGACAACATGGACAACTTGACCCGGCCGCCGCAACGCGCGGCCCCGGCCATTAATCTAGTTACATTTATTTTGTAATATATAATCTAGGTATATTGGTTTTAAACAGTTTATATTATCATATTTTAGTTTTTACCTGTTAAACTATTGATTTCGTTGATAAAAGTCCCAACTTTTATTACTTTGACAACCAACATGTCGTTGTTAAATTTTTTAAGTTTTTTTTCAAATTTAAGATTGATTTTTTAGGCTTTTGATCGGAAGAAGAATACGAGTTGATTGATGTAAAAGTTATCTCAAAACGGCGCTACGAACGATTTTTTTACATCCGATTGAAGCTTTGTTAGGTTTAAACACCGATTGAAGCATCATATCTTCATTTGGGGCGTCGTTTCGAGGTAACTTTTGCATCTTCCGACTTGTATTTTCCTTTCGATCAAAATCCCTAGAATGTTGGAAAAAAAACTTAACGACGTAAAAAAAATTTAACAATGCTCTATTGGTTGCTAAAGTGATAAAAGTTAGGTCTGTTACCAGCTTATTCGATAGTTAGGATCGGTATAAACCAATAGATTACAGTTAAAACCGTTTAAAACCCGATATCTCATAATCTATTGATCATATTGTTACAACCCAAAAGACTAATCTGATGGGAGAGGTATCTATTTGGATTATAGATCTCACATTAGTTGTCCGTACAACTAATGTAGGACAAATCCTATAACTTACAATAATTTCAATCTATAACACTCCAACGTCCTCGTTGGTCACGGCTGGCTCCCTCCAGGTCAACACTCTGTGGGCCACCACTCCGAGTACCCAAACAATAGAACTCATCCAAAAAGACTAACATGATAGAAGAGGGATCCATTTGGGTTATAAATCCCACATTAGTTACTCATACAATCAATATGAGATAAGTCTGATACCTTCTAATAGTTTCATTCCATAACACATATTTAAAAATGTAAGTAACACCAAATTTTGGTGTCATATCATTCTATCAAAATATTCATGCAATACATATTATAAGTGTACATCAAACATTTATGAACAAAGGAGAGACGTGTGGTTATGAGTTATCAAGTGACATGCATTTCTATTTTCTTTTAAACAAAAATATTAGTTTAGTATATGTGCTATGCTTGATAGTAAAACACATATAATATGATTTTAAGAATATTCACGACGATGTAAACGGTTTCAATCAGTTTTGAGAAAAACTATAGTAACTAGAGCACAAATTAAAAAAATTAAATGATCGGTTTTATGGTGTATTTTAAAAAAAATAATGTCGTATCAAAAGTTATGTATGCTTAAAAAATACAACTCCTATAGTAGAAGAAATTTTAAAATAAAACTATTAGATTTCAAAACTCATAAAAAATATAATTAATATTATTTTAATATATCATTAAAGTTAAATACATGTTTTAAATATAAAGTTAATATTATAAGAGAAAATATCTATCAAATAAAAAATTTATTTTACTATATTATAATAGAGATAACATAATACAATATAATATGAGGAAAGTGAATACGTGACAATTACGTATGCAACTTACACGCAAAACCTCTTAAAATTATTAAAAATAAACAGTTAAATTTAATTCAAATATACACTTTCTTATTTTTGTCCATCGTCTTCATATATTTCTTTTAGCTTCCCGTTCCCTTAGCTGTTGAGTAGGTTTTGTTTCATCTTGCTTTGATTTTTGAATATTAGGTTTTGAATTGGAAGATTTTTAAAATCATACACATAAAAAAAAATTGAAATCATTGTGAAACAAATAAAACCTTCAAACAAAATCAACCATGAGCATCATCAATTCAAGTTTAAGTATATTGACTTTTGGAAATACACAAAGCAATATAAATCTTAAAATACAAACATTTACAAAGTAATAAGAGCTCAATCTCCTTAAGAGCTACGGATTTGAGGTTGGGTTCATAATCTTCTATATAATAAATCAAGGTTTTAGAAGACAATTTTTTGGAGGAGAAATTATTTGTTTTATAAAAGAAAGTTTGAGAGGGAACAAATTGATTAGGAGAGTTAATGGAGTCAAATCTTAGTGATTAATATAAAAAAATATTTACAAATCTTTAATTATAATGGTTAATTTTTTTTTAATATTTTTATTTGACCTGTGTGTGATACACGAGTATTAACCATAATAGAATCAATATTAAAAGGCTGGAAGCCATTTGCAAATAGGATTGTTCATATATCCTTTTTCTAATCAAAGGTGATACATGAGGAAGATGATGGAGAAAAAAAAAGAAAGTGTATGTTTGATTGTTTATTTTACCAAAACTATGTCGTTTTAAGCGGTTTTACGTGTAAATTACACGTCAAACAACTACGTATTTAGTTTTTTAATATAATATTAAAATGGTAGGTTGGTATGAAGAATATCGATTTTGTTTTTAATTTCTTTTATTGGTTGTGTTGGTTAAATAAATTTGTAATAGTGTTGGAGGTTGGTTCGGTCACAAAATCATTTAAAGCTAAAGTGGTCCATACACAATTTTTCTTTTTTTTAACCGGTTTGTTTTTCTAGTCTTGCATAGTTTACATGGTCGATCTACAATCTACATTCGAGCCATGTTATGAGTCTTTTGACATTTGACCGTGCGGCTAAAAAAACATCTTACATATAAACAAGTTAACAAAAATGAAATAAATAGACTAGATAATATAAACTTTTTTTATCTTAATTATGTAACTGCTTGAAATATTATTATTATGCAGGTGAAACTAATTTGTAAAAAAAAAAATACTATGACCTGACTATTGTTAAGAGAAAAAAAGTTTTGAGCAATGAAATATAGTTGAAGTAAAACAAGAGGTAAAATTTAAATTTTATATTTAATTTAGTGTACTTTAAGCATCACCTTAAATCCAGACTATTGTTAAGACAAACGAAAATCGTTGTGTTTAACAACAAACCGTAAAAATTAAAAAATAATGAAATTCCACAATAATAGTCGTAAAAAATTTAACTCAATGTGAAGGTTTAACATCAAAGTTCTGTTTGAATATAATAAATACATATATGGCCCTCAAAGTTTTTATTTTATCACCATGCATAAACAGCAAAAAAATACAGACTTCATTTTTTATTCAAAATAACAAGCTTTTAACAGAGAAGGTCTCATGAGATGCCCATTAAACTTGCAAAAAGCTTGCATACTTGGCACCAAGAAAAAGCCTTTGGATGCAGAGTAAAGCGTTTTTGGTGACCTCTGCGTTCTCGTGGTTCATTAGTTTCATCACCCGCTCTTTTGCTTTGAGGTCAGTGACTATGACTCGCCCTGCAGGATGGTACTGAATAAACTGGGACAGATCAAAGCATGCGACTGCAAGCGCCCTTGGATCACTTGATGTTTCCAGTATCGTGAGCAGGACCCGTAAAGTCTAACCAAAGCATATATTGTCAGTTTTGCGCGTTTTCTATAAACTATTTTATGTTTTTAGAAACAGAACTAATGTAAAACTTTTTTGATATTAAGACTACATTAATCGGGTTATACACTCTCTATCTGAAAAGCTCTCAATTTCAAATGTAACATTTTTATTTCTTTTCTTAAAAATATAACTTTAGTTTCTCTCTAATAGGTTTATACATTCTCTAGATATGCATTTATGTGGAGTTTTTTTATGCTATCTTACAACTAAAGTTTATTGAAAACTGAGTTGTATCCGGCAAAAAGCATTTTTTATATATTTTATGTGACCAAAAAATAGCTAACGTTTGATACAACTAGGTTTTCAATAAAACTTATTTCTAACATGCATATCTAGACTTATATTAAATATTATAAACCATTGGAGAGAAATTAAATTACACGTTATAATAAAAACTGAAAAAAAGAAAACTTTATATTTGAATTTGGTATAAAAATAAAAAAATAATGAAAATAGTTTTATTAAAAATAAAAAATTTCAAGTCTTGAACACAACTATCTTATGAAAAAGAAAAGGATGTTACTTGTTATACCTGGAAATCATTCTCTTCAAAACTTGTAATATTATCTCGCCAGAAATTAGGATCTTTATGCATTGGAGACCAATCAAGATGACCGAGAAGAACTTCCTGCTTGTACTTATCGAAAGAACTCAATTTCTTGATGTTATCTTTCAGCCCGTCTTCCAAATGATTTAGAGCATCCAAGAGGTCCTACGAAAAACAAAAGATTATAAATAAAATAACCAAAAACAAAAAAGAATCAGTTATAGGATTCATCCATGTAAAGTAAATCTAATTTCTCACCTCATCACTCCAGGCTTGTGCTTTCAAACTTTGAACAATTTGTGGAAGTCCAAGATCTACCATCTGAGCTCCAAAAGTTCCTTTTGTAAGCAAGTTCTTGAAAGTCAACACTATCAACCTCACAACCTAGTAACCATTGTCACGCAAACATCCCAAACATATTAAGAGTTGATGTACAATAAATATTAATTCGGATAAAATGAACACACGTCAAAAGGTAAGGGATGACCTTCTCTTTTGTTGAACCTTTGACAACTTCCAACAACCGTGGAAGGGCTCTAGATGTAGCTAAGTACTCAACTGCAGGTTCATAATACGACAAGAGCCAAACACAGAGGCATGTTTCATAAAGAAGCTGGTTGATCACAGCTTAAGTTAGTAATGCTCTATAAGCAGATATTTAAACATTATTTTACGCTTTTAACCTTTTTACCTGAATTGACTGCTGAGTGGATGCTGGAGAAATTAGTGGCACAAGCAGCTTTACACCATCTGCTTGAACAAATGAAGACCTAACAACAGGTTCCTTCAGCAAAGCTGCTAGACAGGTGACAGAAGTTGGAATGCTACGGTTTGGATGGGAAGGCTTTTTTAGCTGTAACAAGAAGTCTTGTTATCAAAGCAACTTCTAATCAATTTTTTTAAATGAATTTTCTAACAGAAAATACCTGAATACAAAGCCACTCCACTAATCCTTTCAAAACATCATCGCTTGTGGTGATTTTCTTCTTTGACTCCATGGCTTGTCCATTTGCAGTCAGGCCATTCTTGTTTCTAGCACTGCAATTGCAAAGGAAGTAAGTTAACAAATTTTAGAAGAAGTACATCCATCGATGGACTCTAACGTATCATGAGCATTGCCTTAGTACCTCACTACTACAGTAAGTATCTTAGAGCTCTTCTCTTGAATAAACCAGCTGCCTTTCCATAACAATCTGAAGCACAAAAGAACAAGAATTAATTCAGCTATTTGTGAATTAAATGCATGTAAGTGAGATTATTAAAAAAACAGAACACTGAAAGAGCAAAACCTCAGGAAAGGTTCATAAATATCTTCATCTGCAAGAGATTTGTCATGAAACAACTTTGCTCTATTGGGTTTTGCTGCAAGAATGAATACTGACAGGTCAAATGACTGCAACATATATTTAAGTTATCATACATGACACCCACAGGGAAATCGAAGAGCAAGTGTGATTGATTGGACTGGTTACCTGTAAGCATCTCATCAATTAAAGCCAACACATATTCAACAGTGTCCTCTTTCTGTATGTCACGCAAGATGCTGATAAAAACACGAATATACGACGGACCATCCTGTGATAAACACCATGATATATCAAAATCCAACTTTGGTAACCATAAATTAAATACATGTAAACAATCATGTAAAAAAACTTATAGGAAAGATAAGAGCGTTGATATGAAGGATATACAACTATGCACAAAATTCGGGAGAGAACAACAAGCATCAAATAAACAAACCCAATAATATCCCACTGGTAGAGTAGGGTCGGGGGAGGGTGAGATGATGGCAAACCTTACCTCTATCCAAGGAAAATAAAGATGTTGAAAAGTAGAAGATGTGGTAAAGATGTACAACAAGCTTATCGAATCCCACATAAAGTCTGTTGGGGGCAATAATATATTGAATCCCACATAAGAGTGTTGGGGGCAATACCGAATCCCACATAACACAAAGAAGGATGTTGATGCCTGCCTGCTTGCATATAAGCTTGATGGTACTCTTTCTATCACCGGTTGGAATTTGTTTTAGGATGGAACCCCGTGTGTGCTAGAGAGATCCTAACAGAGGGATTGTGGTCACTACTCACTACTAGATAGAATAAGTAGATGCCATCCTCATTTCCAATCTGCACATAAACATGCATCACCAGAGGTATAGCCTGGATGATGAGATGCATAGCTCAAGCCAGACCAAAACAGAGAATATAAACTGTATAAAAAATTCTCCAGAGAGTGGAGATGCAAAGTTTGAGCCATAAACAACCACATTGACTATGACTCCACTGAAAAGTAGATGGTGCGGTAAACATGTACAGCAAACAAGAAACAACTCTATTGTTACATATATGGATCTCGAATGAAGTTACATGAGGAGATAATTGATGAGGATCTACATAAAACAGGAGTGACATAAATCAAATGACTTATGGAGGCTAAAATGACAACTGATAAGAAGTCTTATTAAAACTATGGTGAGAAGCTTTGACAAAGGGGTTTGTATCATAGTTTCTTTTTCTATATTTTGCAGAAAAAGAAGTCATTCAGATGTGTTTTCGTTTCGTGTAATAAACTTGATGTGAGCTTAACAAGAGAACAAATACCAGCAGAAGCTTTGAAAGATAAATAAGAAAAAGCGTAAACTATTTTCATAATTTAAGTTCTTTACAGAAACAAGATGCCAATTCGGCAGCTTTTGCACCTTCATGCTAAAATAGCCACTTAGTCTACTTCTAGAACAACAAATGTAAAAGTTAACCAGGCACTGACATCAACAATAAAAGTAAACACATATTTCAATGAGTGGCTTATACCAAAGGAGTTGGCAATGGATACACATGCAAAAATTGATGTTATTCACAGTATCCCTCTAACGTAACTTCAGTCATATAAATGGGTTCATTTGTAACCTACCATGACTAGCTTGGGATGATGTTTTTTGAGGTTGAGACGCATTAGCATTGGAACGTGTGCATATAACTAATACCAGTGAAATCTAACAATTATAAAACCATTTTTCTGTTGACAGGAAATGAAAATGAAAAACGAAGGCTTACATTCTCAAGCAGTGGTGCCCTTTCATTTTCAGTCTTTTTGTCATAACGCCTTAACAGCTGAAGTGCTGTTCCTGTGATCAACTTAGTTGTCATGTAGGTCTCCCATGGAATGTCCCTCCTCAAAACCTTAACACATAACAAGTTAACAACATGCAAATAGAGAAGTATACGCCTCTACAAATAATCAAAGAAACACAAACTTCTATTGCCACGACAATAGAACGGTAGTTAGTCAAAGTTGAACTATGTGTTTTTCACTTACTTGACTTATAATCCTAGCCAATTAGACTGAAATGCTCTAGCCTTATTGACTTATAAGTTATAAACGACGTATAAACCGGTTACATTACCGCAAAAACATGAATATCTACAATCTCATAACCTAAAATAGCATTTCAAATATACATTCAATCCATACTCAATTCAATCTAGCTATTTGTACAAATAAGGTTACAAGGAGCTTGTAATTTATAATTCAACATCAGTTTGTCCTTGTTCACCATATGTTATAAGTAGATTACAATAACAGATCCTGTAAAACGGTTAATCAAGCAAACGAACAAAAGGCCATGATCTAATAAGTGAATCACGAGTCGTATGAAACTATTGTGAAGATCTAAATCACGAAGGAAGAGGATAGATATGTGTTGATGGAGATGCAAATACCTGATCGGAATTGAGCTCGGCTTGATCTATCGGCATTGATGAGATTTGTCGTTTCAGTTAATATCGTCTGTGTGTTATGTGTATGTGTTGTGTGTGGTGAGTTTTAGATCAGGGGTTGATTTAGGGGCAATCAATCAATCTCTCGCTCGTTTTGTTCACGTTCCAGAAAACAAAAATTAATACCGATATAGTTTATCTTCTAACTGATTTTTTTTTGCCAGTTTTATTATTGTTTTTCTCTGTTCCGATTATATAATAGATGAGAATGGTAGTGTATCGGTATCAATACTGTACGTACCGATCCAAAATTTGAGGTTTTTACTGTTTTTTTATGTGGTTTTGATTAAGATAAAGTTTTAATCCAACTATACTTTTTTTACGGATAATTTAATTTTGATATATTATATTCTTTGAGTCCAAGTAACTAGCTTAGTTTTTTTACTTTATGATTTTACTAGTTTAGTGCCCGCATTTTATAATTTTGATAGTGTTTGATACGCATGAGTGATAAACGAAATGGAATGAACCATCTACATACTCGCAAAATGGAAACCCAAATAACTTCCACGCAACATAAGTCAACACATCGAGAATGATCGAGAAATACGAGTATTAAAGGTGATAAAAGAATTAAAAAAAATGAGTATTGAATATTAACGGATCTAACTATTAGCTTTTGGCAGTTACCGATCCCAACTTCTGAAATATGTGCTGGCGGTCCCAATTTTTATCATTTTAGCCATTAATGGGACCGTCGTTAAAAAAGTTAACGGCGTTAACTTTTTTTTTTTTTGAATTTCAGGTCGACATTTTATGGTTTTTGATCAAAGTAAGAATACGAGTCGATTGGTATAAAAATTACATCGAAACGATGATCCTAACGACGAAATTTGTACATCCGGTTAAAGAACCGTTAGGTTTAAACAACCCGATGAAGCGTCGTTTTGTCAGCACCGTTTCGATGTAATTTTTATATCAATCGACTCGTATTCTTATTCCGATCAAAAACCATAAAACGTCGACTGAAATTCGAAAAAAAAGTTAACGCCGTTAACTTTTTTAACGACGATCCATTAATGACCAAAATGATAAAAGTTGGAACCGCCAGCATATATTTTCAAAAGTTGAAATCAATAACGGTAAAATACTAATATTTAGATTTGTTAATATCCGATACTTAAAAAAAAAAAAAAGCAAAAAGATATTCTTTACCCAAAAGTGAGATAAAATAAAACCTCCTTCTGAAACCCTTGGTCACCACTAGATCGAATCGATAATCAACAGAAGCTACGGTTAAAGCAGCTGCATTTTGCAATCACAGGTTGAGGGTTTTGACATACAAAATGGCGAACGCTGCCGACGTAGACGCACTTGATTTTGAGCCCGATGACGATGATCTCATGGACGAAGACGCCACCGTCGACGTCGATGCTTCTTCTCCTAGTCATATACCTAAACTCAAATCTGCTATCACCGCTGGATCCGCTCCTAAGAAAACTAAAGGCCGTGGCTTCCGTGAAGAAACTGACGCCGGACGTACCAATCGTATGTCCGGCCGTTTCGATTCTCTCGATTCCGATGGCGGACCTGGTCCTGAACGATGTTAGTTATATATCCTCTCTTTTAGTTATATATACTCTATATGCATATGGTTGTTATTGTTGCACACTGTGATTTGTGCGTAGCCTTTTTTTAGGGTTAGTAATGAATTAAAGTTGTTTTAGTTAGCATCCAGATCTGATATTTTGCTCAGGAAACTAGTAGAGTTGGTTATTTCATGTGTATTTGTTTGATGTTAGTTTATATACTTATATGCTCACTCTTTTATACACTGTATGCTTATGCTACTTGTTGTTGCTCACTTAGTATTTCAGCTGAAGTTTGTGATTTGTGTGCAGCTTTTTTTAGGTTAGTAATGAGTTATAATTGTTTTAGTTAGTGGCCAGATCTGATATCTTGCTCAGGAAACTAGTAGAATTGGTTATTTCACTTGTATCTGTTTAATTTCGTTACGATGTTTAGAAGGTTTGAACTTTGAAGGCAGGATTTAGTTTTTATTAAGATTTGATGCAATTGTGGGAGGGGGTTAGGGGATAGTTGTGTGTGGCTCAGAGAATTGGTTGAATTGGAGAGTGATTTGCGAGGGGAGGTTGTGTATTTAACGGCTTTTTTGGATGAAGGTTTTACAAACTACTGTAATAAGATTATTGTTCAGTGTATTGAAGTGGTTAAATTTGATATTCGACTGGTTTCTGAACTTGTAATGGTATGCAAGGAGTTCTATTTTAGCCCTTCTTACTAAGAATTTGATGTTGGTTTCACACAAGAGGCAGAAAATATGAAAAAATGGAAGGAAATACTCTCTAAGAGTACCAGGAGTGTAGCCACGAGAGGCTGGACGAAGTTGGCGAGCTTGCGAGCAAATTGGCGAGGTGGCTAAACGAAAGGGAGACGAGGTCCTGTCCTTGTTTGAGAACTTGTGAGTTATGGGGATTTCAGGAACAACCAACCATTTATTTTTGTGGTTAAGTGGTCAAGAGGTAATTTTTGGGGTGCCCCCTCCCAAGAGGTCAAAAGAGATGATATTTTGCAAGGTGACATGGCATGATCTCATTGGTTGGGGGTAAAAGAGGTGAGGAGGTCACAAGGAACGCTCCCTCCACCCTAACAAAAGTTCTATGGGAAGTGTATAGTTGAAAAGAAAGGGATATAAGTAGACGATGTGTTGTACTACTTAGAAATGAAAGTATATACAGATAAAAAGTACTATACCAGTGCTGTTTTAATAATCCTGAAATAACATCAAGATACCGAAGGAAAAATGCTGATACTTAAATGTTTTATTGTGTAGTTTATATATACATCATACATCTGTGCTCTCTCTTTAATATGAAGAAATATCACCACCCTTATAATGCAAATCCATATTTCATTATTTGACATTAAAATTCAATATACTTTATATTAAAATAGCTGTGTTGGTAGTGAGCCTTGAGATTGGCTAGTGATTTAAGGGTATTAATTACTTGTATTATGTGTGGGGTACTGGGGTAAACAATCTTGCTCTTTGTTTTTGGGTATATTCTTAGAATCTTAGAGAAAGGGATTGTATGCACGAGAACTGCCTTTTGAGCTTTCTTTCACTTATTTTAAAAACAAGGTTTTGACATTCATAATGCAATTTAGATTGTTCAGGAGAATGGGGCTTCCATAGATCATAGTTTTGAGTTTAGTTTGCTCCTTGTGCCTTCTGTTTGTAATTTGTGTTGTTGGTTTAGATAATATAGAATGCTCTGTGTAATATATCAGGTTTTCATGTGTGAGCAAGCATGCTCGTTGTTCTTTTGTGTTTGCGGTTTTATTCTCTTTTGTGTATGTTTGATTTTTTTGTGTGGTCTCAAATAACAAAGAAAAAAAATGTATGTGGAGTTAACTGGGAATGCTAGAATTAAGGGGTTTGGGGTAGTGTTTAGAAGTGATTCCTATTTCATTTTAAGCAGTTATAGTGACCTACTTGATCCAAAATGTAAGTAGACTACAAAAGGAAAATGGTTTACAGAACCTTCATTTTTTTATGTAGTGAGTACTTGACACACATACTATGGATGATGGAATGCTAGCGTTAGTTTCATTTACAAGAAAAAAATAAAATAAAATGTATAATGAATACATATATACAGTAAAACAGGTATCTTGTAACATGTCTAGTAATCGTTTATTCTCTGTTTAATAGAAAAGGGATCTGATGATTTTTTACTGCAATATAAGAAAGTAAAATAAAAAGTACAATGAATATAGACGCCAAGCGTAATTGCTTTTTGGCCCTTGCAAGAGTTGCAAGCGTGCCTACTTCTATTACTCAATGCTGCATTTTGTACATATGATTTTCTGATGAATGCTTTCGGTAGAGTGTTAATGTATTCTAGATTACATCTTATACACACTTTGTAGTTTTTTTCATCTATTTGTAAATCCAAGAAGTATTGTTAACTTTACTTAATCTACAAACATTGAACTATGTAGCAATTGAAGGATGGATTATTCTTGTTACTGGAGTGCATGAAGAGGCACAAGAAGATGACCTACAAAATGCGTTTGGAGAATTTGGGGAGATCAAGAATTTGCATCTAAATCTTGATCGTCGTACAGGATTTGTCAAGGTAAAGTATTGTTCAAAATTAATCTTTATTTTAGTTTTTTGGTTATATTTTATGCTAGAGTATGAGATAATATTTATTGTGGGGCAGGGCTATGCACTGATTGAATATGAAAATTATGAAGAAGCAGAGAAAGCTATAGCGGCAATGGATGGAGGTGAACTTCTTACTCAAACTGTCAATGTTGATTGGGCTTTCAGTAGAGGCCCTTTTAAGAGGAGAAATAACAGGAGAAGGTATGTTTCTCACATTTAATCATAAAAGTTTGTTTTTTCAATATCTGATGTAATAATATGGGAGTTGGTTAAATAATATGAATGTATTAACAGACGATAAATCGGTTGGTTTTCTTGTTTCTGTTTGTGTAGATCGCCACATGGGCATCGATCAAGAAGTCCTCGAAGGAGATTCTAATTTAGTATGCTTCTAAACATCATTGTGTGGTTTTCTTTATGGTTTATTTAATAGATGCATGTAATGTGTACGAAGCAAACTGCGTCTGCTGAGAGGATTTATTTCTTATATTGTCTGTTCCCTTGCTTTTTATCCTTGGAAAGTTTAGTGTTTACTTCTCAAGGAAGGCCTTTTCTTTTTTCTCTTAGAAGTTTGTAGTGTTGTAATTGAAGCGTTTTGGATCATGATCTAACTATGATTTTGTTTTATTGTTTTTGGTTGCCTAGATTATATGATAATTTGTATGAATTTGGTCTTCTTTTGTTTCTAAATTGCCGATGCAAAGGTTTTAGATTCAAAAGTAGCAGGTCAAGCACAAGTTACGTTTTCCTGATCTTTTAGGCTTGTGTGTTTTTCATTCCCATTAAGGGGTTGTCGACTTGTCGGTTGTCTTAGTTAAAATGTGGACCGATGAGCACATATTGTTTATTTAAGTAGACGTGTCAAGATAAGTGGCCTAAGGCGTATGGGATTGGCCGTTTTGGTAATGGGTCAAAACAGTTGAGTTAAAATTAGTTATATTTAATAGCGGGTGAAAACAAAACAAGTCAGGCGGGGTTGATCATAAAACATTTTTATGTTTACTTTTTTACAATAGAAGCATATTTTTACATCAGAATCTTGTATTTACACAGGATCTATGGCTAGTAATGCTTGTAAGCTTTACTGTTTTCTGTTGTAATCATGGTTTGTGTCCTATAACTATTATATGTACAAGTGTTAAAACACTTTTGACCTGTTGACTATCTTCATGATGCTGCAGCTGTCCAGTAGATGGTATTGCAACGGGTTGTCGGGGTTTTTATTGTCCGCCACCACACCCATTGTAGATCCTCTGCTCTTTGCATTTCTGCCAACTGCAGCCCACACAACACAAACAAAGCATGAATTACAACATGTTCAACTCTGCAAGGTAAAGTTAAAATGAACACATGTATGTAAATTTACAAATTTACCCTTCCGTCTCTAAGCTCAAATATCACTGAATTTTCTGTGAATGGAACCGGTCTAGTAGGCGCCACCTGTGTAGAACCGTCACCATGTTAATCACTTAGAATAAGTAGAGGTGACAGTTTCAACCTAATTGGATAAGTAAAAGCAGACCTTAGTTTCAACCTACTTAGATAGGTAAAAGCAAACCTTTGGATCACAGTTGTCGGTTTCGGTTTCTTTCTTGTATTCCTTATGAGTCTTGACCTGCATTTCTTGGTCAATACAAACTTCTTCCTTCTCATGGTTTACACCAACAATGTTTCCGTTAGATGGGAACCCATAGTCACTCCATTTCCAAATTGTGTGATCCCAAAACCTTAAATACACGTTTCCATCCGAACCAACTAGAAACAACTGGTTCCCTGCAAGGCATGGTCCGGTTGAACCAACTAAGGTGACCCCTAGACATGGTGAACCATGTTCAACCCAACCCCAACCTTCTATTGGGTTCCAGTAGTACTCGATGAGCCTACCTTCTTCAGATATCATGAAAAGTGATCCAGATAATGATTGTTGTGAACCCCTCATGGCAGTCCCGAGTTGTCTTGAAAGCACCATGTGTGGTGACTGGCGGTGTCCGTGCCATAAGCCGGTCACCTTGTTGTATTGGTACAAGTGACCGTCTGTTCCGACCACAAAAACTATGTTTTCTCTAAACACTTCTTGGTCTACTATACTCGCGATCTTTGTGTTTGAAGGCTTTCGACAGTCTTTCCACTTTAACTTCTGTAATGCAACCTGAAATTTGCATCGACCTTTTCCTCAGATTTTTATGAGATTAACCTTATCTTTGCAAACAGTGAGTCGTAAAACCGGGCAAAACAGTTTCAAGTTTAAACCGTCACCTTTTAGTAAAAACCGTAATCTAGGCACGAGTTTGGTATGAATATAAGTAGGTTTTGTGTTTTTATATTTAGCCTGTTTAAGTGTGTATGGACAAGGCTGATGAATTTGACGCATACATATACGAGTCATATTCCATCTATTATAACCCGTCAACCGGCTTATGTACTAGATGTCTAGATTACAACGCTTAACCCGTTTGCAACCCATCAAGTGACACTAACCCCTTCAGCGTCTGCATGAAGTTCTAGTTTAACCCATTTGACCCGACTCGATTTTTAAAAAAACCTTAAAAGAGTTACATACTTACCGTTAACTGTAGTAACCCTCCACTTTTGCTGATGAAAAACATCGAGTCTTCTGGTGTAACTTTAGTCGCTTTCGACGTAGCCACATCCCACGGTGGACCTCCGATCACCTGTCTTCCTTTCTTCAACCCCGAGCAGTTTGTCCACGTCATCTCAGTACCAACTCTTTCTGCCATAACCAAATCCTTATTTTCATTCACCAAAAACAAACTCCCGTTATAACTTCCAACTGCCCCTTTCATCACCAAAGGGTTTTCATGCTTAATCGAAAACCATACATTCTCAATGTTCATATACTCGTAAATCATCCCGTCATTGGTCACAAGAACGAACGATTGACCCTCATTTATAACTCGTAGTCGAAAATTCACACTGATTGAACTTTTCCGGTCAATATCCAGTTCTTTCGATTTACTTCCCGGTGACATGAGATAATAATTCTCTTTTCCTTTATTTCCTAATCGCCTCCTCAATCCAGACCTGTTGGTTTCGTCGTCGTTATTTTCATCTTTTACGCCGGAAATGCAGTTCAATGGGCCATGATGCTCTGTGCAGTATTCAGCATTCCATCCTTCACTCTCTGGTGCATCTATTATGGACCATGTGTACTTTGTAGGTCCACGTCTTCGATTTATAGGGGGGCTCGGGCCAACTATGTCTCCTCCGGTTTTCGATTGGTGCAGCTCTCCGAGCCTGCCGTCATCTAACGGAAAGATGAGCCTGCCGATGTGAAATTGCAGTCCGGCGACATGTTTGGCTACTTTGGCTTGTGGAGGATGCAGGTGATTCACCCATGTTTTTTGCCTGTCTTTATATGAGCAGTCAGTATCCATTTTACATTTATACAATCAAGTCTCATAGTCTAATACTTTTTAATACTTAAAAGGTAGACTTTGAATGAACTGAACGAACACAAACATGAATGCGAACGGTGTTTTTTGTAATTTGTAAACTGCATCTTAGTGGACAGACATTCATAAATGTAAATGAACGACCGGACACATTCATGAATGTGTTCAGGTTTGTGCATCTAATTAACTGTACAACTTGTTCATATTCATTTGTTTCAGTTTATCAAACAAACCAACTTCTTATCAAACGGTTCACGAACAGTTTGTTTACAAGCCAGGTAAAGGGTATGTTCTGAGCATAGATGAGTTCCAAAATAAGGTGTAAACATACCTTCTTGTTTAGATATATTATATTCAACTACGGATCCTGAGGCCGTCACCAAAAACAAAGAGAACGAACTAGTGTAAGTTTCATCGATGGGAACAAGTGTCATGGATGTGAATTGTTGATCTTTTGGGCTTCCATGAACAACCCATTTCCATTTCCTCTGGTGCAGTCTTCTTTCAACCAAATTCCCACCCTGCAATTTAGTAAATTTCAGTCATAAAACCTCTAGATTTCAAGAAAAAAGGTCAAATTTTTAGTCAAGTACTTTGGTTAACAGAAAGAGTGAGTCGGAATGAGGCCCGGTTGTGCGGTGTACTGTGCAGGCCGTCAATGGTGTCAAAGCAGTGTCGTGTGTCAATTCTTGGCTCCATATGTGCTTCTTCCATGATGGCTTTGAAGACGGGTCAAACTCGTACAGATCACCAGTTGAGCTGCATTTTAGTAACAAAGACCATCATGGTTCAACTGTTCAAGACTTCCAAGTCATGAAAACCGAAACTCACGAGCTGCGCTACACTGGTTATGGGTAAAACACAGAAAAATGTATTTTTTTAATTACTAGACTGGCCTGTTCACTTTAGTATTTGGTGTGGGTTTATCAAGTGGACCGATTATGTAGCTGGTTCACATGGAAGCGGTTCAAAAGTACTCTAGTGGACCGATTATGTAGCCGGTTCACAGTCCGACATGCCAGTTCAGTCTGGTTATAAGAACAGTGAAAAAGAGGGGACCTGATAGTGAATATAACTTGTGGTCTAACTTCAGCAGCATCAACTATGGCTGCAACATCTGCACCAGGAGGCTTGCCATGGTTCATCCATCTGCTCACATAATGATATGTCATAAATAATGTTAAAAATAGTAAAATGTCCTTTTGAAAAATTAGATAAAAAAAACCTTGGCGTGTTGATCTCACTAAGCTCTAATAACATTCCATTTCTAGTGCAGAAGTAGATCTTCCTGCTTGCATTACACCCAAGTCAAGCAAAAAATAAAAACACTTGAGTAAATTAGTTAAAACGGGTTGCGAAGGAGGTTGAAAGACATCCGAATGACCCGTTAGGTGACTTTCAACTTCCTTGACCCGCTTTAATATTAGCCAAGTTTTTAGCTTGACCCGTTTGAGTTAAAACGTAACTAACATCAACCCTTTTAAGCAAACGGGTTGAAATAACCACCTTGCTCTTGATCATACTTACTCCTTATTATGTGATATGACTCCAGACGTGATTTGTATCTCGATGCTAGAATCTAGAGTCGGAGAGAACTCGACCCAAACGGGCTGTGAATTCTCACTTAGCTGCATCTGCAAAGTAAACACAACCAATCAGATCATTCATAGGTAAACATGTTGAAATTACAACCGTTTGTTGATCGATTAAAAGAACCCGCTACCTGGTATAAGATTCCAGCCTCAGATAGAGCTAGAACTGTATGTTTGATCAAGAACACACAAACTGCATATCCTGCTTGTAATGGCAGTTCATGAGGTGCAATCACCCATTGAATTCCATTCCAAAATCTTTCATAGACTGACCCGCTTACTCCGGTCACCCAAATCGAATCATCCGACATTTTCGTAACTGAAATTCTGTTTCTTGATCCCAAACCCAGAATCTTTCTTTCATCTGTTTTGACTTTTTTCTTTGTTTGACCCTCAATCTTGTTTGAATCTGGTTCTTGACCACTTGATTTGATTCTTGTTTGATCATCATTAACAGGCTCAATTACACCCACTTTTGTACAGTTATTGTTAACACATGTTACAAGATCATAAGGTAACTTAACTTGAACCCAAGTTTTGGATTCATCTTCATATTCCCAGAAAATGGTTGTTTTTTGTTCAAACTTTTGATTAGTGTGTTGATGCATATGGTGGTGTTGA
This sequence comes from Tagetes erecta, assembly GCA_030867185.1. Lineage (NCBI taxonomy): Eukaryota > Viridiplantae > Streptophyta > Magnoliopsida > Asterales > Asteraceae > Tagetes > Tagetes erecta. Next base: position 5,532,904 of record CM061488.1, on the reverse strand, counting down.
CACCATGATGATGAAGAACCAGAACAAGAACAAGATAGAATCTTGGAAGTGGGAAGTGATTGGTTGATGATGATTGTGATGATGACCCATGAAAGAAATGATCTTGGAAATAATCTTGACATGATCATTTATGTGCATGAGCAGGATATAAACTCAAATTAGATACAGAAACATGTATATATATATATATATATATATTTATGTGTGTGTTGTTTACTTATATGTATATATGAGACTAAAGATGGTTTTGAGTGGTACCTCTGTTGGTGAGGATCTTTTCCATGGGCCATAGCTCATACATATATTGGAGACTGAATCTTCCCCAAATAGCATAGCAAAAATAAGATATTATATATGTGTTTAATATATTAAAAAATATATATTTAGAGAGAGAGAGATATTAGGTGTGGGATTTTCATGAGCATTGGATGGTATTAAAAAGACTTTAACAGGTGCTTTTGATCATATTCAGTACTTTCATATCACTTTCATCAAGTTTTCATGACAAAGTCACTGAATAATAATTGAGTATTTTAAATTACATGTGGTTTTCGTACAAATAAAATATAAATTTAGAATTAGGATAGAATGAAAAGGTAAATTATCATACTGTGAAGAGTGATGGGAGTATTGATCAAAATAATTAACCAATAATTATAGTGGTAGAGAATAAGAGGGTGTGTCACTAAACAAAATGGATATATCAATAACAAGCCAATAATTAGTAGTTAATTACCGGCTATAAGACTGGTCCTCGAGTTGCGTCAATAGAATATCTTGTATGTCACTTAATTTATGTATCGATAAAAGAAGTTTCATGTTTCGTACGTTATGGTTTAAAGTTACATTGCATTATATATTAAAAAACGAAGATATATTCAAACTTAGATTTCAAAATGATAACTAAGTAAAATTTAGAGGGTCAAATGCATGTATATGTCAATGTAAAGTAAGAGGTTAAAGTTGTAAATATACCAAAATTGAGTTGGGAGGTTAAAAGTGTAAAATTACGAAAATAAAAGTACTAATTTAATAATTGGTAGGAGAGAATTTTAGTAATTTGCAAGGTAGGGTAACTAGCTTGCGAATTAGAAGTTATATAAATAAATTTTGTTATGTACAATTTTAATGATCTATCTATTATAATAAATTTTTATTATATTAATAATAACTGATCACAAACCAAACTACATCCGGATAATGGGTAAGCGAGCAACAAGCTGCGCCGCTATCCCCTTTTGAATCGCAAAGCCTATTCTACTAAATACAAATCATTGGTTTCTCGGGCTCTGCGAGTCGTTGTGAACCACCTTCTGCACCCGCTCCAAAAAGCGTACCGTCTCGGGGGGTAGGGATCCAAAAGCGTCGAAGGCAAATGGAATGAACACGTGCTGGTTCTCCAAACATGCTGCCTCATGCTTAGCAACCTTCTTAGATTCTGCCCTCAAAACTGCTTGTCCCGGAACGAAACCACTATTTCTCAGCCCCACCAATGGGGATACTCCAGTGAGGTCGACGCACGCATGTTTACCCCCTGCCCAGCCAAATACAAGAACGTCTGTAGGGCGCAGGGTAGATCTTCCCTCTCGCGGATCAGCCAGAAAGTTAACAGGTGCCTCCTTCTTGGCTGAGATCCCGGCACGCCTAAGCACATCATATAGGACATCTCTAACACAGTCATGACGATACTTAAATCCCGACAGTTCCTTACAGTGAAGGGCATGCTCACCAAAACTGTCCAAACAGGCTTTTTTACAAATGGGGCATGGTTCATTTGAAAGGAAAAGAGGAAATTGAATAACTTATTCATTTATCAACATTTTAGATGTGTCAAATAAGAAAAATCGTATGTGGCAAACTCCCATTTCATTTATCATACGGATCATATTCGGATCAAATACTACCCACTTATATTTTATAGTAATTAAATTTATCTTCTTCTATATTTATCTACTTCACTTAATTTTTAAAATAGTATCTTATTTATATTAACTGATGGAGTAAATAGTAACGCATATATTTCCCTAATAATTAAATTCATCTTTGAGTATACTGTAGTTTTGGTTCATGTCACTACAAGAAAATAAGGCTATTGTAACTTTTTTTGTTAAAAAAAGGTTGCATTAGGTGAAGTTGCATTAGATCTATTACAACTTTTTTATTACATAATGCAACTGTTTTTTTTACATAATGCAACTCTTTTAGGCATGCGAATGAATAAAAATGTTAACATACATGATAACCTAGATAAAAGAGGTGGAAAAATGACATTTTTACCTTTTAGATGTGGGGTGTGGGAGAGAGATTACAAAAAATTGGATAATGTTAGTGTTTGAGACCATTTATGTTAGAAATAAAAATCACAAGGACTGAAACTGTTATAAGTATTAAAACACATGGATCAAAACTGCAGTTTGCTCTTTATCTTTTTCTGCATCTACTTAGTTTAAATTTTAAAATATTCCTTATCAATATTAACTGGTGGTTTAAATACCAATTATAATCATTGTGAGATTCAAATTTCATTTTACATGTGTTTTTTTATAAGATATATAACTTAATAGCGTTTACCCAAACATGTGTGATACACGGACGCTAAACTAGTATTAGAATGTAAAACCATAAACTACTATGTCATATAAGTGTGAATTGTTATCCATAATAATATAATGTATAACATAAACTACTCATATAAGTGTGTATTGTTATCCATAATATAATATAGCAAAACGAATTTTACTTACTTGATATTGTTTGAGAGTTTTTTCTTACAACCCTAATTTTATATTTAAAATATGTCTATATACCTATAATAATGTATTATAATCACATTGATTATATTTTGATCCACTAATGTTTAGTGAAATTTTAAAAAATTTAAGATTAGTTAGTGGGTGTTTGGTAGCTTTTTAATGGTCATTCAGAGACTTACTTCTTAATGATTCAAAACCTCTGAACCATTAAGTGATAAAAGATGCTGAATGATTAAGAAGTAACCTCTAAATGGTAAAACCTCACCCAATTCATCATATTTTTAAAACTTACCTTATAATGGATCTTTGAATCATTAAGAGGTAGATTCTTACTGGTTATTCAGAGGTTATTCAGATGCTACCAAACAACCCTTACATTTTTAATCTTTTACTAGCAGAGGTATGCATATATGAGTATATTTGATATGGTATAATTAATATATAAATGAAATGCCTAATTTTTGTAATATTATATTTCTTTATAGGTAATTTCTTTTCTTTACCTAATCTTATGACTTTATTTATCTAGTTTTCAACCTGATTATTGACTTGCTCAGTCACCTACATATGATGAAAATCCTTTTTAAAAATATAATACAAACAAATAAGCATTAGTTAACAAAGTCTAGTACATGTTCATATAGATATATAGAGAGAGACAGATACTTTATGTAAATTGTTTTTTTAGTGGTGACAAAGAAAAAAAAGTCATTCACCGTATTGATCATGAATAGTCTAAGGGCGAGAGATTGTAATGTTGAGGACAATTCAGATAGTTGCCTATTTCACCACAAGTTTAAATGTCTTGTCACAATACACGCACCAAGCCAATCTATTTTTTATTTTTTTGAAAGGCACCAAGCCAACCTATTAAGACCTAATATTACAAACCGAACGAGCTTTGTATCCCTCGAGATAACCATAAAATTTATTTTTATACATATGTTTAGAACTTTTGATATAACAAAGTCTAGTACATGTTCATATGCATATATAGAGATACTTTATGTTAAATTGTTTTTTTAGTGGTGACGAAGGAAAAAAAAAGCCTTCACCGTATTGATCATGAATAGGCTAAGAGTGAGAGATTGTAATGTTGAGGACAATGCACATAGTTGCCTATATATTTCACCACAAGTTTAAATGTCTTGTAACAATACGTGCACCAAGCCAACCTATTATTTATTTTTTATTTTAATATAATCCATTTCAAATTTTTTTTTTTCAAAAACTATAATTATAAGTATTTGATGGTTACCTTTTATCTTGTATATTTTTTATGAATTAAAATTTAAGAAATTACTTTTAAATGTCTAACATGAATTATTTCTATAAATCATCATATTGCAACATTACATATAATAATAATAGTAATATTGAATTTCCTTAATGAAACGTTGCAACATTGTTATCATTTTTTTTTATCGTTTAACACATGTAATACATGAGTCCTACACTAGTAATAATAATATACATGATGTTTTTACAAAATATAGTTTGACCCTAGTCATATTTATATTTCACAATTGTCAATTGATATAAATAAAACTAAGCATATATCCAAATAAATTAAAAACTATATAGATTAGTTACATTGTCATTTTATATATTGAAGTATTGAACATTAAGATAATTAATCTTAATGTTATTAAATAAATAATTTGTGTGTTTTGGCATTTTGGTAAACAACATTAATGTTATGAGCATAATTATAATGTTATGTAGAAGTTTTCTAGTGATAGCTACGGGTCAGTTAGTTGCTAGGACGGTTTATATGAGTCAACCAATGCTTGCTGCAAATTTAATAACAATCTCACAAGTCACACCCACATACACGTTATCTCTCTATATATTCCATGATAATGTTATTTAATAAAAAAGTAACGAAACTAACATTTTATAGATTAATATGTTTATATAGCCATGTATCACACGTGTTAAAGTTTAATAGATGATATATATACTTTGGAATGTAAAACCTGTTAACGGATTAAATACTTTATTGATTTATCAAACCATTGATTCACACGAACGGTTGATGCAAATAACTCGTTTGGCTTAATAAAAGTAACTACAAAGTCGGAAACAACGCAATGGCCTTGATTGGAAGAACGTTTTCGGATTCATGTAGCGTGAATGAAAAATGGAGCATTACTTTCTCAAATAGTTAAGACTGATAGAATTCAAAAGGTGATAGTTGGGACTAGTAAAAAAACGAATATACATAGTTTCAAAATGGAGCATTACTTTTCTCAAATTATATTATATGAATTCAAATTTATTATAATTCAATCTACCGAAAATCTTTACGGATTTTTAACCTATGACAACAATTACTCATAAAAACATCGAGCCCGTATCCTACTAATTTACGGCCTCAATTGAGCCCCTCCTTTTTCATGTTGCTTCTGTCCAACACCTACACGAGGCTTATAAAAAGCTTAACATTATATAATACTAGATTTAATACTCGTGTAGACACACGAGTTGAATAAAGCAAATGATTAATTGAATGGAGAAATCAGGATTGAAACTGGAATGTAAGAATCTAAATTATTATAATAAAAATCAATATCAGAAACTGTTAGGATTCAAAATCATTCATCTGCGTTAAGTTATTCAATATTGTGTTGATTTTACAACCAAAATATTATTTATTTAAAAATGCAGAGAATTTGATTTTGCATTGTTTCTAAAATTACTTTTGTTTTTTTAGAATGCAAGAAATTTGGCTGTCAAAATTTTCCCGCTCAAAAAATATGTTTCCCCTCAATTTGACCACCAAACACCTTGATTTATTATATTAGATTTTAGTAAACTTAAACTGAAATTGAATATGATGTGATTGTGGTCGAGCGTGTGTACATGCGAGTTTCCATTGTTGTGTATTGATCCTTGCCATAAACATAGTTTTCAAATTGAAAAACGTATAATCAAAGGATACTGAAATCATGAATGTTTCCAAAACTTCTTTTTGTGTAGAACTAAATCAATGTTTATCTAATCATTATCTTCCACCAAATCTCGCTCATAATTCTCTTCCCCCTCATTTTCCCCCACCCAAATTTGCCCCCAAAACCTTGATTCATTTGGAAGAGAAGTGAGGATGAAGAAATCACTTGAAATAGAAGCGATGACGTTGGAACAAAAGATCCAATGTTCTTCCGAGAAAAATGACTATTGAAAATTATACAGAAAAAATGGACTTTAGGGTCAGAGATAATGAATATTGGAATGCCCGGAGTTTTGAGCGAATGAATAGATCTAATAATGTACGAAGATTAAGCCTAGAAGAGTTTCAAAGGACCTTAGAACTTTAAATACGACACATACAAACCCTAGAACTTCATATTTAAGTTAACAAGGTACAATACCTATACGATTGAGCCTCTAGATCCTTTCTTTGGTCCATATAAAAAGTAAAATTAGAGACATCTACCCACCGAAGGTTATGACCCATATGCTATTTGTTAGAGAAGAGATAAGTGCGAGGAAACGAATTGATAGAAGAAAATAGGGTTAGATGTAGGACATTCAAAGTTTGAATTCATTACGTGTAAGTATACCAAGTCAATAAAAGAACATGGATACATGTTTGCAAGATGAAAATTTGGGTGCGTTATGATAATGACAAATCAACATAAGAGGAGTAAGAGATTGCCACGTGTCTAATTAAAAGAGAGGTTTCATAAGAAATGAACACATGGTAAGAATATGTTTCTTTTATTATAATTTATTATAGATCATAGATATTTGTGTAAACATACCGCCTTATATAATTTGACACATATGTGTGTACGAGAGGTCCATTTAGGGTTAAAATAAATGGTCTAGACACAATATACACAAATGAATCAAGTATGTATTTTTATGTAACAAACAAAACTAATTTTGGGCGAACCCCATCTTGTAAAGGTGAGTCCACCCTAATGTTAGTTCTGTTTGATTTAACATGTTAACTCATTAGTATTACATCCCACTAATTTTTTAGTGACATATTTAACACATAAAAAAACTTCGACTTCATGCTTTTTGGTATAGTTGATGGTGGTTGTATTTTGTGTTTTAGCCTCCCGACATTCATAAGCCTGACATTCATCTGCAACTCTATCAACCTCTTTAACTAGTTTAGAAAACGTGTTAAACATATTGTTCCAAATATTTTTATTCAAGTTCAGTGATTATTAAGCTCCAATCCAAATAAGTTAAACACATGCTTCAAGATTCACCTGTCACAATATAAGAGTTTCAGATTAGGTTACGGCCTATGAAATTTTCTCAATTAATGTCATCTTAAAAGTAAACTTATGTTTCGGAATAATAAGACACCCCTAACACTAGAAGTTCACAAAATAACAAGTTAAATAACCAAACCCGTTAAAGAGGATAATCAATCTTTTAATGACCTAAAAAAACCGATTAACCGAAATTAACCGATTTGTACACCTCTTTTAAAAAACAAAAAAAAAGTTACTGTCTTCTGCAAACCTTCTCTTCCCCAACCTGCGTATTAACAAAGGCGAAGAAGAGCTGTTAACACCACCGTAACAACCACCTCCGCCGCCGGCTACTCCGTCAACAGGCAAGGTCACTTTATTCCTGTTTTATTTCTTATATACTTCTTAGTAACCTGTGTAATGCATAATCAAGTTACGTAGTTATAGAATGAATTTCATTGAGTTGTATGTAACTTAATCGGCGAAAATGTTTTGTTAAGGACAGTTTTTAGGTAAATTTGAACCTAGAACATCACTGTCAATGCGAAATTATTGTGAATTTGTGATCATATATCTTCCATGTGTTTAGGTTTTATACTGTATGTTGAGCATATGTTTGTCAATTGTCATGATCTAAATCTGTTTGCAAAGTTATGTGAGATTAGATGCAGTAATAAGTAATAACAAAATATGAGTAGTTGAGTACTATGATTTGTGTTGCCCTAATTTTAGTTCATGAAATGCAGAAGTAGAGAAAATGGAGCATAGGCTAGCTAATTCGTTAATAATGACGGTAAATGAAAGGAAATTTATTGAGAGTGCGTTGCTTTCGGACGTTAGGGTTGATGGTAGGAGACCTTTTGACTATAGAAGCTTAACTATACGGTTTGGCAGGTAAGATAACTACTAGTTTTTATCTCTTAGTGATGTTTTTTTTTTGTAAAAAGTTGGGAGGCGATTTGCGTGTTGACGTTGGTTAATAAATGTAGTGAAGATGGTTCATCAGAGGTGCAGCTTGGTCAGACTCAAGTTATCGGTTTTGTTACTGGTCAACTTACTCAACCTTATAGAGATAGGCCAAATGAAGGAGCTTTTGCTGTTTATACAGAGTTCTCACCTATGGCTGATCCTTCGTTTGAACCGGGTCGTCCTGGAGAGACTGCTATTGAACTTGGTCGAATTGTAGATCGTGGTTTAAGGTATTATTTTACGCTTTTTATTTTTTATTTCACATAATCATGGCTTGACTGATGAGATTGAATTTGCAGGGAAAGCAGAGCAGTAGACACAGAATCACTTTGTGTTATTTCTGGGAAGTTCGTATGGTCGATTCGGATTGATCTTCACATTATAGACAATGGAGGGTAAATTTGAAACAAGCACATACGAATCCAAGAGCATGTATTTTTTTTTGGTACAGTTTTTTTAATCATAAATATTCGTTTGTGTGAAAATAGAAATCTTGTTGATGCTGCCAATATTGCTGCTTTGGTTGCCCTGTCAACATTTAGGAGGCCTGAATGTACATTAGGAGGAGAAGATGGTCAAGAATTGATAGTACATCCACCTGATGTGAGTTTTTTTCTGCATTTTTTACTAACATTATTTAGTGTTTCTTGGTGTTGTAACTGACATCAACCTGTCTCAATGTTATACACTCATACTCCATAAATTAGTTTTTTTGATGTACTGTTAGACAGTCTTTGTGATATCAACATATTAACTTCTATATTTTTTTAAACCAAAAATAAACTCCTAGTTCTTGATGATTAGTTGATATAGAGGTAGTGATTTTGACCCAATTATTTTTTAATGGGTCAATTTGGGTTGTCTGTGCTTTTGTTTTTCTGTTGTGTCAAATGGCTCAAGTAAAAAAATCCAACTTAAAAGGGGAATAGATCAAATGGGATGAAAGTTGCCCATATTCTATTTTTACTGCAGTCAATCTTCTAAGGTGTTTTTACATATTTGGATTATTGTTGTCATAATATCGTCTTTGTAAAAAGTCTTAACATGTTAGCTAGTTATTAAAGAAGGGGAAAAAAGTGTCTGCCAATTTTAAATGATGGTTCTCAAAATCTTGTTATGCTTAGACCCTGCTTTCAAGTAAACACCATTTTTAATAATTAATTTGTCATGTGTGCATTGAACAGGTGAGGGAGCCACTTCCATTAATACTTCACCATTTTCCAGTAGCAGTAACATTTGGATTTATCGGTATAGAAAACACAGTGGTATGCAAATTGAATTTTATAAGCTTGTTTCTCATATATATCAAAATAACATGAAACTGTCCGACTGAACCGCTAACAGTTGGTTTTCATAACTAATTGATGATGTTAGGTGATTGATCCTACCCACTATGAAGAGGCTGTGATGGGTGGTTCCATGACTGCTACACTCAATACAAATGGTGATGTTTGTGCTATTCAGAAAGCTGGTGGTGATGGTGTCTTGCAGAGTGTTATAATGCAGTGTTTGCGCATTGCTACTGTGAAGGCTGGCGATATAACAAGCAAAATAAAGGATGCTGTGAGTCTCTTTACCGTCACATAGATTTAAACACATGTGTAGTTGTAAGATAGTTACTATTATATTATACCGCAAAAAGGCTCACATGCAGTGTAATAGTGTATTGCTCAATATAGCTCACTTATCGAAGTGAATATCTTTTCAAAAGTCATAACGGATCTATTTGAAAATATGTATTTTCAGGTTGAATCTTATAATACAGAAAGATCATTAAAGAAAATCAAACGTCATAAACCTGATCAACAGGGTTCCAGTGATGCAGCAAAGCAGCAAATGGAAAGACTAACGGTGAGTTCAGATCCATCTGGTATTGGAACCCAGCACAATGAACATGATAAAACAAACAGGAGAAACAACACATTGAAGAGTTTTAGTGGTGGGCCTGCAAGCTGGTAGGTTCTTATATGAAATTTTCTAGCGTTACTTCTATATATTACGCCTATCTTTTGATGGAGGTTGCAAGATGGCAGTTTTGTAATGGGGTTCGGGTCGAAACTTTCCTTTATTCAGTATGAGTTGAAATGGGCCTGGTCTGGTTGAATGGACCTAAAACACTTTTTATTTTCTGTTAATAAATAATGTGCTAGTTATGATTGCAAAAACCATATTATTATGGTAATTTGAATTCATTAATAAACTGGGAACTTTAATGGCATTAACAATTTACCTTCAACTACTTTCATTCCGTTTAACTCGCTCTTCGTTAAGCCAATCTTTTTAATCTGCATGTTTTAGATAAACACAACTCAGATTAGTGTTAATGGGTCAAGCTTGCCACATCTTGTTAGGACTTTGCATGTTGGCAGGATCAACTTCACAATGATATATTGTATTGACTGGTTTTCATGCTCAATATAGTCATATATATGTTTGGCCTCTATTTATAGTACTATAAATGTCAGAAACTCAGAATTTAGTTACTTTATTACAGTTCCACTTCTGAATGATTTCTCCAAAAATTTGAATATTTGATGTATATTTATCTTATTTTCCTTTTTATTTTGTAGGGACCCATACTCAAGGGGTGTTGATGGCGATGCATTGAGAACGTCCCTAGCTTCTCGTGGTAATTCTTCTAAACTACTACAAAATGTTAACCACCGTATTTTCTTTTTTGGTTGCGGAGTGCGAAACTTAACCACTTGATGTCCCCTTGGAAACACCAACATTTTCTTAATTACTTGTTTATGGCCGAGTTTACAGTTACATCTCTAGACACGCAGAAAGAAGAACCAGTCCAAGCAAATCCGGAGAAATCTAGCTCAAAATCTTTGGATAGCAGTTCATTTGCTTTGACACATGAAGTTGGATTAGATATAAAACAATCAAAGACGCTAAAAGATGCAGTGAAGCCGAAACACAAGAGGAGAAACAAGTCGAATGCCAGTTAGATCACCACTTGCCTTCTTTAGATAAAATTGTACAATATATTCCAGTATTTGCTTTTTTTTGACCCACCCGTTAGCCTTGAAGACTCGAGGATACAGTTTCAGTTTCCGTTTGGGAAATTGATGGAAAGATGTGTATAAAGACGAGCCTAGAAGTTTTAAGTGAACCCTCGTCGGTTTTGTTTTCTGAACTTAACTTTTTTAACGGCGGTTCATTAATGGCCAAAATGATAAACGTTGGGACCGCCAACACATATTTCAGAAGTTGAGACCGGTAGCAGTAAAAAACTAATAGTTAGCTCCGTTAATATCGAATACTCCTACTAAAATCACATAGTCTTAAATATTGTTCACAAAACCAAAAGTTTTTAAATAAAATTATTTAATAGTTTAAAGGACTATCATATTAGACTATAATTAAGTGAAAGATAACCAAATAGTAATAAAATTAATATGATGTTACCAACAAATAAACCTATCGCCAAAACCTCAATTGTGTTGGACAAAAAGTGAATTAATACCAACAGAAAACACCACATAACTAATTTCATTCAAACAACACTAATAACAACGACCCGGCTCAAGGGGTATGAAAAGATTAGACCTTTGTGTTTGCAAGGAATGTCACACTGTGGATTCACTCACCCTATCATCATCATCGCCTTAAATTACCTAAACCAAGTTCTAAAAAAAACTCGTCGTCATCTAGGAGCCAAGATGATGAAACTGCAAAAATCATGATCGACAATAACAAAATTTTTCCAAGACTGACTCGGATGAAGAATTATTCCCAGCGACAGGTAACAAAAACATTGTACAGATCTACAACTATCACGCCCAAACAACTTTCCTATTTCAATAAAGAACCATGGCAACGAAAGCAACAACATATTCAAAACCAAACAGATCTACAACCAACATGCAAATCGAAAACCATGGTTGCATAATCACCCACAGAACATCCAGATCTTACATCTACCACCTAACGGCCATCTCACCCCATTGGAAAACCGTCAAAACCCAGCCGAGACCGTAAAAAACCACAACAACAACCGAGGAAGACGAGGACGACGAGTTGTTGGGAAAGACGGAGACGGCTACGACAACAGCCACCGGAGCACAAAGAGAAACTGATGAAAAAGAGTGTAAAATGAAATCAACGCAAATTGTAAGGTGTGTGAGGGTTATAATCAAGATAACATGACAACACATAACATGCCAACACATAGTACACAACTAGTTTAGTGCCCGCACTATGTTTGGGAATACAATTCAAGTGATGCTTTTAAGGATGTTTATAGATGTTTCATTTAGTTTTAAAACAAAACCGTGGTAAAACGGAACACATGAAATATTTTTAAAAATTAGATTTTTAGTATAGCAATATTATACTCAAATTAAAGAAAATAAAGTGTTTAGTTTTACGGTGTAGTTTATTTTTTTTAAAAAATCATATAAAAATGTTATGTATATGTATAAAACACCGAGGTCTTTAATTGTATGTTATTATTAACTTTATCCATAAGTTTCATTTTTAAACGCTATCAAATATAAACCGACTCACGTACACCCCTTGTAGTAAGGGCTAAAAATATAAATACTTCTAAATTTTTCAAAATTCTCCAAAATATTAGGGGACAAAAAATGTAATTAGTTTTATTATAATAAATTTTATATACATATTTTAAATAAAAAAATCATTATTGTGAGATAATCTCTCTAATAATGCCACATAAGCTAAAAACTATGAAAAAATGCCACATAGGATTTTTTTGTTTTGCTATATTATATAAGGATGATTCAAACATAACACATAACGATTCACACATAATACACAATGACTCACACATAATACATGATGACTCACCTAAACAATCCAATAAAACAATACCACCTAAATAATACATCAACACCAAACAATGAAACAACAACACTCAAAAACACTATTTTACAAGTTTGTTTTTCTCAATATATTATACTATAATGAAGACACATAACATGTTTTGCAGACATTTTATTTAATACGGTAGGTAATTCACTAATTCATAACCCATCATCCTATATGTTTATATAGCACCTTGCCATTAATTGTGCAACCTTTAATCAATTGATATAATATAATATAGGTAACATTTTTTTCCTTCATTTTGTGTTGAGAATTGATGTGGGCTCAAGTACGAAAGAGCGAGCTTTTATGTTTCTAAAGACTCATAATCGTGTTTTTAAAGGTGCTGTACAGAAATAGACATAACTTATCTACTGGCATCCGTTTGAGATGAGTTACCAATCAAATCGAAAACCGGAACAAGGGATACGACTTCAGCTACATGCCTCTGTCGGCGGCTTACCCGACTTTTTATTTTCTAAATAAACCTCCTCAATGGGGTTATGGACACTTTTATGTTTTTTTTCTTGTTTTTTGACTTTTGTTTTGAGCTTTTATTTTGGCCCGTGGCTATTTTTAGGCCCGTTAGGGTTTTGTCTGTATTATATAAGATACTTTAATGCAGATTGAATGATCATCGATCATTTTCCATTAAAAACACTTGTCTTTACGAATTATTCAAGTTTTAGGTGAATTTAGAGGTTTGAGTTTTAGATCATCACAGGTATTCAATGAATCAATAAGTTTAAACGATAGTCTTAATCTTTACGCTACATCAAGAATAAATAGCTAAATATGATGTGACACTTAGGTCTAAAGTCATAACTCGGGTCCTGTTAATCAACATTACAAGATAGGTGCAACCATAAACCACTAACATTTGTTTAATAGCATTGAATTATGTATACATCAATGCATCTTTACGTGTAAAGATTAGGGGGTCCATGACCTAGGTCATAACCTTCATTGCAACTTGAGGCTTGATGAGGGTGCGATCATGTCTAGGGTCAAATCAAAAGTTGGTTGAACCGATGCCATTGTGTTTTGGTCTGTTTTAAAATGTAACTAAAGTTTTCCAACATTTGTTACAATGAGATTAAATTAATCATGTAAAGTTACCCATTTACTTTACTTTTAAAACTATCTATGGAGTCCCCATGACACTATTTATGGCCCCAAGGCCCACACTCATGTAAACACTAAACATGAGTTAAAAGGTGCACATTTCGGGTATTTTTTAAAAGCTGATTCTAGGTAAGAACCGAGTAAAAAGACACATGGATCGGGTAGGCTTAGGAATCGGTTCCGGGTAGGGTTGTTGGAGGTTTGGTCCTTGTATACCCGGGTAGGGTTGGGATGAGTCCGCTTCCTACCTGGAACCGGGTACAAGAGAGTATTCTTATTTTATTTATTAATTTTTTTTGTGTTTTGTGTACAATATGAAGTACTAATATATACGATTTATTATAAATTCAAAAAGTTAACCAAATACAAGATAATAAAGTTACGATGTTAAAATACTATTTTTAAAAAGGTAAGACGATATATATTTTTCTTGAAATGTCTTCTTCTTTCTCTAAAGTATTCATAGTGCATCGTTTACGAGTTATCCATCGGATATTCCGGAGGATAGTCTCTCCTCAATCTCTTCTTCGTATATTTTTCGTTCCGGTTTGATTTCGTCTTCTAAGGTCGTTCGGTCCTGTTTACGATCTACAATGTCCAAATGATCTTTTATACAAATGCAAATCTCCACCGCCTCCTAAGAAAATCAGGTCATCCTTAATGGTATTACCTTACCCCTAACAAAAAAGAAGATTCCAAAGCTACCGTAGAAGTTTGGAGGATTAATAAATCACGAACTATGGCGGAAAGAATCATATATTCTGCTTCTCTTTCTTTCCACCAAGCAATATATCAAAATTGACATAATTCTCGGTAGGCATAGTGGATATAAAATTCGTTCCACTATATCTACCGAGCTCACTACTCGGGGCACCACCATTTTGTTTTTTAACCTTACTTTCCCGAACGACATTCAAAAGGGTTTTTCTCGGGTCACTCACCGTCCTACTACTTGAGCTTAATATATAAACATCAACAAGTCAGTTTAAATCGTGAATAAAATTTTTCTTATGCTTCGGTAGCATGCTTTGGGTTATCCATGTGGATATCCAAATTGTCAAAAATTTCTTGTATTAAACATTTAATTCCGTAACATTTAAAAATGGGTTTAAAAAGGCGGCAAAAGTAAAAAACGTAGGGAGGTCTAAATTTTTTTTTTTTGAAAATTTTCTTTCATTGGTGGTATCATTTCCTTAAACATCCCATTTTTATTTTCATAAATTTTTATATTTAAAGTAATTGCATATAATTCGTAAATCACAAAAGGACTAGTAGAGTAATAAATCCCCGACAATTTTGTACTTAAAATTTCAATTTTTTAAAACACCAAGAAATTCAACAATATGTTCTATATATTTCCAGCCCACATAAAAAACTTCTCTACTAACCGGGCCAGCGAAATACTATTGTGAAAAGTTTTTAAACTATACTGTTGCCTTAATGCATTCTCAAACACATGGAGTCCCAATGGATATGTATATCTCAATTTGCACCTAAATATAACAAATTCTTATCGTTACAAAATTGTTTATAATCTTGTAAAATTCTTTTGTTTTTTTTGTTTTTAAAAACAGATTGCAACATTAGTTTAAACTTTTATATAAAATGTGTCACAATGTGGCATCCCTAGTCCATCGTGCACTACTAAATTACTAATATGTGCAACACAACGACTATGAAAAAACCATCGTTATAGATCAATTTATATTTTACTTTTAGTTTGTCAATTGCAACGTTATTATTTGAAATGTTATTAAACGCTATTGAAAATATATTTTTTTAAATGAAAAGTTTGTATCACGAGTTATTTAAAATTTTATACATATCATATCTGGAATGTGGATATGGGAAAAGATTAAACGCAATCAGACATTTCATCATTTGCCATGAATCCGGATCCACCTCATGAGCTGTTACACAGAGATATAATTTAATGTAACCACGTGGAGCCGACCAAACGTCACTAGTTAAATTAACATAGGTATTTAAGTTTTGAAAAAATACAATTAAATATTTTTTAGCATTTTCCACAACTTTAAACAATGACGTCTAAGAGTAGAAAAACTCACATGGTGTTACGAGGTTGAAGTGTTTCCCGAATCAAAATGGTCAATTGCGGGTTGTCTAAGTTGTTGAATGACAAAATATTTGAGTCATGAATTTCGCCATACGATCTTGGACTATATCAACACTATAATGAAATATTTTACCACCAGCCCCCATTTCAAATTGCTCAGAACCCGGGACATTTTTCAACACCTTGCAGTATGACTTTAAGATATGCTTGTCCAACATCGAATTTGAAGCCAATCCCAACAAAGTTCTACAATATTCGCAACGAACCTTTTGAGACTCATCAATCATCTCTACCAAATCCCAGACTTGCCAAACTCTTTGGCTTTGGTTATGCGCAAGAACTTGCACAACGGTTGGGACTTGAGAATAACCTTCACCGAATTATGATGTCTTATCAAGAGAGATGAAAACGAAAGGGTTTAAACGGGAAGTATTTTAAGCTTTTTTGTTTTTGTTTTTTGCTTGTGTTTTTACGTTTTTGAGTAGTGTAATCAACCAAACCTACACACATATTTATGCTCATCAAGGAGGTGTTGGGGTGTTAAAAAACGGTTCAAAAGGACAAAAAAACGGTAATATTACCGTTGTCTAACGGCTAGATTCAAACTAGAGGCAAAAATCCGATAACACCATTCCTACCCGGGTAGAAACCGGGTCGGGTTTGCAAAGGGTCTTACGGGTAGGAACCGGTTCTTGGTGTGGGAAGGGGAACCAGGTACGAATCGGAAGTTCGGGAACTTAGGTGACCGGGCAAGAACCATAACCGCTTTCGGGTAATACACGCCGTGTCGGGTCCGGAACCAGTTATTTTGTGCAAGTCTTGTTTTCTTTATTCTTATGCATACGCGAAGGGTAGTTGAGAAAAAAATAAGAATAAATTTTTTATTTTTACCTTTAATTTAAGTTGTGATAATTTTATTATTTTCACTCTTATTATTTTTTTTAAGCCTACTCCAAAATTTACACGTACCATAATAACTTTTATCAATCCGTCAAAAGCATTCCAATAGGTTTAGATTGAAGCCAATCCCAACCTAGTTTGATGGCTGTTATTTAAATGGTCAAAGTCTTAAGTTGTTTGTATATATATAGGTGTTTATTTATGAGTGTGGGAAGACGACAACATAATTTGATGATGATGGATGAAGTTACTTGTATTTTTTGTTCTCAAACTAAAAAAAGATGTCAAAACAGATATACGTAATAGTTCTAACAAAAATATATTATTTTTTGAGAACAAGTTGATTATGTTTGATATGACGGTCGGTCGGGTCTTAGTTGATGCTAACGTACATTAGGTTTTTTACCCGTGTCACGCATTGTCGTGTCATCGTCGCTTATTTGTTACACACGTATAAAACAGTAATGTCCTGTACGTTGAACGTGAAATTAACGTAGTTATAAGAAGTTTATGTCTTACACGTTACGGTGTAAAACAGTATTACACGTTTGTTACACACGTATAAAACAATATTGTCTCATACGTTGAACGTGAGATTAACGTAGTTATAAGAAGTTTTATGTCTTGCACGTTACAGTGTAAAGTCGTAAAAGAAATGAAGTTATGTCATGGATTAAAGGAAGTAGGTTAAAAGAGTTTATATCCAAAACTGGAGGTAAAAAATATAACTATGTTAAAGTTGGGGTCACTTTAAAATAAAACAGTTTGTCGGTTTTTAACAGTCCTAACTCTCATATTTTTATCGCTAGTGATCTCAACTATGTTGTCCTGGACATGTTGGCTCAATCCATTCATCGCGTATTTTCCGTTGGACCAAATGACCAACGGCCCTTTCTAAAATTTTGAGCATCTATCTAATAAATCTAAGTTTTAGGGGGCTACTTTTGGGGGGAATTTTTTTATATTAGGAAATTTGGGTGGGAAATTGAATGGAATTTTAACCATGCATGCATAAGTTGATAGAGTAAAATTTCTTAAATATAAAATATTTACAAATTGTTAAACATAATGATTATAATTTCTTTACAAATATTATTATTTAACCCGTGTGTAACACACGGGTATTAAACCTAGTCTATCTAATAAATTAAACTTTTAGGGGGCAATTTTTGGAGGGATTTTTTTTTTCTATAATAGGAAGTTTGAGAGGTAAAATTTAGCTAAATTTTTCACCATGCAAGTTGATGGAGCCAACTCCTTAAATGTTATATATTTACAAATTGTTAAATATAATGGTTATAATTTCTTTATAAATACTAATATTTAAATGTAACACACGAGTATTAAACCTAGTTCAATAATGTAACATTAAAAGTTGCCCAAATCGATCAACTGTTTGTACAAAGAATGAGTCATGATTGAGACGTGTATATAGGACAATTTTCATGATATTAGTTAAAGATATATAACATACGATAACATGAACAACAAAACATGTATAGAAAAAGAAAATCATGTAAGGTGTATGTATATATTACTTGATGAATTAGTTATATAGTTACAATGAACACAGAACATATATGATTAAGAATTAAGATGATAACGTCAAATGAATTTGAAATTAAATTCTTTTTTGTTGTCTAATTAAACATCTTATCTTTGGAATATATAGATTTAATAGAACAAATGGTTAAAAAAATAAAAGATTGCATCACAAATTTAACTTTTTTTTTTCTTAATATTGGTCTAAAATAATCTAAACTAATACTTAAAATGCTACTCAGTTTATTCCTTCCGGTGGTTCAAACTCTAACATTTTTGGCCTCCAATGGTCTGTCGTTAGGTGTACTTAACGTCCGCGAAATTTATTCGAATTTCAAGATGATGTTTTAAGGATTTTTATCGGGAGGAGAATACGAGTCAATTGATGTAAACCTTACCTGGAACCGGTGTTCCAAACGACGAAACGGTTCTCAGTCGGATGTTTAAACACTAACGCGGCTTCAACCATATGTTAAAACTAAATTATTTGGAGCACTAATTGGAGGTAAGGTTTAAATCAACTCACTTGTATCTTCCTCCCGATCAAAATCCAGGTTCGAAAAAAAAAAATGTTAACGGACATTAAGTACACTTAACTACGAATCACTGGAGGTCATCGGAGTTGGATTTAGGACAATCGGGGGGAATAAACTAAGTTAAATTTATTTTCGATTAAGGGAAATTGGATACTTTCACCTACTGGCCATTGTTAATCCCAACTTTCACCTACTGGCCATTGTTAATCCCAACTTTACTATTGGTCATCATTACTCCCAACTTTCACTTAATTAGCCACCATTGAGCCTTTCATTACCCTTGACTAACTCCATTAAAATATGTTGATGTGGCATCCACGTGGCAGCTAACGTGACATCCACGTGGCAGCTGACGTTTTTTAGTTTTAGGGAAATTGGATTTTATTAATCTCAACTTTCACTTATTGACCATTATTAATCTCAACTTTCACTTATTGACCATTATTAATCCCAACTTTCATCTATTGACTATTATTAATCCAAACTTTATTATTGTCCATTATTAATCTCAACACAAACACAAACAAACCTTAATTGAAATATGATTGACCATCATACAAACACAAACAAACCGTATGTCTCAGCTGAAATTATTAAGCATTCGTATGATTTTATCCAAATCAATGTATTAGAACAAGATGCAAGATAAAGTGTGAGAACAATGTGAAAAATTAAGGCTTTAAAATCTTTTAAGGCTTCAAAAAACAATCTTCAAAGTCTTCATAACCATTTATATATCATACTTAAAAGATTTTGAATACCTAATTTTTCACCTTGTTCTCACACTTCATCTTGCATCTTGTTCTAATACATTGAATTGAAGAAAATCATACGAATACTTAATTAAT
This sequence comes from Tagetes erecta, assembly GCA_030867185.1. Lineage (NCBI taxonomy): Eukaryota > Viridiplantae > Streptophyta > Magnoliopsida > Asterales > Asteraceae > Tagetes > Tagetes erecta. Next base: position 5,513,101 of record CM061488.1, on the reverse strand, counting down.
ACAGCTGAGACATAAGATTTGTTTGTGTTTATATGATGGTCGGTCATATTTAAATTAACGGTTGTTTTTAATTGTGTTGGGATTACTAATGACCAATAGTAAAGTTGGATTAATAATAGTCAATGAGTGAAAGTTGAGATTAATAATGACCAACAAATGAAAGTAAGGATTAATAATGACCAATAAGTGAAAATTGGGATTAATAAAATCCAATTTCCTTAAAAAAAACATGTCAGATGCCACGTGGATGCCACGTCAGCTGCAACGTGGATGCCACATCAGCATATTTTAACGGAGTTAGTTAAGGGTAACGGAAGGCTTAATGGTGGCCAATTAAGTGAAAGTTAAGAATAATAATGACTAATAGTAAAATTGTGATTAATAATGATCAATAGGTAAAAGTTATGATTAATAAAATCCAATTTTCCTATTGATTAATAAGTGCTAGTTAGAAATATCTTAGGTCAATTTATGTTTTTTTAATTTAGAGGTGAATTAAGTTTCTATGAGTATTAATGGCACCTCTTTGGTCTTTAAACGAGAACTAAAAAGGTCAGTTTATAATTGATGTCACAATGTTGATATGAAACATGCAAGGCACGTGATACACTGAATGCATTTATGCAGCCGTATATGTCGTCACCATATATGAGAAATTTGATAACAACTTAAGAATATAACATTGTTTGATCGAGCTTAGCTACGTTCGTTCACATGTTGTTACAAGGATTTATTTTTATTAGTGTTTTTTAGAACGATAATTCACACATACAACAAAAAAATTAATATACTCTGATGAAGTGAAATCGACCTATTCTAATAATTGAGTAACACATCCACATGTCACCATTTTAACTATTCCACATAGGATTTTGCTTAGGTGTCATGTTCTAAATTAATTTGATGGAGAATTTTTAGACGGGTCATGGTATGCTCCATATTCGAAATAACCCGATATGTTTAAATTAAAAATTCACTAATTATCATCAATTATCTCCTAACCCGATATGTTCAAATACAAAATTTACCAATTATCATGATCTATATCTTAACCCGATATGTACCAAGTATCATGAATTATCTCATAACCTGATATGTTCAAATAAAAAACTTATCAATTATTATGATTTATCCTAACCCGATATGTTCATATTAAAGTTTTACCCATTATCATTAATTATCTCATAACTCGATATGTTCAAATAAAAAAATTAACAATTATCATGAATTATCTCCTAGCCCGATATGTTCTAATAAAAACTTACCAACTATTATAAATCATATCCTTTATCGTAACATATGATTTTTTATATGAATATATTTGTAAATATCCAACTCGATTTAATAAGAGATATGTTAAAAATAAATTTGATATGTAAATTGAGTTAAAATCTATAAAACTAAAATCCGGATAGTACACGGGTACTAATCTAGTAATAGAGAATAGATCCTTAAAAACATTAAAATCAAGGTAGATTACATGGTTAATATAGAAATAAGTTTAAAGTTTAAGCTTAGAAATTAAGAAACTACAACTTTAGTAAATTTTTGGTATATGATAAAAAGGTTGAAAGCAAAAAAACGAGAAATCCTCTTTTGTTAAATTTTTTTTGGTATATGTAGTTCCATGATTGTTTAAACATAAATATAAATAACTTGTAAATATTTTATTTTTCTTAAATATACAACTTTAGAAGTTTATTGTCTATAAATTTAGTGTAATATATATTGGATAATATATGTGAATGAGAGGTTAACTCTTAAGTAGTTGGCTGAGAATGATAACATTACATATTATACTATATTGATAGGAAAACTAAATGAACAGTAGAATGGCAGTTCTGTAAATAAGGTAACTTTTAAGGGTGAATTGGTTGTGTGTTTTGTACAGCTGTTGGAATGTTGGGTTTTGTTGAAGAGGAGTCATGCTTTACTCCTCACTTGGTGTGTGTCTCTCTCTTCTCATTTTTCTACCGCCTTTATCGCTCTGTTCCACCTGATCAGCGTGATGTTTGTGTATGTGTTTTGGATAGCGAGCAAACCCTAGGTCGTTTACGACTTTTACGCCGCCTCTGCTGTCTGATCGATGTTGGATAGTCGATGGCGGCGAGGGTTTTGTTTCCGTCTCTGGTGTTGCATGTTCATTTGTGGTTGGTGGCGACGGTCGTTGAGTCGATGATGATGGTTTCAATGGGCTTTTTGTTTCTGCCTTTGTGTTGTAGAGATATGTTTGGTGTTGATGATTGGATCTCATGTGAGATGCTCATTGTTGCCAGGTTTTACAAACCTTTGGCGGCGATTGTGGGTGTTTTAGCTCCATTTTCTGGTGGTCGATAGTCATCTATGGGTGGTTCATCAAACAACCATCCCGTACACCCCTACTCTTGAGATGAGACGACTGGTTCTCATCGGTGTCGCCGCCTCTGTTTGAGTCGCCTCCAACTAATTTAGTTGGATGGTGGCCTTTCATTGGGGGATGGCGTTGGATTTTGGTGGTTGTGACAGTCAGACGAGTTTTGATTTCGATGGTCAGGTCGATTGCATTGCGATTGATGGTTTTGGTTTTTGATGTTGAAACCCTAATTTGTTGTCTGTGTTGTATCCGATGATGATGCATGGCTATGATGTTACTGTTTTGGGTTTTCAAATGGTTTGGTGAAACATTTGTTTTTCATGTTTTAGTTGATCTTTGGTTGGCTGTAACAGTTGTTGGATTGTAACGAAGGTGTGTGAATGGCTGGGTTGAAAACCTTGAGTTCCATGGTTTGCATTTGGGTTAGATGAAATTGTTGGTTTGGCCATGTGGTTCTTTGTTTGCAGTGGTGAAATTGAAAAATTGTTGTTCTATTGGTAGACCGTTATAGATTTGGTTTCCATTATCATTGGGTGTGATAAAATACGGCTGTGATGAGGTTGCGTTGGTTCATAGTGATGTGTCGTTGGCGTGGCAACTTTTGTGGGTTGTTAGTTAATATGTGCGATCCCGTTGCAGCCACAATGCATTCACAGTGTAGTTTTTATTCACAAATATCTCTGAGCCACTTTTAAACTTTGTTTTGTTTCGGTTTTTTATTACTATAGTTGGGTTATGATGAGTAACATTGCCTCACGAGTCAATTGTTGATTTTGAGCCTTAATTGTTTTGTTCATTTGTTCTTAAAGTCGTCAAACAAAACGCTCGCGCGTTGCGCGAGCGACTGGATTTAACTAGTTGTTGTTGGTAAAGATAAGTTTGCATATTGCATATTATCTAACATAGGAGTGGTGATAAAATTTATTTTAGTTTATATGTATAAACCTCCAAGCAAATTCTCTAACACCTTACTATGCATGTGCAACCTGCGTTCACGAATGCTGGTGACTCAATTCTTGGAGTTTAATATACTGTTATGAGTCAAGTCCAAGAATTATTGCCACCAAGTTGGATTGATTTTAAGAACTATCTCAAACATACTTGTGGTTCGTAATGTTGAACATGACCAATTTGTTAAGTATAACAAAACCAATAGAAAATGCAATCACCTTGGACCTAAAGGTGGTGTTGTGAAAAAGAAATACTAACAATTGTAACAAACCAGGTCAGCCCAAGAAAGAGACTCCTCAGCAAAATAAAATGGTTGAAAAAGCTTACAATATTATGGCTATAATTTCTAATATCATTTTGATGATTAGTGAGGTTAATTTGGTTATGTCGAATACCAAAGAATGGGTGATTGATACAGGGCTACCCGTCATGTTTGTGCTGACAAGAACCTCTTCAACACTTTCAAAGAGGTTACTAATGAAGAAAAACTATTTATGGGAAATTATGTGTTGACTAATGTCAAAGGTGAGGGTAATGTAATTTCAAAAATGACTTCGGGAAATGAACTCACTTCTCACTTTGACTAATGTGTTGTATATTCCAAAGATTCGTAAAATCTTGTTTCTGGTTGGCAATTGAACAAGTTTGGATTTAAACTTGTGTTTGACTCTGATAAGTTCGTGTTGACAAAAAATGGTATGAATGTTGGAAATAGTTATGCCCTCAATGGTATGTTCAAACTCAATGTAATTTTCATTAATGAAATGAAAAAGACGGGTACTAATTCTGCTTACTTGCTTGAGTCTTCAATACGTGACATGGTAGACTAGTTCATGTTAACTTATCTTATTCATCGTTTGATTAATTTAAATAGCATACCAACGTTTCATATTGTAACATTTGCTCCGAACCAAACCCAATAGAATTCATAAAACCGGATCCAAATAGATACCCATAAAATTTTCTCATTAAACACAAATTAAAGGTGTTTATTCAGTGTTCAAATTATATTAATAACTATGCATTTTAAATCATTATTTATAAGCTATAGTTAATAAAGTTTTATAAAAAAATCTATAAATTAGTTTGGTAAGGTTAGCGTTAGTGTTATTTAACAAACTAACTATTTGGGTCATTTCTGTCATTTGTTAAACATGTTTTCTTAACTGCATTTTGGTGCTTATGGAAGACAAGGAACGAAAAGAATTTCAAATCCGCTGATATAGTGTAAACTATACAGATTTCCTATGTATAGCATGCATACGGTTTTGATACTTTTTACTAGTTTTTATTTATGTTTTAGTACTTTTAATCTATGTGGTGTTTCGTAGGTCTCGGAGCTAAATGCTGGTGAAAGAATGAAGAAACAAAGTTGAACAGATCGAAAACGAGACACGAAACGAACCAGGACACGAAACCGAAGCACCGAGCTAGGGGGCTTGTGGTGCTGCGCGACCAGCCAAGGCCCCTGTTCGCATGACACAACGTGTATAAATGGCTGGTGGTGGCTAGGCACGTGGTGTAGCGCGACTAGGATCCATTCCCTTGCCGCGTGACTCGACGAGGGCGTTTCGGCATAAAGATTTGTTGTTTTTTGGCTTGTTCACTATATAAACATCTTTTCTCTTAAACCTTTACCTAGATACGAGAGGGAGACAAATATTGGCTAAAAAACAAAGTTTTGGAGGCTAAAGTGAAGCAAACGAAGAAAAGGAAAGGCTAGGGATCATGACTTGGTTACTTGCGTTATTGAGTTTCTCTTTTCCTTGTGATTCTTCTTCTTTTACTATGTTTGGTGAACTAGAACTTTTGTTTTTTTTCATGTCTACTATGTTAGGCTAGGTTTATAAATTACCTAGGATAATGATGAACTATTGTTGACGCTTTTGACGTTTTTTTAGACTATGTTAACAGTTATGGTTTTATGATTTAGTAAATTGTTTGATTAATTCATTGATGCATACTGTGTATGTGGTTTAATTTTATTATCTTTATTGTTCCCCTTAATCCTTGGTGAAGTAATAGGATTTCGTTAGGTCACTTACTTTGTGTTCTTGGCTAGTTTATTGTTGATTTGTAATAAAACCATGGGAATAATGTTTTAAATCAAGTTAATAAAAGTGTGCATCTAAACTAAATACTTGTGAAGTGATAGTTTAATTGATAGGTATATGTGGACTAAATTGCTATATTAATTGGCTGTGTAGTAATTTTCTAGGTTCGGTTTGTTTACCTTGTATATTGATGCCAATTGAATTAATTGAATTACCTTTGTTGTCCGTGCTGTGAGGTAGGATTGCAATTACAGGTACTATGTCATAATCAACTACACAACTGTGAGGGAGTCTAATCTTATAATGGTTTGCGTAATAACTTGATAGAAACCCGTATGTGTCTTCTCGAAAAGGGTCTAGGGAATTGTTGGAGTTTTATTGAGTAATCATTTCAAAGATCTCAGTTCTATAACTAAAACGTGACCATTAAACTAATAACTTAAACCATAGGGATTCGGGTCTACGTAACTTACTTCCATCTTTTGCTTTCAACTCTCGTCTTCTGTTTAGTTAATTTCATTTATTTGTTTAATTTAGTTTTTAACCTAAACCCCCTTTCCATAAATAACAAAATTTTCTGTCAGTGTCTTTTAATTAAGCTATCATTTGGTTAAATAAAAGTAATATATAGATTTAGTGGGTTTGATATTCGGACTTACTTTAGACCTCTATTAATGTGGGAGATTGTTGAAAGGGTAACACCTACCTATCGTATGCAAGATGCAACTGCTGAAATTTAATCGGAATGATGTTTGTTTCTGAGATTGACCTCCATTCATGTAGGAGACTGTTGAATAATATGTGTAAATGATATGTCAACTCTCAAGTAGTTGTTGGTAAGGATAAATTTGCATATTGTTGGTTGGTAAGTATAAATTTTCATATTGCATATTGCCATACATAAGAGTGGAGATAAAACTTATTTTAGTTTATATGTATAAACCTCCAAGCCATTTTTTAAGTTCTTATGTTGTCTTTTACTTTAGCTCCTACTCACGTGCACGGGGGTGCAGAAAACGAGTTCAAGGTTGCACATTCTCTATAACGTTGCTACAGTCGCACAACCTGTGGACGCGAATGCAGCTCCGAAAAAAGGTATTTCAACAATTGGCTTTCTGTTTTTTATGACAACTGAGCTTTCATGAATTGCAAGTCTCTTGCAATTCTTTTTGTCTACAAATATCATCCAACTGCAGCAGCAAGATACACAATCTAAGGCACACAAACAATCGATCATTCTTTTCTGCATCATTACCTCTGGCTTCTTTTCAAGCAAGTGTTACATCTCCTTTTAATGGGAAGGCTAAGAATGATTTAAGACCTTTAGATCTCCTTTTAATGGTTGAGATTAATTTGTAGGAAAAGAATTTGGTGGAATGATACATTCGTCAAAGCCACTTTTGTTGACTTTCTCTCTCCACATGCAAGGCAAATGTCAATTCCCCAATTTTTTTAAAACGTTCATAACTTTGGATACGATATTATTTTTTTTTTTAAAAATACACAAAAAAACAAGCGTTTTTTATCTTTAAAACGCGTATAATATTGATATATAAAAAATAAATTTTTTTCCGACACTTGTCTAGTCATTGTGTAATATCATGTGATTGTGTTATATTATAACTAGTGAAATATCACTTTTATCGATTCATTCTTAAGTCATTATGTAATATCATCTTATTGTAAAGATTTGTTGTGTCATATTATGTGTTTAGAAATTATCACCGTGTCACAAATTGTTAATATGTGTTTGAGAAATGTTCAAAAACAAAGTCATTTTTTGTTACAAAGTGTGAGAATGACACAATGGTAAACTAAGACACAATGACACTTTTAAAAATATTATAACTCACAATATAAATCAAATTTTAAAAAAGTGGTTCGGAGACCTTGTTCTCCATGTATTCCTCTTTCAAAAAATAAATAAACCAAAAATTAAAAAAATTACCATTTTTTTTATTTTTTAAATTAAACACAATGAAAAAAGAAAAAAAACGGTAATTTAAAAAATAAAAAAAATGGTAATCATTGTGTCTTTTTTCATTGTGTCTAATTTAAAAAATAAAAAAAAACTGTAATTTTTTTAATTTTTTTTAATTTTTCGTTTATTTATTTTTTGAAATAGCAATACATGGGGAACAAGGTCTCCGAACCACTTTTTTAAAATTTTAATAATATATACCAGGCTAATAAAAAAATACGAGTCTTGTGACATGATTCGGACCCTTAATAAAATTTCAAGCTTCGTCACTGCACTCAAAGGTGCAAAGAGAAACCTCATATCTAACACCAATAGATGTTTTTCATCGGCATTAGGGCTCCCCAATTACTGCGAACGCAATAAAGACTCACCACAAACCTCCTTACGGGCCAAGTGTTGACCGGAGTCAAAACTCAACAACCAACTATTCTAAGAAAAAACCGGACATAAATTTATAACCATACAACGTAAAACTCTTAAGCTAGCTTGACACACGCCGCCTAATATGCATGAAGTTGCGATTTTCATGTAATTGTATTGCATGATTCAACAAAAAAACTACCAAATAATTTTAGGCAATTATGATTATATGTTGCGTATTATTAGCGTATAACTATACTACTAACGTATAATTATACGAATGTATATATTCTTCGACTAGAACACACGTACGTGTGTCAATTGTCAACAGATGGTACTTCATAATTAAGCTTACACCTTAAAAATTATTTTTACTAAACCGTCTATGTATTTTCTTTGCATTATTACTTTTACATTGTTTTCACCAGGAAAAGAACATCATATTAATTATATGTCAAATCAGAAAATTAATGTTGATCATTATTGATTTGTGAACAACATTTCGAAGTTATTAAAAGTGGTCCATCACAACTATGCATATATATTGAATATATATTGAAGGTCACCTATAAAGATAAGTATATTCTTTGAAATAGAAATAAAATGTTTTTTATTTCTACAAAGAGGGTTAACTCTTTTATAGATAATAAATGACGAAACGTGTTAAAGTTATTATCAAACATTGAATTAAGATAAGGGTGAAGGAAGTGTTTATAAAATGAAGACCGACTAATGAAAATTGACCAACTCACTTCAATTTTTTCAATGCTTTGATTGCTTTTCAATCTTTGGGATAAGAAGCACACCTACAACGTTATCACAACGCGGGGCGGTGGGCGGGCACGGTGGGAAAGAAGACCTGCCTCGCGCCATTGAAGACGAAGACCATCGAGTTGAAGTCGAGACCTAAAAGATCGAATGGAACAGTACATAGACAAGTCAATCTCATGATATAAATTAGATAACTAACTTTTAAAAGCTAAATATTTTTATTATTAAAAAAAGTTACGATAACATAAATAAAAGACAACGAAATACAAAATACGGAAGAAAACCTAATAAATAAATCAAAACTAGATATTAGACCGGGTCGCGCGTTGCAGCGGTCGGGTCAGGCGTTCGGGTCTTGCGTATGTGACTTTTTCACTATGTTGATAAGAAAAAGTATCAGGTCACGTATGTCACGACACCATGCCGTAATATGTCACACATTAAAAGACAAAGAAAATTGAAAATTAGAAGTCAAAACGATAACCTAGTCAAATTCGGAATGTTGAAGTAATATTGTATGTCAAAGTAGAGTAAGAGAACAAAGTCGAAGACTCATCAGGGGCTAAAATGTGAATTATTAAAAGTCGAGGACTAAAACCGTAAATACGTAAACGTAAAAAAAAAATAAGACGACACGTGGCAACACGTGGTAGGACCACGTGTCACCACGTGAGTGGCCTCAACACAACCGACCTTCCTTATTAGGAAGGTTATGAATTTCTAAATTCCATCATTCATGGTATTTTACAACATGTCATGCCTCCATGTGTGTAAATGGGTTGTGTCCGTTGTCGTCTTTGAAGTCGCTCAACGTTCTTTCTCGAAGTTGAGTTCGTTCATACCGGCAACCCATTCTCTTTTCAACATTTTTCTTATAAAAATAGACATGTTAACATAAAATAATAAATATAATAAAAGATTATTAAATAAACAATATAAATCATTTTATACCACTCTATTGTAGACCGCGGAGAATTTATTAACATCTCGCATCACGATTCGAAATTTCATGCTCAAAGTATAGGTAGAGCGTTGTAAGTTGGGAAATTAGACCAAGAAGTATTCATGGATTCATCCACAAAACAGTTCCGAGTTTAGAGTGTTTCCAAGTTTTTTGGCATCAGAAACCTAAATTCAATCTTCAACCAACGACTTTTCTTCATCAGCGGTCTAATGTCGTCTTACAATACGACCCGTATTGAGAGTGTAATATATATAAGAATATTTGAGGTTGAGGAGAAAATATGAGAATTGATGAGATTGTTTTTGTTAAAATGATTGAGTATTTACAGAGTGTAAAAGAGTGATTTCTAAAAAATATTCTAACGGTTAATTAATTTAGTCAAAAAATCCAGACCGTTGAAAGCACACGATCAAAAATGGGGCGAGCAAATTGGCAAGGTGGGGAACTCGTGGCTTAGCTCGTGGGGTGATCTCGTGGCACATGGTCCGGCGTGCTCATCGAGCTCGTGACCAACTTGCCACTACACTCCATGTGCCCAAAATGAGTCGAATATTAACATTTTCTACTTATAAGGTTACAACTTTTCTCATATATTTTGTTCTACTCAACTGCCGTTTTACCTAAAGACCCCAGACGAGTCGATTGTCTCACGATTTGAAGGTTGAAATTGTTAGAGTCCTACTAGAACACTAAATACTTAGGAAACTAAACCCTACTTGACAAATGTGGACCCTTACTTTCACTGACTTGTGAATCTGGTTAAAAATAATTGCCAACATAAACATTATTTCATTCAAATTAGTTAATAACACACACATATATGCACAGTGACAAAACTTTAACATTTAAATTAAGAGATGAAAGTATTAGAACTTAAAGTTAGGATGAACCAAACCTAATGGTTTTGGTAAAAAATAACTAAGAGTAAATTATTGATCAAATTCATTTTCTGAGGTGAAGTGTTTAGTATGAAATCAGTTTTGCAATTGTATTAAGACAAAACTACAAAAAACGTCCATTATCTTTTTTAAAAACTGCAATTTTTATCATTTATCTTCAAAAAACGTTCAAATCATCTTTTATATTAGCATTTTGTAACAAAATTCGTCCTTTAGACTAACTTCCGTTAACCTTTTCCGTTAAGTCAAGGGTATGTTAGTCTTTTTACTACTAAAGGACCATTTATGTAACTTTAAACCTAAAGGACTATTTTTACAATTTGATCATATGTTAATAAATTCAATAATTTCTTTATATATTCTATAGATTTTATGTATGTATATATGCGTTTAATTCTTTTTTTTTTATAAAACACAATATCTAGTATTTGGTTTAATTTATCATAGTTTTATATATAACAATTGTTAAATATTCCAAGTTTTTGAATATTATATAAACAACTATATTACGTGTTAAGTTATAACAAATTAATATAAAGATTGATATTACATGTATATTTTAACTTAGACATCAATATAGCTATTTGTTTGTATAAACAATATTTTATATATAAACTTTCATTCTAATAAAATAAGTTTTCTTAAGATTAAACTTATATTGTTTGGTATACTTGTTAGGTTTGTATCGGGTATACCCGGAAAGTACATGATTAGAAGAATGAATGTGAGGGAAATAAAGTAAGGATTTTAAAGACAACGTAATATAATTAAAATAAATAAAAGAAAAATCATGTAACTAAAATAAATAAAATAGTTAATTGCCGAAATGGTCCCTGAGGTTTACAAGATTTTGCAGTTTTGGACACTTTTAAGAATTTTTGCATAAGTAGTCCCTACATGCCAAAACCTGTTGCTAAATCGGTCCACGACACTAACGGTATTAAAAAAATTCCGTTAGTTGATTAGTAATTGACCAAAATACCCCTAGGAACCATTTTGGCAATTAACTCTTTTAAAACAAAATCAAATCCACCACCACCACTACCATCACCATCACCACCACCACTTTCTCTTTATTTCACTCTACCACCACGACCACCAATACCTCTACCACCTCCTCCACCACACCTCCCCCACCACTTATGCCGTCTCCGACATCTTCCCCCCACCACCCCACCTCACTAACATGTGTCGCTTGCGGTTGTCACCGGAATTTCCACCGCCGTGAACCTGATGAATCACTTTACCACCTCTCTTCACCCATACAACATCTCATCGAGTACCAACCCCACCACCGTCACCACCCTCCACCACCACCCACCTCTGGCAGCCTCGTTTCTCCACCGCCGATATCATCATCTTACTACCCATCTGCACCCCACATCGCACTTGCACTCACCATCGTTTTTCCAACCGATAACCACCACATTCAACCGATCCCCACCAGTTGTGGGAAAAAATGATTCAGAACCAAATTCACACAAGATCAAAGTAAAAATGCATGATATTGCTAAAAGAATTAATTTGGAGATTTAGAAGCAAGATGAAGATATGATTATTGCATTTTGTGATGATATTGGTGTGGATAAAATGTTTTCATGGTCTGGATGCATAACAACAAAACCACTTCGAGAATTAAAAAGATCGATCATGATTCCAGAGGTGTTGGTGGTCATGGTGGTAGAGTGAGAGAGAGAGAGAGAGAGAAAGTGGTGGTGGTGGATTTGATTTTGTTTTAAAAGAGTTAATTGCCAAAATGGTTTCTAAGGGTATTTTGGTCAATTACTAATCAACTAATGGATTTTTTTTAACACCGTTAGTGTCGTGAACCGATTTAGCAACAGGTTTTGGCATGCAGGACTATTTATGCAAAAATTCTTAAAAGTGTCCAAAACTGCAAAATCTTGTAAACCTCAGGGACCATTTTGGCAATTAACTCTAAATAAAAAGTAAAATGAATTCAGGTATATAATCAAGTAAATGGATATCCTTAATCGGGTCCAGTAACTGAGTATATCATGTAATCCAATACCCGTTCTATACCTGAAAAAAAAATAATAAGTAATTTCAAACCAGACCCCATACTCGCTTATTCGACCCTATACGCGTCCGAAATGTCTCGGGTATTCTAATCGGGTTTGGATTTTATTGCCAACCATAAGTTTCACAAGTTCAATCCTTTCCTCCATCCAATGTAACTATATGTAACCACACCTTATTGGCTTCTTTTCGGTTAATAACCAAGTACCGAACCATCCTTCGGTTTCAAACAAGCTAAATACTAGCTTACCATGTCGGCTACCTGGCCGAGGAACTACGAACCACTAGTTTAGCCTATATGGCTTAACTAGCTTGTTAAAACAACTAAACAACCCCATGACAAGTTGGAGTTACTAATGAGAAGATTACTTAGTGGCCGATAATAACTCACATCGACAATTTCACAAATAACACCTCTAACTTTTAACGTTGTTGTTAATTAAGAGCAATACTACTAAAAAGGTTTTGTTTAAGGGGGGCCGAACCAATATAAACATAATAATTCAACTATCGACCAACAAACCAATACTTCGGACAGAAAAAAGTGAAGGACCATGACCCTCCTCCGTCTCCAAAATGCTTCGCCAGTGATAATAAACGAAATAAAAAACACACATTCATAATTAGAGAGATCAAATAAAAATAAGGGAAATTGAATTTTATTAATTCTAAATTTCATTTATTAGTCATTATGAATCAGCTTTAATATTCGGCCAGGCTATTTACACCGCGTGAATTTAATAAAAAACCGCTCAATACGCCGCGTATAGAGCTGTACGCGGCGTATAAGACCGTTATTTTCAGACATAATAAGACAAAAAGAAATATACGCGGCGTTGTATGCTGTACGCCGCGTTTTGATTGTTTTTTTTATTTAATTAGTTTTTATTATTAAAAAAAGGTTTATTATTGTTATTACATATTTTGCCACCACCACACAAACGAATTTACATTAAATATAAAATGAGTCACAACCACACTATATAAAATGTAAATAAATACATAAGTTTTATATGATAACCAATACCAATCTATATAAATTGTCGATAAATACATATTTTTAATATTATTACAAGTTATTTTGACCTAGTGAAACGTCTCGGATGTGCCCATTAGCGGAGTATTTGCCGGTGGGTGCAAGCGAAGTAACAAGGGAGGTATACTCCCACTTCGTCTTTTAGTTTGATTTAGCTAACCCGTTCTGCTAGATATGAAATGGTGCATGGTGGGCATCCATTTGTACCATTCCAGGACATGGTAGGGTTAACTATGCTGAATGTTCTCCAAGTCCATAAAGCTTTCACTTCATCTTTCGTTTTGAAACTTGGAGATTGACCTAGTGAAATCTCTCCGGTATAATAATATCTGCTTGTTTGGTTTAAGTCATCGTAAGTAGCAGTGAAAGGAGGCGGAGGTGGAGGTGGTTCTCCATCTTTCAACTACATCTTTCAGTGTACATCTTTCGATGTTTACCAAACCGAGCTAACCCGTACTGCTAGACATGAACCGTGTGTTAAACACATTAGTTCAGATAGCATTGCTGGTTCTGTAGTGGTGGGGTTAACTATGTTAAAGAAATAAATCTTTTGACCTGGTGAAATGTCTCTGATTTATTATATGCATGAATATTTTTTACTTTAACACCGGTGTTACAAATAACAGATGTCTCTGTTTTTATATTATAAACCATAAAACATGATTAAAATATAATTTTGCAGTTAATTACAAATTATTAGACCTACGAAAATGTCTCCGGTTTCAATACTCAGTTTTATCTTAAACGAGTATGGAAACCGGAGACATTTCACTAGGTCAAATAATTTGTAACATACTCCAAAATTATATTATTTTTCACTATTTATGGTTTATAATGAAAAAGAGGAGACATCTGTAGTTTGTAACACCGGTGATATAGTTATAAAAATCATGCAAAACCATTAAAAATTAACATAATTTTTATACGTACGTATTACTTCTCATTGGATACCACAATCAGAATCATAACCCCGGTTTCATCAGTTATCCTTTTATTAGGAGACGGATGATACCGGAGCTATGATATTGCGGTATACCATGAGAAGTAATAAGTATAAAACTTATGTTAATTTGTAAAGGCTTGTTAAGCTGTTCGGAGGGTGTAAATAAGCGATTGTGGATTGAAAATCGGGATTGTGAATTGTGAAGTGAGCGAGGAAGTGTTTGTGGGTTGTGTTTGTGGACGACTGGTATGGATGTTAAGTAGGGGATGTTTTAGAATTAATGTGTCGCGTATAGAACTATGCGTGGCGTTTTAGAAAAGTTATGTGCGGCGTATAGGGCTATGTGTAACGTATAAGGCGCATGTAACGAAGTCTTTCTGACAAAGTACCTTATACGCGGCGTAGAGGCCTCTACGCGGCGTATAAGGTTCTTTGTCAGAAACACTTCGTGACAAGCGCCTTATACGCCACACATATTACTATACGCCGCACATGACTAATTTTTAATTAAAAATATTTAAAAAAATTAAAATTTTTATAAATTTTTTAATACGTTTTATATTATTCTAATATTTTTTTTAATATATTTTCAAGGTTTATTGTTAATATTTTACAATAACAAAATATATAATAATATAACAAAAGATTTACAAACAAAACACATCACAAAAACATAATAAAATTTCATCATATATATACATTAAGAGTTTTCAACAAAAATACATTAAGTTTTTATAAACAAAAAGTAAAAATATCTATGATCCCCCCTGATCATCATCCGTCCGTCGTCTGGTACGCCGCGTCCCGGTGGGGTCGTCATATCCATCAGGGTAAGTAAACGGCTCTACCGACCCCTCATAAACTCTGATATGGTCACGAACAATCCAGTCGAGAAGGTACTCTATCCTCTAAATCCGTTGCTCCACAGACCCTGGCAACCGAACCGCCTGATATAAAACAGGGACATGCTGAGGCGGATGATCCGGCTCCCGCGGGATCTCGTCCTCGTCGGATAACTGCTCTGCATCCGGATTAATCGGCTCGTCATCCAACTGCACCTCCTCATGTGGTATCGGTGGGGGCTCTACCAACGGAACCGGGACATAACGCTCCCGCCCGCCCCTGCGAATCAACACCTGTAAATCAGGTTCGCCCGCCCGCTTAATGCGGAGGACCATCCCCATCGCTCGTACCGAAGCAATCTCCACCCTTTTGGGTTGGAGAGGCGCGAGCCGTTGCGCTGTCAAGTGACCAACATAGCCGAGATGATGAGCGACCTGTGTAACAAATGACCCGCCCATCAGAGACCCTCGCCCTTGCCGAGATACGTACCCGCTAATGTAGTCGGCAAAACAACGGGCGAGGTTGCAGTGCCTGCCTGACAGGAGGCACCGCAAGTAAAACACGTCGCGTAGAGTACAATGATCTGTACCCTGCCGACGTCCATGGATGGTACCCGCGATCAGCCTGTGCAGATATCTGTACATTGGATCGCGGATGGCAGTGGCTTTGGTGGAGGCATCCCGGTGACGCCCGTCACCAATCGCCATCCACCACAGCTGTAACACGTCCTTGGCGGTCTTATGTACCGTCTCGGTGTACAGGGGCTGTCGCGTCTCGGCTTCGGTGTATAACCCGATAGCGACAGCAAACTGCTCCATGGATAAAAAATGGTCAATACCAAAAAGACGGAAATAGACCTCCGCCTGAGTAGTATCCGAACCCTGATGAATCGGATACTCAGGGATATCGCCCGGACGTGGCCTGAAATAAAAAATTTAAATAAATAATTAGAATTTTAAACTAATAAACTAAAAAAACTAAATAAATAAACCAATGAGCAAATGAGTGAATACCTGCATATAAACGTACAGTAAAACTCTAATGTCAGTTCCCTGTAAGCAGGGAAATTCATCTCAAACAACTGTGACCACGGGCTATTTACACCAACAATCTCATTATAACGGTCTTGCTCTTGGACCGTATTTAAAAAGTCCCTCCCAACCATAACATTGGGCTCGGGATCCATGCGTACAAGGCTAGTGTAACGGGTGAACTGTCTAGAGTTTGGCTCGAACTGCAAATGTGGGTAATCAGCCAAAGCCTGCTCCGAGAAGTCCATAATCTAAATCCAAAATCATAATGTATATCATAATCTAAAATTTAATCTATATCCAAAACGAAAATGTATAAATAAACACAAATACAGTGGTTAAACGGGTGTTAAAAACGTACCTCGTGTGTCGTGTATCGAGGGGGGCCGGGTCGTGTTACGAGTGGGGTCGGGATTGAACGAGTGGGGTCGGCCTTTGACCAGTGTGTGTGAAGTGTGTGTGGTGTTTGTGTGTGTGTGAAGAAGACGCTGCGTTTTGCAGCGTTTTTATATAAAAGGCTATACGCCACGTAGAGCTCTCTACGCTACGTAGAGGCGTCAAAAACGAGGAAGTAACGCAGCGTATAGGTGTCAACGCGACGTAGTCAAATGAATTCAAACGGTCCAAAAGTTATACGTGACGTTGTGTACTCTACGTAGCGTAGTAGCACACGGATTGTGATCGTCTACGCTGCGTTGTGATCTCTACATAGCGTATATTTTTCCAAAAAAAAAATTTTAAAAAATTTTAAAAAATTATTTTCAAAAATTTTAAAAAATTATTTTTAAATTTACAAGTTAAAATTTTTTTAAAATTATTAAAAAATTTAGAAAATATTTAAAAAACAATATTTAAAAAATAATTTCTTTAAAAAATATTTAAAAAATAATTTCTTTAAAAAATATTTAAAAAATTATTAAAAATTTCGACTAAGTTGTTCTATGTCAATGAAAGGTGCGGGAATACGCCATTGTTCAGCTATTATGTTGTATTGGTTTAAACGCTCTTCATATAAAGTCGCCCATTCTCTGGCTTCTGGGGTCGCAAATGATGACGCCATAAGGTACGCAGGTGGTGGAATTGGGAAGTTGCCATACATTTGACTGTGATCCAGTGATTGTTGTTTATATTAACCAGTGTCAAGACTGGATAATCAAACAGTGGTTCTGGAGTTTCTCTCATCGGAAAAAACGTCTGGCTACCCGTCTTATCTAACTGTATTACAATACAGTGAAACGTCTGAGCAATAACGAATCCATGGTCTGGAAACGACATCCAACGTTCTGCTGGCGCAAATTGACAAGTGTTAAACCATTCCAACCCGTTACGAACCCGTATAGTGTATCCCTCTTGACGGACTTGGTACTCAAATTTTTGATACCACCAATTCAAGTTATTATCGATCTCGTCAAGCATTCGTTTCCTAATATGGGGCCAACTATTTAAATCCAACCCAAGAGCCACGGCTACCGCCCGAAACCCACAATTACCATCTGGTCTTACGTCTGTGATGTCAGATATGTACGGGTAAGACCATTCAGGTATGTATAACTCGAACTTTTCAATTTTCGCACCGTCCTCTGGTTTTCTCATTTCAGGAAACTTTGGATACGTTGCTTTTTTGGGTTCCTTCTTAGGGGCTTTTGTTGATTTTGAGCGTGTATAAGAGCTATGTCTACCCGGGTCAACTGGAGGAGGTTGTTCCTGTGAAGACGTATGCGACGGAGTATAAGAGCTATGTCTACCCGGGTCAACTGGAGGAGGAGGTTGTTTTTGCTGTTTCTTCTGACTAGGGCGACCCCGTGGATCCTGACGCTTTTCGGGATCATTTTTTGTTGTTTTTGTTGAAAATAGGGCCGACTTAAGCTTATTTAACATGTCCCATTTTTTAATAGGATCTTTCCGAGAATGTACTTTTTCGTTAATTTCATTTAACCCTTTTTTCAATATCTGGTTGTGCAGTGGCCTCTTTGGACTCTGGCTCGAAATCAAGTTTTCTCCAGAAGGGGTCTATCGAATGTAATTGAATAGACTTGACTGTAAAATAAAAATATCTATTAGTAAATCAATCAAATAATAAGCATAAATTTTCAAAACCAAGAGTTACCACCTGTACGGTTGTGTTGCTCTATGCTACAAGCACACGTCAAACCCATTGAGGTCTGCAACTGATGTCCACATGTAGAACCCGATTTAATCATCTTTTCTGACTTTTTATGTTCGGCTTCAAGAATATTAAGAGCATCAATGGATATGTTACGTAATAAATTTTTAAAGAGTTTCAAATTATGATGCTTCATAATTTTTATGGTGGACACCTCAAATGATTTCCTAATCTCAACCTCCTGTTTCCTTACAACCTTAAGAACATACCCTGCAATCGTCTCAAACGAATTATTAGACCCGTGCAGGTATCTCTTAATGTCTGCGTGTTGGCTCTCAACTCTGTTTGTTGTATGTTGACCAAAATTGAGACGGTCAGAACTCCAACACGTAACAAACGTTTCTTTGTAAGGATTCAACCAGTTATCCCTGATATACAACCATACCCCTGAAAACAAACAAACAAATACCTTAATAACAGACAAACATAGTTATTAAGAGGTAAATTAAATAATATAACATACCGCGCCTCTCTATCGAGCTTAAATATTCTTCCATTTTCCCACAGTTATAATTGTTATCATCGATCGTCCCAGACGAGCACAGTTTCGTCCAGCTATAACTGAAGTTATCCCATACTTCATCTTTGAATAGAAATTTCCATTTTTTGGAAATGTTCTGTTGAATGTGCCACGGACACAGGTTTTTGGTGGCTTTAGGGAATACGGTCTTACAAGCGTTCATCAGGGCTAGATCCCTATCGGTAACGATCACACGTGGCTGAATGCAGTCATTTATGACATTTTTTAGCTGTTGAAGGACCCATGTGAAATCAGCCTCTCGTTCCCTACAAATGAACGCGTGAGCGATACAGAACGACTTCAGCGTCGAAGTCATACCAACAAACTGTAAAAAAGGCCATCCATACATGTTTGTTTTATATGTTGCATCAATCAACAACACGTGAGGGAAGGCACACCACATTTTATACGAGGTGGAATGAATAAAAAGAACTTGTTTCGTCCGTTTACTTTTTCCGTCTTCGAATGTTTGAAACAAGAACCCATTTGAATCAAGAAAATTTTCAAATGCCTACATCGGGGTCTTGCCAATTTTTTCTTTACCTTTTAAAGACCGGACGTAATTATTTATGTCTTTCAGCACGCATAAGATTTCAGGAAACTGATCTCGTAAAACATCCAAAATCTGTACCGGCCGCATGCCCTGACGGTGTAACCGCGCAACCACGTCTTTTTGCTCGTCATCCAGCCTTCTAAGATACGGGTGCCCCTCCTTAAATACAATGGGGCGGTGGTTGTGAGCCTGGTTTTCTACAATTAACTTTCACCTATCACTTCCCCTATCGTATCTCCCTAAAAGTTTAAACGGACAGTTAGTTTTTGCACTACCCGTCCGCCTAACTGTGGCCTGGCTTTTGTATTCCCCGCCACGACTGCATCTAAGATCAACAACGCCGTTTCTTGACCGATCAACCACAATAACACACCCATGATCCTCTCCTCTCTTTTTGACCCATTTCTCTAATTCGGTTCGAGAAGAGAAATACTAAATAAAATATAAAGTCAAAGTCAATAATAATATAATTATCTAGTTATAACTTAAACATGTAATATATGATTAATACGTACGTTGTCCGTTACATACGAAACGCTCGCCTCGCGTATGTAATCATCGTCAGACTTCTCGTCATCGGTTTCATTGTTTTCATCGTTGTTTTCCTCTTTGTCCTCGAACGTATTTCGAACGTTGTCTGGTCCGGAGTTTAAATCGTACGAGACAAATTTACTGTAGTTAGATGCTTCAGCAGAATAAACGGATGCCGGCTGCGTATCGTAATACGGGTCTTCTACAGGAATGTGGTAAGATGGCCCACTCTCGTGAAAATAATATTCTTAAATCAACATAACAATTAAATATACGAATAACGACATATATTTAAAGAAAAATAATATCTTTTACCGGTTGTTCGTGAAATTCCAGTGTCGGAGTCTCGTTCAAATCAAACGTCGGTTTTATCTCTTCCTCGTTTACGTCTTGAAACGTTGGTTGTTTTCCTAAATTTTGACTCAATGCCGGTTGTTCGTAAAATTCCGGTGTCGGCATCTCGTTCAAATTAAACGTTGGTTCTTCATCCTCCGGCGGATCAAAAAAATTCCACCAAAGACATTTTTGTATGTTTGTGTGAACACACGTATCGTGAAATTATATTTGTGAATGTGAAATTGTGTTTGTGAATGTGAATTTGAGTTTGTGAAGATTGAGATGGCTTGGATCGTTTAAGTAATAATTCACAAAGGTTAAATACGCCGCGTATGGTCCTATACGGGGCGTATATACCTAAACCTCGTACGAACAAAACCTGCCGCAGGTCATTCCTTCTGAACCTCGTACACATCCGCAGCGTATAGGGCTATACGCCGCGGATGGAGTGGTTTTGTCGTATTATGTTTGTACGTTATCCGCGGCGTATAGGTGTATACGCCGCGGATAACGTACAAACATAATACGACAAAACCACCCCATCCGCGGCGTATAGCCCTATACGCTGCGTATAGGGTGGTTTTTTGTTAAAATGACACCGGTGTAAATAGCACATCCCTTAATATTAGTCATTATTAATCCTATCTTTCACATAAATGACCACCATCAAACATTCCGTTACCCTGAACTAAACCCGTCTAAAATTGCTGACGACATCCACGTGGCAGCTGACATGTTAAGTATGGTATATAAATGGTTAGGAAGGAAAAATAAAAAAAACATGTCAGCTGTCACGTAGATGCCACGTCAGCAATTTTAGATGAAGTTAGTCAGTGGTAACGGAAGTCTTAATGATGACCACTTAAATAAAAGTTAGGATTAACAATAGCTAATAATAAAATTAAGATTATTAGTGACAAATAAATGAAAGTTGAGATCAATAAAATTTAAATTGTTTAAAAATAAATGCAAAACTTTATAACTATCAAGTGTTTAATTTGGGTTAAATTATTTTACTATTCTTCATAATAATGTATGTAACATATATATTTATTTTACAATTAATGATTCAACCAAATAACAGCTATTGAGATCCCTAAATTTGTCAAGATCTAACACCTTCAAAGTCTTAAAACATGTTTTCAAGTCATTCAACAACCAACCAACCGTTCCTTTCATAATAAATGCATGACCATGCTAAACCTATTTTCACCTCAAATATATATCAACTTGCAAAAGCCTAACAATTAAATATCTATCTCCAAATTCAGTTTCCTAATTCTAGCTTCAATTCATCTCAAGATGAACATACAAGTTGGAAATAATCATGGCACAATGGCGGCCCGTGGCGACGGTAGCGATGAAGGTGGCGGTGGATCACTAAGTGTTGGTCCAAGTAGGAGTATGAAAGAAAGAGCATGTTATCTTGTGTGGCAAGATCTTAGGGTCATGCTACCGAGCTCGGGTGATGGACCGACTAAACGCTTGCTTAACGGTCTTAACGGGTTTGCTGAACCCGGTCGAATCATGGCTATTATGGGTCCTTCTGGTTCTGGCAAATCAACACTTCTTGATGCATTAGCAGGTTAATTAATTAATTTCTTTATTTCTTTATTTCTTAATGTCTCAAACATATAAATATATATATATGTAATTTTGGAAAATATATATATAGGTCGATTAGCAAAGAATGTGGTGATGAGTGGAAATATTTTGTTGAATGGCGAGAAGAAGAACTTAAGCTATGGCGCTGTTGTAAGTGACATGATCGACGTGTATATTTCTATCATATCTGCTGCTATAAAAACAACTGTAGTTTTGGTCCATATGTTTTGATATTATTAACAGTTTCAGTCATATCTGTTAATATGGGAACAAAATTATTAATGTGAGATTAAAACTGTTAATGGTATCAAAACACAAGATCTAAAATTATAGTTTACTCATATATGCTACGGTCAAATCCAGTAATAAAACTTTTTTTGATAAGGATTTTATTGTACATCATCATTTTGTACCTCATCATTTTGTACATCATCAGTTTGCTACTAACTTTAATAAAGTTATAGAAAACATTTGTGATGATTTGACGACCAAAAAAAGTAAGTACTTTTGTGGTGGTATGAGGAGACGATAATGATAACATTAATATAAATAACAATAATAATCGTCTTTTTAGATAAAATGACTAATATGTCTTCATATGCACCGTACATAAGTGAAGTATAACAAGAAGAATTAAAGATAGAAAAACAACCATTTAATTTAACTAAAGGTCGATCAATATAAAAATTTTTAAAAAATAACAAAAATTAAAATATAGCATGTTATAAAGGTCTAAAAGTATACTTTACTTAAAAAAAGGTTTTTTTAGATGTATTGTTAATACAACTTTTAAGTATTTGTTTTTTTTGTTTCTGTTACGGATTTTATTAACTTGTTTTAAGTATATGTTCTGCTATGGATTTTAGTAACTTGTTTTTTTAATATTTATATTTTTGGTTTTGCAACAAACTTTCTAAAATTATTTTCAAAATATCTATTTTCTTCATTCTGCTATCGTGTACAGTGAATATTCATAACTAGACATACCAAAACTTGGGCCCATTTTTTCTGTAACAAAAATTTATAATAAATACCTGTTTTTATGGCTGCAGTTCTTAATTGTTTTATATCAAAATACGTACTTATTCACAAAAATATATTATTTAAATCTTTTTATTGTTTTATTTTAAATAATAAGTAACTTACTTGGTTTAGGCTTATGTGACACAAGAAGATGTTTTGTTGGGCACTCTCACGGTTAGAGAAACAATCACCTACTCAGCTCATCTACGACTACCATCAACGTTAACGAAAGAGGAGATCGAAGACACAATCGAGGGGACGATAATGGAGATGGGACTCGAGGATTGTGCCGATCGGATGATCGGAAACTGGCATTTGAGGGGCATAAGTGGTGGTGAGAAGAAACGATTAAGTATCGCACTTGAAATCCTTGTTAGACCACGGCTTTTGTTTCTCGATGAACCAACAAGTGGTCTTGATAGCGCGTCTGCATTCTTTGTGGCACACGCGTTAAAAAGTGTGGCTCGTGATGGAAGAACAGTTATTTCTTCCATTCACCAACCGAGTAGTGAAGTTTTCGCGTTGTTTGATGACTTGTTTTTGTTATCCGGAGGTGAAACGGTTTATTTTGGAGAGACAAAGGAAGCTATAGAGGTTAGTTACGAGGTGGTTAAAGAACAAAAATACTTGTTACACAACAATTTGTTATTGTTGTATTAAAACGATCTAGCACTTGTGGGATCAAAATGTCAAAAAATAGTTTTGTCAGTAAGTACATATTTGTGACAAATTTGGCAAGCGTAACTATATAAGGTGTTCACAGTTCTGTTTAAATTACTTAAAATCGTACAGAACAGTTTGATTTACGGTTTAAAGTCCATTTAAAAATGAAATTGACAATAAGAGTAATATATATTTTATTTTTCTATATTTTATAATTGATATTAATTGATTTTGCAATAACTATGTAAAATAAACAAAGTGTTAGATTATAAATGTGTTAAATCCTTGAACCAAAGTGTTAGCAATGGTTTTGGTTTGGTTGGGGTTTCGATTTCGAATGTTTGTTTCGGTTTATGATGGTTTAACTCATGGTTTGACCTAAAAAATTTGATTGTGTTAATAATTTTACAGTTTTTTGCTGAGTCAGGGTTCCCATGCCCCATCAAGAGAAACCCGTCCGACCATTTTCTACGTTGTATCAATTCCGACTTCGACATAGTAACAACCACACTGAAAGGATCATCAAGAATTTACGTATGTTATTGTTGTCTAAACTTCCCTTTTTTGTTGTTTTTTTATTACTCTTGTTTTAATGTTTACATATGTGTAGGAAGAACAAGAACAATCAGACCCCTTTATGAATCTCGCAACAGCGGAGATCAAGGCGAGGTTAGTAGAAAAATATCGATGGTCAAAACAAGCGGCCAAAGCTCGATCGAAGATCAAACAACTCTCCGCAATCGTAAGTTAATTTCTCCAAACGGAAACCCGTCCGTATATATACATATCGATAACTACTGATCGATTTCTTTTTGCAGCGAGGAAGTGAGATTAGCATTCCTACTAGCGCGAGTCAAGCGGGTTGGTCAAAGCAACTTACCACGTTGACTCGAAGATCGTTCGTGAACATGTCAAGAGACATGGGATATTACTGGTTACGTATAATTATTTACTTAGTTGTGTCGATTTGTGTCGGGACGATCTTCTACGATGTTGGTACGAGTTATACGGCTATATTAGCACGTGGAGCGTGTGGTGGGTTCATAACAGGGTTTATGACGTTCATGTCGATAGGAAGTTTTCCGTCGTTTATCGAAGATATGAAGGTATGTGACATATCATCATAGGGGGCTTAGAGGGTGTGTGGCATGTGCGAACGCACATGACACTCGTTTGTCGGGGGCACCAAAATTTAAAAAAAAATTACTATATAATTTATTTTTATAAAACTTATATTTAGTCAATAGTCATGTATCAAATAAGCAAAGATTTAAAGCCCACACCTAAAGGCTAAAGCCTACTACAACTAATTAACTAAACATCTAAAAACACACACAGTCAAATGGATTATGGATTAATGAAGGCTGGAAGCCTACTGCTGCCAAAATCGCAATTCACTAATTTGAATACTTTGATTTTCTTATGTTTATTTATCAAACGTTTGTTTTCTGGTTAAAAATTTAGTTTATATAATTTACTGTGTTGGTGCTTCGGGTTGAAGGGCCGGGCGGGGGGCCCTTTTTTCTCGTCTCGCAAAAGACACCCAAATCCTCAGGACCGGCCCTGCATATCATTAATGTGTAGAAACTTTAATGTTTCCCTATTACAAGGTCCGCATATATCAATATGTCACGTACGACAAATAAAAATGACACGTTACAAAAGTTATCAATAAACACAATAAATCTAATTAGTGCAACAATAGTTTTGTAGTAACTTTTTAGTCACGTACATTTTCTAGTGTTGTTAAACTGTATTCAGATTTTTACTAGGGAACGACTAAACGGGTACTACGGGGTCGGAGTGTTTATACTAGCGAATTTCCTATCGTCGTTCCCTTTCTTGGTGGCGGTTTCATTCGTCACTGGGACGATCGCTTGGAACATGGTGAAGTTCAATCACGGATTTTTGCGCTATGTGTTTTATTGTCTCAATCTTTTTGGGTCGATTGCGGTGATCGAGAGTTGTATGATGATTGTGGCATCTCTAGTTCCTAATTTCTTGATGGGGCTCGTAATCGGAGCCGGAGTATTAGTAAGATCACATCTAAACTGTATGATGTTCGCATGTTATTTGTCGTTTTGAACTGAACTGTTACATGATTTATAGGGTGTTATGATGATGACATCTGGATTTTTTCGTCAACTTCCGGATCTTCCGAAACCATTTTGGCGCTACCCGGTTTCGTACTTAAACTATGGATCATGGGCTATACAGGTACTCTTACGAGTAACAATCTTGTTATATGTATTGACTCGTTTGTTTGGGTGTGTTTATGTTTTTGTTTGGTGAGTTTTGATGAAAATTTTGAGTCAAACCATTAAATATGATTGTTTGAAAGAAGGTCGGTGATGACTTTGTCTTTTAGTCCCTCAAGATTCACATTTTTATTACATTCACCCTCATCCACCAGTTTGACATATTTATAACTTTTACCTTCACTTTGACACGTTACGAATTTACACCGTACTGTGCAAGACACTAAACATGTCTTTATCAATGCGTGTAACGAAGTCATAAGCACAAGACTTGACCATGGCTACTTGCTTTGATTTGAATAGTTTTAAAACACCCCTGATTATTATTATAGACGTTATCACCTGTAAATTATCTGATCAAGAAGAGTGATCTATTGTAGGGAGGATACAAGAATGACCTACTAAACTTGGTTTTCGACGGGTTAGCACCTGGAGACCCGAAAATCACGGGTGAGGAAGTTATAACAAAGTTGTACCGATTGCCATTGAGTCACTCAAAGTGGTGGGACTTGTTCGCGATATACATGCTTCTCGTGAGTTATAGAACGATCTTTTTTCTCATTCTCAAGTTGAAAGAGCGTGCAATGCCGTTTTTCCAGTCGTTGTACACAAGGAGAACAATTCATCGTCTTAAAAGACGAGCTTCGTTCGTGAAGTTCCCATCGTCAAGACGATATCAAACTCTCCGTTCTTTATCATCACAAGAGGGCCTTAGTTCCCCAATCCCATAGCTTACTTAGCAACATTGTACATTCAAATTGCATACTTGATTGAGACCTAGCAATGAAGTGATCAAAATAACTTGTTGTATTAATTACACGTAGTTTGGTTATACAAAGATAATTGTAACACTCGGTATAATTACCCATGACTTGATTTGATGTCATGAAATTGTATATTTGTGGTTAATAAATAGATCTGTAATCATTTTATTGGTTAATATATTTCATATATAGTCGAATACATAAATAATACGATCGAATACATTAATACGTACTTAATTATTTTTCCTGTATCACGTGACGATGATATTTACATTTTAAATCCGCTTCTATTATTCTATATACGTCCAACCTAGACCGTATATGTAGTATTCATACGTTAAAAGTTAAACTTTATATGTGCACGTACATATACTACATTTATATGTACATTTGTCACCTAAAATAAGCATAATAGTTAGCTTGTGACTATTCACTACTTCAATAGTCATTACTTGTTGAAGTCATTAAATGGTTAAGCTTTAAATATTATATTATATTTTACAACTAAGTTTTAGTATTAAACTAGAATTAAGATTGGGCGGCGCGATGCAGCGGCTGGGTCGTATGGTCGGGTCTTGCATAAAAAAGTCTCAGTTCTCGTACGTTACAGTGTAAAGTCGTAGTGTGTTACATACTAAAGATGGATAACTATTTAAACTTGGAGGTCAAAATGATAATCAAGTCAAACCCGGAGGGTTAAAGTCGTAAATCAGTCAGGGTAGAATAAGAAGTGAAAGTTGGAAAATAGCTATGTCATCAAAGGCCAAAACAATTATTAGTCAAAGTCAGAGATTAAAATTTTAAATACGTCAAAGTTAAAAAAGAAAACATAAGTTGAAAATGGGAGAATAGTAACGTTGTTAGACGTAAATATAAATAAAGTATTATGTCCAGCACGGTAGATAACTTAACATTGAAAGTTGAAACGACAAAATAGATAAAAACACGTAACATAAAACACACTAAAAAAATTAAGAACAAAAAGACGTTGAGAGCCGAACACAGGTACCTTGCACTCTAAATGGCACGCATGAACCAGCCGATCTAAATCCACATTTGTTGATAGAACTCAAACTAAGTGGTTATAAAAGATAAAACCAACACAACCGACCTTAATCTTTAGTAAGTTTATAAATGTAAATCTATCTAATAATTTAAAGTTTTAGGAGGCAAAATTTTGAGGGGGAAAATATTTTTTCTATATTAAGAAGTTTTGGTGGGAAATTGAATGGAAACTTTAACAATGCTTGCATGAGTTGATAGAGTAAAATTTCTTAAATATAAAATATTTACAAATGGTTAAACATAATAGTTATAATTTCTTTATAATACTATTATTATTTAATCCGTGTGTAACACACGTGTATTAAACTTATTTTTACAATCAACTAGACATTAGACCCAGGCCACGCAATGCGGCGGCCAAGTCTTTCATATGTCACTTCGTCACATGCGTTGTTAAAAAAGTTTCACGTGTCGTTCGTTACGGAGTAAAGACATAATATGTCACTTGATAAAACTATTAATCGTTTGTTCTCTGACATCGGCGGAACCAGAGGAGGGTCTGGGAGGTCCGGTGACCCTCCGGCCGGCCAAACCATATTAACAGTAGTATAGAACATCTTTAGAACTTATTTACTTTTTGCCTAAAAAGTTGAAACTAATATTTTATTCTTTAGTTTTTTCTCTTTTAATTGATTTATTGATTATCATAAATAAACTATACTTTTTTATGGTAAGTTTTATTTTTTTCTTTTATGCTAAAATATTATCTACAAAGATTTATATACTTTTTATTTATTAGTTTATTTGATTTAATCTATATATCTTATTTTATTAGATGATCTTATTTCTTTGTTATTTTAGTAAGTGTTGGAACAAATTAAACAGGTGGATATAAATTAGTGGAGTCGAACTTGAATTTAACTAAGTTTTAATTCAGATTGTTTAGAGCTTGATTAAGAAATCTCTAGCTTGCTTTCTAGTTAGTTTTTAACTTCGTGCTCGGCTTGAGTTCCAGTACGTTTAATAAATAACATTCAATATAAGTTTGAGCTCAACCTTGTTTACATACAACTCATATCAAACTTTTAGAGAGCCAATCCTTGCTAAATTACAAGTGGCTCGTTTGTTTACACCCTTAGTCACGTTTTAGTTTTGTTCTATTTTTGTCATCGGAAAATAAATAAGTTCCTTTAATTATGTTGTATGGCATCGATGGGTTAATAAAAGTAATTGTTATGTGTTATAAAAATAGACTTTTTTATTTTGACCCTCTATTCGAATAATCCTGGTCCCGCCACTGTTCTCTGGTGCCTATGGAGAACAAGGAATGAGAAGATTTCAAAGGCGAGCATCCGTACAAACTTAGAACACTGAAAGATATTAAAGTTACTAGCTTTTTATGGGTAAAAAATAGAGCCAATTTAAATTGGATTGATTGGAATATGTGGAAATCGTTCAATTTTATGTATCGTTTGTAACAATTATTTGTACTCTTACTTCTTACTAGTTTTTTATAGTATAAATTTTCTCTCTCGTTAAAAATAATTTAATGGTTTGTCTGATCTGAAGTAATCATTTTATTAAAAAAAAACTGAATAGAAATTTAGCTTTAAATTTTGTAAACAAATTTAATAATAATTTCGGCCCAAAAAATTTCCCATTAAGGTCCATAAACTGATAAACAACTTCTGAAATGGGCCTTTGTAAACCCACGGGGATTATCCGATCATGTGTTGTTGTAGTGAACAAAATACAAACTACTGAACTACGTATAGATACTATCTGTTTTTTTTCCCTAAAAAAGGTCTCCACAAGCTTTTATATCTGTGTCGAGCAGACCAAATGCAGACATTGTCATCTGTATATTGTTTTTTGAAGATTTTTTTATTAAAAAACATCTGCACGATATCTTCTTGGTGCAGACTTGAACCAACCACTTAAAAGATTTTCCAAGATTGCAGTGTACCAAGTACCACCACCACCCACCACCACCATCCACCACCACCACCACCCACTGACCATCGTCCACCACCGCCCACCCACCGTCCAGTACCACCATCGTCCATCACATCCACCCACCGTCCAGTACCACCATCGTCCATCACATCCACCCACCGTTCACCAGCACACACTGACCATCGTCCACCACCAGTTTATTTCAGCTTACTGTAGAAGTTAAAAAGTAAACAGTCTTCTTCTTACAGACTGCAGTTATCGGTTCACCTCTTCTTCTACGGATGTCTGCAGATGCGGTCTACAAACTGCAGACATTTTCCTGCAGAAAAAACAAACAACATCTGTGTATGTTACTTCACCACTTGTAATTTTCATAATTCAATATTTATTTAACACCAAAGACACACTCCACAAAATTTTACTTATAAACTTCACTTATTCATTTTGTGAGATTTAAATATACACTAATATGATGGTGAAACACTTGGGACTCGTTTTTTTTTTAAAAGTCATAGGAATTTATGGGAATTGGAACGTAATTCCCCCATATAGCGTGTTTGGGTTGACGAAATGTTGAATTGGAATCGTTGTGAATTCCACCAATAGTGAGTTTATAAAATTTTGTAAATTCAGAAGAAAAGTTGATTAAAACTCATTTTAAAAAAAAACACATTGCTACCCCCACCCACCCTAATAAAATAATTCGTAAAATTTTATTTTATTCTTAGAGGGTGGGGTTGTGAGCGACGTGAATTCGATATTATTAATAAGTTTGCCAATCGAACACAAATATTGATTTCAAAAGAATATATTGTATTCCTAATTTAACATCCGATTTGAATTTCTTTTAAAAAATTTCATGCTCTTAGATGTGTCACTATACCAAGAGGGCCAAATGTCACCATAAAAATCTAATTTAAGGATTTGGGTATTAAAGTTAGTATATGCTCTTAAGTCATAAATTTCATGCTCAATTTCAACCACCAAATTCAAAACGTGTCACTTATAAACTAACCAATCATATTTCCTAGAGTCATGTTCAATCATTTTTAAAACTTAAAAGGACTTTTTTTTATCAAAATGGTGTGGTGGAAAAACTTATTTACCATTATGGTGTATTTCTAAACTTATTTCCCATTATGGTGTAAAACCTAATTTAATTTTTTATAATTTATTAATTAATAACTATACCCATAAACCCATAAACCCATAATCACCCGACTTTTCATTCTCTTCCTCCCATACCTCCCACCACAACTCATGACAATTATCAGTTCGTAAAAAGTTGGCTATCGGTTCGTATTATCAGTGTATTTCTTCCTTTGTTTTTCCGATCGACGGTCCGACGACTCACTTTCTTCCGATCAATCAGAAATTATCAGTTCGTATTTCCTTTTTTTTCTGATCAACGGCAATCTTCATCCTCGTTTTTCCGGTCATCGGCAGTCATCAGTTCGATCTACAGGTTTGTTGCCATTAATGTTGTTTATTATTGTTCTTGATTTAGTGTAGTACCTATGATTTTTACCTTGGTGATTTTGAATTTGAATTGTGATTCAGATTTATGTATACAGTTCTTGTCTTATTTATATACCTACAACTTTGTTATAGTGACCTTCAATAAAGTTATAGTTTTTGACCTTGATTTATATATAGTTTTGACCTTGGCTATTGCAGTACGTATGAGTTTTGATATAGTTTTGTTGGATCCTCTTGTTATTGTAACCATAAGTTCTTGTATTTTTTTAATAATTAGCATCCTTGTATAATTTTTCAGAATGAGTCGGGCTAATGCAGTATCAAACATGATTCAAAATGAGGATTTTAACACAATGTCTCAGTTTGCTGTTGTAAACAATGATGATTTGGATGATTTAAATGAAGAAGATGTAGTTGAAATAGATATGGATGATGAGTTAGAAGATGAAATTAGAGAAGAAGCATCATATGATTATGTTCAAGTACCTTCAACTTATACCAATTTAGAAGAAGCTAATTTGACGGTTGATGAAAATTGGATAACATCAAGTTCTGAGAGTAAAAAAGATTTCATTCGTGAGTTGGGAAAAGATTCATTCAATGACAAGAAAGAATTTATTAGAGCTATTAAGATTTACCATATCAAGACGCATAAACACTATATGATTGTTGAAACACGACCACTCATTTGGTCTATAAAATGCAAGTTGCATGAACAAGGATGCAAATTCAAACTTCGTGGAAGTAAACGCAAAAGTAGTGGGTCTTTTGAAATAACAAAGTATACCGGTCCACATACATGTTTGCATTACAACCTTACTCAAGATCATCCAAACCTAGATGCAACCTTGATTGCTCAAGAAGTTCAACATCTTATAAAAGAACAACCTTCTATTAGTAACAGTGCTTTGACAGCTGAAATAGTTGATAAGCTTGGATATACTCCTTCATACAAGAAGGTGTGGGTAGGAAAACAAAAGGCAATTGAACAAGTATTTGGGGATTGGGAAGAGTCTTATATTATTTTACCTAAGTTTCTAGAGGCATTACAATTTTACAATCGGGGGACCATTGTTGAATGGTGTGTTTTGAGACAACCTGATGTAGATCAAGTGGAATTCAGACGTGTATTTTGGGCATTTGATCCTTCTATCAAGGGATTTAAGCATTGTCGGCCGGTGATTAGCATTGATGGCACACATTTGTATGGCAAGTATAAAGGTAAGATGTTAATTGCAATGGGAGTTGATGGAAACAATCAAATATTGCCGCTTGCATTTGCTATTGTGGAAACCGAATCGTACGCTAGTTGGAGTTGGTTTCTTTCTCATGTCAAGAAACACGTGGTGAAAGATATTGAAGGGATATGTATAATATCCGATCGTCATGCTGGAATCTTAAAAGCGCTTAATGAGCAAGGTTCTCTTTGGTTGGAGCCACATGGTTTCCATAGGTATTTTTATTATAATACCCAAACTACATAAATGAAAATCCTCAACAGTGCAAATTGTTCGTCCAAGCCTAGAAGAATGGATGCATAAGTAGGTCAAGTTGTTTTCATATTTCTGAGTATGTATTTGATAGTAAAAACTTCGACGAACCGACTTTATTGACATTTTGTGTTGTTGAAACTGTTAGTGAATCGTTATTTTTTTGCATTTTGTTTGTGTTTGAATGTTTGATACTGAAATTAATGTTTTTTTGTGTTTTTAACTTTCACTTGAAGCACGAAAATAAACATAAAAACTTGTAATTTATTTTTTAATATATCTTGAATGTTAATTAAATAGGCAATCGTATTTTTGTTTGAAAAAGCCGAAAGAAAATGAATAATATGCATAAAAATAGAAAAAACAGGTAAAAAATATTAGTTAAAAATAAAAAAATAAGTAAAACCTAAAAACTACACCATAATGGTAAATAAGTTTGAAAATACATCATAGTGGTAAATAAGTTTTTCCTCTACACCATTTTAGGAAAAAAGTCAACTTAAAAGTATATTGTTTTTAAAACTTAAATTAAAAACTTCAACCATCCGTTAAAAAATAAAAAAATAAATACTACAACCATTTTTTTTCTCGCATAAACATATCTCTACTCAAATATCTCACATCACTTGGGTCTTTCACTCTTTTGAATATAATTTAGTTAATTAATTGTAAACACAAAGTTGTTATATATATAATGAGGACATGAAATGATAATGGAAAGATAAACACCTTTTACGTGTGTAAATGTAAATTGTAGTTTTGATTGTGTATTAGGAATTGTACAAAGAAAACATCTATATAATCGATCCTTAACTATAACTAGTTATAGTGTGATCCAATATTTCCCGCAAGCTAAAGGCGGTGATCATTAGTGGGAGCTGACCCTAATGAGGCTTTTACATAGACTTGGGCATAAATTTGAAATTAAGTGTTCTAACCCTAGATTAGTGTCTATATATTGAGACCATGTGCACTTGTAATTCTTTGAGCATCTAAATAACAACATACCTAGTTGCAGCAAAGTGGACGTACATAACGTAACAGTGAGCAACTTGTAGCTAGGAGCGTAAGAACAAGAGTTTTTTAATTGTTAGTGGCCTTTTAAAGAAGTATGCATTTTGATCGTCTGTTGATATGAATTGAACTTTAACCTTTCCTTGATCAACCTTTAACAAACGAAGTAGAAATCTATTTCATCATGATCTGGCTTGAAAGATCGGATTAGGATCCACGTATGATGCTCCAAGATCTCACACCAGAGAGTAGGGGGGACTTTTTTTCAAGCTCGGTTAGTAAGGTTTCTAGCCAGATTAATTCAAGAACCGTATCAGCTAGAGTTTTATATTCAAATGATGTTGAAGACCTCTAAATAATTTATTGTTTTTAGGAGTCCATGATATTCGGTTGGACCTAAGTAGATGGCATATCCAGCATGTATGTGGACCGACGCTCACCTTGGCAACCGGCCTAGTCAGCATTAGAGAAAGCTTTGAGGGGATTGACTCCTTCCAATGAACATTTATGAAGGCTTGAAAAGTAACACTGGATATGTGACGTATAAGAATGTCATGAACATTTGCATATATAAAAATTGTACTTACAATACGAAAAAATACAAAGAGCAATTACAATTATCTTTCTTATTGAAAAGTGATGTTTTTGAACAGTAAACGTAAGTAAACTGCCACGTGGCAGTTAATTTGTTATTTTTTTCTTTTGCGTCAACTTAATTGTGTTTTATATCTTTGTGTTTGATAGTTAACATCAAATTGGAGTTGGTTGAGTTGGTAAGTTATTGAGTATATTTCTTGGAGTTCTTGGGTTCGATTCTGTTAGTGTGGGCTTTTTTCTGTTTGCCTGACAAATGTTGTTTTGAAATACATGTCATCGGTTGTTTATTAGTGTTTTTCATTAAACGTGTGTTTTTTTTTTTTACATTTTGAAGATCAAATCGTGTTTCTTCTTTCC
Source organism: Tagetes erecta (assembly GCA_030867185.1). NCBI lineage: Eukaryota > Viridiplantae > Streptophyta > Magnoliopsida > Asterales > Asteraceae > Tagetes > Tagetes erecta. The sequence continues at coordinate 5,478,560 of CM061488.1, read as the reverse complement.
GTTTTTTCTTCGTATGAAACAAGAGAAAGCTAGAGAGGAAGGAGAATGAACCAGCTGTAACCGGTGGTAAAGCCATCCACCGTGATGGTCGTGGAGGCTAGATCTCTGTCATGAAGGGGCCGGTAGGATTTAACGATTTCAAGAAGTGTTACATATGGCAAGTATGGAAGGTCTAACAAGCTTGAGTTTTTGATTCCATGTTGTGACCTTCAAGTGGGTATATCATTAGCCGGTTCATACCTATCTTTGCTTCTTTCTAATAAAAATCAAACGAATTGTGTGCATATATGCCTAAAATTGTTTAAACCGGAGCTATCGACTTACAACAGTAAGTTCAAATAACACTAGGAATATGAATGCCACAACATTCAAGCTCAAAGAAATGATAGAACATGAACAACACGTGGCAAAATTGATTGAATCACCAACATTGCTAATGACAGTACAACCAACATTGAAGCCTCGACACATACAAATTAAGGGAGCACACAAAAGGCTACTAACTTCTGAAGTCATAAGCATCACACACGAGTTCAAAAGGCTTGCGCAACGCGCTAGCCGGGCAATTACCTAGTTATATTAATAACTGAAAATCATGAAAAATTGTTCGACCACACTAGTTTTAGGCCCAAAACAATTGAGAGAAGGAAAAGGTAATTTTGTATTAAAGATGGTATTGCCAAAAAAAAAAATCTAACATAAATATTTTAATTTTGCTATATTGAAATTGTATCATAACATTTTATGTTATTTAATCATTTATTTTATCGAGCCCGTCCATTTTTATCAAACTCATATTTTGCCCTGTGAGAATTATTTCTGAATCCACTCCTATATTACCAACCGTATTTACTTAATCTCTTAAGTATTAACTAACTATACAATGTAATACAATACGAAGGTGTAATGCGCTAAACACACTTCTTCATTCACAAACTTAGTAATTTCTTCCTAAAAAAGTACGTTAAAGATTTATAAGGCATGTTTAGCCACTTCCTATAAGTTGGGAACGTGGATCATAAGTGGTCGTGTCAAAGCTACACACCATTGATAAATAAAATGAGTTATAAAAATGGTCCAACAAAAGAATGATGTGCAAATTAATAAACATGAGAAAAAAGTACCAATCTATTTCCACAACCATGTGAAGAATAATGGTGAACAGAGAGATGAGATAGGGATCGATGGAGTTTATGGACCCCATGAATTTAATATTTTACAAAAAAGTAGTGGATTAAAACTTTAATGACATTTTAGTTAGTGTAAACCTATTAGATCAATATGTATTAGTATGATAGTGTAGGGACTAGAAGTGTAATATGTGGTATTTATATACCACACTATTCTAACCCTAATGTACACAACATTACAATACAATACACTTTACAAATCTGATTAAACCAGTGCTAGATCTAGCGGAATATTTCAGAGGTGTTTCGGTATTTTACTTTTTTGTCATACATTCATACAAGAAGAATTTTTTTGCCATAAATTTATATAATAATGATTTTCTTTTTGTCTATTTTAACTCTAATTCCGGACATTCATCATATCATTTTCTTACAAGACATCTTTTTTACTATCATATCGTTGTTTTACTATCATTAACAATATTCTATATTGTATTAGGTGGCAAAAAAACTCTTGAGAGAAGGGTCAAAATATATGTCTTGGTTATATTTACTATACCATAATAAAAACTTAATATCAATAAATAAATAAACCCATAAATAAAAAAAAAATAAAAAGTTAGATTTAAATCACTTATAAGGTTTAAGCTAAATAGATAAAATGCTATAATGTACAAGAGGAAAAAAACCATTTTGTGTTATTACTAGTTTTTGACGGTTAATATTTAAAAAAATCTAATTAAATCATTTACAACATTTATTTGGAATTTAATAGAGTTGTAATCCATTAACTTTAGAAATGTGGGTTTTTAATATATGAGTTAATTTACAAAAATATCCTCACGAATAAAGACTCATCTTCAATTTTTCACATCGTCCGATCCCCTTATAAAGACTCGATTGAGAATTTTTCTAATAATAATAATTTTATATTTAATATATTATAGCTATATCTATAATAATATATATCTTTAACAATAATTACATTTTGACCTCCTAATATCTAATTAAACTTTAAAAATTTAAGAATAATTACATTTTCAACTCTATCCTATTAGGGGTGTCCGGGTGTGTATGAGTTGATTTATTGAATAGGATATAAAATTGATAAATAACATTTCAACTTGGTTGATCACAAAGGTTATATTTTCAACTCTATCATATTATGAGAGAGGTTTTAATAACAATAACAATTCAACTTGGTTGATCACAAAGGTTACATTTCATCATGTTAAGCTTTGCTTCATGAGTATCATATCGAAGATCCATATAAAACATAGTCTTTACGTCGTCATCGATGATTGTTAATTAATAAAACATTGTCTTTACGTCGTCATAGTTGATTGTTAATTAATAAGGTTTTACTTCGTCATCGTTTGTCATGTTGTCGTGCTCTTCAGTTATACATACAAGAATAAGACTCAACCAAAAACATAGTCTCAACTCGTCTGCATCATTTAAATTCAAGCCTAAGGATAGAAACTAAGGCCCTAGCTTGTTCTAGCATCACTAGGAGGTCAAACAAGTGTAACATACACCGTTTCCTTATGTGGAGTGTGTAAGCTTGTTAGTGGTAGCCGATCCTAATGAGTTGTTTACATGGGCTTGAGCCTAACTTAGGGATCAAGTTATCCAACCTTATATTAGTCTTTATATAATGAAATCATTATACTTGTTTTTCCTTGAGCACCTAAATAATAAAATGCCTAGTTGTAGCAAAGTGGATGCAGGTCACGACGACCGAATCACTATAAATCCTTGTGTCTCGTGTTCGTTATTACTTGCGGGTATGTGTTCAGTTTCGTGTATATTCTAGATCCTAACACCTTCGATCGTTGGTAATGATTTTTTATTTAAAATAATGATTTTTTATTTAAAATATGTATATAATAATGATTTTTTATTTAAAATATGTATATAAAATATATTATAATAACGTTAATTATATTTTGGTCCCCTAATTTCTAAGAGAATTTTAAGAAATCTAAGAATAATTACATTTTCAACACTCAGTGGTAATGTTTTTGAGTCGAGTGCATCAACGTCTCTCTCATCATCACATCACATCACATGGGAATAGTGTAAGTGATGGATCCACTTGTTCAAGGAGCGGATTCTCCAACATTTTTCCATACTCCACTTGTTTAACAAGCGGAGTCAGTTTTTTCTTTTTGTCATGCGCCATGTCTCTCTCATCCGCACATCACATGGAAATGGTGTGAAGCGATGGATCTGCATGTTTAAGGAGCGGATTCTTTAACACTTTTTCAAACTCCTCTTATACGTTCAACAAGTAGAGTCACCATAAAAGCATATAAACCAATACTTTTATTTTTTCACCCTCATAAAACGCTTCAATATTCAAAATCACTCCGTTTAATTATTTAAAAATTTCAATAATACCACTGAGTGTTCCTTACACAAATATAATATTCTTCTAAAAAAACTCATAAAAGTATACTTTTTTAATTGATTAATAGTTAGTCCAACTATACCACTTATATTTCTATAAATATTTATTATTATTCATTGAGTTAATAAGTTTGAACACAAATCCCACTCAAGCTCCCTAAGCAATACACACAAATAGATATGCAGTTATACACCCAAATAAAGTGTATAACACATCCATACATTTTCTACCAACTTTCTGAACCCTATTCATGGTTGCATTAAACCTCACTTTGCCTCATTGAGTGCTAAATGACTCCATGCTTTCTCTTTTAGTAATAACATCTTCCCAGACCAAAAAGCCCTTTGTTCTATCACCCTCTTATCTAACACATTAATCACCCCACCCACCCTCCCCCTCTATATATCCATGCACCATAACACAAGTTTTATAACACATCTCACCTTATTATTATATAGTGATGGAGATAGAGGTTGCAATGACACATGAGACGGTGGAGGGTGACGGTGCTATTGTTGGTGGTGGTGCCTTTTTGGTATGGGAAGATTTGACGGTGGTGCTTCCGAACAATAGTGATAAACCAACACGACGAATATTAAACGGGCTAACTGGTTTCGCTCAGCCGTCTAGGATCATGGCTATAATGGGTCCTTCTGGTTCGGGCAAATCCACACTTCTTGACTCGTTAGCAGGTATATATGAATTATGATTATTTTTTTTAACGACAAACGTATAATTATAAATCACTTTTATTTTGTGAAGTTAGAACTTTTACATGATACTCTAATTAGCACAAATTAGCACAAATGTGTTAGCATGAGTCACCAACCCATTGGCAAGTATTTCATGTGCTCTGAATATTGTTTATTTAGTCAAACAAATCCACACTAGTGATTATTGATTAATATACTTATTAAATTTAATATGAAGTAAATTTATTTCTCTACCCACAAAATATTTTCTGTTGCTTATTTTTACTGCAGGTTACTGTTAAATATTAAAATTTTATTTGGTTAAATAAATTCACAAGTGAATAGTATACCTAGTTGTCCAATAAATATATTCTTCACCAACGAAATATTTTCTGTTGTTTATTAAAATGTAATAATTACTATTTAAAATACGAAGATTTTATAGATGTTCTAAAGATTTAACTAGCTATGGACAGTAGAATTTCCCAAAATACTTACTAGAGTATTTTATTCATCTGAGTACATATGTCTTTTTGTTGTGCCGATCATTATTTAAACAAATGTAAAAATATAAATATAAATATAAAATTTCTATTCATATATCACGTATTAAAACCTACATAAGCATTAGTTGGAATATATACACATTAATATGAAACTAAATACTTATTAAACTTGCCTAAGGATAAGAGAATAAATACTTATACCAACTCACACAGTCTTATACATTACTAGAAATGTATGCATTTATGATGAGACTATCTCATTTGATCATATTATAACCTGGTTGCTTAATTTTTATCGGTCGAAAATGCACAATTAGTGTTCTATAGCTAGTAGTGATATTTAGACCTAAATCTTTGTATCAACCTTAAAACGAGAAAATGCTCGGTGTTCTAGGCGGTTGCTCACGCCGCCCCTGTATGTGGTATCTTTCCATAGTATATAGTTACATTACATAGAACAGAGACGAGATATATGCACCACTATGACATTAATAAGGTACGTACGTACACTAAATAAAAAATGTCTTAGTACATGAGTAGTGATGTATATCATTATCAGTGGCGGATCTAGAAAAACAATTTAGGGGTAGCATAAATTTAAATTTTTGAAACCTAAAAGTATACCGATATATAAAAGTAAGAGAAAAATTGAATTTTACACTAGTTTTACACTTTATCGGAAAAATTGAGGGGTAACGGCCGCTATCCCCGCTCCTACTCTACATCCGTCCCTGATCATTATAATAGTTTAAATGGCCTATATTTAATCCTCTGATTAAATGTTTAAAATATCATAGTGAGACAAGCTAAAAAATTAATAATCAACCAATGAGTTATTTTGTATAAAAAGATCTAATGCAGAAAATATTGGTTTTCGCACATTTCAGTTTTATATCATGTAGTTATCTTTGTTTTTTTCTTTTGAATTGCAATATTTATCCTAAAAAAAAAGTCACTAGTAAAACGTAAGATCAGATACAAAACAATCATTAACATCAAAATTTACACTATAAATATCAAACTAAATCTCCTAACTTAGCTTGAGCTTTTCTTCCTTCAAATAAACGTGTGGAACTTGATTTTCTCCATCATAATGAGTCGTAGCTATCAGGCAATTGTCGATATCGTTTATCATGCTTATTTTTTCGGGCACATTGTACTCATTTATTATAGAGCATTTAAATTTTAAACTGTATAACTACTACATTACATAGTTATATATTTTAATAAATATATGCTATTTTTGTTTGATTAAAATATACATACTTTAAAGATTGAGTAACTCTAGTTTTGGTTCATGTGTTTTAATATCAATAATAATTTTAGTTTTACCTTAACAGCTTTGGTCCTTATGATTTTTTTTTCTAACAGAAATGGTCCCGGACACTAACTCCATCCATTTTTCCCCTCACATGCGGGGCGCTTGAGAGAGATTTAATGGAAAATTTGATGAAGTTAGTGCTCAGGACCATTTCTGTTAGAAAATAAAATTACAAGGACCGAAACTATTAAGGTGAGACTGAAACTGTTAATAAACACAAGGACCAAAACTGCAGTTTACAATAAAAAATCTTACTTTATATTCTTTTTGTTGTAAGTGATTTATATATTTGAAAATAATCAGTTCTGCATTTATTTATTGGCAAATTCGCCTAAAATAATCCCAACTAACACCTATTGGCCGAGAATAATCCCAACTTAGTTTATTCCATTCAGTGGTCTCAAATCCAACTTTTTTGGCCTCTAGTGGTCCGTCGTTAAGTGCACTTAACGGCCGTTAACTTTATTTTGATTTTTTTCGAATTTCAAAACAATGTTTTATGGATATTGATCAGGAGAAGGATACGATTCAATTGATGTAAACCTTACTTCGAACCGGTTTTGCAAACGACAAAACGGTCTTTAATCGGATGTTTAAACCCTAACGGTGCTTCAACCAGATGTCAAAATTAAATCATATGGAGCAACAATTGGAAGTAAGGTTTACATCAACTGACTCGTTTTCTCCTCCCGATAAAAATCCCTAAAATATCGGTTTGAAATTCGAAAAAAATATTAAAAAAGTTAACGGCCGTTAAGTGCACTTAACGGCGGACCACTGTAGGCCAAAAAAGTTGGATTTGGGACCACTGGAGGGAATAAAATAAGTTCGGATTATTTTCGACAATATGTGTTAGTTGAGATTATTTTAAGCCAATTTGCCTTATTTATTTATTTTTCATTACTCAATTCTATTTTATCCTAGCCTTAAAAATTCATATATGATTATACGGCTCAACAAATACCCCTAAACAAATAACGTAAGATCGAACTACTATCTCTACCCACGATCATGTCTACTGATCATAGCTAGTTTGAACATCCAAATCATCACCGCGGGCTCCTAGCCGATCACCTAGGTGAATTACCTAGTATAGAGTTAGAACTCAAATCTCTTTTGAGAACTCAAGCACTACAACCACTAGGGCATGTAAAGAGGTTAGTTGTGCATACATAATGTGTGATGGGACAAAACCAAAAATGATATTAAATGAAGAGACGTGCATGGTTTGACTGAAATCAAGTAAAAGAATTAAGTGAGCTAAAAGCCTAATTAAAAGCTTTTGAATTAGGTGATTTAAGAGTGATATGATGTATATATCATGAAACAAAGAATAAAATGACACTAGTCGATTATATTATTATTATTTATTAAACAACAAAAAACTAGATCTCTTTATATATATAAAAATTTGTATTTGGTCATCTTGTTTGGTCATGATTTAGTTAGTTTACCGACTTGAATGTGAACTTGCTATTTGGTCGAAACACAAATTAGTACGAATTTAAAAGTACTAACTGAAAATGATATTTTCATTAATAAATGATGGAGTTATAGTTAAGTATCTCTGAGCCAAACGGGTTTTACCGCTAGCTTGTTGTCGTGCCTACGGGCGGACGGGCTAGTGGGTTTCCCCCGAATTGGAGTTGGTTTAATAGGTGGGCTTCGGCTACCCGGCGCTGTCTGTGTTCGCAGAGCGTTTGGGGTCGCCTTTCGCCATTGGGTTACCCCGGGTAGCCAGGCTTTATTCGTTTCGCTGTCCAAAAAAAAAAAAAAAAAAAAAAAAAAAAAAAAAAAACTTGTGTGTTAATAAATGAGTTATAAACTTGATTGAAGGGGGCCGGTTGAGAGGTAGCTAGCTACTTGTGTTTAATTACTATTTACTACTGTTTAAACTCATCATGGGTGGTAGGCAGGCCTCATTCATTACATATTTACACTTTCAAATATTCCAAACAATTAATATTTTTACTATTAAGTTTTTTAAGTACTTAAAAGAGAAAATATGTAAACATACAAATATATATATAGGAATGATCTTGGTTTTAAATCATCGTCGTTGTCGGTGGATGAGACGCTCATTCTTATTGTTGGATGATGTATAGAGATTAGAGTGAGATGTCCAGAAGTCATGTGGTACAATTGGTGTTTGAACTCGGCCTCTAGCCTTATAGTTTGTATTTATGGTGTCGTTTGTTGTTTTCATTGGATTATGGAGACCGGGATGGGCGACGGCCCCCGCAAGTTCTTTTGACAGAAATATCGATTTTTACCCCGATACCTTAAATTTAAATTTATATATATATATATAGATATATATATATATATATATATTGATTTCGGTCCCGTTTAAAACTTAATTTTATGGGTTCTGTGATGTTCCTTCCCCGTACATGATCCGCCGCTGGTTGTTTTGGACTTTGAGGTCTTATTTGTATGATGGGTCCCTGATGTGTTCATGGGCGAAGCTTCTTAGAGACGGGGGAGGGTCACCGCCCCCCCACACTTTTTCCCGTCCGAAGTGTTGGTTTGTTGGTCGGTAGTTGATTTTTTATATATATATTGGGTTTGGCCTCCCCGAAACAAAGCGATTTAAGATTTTGGCCTCCCGAAACAAAACGTATTAAGATTTGGTCCCCCTTGACTCTAAATTCTAGCTTCGCCACTGGCTGTGTTGCTAGTAATATTCTTGTTTTTTTTTTAATAAAATCATCGTTCATGAAAAGGGCAACTCAAAGATGGTTTATTTTACTTTTCATACTCACTTGATTTTATCTCATTTCTTCCTATTTGTATAAAGTATAGAAATAGACACATATTAATTCATATAATGTGTTATGTCCACATTTCCATTTAGACTAAAGATAATAATTATCTTATCATATTGTTGGTTGTCTAAGTACCGGGGGGAAAGGTACTTTGTTCTCTTTTAGTCACATATAAGTAATCAACTAGTTAAAGAAATTAAGTTTATTCTATAAATTAATTTAACTATTTAAATGAGCACTCTTTTTTTAATTTTGTTTAACGGCGATGATAATTCGGGCTCAGCAATACGCCTCTTAATAGCCCAGGTATGTCCATGCCCATACGAGATTTCAACCGTCAATCGTTAGTTTGACGCTCAGGGATAACACCAACCCGTTCAAGAGGAAACCAACTTAGCTTGTAAAACCCTTGACTTGCATATGTTTATAAAGCTCAATGACAATATTCCTTGTTACTAGCTATAAAATTGTGTCACTTGTAAGATTTAAACTTGTGACCTTAAAGCTGATCATATCGTATCTTATAAAAAGGAATTGTTGATTTGCACATTGATGGTATGTGTAGGAATATAGGAAGGAGTTAATAAGCCGATGTTACAACGTTGTCGGTATAAGTATCAATGTCGTTATCCATGTTTCGGTATTAATAACCAATTAAGTTTGTTTTGTGTGGGAGTGACATGTAGCTCCAACTTAAGTTTCGTAACTTCATATCATCTATCTTTATATCGCTCGCAATTTATATCATTATAACGTAATGTAACATCGACGATATAAGTTTCGCTATCGATAACCCCATACGTTTGTTTACAATTTTAATACCGCACATTACTAATAACATATATATGTAGTAATTGTATTAATAGTTGATCTTGACATCTAACCTACCAAAAACCTAATGACACCGGCCGGCATCATAAGACGCGATAGAATAAAGATTTTTTCTAACGATAAACGTCATCTTGGCATAGATCTAAGATAGACGGTCATAAAAATGTGACGCGTATGTAAAATGAACCTGAACTTAATTTGCCTATGTAAAGATTGTGTTTAAAAATGATGATGGTGTTGGTAGAAGTTTTTGTTTTGTATTGATCTCTATCACTAATTATCAATTGTCTATGTGGATAATTAAGTTGTAATATTAAAAATTGAATGCAGGAAGATTAGCTGGAAATGTGATAATGACCGGAAACGTCTTACTGAACGGTAAAAGAAAGAGGCTTGACTATGGTGCCGTTGTAAGTTATCTATCTCGTCACTAAAACTGACCGTTGCATATACCTAAATGGAAGTTTAATCTTTTTGGGTATATACAAATATAAAATATAACTATTTTTTCAGTTTTTTTAAGATCTTTTATAAAGTTTCTAAATTCTAATGTATCTTTTAAAGTGCTTGGTTTTCCGAATGTCTTAGTATACTATCTTAAAAATTATATGTTTAAAATCCATTGTTTATAAAACCCAACGGTTTAAACTTTAAAGGGTTAAAAATATTTAGAATTATATAAAACTCAAATGGTTAAAGACCACACATTACATCTACTTAAAATGTAATTTGCTATTATTATTAGGTATATTGGTTTTCACTGTTCCAAATATCAACTTTTGTCTTCTACTGGTCCCAACTTTTATCACTTTGGTAACCACTGGTCCCGTCGTTAAATTTTTTTAACGCCGTTAAGTTTTTCCAAATTCAAGACCGATGTTTTAGACCTTTGATCGGAAGGATAATACGTGTCGATTGATGTAAAAGTTTTCTCGAAAAGGCTCTTTAAACGATAAAATTTTTACATCCGATTGAAGCACCGTTAGGTTTAAACACCCGATTGAAGCACTATTTCGTTGTTCGAAGCGCCGTTTTGAGGTAACTTTTCCATCAATCGACTTATATTATCGTTCCGATCAAAAGGCTTATCACATCGGTATTGAATTTGGAAAAAACTTAACGGCGTTAAAAAAATTTAACGACGGGACCAGTGGTTACCAAAATGATAAAAGTTGGGACCGTTGACAGCCAATTAAATAGTTGGGACCGGTAGAAGACAACATATGATAGTTGGGACCAATGAAAACCAATATACCTTATTATTATTGTATCATTTTATTATTACTATTATTATCGTTATTCTTGTTATTATTGTTTTTATTTTTATAATTAGTATAATTGTTATTATAATACTAGAGTAAGGTCAGTGACACCAGTCCCGTGTCATCGTCTTATTCGATTGTCAATTTTTTCTTATTTTGGCATATTTACAATTTTGACTCCCTACTTTTACTTTTCAGCATTTTGACCCTTGATGGTTTAGCGAATTTACAACTTTGACCATTTACTTTACACTAATGTGTTTACGACTTTGACCCTTCGGGTTTGACTTAGTTATCATTTTGACTACTAATTTTGGCTATTTATCCGTCATATAACATGTGATGTATTAGTACTTTACACCGTAACGTACGAGACACTAATTAAACTTTATTCTATCAACGTGTGTGACAAATTAAAGTCACATACTCAAAATCCAGCCGTATGACCCAACCGTTGTTGCATCGTACGTCTTTTATAAGTCTTCAAAGGGAAGTATAATTATATATTAAGGTGTGTTTATAAAAAGGTGTCATGTACTAAAGTCTAAACAAAATAGATCTTAGGATGGTAGTGAGTAGTGACAAAGACATAAACCTAATTAAAACATCTGGAAACAATAGCATGTGAGGCAACCTTAATTGTTTGAAAAGCAATAGAAAGGATAGAGGATGATATGAAAAATATAATAATAATAATAATAATAATAATAATAATAATAATAGTAATATAATAATAAATAAATAAATAAATAAATAAATAAAAAATACGTGTTAAGAAAACTTTTGACAATGATGTGTTTATTTAGCTCCAAAAAAAGCGTGTAAAATCACATGTACACTATAAAGATGCAATTTAGACGCATTTATTTAAGTAACCTAATTCTTGAGGTGTCACATCTATAAAATTTGAACATTAATTTAGTTCTGATTAAAAACTAAAAGTCTAAAACTAATAAAATGAGATGCACATGTGTATATTATATAAAATATATGAAACATTCATAACTTACAACATAACAAACGCATTTGCTAATATCTTACTCACAAAGTATGATTTAAGGAGAATGAAACTAAGTAATATTTTATGTTAAGTGTATGTATAAGAAGTTAATTATATATTAATGTGTCAATTAAATGTATTGAAAATTTGAACTTAGGCTTATGTGACCCAAGAGGACATACTAATGGGCACATTAACAGTCAAAGAAACAATCACATACTCAGCAAACCTGAGGTTACCAGAAGAGTTGACCAAATCAGAAGTCAATGGGATTGTTGAAGGAACAATAATGGAAATGGGTCTTCAAGATTGTGCAGATAAAGTTATTGGCAATTGGCATTTAAGAGGCATAAGTGGTGGTGAGAAGAAAAGACTTAGTATTGCACTTGAAATCCTAACCAAACCTACACTATTGTTTCTTGATGAACCCACAAGTGGTCTTGATAGTGCGTCTGCGTTCTTTGTGGTTCAAGCCCTAAGAAGTGTGGCTCGAGATGGTAGGCGAACCATTGTCTCCTCCATCCACCAGCCGAGCAGTGAAGTGTTTGCACTTTTTGATGATCTGTTTCTGTTATCGGGTGGTGAAACTGTCTTCTTTGGTGAAGCTAAACAAGCCGTTGAGGTAATATATATGCTCGAGTATTGTATATAGAGGATACTTCATATTGGGCCAAATTTTTGTATTAGGATGGCCCATTGTGAAGAATCATCTTTAGTTTTAATATAGAGTAAACTGCAATTTTGGTCTTTATGTTTTGATACTATTAATAGTTTTAGTTTCACATTATCAGTTTTGGTCTCTGTGTTTTTATTTTCTAACAGAAATGATCCCGGACACTAACTCCATCCAATTTTCCGTTAAGTCTCCATCACATGAGGAGTAAAAATGTCATTTCTCCCGTTTTTTTTGACATGTGACTCAATAAAAATGTTAACGTAATAATGACCTAGATAAAAGAGGGGGAGAAATAACATTTTCACCCCTAAGATGTGAGACGCGTGTGAGAAACTTAACAGAAAATTGGATGGAGTTAGTGTTTGCGACCATTTCTGTTAAAAAAAATAAAAAACACAGGGACCAAAACTGTTAAAGTGGGACGAAAACTGTTAATGTTATCAAAACGCAAGGACCAAAACTGCAGTTTACTCTATAATATATTAATATATATTTGTTATGTTAATAACATGTTTTTATTGTTTTTATTGTTTTTATTGATGACAATTTAGTTCTTCTCGGACGCGGGTGTACCATGTCCGAGTCGAAGAAACCCTTCGGATCACTTCCTTCGATGCATCAATTCCGATTTCGACAGGATCAACGAGACATTGCAGGGCTCACAGAGACTAAGGGTACACTATTTTTCACTTACTTAGTGTGTGTTTGGTTTAGGCACTCAAAAACTAGTCACATATGATTTAATTAATATAAAACAATGTTATTTTATGCAATGCAGGACACAAAAATCATTTGCACCACTACTTTCTCTTGTTCATCAACAGCACAGCTTAAAGGGATGCTTGTTTATAAATACAAATCTTCAACATATGCAGCAGCTGCAAGAACAAGGATTAAGGATATATCAACCATTGTAACTAACCCTCTTTTTTTTCTATACATAAACACATTAAATATCACTGTATCTAGCGCAAGCTGTGATTTACCTGATCAGTATATTGGTGGGTCCTGTAAGTTTACTGGTAACATATTTTTACTGTTTGAAACTATTTCAAATTGGTAGGAAGGTCTAGTGGTTGAAAAAATGAATGGAAGCAAGGCTACTTGGTGGAAGCAACTAAAAACATTGACAAAAAGATCTTTTGTAAACATGAGTAGAGATGTTGGCTACTATTGGTTGAGGATAGGGGTGTACATCGTTGTATCGATTTGCGTTGGTATGGTTTTTTACGATATAGGAACGAACTATCACGCGATGTTAGCTCGTGGAGCGTGTGGAGGTTTCATTTCGGGGTTTATGATCTTTATGTCTATTGGAGGCTTCCCTAGCTTCATTGAAGAAATGAAGGTAAGTTATGATACAAGTTCACATGTGAACTAACACTTGTATAACCGAATGATTTGTTTTGAAATAGATTTTTGAACGAGAGCGGCTCAATGGACATTATGGCGTTGGCGTGTTTATCCTTTCGAACTTCTTATCTTCGTTTCCGTTCTTAGCGTTAATGTCATTCAGTACCGCAACCATTACTTATAACATGGTGAAGTTCCATCCCGGGCTCTTTCGACAACTTTACGCTTGCCTTGATCTTCTTTTATCGATTGCTGCGGTTGAGAGTTCGATGATGGTTATCGCTTCATTTGTTCCAAATTTCATGCTTGGGATTATCATTGGTGCCGGTTTCATTGTAAGATATTTCATTAGCTTGTTTGTTGAATGAAAAGTGTCCTAATTCATTCATGAAATCAATCTTGATTTGTAGGGTGTGATGATGATGACGGCAGGGTTCTTTCGTCTCCTCCCGGAACTTCCGAAAATCTTCTGGCGATACCCGGTTTCGTACATCAATTATATGTCATGGGGATTGCAGGTACAAACCGTCTAGTCTAGTTTACGTCATTGGTAGTGGAGTGGTGTGATAGGAAAAAAACGGCTGAAATGAAAAAATGGATGACACTTAGGCCAGGATGGGTGATAGTGATGAAGTTAGTAATTATCAGTGTTGATAAGTTCATGTATTAGTGTGGAAAAAAAAAACTTTTACAACTTTGCATGTGACAGGATAATTATTGAAATGCTAAGTGCCCATTTTTTGTTCTCATGATATGGTCTTCTTATATGCATTTTGGTTAGGGAGCATACAAAAATGACATGATTGGATTGGAGTTTGATGCTGAAAACGAAGGCGAACCAAAGCTTCGCGGCGAGTTGATACTAACCACCATTCTCGGGATCCCAGTTGACCGTTCGAAGTGGTGGGATTTAGCAGCAGTGGTAGCGATTATTCTCTTATATCGACTGTTGTTCTTTGTTATACTCAAGTTGAAAGAACGCGCAAAACCAATGGTTCGCAAAATTTACACACGAAGAACGCTAAATCATCTTAAGAAAAGAGCTTCTTTCAGGAAAACGTCACCATTTCCTTCGAAGAGACACCAGCCGGCGTACTCATTGTCATCTCAAGAGGGTCTTAACTCACCACTTCACTAGATGTATCTGGTTATGTTTCGAAGATTGATCGATGAATCGCGTATTTTGTTTGCAGTTTGCGTGGTTACATTATGGTTGTAAATTGTATGCAGTTTTAAAGTATGCAAATCTCCAAAATCATATTACAAATGTTTTGGTTTAAGCGTCATATTATGTATCAATCATGTCAGGTTGATAGGTAACAATTTACGAGTATGAGTAATATGTTTTGACTAGGTAACAATTTGAATAACCAATGATCTTGGCTTAAATGAACATTTTTGAAATTGATGTCTTTTAATTGCTTTTATTTCGTTTCAACGTGTGGAAATTTTGAATTAAGCGCGTTAATGTCCGACCTTAGTTATGAGGTTCACAAACGTGCCTTTAACTGCGTGACTGGTTAAAGGATATTTAAATATATGAAAAGTATAAAGTTGAGATTGTATTTTTATGAAATTATATGAGAGGAGTGTATCAAGTAAAAAGATAACAAATGAATGTGTATTAAAACACAATAAATTAAATTGATAAAATGATAATTAATATAAGAATGAAAACTGTAAATTATAGAGTGGACTTGTGGACAAACTAGGTCTATTTAAGAACAAGTTTCGGGTAGGAACTAAGTCTGATTTTGGTAAACAAAGTCAAGGGACGGGTATGATCGGGTATTTGACCAGTTTGGTCATCCGGGTAGGGTTCTGGTTTTGACCGGGTTGAGGTGGAATCAGCTCCAAGTCTAGTTCCATTTTCTTAGAGGAACCGTAACCAATGCGTATCTAACGGTTTGGTATACCGGGTTCGGTTCTGGCTCTGATACATCGGGTCGGTTCCTGAACCGGGTATTCTGTTCACCTCTATGTATAGGTGTACAAATCGGTTTTTTTACCGGTTCTTACAAGAATCGGATCTGTTCTAAAACCGGTTTTTGGTGAAAAAACTATAACCTATTATTGGGTTCTGGATCTTGTAGAACCGGTTCATGTTCTTAAAAAAAACAGCTTTTTTTCCTATGAGATAGGCCGTAACGTTAGGCTGCTGCAAATCTTCACTCTCCATTAGGCTTTCATTTAAAGTTTATGGTCATAAATTTGTTATATTATTTTTAATTAAATAAGTAGTAACATTAAAAACTTTTAATATTACAAGATATATAGCTTTTAAAACATTAAATAAGTAGCAACACTAAAACATACCGGTTTTTCAGGAACCAGTTCCGGTTCTTTTGGAACCTATAATTTGGAAAAAATAGTAAAACCTATTAAGAACCTACAGTTCAGTTCGGTTCAATTGGTTACTTGTAGAACCGATTCTTCTAAAAACCAGTTTTCGGTTATTTGATCGGTTTTGATTCTGTTTTTTTTTTCACCTCTACGGCTCTATGTGTAAGTGTGAGTAAAACTTGGGCATTAACTATTGGGCTATTAAATGAGAGTTTGTGGGCCTTATGCTTGTTTCTTAGTTTACACTGGCCCAAAATTTGTGGATTTTATAATAAACCCAATCCAGTTAGAAACAAAAAAACCAAATAAGAAATTGGGGGAATGAGGGGGTGCTTATTCAAACTAAATTCCGAATTCAGTTTTCGAATCCGAAGAACTTCAAACCGAATCCGAGTTTTAAAACTCAAACCAGTTTTCCAAATTTCGAATTCGAATCCAGATTCAAAATTATAACATAAATAAGCTAACAATTGACCTCTTGCTTAATCACATTTTGTCATAAGCATCTTATAATAACTAACATATATACTTCATAAACTAATCCCAAGCATTGTTAAACCTTTACTAGGAAAAACATTGTGTTGTGATCACCCAAATAGTTATGAGAAACGATATCTTTTCGAGATAATATTAACATATATAACATTAACTAGTCATATTACGTAGCTAATTATCAATTTAATGATAAAGAAGTAAGCTAAATTTCGAAAATGTGTGTGTAAAGTGTAAACCATAAGTAGACATATATGATATATCACATAAGCCACATAAATAAAAATACACATTCACCTGAAGTGGTTTCAAATCACTAGTTTTTTTAATATCTTTCAAAACGCATCTGCAGTTCTATAAATTTTATTAAACTTTAACTATACATGGTATAAAAATAAATCGTCGAAAATATATTCCGTTTAATCTGGAAACAAAAAACTATAGTTAAGTGCAATTTGCATCCCTGTGATTTACATCCAAAGTCACTTTGCATCCATGTCTAAAAAATTAGACCGTTTGCACCCATATGGTTTTTAAAGCGGGTCATTTGCACCCCTCACTAACTTTTTCCATTAGTTGATCATCCAAATAATGGTTAAAATATTATTTTTCAACCCAATTTAAACTCCCTAATCAACTTTAGGGCAAAACCTTCAACCTAATTTAAAACTTTATTTTCGGTTTTTTGTGACGCTATGTACAAGAACATAGCCATTGTTTAAGAATATGAGAATCTTAGTTTAAGAATATGAGAATGTTAGTTTAAGAATATGAGAATCTTAGTTTAAGAATATGAGAATCTTAGTAATGTAAATTGATATAATAAGTTTTTAAATGTTTAAAAGTCGTTTTTACCCCTTCAATTAACGCTTAACTAACGGAAAAGTTAGGGAGGGGTGCAAATGACCCGCTTTAAAAACCGTAAAGGTGCAAACAGTCTAATTTTTCAGACAGGGATGCAAAGTGACTTTGGTTGTAAAGCACGGGGGTATAAATTGCACTTAACTCAAAAAACTATTAACATGTTGATACTTTAGAATTCTTAACTTCCATATTATTTTCTCTTTTTAATTATTTATGTTTTGATAAGTTAATTTATCTTTAGACTTTGAGTAAATTTGATGTGCTCTATAATTTATTATTTTTTACACTTTTGGATAATATTGGTCGAATTTTACTCCAAACATGTTCAAAAATAGTTAGTTTATACATATAAAACACTATGGTTAAAGTTATCTTGTAATCTGTGGAAGTCATATTAGTATTTTATTAAAGTGGTTTTGTAATATAGAGTGGAGTTATACTACAAAGTCCAATTTTCCTAGAAAGTCTAAGAAGCCATAAGATGATGACATGTGTCACTCCCTTAAAATTAGAAGGAAGGGTAAAGATGGTAATGTCTCTATATTTTAAGTTTCACCCCATTTTTTTAAACGTCCATAACTTTTACATACGATATTATTTTTTTTTAAAATTGCACCATAAAAACGAGCATTTTCTTATCTTGAAAACGCATATAATATTCATATATAAAAAACAAAAATTTTTTTCACGTTTTTCGCTTGTTGTGTTATTTGTCAACTCATTGTGTTATTTCTTCATATCATTGTGTTATAACACACTAACCTAATGAAATAACACAATGATTTGAAATAACACAATGACCTGATGAAAATATAACACAATAACCTGATGAAAAAATATAACACAATGACCTGATGAAAATATAACACAATGACCTGATGAAAATATAACACAATGACCTGATGAAAATATAACACAATGACCTGATGAAAATATAACACAATGACCTGATGAAAATATAACACAATGACCTGATGAAAATATAACACAATGACCTGATGAAAATATAACACAATGCCCTGATGAAAATATAACACAACGGCCTGATGAAAATATAACACAACGGCCTGATGAAAATATAACACAACGGCCTGATGAAAATATAACACAACGACCTGATGAAATTATAACACAACGACCTGATGAAATTATAACACAACGACCTGATGAAAATATAACACAACGACCTGATGAAAATATAACACAACGACCTGATTAAATTATAACACAACGACCTGATGAAAATATAACACAACCACCTGATGAAAATATAACACAATGACCTGACAAATATAACACAATCTGAAAAATATAACACAATGTCTTAACTAATATAACACAATGAGCTGAAAAATATAACACAATGAGTCAATGACCTAACGAATATAACACAATGAGCTGAAACTTCAAAAAAAAAATTATTTTTTATATATCAATATTATATGTGTTTTGAAGATAAAAAAACGCTCGTTTTTTTGGTGTAATTTTTATTGAAAAATATTGTCGTATGTAAAAGTTATGAACGTTTAAAAAAGAGGGTGTAATTTGAAAGTGAGACAAGACTAATATACCATTGGCCTATCATTTAAAATTTTAACTATTTACCATTATGCCACCTTGTGTTTATGGGCCATTGATCTTCATTTAATATTAGATCTAATGGTCCAAATTACTTCTTAGACTTTATAGGAAAATTAGACTTTGTAGTTGAACCTAATTCTTGTAATATAATTGATTAATTGGTATAATATTAAAGTAAATATATTGTTGTTTTCAGTCATGCAAGTCACTTTTGGACTTTGGAAAATATAATTGATTAATTAGCCGGCTCATATTAAAAGTTTGGAGAGTAACTTAACAACAAGAAACCTAATTGTTTATTATTCAAAGGACATCAAAGACATGGACGTTTTAACGTTTTTGTGAATGCCTAAGACGGATATTTTGCCATTGATCCTAAATCAGTTAAAAATGATTAAGAATAGACAAACGGTAAATCAGAATATACAAACAAATAAACAAAAAGCAATAATAATGGAGATTATACGATAAATTTACCAATTACCTTTTCTATTCAATATTAAAGTGACGGAACCAGAACTTTTTAAATAAAAGATTAGATTATAACTTTAACTTAATAACAAGAAACCTAATTGTTTATTATTCAAAGGACATCAAAGACATGTACGTTTTAACGTTTTTGTGAAGGCCTAAGACGGATATTTTGCCATTGATCCTAAATCAGTTAAAAATGATTAAGAATAGACAAACAGTGAATCTGAATATACAAACAAATAAACAAAAAGCAATAATAATGGAGATTATACGATAAAATTACCAATTACTTTTTCTATTCAATATTAAAGTAACGAAACCGGAACTTTTTAAATAAAAGATTAGATTATAACTTTAACTAAAATATGATTAAGACTAACATCTATTTTCCATGATTTCATTTAAAAGAAGGATCAGAATTTTGTTTTGTCGTTTTAGAGAAAAAAAAAGTTTATTTAGCTTTAGTGGATATTGCCACTTGCAATTTGTATAGAGCACGTGCCATTGTCTTTGAGATGACCTTCACACCACAAGTTGTTTCCACAATAATGCAAAAATCCAGAAAAACAATAATAAAAATATGGAAATAAAACAACGAAAATCATATATAATTCGTGGAAGGAAGTATATACACGTTTGGTATTAATGGGGTGGTAGCCTTTTAAAAAATTAAAAGTTGTTAATCATCAAAAGTCATGCATTCAAATTTCATATCAAGTTAAAAGTTTGTCGTTAAAACAAATATATATGCATGCATGTTTGGTATTTGAACAAGAGTATATGTGTTTTGATTGTTGTTGTTTTATTATTTAAAATAGAGTAAATTGTTATATTGGATTCTGTTGTATCGATTTGATTACTTTTGTTCTTTTGTTTTTTCTAGTAATGTTGGTGTTTGGTTTTATAAAAAAATGTTTTGGTTTTTCCGTTAACTTTTTCCGTTTGATTTGTATTAAATGAAGAAAATACCATTATTTATTAAATTGTCATTTTAGTCATTTTTTAAACTTCTTTATTCCATTTTGGTCATTTTCCTAACTTCTACCATTTTTGTCATTTTCCAAACTTATGTCATTTTGTTTTTTTTTCCAAAGTCTACCATTTAAATCATTTTTTCAACTTTCATCTTTAAAATCATTTCCACCTCAAGCAATGTCATGACAACCACCCCCACCGTGACACCTTCTTACACCGTGAAACATTATATTAAAAAAGACTAAAAAACAAATTGAAATCAGTTATTAGTTATGTAGAAAACTAGAGGGAGTGAATAGTTTTCTTTTAAAAATTTCTCATTTTTTAATCTTATTTATGGAAGAACACTTGTTGTATATACTAATAATAAATAAACAAGTGCATAAATAGTTTAGAGAAAGATATACGGCACCCGAATTTATAGTGGTTCAAAGGATGTTAAGTAATTTTTCTGCGTCCTCTCCCCGATCTTTAATCGAGACTTTTTCCCACTAAAACATCTCTCTAATGCGGTAGAGATCACTTGTACAACATCTCACTAGTTCAAGGTAATGATCACCTTCTACCACTTCACTATGTCAAGATAGTGAGTCTTTATACTTATAATAACGTTTTAACTATATCAAGATAGTAATATCTCTCTACATTATATCAAGATGGTGTTTACAATCTCTCATACAAATAAAACACTATATCAAATAGTTTTATACATGTTATAGGAAACACTTGAGAAGCCATCAAGAAATTCATTTAGGATGGGCTTAGAAACACACTAAATCTATCTTTCTACTTTGTTTTGTTTTACACTTGAAACTTCCAAAATGTTGTATTTCTATTTCAATCCATGTATTCCTAGTTTGATTATATGACAAGGAGAAATTAAATATTAATATATCGTAATATTAGTCCTATGATGTCTTTGAACAATCTATCACCACTCGCGCCTCGATGTTTCCGCCATCGGTTAGGGTGTGACAAGAGTGTCCTATGTGAGTCGGAAAAGGAGGCCTTTGACCAATTTATTTTTTAGTTCAAGTTAAATCAATAGGTTAGTTATAAAACAAATGGGACAAAAGTTGGTTTAATGCAAATAGACCATAACTCTTAATTTTGTTTAATAAAAATGAGCCCAAACAACTTTTAGTTGATTTAATGAAATTGGTTTCTTTGTTTTTATAAAAAAATATAAACTTTTCTATTTAGACTTTGTGCCCAAAGAGATTGTGCCTTATACGGTCGCATCCTTGGCATCCCCTCCAACCGCCCCTGATGATAAGTATGATAATTTTGATGAAAATGATAAAAATAGCAAGAACTAGATATACAAATGGCAATTTACTCACATGTTTATATGAATGAGATGACATGTTGACGAATTATTTATAATATCATGTGAAAACGAAGTTTATATACTAGAAGTCGTCTTGAAAAGCCTAGAAATAACAAGTGTGAACTTCATAGCAATGACAAGAAAGAAATTGATTAAAGTGTCTATGTATGTATAGTAGAATCTATCATTTTCATTGTCACTAGTTGATATGAGAAAGAGGATAAATTTATGTTGAAACTACACCCAACAAAATATTACTTTAATTAAGAAAACTTTGTGATGTCATGATGCCAGAAGGCAAACTTTACCTTGAAAACAATAACTAGAATGGTGACTTATAGCTAGTGTTATATTATCACATTTTGGTAATGAATTAAGTTAATTCCTTCACCATATTGAGTCGAGTTAATTAAGATTGACTAAAGAAAAGTTTTAAATTAGGTTGTGAAATTTTGTATAAAAGATAAACCGACTCACTCATTGCATTAATATCTTTCAAGAATTTACAATAAAGTGACAGGTAAACGGGCAACAAGTTGTGAAATTGAAGTTGGATGATATGTTATATGCATGTAAGCAGGTGTATATGACATATGCTAGAATCTATCTAATAGGACTTTTTGCATATATCCCCCTACAAACCAATGTATTTGCGTATTTACCCAACTCAAATTTAATATTGCGTATATACCCATCCTTTATGATAATTGTTATGTTGACCAAACTACCCTTTCAAATACTAAAAACCATACTACTAATCATCTAAAAAACACCATATAACCAAATGTCGAAGTCTCCACCTATATCGTCTTCTATGTATCACGCATACGTATCCATCGTTTAATTACTATTAGTGTGTACTTGAGATTAATATTTTGTATGTTTTTGTTGTATGGTGGTTTTCAATATCCAATTATGATTGAATAAGCAATATTTTTATAAGCTAATTAAGTAAGGGTAAAATAGTCAATGTATAATTTAGTTTTTCCTAAAATATATCAAAAAGGGTAAATATGCAATATTATTTCCTAATAAGGGGAAATTTGCAATAAATTTTTTTTGTTGGGTAAATATGCAATTAATAAGATTTAGAGGGGGATATATGCAAATGCCCCTATCTAATAAATCAAGGTTTTAGGGGACAACTTTTGGAGGAAAATTTTTTTAATTCATAATAGGAAGTTTGAGAGGGAAATATTAAGTGTTATGCAATGAGTTGATGAAACAATATTTTTAAATATTGAATATTTACAAATTATAAATCTTTAAACATAATGATTATAATTTTTTTTATAAATATTATTATTTAACCTGTGTGTAACACACGGGTGTTAAACCTAGTCTATATAATAAATTAGAGTTTTTAGGGGCAAATTTTAGAGAGAAAACATAATTTATTTTATAAAAGGAATGTTGAGAGGGAAAATTAAGTAAGAGAGTTAATAAAGACAAATTTTTATGATTAATAATAATTTATAAAATTATTTAAAAAATTTTAAATATAATAATTATAATATTTTAAAAATATTTTTATTCAACCCGTATGTAATACACAGGTGTTAAACCTAGTAGTAAAATATATGTCCACGACCCTCCTAAATGTTTTCATAGTTTTAGGAGGATGGATGAAATGATGAATATTAAAATAATTTTTTATATTAGTCTAAGTGAAAAAAAAATCACTAGTGGTTTGGATAAATCCTCTTGTTTCTATATTGGACACTTGGGTGGGTTTCCTTTTTCATTTTTACTTTTAAAATCTGTTTGTTTTAGCCTTTTAATGATTTAGTACTTAATGGTTTAGACTGTTTGTTTTGTGAGAAGATGTTTGAATGGTAAAGACATTTGCCTTTGAAGGGTTTCGCATATACAGAGTCTGAATGGTTAAGAGTTATCTGAATTGGTCAAACATTTGTCTTTAAATAGTTAAATAAAATACTAGCTTTTAATAATTCAAACATCTTACTGATTCAACACTTAATAATTCAGACATTTTATTAACTCAACACTTATTCATTCGAATGCTGCCAAACAGCCCTTTAGTCATCTCCATCTCCACTTATTGAGATGTTATGTCTTAAAAAAAATCTTCAATGCAATACAAGCCACTTATGGATTCATTCAAGAACAACATATCTTTTGTAATCACTATAGATATTATTTAATATATCTTTTGCAAGAATTAATAAAAATCATTTTTCATTTATGATTTTCAACACCTTTCGTCATATTTATGTTATTATGTTATATGTTAGACCTTCCAAATAATTGTATTCTTTCAATAATGATGTATGCGAATCATGAATACCTTATGATAGTTTGATGAATTTGATCTTCCGGCCAATAAATAAGGCCCTTCCAATTATCTTAACATGTTCTTGTCATGCTTGACCTTTAAAATGATAAAATTCTTTTCTTTGATGTAGATCATGAAGACTTTCAATTCTTGTGACATTTGTAATTACACTTGTAATTGTTAGTGACATAATATAATGAGCCGATCAAGTGCTCCTGATATGTATGTGATTTATATTTATCTTTATTTACCTCAAAATATTTAAAGTCATATTTAATTTGTTACTAATAAAAAAGGGTTAATTAGAGATTGAGTCGTCCTTGTGGTAACAAAGTCTAAATATAAAGTAGAAAGAAAACATTTTAATGTATAAGAAAAGCTCCACAAAATTAAAGTAAAAAAATTAATAAAATCAAGAACAAATTACATTTTTCATCCTTTAAGTTTACATTCTTTTTCATTATTTATCCTTTTTAGTTTTTACTAAAGTTTTCACCAAACGTCATTTATGTTTAAAAAACATTACATTGTTAGTCCTTTACTCTAACTCCGTTAAAAATCCTCGTTAAAGTGTGTCACGTGCATATCACGTGAAAGCAATTTTGTTTTTTCCAAACCCATTTACAACTTATGTTTTATTAAAACCCCAACTTATATCAAATATAAGTTGTAAAAGGGTTGAGAAAAGACATGTTCGCTCTCACATGATCCGCACGTGACATACTTTAACGAGATATATTAACAGAGGTTAGAGTAAATGACTAACTTTGTAACATTTTATAAACATAAAGGACGTTTTGTGAAAAATTTAGTAAAAAAGGACCATTGATGAAAAAAGATATAAACGTAAAGATAAAAAATGTAATTTGTTAAAAAATGAACGTTTGTTTTTCTTACAAAGCCGTTCACTATAATTCTTTTTGGCCTTGGAATGATTGAGCCTGTTTTTTAAATGTTGATTATATATGATTTTTTTAGGGAGGTATGTGTTAATTTAAGCGGTTCCCTCTACTTATTTTCTAGTCGAGATCATACTCTCAATTCTAATAGAAGAAAACCCAACTTTAACGAAAATCTCATGACCTAACCTGAAACCTTATTTTTTGTCCACTTAAAGACTTCAACCCAACGCCTCCTGATTTTTTCTTGTCGGGCTCGAAGACCTTGTTCCCCTCGTCGTCCTCCTTCAAAAAGAAAATAAACAAAAAAATAAAAAGAAATTTAACTTGTTACTATGTCTTTTTTTTACGTCCATTGTGTCTTTAATAGATTTTATGACAAAATGATGATAAATTTAGACATAATGAAAACATTAATTTTTTTAACTTCACGTTTATTTTTTTTTTAAGGAGGACAATGAGGGGAACAAGGTTTTCGAGCCATTTTTTTTAAAATTCAATTAAAAAAAATTATTTATAATTTTTTTATATAGCATTGTGTCTAAAGGATCTTTTTTTAGCCTTTTTAGAGTCCAAATCCTTTGTGGGTGAACATCCCTATATATATTAATTATTCTTGGAAGGTCAAAGTCATCTATTTTTTTACACGTGTCCGTGAGCCTTAGTTCTAGGAATGGCAGTCAGACTCGAACCCGATAGGAAAACCTGAAACCCGAGACAACTGAGACGGGTCTGGGGTCGGGTCCATGGGTAAAGGGTCGGGTCGAGTCTGGGGCTTAATAAAAAAACTTTCTCGGGTCTGGGACGGGTCTGGGATTACCTATTAGATCCTATTACCTGATAACACGGTCTCGTAGACCCGTTAGCATACCTAAAAATAATTTAATATTTTTCATATATATGTTTAATTGTTTTTTATATTATGTAAATTGAAATATATATGTTTCCTATAATCCATTCACTTTTTTAACTTTTAAGTCTCCACCAAACGTCCAAACTATTCTTTTTTAGTAAGATTTTGTGAAGGCTCAAGCACATTTGGACATTGTGAATTTATGATATAATGTTAATTTGAAATATCTTTTTAATTATATAGTATAATGTATTTTATAAAACTACCGACAAGCAAACTCGACGGTCATACCCAACGAGTAAGTTTTATGTCATTAACGGGTATACCCGAGGACCCACGGGTAGACCCAAAACCCAACGGGTAAATAGGGTTTTGGATCGGGTCTGGGACACCTATTTCTAATCGGGTCTGGAGTTGGGAATAATTAGACCCGTCCCAAACCCGACTCATTGCCACCCATACTTAGTTCCCTAATAACTAAAAAAAATATAAATAAAATCGCGTTCGGTTCGTTTACAGCCCTACATATACAGGTAATGTATAGTTAGTGTTTACAATACTATTTTACCCTCACTATATGTTGTGTATAGTGCTTTTAACTTTTAAGACTTATATTGATATGTATACTCTAAGTTTGAAGGTCGGTGACACCAACATGTGTCACCGACCGATTCGCTAACTTATTTTTAATTATAAACTTTTATATATTTACATTTTTTATCCCGTACTTTTACATATTTATGGTTTTGACCCCTGACTTTGACATATTTATGTTTTAGACCACCGACTTTAACTTATTATCATTTTAAACCCTGATAACTTAGTCACTTTACATCTTTGAATCTTTACTCTACTTTGACATATTTACGTCTTCGCATCCTGGCTTTGACATCTAAGTTTGGATATTTCTCCGTCTTTTAATATGCGACTTTACAACGTAATGTATAAGACATTAATTTTTTTACGTGTTTACGACTTTGACCCTATTATTCTACTTTAACATTTTTCTCGCACTAACCATCCGGTTTTGACTTAGTTTTAATTTTGGCATTTACGTTTGTTATATACTCGTTTTTTAATATATTACGTATTATGACTTTGCACCGTAACACGCGAGACATAAAAATCTTTATCAACGCATGTTATATAGTCACATGATACAAGACCTGACCGTAGGGCTGGCAATTTTGTACACGGACACGAATACACGACACGAACCTACACGGTCTTAACAGGTAACAGGTAAGGCCTTAACAGGTAACAGGTACTAAGCAGGTAGACACGAATTTACCTGTTAATTTTCGTGTATTTAACAGGTATTTACCTGTTTACCTGTTAGTACCTGTTAATACCTGTTATGATTTTTTAAAAATTAAAAATATAATTTAATATAACATATTTACCTTATTTACCCTTATACTTATAGATAATTTTTATTTCACTAAACAAATTCTCGAATACTTGTTTTTAAACAACTCTTATCGTGTCTTATCGTGTATACCTGTTATAAACAGGTACAGGTACAGGTAATGGTAACAGGTACACGATAGCTTATCGTGTCGTGTACAGGTAATAGGTTTCGTGTCCGTGTCTTAACAGGTTCGTGTCTTAACAGGTACAGGTATACACGATTTGCCAGCCCTACCTGACCGTCACAACGTGTTGCCCGACACATAAACCTAGTTTCTCTTAGTTTTGTGAAAACATAATCGTTCTAATCTATATTATACAAGGATTATATGTAGATATAGATAATTAATATAATGTAAAGAGATGGCGGCTTTCTCTTTTGCATGTACGTGTCATGCACACAAATAATGCGTTTGCGCATTAAAGTTTTGTATTTAACACAAACACCAAATATATACTACAACTAGGTTTAACACCCGTGTGTAACACACGGGTTGAATAAAAATTATAACTATTATATTTAAAAATTTATAAATAATTCTATAAATTTTTATTAATTACAAAATTTAGTCTTTATTAACTCTCCTACTCAATTTCCCTCTCAACCTTCCTTTTATAAAACAAATTATGTTTTCCCTCAAAAAATTGCCCCCTAAAAACTCTAATTTATTAGATAGATAAATATAAGGAAATGGACATTGCATAATTAAAGCTGAAAGTGACCACGAACTACAACAATTAAACTATAGCCAAATTAGCTATATCATTAGGGATCGATTTAGCCAAATATTGTGAAGAAGATGTAAACGACGAGGTTTTCGGCTTGCTCGTCTTCTCGCAAGTCACACACCTCCGTCGGTGAGATGGTGACGAGATGAGCTCGTTTGTTGCGTGACGAGGCGCACACTCACTATGTTCTTAACACCTTTGACCTTTTTAATAAACGAATTATACATCTTTTAATGCTCAAATAAAATGATCCCCATTAAAAGTATAAAATTATGTTTAATAGTTATTAATACCTTGAAATATAACATGGTTTATAAATTAAGACAATGTGATTATTATTTTTTTTTTCATAATAGATCTTGACTAGTAGTAAAACATTTAGTTATATATGCATCAATTATAATAAATTTTTTATCAACTAGCTAACATAACTTAATTAACCGTATAATTTCAACCGTCAACCAAAAACTTATCAAGTTAATTATGAACATAACACTACATATGACCGCGTTAGTCATGTCTAAATTTAAAGCTACTAGTTCTATAAACCCAAATATTAATTTCCTTTATAATAAACATTTAAATCATTTCTTAATGTTGGAAATTAATATAATCTTTAGGATGTTACAATTAACATTATATTATTATTTGAAGTTAAAACAAGTTATATAGTTTTATATATGTGTGGAGTTAAGGTACCCCTTTTCAATAAAGATGAGCATGGTCTTACAACATTGAGCAATCATGTTCTAGTGTCATGTGTTGTGGTCCAAGTCGGGTCTGGTCATTGGACCATTTTTCGCATGCTCCAACTATTTAGAGGGGCCTAGTAATTAAAACAATATCACATATATGTGGGAGATGTCATATCACTTGTTTTTATTTAAGACGTATATTAATTTTAAATGGTTTCAGTTATTAATTTTTTATTTTTATCAGTTTAAACTATCGAATTGCTGGTAACGGTCTTAACTTTTATCACTTGGCAACTAACAAGCCGTCGTTCGGAGCGCTGTTTCGAGGTAACTTTTACATCAATCGACTCGCATTCCTCTTCCGATTAAAAGTCCTAGAACATTGGTTTAATTTGAAAAAACGTTAACAGCGGCCTGTTAGTTGCCAAAGTGATAAAAGTTGGGACTGTTATCAGTCAATTTGATAGTTGGGACCTGTAGAAATTAAAATTTGATACTTGATACTCTTTAAAACTAACATAGCTTTGTTTAACTAGATAAAAGGTTTTTTTTTAGAACGGCGGTTGGTGCAACGGTCTTTGACCGAAGCACTCAGAGGTGCAAGGACCGAGATCGAAATCCCGCCTCTAACACCAATAAACGGGCATATATAACACCTCTAAACGGGTGTTTGTGTTTGGAAAATTCAATTTAAATTAATTATCATGTAAACAGATTTTTTTCTTGGTTACACATTTTAATTAAACGTTCATGTAACTCTTGACATGCAAATAGTATGTTTTGATTTATATAACTACCTAGCTACTCAATTATATAAAGATTGTTTATTGTTGTTACTCACTTTACTTAGTTTGTCTACTAATTTTTTTTTTCAATTATCAAATGCTACTCTTTGCTTCATTGTTGTCTTCAATTCTACCTTTGATAATATTTGTTCATTAACTTATAATTAGCATGAAATTAATAACAAGGAGAATGTTGGCTTATGTTCGGATCGTATCAGGTCAGGTCATATCACTTAACACGAGTTTTTATACCCAATATACAGAAAATACCGCTCCTACCTTAGAGATCAGTTTGCCAATCATTGGGTACGCGTCGGTATGTTTATAGTGGTTTGCAGGTTGAATAGCCTAACCACGCTTCGTTCACCGGCCAAACGACCAATAAACTTATAGATATGATCGAAGATCGTCGATAGCCTAACCACGTATGTTTCCGTAACAAATTAGACTAATTCTTTTTCTCGATCGAGATACGCTACGCTTAAGGAATAACATAACCAATCGAATTTAACAACGCGGAGATCTAACTAATTAATAATATTCACATAAAAATTAACTTCTAGTACAAGAAACCAAAACATGATAGTTTATACCACAAGATATCAAAAACTACAACACTTGGACTTAAACCATACTAGATCTAGCTGCATACATCACTACTCATGGTTACCTCATCTTGATTATTTTACGGTACGCTTTTAAATCCAACTGCACGATTTCATCGCACCGACACTAGCTAGCTAGGTGCGATTGTTTCCACCACCACCACCACAACTATTGACGATATCGACGACAATTTGCTTTATGATCGACCCTCGTGGTGGAACCGGATCCTTTGTTTCATTTGCAAGCATCTCAGGTGTATCCCACATCGTTCTTTGTTGGACCAACAAGCTTTGTTTGAAGCTGGGAAGTGAGGGGTGCTAAAACACACTTGCACTCACACTATTATATACACCAGTTTTGGGAATGTGGTGATATCATAAATAGGGCGTCATAAATGTTAACTAATGCGTCATAAATGTTATAACTAGTTACATTTTTGTTACAAGTTTTATTCTAATTTAAATCTCGAGAAAAATTTATATACAAAACTTTTTTTAATACAAAATTTGAGAAAACCACAATGGTAATTAAATAAAGACACAATGACATGTCAAAACAATTATCTCACAATATATATTAAATTTTCGGAGATTTTGTTTGCACGTCTTCCTCCTTCATAAAAAAATTAAAGAAAATTTTTTAAAAATAAATCGCGTTTTTATTGTGTCTTTTTTTACTTTCATTATGTCAAATTATATACTATATAATTTGGAAACTTCATAAATAGTGTTTTATGTTTTTCTATTTTGGTCACTATTGTTTTGTTGGTTTTGTATTTTGGTCAAAAAATTGTTTTTGTACTCAAAAGTGTTTTTTGTAGTTTTGCATTTTGACCACCAATCTATATACTATTAATTTAGAAACACCATGAAGAGTGTCTTTTATGTTTTTGTATTTTGGTCACCATTTTTTGTTGGGTTTTGTATTTTGGTTGCAAAATTGTTTTTGTAGCCAAAAGTGTTTTTTGTAATTTTGCATTTTAGCCACCAAATTATATATTACTATATATTTAAAGAGAAACTTCATGAGTAATGAACTTTTATATTTTCTATTTTGACCATGATAGTTTTGTATGTTTTACATTTTGATCATCAAAGTATAATAACTCTTTTATAGATAAGTTAAGTTTAAGGTA
The DNA here is from genome assembly GCA_030867185.1 of Tagetes erecta. NCBI lineage: Eukaryota > Viridiplantae > Streptophyta > Magnoliopsida > Asterales > Asteraceae > Tagetes > Tagetes erecta. The sequence continues at coordinate 5,447,141 of CM061488.1, read as the reverse complement.
ATGTTGTTTTATGTTTCGCATTTTTATCGCCATAGTTTTTGGCTTTGCATTTTCACCACCAAAGTAAAATGACTCTTTTATAAATAAGTTGAATTCTTTTTGGTTGCTTTATAGTCTTTGGATTCTTGAAAGAAGCATGCTCATTTTATGTTTCTCTCTCTTGCTTCCACCTCCGTCGTCTTCTTTGTTTCTTTAATCGACAATGGATGGTGGTGGTGGATGGATGATTTTGACGAATAATGTACGATGGTGTCCTTTTATTATGGGATTCTACAGAAAGGGACTACGATCCGCTGTTATTAGCATCGAATTAGACGTTTTCATTGTAATGGTGTTGTATACAATTGTTCAATATGTTTGTTTGAAATTGAATGACATTTGTTTTTTCGTTGATTTTAGCATGTGTTTAGTTTTAACTTGAAACGCCTGTGATGATGGAAATTTAACGTTATACAAGTGGCTCGCGCAACGCGCGAGCACTGTATAATCCTAGTTTATAAAAAACACAATGAAAGCAACAAAAAAACAATGAAAAAGCATATTTTTTACAATTGTTTTAATTTTTCGTTTTATTATGAAGGAGGACAACGTGGGAAACAAGGTCTCCCAAACATTTTTTTTTAATTCGATTTGTTATAAATATAGTATTTATTTAGTTTATTGTATGGTTATCAATACCTAATATAATTTGGCTTGTTCCTTAAGTTTTACTCTACTATATATATTCATTAATATTTCATCTACCTATTCTAATAATTAAGTAACTCATCCACATGTCATCATTTTAACTACTCTACATACGATTTTGCTTAGGTGTCATGTTCTAATTTAATTTGATGGAGAATTTTTAGACGGGTCATGGTATGCTCCATATTCGAAATAACCCGATATATTTAAATTAAAATTTCACAAATTATAGTCAGTTATCTCCTAATCCGATATGTTCAAATACAAAATTTACCAATTGTCATTATCTATATCTTACCGATATGTATCAATTATCATGAATTATCTCCTAACCTGATATGTTCAAATAAAAAACTTATCAATTATTATGATTTATTCTAACCCGATATGTTCAAATTAAAGTTTTACCAATTATCATTAGTTATCTTTTAACTCGGTATGTTCAAATAAAAAATTAACAATTATCATTAGTTATCTCCTAACCCGATGTGTTCAAATAAAATTTATCAACTATTATAAATCATATCCTTTATTGTAACATATGATTTTTGATATGAATATATTTGTAAATATCCAAATCGATTTAATAAAAGATATGTTAAAAATAAATTTGATATCTAAATTGAGTTAAAACTATAAACTAAAATCCGTGTAGTACACGGGTATTAATCTAGTTATATGATATATCATTCAATAATATAAACATTCATTTTCCTCATATTACCCTTCTTATATTCTTGCTAGTTATGCTTATTTTATAACACGATTTAATTTGTGATCGAGTTATAAATTGTTTAATCATTCATTGCCTTTTTGTACCATTTATCTAATTCTCACAATTTATACCATTTCATTCATTGCCTTTTTGTACATTGTCTAATTCTCACAATTTATACCATCGGTAGCATAACTTCAACCTTTAAATCAAAGCACTTTTAATAGTTACAAAGTAAACTTTTTATTTTTTTTAACGGCCGTTACAATGTCAATGTACGATGTAAATGCATATTATGTCTTGCTATCAATTCGAGGTGGTTGGGTCCAATACAATTTTCCTTTAGTTTTAAAAATAGAAAACGTCTTTTTGATAAATACATATTGGGTTTAAACCACTAGTTCAAACCACTAGTTCAAAGTAATCAATTATCTCTTGTTTAAGGGGGACAGCCTTACCTCTTAGAGATCATTGTCCAGACACTAACATTTAGTTACTACCTTAATATAACTAAATTATAATATATAAATTGTTATTGTTCAAAAGAAAGTGACGAAGTGACATTAAACCGGTACTATACAGTTCGATTCTTGATTACACTGTTTCGCACTTAGACATGCACAAAAAAACCGGTTCCATACCCGACCCGGCGGGTTGGACCCGGAACCGGTTCGTACCCGGTGGACCCCGTACCCGGTGGACCCGGTTTCGTACCCACCGGTTCCTCACCGGTTCCTGTTTTATCTATTGTACCCGGACCCGACCCGAACCCGGTTCCTACCCGACTGTACCCGGACCCGATTGGAACCGGGTAGGAACCGGTTCCGACCGTTTTTTTTTTTTTTGTTTCTAGCCGTTATAAAACGGCATTATAGCCGTTGGAGATGGTTTCTAGCCGTTTTTTTTGTGTTTTAATGCCCCCTAACACCCATTTAGCTAGTATAAATATATGTTTGATGTTTGGGTTGATTACAACACTCGAAAACGCAAAAAACGCAACCAAAAAACGCAAGCAAAAAACGCAAAAAAACTCTCTCTTTTCATCTCTTTCATTTTCGTTAATCTCGAAATGGCATCACAATCCGCAACCGGTTCTTCTCAAGCCCCCAATGTTGTTCAAGTTCTTCAACATAACCGAAGCCAAAGAGTGTGGCAACATTGGGATTTAGTTGAGATGAGTGACGGGTCACACAAAGCTCGTTGCAAGTATTGTGGAGCTTTGTTGGGGGCGGCTTCAAACTCGACTTTGGACAAGCATATTACAAAGAAGTTTTGTCCGGTGTTGAAAAATGCCCCCGAGTCCGATCAAGCCGATATGGGGGGTGGTGGCGAAATATTTCATTATAGCGTCGATATGGTCCAAGATCGTATGGCGAAGTTCGTGATTCAAAATTGTTTGCCATTCAACCACTTCGACAACCCGCAATTGACGGCTTTGATTCGGGAAACACTTCAACCTCGTTACACCCATGTAAGTCGTATGACCCTTAGACGATATTGTTTGAAATTGTGGGGAGTTTGTAAAAAAGATTTAATTGTGTTTTTTCAAAACTTACAAACCGGTGTTAATTTAACTACCGATGTTTGGTCGGCTCCACACGGTTGCATAGAGTCTTATCTTTGTGTAACCGCTCATTGGGTGGATCCCGATTCGTGGCAAATGATGAAACGTACCATTGCTTTTGATCTTTTTCCGGTTCCACATAGCGGAGATGATTTGTTTGAGCTTTTAGATAACGTAATACAAACTTATGGTTTACAAAACAAAATATTTTCAATGGCTTTTGACAACGCTTCAAATAATACTAATGCGGTTGATAAACTTATGGTAAAATATAAACCGATTTGCAACGGTGATTTTTTTCATAGTCGATGTGTCGCGCATATTATTAATTTGGTAATGAAAGACGGGCTAGGGTCCGAATTATGTTACAAATATATATATAACTTTAAATGTATGCTTTATTCGGTTTTTAAAGCTAAAAGGCAAATTTGTCAAGATTATAAACAATTTTGTAGAGATACGAATTCGATATATTTAGGTACGAATTGGGATACACCTCACCGTTGGAACTCGACATGCGACATGTTAGAGAGTGCCTTGAAACAACGGGATGGGTTGAAAGTTTTTCATAGTAGTCTTGTATCGGGCGGGTTAGCCGAAGAGTTTTCGGAACATTGTTGGAAATTTATACCAAAATTTGTTGAATTTCTTGCCGTTTTTAAAAATTCAACTAAAAACTTATCGGGGGTTTATTACCCGACTAGAGCTCCCTTCGGTTTTTACTTGTGCCGCCGCTTTAAACCCGTTTTATAATATTACGGGAGTCGAATGTTTAATTCAAGAAATTTTTGACAATTTGGATATCCATATGGATAACCCAAATCACGCAACGGAAGCAAAAGCAAAATTTAATCACGATTTTCAAAAACTTTTTGATGTTTATCACTTAAGATACGGGCCAACAACGGTTACACCATTTTCACAATCGGAGGCTAGCTCAAGTAAGCCGATGAAGGACCCGAAGAAAAACTTTTTAAATGTTGTTCGGGAATCCGTGGCAAAAAAACAAAAGGGTGCCGCTCCGAGTAGCGAGCTCGGTAGATATAGTGGAACGGATTATACTTCCACTATGTCGGCCGATGACATTGAGAGTTTTGATATATTGGCTTGGTGGAAAGGAAGGGAAATGGAATTTCCGGTTCTTTCCGCCATGGCCCGTGATTTACTAAGCTCCCAAGCTTCTACGGTAGCTTCGGAATCGGCTTTTTCTACTAGTGGCAGGGTAATATCTTTACGGAGGACCCGACTTTCTCCGGAGGCTGTGGAGATGTGCATTTGTCTCAAAGATCACTTGGACGCGATTGATCGCAAACAACACCTAACGAGCTTAGAAGACGACATCGAACCGGAGGCAAAAATACATGATGAAGAGGTTGAGGAGGGACTATCAACCGGAATATCCGATGAAGAACTCAAAGAAGACGAAAGAAGAAGAGGAAAAAAATGAAGAAGCTTAGATTTCAAAAATATATATATTGACTTTGTTTAAAAATAGTAGTTTTTTTGTATCGTAACTTCAATATCTTGTATTTGGTTAACTCTTTTCACTTGAAATAAATCGTATTTATTTAGTAACTTTATATTGTACGCAAAACCAAAAAAAAAGTAAAAAAAACAAAAAAAAAAAAAATTACACGTCGTACCCGGTTTGGACCCGACCCGGGTAGGAACCGGACCCGAACCCGACCCTACCCGGTTCCACAGGGTAGGGTTTTACCCCCACCCTACCCGGACCCGGTTCGTACCCGGTTCCACCCTGCACCCGGTTCCAAACGGGTTTGGGCCCACCGTACCCGGTTTGTACCCGGTTCCGGGTCTAAAAAAAACCCGGTTTGTGCACGTCTAAATCGCACTCTTGCATCGGATCAATTCTTGGTTACACCGGGTGTTTAGCACTCCCTTGATTTCAGTTAAACCAGCAGAGTATCACAAAATCCCACACCTGCAAATTTTTAAAACTAATGCCAGACCAGTTCTCATGCCAAAATACTTGCATAATGTAATGTTTCGGATAATCCTGACTAATAGTTTCTGGTTTTTTTCATCACTATACACATCATGCCCAATAAATCAGAACAAACTATTTTAACCGTTTCTTAACTGGGTGCTTGAGGCTTTGGGTTAAACAAATTTTGGGCTTTGAGCCCAAATCTTAATCGGGCTTGGTTAAAACTGTGATTGCAAGTTGCAACAGCCAACAGGTCATAGTTTTCCATAACTTTTATTTATGTTATCGTTTATGCATGATGTTGCACTGTTGCTAGACATGATTTTTATGTACACAACACCAGAGATTTGATCCGCTACATGACCCAATCGGACGGTTTTTCCAAGCCATTTATAGCATCTAGTTTACATCTAATAATACATCTCACAAGCTTGGTTAAAACTGTGATTGCAACAGGTCATAATATACATTCTCACAAGCCTTAGGTACTCTTAAACTTATGATTATATGTCGAAAGATGCAGCAATCGTGATGCATAAAGTTCCCAGTTCCTTTGGGTTTAATTCACTCCAGTAACAAGCTATAGAACTACAAAGTATATAAGATACCGTCCGAGTTTTTGAAAGACAAGCACCAGAAACATGACGTCCAAAAAAATTAAATTGAAAAAAAACAATCATTAAGGATTATCAAACCTTCATCACGAGTCAAGTAGAAAGAGTCTGCAGCTTCCTCAGTCGTTTCATTGCGGGGGAGGTGGTCTTCATCACCTTTCTAACCTTCGTCTTCTTCTTCTTCACCTTCTTTACTGCAGGTGGCATCTCTCTGATTGGTCCAGGTGGCACCCCTTTCTTTAAGGCACTGCCTCTAGGCGTAACAGAGGGCGGAATTCTGAGACTTTGTGGCGGTAATGGACTCTGTGGCTTCCATACCAAGTTATTCTTTGAAAATCTAACTTTTTTCTTGCTCTTTTCACCAGTTTTTAGCGCGCTTCCCTCTTGTTCAGTGATGTTAGCATTGTGAGACTCGCGGGCTTCAACACTCTTTGCTCTCTTTCTCTTTTTTGAAACTTTACTACTTGAGATGGTGATTGTTGATAACTCTTCATGCAAACTTGATTCACCGTCTTTATCCAAACCATCTTCTTCAGCTACCTTCTCAAACTCCTTCTGAAGATTTGATTTGAAAAGCTCGGTAAATGAAATATCATTCGTATTATCAGTTACACCATTGCTTGCACTCTCCCCATTTGTGATCATCATGTTACCATTGTCATTTTCTTTTTCCGTTTCTTGTTTTTCACCATCCGAACCCTCCTTAGCCTCCTTCTTCTTCTTTTTCTTTGAAGACTTTTTAGATCCTTCTACAACACTTTTAGAAGCTTCCATTTTTTGTGTTTCATCAGCAACAATCGGCACCAAATCAGGAACATCTTCATCACCATTATCATTTTCAAGCGTAGGAAACTGAATTTCAATACCCGAAGCTGCCAAATCCTTCTCTAATTTCAAAAACTCCTTATTCAAACCAAACAAAACCTTTCTGTTCCCTTGAAAGCAATCAGTAGATGATCCTAATTCAAATAACTTCGCTGCAAATCCCATTTTCAACGCTATCGTTCCCAAATTCACAACCTCATCATCTACATCCTCTTCACCATTTTTCTTCTTCTTCTTCTCAAGCAAACTCTTCCCCATACACAACAAAGCCTCAAAAACATTACTCTTAATCTTGCCAATCAACACCTTATCCTGACATACTCTCATAACACTAAACAAAGGTTTAAACAAAATCTCATATCTTTCAACATCAAGAGGCAAATAGCCTTTAACCTCATCCAAAAACACAGAAACAATATGATAATTAACTCCATTTCCTAAAAACTTCTTCTCATTAGCCAACAAACACTTCTCTTCATAAATATCCATAACTCTCCGGCACAATTCTATATCCCATTCATTCTTTTTCAACAACTGAAAACTGAAATTAACAAATCGACGAATAAGGAGATAAAACTTATCTAACCTGAGCACATCGATACCAGACCATTCACGCCGGAGCGTGGTGAAGAAAACGGTGAGATAATGAAGTGACAGAGGAACATCTAGGGTTAACAGCATCGATGCGAGTCTATTAATGAGATTCGATTGTACCGGAGCTTTATCGGCGTGCCAGATGCAATAGAAGAGACCTTTCCAAAGCTTTTTCATTTCATCGTCGGAGATTTGGAGCTGTGTTGGAAGCCAATTGGTGAGCTCTCGGAGAGCTTTTGACCTAGCGGTGGTGTTGCAGGAAGCTAGGTTTCTTATTATTGGAAGTGATTGCGGTGGCGCAACGGTGGTTGATTGATTTGTGACGGTGGAATTAGCTTCATCAACCTCCATTGTTGTGAAAACTCAAAACCCTAATTTTGAAACCCTAGATTGTGAAGTGAAGTATTGATGTGTTTCACGCTTGCTGCATATAAATTTGTTATATTTGTATGAATTACATAAATTATCCCTCGAGTTTGTCAACTATCCTCAAACAGTCCTCATGATAAACCAAGGAAGTTAAGAGTGTTTAAGGACTTAAGGGGAAGTTTAAAATGATTTATACGAGGGTGTTAAACTAGAGAATCGCTACACGTCGGATCGGATGGGGGTCGATGTGTCGACAGAAGAAAGTCGATCAGGTATATGGCGTAGTGGTGAAAGGTAAACAAAATCTGAATGCACGGTTAGTGGAGCATATGTTCGAATATCATTCGCTTCAACTGGTTGTTTACTTAAACATTTTAGTGGTTCAGATGTTTGAATGGCTCAGCACTTAATGGTTCAGACTGTTTGTTTCACGAGCAGATGTATGAATGGTTTAAACATTTGCCTTTGAATGGTTAAATTTAATAATGAATCTGAATGGTTAAGACATCTTATCTGAACTAGTCAGACATTTGTATTTAAATAGTTCAATAATATAATGCCTCTTAATGATTCATACACTTACTGGTTCAACATTTAATGATTTAGACCTCTTACTGGTTTATCACTTATTCATTCAAAAGTTGACAAACAGCCTATAACACTAACTGCCTTAATTGCAACTTAACCGGAGGTTGGTGATGATGAAGATGTGCAACCTCATGTGTATGTGTGACAAGAGCTTCCCGACCAAGGTAAACTTTAAAAGGAAAACTTTATCGAGTTGCGGTCACAATTCCGACCCATTATGGTATATGGAGCCATCTCTGTTGGTCAAGAACACAAGCTAGTGGAAGCCCGTTGTCTATGAACCTATGGTTACCTATATCTGATCCATGGTTGTGGGTGTACTTCCTTTTTTTTACCTGATGTCTTGTGTTTTTTCTTCTTTCAAATTACTTTTACGGCTATATACCATAACATCCATTACATTATACATTTTTATCTATTTTTAACAACAATAACGCCACAAATACAACGTATGTAATAAAGTAATCAATGAATCTCACCAGACGCTCATGACACAGTATTGTCATAAATGTAACGTCCTCAATCATTGCATAGTACAGCCTCACTCATACATCATTTAGTCAATTTTTAAGTTTGAATCTGTAATGAAAGTAAGATTGTAATTTTAGTGAAAGTAAGGGTTATTAGTTGATGTGAAACTTTGATTTTAAAAAAATATGATAATCATACAAGTCATAAAAGTAGAGAGATATATCATCACACATAAAACCATAGGATCATATAACAATTTATTTTTATCATGGAATATTTAAAAATTCAAGAAACTCTTGGTTTCAATGCAAGAACAAAACCTAAAATCATCCAACCCTATGACATCAACTACAAAGTGGAAATAAGTGGAAACAAAGTCACATTTAATCATCTTAAAACCAAGCAACCAACTCAAACTTCACAAACCTTGAAACCCCAAATACAAACAACCCAAATTATGTCGGCTAATCCGAATCTAATCAGATATCAAGAAGTAATTTCGGCAACATCATGAGCTTTCTGAAGCCCAACCAAACGCGCATAATCCACCCACCTGTTTCAAGCATTTCAACCCGTTTCAACTTTCAAATAAGAAAACACATAACGAAATCATATGATAGATTAAAAAAGTGCGATGAATCTTACAACAATGAGCCCAAATATGTGTTTCCTGTTCGAACAATAAAGCAGGCTGCACTCAACATTAACTTGTGTTGGTGTAACAATGGTTCTAAAAGCCGTTGTTCGATTACACCTGCTAGAAGTTGATACCTGTTTCAAAAAATGTTGCAAGGTCGTTAATGTACAACTTTATTTTCATTTAAAGTACCATTGACCAAATCACCATATAAAACACCATATTATAATTTGAGACGAAATCATGAAAGAAACTTTACCGAAGATTGCTGGAAATAGCCATATAAACACCATATCCCACGCTCGTAGCTAAAACCGGAATATTCTCGAGCTCATCATCAGAAGATTTCTGAACCGCCTTTTTAGCATTTATCAGTGTATTTGTCATGACTGTTCCAACCTAGATAACATTTTCAAATTAATTCGAAAGCTTCACAACTTAAGGAAATTGATCTCACCCGGGTGAAATTATAACAATGGCTAAAGAGAGAACAGGTAAGATATTTCTATTAAAAAACTTTGATCATTATGGTTATAACTTATAACACAGATTTTAAACCCGGCCCGTAACCCATCCTGCTAGTTGTAAAAGTTGGAGCATATAAGTATTAAATACCAGTGATGACGCAGTGCCCACAGCAAAAAGCTTTGTCCCGTTACGCTGAAAGTTCAAATCCAATGGAACTTTAAATAATTGGATACTTAATAACTCAGCTCTTCCACCTGTTTAAAAAATATAAATAAAAATCATACCGCTATAGCTCCCAATCTTTGAAGTAATGTATACGATGTTCCACTCAAAGCGGTCTGAAAAGAGGTATAAAAATCATATTCTTTATTGCATATAACTTCCATTGTAATTGATCTTTAATTTATTATAAAATCAACATACGATTAAAAAGCAAAAAAATAACCTGGAATGCATTATCCGGACAGTTATAAAAGAACTTGGCAATACGCCCTGCATTTAGAGATATTGGAGGTCGAAGAGACACGGTTGGAGCAGGAAGGTAAACGAGCATGAAATCTGCAATTACAGCCATCACCTGGGCAAAATACAAAGTGGAATTATTAACTTCTTAAAAATAACGAATGTGCTAGTTCTGCAATTACAGTCAAATGGGTCATTTTGGGTAAACACTGTTTTTTTAGAAATTTTAGTTTTGTTTTATAAATGATATTCTTTTTTTTCAATTTTCCCTTAGCTTTATAAACATTTAAAGTAACAACCAAAATTTTTTAACCTGCAATAAATAATTTTAAAAGAACTTAAGAATAGTGTACGTATGTACGTAATCAAGAATATTTAATATTCTATTTAACTGAGAAGAAAAAGTTATCCTGTCAATTTTCATTAAACTTTATAAAAAATAAACCACAAAATGATAAAATTTTATAAACGTACATTTCTATGAAAACTAGCAGCTCAACTTGACCCAACCCAACCAGCTAGATCCTTTTATGAAAGTGACACGCTACCCAACCCTCCCCGCCCATTTTACTACCTCTATTCGGTATCCATTGAACTAATTCTATGAGCTTGACAAAATGTAACAGTTAACATACCACATCTGCAAAAACAATTTCCAGCTCCTTGGAGAAATTTTCTTTGCGCTTTTCATATTCTGCAAGAGTCTGGAAACATACATCAAATAAAAATTATTAAGTATTGCTGCTCAATAAACTACTTATTAACGCAACGAGACATATGAATATATATGGCACTTGACAAAAGTAAACCACATTTGACAGTATTTAAGAAAGGTAATTACATCAAGCTTCAAAATAACTAAGTACCTAATTTTTAATCCTCGTTCATTCACAATTAAAAAAAATGTACTTCATAATTTAAGGTTTAACCAATCCAAACTAAGTAAATTTAGCTTTAGAAGGTTATTTCACTGCCTAGCTCCACATAACGCTTTTTTAGAAACCTATACCGTTTGCTATGCAGATTCTAAAGAACAAATGTTGGAAAAAATTGAACAAAAAATAAACTTTCTTAAATATTTTATTTTCTTAAACATTGAAAATTGTGGGTAATTATATATTTACAGTCACTTCAGGCTTTATTTAACCTTGCCATAATGTCAGTCCTTAAACTAAGCTAAAACAATCAGAAAAATTATCTTTGAATAGCCCTAAAGCATCGTTACCTCTAAGAAGATGTATAGCATACGGGTACGATGGTAAAATAGAAAAAATTCTATCACAATTTGTAGGCCTATAACGAGTATATTCCTAAGTGAGCATGCCAAAACCTTAAACAACTAACATTTTCTAGTGAAATTGTGGATACTAAGTATTTATACATCCCACAAAATTTGCATATGCTCTTATTTGGCACATCATGAATCAAAATAAACAACTTTTTGGTAAATACACATATAGCTAAGCAGTTGGTAAACAACCCATACATAAACGCCCTTCACAAAAAACGTATATTTCCACATAAAGCAAGCAAATTTTAAGAATAAAACAGTTTTGTAGATTTTACTTCACTTATACATTACAAGCATTTAACCAAACACCAAAATATATCATCTTTCGTAGTCAAAAGAGTCAGTGTTTGACTTTTGACTAACATATAACATAATCTTTGAAACTAAATAAATTTTGTAATTTGAAACACTATAAATGAGTATAAATAGTTAAACACCGTTACAAAATCTCTAATATCATACTCAAATCATTAGTGAAACACCAAAAAAAAAACATCCTGAAAAGCTACAACATTTAATGCAAACTGTCTCACTCTTGTGTCCAAACAAACCTCTTAATTGTCCCTAAAATCAACTAGTTACTTGAAATTATATGCACAAATTCATTCATGTTCCAATTAAAATCACCAATCTAACATTGTCCACAAACACAACAAAAATGAAGTTAAAAAATGATAAAAAATAATGCAGCATCATTGATTGATTAATGTTGAATAAAAACAATAAATATAATAAGTACCTTAGTGAACATACCAACACCACACTCCATTGCAACTTTAGCCAAAAACAAATCATCAGCAAGCAAACGCTCTTTAAACCCAGCAAACTGCATCAACCACTTCAAAAACGGCGACGTTTCGATCTCCAAATACCTCTTCACAACAGATCCAGGTATCCTCCCACCTCTAATCGCCGCCGCTAAATCCGCCGGAACACTTTCCAACGACCGCCCCACCTCCGCCAACACCATCAACGCCTCCTTCTCATTCCCATCACCACCACCACCGTTCCCTTTTCCGGCACCATCACCACCATTACCACCATCACCACCATTATTATCATCATCACCACCGTCGCCGGAAAACGCAAAGAGTATCGGAAACTTGTGATTTACGTTTGTTTGTGGTGATTTGAAGGAATGGTGAAGGGATTTGTTGGTGGTGGATTTGATTGAGAGGGAAATTGATGGAGTGAAATGAAATGATTGAATCGGGATTTGGATTTTGAATTTGGTTAAATCGTGTGAAGATGTGATGCGTGTTGATGACATCGCCGCCGCGGCCATGGTGGCGTTAAGGGTTTATGATGATGATGGCGTTAGTTTCAGAGGTGGGTTGGTGGAATAAATACTATACTATGCGTACCAACTATCAATGTGTATGAAAATGAAATGAAAATATAATAAATAAATAAATAAATGTAAAAAAGGAAAACGTTAAAAAAGACTGTGTCCGGAGATTTCGGAAAGTGGCGTCTGCGCGTTCGAAGGTTGTTTCGGTCCAACCAACAACAACAACCTGGTTGGTTGGTTTGTGTTTTAATTTTGAAATTGAAACTTTGTTTTCATCGAAGGGGGGCTTTGGTTATTTGTGTGACTGAATTCAATTAACTAACATTGTTTGACTTAAGAGAAGTCAACGTTGGCATTCTTTTATCAATGAGATGGTGCATATATTGAATTAGATGAGGCATATATTGAATTATAAACATTTGGCTTGTTTTTATATCGCCATAACCATTTTCAAAGGAGGCTAAGATTGGCGGGTCTGAGAGAGACAATGTTCACACACTCTGCTTTCTTATCGATCAATGTTTGCTCCCAGCTTAACCAACAATGTTTTGTGCTAGAAAGCACCCCACTAAAAGTTCATACAAAAGCGGTCCATGTAGTTTATCACTTGGATCGGAGCATAGAACAAGGAAAATAATAAACGGGAGAGGGTCCCAAGTACCGACTTAATTAAGACGAGCTTGCATTGTAGCTTTCCAATAGGAGATGCGGTTGAATATCTTGGTGATCATTGAGTCCAGTTGCAGCATAAATTCATATTGGTTCCGACGAGTAGACCATGGTAGGAGGAAGGATGTATCGTCGGGTTGGCAGTGCATAATTCTAGTCATTTGTGAGACCGCCTGGTTAGGGATTCCAGTGCCAATATTTTTACTTTTGTGAAAGTTGATTGTTAAGCCAAACGTGAGATTGAACATTTTTAGGATGTGGCTGAGGTTGGCCATGTGGACATAAAATAAGTATATGTTTGATGTTGATAATTTAACGTTCGAATGCATGGAGTAGATACTTTTTTCTATTATTACAGTCTCAATTTTTTCTATCCAACAAACATTATCTTCTGTGACGTTTATTAGAATAAATCATACAAAGTAGACTAACATCCACATGTATTAACAGTATCCAATCATTAGGGCAAACATAGTGAGTGTCAGGTGGGGGCGGCCTCGTCTCGGCCCCGATGAGAACACTGCCCCACCCTTGGTTGGGGCTGCATTTTGGGGTTTAAATTGATGTTGTGTCACCGAGCTTCGCCCCGTCACATTTGGTATTTCTGATTGTTTAGTAGGTCTGGCCGCGTGCCATTCAGTACGCGAAACGGAGGTACGAGCGAGTCGGTACGCGAAAACAAAGAAACCGAACGAAACCGAGCACCCAAACCCCCTCACCACGTCACGCGACCAAGGGGGTGGCCTGGCCACGTGCCATGGCGTGTAAAAACTGGTCTGGGCACGTGTTAGGTTGTACCACACGACCACAAGGTTGTTTAGTCGCCGCGCGACGCGGCGACACGTTTTCGGCAGAAAGTTTCGACGTTTATTGGCCCGGTTCGCTATATAAACACATTTTCTCAAACCCTAGCCTCTCTTGCAACTTAGGGACGAATTTGGAGACGAAAAGAGGCTGATTTGAGGCGTTTTTGAGGTCACGGAGACGAAATCAAGACAACGGAAGATCGTATGATTGAAGATTGCATCTTGGATCGTCCGGGTTTTATTGTTCTTTTGTTTCTTTTGGTTTTAATCATGTTGAATACTTTTGGAATTTGCGTTTGTTGGTATGATTGTGATTGGCTAAACTCTTTAGAACCATCTAGGCCTTAGGATGAAGCGTTGATTTATGTTTAAACTTATGTTTGGTTGATTTTGATTATGGTTTGTTTGTTTAAGTAAAGTTTAAATCTTTTTGTCATATGATGCATTGTTATGTGTTGCAATTGGTTTAATGAGTATGATTATTTCACGTTAGCCTTGATGATCGTCTATGTCATAGAATAAGTTATCGTTTGAATCATTGATTTCGTGTCATGATTGTTTTATGCAATGTTTTCAGGATCGGATCGGACAGTGAATCGGTCGCCTTACTGGTTCACTGGTTGAACCGGTCGGACCGGTCGAACCGGTTGGATCGGTTTTGAACAATATAAATAATAAATAATTATATATGTTTTTCTAAAGTATTAATATAACTTAAAATATAAGTCAGATACTCAGAAACAACTTTTTAAATTCTAAACTTCAACATAGAGACAATATTATCTAAAGTTTAAAGGTTAAATCTTAACCAAACTTAATTTAAATAAAAAATATCACAAATTTAACCAAATAAAGTCAAATTTTTTTTAAAAAATTAATTTTCCGAACCGATCCGAACCGGTCCGAACTGGCCTAATCCCGGTTCAACCGGTTGACCGGTTCGAACCGGCCGATCCTTTGTACTAAAAACGAACCTATACGGTTCGGCCCGGTCCACCCTCCGAATCCCGGTCCGACCGGTTCGACCGGCCGAACCGATCTGAGCCTGACAACATTGGTTTTATGGTTTAACTGCAATACAACCATATATTAGTTAAACTGATGAAAACGCGTAGCTAACTTAGACAACCGTGAGGTGATAAGTTATAAACGGGTCTTATTTGTTTTATGTGCTAAGTCTGGTTCTTCGTGAGAAGTCGGTTTTAGTGTTCATTAGCAGGTTCGCTTGTTAAATTGTATGATTAGATTGAAATGGTTTAGAGGACTATACGGCGAGGTAGGTTTTCTATTTAAATCACTTAGACATACTTTAATTAGGTACTGTGAGAGAACCTAATGTCATAACTGGTTTACGTAATAACTTGATAGAAACTCGTAAGTGTCTTCTCGAAAAGGGTCGAGAGTCATATTCAGTGGTGTCGATTATGTGACTAGTTTCAGATTCCAGTTCCATACCAATTAAACCAAACGTAAGTGAAATCTGAGATCAACCTGGATTCTAGCCTATGTGGTTTGCTTTGACTCATCTGTTTTCGCTACTCATCTTTCGTGTTAGTTACTATTTTTAGTAGTTGATATTTTTAGTAAGTTTCTATTTTTAGTAATAAACCCCCGCTTTAAATCAACATTTCTTTTAAAATTCGTGTCTAGTAAGTAAAGTCTTCGTTTGTTAATTTATCGTGATATATAGAGTCTGTGGGTCGACACCCGGACTTGCTTTAGCTATATTACATTCGACCGGTCCATTGCCGGTTGTGTGTGAAATAGTCTGTTTGTCTTAGTTTTATAAATATTAAAACTAGGTGTTTTTATTAGTTATTTTATTCCAACCACAATACTCGACATCTATATCGGCCTTGAAATGTAAGAGTAAGGAACAGTTGTAAAGAACAACATAGCACTTATCCAACGAATAGCCACTATTTAACAACTCGATGAATTGTTTCACGTTGCTTATATTGAGCATAATCGTTATAACATTTAGTAGGTTTATAATTATAATATAACGAGTGTCGACTTCGATCAACTTGGCCAGCTATAAGGAGGGTTTTGGTGAGCCTCTGTTGCGTTCACAGAAATGGAGAGCTCCAATGCCGAAGAAAAACACCTATTGATGCTAGAAGCGGGGTTTCTATCTCGGTCCTTGTACATTTAAGTGCATCGGTCATAGGTCGTTGCATCAACCATCGCTAAGAAAAATACAAAATTGCATGTAAATTTGGGTTACTATTCATTTTAGCGTCTCTTTTAATAAAAAGGAGAATAATTTGTAGTGTAGAAGAAACAAAACTGGAAAAAGATATAAACATGATAACATGAAGCACGTGAAAAAAAACATGCAGAACAAACCAACCATAACATTTAGAAGGTTTATAATTATAATATAACTAGTTACGGTACCCCGCGCTTCGCGACGGGGCTGTATTTTTGTATTTAATGATAGTTATTGAAAGTAATCCAGCCATAATGGGCGGCAATGCAAAAGATGGGCTCAAAAAATTTTGTGAAACAAAGACCACATCGTGACGACATTGTGGCTGCAACGGGGTAAGTCATAAACCTTGCCATCTACCAAGGCTGCCACGCCAACAAAACATCACTAATGGATTAACACAACTTCATCATAGCCAGCCGTAAATCTATTATGTAATTATATGATTCAAGAATAAATTAGTATTTTCAAAACCCACTATTTTTCAATAAAAAGTTGGGGTCATGTGGTTATTCAAAAACAGATCTACCACCAAACTACAACCAACGCCACCATCCACCACAAACTAACACAGTGAAGGTGACTGAAGGGTCTGAACCCTCTGCACTTTCAAATCCGGCAATTATCAGCAAATAACAACCAACGCCTCCATCCACCATGAATCTAACACGGTGAAGGCGACTGAAGGGTCGGAAGGGCTTTAATCCCTTTACAGATCAGCGACCAATACAACAACATATCCAACCAGATTTAACAGACAAACAACAATACCGATGAATGATCGTCCAACACAAACCATTGGCCATCTACAAATCTGTCCAAACCAAAACATAAAAAACGACCCGCCACAAGTATCAACAGCCAAAATACATTGGGGATGATGAATTGGTGGTGAAGGCACGCCGGTGAAGATCACCGATGAACCAATCACAGCCAAAAAGTGGCAGAGAAACAACTGCAAACATCAATGATCGCGCAAAATATAACCCCCAAAAGAGTCAAACCCGAAACCCTAGATCTGGCGCTACGCGAAACGACCACAAATGGCCGCCGGCAACAACTTGATCTTCGTGTTGTATACAAACGATGGCGCTACGCGAAACAGCCACAAATGGCTGCCGGCAACAACCTGAGTTTTGTGTTGTATAAAACCGACATCATCGTTAAAAATAGATGCCGACAAAGATTACAATCGGAGACGCAAACATGTCATCAGCTTTAGAGAGAGATTTAGAGAAAACTTTAGAGAGAGTGTGATATAGAACTTTAGAAAGAGAGAGAGAGAGGATGGTAGACATATGAACAGGAAGGAGATGAAAAGATAATTGTCTAGATTTATGAGCCGGTAAATTGGTGGCAATAGGAAAAGACCAACACGTAGCAAGCAATAAAAGTTGTACCAAGATGCTTAGATAGTTGTAAAACCCTGTTGACCCAAATTCTAAATGTAGATATATAAATAATTTTTAGTTTCTTTTAACTTTTTTTTTCTTTACGTGTGGTTATAAGTTTTGTTAAAAACAAAGTTGTATTCAAGATATAATATTTCTATGAGTATCGCATGTTATATTGAATCTACGGGTGTGCATGAAACTAAAAACAGAAAAAAAAACCCCAAACAGAAATCGTGAGGTATGTGAGTTGTTTTTTAAACCGAATTTCGATCCAGTTATGGTTTTTGTTTAAAAAGGATCCGGTAAAAACCAACCATAACCCATAGTATAGTAATTATACAAAATTTGTACTTTTATCTATATGGTATATAATTGTAAGGACCACATTTACTATACCAAAGTTCATATTGCAATAAATGATCGAGAAAGTTTAAGTAATCAATTCGCAAGTACTAATGTACTATCCGAGTTTTTGTCAAATTATTGTAGGTGAAAGTTTTAGGAAATTTGTATAGGAAGGAGAATAATTTGTAGTGTAGAAGAAGCAAAACTGGAAAAAGATATAAACATGATAACATGAAGTACGTGAAAAAAAACATGCAGAACAAACCAACCATAACATTTAAAAGGTTATAATTATAATATAATAATTTTTAGTTTCTTTTAACTGTTTTTTTTTCTTTACGTGTGGTTATAAGTTTTGTTAAAAACAAAGTTGTATTCAAGATTTAATATTTCTATGAGTATCGCATGTTATATTGAATCTACGGGTGTGCATGAAACTAAAAACAGAAAAAAAACCCCAAACAGAAATCGTGAGGTCTGTGAGTTGTTTTTTAAACCGAATTTCGATCCAGTTATGGTTTTTGTTTAAAAAGGATCCGGTAAAAACCGACCATAACCCATAGTATAGTAATTATACAAAATTTGTACTTTTATCTATATGGTATATAATTGTAAGGACCACATTTACTATACCAAAGTTCATATTGCAATAAATGATCGAGAAAGTTTAAGTAATCAATTCGCAAGTACTAATGTACTATCCGAGTTTTTGTCAAATTATTGTAGGTGAAAGTTTTAGGAAATTTGTATAGGATGTACGTAAGAGAAAGCTAAACTTTGTTTATGATTATTGGTTTTTAAGCAAATTTTATTTAGATTTGTGGTGAGTTTGTCGTGTTTAGAAATAGGGGGACATGAATTTAAATGTTAGTATGATTACATTTTCCATTGATCATTAAGTTGTGTGTTTATAGCATGTACTTAGTGTTTTGGTAAAAAAAATACTAGAAGCAATTAAGTGATCAATTTTGTAAACTGAGGTTGAGTACTTTTTAGAAAATGATTCAAGTGATAGCGATAAATTGCTTAGTGTTGAAATAACAAGTGGAGAACAAAAATATGGTGCAAAATAGTTCTTAAAACATAAATATGGTCTAGAATATTGCATTGTAAAAGTGTAAAATAAGTAATAAATGACACAATGATGTACGAGGAAAACAATTGATTTTGTTAGATCGCTGACTTAAAACATCGGAGGTTGACAAAAGTATTGATGCCTTTGTTGATCTTATTAATATAACAATGAAATACAACTCGAGAGCTTGTGTTGATCGATCTAAAGTGTTAAAATGATGATTTCGTGAGTGTGTTTGTGAGAAGCAAGTAGCAGAGACAATGAGAGAGTGTGAAGTGCCTAAAGTCGATTAACAAAGTCTCATTTTATAGTCAAGCCTATCAACTAAGTCTTCCAATATCTTAGGTCATATCCCGAGATTTCTGAGATTCTGAGCGAGATTCTTAGACTCTTCAGCGGTTACTTTGACTAATAACATATTTTCTTAAAATTTTAACTGTCATAAGTCTTTCCCACACGTTCCTAATAATCATAAGTTTGGATCTTTAGCATGCATTAAGTTTTTTTTTTACAATAATGACTTATTCATTATAACTCATGACCAAAATAAGTCTTTCATATTTATTCAATGTCACCCATTCATCCACATCCCAAACTTTTAGCTTGAATTTAGCCAATGTACATGTTTGTAGAACGCTTTAACATGCAGCTAACACACAACGGGAAAGTTAAAACATAATTAATTAAAACTCAAAAGTAGGCCCGGCAATTTTGACCCATATGTTAAAATTTGGGTTGAAATTATAAACTAACGGGTTGAGTTGGGTTATAATCTATTTATAAGGGGGTCAAGATGGGTAAGTTTCAAAGTTGGAACACTGGTCAACGGGTCATGATGGGTGATAGGATTTTATAAGTCGGGTCATAATGGGTCGTAAGCTATGGAACGGGTAGTGTTCATCAATTTTGTTTAGGTTAACGAATTAGCGTTTCACAAATCCAATGCGTGTCTTCTAATCTCATCAAATCACTCGATTCCAAAGGCTGTTAGGTTCTAAACGATTCGCCAAAAAAGAGTTTTGATCTACATCAATTGCTCCTGATTTAAGAGGTGTTCATTCGAATCGAATGCGAATTAGGCGAATCGAATTGGTCGAATTGGGACTTTTAAAAACTTTATTCGTATTCGATCCACATTCGAATAAAACTCTATGTATTCGATTCGATTCGATTAAGTTATTCGAATTCGAATCAAATTTGAATAGATTCGAATGTAATCGTTTTAAAAAAATATAAATAAACAAACACATCAAGTAACAATACAAATGTAGCACAAACATAACATAAGTCTACAACAACCCCCAAAAAATGTGCAAAACATCACTCAAACAATATGCAAAATACTAGCACATCAACAAGTCTAAAACATGTTAACAAAAGATGTAAAACTGTATAATCAAACACAAAAAAGACTATAAACAAGTTTAAAACATGTAGAAACAACAATTAAGCAATTGTCACAACACCAAATCATGTTCATATGCAGAAACAACAATTAAGATTGAGTAATGAGTTAGGTTTTGGTATTTTTAATTTTACTTCTAGGCCATTAAATCATATTCATATATAGATAATTAATTAGAAATATTGAAAATGTATATTAAAAAATATATAAATTTCTTATTCGAATTGGCGAATCGAATGCGAATACAGAAAATCATATTCGTATTCGATCCACATTCGACAAAGTTATTCGAATCGAATGCGAATCGAATGACCGAAAGTCGATTTCAATTGGCCTTAATCGAATTTCGAATAATTCGAATGCTATTCGAATAATGAGCACCCATAGTTGATCAAATCACTTGATTCCAAAGGGTGTTAGGTTCTAAACGATTCACCAAAAAAGAGTTTTGATCTACATCAATTGCTCCTGATTTACTCCTCATTTCCAAGAAAACTATGGCTGAATCATGGTTTTTAAGATGTTATTCTCCTGAAAAGCTTCACGGAATTAAAGAACTCTATCGGAGCAAAATCAATCTATCCAATTCCAAGAAACAGAACAGGTTGAATAATGGTGGTCGACAATAAGAAGATGAAGAATTTGACTATAAGTTACTTGTACTTTGTGCTGTAGAAGTTATACAATGTTATTTCATTTACAGTTTCATGGTTCTTAAGGTTGATACTTGAATGTTCTAACAAAATCTTCATAACAATGTTGCATAGCCATGAACGAAAAAACTGGTTCCCGACCCGCCGGTTTAAACCCGGAATCAGTTCTGGTTCGTACCCGGTGGACCTCGTACCCGCTGAACCCGGTTTCATACCCACCGGTTCCTCACCGGTTCGTGATTTTTGCTCAAGAACCGGTTCCTACCTGGAACCGGTTTGGACCCGCCAAGAACCGGACCCGGTTGGAACCGGTTTTGACCGTTTTTTTTGTTTTTTCCCTTATTCGAATCCAGCCGTTGGCAACCACATTATGGCCGTTTTTTTTGTCCTTTTTGGCCGTTTTTTTGTGTTTTATTGTCCCCTAACACCCATTTAGCTACTATAAATATATGTTTGATGTTTGGGTTAATTACAACACTCGAAAACGCAAAAAACGCAAGCAAAAAACGCAAAAAAAACTCTCTTTTTCATCTATTTCATTTTCGTTACTCTCGATATAGCATCACAATCCGCAACCAGTTCTTCTCAAGCCCCCAATGTCGTTCAAGTTCTTCAACATAACCGAAGCCAAAGAGTGTGGCAACATTGGGATTTAGTTGAGATGAGTGACGGGTCACACAAAGCTCGTTGCAAGTATTGTGGAGCTTTGTTGGGGGCGGCTTCAAACTCGACTTTGGACAAGCATATTACAAAGAAGTTTTGTCCGGTGTTGAAAAATGCCCCCGAGTCCGATCAAGCCGATATGGGGGTGGTGGCGAAATATTTCATTATAGCGTCGATATGGTCCAAGATCATATGGCGAAGTTCGTGATTCAAAATTGTTTGCCATTCAACCACTTCGACAACCCGCAATTGACGACTTTGATTCGGGAAACACTTCAACCTCGTTACACCCATGTAAGTTGTATGACCCTTAGACGATATTGTTTGAAATTGTGAAAAGTTTGTAAAAAAGAGTTAATTGTATTTTTTTAAAACTTACAAACCGGTGTTAATTTAACTAGCGATGTTTGGTCGGCTCCACACGGTTGCATTGAGTCTTATCTTTGTGTAACCGCTCATTGGGTGGATCTCGATTCGTGGCAAATGATTGTGACATCTGCCCCGGACCCAAACCCGAAGACCCGGCTCGAACCCGAAGTTCTATCCAAAAATGTATTCGTACTCTTTTATTTATAAATGTAACGTTTCGAGAGTAAATTGTTTTAATAAATAAGTTTAATGTCACCATCAAGCTAAACGTATACAAATTTCGCTTAAATAATCGTTTCGTCTCAACCCGGTTAAAGAAGTTGGTTGACATTGTTTATAACTAATTTTGGGCTAAAGTGTAAATATTTAAAACTTATAGTAAAAGTAATAAGCTAAAAAGTAAAACAAAACAAGCACAAGGGCTGTTTGTGTAACTTACGTTTTAAACCCAGCCTCTTCCCCCCCCCCCCCCCCCGTACTTCCGGCGACAACAAATTCCGGCCAGTTTGGCCGGAAAATTCCCATCTCCGGCGAGACTCAAAAACCCGTTTTTTTTGCACATTACAACAAACCAAACATATACAAATCATCTTAGCACTATTCTAAGTAAGTTTCGAACACTTAATCGACTGCTAAACACATATACGGTGATCAATTTAGCAAACCAAAATCGGTTCAAAAACCCATTTCATCAAACCGACCCTTAACGTATCCAATTTATGGTTCCATTCAATACCAGTCGTCCTCTCGGCATCTCGGAATCAATTTCAACAGTTAATTGAATCTAATCGATCCAAATCATTCATTCAATTGCCATTTTCTTTTCGCACTAAACTCAAAACCATTCGGCATCAAACCGTTAACCAAAACACAATTCAATCCATCTGCACATTCCTCTTTACTCGTCTAAGCCATCTGCAACTTCAATTTCTCTCATCAATCATCGACATTCTGTAAGTGATTCGTTTTCAATCTGAGTTTATTCATCAATGGGTAGCCATTCAATCATTGATTTAATCTGAAACTTATATAGGGGTTTTATCCATCTAATCACGTTGAAGGAATCTGGAAGTTGAATTGGATCCTAACAGCCTCTACTTATCGATTTGATCTTAAGACCGTCGTTCTTATTCTTCATCTTCATCGTCTCAATCTGATCGAATCCAAGTAAGTTCAATATGTCAAAATGCTCGAAATTTAATAGGGATTAAAAGCCCTATCTTTAATTCGGGTTTGATTATCTGATTCAAACGAATTTGGGATTTTCTTGTTCTAGGGCTTGTAGTATGAAATGGGTGTTCTTGGGTTGAAAACGTTAAAACTATTGGCAATCAGATTAAAAACCAAAAAGCGCGCCTGGTCCAGCGGATAGTGCTACGGGTTGTGGCGCGTTTGGTCGTGGGTTCGAGTCCCACTGACCACTTTTATTTAATTTTTATCTTTTAACCCTTTTTCTTCTAAATTGTGTACAAAATATTATTTAAACTATAAAAACTAGAAAAGTATTATTACAAAAATATATACTATACGAAAATACGATCATATCTCGTACCTAAATTCCCAAATTATACTTTGAAACCCTAATTTTAAACCCTAAAATTCCCAAATTATACTTTGAAACACTAATTCTAAATTGATACTTTAAAACCCTAAATTCCCAAATTATACTTTGAAACCCTAATTTTAAATTGATAATTTAAAACCCTAAATTCCCAAATTATATTTTGAAACCCTAATTTTCAATTTATAATTTAAAACCCTAAAACCCCAAATCCAAAACCCTAGAAGTTCTATTTTCTTGATTCTTGTTATTACGTTACTTGCTTCGTTTCTAAATTAGGTTCTCCCGGTTAATTAGGTGGTTCTAATATCTGGGCGATCCTCGAATCTCTCTAGTTGCTTTCTTGTGTTACTATTATCTTTGTTTCCAGGTGAGTAAACTCACTTCCCATTTTACTATTTCTGCTTTGGGACTGAAATATGATTCTTATTACTAAACTACGGTTTCTTTTCTTTTTGTTTCTATTTTCAAATGAGATCATAAAATATGTTAATCTTGTCGGCCGCTTGATGCAAAATTGTGTGTTAGTTAAAAGTAGTTGTATTATTACGTAATTTCCACCGGTACGATGTTAGCGCTAACGGTCTGACAAACCCACCTACACTTTATGGCACGTTAGGTGATGTGATGCCGGCGATTCTTGTTGTTGATTCTATGTGTTGGTTACTAGATACTATCCTATGATACTTGTTACTATGTTGCTATGCCTCTAGATGCTAAAACAATTATTGATAACTGATTTATCGAGACGGTTAAATTGACGGTTAAAGGACGGTTAAATGACGGTTAGACGACAGTTATCATTAATTGTAACATGAGTGGTTCTCATGACCCGTTGCTAAAAGTTACCCTGCGGGGTATATGTTTCTTGTTTCTATGTGATTCTATGGTCACGGTTGTGTAATATGACGAAATTGCTATACACATGAGCTTGCGCAACATATTTCTAATGATCTCGGATTTCATACTATGTATTATTTACTGTGTTTTTACTCACTAGCTATTCTCGTAGCTAACTTATTTTAATCATATTTCAGGTGGCGTTTGAAGTTGTTTCGGTTGCTTGACACGTAGGATGCCATGGACCTAGAAAATAATAAAAACAATGACGTTTCTGTTTCCGGATTTATTCCTGTTTTTAAGACTATTTATTGCCTGTTACGTCACAACATTGAATGCTTAATAATATTAAAATATATTTCTTAGAGGCCATGTGCTTTGTACTTTTGATATCCAACCCACTTGACGCGCCCGGTGTTTTCCGCCGCCGGGCGGGGTGTCACAGTTTCGTATCAGAGCCATGGTTATAGGGAACTAGGATAGGGTATTAGAAACACACCAGCCTAGACTATAACCTAAGAGTCCTTAGTGCAAATAGATGTACTTAGGGATTCTTTTGGACTTATTGATTTCCTTTCTACGAACCTTTCTATGCTTTTCTTTATCTCATTTCTCGTCCGATTTCGCGAAGGAACTGCAAGAGACTCTTCTGTGTGATTAGGATCTTCTCTTTGTGGAATCTCGTCATCGTCTTAAGTGAGTTTGAAACGTGAGAACGTGTGCAATCTGGAAGGGGGAACGCCTGTATCACGGACATCCTGTCTAAGGCAAGCATTTCGTATAAATCTCTTTAAGAGACCTGTATGCTTACCTGGGGATGTCTGAGATGAGTGTGAACCTATAGGCTAAAGCACGCCTTCTCAAATACGTTGAAAAACGACTTGACACTTTGATAAGTCATTGGTGTCCAAAACCAAGACACATCCTAAGCCTTCAAAACTCTATTTTCTTGATAATTCTATAAATTTTATTTTTCTATGGTTTCTAATGAGTTTCTATGTTATTTCAAACGTTCCTTTTCTCGAAGTTCATTTACTAATGTTTCTAAAAGTTCTAAGTGATTTTCTGTGTTATGTTTCTAAAGGATTCTATAAAGTTCTAAGTGATTTTCTGTGTTATGTTTCTAAAGGATTCTATAATCTCATTTAATCAAAATTTTGTTACAACTGATGTTATCTCGAATTTTGATCCATGTCTTATGAAAATTCTTTCTATCTTATCTTGTAGAATGGCTGCTAGACGTGCACAACTCGCTAACGTTATTGCGACCCAGATGGCTAATATGTTGCCTAATCTCGTGACCCAGCTCAATAATGCCAATCAGAATGCTGGAAACGCGACACCTCGATGCACCCTCAAGCATTTCAATTCTTGTGGTCCGACTAAATTCTCTGGTAATGAGGGAGCCACCAGACTCCTTCAGTGGTACGAAAGCATGGAAAGCACTTTCGTCAACTGTGAATGCCCGGATAATCTGAAAGTTCGCTATGCTACGAGTGTACTCCAAAAGGGTGCACTCACCTGGTGGAACGACGAGAAACGGAGGCTCGGTGAAGCCGCCGTGACCGCATTGACTTGGGCTCAGTTCAAAACCACTATGACCAGCAAGTATTGCCCTCCGAGCGAAATTCGTAAGCTCGAGGGTGAATTTTGGAACCTCCAACAGGACAGCGGTGACAACGTAGCGTACAATGATCGTTTCTCGCAACTCAGTGTTTTGTGCCCCAACATGGTTACTCCGGATTCCCGGGGAATTGAGCAGTATATCGGGGGTTTGCCTATGACGATTCAGGATGCGGTGTGGGGAAGTAAACCAGCGACTGTAGGTGAGGCGATGTCCTTGGCCGGACGCCTTACTGATAATCACGTGAAAGCGGGTACTCTAAACCGCAAGGGGAATAAAAAGTCGAAAAGTACATCTGATAATGAATCCAAGCCATCCGGGGGAAAATTTCATAAGGGCTTCAAGCCCGAATCCTCCTCAAACTCCAAGAAACGAAAGAATCATGCTGCTAATTATGCTGTTACCACCCAGACTCCTATCGCGGCACCGCAAGGTGGTTATGGTGGCAACGTTGCCAGGAAACCCTATACTGGCACGCTGCCCAAATGCAATAAATGTCCTTTCCATCATGCCCCCGAAACTCCGTGTCGGAGATGCAGCATCTGCCAACGCATTGGCCATTTAGCCAAAGATTGTTTCAACAATGCCAACAACGTCAGGGCTGTTCCGGGTCGGGCTTGCTACAACTGCGGTGACCCGACCCATTATCGCAACAACTGTCCGCAACCAATCAACGTGAATGTGAACACAAACGCCAATGCAAATCAGGCGGGCCGTGCGAGAACCTTTAACATTAATACGAACCAAGCGCAGGCCAACAACGATGTGGTGAACGGTATGTTTCTCATTAATGAACGATATGCTTCTATTTTGTTTGACTCGGGTGCCGATAAGAGTTTTGTTTCTTTAGAGTTTGCTTCATCTTTTACTGCTAGTCGTATTGGCCTTGATATTCCTTATGTGGTAGAGGTGGCAAACGGGAAAAGTGTTACTATTAGTTCGTTCTTTAAGGGGTGTATGCTTAATCTTATGGGTCACGTCTTTTATGTCGACCTCTTGCCTATGACACTCGGTAGTTTTGATGTCATTATTGGTATGGACTGGCTATCGGCCAACGGTGCGGAAATTGTGTGTAGGGAAAAGGTTGTTCGAGTTCCTCTTCCATCGGGTCAAATTTTGAATGTTTCGGGGGAAAAGTCTCCCGTCGGGTTGAAACTCATGTCTTGCGTCGAGGCTCAAAAATATATACATAAGGGGTATGTTGCGTTCTTAGCGCGTGTTGAGGTCAAGGAATCGAAAGAAAAGAAACTTGAAGACATTCCTGTTGTGCGAGATTTTGCGGAGGTTTTTCCCGATGACGTAACCGGCCTTCCACCCGCACGACAAGTTGAATTCCGTATCGATCTTGTTCCCGGTGCTACTCCTGTTGCAAGAGCTCCTTATCGTCTTGCACCATCCGAACTCCAAGAGTTAGCCAGTCAGCTCCAAGAGCTATCAGATAAAGGTTTTATCCGTCCGAGTTCCTCACCGTGGGGTGCTCCAATTTTGTTTGTTAAAAAGAAAGACGGCTCGTTCCGTATGTGTATCGATTATCGCGAGCTCAATAAACTTACTGTCAAAAATCGTTATCCATTGCCGCGTATCGACGATCTTTTTGACCAGCTTCAAGGTGCAACTTGTTTTTCTAAGATTGATCTTCGTTCTGGTTACCATCAACTGCGGGTGCACGAAGATGACATACCGAAAACTGCGTTTCGTACGCGGTATGGTCATTTTGAGTTCACGGTCATGCCTTTCGGTTTGACCAACGCTCCTGCCGTTTTTATGGACTTGATGAACCGAGTGTGCCGACCGTACCTGGACCGATTTGTCATTGTGTTCATTGACGATATTCTCATCTATTCTAAATCTAAGGCCGAGCATGAACAACATCTCCGTACCATTCTCCAAATGCTAAAGCAAGAGCAGTTATATGCTAAGTTTTCTAAATGTGAATTTTGGCTCAAGGAGGTCCAATTCCTGGGTCATATCGTTAACGAAAAAGGTGTTCAAGTGGATCCGGCAAAAATCGAAACCGTTAAAAACTGGTCAGCGCCTTCAACTCCAACCGAAATCCGCTCTTTTCTCGGTCTAGCGGGTTACTACCGTCGATTCATTGCCAATTTTTCTAAGATTGCGGTTCCCCTCACAGCTTTAACTTGCAAGAATGTACCTTTCGTGTGGGGTCCCGAACAACAGAAAGCGTTTGATGTCCTAAAGGACAAACTGTGCAATGCTCCGATTCTTACTCTTCTAGACGGTCACGAAGACCTTGTTGTTTATTGTGACGCTTCAAAGCATGGCCTCGGTTGTGTTCTAATGCAACGGGGTAAAGTAATCGATTATGCCTCGCGACAACTCAAAATCCACGAAAAGAATTACGCTACTCACGATCTCGAATTGGGTGCTGTAGTCTTTGCTTTCAAAATATGGAGGCATTATCTTTATGGCACCAAGTGTCTTGTTTATACCGATCATAAGAGCTTGCAACACATTCTGAATCAGAAAGAACTTAACATGAGGCAGAGACGTTGGGTTGAATTATTAAACGATTATGACTGCGAAATTCGCTATCATCCCGGCAAAGCTAACGTCGTCGCTGATGCTCTTAGCCGCAAAGAACACGTCATGCTTTCTTGTGCTACCCTTCGTGTTGACCTGAAGTCCAAAATTCTTGAAGCTCAACGTATGGTTGTTTCTGAGGGTACTTTCCGAGATGAGATGAACCTTGGTGCCGATTCACAGTTAGAAACAAAAACCGATGGCCTACTCTACTACATGAATCGCATCTGGGTGCCTACCCGCGGTGTTATCCGTGAACTTATTATGGATGAGAACCATAAAAGTCGTTATTCTATTCATCCGGGTGCAGATAAAATGTATAAAAATCTTCGTCCCCACTATTGGTGGCCGTGTATGAAGGAAGAAATCGCTCGATATGTTGCTAAGTGTTTGACTTGTGCACGGGTAAAAGCCGAGCATCAACGCCCTTCTGGTCTCCTTGTGCAACCCGAAATCCCTGTTTGGAAATGGGAGAGTATCGCTATGGATTTTGTTACTAAACTTCCTCTTTCAAATGGTTACGATAGCATCTGGGTGATTATTGATCGGTTAACGAAATCTGCTCATTTTCTGCCAATCAAAGAAACTTATTCGGCGGAAAAGCGAGCTCAGCTTTACGTGAAAGAGATTGTTTGTCGTCATGGGGTGCCGTTGGATATTATTTCTGACCGTGATGGTCGTTTTATGTCTCGTTTCTGGAAAGGTCTTCAAGAAGCTTTGGGTACTAAACTCAATCTTAGCACTGCTTATCATCCCCAAACCGATGGTCAAAGCGAGAGAACTATTCAAACTCTCGAGGATTTGCTTCGATCTTGTGTTATTGACTTCAAAGGTAAATGGGATGCTCATCTTCCGTTGATCGAATTCTCGTACAATAACAGTTATCATTCTAGCATCGATATGGCACCATTCGAAGCTCTATATGGTCGTAAATGTCGTTCTCCTCTATGTTGGACCGAAGTCGGTGATTCTCAGATTACTGGGCCAGAGATGGTTCAGGAGACCACCGATAAAATCCGAAAAATCCGAGAGAATCTTCTAGCAGCTCGAAATCGGCAAAAGTATTATGCTGATAAAAAGAGGAAGCCTATGGAGTACGAAATCGGTGATATGGTTCTACTTAAGGTGTCTCCATGGAAGGGAGTTTTCCGTTTTGGCAAAAAGGGAAAGCTAGCTCCCCGATATGTGGGCCCGTTCAAAGTTCTTAAGAAGATCGGGAAAGTTTCTTACGAGTTGGAACTGCCTGAGGAATTGGGTAGTGTTCATCCCGTGTTCCACGTTTCTAATCTGAAAAAGTGTTTGTCTGATGAAAATCTTATCGTGCCTCTCGACGAGATCCAAATTGATGAATCTATGCAATTTATTGAGCGACCATTAGAAATTATGGATCGAGAAGTAAAGCAACTCAAGCGGAGTCGGATACCGATCGTCAAGGTTCGTTGGGAGTCTAAGCGTGGACCCGAATTCACTTGGGAACGCGAGGACCAAATGAAGGCAAAATATCCGCATCTCTTCGTTTCAGCTTCAACTACTTCGGTTTGAGCAAATTTCGGGACGAAATTCCTTTAAGGAGGGGAGACTGTGACATCTGCCCCGGACCCAAACCCGAAGACCCGGCTCGAACCCGAAGTTCTATCCAAAAATGTATTCGTACTCTTTTATTTATAAATGTAACGTTTCGAGAGTAAATTGTTTTAATAAATAAGTTTAATGTCACCATCAAGCTAAACGTATACAAATGTCGCTTAAATAATCGTTTCGTCTCAACCCGGTTAAAGAAGTTGGTTGACATTGTTTATAACTAATTTTGGGCTAAAGTGTAAATATTTAAAACTTATAGTAAAAGTAATAAGCTAAAAAGTAAAACAAAACAAGCACAAGGGCTGTTTGTGTAACTTACGTTTTAAACCCAGCCTCTTTCCCCCCCCCCCCCCCCCCCGTACTTCCGGCGACAACAAATTCCGGCCAGTTTGGCCGGAAAATTCCCATCTCCGGCGAGACTCAAAAACCCATTTTTTTTGCACATTACAACAAACCAAACATATACAAATCATCTTAGCACTATTCTAAGTAAGTTTCGAACACTTAATCGACTGCTAAACACATATACGTTGATCAATTTAGCAAACCAAAATCGGTTCAAAAACCCATTTCATCAAACCGACCCTTAACGTATCCAATTTATGGTTCCATTCAATACCAGACGTCCTCTCGGCATCTCGAAATCAATTTCAACAGTTAATTGAATCTAATCGATCCAAATCATTCATTCAATTGCCATTTTCTTTTCGCACTAAACTCAAAACCATTCGGCATCAAACCGTTAACCAAAACGCAATTCAATCCATCTGCACATTCCTCTTTACTCGTCTAAGCCATCTGCAACTTCAATTTCTCTCATCAATCATCGACATTCTGTAAGTGATTCGTTTTCAATCTGAGTTTATTCATCAATGGGTAGCCATTCAATCATTGATTTAATCTGAAACTTATATAGGGGTTTTATCCATCTAATCACGTTGAAGGAATCTGGAAGTTGAATTGGATCCTAACAGCCTCTACTTATCGATTTGATCTTAAAACCGTCGTTCTTATTCTTCATCTTCATCGTCTCAATCTGATCGAATCCAAGTAAGTTCAATATGTCAAAATGCTCGAAATTTAATGGGGATTAAAAGCCCTATCTTTAATTCGGGTTTGATTATCTGATTCAAACGAATTTGGGATTTTCTTGTTCTAGGGCTTGTAGTATGAAATGGGTGTTCTTGGGTTGAAAACGTTAAAACTATTGGCAATCAGATTAAAAACCAAAAAGCGCGCCTGGTCCAGCGGATAGTGCTACGGGTTGTGGCGCGTTTGGTCGTGGGTTCGAGTCCCACTGACCACTTTTATTTAATTTTTATCTTTTAACCCTTTTTCTTCTAAATTGTGTACAAAATATTATTTAAACTATAAAAACTAGAAAAGTATTATTACAAAAATATATACTATACGAAAATACGATCATATCTCGTACCTAAATTCCCAAATTATACTTTGAAACCCTAATTTTAAACCCTAAAATTCCCAAATTATACTTTGAAACCCTAATTCTAAATTGATACTTTAAAACCCTAAATTCCCAAATTATACTTTGAAACCCTAATTTTAAATTGATAATTTAAAACCCTAAATTCCCAAATTATATTTTGAAACCCTAATTTTCAATTTATAATTTAAAACCCTAAAACCCCAAATCCAAAACCCTAGAAGTTCTATTTTCTTGATTCTTGTTATTACGTTACTTGCTTCGTTTCTAAATTAGGTTCTCCCGGTTAATTAGGTGGTTCTAATATCTGGGCGATCCTCGAATCTCTCTAGTTGCTTTCTTGTGTTACTATTATCTTTGTTTCCAGGTGAGTAAACTCACTTCCCATTTTACTATTTCTGCTTTGGGACTGAAATATGATTCTTATTACTAAACTACGGTTTCTTTTCTTTTTGTTTCTATTTTCAAATGAGATCATAAAATATGTTAATCTTGTTGGCCGCTTGATGCAAAATTGTGTGTTAGTTAAAGGTAGTTGTATTATTACGTAATTTCCACCGGTACGATGTTAGCGCTAACGGTCTGACAAACCCACCTACACTTTATGGCACGTTAGGTGATGTGATGCCGGCGATTCTTGTTGTTGATTCTATGTGTTGGTTACTAGATACTATCCTATGATACTTGTTACTATGTTGCTATGCCTCTAGATGCTAAAACAATTATTGATAACTGATTTATCGAGACGGTTAAATTGACGGTTAAAGGACGGTTAAATGACGGTTAGACGACAGTTATCATTAATTGTAACATGAGTGGTTCTCATGACCCGTTGCTAAAAGTTACCCTGCGGGGTATATGTTTCTTGTTTCTATGTGATTCTATGGTCACGGTTGTGTAATATGACGAAATTGCTATACACATGAGCTTGCGCAACATATTTCTAATGATCTCGGATTTCATACTATGTATTATTTACTGTGTTTTTACTCACTAGCTATTCTCGTAGCTAACTTATTTTAATCATATTTCAGGTGGCGTTTGAAGTTGTTTCGGTTGCTTGACACGTAGGATGCCATGGACCTAGAAAATAATAAAAACAATGACGTTTCTGTTTCCGGATTTATTCCTGTTTTTAAGACTATTTATATCCTGTTACGTCACAACATTGAATGCTTAATAATATTAAAATATATTTCTTAGAGGCCATGTGCTTTGTACTTTTGATATCCAACCCACTTGACGCGCCCGGTGTTTTCCGCCGCCGGGCGGGGTGTCACAATGATGAAACGTACCATTGCTTTTGAACTTTTTCCGATTCCACATACCGGAGATGATATGTTTGAGCTTATACATAACGTAATACAAACTTATGGTTTACAAAACAAAATATTTTCAATGGCTTTTGAGAACGCTTCAAATAATAATAATGCGGTTGATAAACTTATGGTAAAATATAAACCGAATTGCAACGGTGATTTTTTTCATAGTCGATGTGTCGCACATATTATTAATTTGGTAATGAAAGACGGGCTAGGGTCCGATTTATGTTCCCAATATATATAAGTTTAAATGTATGCTTCATTCGATTTTTAAAGCTAAAAGACAATTTGTCAAGATTATAAACAATTTTGTAGAGATGCGGATTCTATATATTTAGGTGTGAATTGGGATACACCTCATCGTTGGAACTCGGCATGCGACATGTTTGAGAGTGCCTTGAACAACGAGATGGTTTAAGAGTTTTTCATAGTAGTCTTCTATCAGCCGGGTTAGCCGACGTGTTTAAGGATGAGTGTTGGAAACATATAAAAAAATTTGTAGAATTTCTTGGCGTTTTTAAAAATTCAACTAAAAACTTATCGGGGGTTTATTACCCAACTAATAGTTTGGCGCTTTACGAATTATATTTAATGGCTCTTAATATTAAAACTTTTGAAAATAAAAAATTATAAAGAAATGATACTGACGATGAAAGAAAAATTTTAAAAAATATTTTTTAGAGCTTCATTTGGTTTTTACTTGTGCCGTCGCTTTAAATCCGTTTTATAATATTACGGGAGTCGAATGTTTAATTCAAGAAATTTTTGACAATTTAGAATCCATATGGATAACCCAAATCACGTAACGGAAGCAAAAGCAAAATTTAATCGATTTTCAAAGACTTTTTGATGTTTATCACTTACGATACGGGCCAACAACGGGTACAACATTTTCACAATCGGAGGCTAGCTCAAGTAAGCCGATGAAGGACCCGAAGAAAACTTTTTGAATGTCGTTCGGGAATCCGTGGCAAAAAAACAAAAGGGTGCCGCTCCGAGTAGCAAGCTCTGTAGATATAGTGGAACAGATTATACTTCCACTATGTCGGCCGATGACATTGATAATTTTGATATATTGGCTTGGTGGAAAGGAAGGGAAGCAGAATTTCCGGTTATTTCCGCCATGACCCGTGATTTACTAAGCTCCCAAGCTTCTACTGTAGCTTCGGAATCGGCTTTTTCTACTTGTGGCAGGGTAATATCTTTAAGGAGGACCCGACTTTCTCCGGAGGCTGTGAAGATGTGCATTTGTCTCAAAGATCACTTGGACGCGGTGGATCGCATACAACACCTAACGAGCTTAGAAGACGACATCGAACCGGAGTAAAAAATACATGATGAAGAGGTTGAGGAGAGACTTTCCACCAGAATATCCGATGAAGAACTCAAAGAAGATGAAAAAAGAAGAGGAAAAAAATGAAGAATCTTAGATTTCAAAATAATATATACTGTCTTTGTTTAAAAGTAGTAGTTTTTTACATCGTAAAGTCAATATCTTGTATTTGGTTAACTCTTTTAAGTTGAAATAAATCGTATTTATCTAGTAACTATATATTGTACACAAAACACAAAAAAAAAAACTAAAAAATAAAATAAAAATACAACTGTATTCCCGGTTTGGACCCGACCCGGGTAGGAACCGGACCCGAACTCGACCCTACCCGGTTCCACAGGGTAGGGTTTTACCCTCACCCTACTCGTACCCGATTCCAGGGTGTACCCGGACCCGATCGGGTCTTTGGCCCCCATACCCGGTTCGTACCCGGTTCCGGGTACAAAAAAAATCCGGTTTGTGCACGTCTAATATTGCATCTTGCACATTGTGTTAGAAAATATGAAACGACCCGTTTAGACCTAGGCCGTTCTGACCCCCATCTTGACCCGAGCCATTCTGACCCATCTTTTCAAATAACCTGTTTTGATCTGGACCCATTTTAACCCAGACCCGTTTGGACCTAGCCCTCGATCCAACCCAACCCGCCCGTTTTGCCATGTCTACTCAAAAGCAATCGAGACGTAAAAGAGAACTTACCGATTTAAAATTCACTCCTTGCGATTTGCTGTGGTCTCCCAATATTGTATGTTCATCAGATCTCTACCAATTTCACCTAAAAATCATTCAGATTTTGTTTAATCACATTGTTTGTTGTTACTTTTTCAATTCCAATTCCAATTCCAATTTAATTGCTCAATCTCTTACTCTCATCACTGTTTAACCAAAAATTGATGATTGTTGCAGATTGTTTATGTCAAATCACAACTAATCTAGTTCTAATCCAAGGTTATTTCACGTTTCTTCCAGAATTTGCTGAATCAGGAAGGAAATTTGGTTGACTGTCATGATCTCGCAGTTCTTCGTATTGTCGCAGAGAGGCGATAACATCGTTTTTCGTGATTGTAAGCTTTCAATGATCCGTGCATGTGTTTGCGTTAGATTTTATATGTAATTTAAGAGAAATAATAGTGTTCATAGTTACAAGCAATTGCAGTTATGAGCTAGGTAACCTAATTTCTTCACTTTAGTTAATGTAATTAGGTTTAGAAGCTTTTAGGTTGTAGGATGATGCCTTGAAGGCATTCAGTTCATGATCACTCTTACACATTCTGTAACAAAAAGGCAACATATAAAGCTAAAATGATTACGAGTCCGTTCTATTTCGTTACCAAGCTAAAATGATCCTCTGGATTTTTCTTGTTTGCAGACCGCGGTGATGTGCAAAAAGGAAGTGCAGAGATATTTTTTCGTAAAGTAAAGTTTTGGAAAGAGGATGGGGAAACTGAGGCTCCACCTGTCTTTGTAGGTACCTTTACAATGTTAACTGATTATATGTATGTTAAGAGCTCTTCATGTCACATAAGACAACTAAGCTACCTGTGTTATCGGTATTAAATTGTTTTCAAGAAGCTATTTTTGCATTCTCTGTTATTTTTGCTTTTGCTAATACTTGTTTTACTAAAAATTTCCTTTTAGTAAGTTCATTATTCATATTGAAATTTGATAGATGCACCGTCACAATATAACTGTAAAGTCCATTGCTATCCATCTTAATGCTCTTTTTGTACTAATTTGATAGATGCACCACCATGACTTCATTGTTATACCTGTATCTTTTGCTGTTATACTTATTGAGAAATCATTCCCATTTTTCTATTGCTTTCACTCTTTGTAACATGATTTCAGACTGAAATTAGATCTTAATATGATTGTTTATGTTAATGTTTTGATTTCTGATGAAGCGACATGCTTGATTTATTATGATAGAATGTGGATGGTGTCAACTACTTTCATGTAAAGGTGGTTGGATTACTATTTGTTGCGACCACTAGAGCAAACATATCACCATCTCTTGTCTTGGAGCTTCTACAAAGAATAGCACGTGTTACTAAAGATTACCTTGGCATCCTCAATGAAGATTCTATAAGGAAAAACTTCGTGCTTGTGTATGAATTACTTGATGAAGTTATTGTAAGTGTTTTCCATCCATTTGACATTTTGGGTGTGTAAAATGTGATTGTGATGTCTGCAAGT
This sequence comes from Tagetes erecta, assembly GCA_030867185.1. Taxonomy (NCBI): domain Eukaryota; kingdom Viridiplantae; phylum Streptophyta; class Magnoliopsida; order Asterales; family Asteraceae; genus Tagetes; species Tagetes erecta. The sequence goes on along the minus strand of CM061488.1, from coordinate 5,410,581 downwards.
TGTGTCTATGGGAATACAAAACTATTAATAGCTTTAAGTTTTAACTTCATAACTTTCAAACACAGGATTTTGGTTATGTGCAAACAACATCGACTGAGGTTCTAAAGTCATGTGTATTTAATGAGCCAATCATGATTGATGCAGCACATATGCCACCTCTTGGTCCAGCTGCCCTCTTTATGGTATAATTAATCAAATAATCTATCATTGGTTGATTACTTTTTTTTAATCCAAGTTACTTGAATATGTTTATCTTGTAACTTGCAACCTTCTGTGAATGCAGCAAGGGAACAAAAGAATGCCAGGGACAGCTGTTACAAAATCAGTTGTAGCTAATGAACCTGGGGGTAGGAGGAGGGAGGAAATTTTCGTGGATATAATTGAAAAAATAAGTCTTACGTTCAGCTCTAGTGTGAGTACTTTTTGTTTCATTCTAGCTATTTATTAACAGATTATGTTCTTATTTGAATCACGAAACTCTTGGAATTGTTGCATATGATATTCAACTATTATCATGCCTATATATCGCTTTGAAACTGAAGTAATGCTTAGTATTATAATTTTAATAGAGTTCTTATAAGAATTATGCCACAAAGGTCTGAAGTGGGTGTTTGCAAGTAAGGAGATGCTTGTTTATCACTTCACTACTCTTCAAATCTTTCATATTTGAGGCTAAAACATAACGTGAAACTTGCTTTATACCACGATTGAACATAGCAAAGAACAAGTAAAGGATTCAACACTCACTTATGAGTGTAGAGGTGGCAAATTTTGACTAATGTATGTATGATGGGTTAATTTGGGTTGTGTGTCGGTCGTAGTGAAAATTGTGCTAAAAGGTAAACATGTGAAAAGGATTCAAAGCGGTTTAAAGCTTATTTTGATTGTTTTCTGCTTCCTCAGTCATTTTAATTGAAAAGTTAGGTGCTTTGAAAATAATATTGTTTTCCAATCACAATTAAGCCATTACTTTTTTCTTGAATCTTTAAACAATGACAAAAAGTTTGATCTAACTAATTGGTTTTGAACTTTCTATTTTATATTTCTGCGTGAATCTTCTAGGTCAATGCCATGTTATAATATCATAATTTTATGCAATTCAATGCTATTAAAACCATTTTAGCGCCAAATATTAGAAGCCTGCACTGTCTATCTTGATAACAGTTGGTGGATAAGAATTTTCAGTTCTACATGTGTAGAAAGTACTGATGAAAAACATGTTCGAAAGGTTATTTGAAAGATACTTCTAATGTTTACTAGAATGTTCATGTTTGTATATTTTGTGCACTTTTATACATCTTTCTTTATGTAAATCATAATATAATTTAGTCTGTGGGCAGAAGGTATAGTACCATTGTCTACATATGCTATTAAACATGTTTCAGAAGTGCCTTCCATATCCAACATGTGCTTTACCTGCTCATTATTGATTTCTTCTAGTCTCAAAAGTGCTTTTTTTGTTTTTACTTTAACAGAAAGAAAATACCAAACAGTCTGCTTCAGTGCTTCCTATAACGATTCTAAAACGATTCTAAATTCATGTCATATTTCTGACCTCAACAGGGATATATACTAACTTCTGAGATAGATGGCACCATTCAAATGAAGAGTTATCTTTCTGGGAATCCAGAAATCCGATTAGCTCTTAATGAGGACCTGAACATAGGAAGAGGTGGCAGATCAGCATATGGTATACTATCCAATTAGTTTATTCATTTATGTAGTATTTGAGTATATCTTCTTAGTGTCCTAGTGTAATTAATATACTAGTTATCTTATTGCATTGCTGGTAACTTGTAGAGCTGTCAATTTTAGCCCCCCTAAATAGTAGCCGGCCATTTTCAGTTGTATTTTATTGGTAATGGGGCAAATGGGTACAACAAACATACCCAGTAAAATGGCACTTATAGCAGTATAACAGAGCTATTGGTAGGGTCTGGTGATGGTGGGATGAGGGCAACCTTTCCCTTAAGGGATAGAGAGGCTGCTCTCGTTGAGATTCCGGCTCCAAAAACTTTTTTTTATAATATACAAATGGGTTGAACAGCTGAAACAAAATGGGTCAAATCCCGGCTCCAAACACCATTTTGTTACAATATACAAATGAGTTGAATAGGTGAAACGAGACAGTTTAAAGTCCCCTTAGATGTATACAAACTGTTACAATTTCCTAGGTTGTTTATTATTATTAGTATTATGGTTTTTGTAATCACAATTAAATGTGCTGAATAAAATATTTATGGAGTTAAAGATAAAAAACTAATAAACATACCCAGCAAATCCTACCCCAATAGCCAAGCCATGGGTAAGGTCTTGGTAGCTTATGGAGTTTAAGATAAATGGACAAAATGTGTTGGTGGGTTGGCCCGAACTGACCCAGCCCTTGTTCACCTCACATATAAATTAAGCGTTACAGCATTACCCATACACTCATCTGCCTATTTAGCCACATATAGTAAGTAGTAATATTGGTATTTGAAGTTAAGAGTTTGTTTATTTCGAGGGTTATCTGCCTCCAGAAGCTTATCAAAATATGCTTTGCTCAACAGACTATGGTGGTTCTAGTGGATCAGGAGCTGTTATACTAGATGATTGCAATTTTCATGAATCGGTTCATCTCGATAGTTTTGACGTGGATAGAACTTTGACTCTTGTAAGTAATGCAATCAAGTTTAATTATTTTATATGGCACACCTACCCCGTGTTGTTTTGGTTAAATATAATGTTAAAATATTTATTGCTCTTGTTGGCCAGGTTCCCCCTGATGGTGAATTCCCTGTTATGAATTATCGAATGACTCAGGAATTTAAGCCACCTTTCCGTATTAACACCCTGATTGAAGAAGCAGGATCACTTAAGGTAGATATTTTCTCCATTTAAATTAGGTTCGGTTGTTCACAGGTCAAAACAGGCTATTTTAAGTACTAGTCAAATGGGCCGTGCAGACCCCAAACACTTGTAGATGAATTTTAATTTGTTCGACGTTCAGCGCGTTCTACTGTTAGTTAAATCTTTGTGGCTTAATCTATTTGACTTGTTAAAGATAAAACTCAACCCAAGTTGATCTATTTGTACAGATGGGTTGGGATCACCTCTAATGGTTACCAATTGTCTATGCTGATTGGTAGTTTTTATGGATGATGCGTTTCAGTAGTGTTTATAGATGTTACAGTTTTATATGTCATCAGCAATTTAGCATGACAGTGTCCACCAACCATAGTACACTGATGAACCATGCAATGTGTATTATTTTTTTTCTAAGGCTGAGGTGATTCTGAAAGTACGTGCTGAATTCCCTCAAAATATAACTGCAAATACAGTGGTAGTTCAGATGCCAGTGCCAAAATACACATCCAGGTACTTGTCAATTATCTTCAGAAGTCCTTTTACAATCTCAATTAACAATATGTTTCTAAAGATAATGGAGAGTTAGATTTTGTTATACACACCAACAATTACATCGTCTGTTTGTAAATTTGTTGTTTCTCATACAGCTTGGATAAAAACCAAAACCAAGTGTACTCTGGGTAAAAAAAACCTCACGGTTTCAATTATTCAGCTTAAGTTGATGGGCATGCTTAAATTTTCGTATTTGATTCTATTCAAGATGAATAAAATATTTTCACCTGCAATCTATATGAGGTGTCTAGTGACAATTGAATATTGAAATCCAGGGAACATATTACAGAATTTTGTCAAGTTACACCCAATGAAAACACGTCTTAACATTATAAGCTAAAGCACATATATATAACTTGCTCCAGGGTTTTGTTGTTTATGGTGCAAGAAACACGTATTTTTGGCCATGATAAACCCGGAGTCTTTGATGTTTGGAAATGGTTGTTTATGAATTATGATAAATGTATTTTGATTCTGATATACATGTTACATTACTCTAAAATGCTACTTTAATGGAATGTTACAGAGTTAGTTTTGAGTTGGAATCTGGAGCAGTTGGACAAGTGACCGATTTCAAGGAACCGAATAAGAAAATCGAGTGGGGGTTAAAAAAGGTTATTTCTTCTCTCAAGTTCTGACCTTCCACAAATGAACCTATTGTTTTATTTATTAAACTTTTACCATTCATTCCAGATTGTTGGTGGATCTGAACATACACTGCGTGCCAAGTTAACATTTGCACATGAATCGCACGGTATGTTTTCTAGGATTATATAAAAAAACATTTAAATAATATAATATATGTAATTATATACAAAATGCTTCCGTTTGACTACTTGTTCATATTTTATGTCATCTGACTATTTCTAGCTATATGACATGATAGGCAATATAACCAAAGAAGCTGGCCCTGTCAGCATGACTTTCACTATACCAATGTACAACTGCTCACGACTCCAGGTAAGAAAAGCTGTTTTGAGGGAACATATCAACACTACTTGCACAAATGTTTGCACATATCGACCTGTCAATGAGTCAGGTCTTGAATCGGATCGGATACATTTATATGATCCTGCTAAAAAAATATTGTCGATTGGTTCAATAAACAATCCAATGACCCATTTAGGTGATTCAATACTTGGGTGAAAGGGGTAAAGGTGGGGGGCTAAAAGCATGCATAAAACAAGTGGAAAAGTATATGGGTTGATTTGGATTCATCTATTAGTTGGGCCATGGGTCAAATCCTGATGTGTTAGTCAGTTAATGTGCCAGATCATGATCCATTAAGTTGTACAATGGTTCAGATCAAATCATTAGTTGATCACTCAATCTGATCTAAATCTTACCTATTGATATCATGGTCAACTTATGCCACCGGAAAACCCTTTTTGGTAATATTGATTACATGAGTCCAGCAGCCTGCATATCAAATCTGTTTATCATAAATTCATAATTGACTTGCTTTGGGTCATGCTAGATCAAATAAAGAACTTTAGCCAAAAGTGGAACTGTCCATTGGACCGTTGGGGACCATTGGGACCGTTGGGTCAAACGGATTGAAAATCAATTTTTAACACATACTAGTGATACTACCTTTTAATTGTCTAAGCAAAAAATTATATTATTACTGATGTTTTTGTAATAATAACAAGCACATTAGTTATTAAAAACGGGCAAAACTGGTTTTGTGTATGAACCCCAGCCCTACAGGTTCGCTTTGAGCCATGCTAGAACAACTCCTTCATCCAAACTCATTATAACGCCTGACCCACCCACCATCTTGCCACCTTGATTTTTGTTCTAATTCATATGTTTTTGTACGCTAAAAACCAACTCCTTCAATGACTTCTTTTTCTTTTGTCGTGCAGGTGAAATACTTGCAGATTGCTAAAAAGTCGAAAACTTATAACCCATATCGGTGGGTTAGATACGTCACTCAAGCCAATTCCTATGTTGCGCGCATATGATTATTTTGAGCGTATGAACTTTGGTTGTAATATCTCGATTTTCTTCAAAAATTTCTTCATCTTTATGACATGCTTAACAACTTGATTATGTTTCGTGTTACAGTAAAATCTTAAGTGTTGAACTATGGATTTTGTGATGAGAGTTGCCCATGACCCATGAGGATTGATTTTTTTTCATTTATATGAACATTATTTATACAATTTAGCATATTTATACCACTCATTCGACGCTAGTCGAGGGATTTAGTTTGTTTTGAAATGGAAAGAGTGGGTGTTTGACTAATACTAATGGTGATTCCACTAGCTACAAAAATGTGAAAAATGAGTGCTATTAATTGATCGTGACACAATGTGTTTGTTTTGGTGGTTTTTTTCACGGGCAAACTTTGTGGGACGACTCATTATCGTACGACACAATAGCCACTACAATAATGGCTTAGTATCAATACATTTTGAAAACAATCATTTTATCTATTAAAATACAAAAAATGTGTCAATGTTTGACATCCAATATGCTTTTACAGATTTTTTTTACATTCCATGATATCTAGTGGCTGAATAATAATGTTTGACAACCAACATGCTTTTATGCATTTTTTTACCTTTCATGATATCTAGTCGCTGAATAATGTGTTGAGAAAACAAAGTAGCGCGATGGGTCAACATGTTTAACTAAACGAGCTAAACATGTCAACTTAAACCTGACCCATTTGATTAAATAGGTCAACCTGAACATAACCCACTTTTAAACGGGTATAATTTACCAACACAAAATCTGTGTTTTTTTTTCTTGTAAAGGTTGATGTCGTTTAAGAAATTGCCACATGATGATAGTATGAGCACACACTTCTAACTTCTTATGAGTCAAAAACCTCCATTCGCTCAAGTACTTTTGCTATTTCGTGTAGCGAGCAAATTACTTTTAAAATGTCTAAACAAACTCTTGCTATCTTCGAAAAAAGTTATATCGGGTATATATCATAAAAAATATATATATACAAATAAGAACAAAACACAACAACACACAATTAAACATGTAGTGAAGTGTTGTAAAAGACTAATGCTTCCCACCTTTCTCTCCACTCACGTCTCTTATCACTAGAAACCAAATTATGTGCATTCCTTCTTGAAAGAAACACAATTATTATTATTATTATTGTTATTACGAGTAAATTGCAGTTTTAGTTCATATATTTTGATATCATTAACAGTTTTATTTTACTTAAACAGTTTGGTCTTTGTGATTTTATTTTCTAACAGAAATGGTTCCGAAAACTAACTTCATCCAATTGTCCGTTAAATCTCTCCTACGCGCTCCGCATCTGAGAGGTAAAAATGTCACTTCTCCCTCATTTATCTAGGTCATAATGTAGGTTAACTTTTTTATTCGGTCGCATGTCAAAAAGAGTGGGAGAAAAAACATTTTTACTTCGCATATGAGGGAAATTTAACGGAAAATTGGATGGAGTTCGTTTTCTGAACCAATTCTGTTAGAATATAAAATCACAAGGACCAAAACTGTTAAAGTGTGACTGAAACTACTAATAGTGTCAAAACACAAAGACCAAAAATACAGTTTACTCTATTATTATTATTATTATTATTATTATTATTATTATTATTATTATTATTATTATTATTATTATTATTATTATTATTATTATTATTATTATTATTATTATTATTATTATTATTATAGTATCAAAAGCAAACCAGCAAGTCTTAATATATATGATTTTAATAGAGTAAATTACAATTTTGGGCCTTTATAATAAGCCAAATTACGGATCGTAGCCTTTATTTTAAATTTTTGCACTAGTTGGCCTTTATATAAATTTTTCTCACGGTTTTGAGCCTTTAAGTTAACTGCCGTTAAGTTTCTCAGTTAAATCCCTCTTGTGCAATGCACATGAGGGTATTTTGGTAATTGTACATCTAAACTGCTCTATCACGATCCAATTCACTAATTTCACGATCCTAATGTGTAACATAAGATCAATATTGTTAGACCTACTTGACACATTTCCTTTATTCATGTACCACTTATGTAAATTGTCATTTCTTAATGTAGGCTCCATGTATCTTTCTGTTGTATATATATGATATGCTCTTCTACTTTGAGAGCAGGCAATTAAGAACATTTTTATAAGCGATTAACAGGTCAACAAAAACAAGGAAAAACAATCATAACTATATAAGCCAAAGATCAAAACAATGAAACTGAAGCTAATTAAGAACAAATTATACCATCATAACTGCTACTATCAACCGTTTGTTGAAGATGACGACACATATCATAAGCACGCGACGAAACTTGCTCAACAAACTCATTCGACGATCCAGGAATAGTTCCGTCCAATCGTAACGCCTTTTCCACCTCATCTTCATCATCATCTCCTTCATTTCCTCCTTGTTTCCCAACCGCGTTCAATTTAGAGATCACAACATCAATTCTACTTCCAAACAGCTTTAACCTAGGGTTTGCAGCTGAAATTGAACATTCACGAAGGATGAACGAGACGTACGAAGGTTATCCCGGATAACGACATGATGTGGAGAAGGAATGTGATCGGAGATTGAGTCTCCGGCGATGGTGGTGGTGGAACGGTGTTCCGGGAGGTAAAATGATTGAGGTTGAAACGGAGGAGAGTGATTCCATTGAAGAAGTGTGTTTGTGGTTGTGTGTGGTGGCTTATGGCTTTATATACATACGGTGACGTGGAGGAGAAGGTGGTGGTGATCGGCGGTAAGCGGCAGCGTGAACGACAGAAACACCACCGGAGATGTACAATTACCAAAATACCCTCATGTGCAATGCACATGAAGGGATTTAACTGGAAAATTTAACGGCGGTTAACTTAAAGGCCCAAACCGTGAGAAAAATTTATATAAAGGCCAACCAATGCAAAAATTTAAAATAAAGGCCACGATCCGTAATTTGACTTATTATAAAGGCCTAAAATTGTAATTTACTCATTTTAATAGGTTAAGATCATAATCCAATATAACCAATCATTTTTTTTTTCTGTTCCTCGTGTGTGACAATCGTACTTGCATTTGATTTTTCACTCAGTTTTGTTTGCAAGAACGATTATTAGAGAAATAGGTATAGGCTATCCGGTATACCTTCACCTCATGTCACGACACTTTTGCACACAGCTTCATCCCGCTATCGAGACATGGTGTTCCCACCATCCCTGCATCAACATCTTGCTCTAGTGTATTTGTCCCCTTTCATCCCAACTTATGCCACAACAGCTCCAGCTCCAGTCAACATCATCACCCCGCAAGAGTGTGGGGTGATTTACCCGATAGTCTTACCAACCAAACATTGTTTGGTAATAACTAGTAACTAAGATGAATGTAGATTATTTATAGTACGACCTCTACTTAAAAAAGTTATAGTTGATCTCTGTTGGCACTTGTTAGGTAGTTGAGTAATACACCGAAGTATTGACACAAAAAGGATTCGTTACCCTTTCAAAGCCGACGACTTTTATTTAGAACGGCGGTTGGTGCAACGATTTATAACCGATGCATTCAGAGGTGGAAGAAACAAGATTAAAACCCTGCCTCTAACACCAATAGGTGTTTTTCTTCAGCATGGGGCTCCCACATTACTGCTGCGAACGCAGCAAAGGATCACCACGACTCTTCTTACGGGCCAAGTTAACCGGAGTCGAAACTCTTCAACCAACTGTTCCAGAGAAAAACTAGGCAAAAACCTTTAACCATGACTCGTAAAATCCTTAGGCTCGGATGCAAAGCCGGGTGGTAGCCTGAGACGAGCTTCATTGATTATATACACCAAAAAATAACACAAGTAGGAAAACTTAAGGCGTCTTACCACTAGATCACAGGTGAGAATCTTCAAAACCTAGGACTTGAAGGGACTAACATGCTACTTGAAATAAGTACTCACTATGTGTCTATGTGAAAAAAAGTTAATATAACAAGTCACTTGTGAAGCTTTAGAGTTAGTTTTTCAAGTCCTAAAAGGCTAAAACCGTAAATAAGTAAATACCAATGATCTCATCAATATAAAAAAAGATCGAGATTGACAGGACAGGGGGGCATTTGCCACTCAAAACACCTTCTTGAATAAAAAGCTCACTTTAATAAAGTGAGTAACACATAACAATAACAATTGAACACATCTAAAATGACTTGCTATGTTTCAAAAAGGTTCATTAATAATCTCTAGAAGAAGGTTATATTGAATCCACATGTATAAATCTATAAAGAAATGGAGCATGCTGGTAAGGACGTCACGTCCATATTAACGGCTCACATTGTTGACAGATCATTGACGAATATTTTCGTTGGACCACAATGGCATTTATCACCGATGGATTGCGACAAGCTAAGTGTTGCACTAACGGATCAACGTGGTCTAACGAGTCGTGGAGGGATATATCATTGATTTCAAGAGATACTAGGTTACATATATAAACAAAACCAGCAACACCTGAAAAACGTGGAACAACTTTGATTCAAAATTTGCTTTGGTTGGCATCGAAAGAAAGTAATTTAAAAAATTATCATTTAAATTTGTAGACATGTTTTTCTCTTCTAACTTTAATTAATGTTTTACATGCATTTTGTTCTTTTTCTTATAAGTTATAATATATAACTAGGTTATTTCACGTGTGTGACATGGGCTGAACGGTAACAACATAAAAAGTTAAAATATTTAAAACATCTACAGAGTTAAAATAAATACAACTGTAATTTGTTATGACTTTTACTAATTTTCAAAACGTTCCACGAGTTCCTTAAACACCATTTCGTATTTCACTTTAGAAAAATATAATAACAAGGATAATATTTCACATAAAAAAAAATTCATAAATCCAGTTAATTCAAAATTGCCAAAAGGTCAAAACATGTTAAAAACAAGGGACATTTACATATATCCCCTTCTTAAGATCATTTATTACGTATTTACCCACTCCTTAAATTCAATTACATATTTCCCCTTCCTAAACCATATATATTACATATTTACCCAATTTCTTTAAAATAGCCTTTTGATTTACTATTTTACCCTTAATGATCTTTATAAATATATTTTTATATTTTCTTATAGTTTGTGTAAAAGAAGGGGTAAATGAGTAATTTATTATGTCAAAGGGGATATATGTAATTAAACTTTAGGCTTGGGTAAATATGTAATTGATGGACTTAGGAAGGGGAAATATGTAAAAAACCCTAAAAACAAATCATATGATCATCGTATATATCATACATTTTACAAAACATGAAATGAGAGTTACTTACTTTCGTTTGTTGGGATGCTTTAATAGGAAGACATGTATTAATTATCAAATCAGTTTGTAGTATATATGAATAAAAATATGATATATATGCAGTGTTGTAGAACTTGCTAGGCGGTAGTCGGGCAATGAGATACCTTGGAGCTAGGAATCAGGATTAATCGTAATTAATCGGTTTGGTGTTTTTATATGTAAATTTCATTTTTATACATACACACACACACTGATATGAATATAATACTTCCACATTCATAGATTTTAATTTTTTATATGTAAATTTCAGTTTTATGCACACACACACAATGATGCGAATGTAATACTTTAAAATACATCAAAATTCTAAGTTTTGATCGTGAAAAGTGAAATTAACACCTAAGGTTATGTATTTAAGGACTATAACCCATGGGTTATGGATCGGGTCGATAAACTGAAGGTTTAAAACCCATTAAAATGCTTTGACTTTAGTTGACCGATTACTACGATTAGGACCGCCTAGCCCCGCCTAGGACCGCCTACCGATTAATGGACCGGTTTTAGGAAATCGACAAGGTAATTCACCGATTACCGATTAATCGCAGATTAATCGACCGCCTAGACCGATTTTTACAACACTGTATATATAATATCTATTTAATTTAGAAATAAACATTAAATCAATTTTATTGAAAAGTTATGAATTATAAGTTATAAAATCAGTTTGTAGAATATATAAATAAAATGATTATTGGATTTTATTAATCTGAACTTTTGTGTATTGACCAATATTAAACCCAACTTAAAACATTCACTGTGGCAATCCCAACTTGTTAACTATTTTCTTCCAACAAGCCTTTAACGAGTTACTTTTGTATCTAAAAACTTACCTGGCCATTTTTGTGTCTTATAAAAAAATTACATGGTCATTTTGTGTCACGATTAGAAATACTTGTTAGAGGAAAATAATTTACAAGTTATGACTGCCAGAGAAAATTTCTTAAGTTGAGATTAATATCGGCTAATAAACTAAAGTTCAGATTTTTAAATTCCAATAACCTAAATAAAAAATGGTATAAATAAGATCTATTTAATTTAGGAATAAATATTAAATCAATATTTTTATAAAAAGTTTTGAGTGAGAATAATGTATCTAAGATGTTTCAATGCCTAAAAACCCTTATTTTATTAATACTAGGTTAGAACCCGTGTGCATATTACATGAGATAAACAATAAAAACAAAAACTTCATAAAATTATTACAACCTTTCATTAAGAAAATTAAATATCTCTAATATAATAAAGAAAAATTATCTAATATAATAAGAAAAATGAACAAAGCTTATGTGGCATCATTTCAAAGCTTTTTGCTTATGTGGCATCATCATCTAAGAGTTTTTTTCACAATATATATTATAATAACACTAATTACATTTTTTGTCCACTAATATTTAGGAGAATTTTGAAAATTTTAAGAGTATTTATATTTTTAACCCTCTGTTACAAAGGGTGTACATTAGTCGGTTGTATTTGATAGGGTATAAAAATTAAACTTATGTATAAAGTTAATAATAACATACAGTTAAAGACTTTAGTGCTTATAAATATACATAACCTTTTTATACGAAAATATTTTTAAAACAAAACTACACCATAAAACTAAATACTTTATTCTATTTAATTAATTGGAATATAATATTGTTTTACTATAAACCTAATTTTTAAAATAAATCTTGTGTTCCGATTTATCACGGTTTTGTCTCAAAACAGATTGAAACCGTCTTGAATATCCTTAAAATCACCATTTGAACTTTGTGTTCCCAAAAGTAACTCGCAGGCACTAAACTATTTATTGTTATATGCAATATTACAATATGAATATTTATAGAAATATTTTTGAAATCTCCAAAATAAGGATTATAAATTTAATGGCTAAACTTAAAACCTAATCTTTTAGGTTTAATTGAGGAAAATTTTTTAAGATAAGATAGAAGATAACTATTAAATACATAAAAATTATAGTCTTAAAACTAAAAGTCTTCACATAATTTGAGATGTAAAAATATACAATGTTTTGAATTTAAATTAAGCTTTAATTTGAAAATTTTAAATTTACTATTATGATAATGAGATTTTAGGATTTCTTTGTATTAAATTTACTATTATGATGACGAAATTGTAGCAAATTTTCATTAAATCCTTAAATTTCGGTTCTACAAAGTATAAAATCCCTTAAGGTGGTTTAAAATATGTAATAAAAATCGTTGTTGAATTTGAAGTTCAAACTTTATAATATTAAAGAAACTAAATTTTAATAAATAATTATGCAAAATGATTCAATCAATAAACAAGATTTTTAATTTTATTGATATTATTAATGAGGAAGTGACACATGTGATAAAATGATTTGACAATAATGTGTCATGCCAGATAATAACATTTGCCAAAAAAATATATCCTTTGTTAGTAGGGAGATGTTTGATAAATGATTTTAAATATATCTTTGTATTTTTATCTATGTTTCAATATAAATTTTATTTACAATGAAGTTAAATATAATTTCTTTGTAGTTCTTTTCCTTTTAAATTTGTGTTTTTTCTAAATGTTGAATTTGTTTAATCAAAAGTCTAGCTGACCAAATACATACACTAGGTAAGCCATCTGTGTATTATACGAGTTGAATGAAAAAAATTTAAATTAGATATTTGATAATAAATATAAGAAAGTATAAATTGATTTGTTAATATAAGACATGCATGAATTATTGGAAATTATATATTATGAATCATATATACATCTATCTATATTGAAACACAAACTTGATGAACAATGTTTTGTGTTTGGTTTAAGATGTTGTGTTGCTATTAGTTGATGTCAAGAAATAGTGTTTTGCGTGTGGCTTGAGGTGTTGTGTTACTATTGATTGATGGTTTGAAATGTTGTGTTGCTATTGGTTGATGGTTTGAGGTGTTGTGTTGTTATTGGTTGATGTCATAAATAATGTTTTGTGAGTGGTTTGAGGTGTTGCGTTGCTATTGGTTGAGAGTTTGATGTGTTTTATTGCTATTAGTTGATGTCATGAGTGCGTTTGCTTGTTGGCTGTTTTTTATTTATTTCCTATTTTTTGTGTTTTGTTTTTGTAATGGTATATTGGTTTTCACTGGTCCCAACTATTGAATTGGCTGTCAACGGTCCCAACTTTTATCACTTTGGTAACCACTGGTCCGTCGTTAAAATTATTTTAATGCCGTTAAGTTTTTTTCAAATTTAAGACCAATGTTTTAGGCCTTTTGATCGGAAGGATAATACAAGTCGATTGATGGAAAATTTACTTCTAAACGGCACTCCGAACAACGAAATCGTGCTTCAATCGGGTGTTTAAACCTAACGGTGCTTCAATCTGATGTAAAAATTTATCGTTCAGAGAGCCTTTTCGAGAAAACTTTTACATCAATCGACTCGTATTATCCTTCCGATCAAAAGGCCTAAAACATCGGTTTTAAATTTGAAAAAAACTTAACGGCGTTAAAAAAAATTTAACGACGGACCAGTGGTTACCAAAGCGATAAAAGTTGGGACCGTTGATAGCCAACTCAATAGTTGGGACCGGTAGAAGACAAAAGGTGATAGTTGAGACCAGTGAAAACCAATATACCTTTTGTAATTGTCTTTTTTTTGTTGTGTTACATTTTTGTTTCTGAGCTACTGTTTTTGTTGTTTTTTTAATTTAATTTGTAATTAAATTAAAAAAGGGGGCTGAGGTTGATTGTGATGATGACAAGTGTCATTATGTGGAAACAATTTAGCTTTGTATTAGAAAAGAGCGATTTTTTTAAGTTAACTTCGTGTTCTTTGTTTTTTTCTTATAAGTTATAAACTATAATGTTTTAGAATTAAGTTTGAATATATTGTTGTGACATGCTTCTTTTTATTTACGTTTTGATATAAATATTTTTTAATAAATTGAGTTGTCATATAAAATATATTTGTAGTTTTTCTTTTTAATTTTATCTAGCTATGTAGCCAGGTTGCGTAATGCGACGACCGAGTCTTCGTTGTTATGTTTCGACTTCGATACATCTCAAGCATTGCGACAGCAAGACGCTGAAGTCTCACGTTTGTAACATAGCCACATGTATTGATAAAAAATTTTTTTGTCTAAAGAGTAAACATACAGCTTAGAGGCCAAAATGGTAATTAGGTCAAAGTCGGGGATTAAAATTGTAAACATGCCAAGTAAACAAATCAAGTTGTAAATATTTAAAAATCAAATTATGGGACTAAAGTTGATAAAATGGAAAACTCATTAAAGAACAAGTTGAGGGGGTCACCGACATTTTCTTTTAGTAGTTAGATAGATAAATTTTGTGTGTTCTAAAAATTTATTTTCTTGTGACATGCTTATTTTTTTTAATGAAGTACTTATTTCGTGTATGTGCGCTCCATTTTGGTTTCAGGTAGTGAATAAAGAATTATGTTGAAAGTATAGTTTTTCTTTGCATTCATAAGGCAAACATGAGGTTAAAAGTGACAAAAAAAAATTTAGTAGATTCGGTTTATTCGAATAATTTCTGTAATATACGAATCCAATCCAAAAGGAATTCGAATGAGATTAGGTTCGATTAGGAAAATGATTATTTCGAATCGGTTCGGATAAGGATATGTGCCTGAAAATTTCAAATCTGAATAAATTGATTGTAATAAATCGTAAATCAAACCGATAGACACCCATCTGCCACAATACGCGACATAGCTCACCATTTCGATTTACAACCTGACATAGTAATATTGCTTTTCTTAAATTTATATTTCACCACATATATGTAATTTCTCTACTACGATACTACGATAAAGTTAAACAAAATTTGATCATATGTCATTGTTTGATGGGAGTATAACACTTAAGTGGTAATTTTAAGAAAAATTCATGGGAACATGAATAGTCTCAATCAATTTTGAGACAAAACTTTGTTATAACCGGAACACAAGATTTATTTTTAAAAAGTTGTTTTTTAAGTCAATATTTGTCTCAAACTAATTAAGAGAAATAAATATTCAGTTTTATGTTGTAGTTTTTTTAAAATAATTTGGTATAAAAAAGTCATGTATGTTTAAAAAATATTGTGATATTTGAATGTAGGTTTATTACCATATATCCATAAGCTTAATTTTTATAACCTATCAATTATAATCCGACTCATGTACACCAATAGAAGAGAGTTGCAATTCGGTTTGTTTTTTCGGTCACGCATATCATTTATTCCACTTCTTTTCGGTTTTTGGATTGTTTGAACACACCAAATCGATACCACCAACTAAATTTAATAGTTAAGTACAACATTATAAGAAATAGAATATTAATTTAAGAGAAAAATATAGCTTTGTAAAAAAAATGCTAAAATTGTATTCTAGAAAAACCATAGGGAGAGAGTGTAACAAGTAAAAAAGTTTAGAGACCCCACATGTGACGGGAGGTTGCGTCCGTCACAATTCATGAAAGTTGCCGTTAAAAAAACAAGTAAAAAAGTTTGAAAATGAGGTGTATATAGTAACACCCAAAAATTAAATAGTCTCATAATCTTTGTAGAAACGCATTTAAGTTATGCTGCGAAAAACAAATTAACTCATTTAAATCATATATTAGAATCTATACCTTCTAACAAAAGAGGGTTTTTAGATGCTATATGACATTTAATGGAGCCACTGTTGGCTTTCAATTCCTGCCAAAAAAATGTATGACTCATATTTGTGTCTACATACATTCTTATATTCATATTGATTTTTTCAAAAATCTATAAAATATAGTTTCCGTTCATGTGCTCTAATAAATAAGGAATTTTCATATTCACTTCCTAACTAATTGATTAAAAGATTTCCAAATCTTTTTCATAATTCACGGACAAATACGTTTACTACAGTTACGGGATTCACTCCAATAAATAAATTTTAATTAAAATTACGAAGTAACAACAAAATATTTATAGATTTTTATTAATTTCTTTTTTATTTTCAAAACCATATGTCATAGATATGTAACCAAGTTACTCACTGTTTTAATTAAGTACCTTCAACTTTTTTTTATCTCTTTAAAGTCACTGAAGTTTCATTAAGTATTCTAATCCTATGTAATAATTTACGATTGTTTGAATTTTTTAAATTTGAGTTGGACAAATGAACCATGTATGAATTATGATTACTAAAAAGTGAAAATTTTTTCCAATTATTTTGAATTGGGATCTAATAGTGAAAAAAAGAATTTGTAACTTAATAACAAAGTTCTAAAATTATTAAGTTTAAGTCAAATTAAATAAAAATAATCACTAATAGTATATCCAAAGTTTATACATGTTTTATTTGCCCAACTCAATCAGTGGCGTACCCAGGAAATTTTTTCATGGGGGTCGGAAATTTGGTAGTAACCGTTTAAGTATCGATATATAATATTTTTTTCAATCCGGTTCGATTCGGTTCGGGTCGAACCGGGTCGGGTTAAATTAAAAAAATGACAACAAATAAATTTGATGGGTCAAAATTAAAAAAATTTCATTTTACCTCCACTTATATTTAAAAGTAAAAATTTTCATTCCCTCCACTCAACCAACTTATTTAATGTCTAACCCTAATTTTTATCTATAAATACCAAACCAAAATCTCTCTAATCACTTTCATCATCTAAACTCTCTCTCAAACTCTCTCAATCTATTTAAGAATTTCTACAAATTTTCATCTTTCAAACTCTCTCTCAAATTTCATCTTTTTTTCAACAAATTTTCAACAACTTGTGAGTTTTTTATTCTTTCTTTCATTTTTCTTTCATTTTTATTCCTAAATACTTGAAACATCCTCTATAACTTTACTATGTATTTACCA
Organism: Tagetes erecta; assembly: GCA_030867185.1. Classification (NCBI taxonomy): domain Eukaryota; kingdom Viridiplantae; phylum Streptophyta; class Magnoliopsida; order Asterales; family Asteraceae; genus Tagetes; species Tagetes erecta. The sequence goes on along the minus strand of CM061488.1, from coordinate 5,393,096 downwards.
AGGTAAATAGAGTTTGGTGAATCACCATTTTGAGGTTCGAGTTAGGATTGTTTTTCTCAAACTATATAAAATAAATCTTTTATTTTGTTTCTTAAACTTCATATGCCTCCATTATACATCTTTTTTAAGTCACTAATCTACAAATAAGAAGTTAATGAAACCAAACCATGTTTCCAAACAATATTATGTTGGAAAACTTGTGTTATGGTATAAAAATGGTGATGTTGTGAACCTTGGTTCTACAACTAATTTTTCCACCATTCATCACTTCTCACTTGATTACTTAGCAAAGTAGTTAATTTATTTATATATTTCCATTTTGTACTCATGACCATCCAAATCATCAACTATATTGATGATTTTGTGCAATGGTGAAACACTTAAGATTACAATACCATAATGATTGACTATATATGACAATATAAATAAATATATATTACTATCTTCTAACCATAATATAACCCAATCCATTGTTAAATATTATGTGTCTCATATAGGCTACTAACTGAGCATTAAACTGAGTTTTCAAACCTGTATGGGGGTCGAGGGTTAAATTTTATGGGGGTCGATCGAGAATTTAACATATAAAAACAAAAAAAAAAAATTCGCAGGGGGAGCGGGCGCCCCCCACCCCACCAAAGTGGGTACGCCCCTGAACTCAATTTTAAAAAGTTTAAATATACGTAAAATTATTTAGTATGATTGGAATACTTAATGAAACTTTAGAGACCTTACACACACAAAAAATTTAAAGTTTCAAGTATTTAGTTGGAACAGATGACAAACTTGGTTACATTTCTACAAAGTCACCCTTTATTATAATTATACCTAAATTTCATCATATCTTTATGAGTTTGGTTGTATTTGAAACAATTACTACACTTACCGCATTCGCTCCAATAAATAACTTTTCACTAAAATTACGAAGTGTCAACAGATGACTTAATATTTTTATTAATTTTTTTTAATTTCTAAATATTACTACTTTAGCAATATGTTAATTATTCACTATTATTAATTAATATCGAATTAAATTTATTTATATTAATTAATATCATAACTATACCTAAGTTTAATCATATTTTTACGAGTTGGCCGTATTATAATTATATGTTTTCACACATGGTAATTGTGTTTACTATTTTATAGAGTAAAAAACAGAGACATGTATTAGAATAATTTAATGACTTATTATTGATTAAACTCTAAATTTTTTAAAACATAAGTTTTTAATATTTTATATATTATTATACACGTGTAACACGCGAGATCTAAACTAACTAGTACAAAGAAAAATTCAAAAAAATGAACATACGAAAAATCAAGTGTCTAAAAATAAAAAATGAAAGTCAAAATTCTGAAATAGACATGAATTATTAGAGCGAAGAAATTCAACTACGGTTGTGATGATACCATGCACACATATATCGCACCGCGGTGTACCTTTTTTTCACCCACGTACATGTTTTTATCTTGGCCGGCGTTAACGTCTTAATTTCAAATTTACACAAGCGTGCAATCACGTTAACGAAGCGAGTTTTTGAACTAATTAAGAGCAAGTACATGTAAATATTTATTTTATTAGGGAATTTGATTTTTTAATGTTTATTTTAAAGAAATTGACTAATTTTGATATGTACATGCATTTTGAGAATTAATTTTGTCTAATCAAAGTGCCTTCAAAGTAGAGTTAGCAGCAAACTTGAGAACTTGTTCAAGATAATACGCAGTATCAGGTGGATGAGAATCTAACCGAGGTCGCTCCGGCAAGATCCACCGTCCATCTCCGCCTCTCACCATTCCTTTATTCTCATCCTGACGCCAGTATGCCGGCACTCCATACTCCTCTTTCAAAAAATCACAACTCTTGTTCACAAGTGCAATATCCCGATTTGTTACGGAACAAAACCCTAATTCTCTATCACCATAACCATCAACCAAATGCAACAATGCTTCAAGGTTATGTGCACAACTAATATCATTCGTTCGCTTCAAAAACGGTGAATCGTTTTGATCTAGTTCGAGCTCGACTCCAACATGAGCGTAACTCCATGGAAATGAAATCTTCTCTTCGATGTATTTCTGATGTTTGGTTTTCTCATTTGCGAAAATGCCTGGTACTTTCGGTACCTGAAAAGTATACATGAATAATTTTTGTTGAAAACATTTTGCATGTGTTAATTATTTACAAAGTTTACAATGAAAATAATAATGATACAATTAACATAAAAATTCCTAAAATGTCTCGTTTACAATGTCCACACGTATAATTAATATGAGTGTCCGTCCCAAACATAATCGGCTGAATGAACTTAACCTTTTAATTGGTAAGTTTTTTGCTAATTATTATATTATATTATATTATATTATATTATATTATATTATATTATATTATATTATATTATATTATATTATATTATATTATATTATATTATATTGTATTATATTATATTATATTATATTATATTATATTATATTATATTATATTATATTATATTATATTATATTATATTATATTATATTATATTATATTATATTATATTATATTATATTATATTATATTATATTATATTATATTATATTATATTATATTATAAAACGTTTTATTATACTTCGAATATACTATTGCAACCACACAAGTTTTAATCAAAACGAGCCATGTTAAATCTACATCAAAACATTGAATATAATTTGGTTTGAAATAAAAATCAAACTTAATTAACAAAATGAAAATGATAG